>OX352704.1:10000000-12408474 GCA_947095575.1 Electrophaes corylata
ATAAATATAACAATTGAAGAGCGTCCGAGGGAACGTTTAAAATCGGCATAATATGTTTCCATAAATATGCATGGGTGGTAGGTATGAAATACAACAGAACTTTGCGACTACACTTAAACTATGAATATTCATTAGTGTTTCGCCGTCGTCGGTTCATTCGCACAAACTCTGTTACCGGACACTCTTCAATGGAGCGAGGTTTTCCACGAGACCGATAATTGGATTTCTCTTGTGTGCTGTTCGAGCAATTTGCGAGGTAATTGTATTTTGACCCATGTTCGAAATGATTTACCTATCATATCAGTTTTAATAAAGAATCTGTGGACTTTCACAGTATTTTTTTAAAGATTTAAATAAATAAATAAAAATACTTGTGGGAATAGGATGTATCTGGTACAACTATTGTATAGACTACTTGTTCTTCGTTTGTTTCGTGTTGGATAAATAAAATTTGTGATAAAATCTTCCTTCTTATATTATTTCATAATAGTTATATTATGGTTGTAATAAGACCCCTTACGAATACTCCAGGAACGTGTAAAGCTTGCTATAACAAGGTCTTATAGAATACCACTCGGCTGACAGTCAAATACATTTAGAGTACCTGATACGATTATTTTACTGAAATTCTTATTTATTAACCAGCGATGTATTTCGTACAGCGGTCAACGAACGCGCAGTTCCCGCGTCCGCTAGGGTACGCACCAGTCAGATGATCGTGATTTCCTTTACATTGTTGTTTTGTAGTTTTTACGCGTTTTTATAAAATATAATTAAGTATTAATGTTTATTTTATAATGTATTGTCGATATTGATGCTGAAAACACGGAGAAGACGGACAAAAAACGACGACCGATGTGGCGCGGCGGGCGAATGTCCGTCTGCGACGCAGAGGTTGCGGGTTTGATTTCCGCCTTAGGATAAATGTTTGTACGATCTGCAAATATTTATTCCGAGTGTTCTGGGTGTTTTCTGTGTATAATAAAAAATATGTATGCATGTAATGTATTGTATTAAGTATATCAGTCATCTAGTACCCATAACACAAGCTCAGCTTAGCTTAGGGCTAGATGATGCTGCGTGGATTGTCCAGCATTATTATTATTATTAAAAAGTAGATTTTTTTCGCGTTTTTTAATTTTTTTTGCAAACAGAATCATGGTCTGAACGCGTACTTAGGTTCCGTTTTCGGAAGTAGATTTATCACACCCGGTATACGAGTCGAATGGTATTGATTTCGCTTACATTTGCGAACATGAATGACGTTTGTGCTATAAACGGGTCCATCTGACACCGACATGTGTGATTCCGGTCTGTCTGATGTGGGTGCCTTTCTTCACCATAACTCTTACTGCTTCTGTGCTAAAGTGTCAAGATTCAAAGCAAATATAATTCAAAGGTCAAACAGGTCTATAAATATAGAGTAATATTTGGAAGAGGTTTTAACTTCCAACAGCAGTAACAAAAGTATAGTTAGCTCTTTAAAATTATGAGAAACTAGAGGCCACTCGCAGCTTCGCCCGCGTGGCAGTTTTTTCCCGTTCCCGATATTATTTCGGGATAAAAAGTAGCCTATGTCCTATTCCAGATTACAATCTATATTTATTCTGAATTTGACCCAAATCGTTGTCCACTGGTTAGAGCGTGAAAGAGGAACAAACATCCATCCAAACATTCGCATTTATAAAATTAGTAGGATGTGTAATTGTTTTTTTATGAGGTCAAGTTCCTATTATGCAAGTTTTCATCGCCGATGCGGACTGGGGTAACAGGTGACACGTACCCGATGCTATTCATTCATTGTCTTGCTATTCATACTGTATTGTCACATAGGCCGAATGAAAGGATATGAAAGGGGTCCGTGCAAAGTTTAGTGCACTGGCTCCACATGACGCCACTTAGGCATTCATTGCCGCACCACATCCTAGCTAGCGCATCTATTCTGTGTCCTTGCTAGCGGGGTAACTAACCTGGCTGAATGCCTTATTATGCTCACCTACATACGTGTGCTGTGCTTGCATTTCATTGAGTTATTTTTTTAAAGCCATTCTAAGATATCAGGTTTAAGTTTAACATATGTTTTCTGATTCTGATTTTTTCAACTCTTACGAAGGAAGCTCTTATATTCAACTATAATGTTGTGTAGCACAAAACTGTCAATGTATAAGTGTGTCGCATCTGGTCGGTAAGACTAGACACTGTTTGAAAACAATACAGAACAACACAATAGTTTCTATTCGCGAAATCAATCATGTACTCTAAGGCCTACTCAATGGTGATTGAAACTTCATTTATTCCAAATAGCTAAACGATTCAATCTATACCAATTACAAGCATATTTTCCCTGACTGACTGACCACTTTTTTTATATATATATTGTACAGCCTAAACTACTTGTCGTGAAAAAAGTCTTGAAATTGTCAAGTCATTTCGTGCTTAGAGGTGTACTGAGAATGGAATTCCTGAAATTCTGAAGTGGGAGTTGAAGTTTGTTTGCGAATAACATAACGCGGGCGAAGTCACGCGTGATTCCACTAGTATTCTTAGAATAAGCATGTGCTCTAAATCGATTTATCGAAGCCAGCTACTCGAATTATTCACTGAGCTGTAAATTTTTGATTAAATTCAGTTCACGATCCTGAACTAGCCATCCGGAATATTCCAGGGCCAACGGGCCAAATGTAGATTCTATACCGTTTCTCTCTCTGTATATCGAGTATTTGTGTCTGCGATAAAGCCATTTATGACATCTGTGATGCTATTCCTTTGACTGACTGATTCGAGTCGACATTTGTCCTATCAAAACTAGCGTATTCTCTGATTTGAAAGACAAAATAGCGGATTGCTTGATCCATGTCCAATACATGAGAATTCGCTCCTAAAATCTAACGTTAGTTTAATTGGAATATTCGAGATTTAGCTTGTACGTAGTAGAGTGATTCTAAACGATGTAAGCATGGTTTAGCATGTTGAAAGCTCCTTGATACCTGAAGCCCAATACTCATATTTTCTCTCGTGTCGACATTAGACCAATTTCCAAATAGTATTCTTTGAAACTGACATTTTACACAGACCCAATTTTAAAAATAAAATAAAAAATACGTGATCTGGGACCCTGGTTTCTGCGTTATCCTATACGAATATAGTGAATGTGAGTACTAACGGTATACCTACCCGCATAGTATTAATTTCAAAAGGAAGAGCGGTAACCGCCAGCCTAGTTTCAGGCCAGGGAGCGTCCATTACCGCTAATTAGAATTTCTCTAAGCCTCCTTCCCTCTACTCTCCCTACCTGAATGTCACGTCGGTTATTGCTAAACTTGCTGAGTATATTTTGATCTATCGTGTTTAAAAGAGTTGACATGATCTATACCAAGAACTTTCCTTTGTCCTGACAGACTGTCATATAGACAATGCAAAGTCTAAATCACTGGTCGTAGAGACTTGAAACTTTCAGAGTATATTTATTGGTTTATGTGCGCAGAGTTGTACTAATTGAACTCTTAAATATGCACATCGGGGGTGGAAGTTTGTATGAAAACTTCAGGCAGACAATGAAAACATCAAAGTCGCAGGCGTCTTCGCTAGTTGTCTATATGAATAAGCAATATCACAATACCCTGTATCTCTTGAATTACCTATTTGTGAACCTGAGTTATCAATCCTTGTGGCTTTGCCAATTTCAGACACAAATTGCCGGAATTACGTGACGTAATTTCGATGTGATTCTGTAGTTTTCGAACTGTAAAACCATTTTAAGTAAAAAACCAAGAGAGACAGCCTAGGTTTAAAAAAACTAGGTTTTGACTTGGCAAGTGGTTTTACGTGTTTTTTTCTCCAGTTTCTTATCAGATCGTAATAAGTATATTCTTCTTAAGATAGAGTCGTAAAGTTTTAAACCGGCTTAACTTAAATATCTTTTCCGAAGGAAGGCTCATTAATCATGGCATAAGGATCGTCTAAGTTATTTATGTATTAAATCAGTTTCTTTCGAAATTAATGTTGATGAATGGACTTATTCGGTTACACCCAAACGTTTTACATGTACCTAATATAAAATTAGCTTAAACGTAGTCGCTTAGCGTAGGGTGAGTCCAAACAATGCTCTGCGACGACCGATGTGCAACCTGTAGGGCCAATATGTTTAACGCGACAAATTTTGTCTACTCATTATCTCGTGCAAAATAGAGAGATCTCTTTTTGTCTACCTGTTCTAAGATGGCAGTGTCAAAAAACCAACTTGTTCTACCAAATGAAGGCTTAGCGCTAATGTTTAACCTATCTGTGAGATTTTCACCTAAATACAATTTCTAACATGTGTGCCAATAGAAAAAATCTAGTGTCACGCGCGAAATATCTCACATTGCACATGCCCAGCTGGACGTTTACTAACCCCGAAATTTGACACTAGCAAACTATCTTAGGAGGTTGATTCTTATCTCAGTCACCGTCACCATGCGGAAGAGCCCCGCTTGCATGGATTACAATGGATTACAGTAAGTATTTAGGTATATTTTTGTTATCATCTTATTTCAAGATGTATACTTACTATGTACACTTATAGTTTTTAAAATCAGAACTAAAAACTATTTGATCAGTTGAAACTGTCAGACGGGACGAGAGGATCTAGTTGTTCGTGTGAGAGATTTCAGGTGACGTCAAACTCCAGACGCAACTTACTGATTTACGCAGTATTCAGTGAATTCAGTGCGTTAGTTATTGTGTAGCTACCTACCTACATTTATATAAGCTGAAGGTTTTTTTTCACAATAACCTTGACTGCAGCCCCTTGTGCTTGTAAGTTGTTGCGGCTCCATCCCAGATTGGAAGCAATATCTTACAATAAATTCACCTTGTGCAGAGTATGCAAGTTTTAAAGTTGGCAGACGTTTCAGATTCTATAACTTTCATATGTAGGTATAGAAAGGTATGCATCTATCCGTGTTTATATCAATTAAATTAATTAAGGAAGAAGAACGTAATTAATATCGTGTAATATTCCAGCATAGCAATATCGAATATTTGGGAACACCGATGCCCGTGTTACAATGCCAGGTAGGTAAAATATCTCCGCCCAATGCCGTATTGTGCGTTCATTATTTGAATTGATCACTGCTACAGCGATGGGTATTAAACTTCGTTAATTAAATAATGGGTAGATGTTGTTTATGAAATTATTGTGTAACTATGAATGAACACAACCATAAAAAAACAACAAGTCGAATTAGCATTATATCTTGTTTCTGTCTGATATAATAATGTTGGTTTTTTGACGCACTCAATATTTGTTCTATACTTATAGGTCGGCTAGGTAGATCGTAGGATAGGTAAATAAAATCGTTTTTGCAGAGGGCCTATGGCATCATATTAAACTGTCACTTGAGGATTGATTGAACTCGTTCGTACAATACTTGTATTATAACTAATCTCGCAGATTGACAGCTAAATCGGGATTCTGTCGTTTTTATCCTCGATGAAATTGAATTCCTTGTCCGCGCCAAATAAACTTGTCATAAACCGAAACAGGTTTGTTATTATTGCCTATAAAGTTATAGCATCTACGCTAATTTAAAAAATGATAAAATAGTCTGAAAAACGACCTTTTAAAGGTCATTTGGCATGCCCCCCGGCAATGCTCATCAGTGCGACAGCCGTGAAAGTAGGCTCCGTCGTGTTTCCTCCGTCGCGTTTCCTCGTGCCACCCTCTTCCGCAACCCACATACCTTACACTTGAACAATCAGTAATTGAATAGCACATTATCGACAGGTGCTTAGCGCAAAATAGACACGCTCGTTTCTCACTGGTTATTTTCCTGGTAGTTGTAAGTTTGAGTTTTCCAATAAATTTAAATATTAATACGATTGTAAGATTGGCGCCCAACGTGGTACTTTAATGATTCAGTATTCAGCATGTTTCCTATTATGTTGGTTCAATATTGTAAGGTCTAAGAAATAGATTATTATTAATATTTCACACACCAAGCAAAACAGAACAAAACTGGAGTTACAATGTTATCGTTACAATTTCACCTCTAGCTGATCTCAACTATTTTTCAATGCTTTATTTGCTCTTATTACTGCGATCCTCTTTCAAATCAGGTGGGCCATACGCTACCAGCAATAGCATAAGTAAAAATTCAGCCTGTACGCAACCCAACAAAATAAGTTTAGACAGGACACAAATTTACCTACACTTTTATGGTAAGCAAGGATCAAGCTATTCGCATCGCATGCTTTAGCGTAGCAGCGTAGCGATAAAGAAAGGAAGCCATGAAATCAAAAACGTCGAAATTTATTAAAATACATACAACAAATTTTCAGAGCTAAAAATATATAGCGCCCAACAATGCAGTCTGGAAAGTTGAACAACAGAACTTTTTTCGTTTGATTATTTCCTGGTGAGAATCAGCCATGTTACCTCTTGTTATAGACGTTTCTATTTCAATAATCTTAAAGTCGCAAATTCCATGTTTAACGTGTTATCAACCAATATAGAAACCTCCGTCTGTATTATGAGTAGCAGCCGAATTTTCTGCAGCGCAATGCTAGTTTGTACGGAAGTCTTGTAATTCGTTGAATGGTTTTATGACAGAAATGCTCAGAAATGGTTTTAAAGTGCTACTTACGTACTGCCGGGACTCTTTTATGAACTTTTATAGTTGACAATATTTTTAAATGGCTGTTTCAACTATTCTGTTATTAAATTACCTAGCCATCCATAATTTTAGATACGTTGTTTGGTGATCGGAGAATTGATGATATGCAAGAGTGTTGCGGCTCATCCCTGGGTGGTTCCATGGATTGTACGGATTTCGGGACCACCATGGCTAAGCGGGCCTAGAGGCCTATATATTCAGAAGTGTATCCACCAGACCCAGAATCACGCTGTGGATGATAATGATGTTAAAAATAGTATTTTACTGTTATTTTTGCAAATAAGTAAAGTCGCAGTGTTGTACACAGTTTCTACAAATAATAATCAACTATTTTATAATTTAATTTACAAACTTACTGGATAACGCGCCAACACCCTTAACGACCTTCAACGAATGAGATTTACATATTTCATGGCGTATACGGGAATTATGAAGTGTGCTAAAGTTAAAGTTGCTCGCTCGAGGGGCTACTAGTGTAAAAGTACTTTATTTAATTTAGAAACATGGGGGCTAAGCGAATAACGAAAAAAATTTTAGGTAATAAGATTTAATGAGCTTGAAGCCTATCTAAGATCTTGGCCTGTTTTGACAATCAAACTCTTGTTTCAATCCCAATGTCATAAAAAATACGAGAATTGAGCCCCTGAAACGTACAAAATAGCAATAATATACTGAATGTGATGTTAGAATTATGGGTGTGTTTCTGACCATATTATTGCGAATGGGAAATATCATTTCATCTGAATTTCTTTCGTAAAACGAATTTGTGTGTCAATCGACGAGTGATCTAGCTCAACGTCTATTGTGCTGTGGCTATAGATAAAGCCGCGTGTAGCGTACTCATTGACGTCTGCTCTGTTTACATGCTACCTCGGCAGCGCCTGTGCAAAGAGTAATTTAAAATTCAGAGCGTTTTCAGTTGCGAACTTTGCCTGGCTCTCGTTTCATTGGATATCCGGGTCCCGTATATCTAAAGGACTAAAACGATTATTTACTTTTGTTTTGTTGTATATATTTCTTTGTTTGTTATCAGTCATTATAATGCTTTATTATCTATTATGAGCCTGTTGGCTGTTTATATGTCCCACTACAAGGTAACGCCACTCTTCCTCCACAGTCGTCTCTATTTTACATATACTAATTTTTAGATTACTGTGAAGCTTTATAAATTACTAGTGGAAACGCGCGCGACTTCGCCCGCGTGAAGCCAAAATGTCAAGCCCCGCTGCACCCCTCAAGAAGTTGAATTTCAGAATTTCGCTTCTTAGAACATACCTAAGCACCAATAAAAATATACCCTGAAAATGTTCGTCTCTATGACCAGTGGTTTAGGCTGTGCGCTGTCTATATGTTAGTCAGTCAACCAGGAAAATGGCTCTTATAATTAGTGTAGATATAACCTATATCTATCATGTCGGGTTCAAATAATTATACTACCCCTACCCCCCTTACCCCTACTTATTTGAATAAACCATAATACTCAAATCTTAGGTAGGTATTATGGCGGACAAATATTAGTTTTAGGATCCCAGATACTAGATTTCAATCTGATTTCAGAGTACTCCAAGTAATTTAAACCTTCGCGCTGTACAGTACCTAATGTTCAAAATATTTCACTGAACAATACTTCCTCATTACAAAATCCTGTTCCTATTAAGTTGCCAACGCGTAAATAACGATTGACCTAAATTATCTCTTGCGGAAACATTATGGTTTCACTGTTTCAGCAGCCAATCATTAAATTGAGCTATGTTATTATCTTTAACACGTTTTATTTATACTATACTACCGGAGTTGCATAAAGCAGGCTATGAATAGAGCGCGATATAGAACAATATCTTGTACCACTTTATAAAACGGTCAAGAATAATAGACGTCTATGAAGAAAAAGATGACCTAAGATGCAATGCTTTGCTAAAAGTGATGATTACCGGTTATGTACATAAATATAGTATGTAAATAAATAAAAAAAGATTGTAAAGAAAGTTAGATTGAGAATATAGATTCTACCTTATACTTTCAACAGTTTACATTAAAGATTATTCTAATTCTAAACCGATGTTTGTTACTATTTGTTTTATTCTATCGTTCGCACTTCCCTTACTGTTCATACCTGCTTGTATTGTACCTTTAGTGAAAACAAGAGGCGGATATTTTTTACTAAGAACCGGACCAAATTTTTCAGCTCTCTGATTTGTTTGGTTTTTATGATTGTTCTTTATTTACTTTCAGTAGCTCTCTCGCGGACTAGTTAGTATTCTAGCTATTATCTTTTGCCCGCCCGAGAGTCCATTTACCGCCCACTGGGGCGGGAGAGTCACGACCCTACTATTTCGCACATTTTGTTTTATTTTCACGATGACAAAAATTTTCATTATTCTGTTGTCCTGCTGGTGCTATTCATTTAGAGCTTGTTAAAAATTTCATTTGTTTTTATTATTTGTGTTCTTAATATTTTATTTCATCACTCGTAATATCACGACTTTAATCCCCAAGCACGGTAGATATTCCCTCCGATCTCTTAGTACCAAGTACCTACACGAGATTCTTCGAGGACGTCTAAGGAGTTAGCCAGAGGTACGTCCAGATAGTACATTTGGTACATACCCATATTTTGCAGTAGTTAGTATTTCATACGTGACTGGTTGCAAGCCGATTGCCACTGCTAGAATACTAACTGGTTTTCTCACGATGTTTTCCTTCACCGTTTGTGAGCCCTGACATTGCGCACATAATATTCTATGTGCTTCAATATTATTAAGTTGAGTACAAAAACTTTTTTGAAGCTTCTGGGTTCTGCAGAACGTTGTCTAAAGATTGAAACAATAAATAATTATTAACTATAGGTATATTTAGATACATTTATGTAATCAGCCAGAGAGGCGACTCTGTGGATGACACAGGTGTATCTAAATGTAGATGCGTTTGTTTTGACATAACAAGATATCGCTTGTTCCACTTGTGTACAATAATAGTCCACGCGACACGGAAAAGAGAGATGACACAAGAGTCCACCATCAGTTTGAAACATTCGTTCGTAACGTTCAAAGATTCTTGTTGTGTTGATGGGAATTTATTGTGGAACAAAAAAGTGTCATTTTTTAAAACGTGAATAAAAATAAACAACATATTAAAAACAGACTGGTATGTGAGTGAGCGTATTGTTTTGGTGTGATTGTTTCATATTGATTTATAATTAATGTATAGGTATCTCTGAGCGAATCAAGTTAGTTAGTTTCATGCGAGCATATAACTATGAACGTACTTTCATAGCGCATATAAATCGTCCTACTTTTCTTGTCTAGACAAATCGATATTAGCAAACTGTACAAAGAAGCATAAAAGTTGTTGTAGGAAGTCTGCCCACCGCTTTAGCGGGAGGCAGTCGGTCGCTGTCAACTGCAGGCCTAACTTGCAATTGTGTTTTATTTTCTGTCAGCCTGGCTACATGTCTATGACACCGGCGGCGACCAGCCGACACGACGCAGTGCCGGACTGCAAATATGTATACGAAAAGTGGCTCTAATGAATTTTTATCATATTCTCTGCTTGACATTTTATAAGTCCTTAAGATCTGTACTACTTGACTGTTACTGATTGAAAAACGAAATAATAATTACGGTGCTGAAGTGCACCGTAATTTTTTTATATCGAGGGTTTGGAATCTCCGTTTAGTTTATGGACTATTAAAATATGACAGTGTGCCCTCTCCCATAGTATATTTAGAAGAGAAACGCTTCTGACTTCCTTATCCAGTAACTTAAAAAAATATCGGGCGATCGGTCCATCAGGTGAGGTTCCTTTCGCGGCATGAACGCAACCGCGTTTTTATGTGAATACATAGTATTGCAATCGTTTACCTAAAGCGTATATCAAGATAGACTTTCAGATTTTCTTTTAATGCTTAAGTGCAGTTGAGTGGATTTTAGCTACGTCGATTCTGCTACTAAATACAGGTCGCGAATGCTATCTACGGTAGATATCAGCTCAATTTTTGAAACTAAAGATCCCTGCTGGAAATGTCTAAGCATCTAAAATATGAGGTATGAGTGGAAAATTGCCCCTGATGCTGTATAAATCATCTACAATAGATTGAAAGGCCTGTTTACTTACATATATCTATGCATGTACCGTCAGTGTTCGCAAATGAGAATGCGAGACGTCTCTCGGACAGAATACGCTTGCGAAACTCTCATCCAGTCCATGCGTCATTTGCTCCATTGTCCTTTGTGCCCTATACCTCAACCAGGCTACTGATACCGCCGTGATTTCGCCTCTAAAGTGAGACTTAGAAGTTTTCAAGAAGTGCCATTTTACAGCCTGTAGAACTTTGTTTAGTAATAAGTAGTAAGTACTAGTACTCCACTTTGTAGGAAATAGATTTTGGAACCAAAACTGAGTCTTTAGTTAGATGCTTACATACATTGTTGTTCTACCTTTTTGGTTGGCCGGTAGAAAAGGCTTTAGTATCTTAATACTACTCCCGACCTCTCCTTACCATCGTATTCTACTTTGACGATACATTTTTGTGCAATAAAGAATGAATGAGATACATGTTGGGCAAGCAAGGTTGGTAACTACAGTTGTGGAAGTAGAATTGAGCCATCTGAAAGCAGTTATTGAAAACAATTATCTCCTAACGCCCAGAGTTCCGATCAATAAACACGTACTATACGGCTGACGTCAGCAGTTAGTGCCTATCAATTAATTAAAATCACTAAACAACTCAAGCTAGAAATAGGTTTAATGGAACTGCGGCCGTTCTTTTTAATATAGTAGATAATTATTTTACTTAAAAATCTTTCAAAAGATAAACAGCTGTTGTTAAACTTGTTATCTATGATCAATAGCTGAACTGAAAAAAAACACGTTCGATCTATATCTATACCAATTATAAGAATCTCTGTCCTGACTGACCGACTGACTGGGCAAAGCCTTGACCACTGGTCGTAGAGACTTGAAATTTTCAGAGTATATTCGTCTTGGTGCGTAGAGGTGTACTAAGAAAGGAATTCCCGAAATTCAACCTCTAAACGTGTACAGCGGGGGTTGAAATTTGTATCAAAATAACTTCACGCGGGCGAAGTCGCGCACGTTTCGCTAGTACTGTATAATAATAAATATTGGCAGACGTTTGACTTAAGGTGAAACGAGTCGGTACGTTGTCCATACAAACGCTGTAAGTGTTTAATGTCTACTATTTATTAACGTGCGTCCGAAGTTAAGTTTGATACTGAATTATCTTGCCGTTACCTAGGTACGTTACCCTATATTGTACAGTAAAATCAGATTACCTTGAAAGTTACAAGCGTTACAAGATTTAGTACTAATTCTTTCGAATACTGTAGAATATTCGAAATTATAATTATATAAACTGTAGAATATAGGGTAACGTACCTAGATAACGGCAAGATAATTCAGTGTCAAACTTAACTTCGGACGCACGTTAATAAATAGTAGACATTAAACACTTACCTACAGCGTTTGTATGGACAACGTACCGACTTGTTTAACCTTAAATACATAAATGTATTAAACAGTTGTGACAGAAAGGATCGAAAACTATCTTATCTGCACTCAAGTCTCTCTTGGCAGTTTAACGCCTATTGTCTAAATATTTGTACCTACTATTTATAGACATTTCCAACACGTGCTCCCCTCTCTTTGTTAAGCATTAAACTGAGCCCTGTCGGATATGCCCGACATAACAGCTGTTGGGCTATTTTCGAGTCATACCGGACTTTCATATAAGATGACTACAAATTATTTCGTTTCCCTTGTGCACAATTTAGAAAGCCAACCCCTGAATTAGAACGACTTCTATTTACGACTACTGAAGTTTGTTTCAAATAATTTCGGACAGAATTTTATTGGACTTCTTGTTCTGACCAGTTTATTAATTTAACGCGTTTAGTACAAGTTATACGTATTCGTTATATTGCTTTATTTTGCTTTAATGTAGGAGGTAAGTACGTACAAAATGCACGAATACTGTGTTTCACTCGCTCTCGTCTGTGACCTCGTTCGCGTCGATAAGTAATTACGAGCTTTCAACATGACTGGCTACTAAATTAATTTTGGTTTTGAGCGCTTCATTTAATTAAAACGCCGAGTGGCTGTAATTACTTTAAAATCACAGTTTTATTCTTAGATTGTAAGTTCGTTTCGACGTCGCTGGTTAGTTCACAAAATGTAAGTATCAACGCATAATGAATTCGAAACTTCCCTGTCCTTCAAACCCAACGACACTAGTTGTGTATAGTTATTTGTGTGTAGCGATCACAGAACAATTCACAATCTGAAAATTGGCAATCCGAATATTTTTCTGCAGTGTTATATGGAAACCAGCCAATATTTACATTCTCAAAAGTCCTTTTGGAAAGAACTTTTATCGGACAAAGGGCATTGGTTTTTCAGATTCAAATACCGATGATACAATTATAAATACCTACAGTCCAAAATTAAGAGGCTCATTCGGAATGAATTGCCTAGGTCCGAAACGTGGATCTTCGGAATATGATACAGTAGAACCAAGCGCACCGGTCTACTACCCACCACAACTGCCCTACAATCCTCATTTCATTCAACCGCACGTTATAAGTGTATCGGATAATCTAGGATTTATATACACTTGGGGTGCACCCGATAATGATCTAGGCATCGAACACCCCGCTGAAGGGTTTGAGAGGACACGGCGAAGGCAACGCTCTCTCTACGAAGGCGTCAACTACGTAGTGCCGGTGAGTGTTTTGCATTTGGCAGTGTTGCTGTTTGTTTACTTCGCAACACATTATTCTACCTCGTTCTCTTGTGACGAACGTATGCCATTAAAACTTTTGTGATTGACTTAACTGTACAAAGGCTACTGTATAATAAACAAAATATGCTGTGTTTGCGTGATTAGCTTTTTGAAATCCCACTTTACCTTATAAAACATGGATCAAAGCGGGAAGGGTGTTCAGAATGCATTAAGCGCATGTACTGCGATCTATTTCCGGGCGCGGGCGTCGGCCCTATTCGAGTATAAGCTTAGCTCATTTTGAACGAAAACATGCGTGAGCTCGGCCGCGGGGGCTCACTCGTAGCCGCCACCATAGCGGCGCTTAATAGTCGGACCGGCACCGAAGATAAGTCCAGACCGGTCAAAGCGCGATCGCATATCGCCCAAAACAAATGTCCGCGAATAAAAGAAGAAAACTGCGAAGACGGATCGCGTCGTGCGTCCGGTTACAGTGAGCGTCCTTTATCTACGGCATCCGAAGCCTCGGAACGCGATTCCGCTTCCGTTCAATCCAGCGAGGAGCCGCCCCCACAGGAGAGTACGTAATCCGCGTTCGCGGACGAGTCACTGACGTCGCGTGGTACTGGAAGTTAGCCAAACTGTAAATAGCGTTTCGGAGGTGACTCGTACCGTGCTCGTCGCGCAGTGTCACATCGGCAGAGCCTCATGTCCGACTGCGAATACTTAACGGAGCCTTTTGACGAGGAGCAGCAGGAGCGTGCGGCGGCAGCGGCTGCGGCCGGCTACCCCGCCGTGCGCTCCTACCTGTACTCGCCTATGGGTGAGTCCGCAGACAGTGTGAGGCTCGTGACGGCAACCGCGATCTTGACCGATTATCTCATAACAGGCGGTGACTCCGACAGTCCCGACGAGGCCACAGTGAAGTGCACGGCGTGGTCGCAGGCTTCCGTATCGGCGAACCGCGCCACCTCATCGGGCACCGACTCCAGTAGCTCGAGTGATGAAGAATCCGACGGGCACGGTTACGAACCACAGAACGATAACAACTATCGAACTTTGACGCCGAGCAGACGTCTGGATAACTCGACACGGCGCGATGATGATTTCAAATGGATGCCGACTGGAAACATAGTGGACGACGACGACGTCACCGAACCGGTTTCGATGGATGCAAGGACGGAGGAGTATACTTCGGCGAGTCTGGATAGACGGCGTCGAGCGCCATCAGATCGTAGCGATCGGGATCGGAAGTCGAGGTCTTCGGTGGCATCTAAGCCGCCACAGCACCCAAGCGTCCGAGCGTCACCCAAGCCTCGTCGCTTCAGGGATGAGGAAACCGAGACCCCACCCGAATTGCAGAGGCGATGGAATTCGTATGAGCATTTCCGATGGCCAGAGCAATCAGGCCCGCCGACGGCGGCGCCTCCCGGCTGGTGGCCGCCCATGTGCTGGTGCCATGGGCCGCCACCACCGCCGTGCTGCATGCACGATCGCTCCTGGCCCTCACACCCCTCGCTTCCACCAACACCCGCTCGCGTGTACAACAAGGTATATGAATACAAATTTTCTGCAGATTATTTACTGGTTTCGCAATCATCACTGAATGTAGAATTACGCATTCAGCCCATGTTTTAATTCGTCTGTGAATATGTACCTACAGAAATTTGTAAATAACAGCGTTCGTGTTGGTTTGCATAAAAAATATTTTGGCGTTGAGTGGTTGGTTGCTTCGAGTTCTTTTTATTCTAACGATGTACGAGTATATTGTTGATTTTGATGAACTATTTCCAAAAATTAATTTTTACTATTGCTGGTGCTATTTCACGGAATTATTTTACAACTGTCAACCACTGTGTCAAGCTCAAAAAAATATTTTATATTTCTTCAAACTACTTTTAAAAACTCTACTCATTAAAGGTACTACTTGTTCAGGTAAGAAGTTCTATGGCTCAATAACGTTGTTGTAACGACCACCGTGACATTTACCATGCTTCTCATTGTTCCAGAACGATGCAGAAGACCGCGTGCGAAGGCTGGAGGCGGATAAAGAAAGCCTGCATCTACAGGTGCAGGTCCTATCGGAGCAGATTCAGGCTCAAAGTGAAAAGATGGCAGATTTGGAGAGGGCGCTACACGAGACTAGGCAGAGGCTGGACGACAGCGACCAGAGACTACAAAAGGTAACTTTTCGTATATTATATGTTATCAACGATACATTTTCGTAATACATATATTATGTTTATTTAGGTATTGGAACATCTCGCTGGTTTAAACTTGTTAAAGACAATTTTTTTTATTTGGTGTTCGTTTGGTATAGTTAGAAAGTATAGCCTCCAATAAACTGATGGCAAGGCTTGGCAAAAGGGTTGTTGGAAGTCTTAAATAGAAACTATACAAACCACAATACTCATTGAGTCAAGATAGCTGTTGCTGGACTTGCGAATTGAATCTGGACCACAAAGATACGGTCGCGAAGTTCTTAGAACTGCCACGGCAACATCAAAAGGCTTGTCTTGTTTCTTGTACTTAGTTTCGAGTCCATTGTTCGTCATGGAAATCTGTTTTCGTCTGTTATAAATGCTTAAATCACTGCAAGACTGTAAACTGCTTAGTATTCAGCGCGTCTTAAATCCCTGCGGAACGGATTCAGAGCTGTAACTAAGATTTATTATAGAGGGAGCTCAAGCGTATAAAAAGACTTTCAAAGGGGCTTTAGTCCACGTATCGTTTAAAACAAGGAACTGAGATAAAACATATAAATATATAAAGCAAGGATTATACATTCGTATATATGTTTTATTTGACATGGCAGTGAGTATATTTCGAAAAAGTTCTAATTTTTATTAATTAATGAAGATTTTAAATTTTTCTTAAGCGGTTTTAACCGGATGAAATATCGTTTAGTCGCTCATTGTATTTGTATGTACCAAATTTAATATTTAAACGTACTTTTGAATAACTCCAGTAGACATCCTCAAAGAATCTTGAGTTGGCACTAAGAGATCTGAGTGGATTTCTACCGTGCTTACGGATTAAGGTCGTGAAGTTATTCCTTTTGTTTCTTTTTATAAGTATACCTGTATTTATGTAAGTTATGTATATACATCTGGTTTTGACATAACCTGCCCTACCTCTAAGTTAGACCCTGGATGGGCCTATTGAATAATCATGATAGTCGTGGGCCGCAATTCCGCTCAGTACTCAGACATGGCCCGGTTCTGTGCGAGTTATGAGTGCTATTACCCGTAACGAAATCACTCTTATCCAAGATTTAATAATGTTGTGTCGGTATTCGTGTCGTGAACCCACGAGCCACGAATAGAACTTGTGGACTGGGGAGATAAAGGAAAAGGTCGAATTTTAACCCGAAACAGAGTCACATCTTTCTTCATTACAACACCATCCTAATTTGGATTGGCACCACTCTGGAGATTCATGTTATACTATGTTGTACAATAATCACACAAAAAACGGTAGGAACCGAGCCGTAAGTTTCTTGCTTGTTCAAAAGCCTAAAAAGGATTAGTCGCTAAGTGATCTTACGGTTTCGTGGAATAAATGCCTTGACTTGAAAAATGTAACACTCAATTTACAACAACGTTACTGGCGCGAACTGATTGAATCCCATTTTATATATTATTTTAGCAACATGTGTGATGTGGTGTGATTTTAATATTTATTTTTATGAAAAACACTGCATGTTATAAATTCATATATCTTTCTTTATCTTTTCCACGTTCTTAATATTGAGAGCAATAAATGTTACGGGAAATGGAATTCTTGAACGTATTTTTTCTCTGACAACCAAACACATTTAGCAGTTTATTTCCCCGCATGATGCCATAACAGAACGTCTGATTTTATTTAGCTTTTGCTTTTACTGCTATCGTGCTCTGGTTTCTGTCTATCGATCTAACAACGGAATTTAATTTCATTAGAAAGGCTTAAAATAAATATGACTCAAATAAATGCTTTAAGAAAATAATCTCTGAACATGATGGTCTGTTTAAAAAGTGGTTTATCTATCCATCGACGAATACATGTCTCTAGAGATAGAACTTTCTGTAGAAATAATTTCATCTGTAATACGGACGGTAGATAACCCTTCAGATCCCTGTAACCCCGATAAGAATCTTAGTAAGTCCGGATGTCTAGTTGACACATATGTATCAGAATTCTGAATTCTGTACGTGACTGTTTGCAAGTACTTGCTCTAGAGAGGAGATATGATTATATTGGTTAGTTTATAACAATCTTCTATACATACGTCAGTATCAGCACAATACACCGTTAAAGATAATAAATTCTGTTCGGCTTAGTTGGTGTATGCAAGACTACACCAGATTTGTCTTGCTTCACCCACAGATACGGCTCTAACATAATACAGCACACGCCTCTAGAATATAAATGAACAGGTACCTCGTGAAATTCACTACTGAAATTGTGCACATTTCGCAGGAGTGCGGAAACTAGGCCGCCTATTCGAGATTCTGAAAATGTTATTAAAAGGAACTATGTGGTTCGGCGTAGCTCGCTGTAAAAGTTTTGTTTTGTACCTCTCACGTTGCACCATATATTGCAAAAACTGAGTGAATAAGAAAAGTGAAATAATATAAGTGAAGGAGTGTCTATACAATAACAAATATATTTACACTATTTTATACTTAAAACTGTTTACAATTAAGATTATGCTGATTCTGAATTCTCAGTTAGTGAGGGGATAGAAACAAATTAGTTATAACGACATTAAAAACATATGTGTCGAAAGTTTATACTTAGACGTGCTACTGTTACGCTTGGTATTTTATATACATACCGGCTTAGCTATGGGACCCCTCCATATACATGTCAATGTATACAGTGGAGAATTTTGACATTGTCACTTTATGATTTAAATATTTTTAAAAACACCCTAACTAAGCTATTAGTGGATAGGGCATAATATTATAAGGTTAATGAATTTTTTTAATGTAATTGCTAATGAGACATGCATATGGCCCACCTGATGTTAAGTGGTTACCATCGCCTTTAGTAAAACATTACTTTGCAGGTCACGAACGTGCCCTACAATGCACTGCACTGCTCATGTGCCTATAATTTCGTCAGCATCCACGCCCTTCAAACTGAAACACAGCAAGCAAGCTGCTTGGCGGCAGAAATAGGCATGGTGGTAGTACTTCCCCGGACGAGCCCTTCACTAAGAGCTCTACTACTACTATGACATATTTAAATGACATTCTATCATACCTAATTTATGTGACATTGACATTCCACTCTTCTTTTACGAGAGATGAGAGAGGAGATGGGCAGCAACATCTCATGTGAACTAAACACCGAAACTGCGTTCACCAATCCATGCCAAGCGTATTGACTATGTCTACTATGTCAAACCCTTCCAAATATGGAGGAGGCCTATGTCTAGCAGTAGAATTATGAAATGACGATGACGATGTATACATTCATATGGCGAAGAGGCATACCGATCGACCTCGAAAACAAAATAGTTCTAATTCCGTAGCGTGTTTACAGGCTTTCAATACACCAGCGTAGAGATATATCGACTATGCCAGATGCTCTTTTACATCACCACGATAACATCGAGATAAAACAAATACAGTACGCTTTGAAAGCTGGACTGAGAAAGTTTCCTTTTAAGTATACCGACAGTGTTCACAGTGTTTATCAGTCCGCTTAAAACTTTCATGAAAGGAGCATCTCTGTTAGGTACATTGATGATCTTACTTAAGTCTGTCAATAGATAAAAACATCACGTTAATGTTTATACTATTGCCGCCTCTTACCGATATCTCTTTGACGGCCGATGTGGCGCGGCGGGCGAATGTCCGCCTGCGACGCAGGAGGTTGCGGGTTCGATACCCGCCTTGGGATAAATGTTTGTACGATCTGCAAATATTTATTCCGGGTGTTCTGGGTATCTGCACTTATAAGAAAAAATATTTATTTATAATATGTAATGTATTTTATTAAGTATATCAGTCATCTAGTACTCATAACCATAACACAATCTTTGCTTAGCTTAGGGCTAGATGATGCTGTGTGGATTGTCCAGCATTATTATCATTTATTATCATGTACGAAACGCTAGTACAATAATCCGCAACGTCGCAGGCGGACATTCGCCTGCCGCGCCACATCGGTCGTCTGTTATACACAATCTGTTGATATACTTATTTATTGCTCATTATTTTCAGGAAATGTTACAGCGGTCTTCCCTTGAGACTCAAAAGCTAGAATTGCTGTCGAAATTGAGTGAGGTGCGGCTAAGAGTAGCAGAACGCGGCTTGTTGGAGCGTTCACCACCACCTGAAACCGTCACTCTCACACCCTTAGCAAGACCTGCACCCCCTAGAGTAAGTACTACGGCAGTTAGCTTTATAGTTGTAAGTTAGTTTCGTGTAGTTTCGAATAGTTTCGATATCTGCCCATACACAGAAAAAAGATTACTGTGTCCCATATACAGTAATTAATTCTAATGTTTTTTTATAAAAAAAAATACGATGGCGTATTATTATATTTTTGCGGCTTTGGTATCACTGCGGCCATATGGCCTATTGTGATTACGATAAGTAACGAACGACTTAAAAGCTGACTGGCATGTGCAAATAGATAAAGGCATATTTACGTGGTAAATCGTATTGCCGCGTTAGGACATGCATGTTTAAATATATAAAATATATTTACATGTTTATATTTACACACCTACTATAAAAATGTACTAAATACTGTTCAGTTCTCGGCGTGCAAGTGAGATATGTAAACAGCTTTGAACGTCAATAGGAAGGCGTTTACTTTCTTGGGGCCGAAGAAACGCACCAGCTGACCGAAAGTACCTTCACCGCAGTCCAGAATCATTGATCGTTTCTCGCTATAAGATAAGATAAGACCGTCTTATCTTATCTAAGTTGAAACTGGAGCTGTCGTCTAAATTCATCTTGTTTGTAAAACGATTCAAAATTATCCATGTAATTCTACGGAATAAAGACAGTTTCAATGTTGTTTGAGTAAATTAACGTTTTTGCAAACATTTGCGTGGTTATACCATTTTGACGGCCTAGCTAAATCATTGTGCACGAAGGTGTATCCTTTAAACATTTTCGTTGGGAACAATTAAGATACGAGCTTGTAGAGTAATGAATCACCCTTACCCACAGGATATCATTATTTTGGCTGTAACACCTGTTCCTTGGACACAAATTGCCATGACTTATTTAAAAGCAGCTTAACTGAAAGAAAATTCTCAATATTAACATTGAAACAGTCGGTGCCATTTCAATGTGAATATTTTCTTGAATTCTTTTGTATCAAAACGCGCGCGACTACGCGTGGAGTTATCTTAATACAGACTTCAACTCCTACTGTACCCGCTTAGGGAAAATTGGCTTACGTTATAAATATTACTGGACATTTCTCACACCATCATCTAGTCCCTAACTAAGCAAAGCTTTCACTATGGGAACCAGAAAGGATTACCTTGCTTCTAATAAATGCAATAATATTTAAGTTTACTAAAATTCGTATTTTATTGCAGACACCACCAGCGAACTACGGCCGGCAAATAGAACGAAACACGCACATGTACTCGTCGCTGCCGCGGTCCTCAATGGTGACATCAGAGTCGCGCGTCGCGTTCGGTAAACTGAGCACAACGGTGGTGGCGCGCGGCCGCGGACAATCTGTACCCAATCTAGGTCTCTGGGGATACCTCGAGCTGACGCATGAAGCGCTTGTATCCCCACCCGTCCCCCACACCCACACACAACCTCACACACAGTCGCGTACGGTGACCTCACAGTCTCAACCTAGGTCTCTGGGGATACCTCGATCTTACGCTAGACGCGCTTGTATCCCCACCCAACCCCCGAACCCACACACAACCTCACACACAGTCGCGTACGGTGACCTCACAGTCCCAACTTAGGTTTTTGGGGATGCCTCGAGCTGACGATGACGCGCTTGTATCCCCCCCCCCACCCAGCCCCCACACCCACACACAGTCGTGTACGGTGACCTCACAGTCCCAACTTAGGTCTGGGGATACCTCGAGCTGACGCATGACGCGCTTGTATGCCTACCCAACCCCCACACCCGCACACACCCCCACACAGTCGCATACGATGACGTCACAGTCCCAACCTAGGTTTCTGAGGTTACCTTAAGCTGACGCATGAGGCGCTTAAATTCTTACCCAACCTCACACCCTCATAAACAATGTGACGTCATAGTCCCAACCTAGTTTTTGGGGATACCCGCTGACGCATGACGCGCTTGTACCCACACCCGCACACCCCCCCACACACAGTCGCTTACAGTCACAGTCCCAATCTAGGTATCTGGGTATCCTCAAACTGTCGCATAAGGCCTTTGTTTCATACTCACACACACACCCTATGACATTCTGTGACAAACGAAGTCTATTAAAAAGCATAAATAAAACTGCCTCACACTAGACCAAAACAGATCGAAGATTTTAGGATGTTATTCATATTCCCTGACACATTTTACGGCTGTATAAAATATAATTGTCACTGTTACATTCATGTTAACAAAAAGAGATGGCAAAGACTATATTAGCTATGATTCTTCAGCAACCATGAATAAAACTAAAAGAATTTACAAAATCTCTAATTAAGGAGGTCCTTGTTAAAAACAATCAACACATTTCCCACAAAAGCCTATTCAAATTCAATCAAGACTGAATTAGACTGTCCTAGCTTTGAGCTTTTCAATGTTGTGATGTAAATATTTGTATCTAATAGTATCTAATAGGCTTTACAGCATTCCTTTCTGTATCTACATTGTGATAATGTCTGGTTCTGTAAGAAGACGGTGCCACGTTATAATAATTCAATAGTTTGAAAAATTTCATTTTTTTGCCACACTAAAAAAAAGGTATGAATAATAATACAATTGTTTATATATACAATAAAAAGCTGTGTGGTCTTCAAAAACAGTATTAGACAATGCGTATTCATGAAATAAATCAACAGCGTTGCCAAATTAAGTGTATTGTCTGATTATAATCTATTTTTGAAAAAATAATCGATTATGAACGCTGTGCAAACCAACGCGGTCGACCAGCGTTCGCGGTAACGTGTGGGGTGGCGATCAATTCTATACCATCACAACGGAAGACCAGTATTATAGTGATGTAAACTAATGCTGAGTGGTGACCAATTTTGTGTCTTCTTCAATTATGTAGGTACTTTTTGCAAAATAAACTTGTATTACTAAGGTTTCATGTCTATTCATATCAGTGCGTCCTGAGCCTAATCACATCACTATTGTGTAGATCGCCTTCACTACGCTGCCAACGCTGGTTGAACGCGTTGGCCTGTCCTAGGGGCGATTGTAACTTGGCTAAATAAGTTGGTGGCACTTTTTTCTTTTATTAAATCTGTGATTTATGTTGAATATAAATATTGTAGCGTTTATTGTTTGTGACAGCTGAAAAAGACGAGGTTATAAGTCGAGGCAGTCCGTCGCCTTCGTTGCGCGAAGTGCGGTCGAGGCTAGGCAGCGGCGGCGGCATTCGATTAGAAGGCGACGATTTCGCTCGCGCGTCGATTAGATCTACTCCGCGATCTCGTCCCATCATTATGCCTTGGTATGTATACGTTTTTACTGCATATTAGTAAGTTTACTGTAATCCCCAGGCACGGTAGATATCCCCTCAGTTTTTTTATGCGGTTGCTGATAGAACAAGCATTTGGCCCAACTGATGTTAAGGTGGAACAAGTCGTTACTGTTTTCATACAAACGCTGTAACTGAATATCGTTGAAGCGTTACAAGATTTAGTACTAAATCTTTCGACGCTTGTAACTTTCAAAGTAATCTGATTTACTGTAGAATATAGGGTAACGAGCCTAGATAACGGCAAGATAATTCAGTATCAAACTTAACTTTGGACGCACGTTAATAAAATAGTAGAGATTTCACCGGCACCTTCCTTCAAACCGAAACACAGCAAGCTGCTTGGCGGCAGAATTAGGTATGGTACTTACAAATCGTACTTTTCCGGGCGAACCCTCCACTAAAAGCTGTACTTCTACTAAAACTGGTAAGGACGTCTATCTTAACTTTCGAATTTATTAGGAGAATATCGTTTCAGGCAAACAACAGATGTGCGGCAATGGGACTGTGAGACGACATGTGGTTGGCTTGAAAGCCTCGGCCTTGAGACTTACTGCGCCGCCGCTAGAACCTGGCTCGGAACACCTGACGGCAAAGGGGTGATTGCGGCCGCGTCTCATCAAGCCATTGAGAAGGAGCTCGCTATCAAACATCCAATGCACAAGAAGAAGATTGTGTTGGCTTTGACGGATTTATTGGTAAGTAAAGTATTTGCTGACAGGTCTCTCAGCACAGTCTGTAGCAGCACTGTAGGTTAGACTGTACTTATATATATAAGCTTGTAGGATGTATTGTATTGTATACAAAAATCAATGCAACAATTTAGGGGGGAGCGCAGATGTCTATTGGCAGGTTCAGACATTTGAGGCTTCACTACAAAAAAGAAACAATAATCAATGTTTACATTCTATCATTATTTAACAAATGTATTATATTTTGAGATAAAAATAAATTATTATTATTGTCGGAGTATTTCCATAATGTCAATATCATGTTTTTTTTGTGTTTCCAGGGTGGTCACGGAGACGCGCTTCTAACAGCGGCGGGTCAGCTGGACTCAGCGTGGACGCTGCGTTGGCTGGAGGATGTGGGCGTGTGCGGGGCTCGCGCGGCCGCCGCTGACGCTGCGCTCGACGGCCGCGCTCTTCACCGCCTCACGCACAGCGAGCTGCACGTACACCTGCGCGTCACGCATGCTCTGCACGCACTCTCCGTACGACGAGGTCACTATTACTCCTTATATCATCTTCTACCTGAATATTATAATAATAGTAATGCTGGACAATTTACACAGCATCATCTAGCCCTCAGCTAAGCAGAGCTTGAGTGATGGGTACTAGATGACTGATATACTTAATACAATACATTACATACATCCACACATTGATAAAAGATAATAAAACATTAATTTTCTCTCACAAAGGTTCTTAAATTTAGGTTCGTATAAGTAGGTAAGTAACATTAATTGTAGACTTGTTTTGTGAGAGACTGGTGCCTGAGATTGCTTTGTGAAATCTATATTATATTTTCAGGAATAAGACGAAGTTATATATAAAAAAATAAAAAAAACGCCTTTAGATTATAGATTTTCTATAAGCTTTTTTTTTATTCAAGTTGCTAAAGGAACAAGCAGATGGTCCACTTGTTGTTAGGCTTAGTGGCTCCTAGATTCATTTAGTTAAAAGACTATCACTAAGGGATCACTTTGATTCCATGGAATAAATACTTATTAACTTGGCTTTGATTAAAGTTATGATAACTAGTGTGGTGTTCTCCAGGCATCCAAGTTCTCCGCGACAACAGGTTCAACCCCGAGACGATGTTGCGTCGCGCGGCCGAGGGCGCCGAGGGGGGAGGGGGCGGCGCCGACGGCGGGGGGGAGGCCGAACTCTCGCGTTGGTCCTCGCATCGCGTCATGCAGTGGCTAAAGGCCATTGACCTCGCGGAGTACGCGCCCAACCTACGCGGTGCAGGTATGTCTTCGATACCACTTACCGCAGCACATGCCTGTAAATAGTAACTCAAACTTACCCAACATATTCTTCTAGACCAAACACTCTTAGCTAAATAAATACTTACCTACAAACTAACAATAATTTACAATTTGAACAACTTTTACTAACACATAATCACTTTTATTTGCTATTCATGTAAGTGACTTGTATGTCTTTTTGAGAATAAATATATCTGAAACCTGAACTCTGCCTTCTATGCTGTAAATCCAAATCATCGTTTATTGCATGAAATACATATTCAAGAAGGTGGTATTATATAATTACGGGTATCAATGTACTCTGCCGTATCAAGCGTGCAATGTTAAACATATTTACATTAGTTTAAAGGTCATTAAGAAATTAATAAGAAAATAATTGAAATTGAAATTACAATAGTTCAAGATAGGAATGTCAGAAAAAAATTATAAATTAAAAATTAAATGAAATTAATAAAAATCAGTCCATTAAAAATATAAAGTATTGTTTTCAGGTGTCCACGGTGGCTTAATGCTTTTAGAGCCAAGGTTCACTGCTGAGTTGTTAGCTGCTTTACTGAACATTCCTGCCAACAAGACTTTGCTGCGGCGGCATCTTACGCAGAGGTACATATACTTTCTTTATTACCTGTAACAAATTATTGCCTCGTACGAAGGGCACGCTCGTTACGAACGTGCCCTACGACGCACTGCTTATACACCATTAACCTGAGGCATGCAGGTGTTAAGCCTCATGAGCCTGTAATTTCACCTGACCTCACACCCTTTAAACCAGAACACAGCAAGCTGCTTGACGGCAGAAATATGTATGGTAGTAGTACTTGTCCGGGCAAGCCCTTCACAAAGGGCGAGGGCCCTACTACTGCAAAGATTTCAAATACATTGCGCGACCTGGATAATACAACTACGGAGTGTCTCATTGTCGCGCAGTGTTAACTCGGATGTCGGTATGATACGTTCACGTTACGAATGTTAAATTTGTTACTGCTTGGCCCTCAGTATGCATCATGTAAATCAGTACCCTCAGTACTTCCCCAAACAAGCCCATCACAATGATCTCTATTACTACTATACTAAGGGGTAACTGCACTGTGAGTAATTTTTTTATGGAAATAGTTAGCTATACAAAGCCAATGACTTCGCAATTTTCGTTAGTTTTATTTATTTAGGAATGACCTGTTATGTTTTTGTTTAATAGGTTCAATGATCTATTAGGACGAGACGTCATACAGCAAAAAAGGAACGCAGAGCAAACACTCGGATACCAACCACTTACTGCAACTACTAAATACAAGGTACCTACTTCTGAATATATACTGTTTAGACCATTTTAGGTTGGAGTGTACAAAATGGTACAATGTTTGGCAATAAAATCACAGCAATTTCAATAAATTCTTACAAAACACAACTCGTAAATAATGAAATCAGTCGGTAAATTCACCTATGTTTACTGCAATGTTGTGATACTATTTGTGAAAGTTACGAATTGTATACATCTAATCGCAGACTGTACATCAGGCGCGGCTAGATTTTTTTTTATTAACCTATTGTGACTAAAAAGCTGGGCAAATGTCTCCCCCAAAATATACAACTAATCCGAGACTAGTTGAATATATTACGGGAGACCTTTGCCTCTGGCGGAAATTACAATTCTTTATTAATTTTAAAACCTATTTAATTTTCTGTCTCGTTCCTAGGTACCAAAGAAGAGTCAGTTCTCTCTAAAACGTAAGAAGAGTAAGGACGACCTGGATATGGGTGACCTCGTATGCCCGCTCGTCGACGACTGCTCAGGTGAAATGCCCACGTCGCCAGTAAGTCGCCTCACTAACCACACTAATAACTTATTTCATATAGACAACCTGTGATGGACAGAAATTACCTAATCAACTAGAAAATATATTTCATACTCAATTATACTACAAAATTTGCAGGCAAATGTCGTATCCAAATAGAGTGGTAGGTATAGCCACATTCCCTTGAATGATTTTCCCACGAATTCCATGAATTCGTAGAAATATATGATTAATTTTTATGTAGCTGTAAATATATGACAAATAACTTCTCGACTTTAATCTTCAGGCACTATATAGTGCTATATATCTCCTCAGATCTCTTAGTACCAAGTATTTACTCGAGATTAATTTAAGGGATGTGTAAGGGGTGTAGTGAGAAATACATACATTTGGTACAATACCTACATTTTGCATTAGTTGGTATTTCATACGTGACAGGTTGCAAGCCCATCGCCATTATGCGGAGAAATTGAAATGGTTGAGATGAAAAAATCATCAAAAGACTAGTGTTTAATAATTTTGCATTTAAAGTAAGATGTTGAAACCGGGCATACGTGTAATCAATCTAACACAGGTTGTCTATTAAATGGAGGAAATTCAAACATTGACAATATTTCTTTTTAGCATAAAATTTTACTTTTATTTATTATACTGTTTGAGTTTCAACCTTATAATCTTTGCTTTTAGTCGTTTTATTGTTTGGGTTCACAAGTTTTTGTCACTGTTTATATTTGCACGAAAGCACATATTTCTCGGTACATTTGGTGTGGTATTTTAACAAAATTAAACAAGGTGGTACAAGCATCGTATATAAACATATTTTCACTGGTGTGGTCTTGGAATTTCCCCTTATTAAATTACTGAGATATTATAAACTTAAAAATCATGAAAAGTTGATCTAAAATCAATGTCTTATTTCACAACATTCGCATGGATTTTGACGGTAAGTTTAGTTTACTATTTATTTTATCACAAGATTTCATAAAGTCATGATGCAGTTTGATATACTAAAACCTACCTTATTTATAGCATGTTTTAATATACATTTTTAATTGACAGACGATGAGAGTAAAATCAGCGGCAGCGGGCGTCACCTCGGGTGTCTCTCCCCCGCATGACGAGAGTCGAGCGCATTAGAGACGCTTCGTAAACCATTGAAGAGTTTGTACAGAACATTGTAAAACTAATTGCAAAAGGCGGATCAAACTATACGGTTAAATACGAACAGTATTTTAAAATCTTTATATAGTATTTGGCAGCAAATGTTTGACTAACTGTAATTAATTTATTTATTGAAATATCTTTGGCGCTATATTAAGATCTAACTTGGGGTAAATTAAACCAGAGGCAACTATAGTAGGTTTAGTATTTACTTTAAAAAAACAAAGGTAGAAATAACCTTGGACCACATTTCTATATTCATAAAATCAACTTCTGTACTGACAGAAACGATTCAATCTTAAGTTAAGTAAAATACAGTTACAGCAGTCTGTAACTGTATTTTACTTAACTTAAGATTGAATCGTTATTTAACTATCGTTCTCGTAGTTATCGAAGTTTTAAGGGTATAAAACATGTCAGTATTTAAGTACCAGGCGAGTGATGCCGAGGGAAAATGCTAGCTAAAAAATAATTATCTTGCTCATTTCAACAAGCTCAACATAAACCAAAGCATTATGGTGCTAAATTGGTACACTTAAATAAAACTTTAAAAATAATTTTATTATAAATTCTTAAAAATATATTCGAGGAAACTATCTATGAATAAACTTTGATAATATTATTCGAGCTTTAACTGCCAATGAAGTTTGTTAATGAAAAGTAGATTTTAATAAGCTCTTAAAAGTTAATATTATTAATTAATACTAAATATTTAAATTATAATTAATTTTTATAGCGAGTTTTAAATGAACAGTTTAATATATAACGTGTTAAAAGATGAGTAAATGTTTTGAGGATGTATATGTAAGTTATTGAAACGTTATATTCTAAAACAGCCATAGACAATAGACATTCCAAGACTTAACTTTCATTCAAAAAAACTTTATCGACACTATTATTGCAGCTAGATTATAAATATAAACAATTATGAAATACGGACCTATAAGATTAGAGCGTGTGTAAGCTTCAGTGGGGTAATGCAAAATTCTACTTGGTTGTAAATAGACAGAGTTCCATAATATAGGGTTGTTTTATCGACCCTTTTTGATCGAAAAATAAGAACGTAAACTGTCGCAAGGCGTGACTATTCTTCGAATGCCCAAACGCATCTCAGATTTAAGCTCGTCTCAAGTCGCGATTTTTTGACAGTTTGCAATTAAATACTGTCAAAAATTCGTCACTTAAGACGTAAATAAGTCTGAGGTGCGTTTGCGTGTAATCGGGGGTATGAGTTTCACATTTTACCAGTGTATATTTATTTTATCTTATTGAAATAAAGAATATATTTTCACGATCTCAGCGCGTCTCGCTGAGAAGTTATTGTAATTTAAACTTTAAATCAATTAGATAAGAGAAATAATGCCTGAATTTAAAAAGTGCTGACAGTAAGGCACAATGTAGGTTTGTAATGCTTCCTATGGAAGCCTTCTATCTGCATAATGAAAAGACGTTTACTACACAGTGTAAAAATAAATAGTACTTATCAATATCCTTTTAAATGAATTAACTATGTTATGTATTGACAAATAAGTAGCTTATTATTAGGACTCGACTGAATGCCGACAATATTATTCTGGTCTTGTTTCTGTAGCTACAAGTATTCACGTAGATTTAATTATAACAGTTTACAAATAGATTTCATATTTGACTTGTATCTTTATAATATTAATTGTCGGTTCTTACCCACTGTCCATCTCATGATACCACCTGGGTGAACCATTTAAAGTTTTTTTTACAATGGCTCATCTTTGTTCACCTGTGGGTGAACCATTTAAAGTTTTTTTCACAATGGCTCATCTTTGTTCACCTGGGTGTAATATTTAGTTTCCATCGTCCATCTTATGTCAATGGTTCAGGGAGGTGAACTATGGGTAAAAACCTTTAATTTTTAGCATTTAAAGAATGTATTTATTAAAATAGTTTTAATAAGAAATAGTGCACACGAGGAATCGCTGAGAACCGACGTAGGCTAACGCCCGGTTCCAATATAACCTACGAGCGTCCGTTAGTAGTACTATGGGTGCCTGTCTGATAAGCTTTCACCTCATTGGCCAATGTAAACGATTACTATAAGATTATCCAATAGTATGAAGGCTTACCCGACAAGCAACGATTCATAGTAATATTAACAAACGCTTGTTAAATATTGGAACCGGGCATTAGTTAGTTTAGTTACTTGTAACTTAGCTACGCCCAAAAAACTTTCACGCCTACATTCAGCTATCTATTGATCCTTTGCGTTAGCCCTTTAGCAACGTTGTTTACCAGTTATATCAGAATTTATGTAAGACTTGTAGGTTTCATTGTTATTACGAATTCGCACAACTAGGAATTGTTTTCTCTCCAATTTTTGAGGTGTATACACATTTTTTAAATCATGTTATATTCACAACCCTGTTCCTAAACATTGTGCCAATATCATACATTTATCGTAGCATTTTGAGATAGTCCCTTGTCTTCCATAGCTTTGTAATTCTCGTATAAGATGGATGACCCCCATCGATTTTAATATCATTAAAACGACAAAGCCTTTGTACAATAATGTATTAATAATTTTTACAATACTTTATTAAAAAAATGTAAAAGTTAATAAATACTGAATGAACACCGTTATTGATTTTAATTTTATTATTCCTTACTGTCGAACAACTGTTGGGATTTTGGATACGAAGTTTCAACGTTTTTCAAAACTTTTAAACCCTCTGAAACAAAGGAAAAATAATAATTAGACTGTCAATCAGGAATATGCCGAGGCATGGTAGATATCCCCTCAGGTACCAAGTATGACGGCTGATAGAGGAAAGTAGAGAGAAAAAAACCTGTTGTACGTTTGTAGTTAATATTCTATACGTCTAGTAGCGGTAATGGGTTGTAAGCCTACTGCTACTAGAATACGATCTGGTTTCCTCTAGATGTTTTTCACCCTTTAAGAGCACTGGTATTGCTCACATAAATTTTTCGTACTCGACCGGATTCGAACCCGTGGCCTTATGATCAGTAAGTGAGGTCACTCCCACTTGACCTCCAGAGCTCCCTGAAGTATAAAGGTTATTGAAATATAGAAAATTATTCCAATCTATGAACCGAAGAGCAGACATTGTAAAGGTAACGGGAAGTTGGTGACCACAAAGGGATGTAATATCCAGTATCCTTCAAGTACCTTTAGCACGTCCTTTCCGCCTCAGCTCTGCTATTCTTTCTACTTCGCTCTCTTCTTCTATGTCTTTCTCCCTTTTCTGCGAGTCTTCTACCGCTTGCTTCAAGAGGGACTCTTCTAGAAATGTTAGTTCTGAAAGGAAACATATCAATTAAACTATATGAAAATCAAATTGAGTATGTTAAACCACGATGAAGCAGTCAACTTGAATGAAAATCTGTCTTTAAAGTTACTAAGAGTGAATTAATAATCATAAATATTATTGTCTTAGATCAGACTAAACTGGTAATGGGTAAGCTATTATAGATCTTACGATTAGTAAAAAATTAGTAAAGACTCGAGGCATAGGATGTTTGCGAATAAACCAACGGAATTGCTGTCGTGAGAAATCAGACAACAAAAAAGGTTTCCAGAAATGTACGGGGGGTATATTATACCTTCAGCAGCTGCAGTGGGCATCCTATACCTGCGTCACATCGAAGAGAAAACATCGAGTCAGCTCAGTCGAGTGGCAACTACCGTGTAGGGTAGACTGTATTATACCTCAAATAGTGTTGCTTATTTATGCGAGGGAACAGACAGTACAGATGACTCACTAGTGAGCCTCGGATCCATGCCGATCCAAGAGCCGTTGAAGATGCTTCCAGCCGTCGGACGCGCTTTGGCCTCGGGCTCCATCAGCAGCGTCACCTGTTGTTTGCACTCCGTCGACAACTGGTTCACTACGTTAGTACGGAACCGCCACTTTCGCATCACCTACAAAACCAATAATTAGATAAATAGAAATTAACCAGTCTAAAAGGTTACGCTCCATTACTCAGTTAAAGTGAATTAACTGAACTACAACAATATTTTTTAAGTTCTTTGACGTGCTCTTTTAGCCTGGTTTATCTTTAAAGTAAACAATGTGAGGGTGAAGTGGGAAAGCTGTATCTCCGAAACATCTATCTAGTAGTCGCTAGTCTATGCTGCTTATGTGTTAGATGCATTAACAGTAGGGCGAATCTATGTTGCGTACCTATGTCCAGTTGTAAAGGGCTTGTAAAGAAACTACAGACTATTTCAGAGCTTCAAAAAACCGTTGGAGACTTTTTTACGAACGAGTTTTTCATCGCATCAGTTATAAAAGTTACCTGTTTCTCATACAGCTTCTTGACCGAAGTCTCATTAAAAGGCAGAGCTTTATTTAGCATCGTATACAGAATGATGCCCACAGACCACATATCCGCTTGCTTCGGCAAATATGGCACGCCTTTTAACACTTCTGGAGCCGCGTACGAGAGCGAACCGCAATACGTCTCGCTCAGAACATCCCGATCTTTTTGCCGCACGTTCCGAGCGAAACCAAAGTCTGTAATCTTCACGTTATAATTTGCTGTAATCAATACGTTTTCACACTTTAAATCTCGATGCGCTATGTTCAAGGTGTGTAAGTAGTGTAGGCCAGAGAGCATCTGCCTCATCCAAAGTCGGCATTGGTTTTCTGGTACAGCGCCGTTTTGCGTGAGGAAGTCGAGCAGATCTCCGTTTTCCGCAAACCGGAGAAATATAAAGTATTTGGCGCGGCGTTGAAATATGTTTGAGACGTGGACTATGTGCGGATGGTTGATTCGGATGAGGACGTCTAACTCTCGAGGCAGGAATTTTGTAAGATAATCGCGTGGCGCCTGCGCCGTATCTATCACTTTGCAGGCCATTATCGAGTGCCGAGTTTCGTCGATCATGTGCGTCGCTTTGTAAACCTGCAAATATTATGTTTTAGGCACTTTCTCAGCCCGATAAATTCACTCAAAAAGGACTTTATTTACCTTAGCATAAGAGCCTTCTCCTATTATTTTCTCTAATAGGAAACCCTTCTCTTGCAGCACAGCAATGTCAGACTGTGTTGTGCTAAGATCTACTTTTTCGGTCGCAGGACCCATTTATACCGCATTATTATTTCATTTTCACTTTTATTGCGTACATAATGACATGGTGTACATTTGTTGACTTAGAATTTACAAAAGGATTTCACATGATTTTATTATTGTTGTTATTGTGGGAACGTCTCGCACGTCACGTTGAAATTTAATTTTCTTGGTTGTCCTTATCCAAGGCGGTCTTAGAAATGAAGTTTGTATTTTTACCAACCATAGAGATGACATTGCAAAAACCTCAGTGTCTGCTTCCGCTCCTAAATAGCTTCTTGAATCCTCTTCTTCATCTCTTACCTAGATCGCTGTGTGAATAGATTGATTTTATTATTCATGCTCGTAGGTACGTGTAACAATTTAATGTCATTTCAACTGTTCGCGTGCGTGTAAAATTGTAAAAAAAAATAAAAATATAAACATTAATTTTAAATTTTAAAAGGATTCCGTAAGCTTAGACGTCCTCAAAGAATCCTGAGTTTGTACCACTTGGTACTAAGAGATCTGAGGGGATATCTACCATGCCTGGGGGAAATCGTGAGGTTGCTTCTGTTACCTGTGCGCATTCATTGTCATTGTAAACATCGGTTAGGTACTGAGCCGAGGAGTATCACCCTGTCTGCCCTTGATCCACTAACTATTCAGAGGATCAAGGGTCGATACATGTTTTGGAGAAGATAAAGCTACCTACATACTTGCATAGAATTACCATGTTGACGTTGAAGCCAATTCACACGCGTTCTTGACTAGAGACGTAGTGGGCAATGCCAAGTCTTTCTCAGATTTCCCTAGGTCGACACCCTCGTACATTTTCTGCAATGCGATTCTTTCATCGCGTGCTTTTTTGAATGCTATTGTTTCTTGTGGTGTCCATTCTATAGGCGACAAGAGGTTCAAATGAAATATCATGCTTATATATTTTGAAAAGACGTTAAAACCGCTGCGTAATTATTTTGTGAGAAATATCACAGCGCGTACTAATGAATCCATTCGATATCCTATATTTCGGAATTCAATTGAATACTAAGATAAGCATAAGTTAAACCTTCAAGCGCTTAAAATTATCTCACCTAATAATCTTGAATCCATTGCGATCCAATCGCTATTAATAATCTGATCAATTTTGATCCTGTGTTGATAGTTAGGCTCCAGCATGAGCGTTATAATCCGCTTGCAGTTTTCTGACAGAGTATCAACGTATCGCGACCTCCATTTCCAATTTTTATTCACCTGTGCTTGATACAACTGCTTGATATGTTTATCTTCGAAGGGCATGGCTCGGTTCAGCATAACATAAACCACTATTCCCAAAGACCATACATCTGTAGGTTTCGGAATGTACGGTGCGCCTTGTAGTATTTCCGGGGCGGTGTATGAAAGTGAGCCGCAAAACGTTTCGCTGTGTATATCCCTGAACTTTTTGTCCACACACATGCGTGCGAATCCAAAGTCTGATAGCTTCGCGTTCTGATTGGCTGTGAGTAGAACGTTCTCACATTTAATATCTCTGTGTGCTATTTCTAACTCGTGCATGTATTGAACGGCAAGTGCTAGCTGCCTTGTCCATATTCTAGCTTGGTCTTCTTGTACGGCACCCTAGAAATATAAGTTTGTCACAAGCAAAGGCTTATTTGAAACATTCGTTTTACTATAGTAATATTTCAGAGATCGTCAGATTTAGCCACTTTGATACAAAAATAATTATTTAAACTTTAAACCTGGCACCCACGCTATCTATAAAATAATAAGTTACCAAAAATGCAGCTATTCTATAGTAATGCCTGCTTCACTTAGGCGACGGCTTTAAACTGAAATACACCGAGTATAAAATTTTATTTAGTAATTCGTAGTTACCTTCTGTAGAATATGTTCCAACAAATCTCCATGTTCCATATATCGCATGAATATAAAGTATTTATACCGTCTCTGGAATATGCTATGCGTGTGCACCAAATGTGGATGATTCAACCTTATAAGCATGTCTATCTCCCTAGGAAGGAACTTTTTCACGAAGTCTTTGGGCGCGGTATTCGTGTCGATAACTTTGCACGCTAGGACTGAAAGCTTATCATTTTTGTTTGGATTTCTATATTCAGCTAAATATACCTGCAGTCACAATAAAAATCAGTAATAGGTAAATAATAAATCACTTACGTTTTTGGAGCGATTGGATTGGAGCTTTAAACTTTGGCAAGAAGTGTATGTTAGTAGTATTGGCTACTTTTTTATCCGAAAAGGTAACACGCAAGCGGATGCGGGTAAATAAATACATTACTAACGTGCGCAATTTCGCACGCGTGAATCTATTTTCATACAAACTTGAACCCTCGCTGTACCTTTTAGGGGTTGAATTTAAGGATTTTTTTATTAGCACACCCCTATGCACCAAGACAGATGTAGGTACTCTGAAAATTTGAAGTCTATGCGACCAGCGGTTTTGGCTTGTCGTTATCTCTATGCCAGTCAGCCGGACAAAGATTCTTATAAATACGGGTAGTATATAGATTGAGCAATAAAACTATAAAATCACATAGGCTACGGTAACCACTTTCCATCAGGTGGGCCGTAAGCTTGTTTGCCAACTTTGTTGTAAAAAAAAAAAAAAAAACATGATTTCATATTCGATCAAAAACTATTACGTCAGTGGTTACTTTAAAAAACCATGTACCTTGCTACCACAAAAAAACCAGCTCGCTCATTCTGCTAATTTGAAAGTTACCTTAGCGTAAGATCCTTCATTGACCTTCTTTATCATTTTATATCCTCTAGTTGCAAGAGTCAATTGTTCAGATCCGGAAAGTTTTAACTCTTCCTCAATATGATGGAACTGAAAATTTCCAATTTTCAGTTCAATTTTGTGTTTCCAATTTTGACAAAGGAAAGACAATGGTAAATACTTCCGGAGCTAAGAATCACTTTACCTACGCGTGGACCCGCGTCGATTGTTCAAACATTTTGTATGGGACAGACAGACGGAGAAAACAGACACGCACCATCTAGTGTAATTACTTGTAATGAACAATGCAACAACAAATTAAGGCACGAGTTTCTTCACCTTCGTCGATTGAGAGCAGCTATTATGCTGCTATGTTATTTTTATTGTTATTTAATCCAAGAATGCGACCTGATTCGAAAACGAATAATTCGAGCTCTTGAAATAAAAAATAATGACAGTAAGGTCTTAACGTTTTTTCAAGTGGCCGACTAGGCTGTGAGGATGGTAGGTAAAAGTTATAGGTGTTGGGCCAGCCTATATTCCATGGAAATAATTACCCATTGGACAAATGGATCTCGTAACTAAAGGCTTGGTTTAAACTTCAGGGTTTAAAACTTTAAATTAGTGTGACGAAAAGGTGACCAATTCGAGTTCCCAATTTATGTATGTATTTCGCGATCACTGACTGTTGTAACAAAAGAATAGCAAGTCTTCCTAGAAGTAAATGTTGCTTACTTTGGATTTCCCCTCCATCTACTTATTCAGATTTCTTCTGTTTAGCTGTCAGATTAGCTAATGATTTTATCATTTCACTGGCCTGAAATCAAATCATTATTATATTGAAAAAAGTCTTTGAATTAATTCCTCTACGTACAATTTTTAGGGTTTCGAGCTAAACTACTAAAACAGAACCTTTTTGATGCGACACTTTATTTAACTTTATTTAGAATTCTTACAGGAACTACTAAAACTAGCGATTTGGAGTTTGAAAAAACTGTTACAAGTCCGTTGAATTTCCTAGTCCACCTCTACACACGAAGACAAATATACCCTGAAAATTATAAGTATCTACGACCAGCGGCTTAGGCTATGCGTTGTCTAAATATCAGTCAGTCAGGGATGAAGATTCTTATGAATAGTATAGATAGATATAGATTACCCTGTAAGTAGACTCTCTTTGTGACCCTTGCAATATATCTCCCTGTCGTTTCGGCGGGTTCTTGTGTGAATCTGACAGTCTCCTGCGTTCCTCCTTGGCTCTTTTCAAAGCTGCTGCTTCTACTGCGTTTAGAGCTGAAAGTATTTTTTAAGGCAGAAAAAATTGCTTTCTGTTGATTAAAATAATCTTTCGGTAGATCTGCTTTCTGTTAATTAAAAAATGAGATTACTGGATTGCTTCATCAAGTAGCACTTTAAAATAATAAAATAAACATTTGTGGGCATTTTACTCAACATCATCCAGCTCCAAACTAAGCATAGCTTGTACTAAGGGGACCAAATGACTGATGAATACTTATAAACGGTTTTGTTTTTGTAAATGCATACATATACAATATAACAAACATCTATATTCATCACACAAATGCTTGCCCTCGGTGGGAGTCGAACTTACGTCAGAAGAAGAGCTACTACTAACTGAGCTGTGATCATCATCTAAAAAATTAGCTACGACTTTAGGTAATTGTAACCATGTCTGCGATACATGGTACTACAAAATTTATTTTATCGAGATGGTGCCCAAGGATTAAGGTAAAACAAAATATAGCGACTTACAGCGAATAGATATGGTGTCACTATTCTTCTATTGTCTATGTCTTTTGCAATTCAAGCAAAATTTCAAAATGATTTAGTGGCTAATATATAGCTAATATATTTACGATATTTAGTTCGGTGGATAGATTGTGTGAGAGATGATATGGGTAAGAAAAGAGTGCCCACAGAGGTTACGGATTATAGAGGGAAATGGAGGGAACGAAAGAGCATTCTTTCGTTAAAATAAAACAATCATTATCATTATTAGGTAGAATAGAAGGGTGAACGGAGGTGGTGGATTAGTATTTATAACTCACTGGTAAGCCTACTGTCCATAGCAACCCACTCGCTGTTGAGAACCTGTGCGGCGTTATGTCGCAGACCCGGGTCAGGCTCCAACAAATGTTTCACCACAGTTTTACACTCCAGAGAGATCAAACTAGCCACTCGCGATCTGAACCGGTACTTCTTTCCCATCTGCTGCTCGTACAGTTTACGCATACGTGTATCATCAAAAGGCATAGACTTATTCAGCATCACAAAGAGGACTACCCCCATAGACCATAGATCAGTAGGTTTCGGCAAGTAAGGCTTGCCTCGAAGAATCTCCGGCGCGGCGTATGACATAGACCCGCAGTACGTCTCACTCAGGACAGGCTGATCTTCCTCATCGATGCAGAACCGAGAAAAACCAAAATCGGAAATTTTTACATTGAAATTGGCTGTTAGTAGAACGTTCTCGCATTTGATATCACGGTGAGTAATCTCCAATTCGTGTAGGTACTGTAGCCCAAGCGTAAGTTGCCTCATCCAAACTCGACACTGATTTTCAGAAACGCAGCCGTTTTTCAAAATGTAGCTCAGTAAATCTCCGTTTTCGGTGTATCTCATAAAAATGTAGTATTTCGTTTTCCGTTGAAATATGCTGTGTATGTGAATCAAGTGCGGATGGTTCAGACGTATGAGCACGTCTATTTCACGCGGAAGGAATTTTACGACGAAATCTTTGGGAGCTTTTGACGTTTCAATAACCTTGCAAGCTAACGTAGTTTTGTGATCATCTTTAGTACTGTACTCGGTTAGATAAACCTGCAAAATACGCCAGATTAAGTTATATAATACTTTCTTTCAGCAAAGATGCAGTTCATAAGTTCCTAATTCATTAATTTATAATACAAATAACATAAACAAAACAGTTACCTACCTCTGTAGGCAGTTTCACCACTGGGACTCTTGAAGTTATATTTACGTTATAACGCAAAAGTTTTCCAACAGTTCACCATTATAATGTCAACAGAAGGTTTAAGCTTTAATGATTTGAAAGCTTACCTTAGCGTAGGCACCTTCACCAACGAATTTTATCAACTTATATCCTTTCGAATGCAAAGTATTTTCTTCCGATTGCGAGGTTTTCAGTTCACTCATGATAATACAGGCATCGGTACAGATAAGGACCAGGCGAGAGCGCGTTCCAACGGACTCTGACGATCAGTCGGCCGGCTCGCATCCTCGGGGTATACAGTCATTTTTTGGAATTTACTTGAAATTACATCACGGGAATTTATTTACATCTTCAGATCTTGGTATTTGACAGCAAAATATGCCACTTCGACGTGAACGTATCTATTCTTCTAAACAATCTTCTATATTTTCAACAAAAAAGTCTAAATACGCAACCGATCCTACAAAGAGTATTACTACTGATCTGAAAGCCTAGTTTATCCGATATTGTTCATTCGCCTCGAACGATTCACAGAGTATTTTACAAGTTTATGAGCGACTATCCGACTATCACTATTCGATGACGCCCTAATAAATAGTTTAGAAGTCTTTTAAACTATTTAAAACTCTTTTATATTCGTTGACAATTAAACCACGTGACTTTCCAATAGCATAAGTCAACTCCATACAATTTGAACTTTTCTACTAACGATATCGTTATGAGCCTTAGATTAGTCTAATTAAAAATCGCCATAAATTAATTTTTTTTATTTAAAACTTTTTAAATAAATTAATTGATGCGCTTGGATCTTATATTTTACTATGAGTTTGCTTGACTAGTTTTGACACTACAGTTCTAAATGTTTCTTATTCAAAAACTCCCCGGCTAAAGATATCCGTTGCAAGAACGAAGGCGCTGGAGTCAAAAGTAGCTCGTACTTCCCAGCATCAGGATGGTCCGGATATCGCTTCTCGTTTCGCATCCTTTCCAACATCCTCTGAGGTTCACATTTCGGCTTAGTCTTCCAATCGTTATTTAGAAAGTCTTGTATAACTTTGGGCAGTAATTTGAACGCTTCTTTGGTGCGAGACGTGCTTGGTAAGGTTATATCATTTTCTTTAAGCTGAGCTATGACTATTTCTTCGCCTTCGTCTTTGGTTGGTTTGCTTTCCTGTACTTTATCCTCAGGTTCTACTAACTCTTCGTTTGTGTTATTGTGAACGCTGTAAACACCGCGCTCTTTTACTTCTTTCAGTACTGACTCGTTATTGACTGCTTCTCGTTCCGTACCATCTATGTTTACATACCCGGTTTTAGTTTCTGTTTTTATCAAAACTTTATCCTGTTCAGTCTTTTTTTCGTCAGCATTTACGTTGCTCGTTGCTGTTTGATTTTGAGTCTTACTATTACTAGCGTTAGTATCGTTTTTCTGTAATGAAGTTTCGAGCATCGTCATAAACTTCAGGTTATCCTCTTCCTCGAGGATCTGATAAACTCTGTGCACTTCGCTGACGTTGATCCTAAAGTACAATAATGAAAGTTAAAAGAAAATGCAAAAGTTTATGAAGTTATTATGAAAAAAAAAATTTTTTCGAGGAAATTATAAACCGAATCCAATGGTTTCAATAAGAATACAAACTTTTGTTTTTTTTTTATTTTAATTAGGAAATATGTCATATATAGCACTCCGCCTTAACAATCAATGCTCTCAAACAATAAAGAAAAACACTGAGGAAACCAGATAGTATTGTAGCAGCGGCGATGGGCTTGCAACCTGTCACGTATGGAATACTTACTACTGCAAAATGTAGGAATGCACCAAATGTAATATTTGGACGTACCTCTAACTACCACCTATGGACATCCTCCAAAGAAACTTGAGTTGCTGCTACTTGGCATAGGCAAATAATTTTAAAAGCTCCGATCGAATGCTTTTTTTAAGTCTTTAATTCAAACACATCTTATAAGTATAAGAATGTCACTTGCATAAAAACTCACCCGCGTCTAGACTCATGGCAGCAATAAAGCATAGTCGGATCAATAGGATGTGCTTCAGTGTTGAATATATACCCTCCGAGATCTACAATACACTCGCCATTAGGCGTGTCGATGACAGTGCCGTGCACGCCCGGGTTGTGGATGAAGTTATCCGGGTCGAAGAGGAGGTACAGATACTTTGTTGTTTCGGCGAGGAAGAAGGATTCCATGCGGTCCTCTTTGCGGTGATCGCGAACGTCTTTTATCTAGAACAACGATATCAGATAAGCTGTGGTGGACCTGAGAATAGAACCCCTCCATCACCCATAAGGGAACATTTTAGGGGATAGGTCACCAATCCAAGGGGGATTACGCCAAACCGTCCCAAATATAGGGAAGGCCAAAGTCCAGCAATGGACTTATTTAGACTTTAGGACGTCACAATAACATCTAATAGGCTTATATTTGTAAGTCATCTTTCTTTTTTCTATGTAACTTGCGGATGGAACACAGATGTCCCACATGATGATGAGTACCATCACGTATAACAACAATGCTTTCAAAGTCAAAGAGCATTTATTCAGTAAAATCTGCAGGGATCATCTGGAAACGTCTTAAATCTAGGTGAATCTAAACGCCAGTTCCTCGCGACCAAGCCTAGAAGAACCGGCAAGAAACTTACGGCTTGGTTCCTACCGTTTTTTTTTATGATCCTGTTACAAAATAATAATAAAGTACATAATTAAGCTCCAGTGCGGTGCCAATCTAACTGAATGCAACATTGTCGATATACATCGCAGGTGACCTTCAGGGGTAGTCAAAGGTACTTCCAGCCAGAGCATGTATTTAGCGCGTTCATTTTCACACGCATCTAAGTTCGTGCCAATTTCCTCATGATATTTTGTTTACAGGTTGAGAATACTGGTGTTCAGCTTCAAACCCAGTTTTTGGCTATTCTCATCCCAGTGTTTGGCAGCTACATTTCGCCTTACTTTTTTTATTGCACAATCATTTTAAAACGGACATTAAAATAAACGTGAATGTTTCAAATTCAACTCACCGTAGCGTACCCACAAGGAGTCCTAGCACTATGCTGGATACTCCTCAATATATCCTCTCCCATTTGCAGTAAGATAGGATCCCGCGTCTCTCGATACAGGTACATAATAGACTCTATTAGCTCAGGACGAAGCGGGTAGCTCTCCCTAGACGCAGATGCCTCGCCTGTGCCGAGGTTGTAAACTTCGGGCGTGAAGCCGTATTGCCGCCACACGCTGTGGTAGTTATGGATTATACGCATCGCGGTGTCACTCTCGCCTGAAATTATTATCTCGTCATCGTCATCATCAGCCTAATAAGGCCACTGTCCGTCTGTCACCAAGGTGTATCTCATGAACCGAGATAGTTAGAGTTGAAATTTTACAGATGATGTATTTCTGTTACCGCTATAACAATAAATACTAAAAAACAGAATTAAATAAATATTTAAGGGGGCACTCACACAACAGGCGTGATTTTTACTATAGATAATGTTTCGGAACCCTTCGTGCGCGAGTACGACTCGCACTTGGCCGTTTTTTTTACTATTATGACATATTTATTTTATACCTATAGTAAGAAACTGCAGTTACAAAACAGAGTTATTTTATTATTTGTAGGTATGTTAGATATTTGTGTAAAATAATGTATGAATGTTGTAAATAATGTAATAAATACCTTAATTTGTCATTTTTTAACATTGTATGGGTTCGATTCCCACCTCGGGATAAATGGTTGTACGATCTGCAAATATTCATTCCGGGTGTTCTGGGTATTTAATATGTATATAAAAAATATCTATGCATGTAATGTATTGTATTAAGTATATCAGTCATCTAGTACCCATAACACAAGCTCTGCTTAGCTTGGGGCTAGATGATGTTGTGTCGATTGTCCAGCATTATTATTATTATTCATCTTCATTAGTCTGAACATGTAACCTCTCCTATACACTTCTAGGAGTTTTATGAATCAAAATACAAGTTACTTTTTCAGTAAGTCAAAACATGCTGGGATTATAGATTTCCTTTTCTTTTATTTTTTAAGGAACTTTGCATCTTCTAAAGACGATGTCAGGTCCATCATACTTTCGTGTTTTCTTAATGCCCACCAACTCGTATATGAACCGGTAGAGTATGTTAGCCACGTCAGATGTTGGTGCGGCTAACACACCCTGAAACAAGCCCATATCAAAACGGCTACCTTTTAACTCTCTAACAACTTCTCTCTCTCATAGCTTCTGTCCGGACACACTCCACCAAAATAGATAGAGAAAATAGATTACACGACGACCGATGTGGCGCGGCGGGTGAATGTCCGCCTGCGACGCAGAGGCTGCGGGTTCGATTCCCGCCTTGGGATAAATGTTTGTACGATCTGCAAATATTTATTCCGGGTGTTTTGGGTATTTTCTATGTATAATAAAAAAAATATCTATGTATGTAATGTATTGTATTAAGTATATCAGTCATCTAGTACCCATAACACAAGCTCTGCTTAGCTTGGGGCTAGATGATGCTGTGTGGGATTGTCCAGCATTATTATTATTATTATTATTACTTACCAATAAGACTCAGTAGCCCCGGCCAATAGGCTTCCAGCGACTGAAATACTGGTAGAGTCACGTGACCCCTCAGCATAGTGGCCCACACGAACCAATCATCCTTTTTGAGATACCTCTCGATCGACTGGCGGGCCTCGGTGAACATCGACATGAGTTCCGGCCGCTCTAGCAATATTGCACCTATGGAACAGAGTTACATTCATTATTTGATTATACCTTTAATTAGCTTTCTATATTGATAAACGACGACCGATGTGGCGCGGCGGGCGAATGTCCGCCTGCGACGCAGAGGTTGCGGGTTCGATTCCCGCCTTGGGATAAATGTTTGTACGATCTGCAAATATTTATTCCGGGTGTTCTGGGTATTTTCTATGTATAATAAAAAATATCTATGTATGTAATATAATATTGTATTAAGTATATCAGTCATCTAGTACCCATAACACAAGCTCTGCTTAGCTTGGGGCTAGATGATGCTGTGTGGATCGTCCGGCATTATTAATTCTATGCAGTGTAAGGCCTTAATATGCCGCCGATACATCACTTTTCAAATACTGAAATATTTATTTGACTTGTGTGTGTGTGTAACTTTTTCTTTTTTTATTGTTTAATTCTTTGCTGATCAAATATTTTTAAAATGTATTTATTTGTAGGATTACTGCCCTTCTTAAACTTAAGCTAATTTTAGTATTTTCTCATGTAAGTGAATTTATTCTTTATGAGAAATAAATATCTTAACGGCCAGTACTGACCTAATCGCTCCCGGAGCAGTTTTTTCTCTATCTTAAAATGCTATACCCTCGGTAAATAAAGGAAGTAGAAGAAAACTGAAAAGTCCGCATGCATCTTCAAAATGTCAACTTCAAAGTGCCCGTTTCAAATGTATGATTAACGTCGTATTTACTCAATCATAAATTCATGAAATAAATTAAAAACTTAGATATAAATCGTCATCTCCTTCTAAAGTTGGTGATATATTTTTTTTTGGTTTACACCAATGGTGAGATAATTAAGAAGTAGAATTAATGCCCGTTCAATATATAAAAAAAATAAAGACTTGAATTATTTATAAATTAAATTGTATAGAATCGCGCCGTTTATGCGAGCACAAGGATAAAATTTAGTCTGCCGCTGGCTTTCGTACGGGGAACCCGTGTCGCTCGTCGCCCTGCGGACTACAAGACTGCAAATATTGCATTTTTAATTCGTGTTTCGATACTATTTTGCAAAAAGATACTTTATCTGTTTGTAATAGAGTGACTTATTGCAATTTTGCAATAGTAGAGCGACAAGGTTCCAAGGCAAATACCGTGTACGTGTTGTACACGGCTGGATAGAGTTGATACTTTTTTGTACCGACATAAAAATAAGCACGTATCTACATACTCATCATCATTAGTCTAGAAAAGTCGATACTTTTTGTATCGAAATTTTAAGTAAGTACGTAGGTATCTACCTACTGATTTGGGGGTGCTGATTACGAATATCTGGTCAGATTTGAAATTCAAAATGGCGGATACAAATCATGATACAAAAAACTGACATGGGTGTCGTTTTCTACTAATTTGGGGGTGCTGATTACGAATATCTGGTCAAATTTGAAATTCAAAATGGCGGATACAAATCATGATACAAAAAACTGACATGGGTGTCGTTTTCCACTAATTTGGGGGTGCTGATTACGAATATCTGGTCAGATTTGAAATTCAAAATGGCGGATACAAATCATGATACAAAAAACTGACATGGGTGTCGTTTTCTACTAATTTGGGGGTGCTGATTACGAATATCTGGTCAAATTTGAAATTCAAAATGGCGGATACAAATCATGATACAAAAAACTGACATGGGTGTCGTTTTCCACTAATTTGGGGGTGCTGATTACGAATATCTGGTCAGATTTGAAATTCAAAATGGCGGATACAAATCATGATACAAAAAACTGACATGGGTGTCGTTTTCTACTAATTTGGGGGTGCTGATTACGAATATCTGGTCAAATTTGAAATTCAAAATGGCGGATACAAATCATGATACAAAAAACTGACATGGGTGTCGTTTTCCACTAATTTGGGGGTGCTGATTACGAATATCTGGTCAGATTTGAAATTCAAAATGGCGGATACAAATCATGATACAAAAAACTGACATGGGTGTCGTTTTCTACTAATTTGGGGGTGCTGATTACGAATATCTGGTCAAATTTGAAATTCAAAATGGCGGATACAAATCATGATACAAAAAACTGACATGGGTGTCGTTTTCCACTAATTTGGGGGTGCTGACTACGAATATCTGGTCAGATTTGAAATTCAAAATGGCGGGTTTAAATCATGGTACAAAAAACTGACATGGGGGTCTAAGGTAGTAAGATTCTATTACATCTACGAAACCTGATGGTAGTAAGTTCTTCAGTTTTAGTAATAGACCTTCATGCCAAACTTTATCGAATGCCTGTGCCACATCCAGAAAGATAGTAGAGCAGACTTTTTTTTCCTCAAATGTTTTCTCAATAACATTTGTAATCCTGTGAACTTGGTCTATCGTTGAGTGCTGTTCTCGGAATCCAAATTGGTGCTCTGGTATAAGGTTTTTACTTTCAATAAGCGGCTTCAGTCTTTTTAGTAACAATTTTTCAAATAGCTTTGACATGATAGGGAGCAAAGAAATCGGTCTGTACGATGAGGTCTCTTGTGGCGGTTTTCCTGGCTTTACTATCATGATAACTTCAGCAACTTTCCATAAATCTGGTACACACTTTAGTCTAAGTGCTGCGTTGATAAGGGTCGTTAGTTTGACTAATGCTTTTTTCGGAAGGTTATGTAGTACTTCTCCTGAAATAAGGTCGAATCCAGGAGATTTTCTAGGGTTTATGTGTTTTTTAATTTCGCTCCAGACTTCTCTGGGTGATACCAGCTTTATGGCTTGTGTTTCACCATAAATATTATATTGTTTTTTTTCGGCAATATTTTGTGTGGAATGAAGTCCTTAGTGTGCCTATCACATTAATTAACGAATTAATTCATTAATTAATAAATTAACTAGTTAATTAATTAATTAACGATTCCCGCCTTGGGATAAATGTTTGTACGATCTGCAAATATTTATTCCGGGTGCTCAGGGTATTTTCTATATATAATAAAATATATCTATGCATGTAATATTGTATTGCATTAAGTATATCAGTCATCTAGTACCCATGACACAAGCTCTGCTTAGCTTGGGGCTAGATGATGCTGTGTGGATTGTACAGCATTATTTATTTATTTATTTTACTTATTGATAAAAATTATATATGCTAGGCAAGTGCTCTCAAACTGTGAAGAAAAACATGTGAGGAAATTAGTTAGTATAATAACAGCGGCGATGGGATTACACCTTGTCACGTATGGAATAATAACTACTACAAAATGTGGGTATGTGCCAATTGTTGCTTTTGGACGTACCTGTGACTACCCCCTTAGACGTTCTCAAAGAAACTGGGGTTAGTACCAAGTATACTAAGAGATATGAGAGGATATCTACCGTGCCTGGGCATTAAAGTCGTGAAGTTAATTTAATTTAAGTTAATTAAGTTTCAGCTACATAATTACCGAGAAAAATATAATTCCCATTATTTGTCGTATTATGATAAATAGTTGCGAAGTTATGAGGGAACAGATGAACATTCATATATACATACATAACGGTCAAAATTATAACCCTCTTTTTTACTTCACCGTAGCCAGGTCAAAATAAATGGAAGATAAATATCTAAAGCACCACAAGCTATAGCAAAATTGGGACAGCAAATTTTTTTTTTTTTTTTTGTGGCCTCTGTCCTTTTTTCGGACAATTTTGCCAATGTCAAGTGGGTTGTATGAAATACTTCTTAGTCAAGTCGAGTCGGTAAAAAAAGTAAAGTCGGCTGTCAAAAAGATGGCGTTTTTCTTCAAAACCAAAGGGAAACATTTTCGTTCAAATCAGGATGCCACATAACACACTTTCATTTCAATTGCTCACACTTGTGCTAAGACCTCAAGTAATGATGGTTAAAATACCACCAAAATTACCCATCAGAACTTAAAATAACACTAGAAAAACAATTAAAATGAAAATACAATGTTGCTTCCAAAGATGACAGAGAACGAATCCCGACAACTAATTTAATTTATTAACTACCATCTATCCTTCAAGTACCAAGATTAGTTAATTTATGTATAGAGTCAACTTGTACAACGTATTTCATGAACTGCCAGCTAGATGGCGCTATTAGAACGGATCACCTATATGTATCTAACCGCGAAATATTGCAGAGGAGTGGTGGGGTAAAGAGGAACGAAACTCTCAAGGTCATTAGATCGGTAACGGCTCTTAAACCGGATTTATTATTTGCCTTTAATGAACAGACAAAGAAACTTTTAAGTGACTCTTTAGCCTAACCTTATAGTATTAACCACATAACTAGATAAAGATCCTTCAATCTTAAACTGCTCACAACTTTTATTTAGTAGTAGTAGAGCTCTTAGTGGTGGGCTCCTCCAGGGAAGTACTACCACCATGCCTATTTCTGCCGCCAAGCAGCTTGCTGTGTTCCGGTTTGAAGGGTGTGGGTGCCGGTGTAATTACAGGCACATGAGGCTTAACACCTGTAAGCCTCAGGTTGATGGTAGCAGAGTAGTGCGTCGTAAGGGCACGTTTATAATGAGTGTAACCTGCGAGGTAATGCTCTGTTATAGGTAATATAACCACTTAACATCAGGTGGGCAATCTGTCTGTTCAAGCAACAAGTCGCATAAAAAAAACACCTTTAAAACTGACGAAACGAAAATCTTACAAAGAAGATTAAATATATGTACAATGGGTGGTCTAAGCGATAAGACCTCATACAACGTAAGTGATTTCTTCCAGACAACGTTTAGAAACATTACCTTTTACCAAGTATTCATAATAAGAGTCAACTCCACCACCAATGCCAGCGTCCTGTGCTGTCCATCGTCCAGTCATAACGTCAATATGGTTACCAAGCAGACCAATAGGCGATTTGTGGTGGTATAGCGCTTTTAATGCATTGTAAGCCACCTGAAACAATATTAAATATTGTTTTAATATTCTGAATAATTATGAAGTTCTATCTGTGAAGGTCCTTATTGTTACAGATAAATTCAGACTCTATGCACATTAGATAGAGCACATATTATGATATCAAAGTAACTATGAGAATTGGTATGCAATGTAGACTAGAGATTATGTTTTTCTTGGTTTTCAAAACACATGTTACTGCTGGTGGAGCAAGCATAGGGCCCACCTGATGTTAAGTGGTAACCACCTAACATGTGTAAATGAGATTAATAAGTTGAAAGAACATTAATACCTCCTCATACAAAGGATCCCCAGTCAATCGACTCAGTGTGCCAAACTCAATGATAAAAGTGCCCACACCTGCCGTACATGTGACACTTGTCTCTCCTATTGGCACACCAGATCTGAAGTTAGTAGTTCCATATGGCATTCCTGTAGTAGTATCAAATGCTGGTATCAACCTCTGGGCCACATCTTCAGCTAAACGGAGTAAGGGGCCATTGCATGGCCAGCCTGGTTCTAGTTTCATTCCAGTTCTGAAAATATACAAAGTCACTACTGACTACTTAAGGCTTAATTTATGAAAATCAGTCAAAATACAAACAATACCTTACCTAAAAGGTACATTTTTAGCAATATTTAAATGAGTTTAAACTATAATGGATAAAATGAAATGTAATAAAGAGGCCTTTGTCCAACAGTGCAGCCTGAAGTCTGAAGAAGTTTAGGTTAATGATAATGATTAATTACAATGAATGTTTATTAGTTCATACTTATGACCAGGCAAAACTAGGCACACAATTTTTCTTTTTTATTCCAGTTAGGTTTTTTTTTGCAATGTTTACTAACCTATGTGACAGTAAATGTGCACTTAACAAGCCACCAACAATTCTAATATTTGTTTCAAACACAGACACATTGATATCTGCATCAAAGTTCTTTCTCTGCAGGACTATATCAACAACCCTGTTGAATTCTGTATGGTTTCCCATTATTGCAAGGGTGTCAAGAGCATCTATTAGAGTAAGGGAGTAACTTCCCCATGTGTCTACACCATCACAGCTCAGTGGCCTCAGCTCATCATAGGGATATGCGTAACGGAGGTAACTGTCGTAAGCATGCTGGAACATATCTCTTACTTCTTCTCTGAAAAAAATCTGTACTGATAAGTAAAGCATACTTTAAGGATACAGATCAAGGAACCTAGTCAACAGAAAGCTTATAAAATCATTTTTATACCTAGGTACTAATGAAGAAACTGACTGGTTCCATCACAATATTTTCTTTTACTATATAAACCGTTTTATTTAATTAAAATATAGATACAGTTTATTTATAAAGTAGGCAAATAACAACAATGCCTAAGTACAGCAGCAAATTACAGTAAGCTCTATAGACCGAGTAAATAGCTCTTTCCTTACCTGAGCTTTATTATATCGGCTTTTTTGTACACTCTTACGGTAAAACCCGAATCAAATCCATAGCATAAAAGTGCAAAGATTGTAATAAATAGCGTATTCATATTATAAACGTAAATCAATGTTCTATTTACATAAATGTTGTATGATTTGATTTTGACTTTTTGGGGTTTGTAGTCGGAGTCTTGTCTGGTTATTGTATAACCATGGAAAAATTATATAGGTACAAATTGTGATTGTAATTTGTATGGTACGCCTAGCTTTAAAAATAAAAAACATTCGTTTTGAATCTTAGCAAAACATGGAAATGTTCTTGGCTTATGTCCAGCAGTGGACTTCGACAGGCTGATGATATGTTTCATTCTGTTGGCTATGTATTTATTGTTGCTTTGTGTAGCACAATAAAAAACGGTGAAATACCATAGATTTGTTGAGGCTTCCTATTGGTTTATTTAAATTACCATAGACTAAAGAAATACTGCATGCAACAGCCAACCAACAAACAGCTGAATGAATGTGCCAAAATGTCTCTGTCTGTTTCTGTTGTTTGACTTTTCCGTTGATTTACTTGACGACAACCGACGCCACAAAAGCGTTTTGTTGGTGATTCTAGCTGCACATTTTTCAAAACTACACTCAATGTTGCTGAGAAAAGAATGTGCATCTGGTTAAGATACTAGTGGTGATTCATAATTCAACTTCGGTTGCCACATTGCAAACACGCAGCTCGCGTTGCTGCTCGCTGATCCTGCTATTTTGTTAGTTGTTTACTAAAGCTAGAAGTAATGGCATTCAGGATTCACGAAGATCAAGAAAACGGATCGTTGGCGATGAGGAAGGATGCAGATATATTTTCAGCGAACCAGCGCCGCGCCCTTGGAGATCTCAGTCAGTTTGCATGTAATCAGAACCGGAGCGGTAAACTCGTAAGTCGTTTGTTTGGTTTTTGTGAATTCTTAAATTTTCGGTTTTACTATGACATCATGTGGTTTTAGGCTGGGTTGACCAATGTGACGTGCAAAATACAAGATGAGAATAGGACGGTACGTCAGATAAAAAACGAGAAGAACATCGTGCCCCCTGTAGCGCAGTTTCGCGCCTTCAGCGTCTATGAAGACAAACCCTCTGAGACGGAGGTAAAAAAACGCGAGCCGACCTTCAAACCTTTTGTGGCTAAAGAAACTGCTAGAAAAGACAGCCTGTTTGTGAATAATGCCGAAAATGTTAAAGTTCTCTGTGCCAAGCCAGATAAGCAACCAGAACGACAGAATGAAGCTCCCCCTCATCGGTAAGTGTAGATAACCTCAATAGCTCAATGTCAGTTCAGCAGCTCAATATGATGAGTATGGTATAATAATACTGATGAGTGTAAAGTAGGTCAGTAGATCATGAATAATGATAATCTATATTGTACAGGTCTGAAACCAAGTTCTCATACCTAGTGCAGTCAATATCAAAAGTAAACAACAATTGGACAAAGTTTCAAATACATCTTTGGGAGAGAAAATTATAGCATTTCTATTCTATATCAAATTATGGTTGAAAAGTAATTTCATGTAAAACAGTCATCTTCTGATGCCGACTGACCATTATTTCATACCTAAATCCTAAATGCAGGCCGTCTAAATTATTTTGTGATGCTATTAGAAGGATTATACCAACTCCATGGAAAATTTGTGTCTGATCATGAAATTTAATTCAAATTCAAGTATTCAAATTAGGCTTCATCCACTTGCTGAAGTCTTATTATCAAACATTTTCACAGGCAACCTTTACAAGAAAAGAAAGATGTGGTTGAATCACCAATGTCTATTGGAGACTCCAGTGTCCTTTCAATGTCCATATCCAAGAATGAGAGCCTGTTGGACGATGAAGACACCACCACTGCCACTACTGACCGGGATATGTTCTTCCATGTTGTAGAGTACCGTCAAGATATCTACGAGTACATGAGAGATATTGAGGTACAAAAAAATTACCATATCTTAGGAGTTTTGGTATCACTAATATTAGTATGTACACTTTTTCTGAATCTAAAACTATTTTATATTTTATTGAATAGGAAATAAATATATCTATTCATTATGTTATATACCATGACATGACATGGTTTTAAGAATAATGTGCTTTGTGTTCTTGATTTTTTCATCTTTCCATTGCTGTGTTCAGATTTGAATTATATGTGTATGGTAGTTAGAGCCACAAACATCTGAACTTTCAATATACGTGTCTTTACACACATTTACAATAGACCTACCTACGTAGGTTTCAACGAGTTAGTCAGTGTGGGTGCAAGTCCAAATATTTATTGAAACACACCTCAGAAGTCTGCACCCTATTCATTACTCCAAATATAATGTGCATTTTTGTCAAGAGTGTTGCTCTAACTAAACAGTTATTTCATTTTCACACAGGCTAAGAACCGTGCAAATCCTCGCTACATGCGCAAACAGCCAGACATCACACACCTGATGCGTTCCATACTAGTTGACTGGCTTGTGGAAGTATGCGATGAGTATAGCCAACAGAGCGAGACACTACATCTCGCCGTTTCATATGTAGACCGATTTTTGTCGTATATGAGTGTGGTTAGGACAAAACTGCAGTTGGTTGGAACAGCTGCTACTTACATCGCCGCGTAAGTTACTTAACTTTTTCTAGTCGTTACTCGATTACAGTATGTTAATTCATAATAACTTTAAAAACTTTGTTTTATATCGCTATCCTTGGAATAGCTGAATGATGGGTAAGTTTCTCTGAAAGGTAAAGCTGGTACCTATGTAACTAGTAATCATGACCCTATAACAAAAACATAATAAAGTAATTACTGAGAGATATTTCTCTCAGCGCAATATGAAGTAAGGTAAAAAGTTGTATTATATTCTCCATGTACAATGTATGATACCAGATAATTGATTGAATACTTACATCTTTTTTTTACCTTTTGTCTGTAGTAGAAATATGAGGGTATTTTAAAAGATTACATTTTCACAGGAAATACGAGGAAGTATACCCACCAGAGGTATCAGAGTTTGTTTACATCACCGATGACACTTACACCAAGCGCGAGGTTCTTCGCATGGAGCACCTAATCCTGAAAGTCCTGTCGTTCGACCTCTCCACACCGACGTCACTGGCCTTCTTGTCTCACTACTGTATATCCAACGGCCTGTCTAAGAGAACCTTCCATTTGGCTGCAGTAAGTATCATGGGACAAACTGAGTGCTGTTTGGGGGACGAACGTCACTAAGCACTAACTGGGGGACGAGCATGCCTGTGTGTTAGACTGTAGAGTGCTGGGCAAACCACCTCGATGGCATTGTACCTGTAGGTAACCTGTTGTGGCTTGTACTTAATGTAATGATAGAACAATAGAACCTATCACTACCTACAAACCAAACTGATCACCACTGTGCAATTCAACTGGGTACAGGTGGAATACACTGGTTGCCCTTCACACTCAAGAAACACCTCTCAAACAGTGTACAAAGACTAAATTATTGTAGTAAGGTATTAAGTCTAGGTCTAGTAACCTACTGCCATAAAAACCATGGAGTTTTGCTTTTTTTGGCGACGTCGTTCAGTTGACTCCAATGGGTTGGCTATTTAAAAATAGGGCATGAGAGTACCGAGCGTTTTCTATAAAACAAACCTGACCACATGGGGGACCCAAACTCCAATGCTGGACATAAAAATCGAAGTCAATACTGGACCAAGGCAAATCTCACCTACGGCTTTGGTTTATGATGATGTCTTTAAGCAACTGAAACATTAAATATGCTGGTTTGATTCCCGCGGGGGGACAATTTTTTGTTGATCTATAAATAATTGTAGTCGGTCTTTATGTTGTGGTACTTGTAATTTCTGATACCTACACGTTGCGACATAGGACATGTTTGATAGGATCGTTTTTGTTTGATTTATAGCACAATAAAATAGCTATTTTGTACAGTAAAATTATTTTATGAAAATAATATACAGGAATTCATAAATCAGATCTTAATGTTCATATCAAATACAATGAATTAATGGCTTACATTGCTATAAAATATCACTGAAGAAAATGCGTTTGTAGATCATTGTTTACTCAACCACTTTTTACTATATTAAACCTGTTTATAAACGAATATATAATTATAATGCAAAAAAAAACAGGATGTAACCAGGAAGGATTTTTTATTTAGACGAATCTAATAGTTTTTACCATTTTTTATTTTCCAAATGTTTTTAATTCCAAATGTGTCTTTGAATCATGTCTTAGACACACATTTGGAATTCATCAACAACCTGTAGAAGTCCACTGCTGGATATAGTCCTCTTCTATACGTTTCCAGGACAAACTATTTTGTGCAATTTCCATTCACTGACTTTGGCAGCCGCACATTGTTAAGATCGCCAGTTTCTGATTTCAAAAATCACTATATTTTTTTTAGTACATTGGCGAGCTCTGCCTACTTGAAGCGGACCCGTACCTTCAATACAAACCATCAATAATCGCCGCCGGCTCCCTCGCCACCGCTCGCCATTCCCTCCTCTGCGAGCGCTGCGCTTGTGAGACCAAGGAGTCACGTGAGGTATCCGAAGCTAGACGCCCGCACCAGACTTGCGTTAACATCGCGTGGCCGGAAGCGCTAGCCGCTTGCTCTGGGTACACGTGGGCTGACCTCGAACCGGTGCTAAAGGAACTCTCTCGCACACACTCGCATGTCGCCCTGCAGCCTCATCAGGCAATACCAGACAAATACAGGAGCAACAAGTAAGTACAACTTCATTCCCTTTAAGATTTAGTACTAAATCTTTCGACGCTTGTAACTTTCTAAGTAATCTGATTTTACCGTAGAATATAGTGTAACGAGCCTAGATAACGGTAAGATAATTCAGCATCGAACTTAACTTCGGACGCACGTTAATAAATAGTAGACATTAAACGCTTACAGCGTTTGTATGGACATAGTACCGACTTGTTTAACCTTAACACCCGTTTTTGGGATGACAGCTCAATGAAACCCATACTAAGCATTAAGTTGGACTATAAGCTAACTAATTCTATAAATCGCATCAACATTACTTCAGTAGTTGTTTGTGATGCGTGTATAAACAATCATACAAACAAAAATTTTTAGCAAGATTTTAGTAAAATATATGCACAGACTTTGACCTCTACAGTTTTATTATATTATCATCTCATCATAACCTAGCACTGGTCATTCTCTTTTCTCCTAGGATCTAACAAAGTAAACAAAAATTTGAATTGTAGTAGGTAATCGTAAAATTTTAATAAATGCATGAATGCGTGCGTACAGAATACTTTATTGTATAAAATCTGCGTGTAACCTTGCATTTTATAATTTTTTTCTTGGTTTCAAATAAATACTACTGATCATTTCTTCTCATTACCGCTCCTTGCTCCGTTCGACAAATGTAAACAAAAGTTGAATTATTGCAGTAGGTAATCGTAAATTTTTATTGACATTGATGCATTCAATGAAATTTATAAAAAATACTTTGGCGTTTGAACATAAACTACTAGTTTAACATGAAAATGATTGCGTCTGATGCGTCTTATTGAGCTTGATTAGTGGGGTGCCATGTTCCTAATTGCTCGAGTATTCATTGTCACAAACATTCACATCACAAAGATTTTTCAGATAACTCATAGTTTATGAACCAAGTGGGGTTTATGTTTCAAGATTTCAAAAGCAGTGGTTAAAAATTTTTGGATATTTTTCACAACATCATCTAGCCTCAAACTAATCAAAGTTTGTATTATAGAAACCAGATAACTTATATACTATTTTTATAAATACATAGTACAAAACATCATTCCCACACAGAGAATAAACAGCTATGCTTACCACGCAAATGTATGTCTGTGGGAATCGAACCCACAATCTACAGTACAGAAGGCTGAGCTACTACTAACTGTGTTGTGTGGATGTCAGTCAGGACAAAGATTCTTTTAATGTAGATGATAGCTTATAGTGATGATCATGTTGTCATGATAGTCTCTGCTAAGAACAAGACCTCTATCCATCAAATATGGCGAATTCCCTGCTTGTATAGTGGAGGCCCTATGTCCATTATTGAGGCTGATGATGTTAATCAGACACGGTTTTAGCAGCTAAACAACACGCGTTGGTCGGTAGCGGTAAAAATGAGAGAAATAAACACAGCGTCCACTCTTATAGCCAGCATGTTGGTTTACCGCAAAATTGAATAAAAGAACTTACCATTTTTTAAATTTACAGATTCGACGGTGTCTCCGGTATAGAAGCCCGGCCGATGTTCCCCGTGCCTAAGTACCAAGCGCCCGCACCGGCTAACACAACCTCGCGGCCACAGTCTGTGGATTCGCGCTAGTACTTCAAAACGGACAATTTACACTTCTCCTAGATACATTGAAGAGATATTTTCTTTTGGTAGTTATCCCGTATATTAGAACCGCAAATGTTTAGACGTAAGTACCTCAAGACAAGGATATTGAGTGCAAAAAGATTTGAAGGGATGTCTACCGTGCCTCAATTGTGACCTTATTTCTTCTTATTAGAAGCGTTTTTGAATTTGGTATTAACATTCGCACGCGGTCATATTTAAACGTTTTCATGCATTAAAATAACATGTAATGTATGGGATGGCTGACATAAAGAACGTATCATTTACAAATAGAGTTCAATGCTTAGTCAAATACCACCGAACCTAGTTGTGCTAGCATTTTACTTTGTGTCCTTGTTGCAATGTGAGTTATGATGAACGCTGCAATGTCGACCTTTTATCGAAGGTGACTAAAACGTTTAATGGGTTTGTATTATTGCGAACAATAACACATATGTGAGCTCTGCATTATGTCAATTTTGATTAAAGTATGTCTAGTTAAATACCAACACTGGCTAATAGGAACACAGTCCAAAACCCTTTTTGCCACCTATGACATGATCAAAGAACTCTTAAGTGATTAAGATGAAGTGAGTTCCTAAGTAATTCAGTTCTAAAAATTATTTTTGATAATGTGAAAGTGGCAGATTGATATTTTTACATAAATAAATCAATCTCAAGCTTTATTCTTATAGGTTTTGAATAAAATTCTATACGCATTTAAGGAAGGAAAGAGACTGATAACTATTGACAAGTTTCTGTAAGACCTAGAAGTAATTGTTGAGCTTGATAGTATTGAAAAGTTCTTAGTACAAAATAGACTGCGTTTAATTCTCAAGAATATTTTCCCTTGTGTAGTGTGATTTGTTATGCTAGTTTTAAAATTTAACAGTTTCCAATGGAAATAAAATAACATCTGTATTATTCTTGTATGCGCGGTTGTATGTACAAACGCGGCCGTTTTGAATAATGTAGGTAACGTCTTATATTGTTTTTTTTATTTATAATCATCGACCAAATGCAATCTTGCAAGTACTGTATTTATTTATAAAAGACCACTGTGTTCATTACAAGCTGCTGAAATGGTCATTTCCTACTTTAGTATATAGATTTGGCAGTAGTCTTATTTTTTTTTATTTTGCGACCATTTTCTATACTTCTTTATTTTTTTCTTTTGTTTTAATTATTTTTCAAAATTACGAGATTAATCTACCTCTACCTGAAAGAAACTAATTACATGAACACTAAGCATGCTAGGAGACGCGACTGTGAATAATTTTATGTTCACCCCTCTTAAAATATGTTTGTTAGTAAATTATTATTTTTGAGATAAAAGGTATGTTTTAATGTTGATAAGTAGTTTATAATGTAATTTTAATATAATTGATATTTTTCTTCGGTCTGTTTGCGGAGGAGAATAGAATAGAGCCTTTGTAAGGGTAATATAATATTACTTAAATGTATTTTTATGCATTTTATTTCAGTAGGTATACGTATTGAATGCTATTTTTTGGCAAAATCTCATAAGCCAGGTGCAAACGTAACAGCGACATTGAGGAATCATTTCCTTCCTCTGAATGAGGTACTAGTAGATTAGATCATGAGTCTTCTTAAGTTGTAATAAGGTCGCTTATGCAGATGCGGGTAATACGCAGTAGACGCCGGCTGCGGTCGAATCTATTTGGAGACGCTCGCGTCACTTCAATCTCGCCCAGAGAGTTACTAGGCCATCCAAATATTTTGAACACTACATTTTATTATATACATAACAGAACCACGCATACTTTGTCCGCATGACACTAATTTCATATTAACTCTTAACCCTCCGCGTATCCCTTCAGGGGTTAATTTTCAGGAATCCTTTTCTTAGAACACCCCTACGCACTTAGATAAATATACCCAGAAAATGTATCTACGATCAGTGGTTTAGGGTCCATCCACCATTGGTCGGATCGACATGTTTTTTCCACTGTAGGTAAAATAGTTCAGTTCTATATTTCTGAACACTTTCACACGGACACTAATTCATGCGGAAACCTCATTCAATAGCGTAAAGTCGAAGCTCTGGTAACAGGGTTCTGATGTCAATGAAAGTTTAAAATGAGATCGGCAGAGATAAAACATTATTATAGGTTTATTAGTTGTAGGTAGTTGTAGTTAGGTAGTCTATGATTTATACACGATTTTCGCAATCGATCTGCCTGTAGAAGTCAACTTCTGGGCATGGGCCTTCCCACTTTCGGAAGAACGGTTTTAGGCAGACTTACAATCTACCGACTACGTCCTCTGCCAGTTAAATAAGCCACATTATGCTGTAGAAAATATACATACTTTATTAGTGACTATTTATTTTACATTGCAAAGTGCGAGGTCTGATTTGTAATTTACAATTTGTACTGTTTCTGTGAAGTCCATCGTTCGGCAGTCATTTGGATCAGGAGGGATGTTTCTCTTGTGTGTAAACGTTTCCTAATTTTTTGCCTGATATCGGACCTGTAACAATAGAGAAAACTTAATTAATACGTAAGCTAAAAACAAATGCAACCGTCTTTCACTGTTAGTTTACCTACCGGCTAACCTACTATGATTTGAATTTCGTAATTACAATATGCAAAGTATTATTATACAACGTGTGTACAACCAAACATTAAATAAACGTGAGCAATGCACATTTACGCGATGCACAGTTGGCCATTGCCATTTATTTGCGGAGCGTAAAAAGTTTCCTCGCATAAAACAAATAACTATACATATAGTCGATGCTAATTGCGGTTTGTAGCGACCGTACTTGAATTTACGGCTGTTGCGCGTGCGCGTGGAATCTTAATGCTCCCAGCTGCTCATATTCCTGGTAACTAAAGCCACTTCAACCTACAAAATAACCTTCCCAGAGTTTACGAAACAAACGCTGGGTACCGATACATACATTAGAAAATTTCATATACCTAGGAACTTTTTTAATTCGGATAATCAGCAAAAGTAATTCGGATAATTTAGGGGGTTGAAAACGAATCAGTTGCACAGAAATCGGTTTACTTCTAGTACTTAGTAGTTATTATAAGAAGCAGATAAAAGCATGCAGTAAAACTGATAATTTCCAGCCGAGCAAAAGAAAACGTGGGCAGTGCCAATTTGGACTTGTCTGGCTCTTCCTAAGATTGACTCCATCCCATAGGTTGCATTCACGTTTGTCTTGTTACCGCTTGCAACATAGCATACAACATAGTATTTTTTTTTATATTTGTTAGTACCTCAGAACTTTTTGATGATTTTTTTTATTTGAAAGCTGGTGTTTCCCGTATGGTTCAATTTGATCAAGTTCTGACAATGGCATTCATGAGAAACCGAAGTTAGGTTTTTTTGTTAAAGTTTTATTACGAAACCACTAGTATTATTTTGTACATTGAAAATAATCTGATGGACGAATGATGTAATTCCTTGATAAAGTGATTAGGTACTCTAAAATAGTGATTGAAGACAGTAGGTGTCAGTTCCTTTCTGAAGAAATATTTCGACCTTGAATTGTAAATTTATCCGTTACTACCGCCGCATATTCCGGTTTTTTTTTCCTAGCCAGTGGGCTAGGAAAAAAAACTAGGTATACATAGTGATGTATACCTAGGTAGTAGCACATAGTAGGTAGGTTAGGTACAGCATGATAAATACCTTCTACCTAACAGAAAAAAAGTATCTAAGGTAGTTGAATGTATAATATATATGTTGGTGACATAACCATAAAAGGATTATTATTTATTCTGTGAAGTATGAGCCTGTGCAAAATAGCCCATCGAAGCAACTTCCGGAGCCTCAAAAGGAACTTGGTGATTTTGCGATTCCGCACACGGAGTCGTTATGGTCTGTCGATTTTGTTGTTCCCATGCTGTCTATCTGATGTTTGTTATCAAATGCTAATGTGGTTGGGACTATAAAAGTAAAATAACGTAACGTAGGTAGCTAATTCACTTAAAAGGGATTTAGTTTTAAAAGTGCGAGACGGACTCGCGCACGAAGGGTTCCGTACCATTATCTATAATAAAGACGGCAAATGCTAGCGGTAACGGAAATACCTACATTATCTGTGAAAATTTCAACTCTAACTACCTATTACGGTTCATGAGATCCAGCCTGGTGACAAACGAACAGACAGACAGCGGAGTAATAAGGTCCCGTTTTACCCTCTTGGTACGGAACCCTAAAAAAGGGACCTACCTACTTACCAAGTCTAACAACTGTACGAAGAGCCTGAAATAAACGAGTATTGACGGACGTCATGGACGCTCGTAAGTTTATGATTTATGAATCAAACAGTTTCGACAGAATCTATTTATTGACTGCGCAAACGTGGTGAGAATGAAAGCTCTAGCACCAGGCCGTTTCCTGGCGCAAAAGAGAAATGGGGTCGGCGTTATCTCAGTACAGCACTCTCGTGTAAAATTGGCAATGTAAAATAGCCTATTCAGCTTAGTAGAGCACGAGTACCTATTGTGGAATAAAATCCTATACCTAAACCTTCGGGTTCATTCACACTTCGGCGCTGATTTGCGAACAGAATCATCAAACGCTTATACTTTACCACGCCAACGTGATTATAGTACCTACTCATCACAAGTAACTACTGTGGTACCTACATGGTACGGACGGACACCAAAAATACTAATTCCATAACTATGGTACGCAGGTATAACAGCACGATAACGCGATGCTAAAGCCTGGAAATATACAACGGAAGACGACCATAAAGATTGAAGCCTGTCGTTAACCCACTGTTAAGTGTGTTAAGGAACAATCTGCTGACTGCTTACGCCGCCGCTGCGTCTACGAGACATGTTATTATATAACATGGAACTTTTGGGGCTACAAAAGGTTCACGTTTTTTTGTATTCTATCATTATTCTATACCTACTAGCGAAATGCAAGCAAACTCCTTTTTTATTACGCCTCTACGCACGAAGATGAACATAAACTGAAAATTTCTAGTCGCTTCGACCAGTGGTCTAGGCTGTGCGTTGTCAATATGTGAGTCAGTCACCTCAAGACAAATATTCTTATAGTTAGTTGGTGTAGATTTAGTGGTGGATGATCCGCGGCAGTATATATGTACCGTGTGAAGTATGCAATGCCTATCTGCCACCAAACAATAATTGCAGTGTTTTGTAAGCATCGTCCCGTGTCGTTAAAAACTGGGAGAGATTTGAATCCAGTGCACGTATTGGTCTTATCTAAGCTGATGATTATTATGGATGATTATCAAGTAATATGACTAATTCATTAGTGGTCAACAAAAGGCACGGTCAGCAACCGAAGTCCATGAACATGACTGGTGATGGTAAAATAAATATTTAGGCGCTTTGCTACGGGCCCATTTCTTCCAGGGTTTTTTTGATCTTTTTCAACCGTTCCTGTAATTTACAAAATAAAAATGGGTCTATAATGTTACTACTACGGTGGTACTGTATTTATTCTAGAGTAGAGTTAGAGTACTAGTCAGACTAACTGAATCAATTTATATGAAATTTTACATTGATATTCATACTAACGTCCAAACATTCATACTCATCATCTTCCTGCCCTTATCCCACACTAAGTGGGGTCGGCACAACAGGTTTTTTCCTTCCACTCTCTTCTATCAGCCGTCATCTCAGTGTTCACTCCTTTCTTACTCATATCATCTTTCACGCAATCCATCCATCTTTTCTTTGGTCTTCCTCTGCTTTTATAACCTTTCACATCCATATCTAACACTCTTCTCGTTATATGGCTTTCTTCCCTCCGCATGACATGCCCATACCACGCTAACCTATTACTCCTCAACTTATCCGTCACAGGCGCTACTTTCAAACTTCCTCTAATATACTCATTTCTTATTTTATCCATCCTTGTCACTCCACACATCCATCGCAACATTCGCATTTCTGCTGCATGCACTCTTCTCTCATCCGTCCCTTTCGTGGCCCAACACTCAGATCCATACAGTACGACAGGTCTTATGATGGTCTTGTACACTTTCCCCTTAAGTTTAAGGGGCATACGTGGATCGCAAGTTGTTCCTGAGACCTGCCGCCATTTCATCCATCCCGCATTTATTCTATTCTTCACGTCTCGATCAATCTCACCGTCGTTTTGAATTGATGCACCGAGGTACCGAAAATCGGAGCAGGCTGGTAGGGATACACCGTCTAAGGCAATAGGGGTGAAACTGGAGGGACCACCGAAGTCGCAGAACAAATGCTCGGTTTTTGTCCTGCTAATCTTCAATCCGACACTCTCCAATTTCTCCTGCCATTTTCCCAGCCTGTTCTGGACCTCGAGTGCATCTTCACCAACAAGGACAATGTCATCGGCGAACAGCATACACCAGGGTGCTTCTTCCTGTATGTCCGATGTCAGTGCATCCATAATCAGGAGAAACAAATAAGGGCTTAATGCCGATCCCTGGTGCAAGCCTACAGCCACACTGAACTTGTCGGTGACGCCGGCTTCCGACCGAACGTGAGTGCTGGCTCGACTGTACATGGCTCGAACCAGCTGCACATACTTCCCAGGCACTCTCTTCTCATTCAACGCCCACCACAGAACCTTCCGGGGCACTTTGTCGTACGCCTTCTCCAGATCCACGAAAACCATGTGCAAGTTTTTATGCACTCGCTTATACTTTTCGCACAGTTGACGTATTGCAAATATGGCGTCCGTGGTACTACGTCCAGGCATAAACCCAAACTGGTTCTGTGATACCTCACTCTCCTCTCTCATTCGTCTCGCGATCACTTTCTCCCATATCTTCATACTATGCGACATTAGCTTTATTCCTCTATAGTTGTTGCAGTCTTGTACATCACCCTTATTTTTGAAGATGGGTACCAGTGAACTGTTACACCATTCGTCCGGGATCGCCTCTTCATGCAGCAACTTATTGAAGAATAAAGCTAACCACTTCCATCCATCCGCTTTTAAAAACTTCCATACTTCTGTTGGTATGCCGTCTGGTCCTACCGCTTTCCCATTTTTCATACTCTGCACAGCCATTCTTACTTCATCCATAGTCACCTCTTCTACTAATCCCATGTTTACTGACGTTTTATCTAGCTCACCACTCCAATCATTCTCATCATTCATCAGTCTTTCAAAATATCCCTTCCAACGTTTTTTTATATCTTCATCTTTTGTTAAAACCTTTCCATCTTCATCTTTTATACATCTAATGTGTAGAATATCTTTTGCATTCCTCTCTCTTTCTTTTGCTATTCGGTATAGCTCTTTTTGACCGTGCGGGCTCTGTAGATTTTCGTACAGCTTATCCTGTACCCTGGCCCTTGCAACCGCAACAGCTCTCTTAGCATTCTTCTTACATTCTATGTACACTGTCTTTTTCATTTCTTTCATAACATCCTCACCTGCTTCAACATTCTTCCAATCCTTAAATGCATTCTTCTTATCTTTCAAAATCTTTTGAACCTCTTCGTTCCACCACCAGGTATCCTTATCTATTTTACCTTTCCCTTTCGTTTCCCCGAAAACATTCTTCGCCACTCTTCTTATACAAACTGCCATTTCATTCCAGCACTCATTCACTGACTTCTCTGCCATATCCTTCATTTCAATCATCTTATCTACCACTTCTTTTTGAAATTGCTTTGCATACTCATCCTTCTCTATCAGATGCCATTTTATTTTGGGTGGGGGCTTTGGTTTGCTTTGAACAGGTTGAACCTTAATTTTCAAATCTAAAATAAGCAGACGATGTTGAGGGACTAAGGCCTCGCCTGGCACAACTTTGCAGTCTTTGACTACTTTTATGTTACTCCTTCTAAGAAGAAAGTAGTCAATTTGGGTGGTGTGCTTACCACTTTGATACGTAATTAGGTGTTGGTCTCGTTTTTCAAAGTATGTATTAGCTACCGCAAGATCGAACGCAGACGCAGCTTGCAATAAGGCCTCTCCTTCTTTGTTTCTATTTCCAAAACCCCACCCTCCATGCACTCTTTCATACCCTACATTCATTCTTCCCACATGTCCATTAAAATCACCTCCAATATAAATATCTTCACTCTGTGAAATATCCATCATCACCGCATCAAAATCCTCCCAAAACTTCTCTTTCACAGCATCATCACATCCAGTCTGCGGTGCATACACACTTATTATGTTTAAAACTGAATCTCCAAGCATTACTTTTACAACTATTAATCTATCATTCATCCTCTTAACATCCGTCACGCACTTTTTCAATTCCCTATCTAATACAACTCCCACACCATTTCTCTTACCATCACTTCCGCAGTAGAAAAATTTATAACCTACTCCAATCTCCCTAGCTTTCGTACCTTTCCATTTGGTTTCTTGCAGACAAGCAACATTTATTCTTCGTCTTTCTAAAACATCCGCTAACTCTCTTCCTCTTCCACTCATCGTTCCCACATTCCAACTTCCCATCCTCAATCTTACTTCACGGACTCGCGTCTTACGTTGCACCCGTCCCTGATGCAACAACCCTAATCCATTTCTCACAGGTGCCGGGTGCTGCGCCTGCGCGTCGCCTAGGGGGGACGCCCTAACATTATCGCCATTTCCATATTTACTAATTACCATGTTGTAGAGGGATTTGGCTTAGTATTTTACAACCGGCCGCCTGCCTGACGTCAACCCTCCTTGGGAATACTGGTGTGTGTGTTCTAGCCGACGGTAACTAAATGGCCCCTACCGTCGCCTTTAAGGCCTTCCACACTGCCTTGCTACCTCGCCACCGAAGGTGGATTGCCAAATGGCCGAGGTAGACTTTGTGCACTATACGAGGAGCTATCGCCAGGCTTAAGTGTCAAACACTTTAGGCCCCCTCACCAGGTTTAGCCCACGAGTCGACGTGGTTACCGGGGTGTGGCCGCTGCATGCAGGACAGCTACTTGGAGCCACTGGTGAGAGTTTGTAGGCTGCCAACAAATTTAACAGTCATTCTACCGCTTATTACAGCCGACTGGCAGAATGACACGCTGGCACCCCACTACACCCAACAATTCATACTAACATTCGCATTTATAATATTGCTTAGTAGGATTTAAAATAAAGAATAACTCTGGAAAATCTCATGGGCTACATTTTGGCTAATATCTAAATGTATCTTATTTCAATAGTCAATAGATATTTATTGGCAATAAATTTACAGGTCACTGCTCTCTTTGTTCTACAAAGAATATCTAACTCTTATAAAATGAAAAAGGGCACAAACTTATGTTTCAGTTACCGTTTATCCGCAATTAATGGTGTTTAAAAAACTCAACTATTATTAGGTACTTACTTATATGTATTATTTACTATGTAAGTACCTTATCTAAAACTTAATTTGCTGACTGTACATACAACCTCCTCCTAAGTTCCAGTAAACAGCAGTTTATTGTTATTACATTATTGGAAACACGCGCTACTTTGTCCGTTTGATCTATTCTCAATATTCTCATGCATAAAAATTGTACCTATACATAGAGATGTATTGTAAAGAAGCGGTCATGCATGGTCACGAACACGACTTTTGTAATAGGACACGACTGAGTTGTAAAATCATGATCGATTCAAATCTATTCTGTGGATTATTAAAGTAGGTACCTAGGTACTATACTATACTAACAAATAAAGAAACTCTTTTTCAAGATGTATGCAGGTATTAGGTTAGGTTAGGTTACCAGTTTAGCACCTAGGTAAGGTGCTAAACTGGTTTTATTTCTATATAAATTGCTGATAGAACAAGCAAATGGTCTACCTGATGTTAAGTGGTAACCAACACCTATAACAGAGGTCGTGCAGGTTACGTACGTAACTAATACTAGGTGCTTAAATGCTGATATTTTAACTCGCAAGGCAATGCTTTTGTTATTGGTTACCACTTAGCATAAAGTGGGCTATTTGGCAGTCCCTTCAATAACGTAGTACTGAGTACACCCAGCCACAGAACAAACATCTGTGTTCATCACACAAATATTTGTTTAGGATTGGGATCGAATAACCTTTGATTATCAACGTCGTAGTTAGATTATACTAGCCAACTAAACACTCAAACTAAAGTATTTCTGCCGCCAAGCAGCTTGCTGTGTTCCGGTTTCAAGGGTGTGGGTGCCGGTGTAATTACAGGCACATGTTGCTCAGGTTGACGCAGAGCTGTGTATTGTAGGGCACGTTCCTAACTAACGTGACCTTTAAGGCAATGTTTTGTTATAGGCGATGGTAACCACTTAACATCAGGTGGGCCATGCATATGCTTGTTCCATCAGCAAATTGTATAAAAAAAAACTTTTCTATGATACCTAGGTACCAGTACCTACCAAAAGTACCAATACCAACATAACGGAATGTGCAATGAATTCAATATTGATCGAGCGCGCTATAGGAACCTACTATCGATAATTAAAAATTGATTGTTGTCAAAAATCGGTGTAAGCAGGAAGTGGGGACGGTTCCTCGCGGCGCGAGTGATGCCCTTCGGGGCGGAAGCTCGCTCGCGCGCTTGCATTACAAATAACCAGTTAATGAACACACGTGCGTTGCGTGGCTTCGCTGGTTTGACTACGACGACGTCACTGATCCGGAGTGCTCCGTGCTCCATGGGATGGGATAACAAACCCCGCGCCCTGTTTCGACGTTCGGATTTTCTAATCATAATTAAAAATACTTGAATGTATTGTACCTACCTACACACTTCGAAAAAGTATCAGCAACAAAATCCATTGGTTAAATACAGGATATTGTGTGTTTTTGAGAAATCGTATTGAGTTATTGTTTTATAAATCGAGGGCATGACTCCTTTCACGACTCCTGTATAGTTGATGAAGAAGCATCCCTATAAAAGCTACGTAAGATTACAGCGAAATTAGTGGGTTCGACTTACAAGTAGTTCAAAACCATATCGATTGGTAAAATTAATCGATCAATAAATAATCAGTCGTTGTTCGATGCTCTAATAAGGCTCCAAGGATAAAGATGCATTCAATCGGGGCCATGGTACCTACCTAGATACGCATTATTTTATTCGGTGGTCATGGGAGGAATACCAACGTGTACGTAAGGTACCTACTACTTACCTAAGTAGTTAGGTACCCAGCAAGTAGAAACCTACTAGGGTAGTCATTCAAAATTTTAATGGACAGCTAACTATTTCAATAGTTATTCTAGGTACTTAGGTAGCGAACGAAGAACGATGTCGCAAGTCGCGCTTGCGGGTGGCACGCAACCAACACTTTCCAAACCGCCATGCTAACTAGGTAGTAGATACATAACTATCCCATAGGTAGGTACCTACCTATACCTACTTACATTCCACCGCCTACCTACTAGAAATACTTACAGGTATCTTATTACCACAATTTTCTATTTATTAGGTGCCTAGCCAATTAATTATTATTGTTATAATTATTATATATATCTCTCTTCTTTTATTGATATCCAGAATTTAAGCATCTTAAGTACCTAACCTAGGTAAGTACAGGTCAGGGGCGTAGCTACCGCCGCGCATCTGCCGTATGAATTATACGGGGCCCCCGGGTCACGGTGCCCCAACATGCGTAAGCAAAAATTAATAAATATTTCCTAATTTGTTTTTTATTTTAAAATCAATGAATTGTCAAATGACTAAAAGTCAAAAAAGCTATTTCTTTTTTTCCCGCGTAAAGCGTGCGTTCAAAAGTTGGCAACACCCTGCTACAACGGTTATCGCGGGCTGCGGGATTTCCCCGTTTAAGTTATTTACTTTTCTTGAAATTGTTACCCTTCATAAGTAGAATAATTTATTATGTTTTGACTTCGTTTTTTAAATAATTATCTGACTGCTATCTATCTGTTCAAGATCTGTTCTCAACTGTTTCATCCTTGGTTATTTTTACTATTGAGTATTTTGACTATTTTAAATTTGAATTATTTTGATTATTGAATATTTTGACTATTTTAATATTTGCATACCTGCTTGCGGGTTGAATACATTCGTCATAGTAGTTTTAAGATCTGACATGTACCTATAATGATGTATTGAACAAATAAATGATTTGATTTGATGATATACATAGATATACATAGATAGATAGATGTTGTCTAACTTATTCAATAATCGTTGTAAGCGTTCCTGCACTGGTATACAAAGATACCATCTAATCGCCTCCACTTGGAATAGTCAGGCGTCCAAATCGGTTGAACAAATGATGTCTCAGAACTTGTGCGCGTTTTTAAACCTTGAGAGAGCATGGGTTTAAGCGATGCACCGGTAATCAGTCGGTAAGACAGTCAAGTTTAGTACGAATAACGATAAGTTCAAAAGAAGTTTTAGAATCAGTAGACTGCCTCACTCTAGCGGAGTCTCCTTATTCAGAGAGCGAACTTGAGTTCTCAGAGTTGTGAGGGTGTCCCCTGCTGGCTTAGCACCTACCTCAAATTCTAACTTCATACTCCAGCCCATCTTTCACCAAAACATTGAACGCAATACACATTGACGACCGATGTGGCGCGGCGGGCGAATGTCCGCCTGCGATGCAAGAGGTTGTGGGTTCGATTCCCGCCTTGGGATAAATGTTTGTACGATCTGCAAATATTTATCCCGGGTGTTCTGGGTATTTTCTCAAAAAATATATCTATGTATGTAATATATTGATACATCAGTCACCTAGTACCCACAACACAAGCTCTGCTTAGCTTGGGGCTAGATGATGCTGTGTGGATAGTCCAGCATTATTATTATTATTATTAATAGGCCTTTCTTCCATCATCATAAAGGTAGCGGTTACAAATAAAAAAAAATATTGATATCCGTTAAAAATAATACTAGTAGGGATCGCTTATATTTGAACTCACCAAGTAGAGTTTCCTTGCCGGTGTGAATGTTGCAGTAGATGTGATGGTCGGTGGCAACGACCGGCTCAACCAGCGTGCCTGCCTCCATTAGCTTCAGCTTCGCAGTCAAGTCTTGCACGTCTGCTTGTAAATAATACCCGGGTTAATTACTAATCACGAAATAACAGTTTGTTCGTGTTTAGTTAACGCTAAACACACACATTTAAGACACCTTGCATGCCTTGCGCATGCAAGGATGGTATTAATCTGGACGGCGATCCATCTGAAGGTAGGTAGGTACTTTCATTTTATAATACTGGCAGCTTAGTAGGTACTTAATGAGACAATAGATGTGGATTTTCAGTAGGTATCTACTAGGTAGGTAAAATTTAAAAAAAATACGTTTTGTATAATTTACACTTGGTTCAGCCCATACTATAGTTTGCGGTCAGAAAACCACAGCAATAAAAAGGTTGCGCAGTAAAATAACCTCTTAATAGTTCTAATTTTGGAGCAGACGAATGCAACAAAAAGCCGTTAGCTATTGTTACCGGGCGGTCCGCTAGCCAGGTCAAAATTAGTAGCGCACATGTACAAACAAACTCGCACTGTTTATACGATTCGGGCAAACATTCTGCAGCTACAGCAGAATAAAATTGGGGCTTACTTTATTTTAACAATTTATTTTGATTGTTTTACCTGTACCTACTCAGACAAGTGTCACGTCTACCTGAATGAATGTTGTAAGCAACAAAACACTCAAACAACATCAGAAAATGTTAAAATAGCGGAGCAGTTTAAACTACAAAACAAGTAGGTAAATAAAAAATAAAGGCACCGTTCTTATTATTAGCCATTCCACATAGGTAGCTTGAATTGCACTGCATTCGGATTAACTAACTACCCATGTAGTTCCAAATCCAAAAACTAACCTAAACTATCAATATTGTAAAAAGGTAACTCCCTAAGAACCAGCCGTAAGTCTGTTGCCTTTTCATTTAGCTAGGTTTGGTCACTAAGAACGTACATTTACCTACCTACTCTTATCATAAAAGTATTCTAGCATTAGAACTCGAACCTAATTAAAACAATATTGGTAAATTTGGTTCTAAGCACTTCCATCGTGAAGGTCGACAAAATTTTGTAAACTAGCTAAGTTCACGATCATGATATTGCGTTGTTATTCCATAAACATCAATCTCTGGATAATAAAACCGACACTACTCGGAGGTCGCATATATGATAAGATCGTTCGTCCTGAATAAATAATCCTTAATTTATGCGCTCTCAGAAAAAATGTTTACACAACGCGAATTTTTTCTTTGGCTTCTGGTTCTTATGTGGCGTAGTTATTTTCTTGTGAATGACGTGATGACACTGCACTTAAGTAAATTATTTTGTTAGATTGAATTAAAGTCTGCTACTGTTTCGTTTCACCATCATCGTGGACATAGGTCCCTCCTAGGTATAATTTAATTTAAGAAACTAGTCGATTTGACGACCGATGTGGCGCGGCGGGCGAATGTCCGCCTGGGGCGCAGAGGTTGCGGGTTCGATTCCCGCCTTGGGATAAATGTTTGTACGATCTGCAAATATTTATTCCGGGTGTTCTGGGTGTTTCCTATGTATAATAAAAAATATGTATGCATGTATGTATTGTATTAAGTATATCAGTCACCTAGTACCCATAACACAAGCTCTGCTTAGCTTGGGGCTAGATGATGCTGTGTGGATTGTTCAGCATTATTATTATTATTATTATTATTATTATTATTATTATCATGAGAGAACTGTGTTTTGAGATTATTTCAATCTGTAGAGAGCATTTAAATCTTGACTTCAACGCTACAAGATCACTAAAGGTCCTCCTTTACCTTACTCCTCCTTTATAGGTAGGTACCTACCTAGGTACTCCTGCATATTAATTACCTGACTTCAGCGCTCGCTTGAGTATTCTCCACTCCTTAGCATGATAAAGTGACAATATTAGCACCACGAGAAAGAACACCACACAACCACTGGCAGCAAGAGTGAGGCTTGACGTCTGTAGGTCCCAAACTATCCCATCCTCATCACTATCCATCACTTCACTTTCGTAGTCCACGTCATATTCGTAGTATTCATCATCACTGAGTGCACTATTGTTTTTAGGGGTGTTGAAAGGAAATATTCGGACATTTTCGAGGGATTGGCAAACGGTGTTGCGGTGTATTTCACAGGGAAATCTGACTGCTTCGAGGTGAGCTGGATCGCAGCGAGCGCAAGGTGCGCATACGTTGTGGTCCCGGTCCCACCAGGTCTTCCCTCGCTCGCAGATATCCGCTCCTCGCACATCACCAGCGGCTAATGCAAGGATCGCGATGCAGAGCCAGGGTGTACCTCCTCGCATCACCTGAGAATACAACAAACGCTATAATTTTAAATTTGTTTAATAATTAGTTTAATTCGTTATTAAGTTCTAGGTTATTACTTTACTAGTTAGTTATTTAGGTACCTACCTAGGTAGGTACTTTTCTTTCTTTCAAAGCACTTAGCTATTACTTTTTCAAATCATTCTACCTATGTTGTAAAATTTCCAACAAACAATATGTTGTTCATCTTGTCTGGGCGAGGAAGGTCGTCTAAATATAAGATAAGTAGACCTTATAGCAACGATCCAACGACTAGAATTAGCTGTTAGTGAACCGGAAGCAGGATCGCTGAACCCTCATAGAAGCTCTCAGGTAGATCTTGGACTTGGGTAAGGTGATGTGGAATTTGATGTATTCAAATCAAATAGAACAATTATATTATGAGCTAGGTACCTCCATACCTTGCTACTTAAATTCATGTAGGCTGCCTAAGTGTTCACTAAAAACCACATCTCAGTTATGTTCCATTAGAAAGACACTTTCACTCATTTCACTGTCACGTTCGATGTCGCTAAATTTCGACGAATTTGTGTGAAATCCATGAAAATTGCTTAAGTCTTCACAAACTTAGTTAGAGTTAGAAGAAAGTTATTTGGCGGCACAAGAAGTTATGTACCTATAGTGCACTCAATTAGAATCTGGACGGAGACAGTGACGCGCGTTCCGGTCGGCACACGATACTCTACTACTACGCGAGACATCCGAGTGGTTCCCTCGACCGTCCCACTCCTACGCTCGTGTAGTGCTATGCTACGTAGAGTCGTAGATGGCACCATGGAAACACGCTCGCTCCTTCCTTCGCATTTGGCGCTCGCATCCATCCATACAATGTCGAAATCTGCTTTCTTTTTGTATTCATTTATTTTGAGAGCGCTTGGATCGCGAAAATTTTGCTCGAGTAGATGACCTTACGTAACGTGTTTGTGTAAGATTAGTGGTGGCTTAATGTTTACCAGGGAGGGATGAATAATTGTCTACCGTAGGTAGGTAGGTACCTAAGTACAGTTAGGTCATAGGAACATCTTGATTATGGTCGTGAGTGTTTTTTACTTGGTCGCTGCTACTTCTAGGATTTGGGTTTGAACAAGTTTCTCCATCCATGATGGGATGTAAGGTAACAAGGCTTAGACGAGTTAACCCAAGGCCATCGTCATCATCATCATCAGTCTTATGAAGACTACTTACTCTTCTCGCGATCATAACCCTTGACCTTTTGAGAGCGCTGGCATTACGCAAATTTTTACAAATCTATTAGGTTCTATTATAATAACATTGGGTTCTATCCCCGACTGAATTCAAAAGTATAATTTCAGGATTAGCATAGGCGGTTGTTCATTCTAAATTACCGACCACCTAATGCTCGCTTAACTTTAAAACTACCTATCAATTTACTGTAAACATATTAACCAAGCCAGCAGCCTTACAAGAACAGAATGGATGGATTGGAGACTTTGTTGGAGTATGGACATTACTGGCACGGTTAGTGATTATGTAGGTAGGTATGCAATCAAATAATATCATTTATATGCAATGGTGTTCTGTGTACGGGTACTACAGATAGTACAAAATATATATATTCTGTGCTACAGACGGATTTTCATAGTGTTGCCAGGAAAGGCGATTTATCGCCATTTAAGCTACCTCCTAGGGTATCAAGACGACTGAAAAATGCGGTTGGTGACTCAGCGACTTTTTAGCTACAAAAAACCAGCTGGCGATAATTCAATAGGTTTTATGACATTATTTAAAAAAAAACTGAAATGCACATAATTATTACCGTGCGCTTAAATTGTAGTGGGTTTTTAGCTTATTCTCCTTATAAAACTATATCTTTTTCCAAAGGTTTTTGACTAAAAACTAAAAAGCACACTTTGTAGGCCACTAGGGCTTTGTTTGTTTAAAAAAAGTTGGTTAAGTCACAATTTTTTTTATTTGGCACTGGAAATTTTAGCGATTTGGTTGAGCCTTGTATCTGGCAAGGCACTCATTCCTAGTTTTCAATTCAAATTAATTGCAATTTCATTTTTTACTCTTTATTGTATTGTACCTACTGTACTCTGTATTGTATCGTATTTAACAGGCTATTTCGCCTTTCGTTCGTATTTTATGTTTGTTCACTATTTTAATACTAATTTTCAGAAGGAACAAAAGTACATTATTTTATGTATGTGAAGGCGTCTATGTTTTTGTATTTGTGCTAATTTACTGCCTTGTTTTGAATAAGATACATTTTTCTTGTGTGATATCTTCCGACGACGGCAATATTTTCGAAAATTTATGTAGTTTAAAACAAAGAAGAATGGATTCACGCGTTCAGGAGACCCAAGGTGAAGTTCAAGATCCCTCCGTATCCTCCTCAGGCTGCATCCATCATCAAACCACCATCAGACCAAGAATACGAAACCTAAGAACAGATTGTATCGGGCTGTATTATCCTCTCCAAAGTACCTACCATTTATTTCCTGATCCTAATACCCTTTCTCATTGTTACTATTTTTTAATGCTTTGGTTACCAATATAAATATTTATTTTTCTTTACAGATACAGCGCCTTTGGTATTATCTGCAAGTGATAATAACATTTCAACATCAAGAGCCTTAGTTCTTGTTGTTATTATCTTTGGTTCATCATTACTAGCTCTAGGATTGCTTTATAAGCAATTTCCAGATCTAGAAGAGTATGTCATGTTTCACTTATTTTAAAATTGTGGGATATTCTTTGTCAGTAATTTAGAGTATAATTAATAAAGCTCAATTAATTTCAGACATGAGAAACAACACTTGCATTTACCTTTGGATTTGGACGATGCTAAACATCTAGGTTTAGTCCTAGACCGTTACAAAGAAAAGTATTTTTATGAAGTATTATTTGGAGTATTTCTAGTTTATATCTTGTAAGTATCCTTCCTAACAGATCTTCGATTTCATTTTTTTACTTTTGCAGCTATAAATATTTTGTCTGTTTTCAGTTTGCAAACATTTGCAATACCTGGATCTATATTCCTGAGTATCCTCTCAGGATTTTTATTTCCGTTCTATTTAGCCCTGGCACTGGTCTGCTGCTGTTCAGCACTTGGAGCTAGTTTATGCTTCTTTTTGTCCAATATACTGGGTAAAAGATTAGTGAAGAAATTCTTCCCTGAACGAGCAGCTCAATGGTCGGTGGCAGTAGAAAAGCACAGCAATAACTTACTAAACTACATCATATTTTTGAGGGTCACCCCATTTTTACCAAACTGGTTCATAAATATGTCTGCACCTGTGATTGGTGTGCCATTAATTCCATTTGCTCTTGGAACTTTCATAGGTAAGATCACTTCTTTTGCATAAATATCTTTTATGATCAGAATTTTTCATTGCCCAAACTTGAGTTCCTACTTTTTTTTCAGGTGTAGCACCACCGTCATTTGTGGCAATTCAAGCAGGACAAACATTGCACACCCTGACATCCACCAGTGATGCCTGGTCCTGGACTTCTGTGACAATCCTAAGCATATTTGCATTGTTATCTCTTATACCTGTATTTTTAAAGGACAGGTTAAAACAAAAGTTCGAATGAACTAAGTTGATTTCTAGCTAATTTTATTTATTTTATATAATTTAGTTATGAATAAATAATGATTAGTGGTTGTACATTCCATTTCTAAGATTTATTCTATGTTATATATGCAGCATAGGTACAGTCAGCAACAAGTCTTTTAAACATTTTCTTCCCATTATGTGAATAAGTATGGTAGTAACTGTGCCTCGATATTTGGTATGGGCAAATTATAATTAGTATAAATTTTGACTATGAGGTTCCAAAGTTAATAAAGTTGACTGTACCTTATGTATAATGTATTACTTAAATATAAGTAAATATTCTCTGGCTTGTCCTTAGCAGTATGATCCCACATGTGCAATGTATGTTGTGTTTGCTGTAGAGGGCTGAACTATGGGCTTCCAGTACCAAAAATTGTACCACACTGAAAAAATAATAATGTCAAATGAATCTCATCAAAACAAATGCACCAATATAGGGATTTGGTAATAGGTACAGTACTTACAGAGATAGCTCTGCTTGAGTTCAATTTCTAATGGCTGGCATTGATGCTTGCACTCCTGTGCTGGCTTCAATTCTATCATTCGAGATCCACTGAGTGATAGCAGAAATGAAAAATTGCACTCAGTATCTGGTATTTTAAACTTCTCTTGGAGTGTATCAACTATTAGGTATTTTTCAGTACTCTGCCCAAATATTGGGACTATCTGTGGTCTGGGGATGATTTTCCGAAATGTCCTTGCAATATTTACTCTATTCATTTTCCTATAAATAATAAAAACAAATTATTACAGACAAAAAAACATACCAAACACAACTGTCTTAAGTCAAAGTTAATATCCCAGGAAATATGAATGGTTATTGTGATATTCTTAAGTATTAGGTTAATATTAAAAATTGATAACAAATAAAATAATCTTTGTCCTCACTGACATAATATAGATAACTCACAGCCTAAAACCACTCAGGGATTACTGTCTTGTTGCCTTTGGGTGAACTAAGGATTTTCTGAAACTCAATCCCTAAAAGTTTGTAGGTAGGTATATCAAAGAATCTTAGTTAGGTTTGCTCAACAAATTCTGGCAACAAACCAATTTTGACTTACCAAATATAATTGTGATTTTCCCCTGATTCTTGTTGTCTTATCATATCAGATGGATGAATATAGACTTTGTTATCAGACAAGATTCTTGGTGCTTCTTTATCTAATACATTTTGGTGGCTCATGTAGAAATGCTTCAGCTTATCTAGGGTGATATCTTCTTGTTCAGTCTGGGGAAGATCATATTTTGATATTATTTTGACCGGAATGTTTCTCAAATATAATGCTGTTGAGCATATAACACTACATTTTTAAAACCATAAGGATGTAATATGTGGCTGTTTAGTGAAAATATGATGTACCTATTACATTAACATTAGGGAGGTACCTTATAGATATAAGGAGGAATATACTGCTCATTCACTGGTTCGGGATCATGTACTTCAATGACATTATTCAAAGTGCATGGCCAACAGTCCATATCAGCCACAGTAAAAAATGGGTTTTGCAAAATGCATAATTCCTGATATACTTCTGAAATCATAATTAGCAAATTTGTAGAAAAAAAAAATTGTAGGTATAGTAAAATTTATAAGAATATTATCCGATACTTATTTTCTTTGCATACCAGTAAGTGTGTTAAAAAATGTTATAATCGGAATAAAAAGTGTCCTCAGCAGCCTTAACCCTGGATAGATGTAGTCTTGTAAATCACTTGCTATGCAGCTGTAAATACTTTGGTAATTGACAGCTGCAATTATTAGAGTTAGGCTCAGGACTAAGAGAGATGCATACTTTTTATGCTTCATAAAACTTGAATTTTCTTGTGGTGGAACACTTGTCGACTTGGTTAATGAATCAAGGGTTTTCTCATACAGGTTCATGAACTCCTTGTCAAGCATTCCTTGTTCACTTGACTGCTGCTTCAATCTTCGGACCGAATTAAAATACTCTTGGATATTTTGTAGCCGCCGCGCTCTTGGGGGTGTCATTCTTTTGGATACCTAATAGCTGTGTCTAAGAATTTACACAACAGTTTTTACCCCTTTTATCCACACCAAGAAAGGATAAAGAGTAGATTTATTTGAAAATAAAACAACTGCAAATCCATTGGTTTCCTTCTATCTGAATGTTGGAGGGACTGAGGATCCACACAACTTTTAGAGTAGTTTTATACTAATGCAGTCACTTCGAGTAGAAAGACAGCCAAACAAAACCGTGGATACTAGAGTTATTCTTTTCAGAAAGTATTCTGTGAATTTCTGTGAAATAAACTCAAATTATCACAGAACAAGTACCTACTCAGACTCGGGCAGAAAGAAACAGTGTTGCCAGCGCGTGTTCCCAAAAAAGGTCGAAAGCTTATTTGCCAGGGGCCGATTTCTGACTGCAAAGGCCGGTATAACAAATAAATAGTAAATAAACTTGGCACATGTTACAAATCATTATCTCACACAATCAATAGTGTCGAACTTATGGTGGTATTATTATTTTTGTAGTTTTCAAAAGTCGGTGTTGTGGTTTTTTTGTAGTTGCCGCTGGAAAGAAACCACTTTCCACTCTCGGCAGTGTTGCCAACCACGACTAATCGAAGCTTATCTCACACAAAGAGAGAGTACATAGGTACCTAAGTACCTACTTAAAAAAATAAGGTATTTATTTATAATCGAAGGGGTCAGTACAGTCAGCTGCACTAGATGTACACAAATTCATCCACCGCAACAGCACTACCTCCATCTCCATGTCTGTTTCTGCCGTCAAACTGCTTACTGGATGGACGCAGAGAACTGCATCGTAGCGCATGTTCTTTACGAACGCTAATAAGGCGGCTATGATTTGTCATCAAAATGTGTAGGTATCTGTAAAAAATCTTTCAATCAGCGTTACCACAAAATATTACCAAATATATAAGTAAGTAGCACAGAGTACTTTTTTAAGGTACCTACATAAATGGATATAATAATAATTATTAATAGATAGGAAATGAAATGATACCGCCTTTCGTTGCTAAAGGGTGTTAAAATGTATTGTAACAAAGCTGGTTGGTTATTTACTAGGAACGTAGGTATGATTATGATATGAGACTTTTCTTTTCAAACAGGCTAAAATACTAGCATACCTAATCGCCTAGCGATTTTCGGCTGCGTTACCGGGCTACTGGCGAGCGCAGAAGCCGCTACGCCCCATTACAAAAATGGTTTTGTTGGCAATGAGCACAAGGGGCACCACATAGGTACCAACTAACTGACCTCGGCTTAGGCTGTTGCCAGGGAAGGGAGCTACGGAGAGGCTCTTCGCCTTGAAGAGGCGTTCACGGGGACGCGTCTTCGATCCCACCGCCGCCGACCGGGGTCGGTGTGACTGTGGAATATTTCTGTGTCCTGACCAGATGAGGCGACCTCCACCGCATCCACTATCCAGTTAAGATACTAACCACAGTATTTTTATTGGATAAGTAGGTAGGTATCTACAATCTGGTTAGTTGTAGATGATTTCTACTGCTATTTAAAACTTTTTGATGGGCTCAAATAAGCCATAAGGTTAACACACGGGTGGTGAACAAGCATTGTTTCACAGTGTTGGTCAGGCTGCAGGCCCTCTATGAAGTAGTTAGGTTTCTGTTAGTTTTACACCCATAGTTGTAAACCAATTACCTAGGTGAAAAAAGTTATAGCACACACATATATAGTTCTTATAGGTATAAGAACGAAGGAAAGCAAAGCACCAATACCTATCCACACCGGAAAGGATCAAGCGAGAATTCTCATTATTTCCGTAACATTCCCTTACAGAAACCTGCTATTGCTTGTCAGCTTTTCTCACTGCCTACCATACCTATAACAGGTTACGTCTCTGGTCTCTGGTTGTGGCACTAATTATTCTATGCAGGGTACGACTCTAGCGTAGGTAAGCTTGCAGTTGTGGCATTGAAGCAATACGATGCTCCTAGCTATCTTACCTTCATCATACCTACCGCGCGTCCTCGTACCTTCTATCGACGTCAAGCATCAAGATAGCTACGACTTGCAAGCCATCAATTAGTGAGTTTGAGTTCTTTCTCTGAGAAGATAAGATAAGACAAGTAGCCATACCTACGTGCCGATAACGCCACCAATGTATAGAATCTTGTCAATACGACGACATGCTCTCTTTCCGTTTTATAGTGCTTCAACTTACTATTGTTATGTAGAGATATTAGAAAGTGACATGTTTAGTGATATAGTGAGAATGACTGAAAATCCAATGGAAGGAATTGAGAAAGGATCATAGATGGATGTTGTTGTTCGGGGACCGTCGTCATCGTCGTCGTGGCGCTGGCCTCTACTTATTTCAGTTGTGTTTTTAAATGTACGTCATTGTACGCAGCATATCATCTAGTCAGAAGGATTAACCTACCTAGGCACCTTTATGACCTTTTTGACGACCGATGTGGCGCGGCGGGCAAATGTCCGCCTGCGACGCAGGAAGTTGCGGGTTCTATTCCCGCCTCGGGATAAATATTTGTGCGATCTGCAAATATTTGTTCCAGGTGTTCTGGGTATTTTCTATGTATAATAAAAAATATCTACATATGTAATGTATTGTATTAAGTATTTGAGTCATCTAGTAGGTACCTACCCATAACACAAGCTCTGCTTAGCTTGGGGCTAGATGATGCTATGTGGATTGTCCAGCATTATTATTATATTACATATTATTATTATATCTCAAGGTGGGAACGCAGTGTACCTATTGATAGATTTTACTGCTACTAATTGTTATAGGTAGCTCAACATCTGGTGGGCAGTATGCTTGTTCCATTACATTATCTCATAAAAAAAGTACCTAGCTTTGTAGGTAGGTGCACAGTGGGTAGTGCATAGTGCATAGGTGGGTTTCCAAAAAGTACGCAAAAAAGTAGTAGGTAAAACTTTGTTCAAAACCAAAAGCAAGCTGGTAGGTACAAGATAGGTAGGTTACATTTGAACTTTAAAGGTCAAAAATGTTTGCATCAACAACCGTAGGTAGGTACTTACTTGCTAGGTATTGCTCTTAATCTTATTTTTCCAGATCTGTCTTCCAAGTCTGGTTCTATCGTATGGAGTGCTGCTAGTCCACTTAGTGGACCTTGGAGTTCCAATATGGTTAGGCTTGTCAACGCCTACTCTCTTTATTCTGACATACAGCCTCACACGTAAGATATTAATGTTTTACTTATTCCAATACTTTTCATATCCAATAGCTCACTCTTAACTTGCTAATAACAACAAATCAATCTTGCAATGATTTTGTACTTAAAATAGGATTATCCCCATCATCATCATCATCATCATCAACCTACATTAGTCCACTGCTGGACATTAGTCTCTCTAGAGATCAATAACAAGACAATAAGTTGCAGCTAGTTTAATATATAAGTAAATATGTAGAAATTTTTATACAACATTATCTACAATATTATTAGTACCTACTATGAGAACCAGAGTCTACCAGATGACGGATAGAATACTTATATAAATAGGTAGGTATATAAGTATTATGATGTCAATACATAATTATATAGAATACAATATAACACCCAGACACAGAAAAAACATCTATGTTCATCACACAAATGTTTGTTGTCGGTGGGCTGTCAATAATGGAAATAGAATGAATATAGGAAGATACTTTGGTTTCCAGAATGTTGGTGCAGAGAAGCAGCAGACTCATGGGGCGGACCTGTTGGATTTCGCGTGATGGCTGCGATTGGACTTGCGGTCTTAGTAACTAGCTTGCTCATTTGTGTGTTCGTGCCGTTCTTTTGGCAGGCTTATATATATGGCATTCTTGGAGGTAAGACACTCAAACTTCAATACATACCTAATGACCAATAAAGTAATTAAAGCGTGCTTTCGATTGGCACTGATTGAATCAATTAAGCTAACTTTAGATCGCTTGCAACGGTCTATAGATAGCTCAACTGTTTTATATGTATTGAACTTACCAGTTATAAATACTTGTATTAGCTGTAATTTTCTTTGTGAATAAATAACTCAATGAAGTGAGACATTCAAATAATTGTAGTAGAGCTTTTAGTGAAGGGTTCGTATGGCGAAGTACTGCTACCATGTCTATTTCTGTCGCCAAGCAGCTTGCTGTGTTCCGTAGATCCGTGCATTGTACTAGGGTACCCTCGTAGCGAACGTGACCTGCGAGGGTCATAGGTGATGGCAACCACTTAAAAACAGGTGGACCATCTGCAAGTCGTATAAAAATATGCATATTTAGAACATACTAAGGAACATGTACTTAAGAACATAGGCATTAATGCCGAGGTTATAACACCTGTGAAATAAATAAAATAAGCCAAGTGCGTAGTAGTTTAATGGGCACGGGTAGAATAAAAATCACCATTTATCATGAGCAATAAATAAATAATAATATCGGTGAACATTAGGCATGCTGTACTGAAATATCAGGAAACCATCTCAAAAACCATGGTAAATATCGCGTTTCTACCAAAAATATTAAACGATTACATCTACCATTGATTTACCTTCGTGTAGCATCTAGGTAGACATTCTATCGGCGAAAGTTGTAATAAAGGGTTTATATTTTTACAGGATTTGGCTCTTCTATGATATCAGCTCAAGTAGACGCAGTGGTGTATGATACATACGACTCTCAAATCGCAGTGGTCCGCAGCCTATGCTTTGCTGGTCAAGCATTCGGGCTATGTATATTCCCACATATATTTACATCATTGATAGAACGTTATGAATACACCCAAGAGTTTATGATTATGAGTGGGATAATGCTCCAAACATTGCCTGCTATATTGCTGTTAAAGGTCGACAGCATACAAAGAAGGCCAATGTCGTTTTCGAGATACAGTGATCTGGCTAAAATGTACTCTGTATATAGCAACGAGCTAATTAACACAAACAATGCAACTGAACTGCAATTACATGATTTGAGCAAGAAATGTTGGAAAAGTCCATCCGACGACAATTTGCACAAAGAATTCGATAGCGTAGATAGTGAGTCTGCGTATACTAATGAAGCTACAGCTACTATTACACCGCCACCAAGTCCAGAGGAAAAGAGGAGAAATATGTTTGGAGTTGAGATACTGCCAGAAATACTAGAGGAAAGCGAAGACAATGACGATGAAGATTATTTTGTAAACAATAAAGGCAAAAATCAAAATAACATACAGAAACTTGGCTTCGCTATCAAAAGACTGAGTATATTAGGGGACAATCTAGACGACTGTATATCCAATCAGTCTAGGAGAGATTCGCAAAGCGATCGAGATGGGAATGAAAGCAGAGATTTTTCAGAAGTAGAAGTCACTTACGATAACATATCACCAGTTACTGATGTTCAGAGAGAAAAAATATTCAACTCGTTTAGCTTCCGATGCAAAACTGCTTACGCCAGTATGAGGAGGAGATTATGGATGCCTTCATACAGAGTTTATAGGATACGAAGACGACTGTTGTACAATATGTATTATGTTAACGATACTTTTATAAAGCCACTGACAAGGTCCTTATCGTGCTGGAGGTTTTATCCATCGCTTGCGTTAGCTTTTGCTAAACTATGTTTGACTGCAATAGGATTGGCGTTACTACCATTGATGGCCTCTCAAATGCATCCTAAAATATTGACAACTGAGTCAAACTTCTTGATGACTTTGTACGCATTTACTTGGATATGTTTCTTGTTGTGCACACCTTGGCTCGTGCAGACCCCAAAGAGGAATTTCAAATACATATCTCTGATGGGATTGGTTATATCAACCGCTGCATGTTTTAGTAAGTATTTTTTGTATACATTGTACCTAGCATAAAAGGTGAGCCATATAGCTCGTAGAACCGACAGCCGCTGGAGAATAAAGGTTCTCGAATGGCAAATACGAACTGGAAGACGGATGTGGAGGACCCACCCGTTAATAAATAATATTAGTAATATGTTCACAATTATTTATTATTATCTAGCCCCAAAATAAGCAAAACTTATATGGGAACCAGATGATCGATACAATATTTATATTTTTTTGTTAGTACATACATACTTAGAAAACGTACAACATAATACCAATACAGAGAATAAACATGATATGTTCATCACACAAATGATTGTCCTGGGTGGGATCGAACCCACAAGCTACAGCGCATAAGGCCACGAAGTCAGTGGATAAAAAGCCTCAACATCTTTTTTCCTAGAAACGCATAGGACAGGTCCAGCAGTGGACTTATACAGGCTGATGATCAAGTACAGGTATGTAATTTTAGAGTGTTCAGTTTCAATGAAGTTGTTGTTTTAGTTTTAGCAGAAGCTGACAATCACGACATGTTTTCGATTGGCGTAGTGATATCTGGGTTTGGCTACGGAGCGATAACTTCTTGCTGGGAGACAACAGTTCAAGATTTTGTTGGGCCTCGAAAATGGCCCAAAATACAAAGTACTCTTGAAACGGTGTCTGGAAGCCTTGTAGGATTATTCTTTGTAGGGATTTCTTTTATAGTTGAAAGTGAGAAGGGTCTGCAACAAGTAATGTTTATCCTAGGGATAGTGTTGTTCGGGATAACGACAATTTGGTTATTGTTAGTGGTAATTTCGATGTGTGTATCAAAGATTCGAGCAGTTAGGCTTGGGAGAAATTGGCTACTATAAGAATCCATGTATTTTATAACTATCTTCGTTCTTAAATTATGAATTTGTAAAATAAAATAGTTTAAGCACTTTTTTATTTCTGTTTCCAAATCGGTAGTACCTAGGTAGGTTTTATGTGTAAGAGAAACATTGGCGTTATGTAAATAAAACTAGTAAATCATATTTTATCATAATTATATAATTACGATAAAATATTATAGCGTATTGAATAATTAAGATTTTTACTAGAAGATCATAATATCATATAGGTAGGTAGGGCATGTTAATATAGATAAAACATTGCAGATGTTATTCACACTAAATTACAAAACATCTCATGATGTAAGTAAACAGCATATCAGTGAGTGGTTTATCAAATATTTGAACATTAGATAAAGGAGAGGTAAACGAATTGAAGTTTTTATAGCGAAATTAAGGCAAGTATTAAGCTTTTCTGATTAGATATAAGTAAGTAAGAAAAGCAATAATGATATTTGAAAAAAAAAATACAAATATTGAAAATGATACATAGAAAAGAAACTGCAGTGTTTCTTCAGCTACAGTTATTAGTAAACAGTAAATTATTAAGGCCACAGGAAATAAGATGTCAACATTGTCAACATTATTTGCCTTACGTCGACCTAATCTTCTATGTAATGAAAATGACTCGTACTTGTGCCAACAATACTTCACTCATTATTAAAATTACATGCGAGTATGAAAACACAGCATTCGAATGATAACTACGCGAGATAAACGACAAGAACACCAAAAGTGTATCGACTGAAAGTACGTGTGTACGAAATGTGGAGATGGCTTTCATGAAAAATATAAACGACCTTGGAGGAATATTGGCATTGGTAAGTCTTTATTTGGAATTTTATTTCATAACTATGCCAGCAGAACCCTCGCATAACTATAAAGTATTTCTGCTTGTCCTTTGATTCGACCTGACTCGTAATGTCTTAATATTTTGGAAATGTGATCTATATTTATTTACAGCTGGTTTTGACAATATCGTCAACAGCTGCAAACATCGACTGCAATGGCAAACCGTTCCATTGCTTAAACTCGACCCACTTCATGATATGCGTGGACGTCGGAAGTGGAGTATCCAGCACACTCGACGATTTTGTCATACCTTGTCCACCAACTACGGTATGCAAAGGAACCAATAGATTTGAGTGCGAATTCCTTGCAGTTACTACTACAACTACGACGGTTGCACCTTCAGTGGCTCCGCTAGCACCAAGTACTAGTGAATTGACTTCACCACTCTACGATGTGACCACTTCGATCCCGTTTGAAGAATATTACAACACTCTAAGCACGACCACGCTATCTGAATATATTGTACTCGCACAAAAAACCGACGTTACTGAATTTTTAGTACATTCACCAACTATGGCACAAAATATGGACGTCATAGTACCAGAATCTAAATTAAACTCTGATTTTGGTGATATTAATCAAGACATGAATGTTGTTCAGAATAGTTTTACACTTTCGCCGAAGAATACTAGTGTTGATGCATCAAATTCAATCTCTGATGTTCCAGAAAACGATACGATACAATACGTTAGTACGATAGTATCTAAACCTAAAGCAAATTCTACTTTGAGTGTAGTTATTCCAACTGCTAGAAATATTGAGGAAAATGGTTTTACAAGCTTGAGCAGTTTGACTAGTACTTCTGTGCCAAATTATGTTGCTGATAATGTCACCGAGTCAATACTGTTAGAAATAACGGAAACTGCTCCTCCAAGTGTATCAACTTTCAAGGAAACTATTCAAAATGAGGAAGTTGTTGTTCACATTGATACAAACACCGAACCAATGTTGATTAAAGTAACAAATACGGCACCAAATGAAACATTGCCAAGTATAGAAGTTGTTCAAAATGACTTTAGTAAACCGGAAACATCTTTGTTTATGAGTGTCGATTCCTCAGGCCTCACCTCAAATGCTTCAGAAAACAATAGTGCAACAATGAATAAACCTCGAACAGACTCTACTGTGAGTGAAACTCCAAGGGCAACCGACTTTGTGAAGAACTATCTTACATCACTTAATGCTGTGGGTAGTACTGTGTTTCCTGTAAATGCTGACACAATCACAGAACAGCACACGCAACTCATCCTGGGAACTACCGAAAACGTTGATGTGATAACTAATATTGATATGAAAGATACAGAAACTCCTGAAAGTGTCTCGACTATGACTGAAACAATTTCAATCGAAAATGATGTGCATATTGATGCCAGCACAGAATCAATGTTCGTTAAAGTGACAAATATTTCACCAAGTGAATCGACTAAAACTACTTTAAGTGTAGATGGTGTTCAAAATGACCCAAAAACACGAATATTTACGACTGGTATAATTAGTGCTTATTCCTCAGATATTATCCTAAATGCTACAGAAAACACGAGTGTTAAAGTGACTGCTCCTGAAACGAATTTTACTTTGATTGAAACATCAGCGGTAACTGACTTAACGCAAAATGAGCTTAAATCACTTAACACTTTGGTAAGCACTGCCTTACCTGTCAATTCTGATAATATGATTATAGAAGCAATAGATACAGAAGTATTCCCAGAAACTACTGAAAGCCTAATAACTCCTGAATTTGACACAATTTCAACTTTGAGTGTTCCAAGTGATATGATACAAAACGAACATACAACTTTAAAAAGTTTAGGTACCAGTTATGTTACTAATGTTAATGTTGTTAATACTACCACACAATCAACATTAGTGGAAGTGAGACAAACCACACCAAGTGTATTGACTGTTACTGAAGTGATTAAAAGTGTAGATTTGACACAAACTGATTTCACAACACTTTCACCCTTGATCAATATGAGTGCTATAAATAAACCTATCCCAGATGCTACGAAAATCAATGTCGTACCTGAATTTGTAACCAATGTGACTTTGAGTGAAACCATTTCAATGACAAAAGATACTGACGTTACTCCATTAAGCGTTTTAGGAAGTAATTTTGTGTCCGATAATGTTGTAAATACTACTACAAAATCAATACTAACACAAGTAACAAAAAGTACTCCAAACGTATTGATTTCGAGTGGAGATATTCCAAATGTGGAAGTTGCACTAAATTATTCAAAAATACCAGCAACTTTTTCACACACAAGTCGTGCAAAAACTACAGATGTCACCTCAAATGTTACAGAAAACAAAAATATAATAATGTCTGAAACAGAAACGAATACTACTTTTATAATTGAAGGTCCAAGCGACATCATAAAAAGTAAATTGAACCCTTTAACAAGTACTTCTTTGCCCGATATTATCACAGAATCTATATTCATAGACGTTAATCAGGCAACTCCAAATATATCTACTGATATTGTAAAGAATTATATTACGTCTAGTAACATGTCCTCACTTTATAAGATAAAATATGATAGTTTTACAGAACTCACAGACGCTGATGCGATAGAAAACCAAACCATGATAATATCTGAATCTAATCTTACTGTAAATGTGCCCGCTTCTGAAATTCCAAGCAACGTTACGTTGTCAGGTAATATTATAACAAGACCTGCAGTAACTGATGTCACAAAAGTGGTATCAACTGAATCGGTAAGCATACTGACAGAAACTGTTCCAACGAATACATTACAAAATGACACAGCAATACTCTCAACTCCAAGTAGTTCTGTATTACTTAATAACACAGAAGTTTTTGTAGCAGAGCCTACGATAAGGAAAATAGCAGAAAATCCAATTTTTATAGAAGCAGAATACAACTCAAACCAAGCTTTAAATGGAAGTTTGCTATATAAAAGTGTAAACATCAAACCACTTTTTATTCCTAATGTGACTCTGCAAAACGCAGCAGAACCTTCAACTACTAATGATAATATGTTAGTAAACTCATCAGCGAGTATTAATAAAACGGAAACGACTAGTAGTATAAAGTATCATGATGTAACCAATGGAATAAGCACAACAGAATTACCAGTTGAAATATCAACACAAAGTTTTAAAGATTCTTTAGCGATTTCAATAGTTACTGATAGCGACGAAACTCAATTTAAAACCACTCCGAATCCAATCATAGAAACAACAGTTATTGGACAAGATGTGGATGTGATTACTTATAGTAACATGTACACAGAACCAGAGAACAAAATAGATTATAAAGACTCTTTTACTAACCAGGCCAGTGGTAAAGCAGCGCCTAGCGAAAAAGTTTCGTCCACTGATACAGTAGAATACACAGCTCCAACGCCAACGTTTATCGTTTCAACCACTGATACTGCAGTACCAAGCACTCTGACCAAATATGAGTCCAGATTTAATAGCAACACATTTATTGTGGATGGAACATTATCATCGATATATAATCAGAAAACACGTATCCCCAAAGACTCAATACTAGGAAGTGCTACAAATTATGATATGCTTCTTGTGAACACTTTAGAAAACAAGGGATCATTTTCGATATTAAATGAAAACGGTAGCGACGTACCGGTACTTGCCACATCAGTCGACCTTGTACCCATAACTGAAACACGCGGAGAACCTGCACATTTGATGGTAACCAAGTTACGATCTACTGGTTTAAACCCTTATGACATTACAGAAAAACCAGAACCAAACGATAATAATCAGCTATCTGCTATGAACTCCTTAGCTGATTCTTCAACGCTACGAACGACTCCTGATAAAATACCTGCAAATATGACTAAAGTTATCAATACAGTTCCAACTAATTTAGCTACAACTTTACAAAGCGGTAGCGACGTACCTGTAGTTGCCACATTACTCGACCTTGTACCTATAACTGAAATACCTGAAGAACCTGTACATTTGATGGTAACCAAGTTACGGTCTACTGGTTTAAACCCTTATGACATTACAGAAAAACCAGAACCAAACGATAATAGTCAGCTATCTGCTACGAATTCCTCAGCTGATTCTTCAATGTTACAAGCAACTCTTGATAAAATACCAGCAAATATAGATAAAGTTATCAATACAGAACCAACTGCTTTAGCCACAACTTTTTCTTTTACTGAGACTAGTCAAGTACTTTTTTCAGAGACAGCGAAAGATGTTTCTGCTGTAGAAGTATCTACAATAGAATCTTCAGTTTCAGATGGCATTATACGAAACCCTGTTAATATAGATGTAGTTAGTGAGGCAACATTACAAGACCCTCCAAAAAAATTAGCATCAATAAGTACCACTTCCATGAATATACTGAGTTTAGAAAATGATACAGATATAGACCAACATTTAATCAAAGAAGCTTTGCATACCAACGTAGAGATTAATGGTAAAATAACTAATCAAGGCTTACCAACTGTTAAAACAGTTATTGAAAAATATACAAGACCAGAAATAAAAAATGAAAACGTTGATCACATAACAACTAAAAGTACTAAGGACAACGAAGCTACGCCGTCTATTATAGTGAATACTGAAATGCTATATGCTGAAAATTCTTTGCCTGTATTTTATCCTACCACAGAAGTCATTGCAACACCAGTAGCCAACAAGTTATACGCCAAAACACCATTGAAAACTGAGAGTTCCACAAGTAAATCTGATAAAAAAAAAAATACCACAGAGATAAGTCTGCCTTCATTAGTAGTAGATTATGTTCAGTCAGCAATAATGTCAACTTCTGATTTAATGCCCGACATAAAAACTACTGCTTCTTCGGTTGGGGATCCAGATTTTAACATAAATTTACAGAATAAAGCTCGACAAAAAAACTTAAACACAAATTTACAAATTCAAAAAACTAAGCTTCCTGTTCAAAATATTTTCAAAGTGGAGACAGACGCAAAGGCGCAATCTTTTACAGAATCCTTAGGTAGGACACATATTTTAGCAGCTGAAAATAGTGTAACTGAATCATATTATCCAGTCAACCAAATGGATGTCACAGTTACAGCTGCTGATACAAATGTTAACTCACGTAGCACAGAAAGCATTGTCATTCAAGCAATAAGAGAACGAAATTCTTTGAAAAACTTACTGCTTGATTTTCCAGTTGAACATGAACCGTACAAAATACCTACTTCTACCGAAAAAATAGCTTTGGGATCGATACCGATTCAATTCAAATCTGCAACAAATGATATGGCAGTCACTGAAGATTATAGCATAACTACAAGAAATAGTGTGATATTGTCGAACTCAATACAACGAAAATCATACACAGAACCAATGATTAACAATATAGGTGCAAAGTTTCAAACGTCTTTTCAACCAAAAGAAACTCTTAGAAATGAATTTGATCATGCAATAGAAAATAAGGAACAAGAAACTAGTGATTCAGCATCAGCAAAAACTATATCCGATGCGCACAAATATACAACATCCCAAGGAATACCAGAAAAGCAGATTATACAATCCAAAGTATTGGATATGCAGGTAGAGGATTTAAAAAAACACGTTCAATCCTCAGCTGATATGATTGACAGCAATCCAGTTCAAAGTGGAGATTTCATAACTAATACACAGAATAATACTTATTTTGGCGTATTACATAACACAGGTATAAAAGTAAAAGAAGCAGGAAAAACACAGCCAACTACTGCTAACTACGACAGTGCCAATACATTAGAACATATACTGATAATTAAACCAACTATTATATCTTCAAATATAGTCGATACAAGTACTCAATTGACTCATGGTATTACCATCAATGAAGGCTATCCAAAAAAAAATAATGTCCAAGCTGTTGTGGATCCCGTTGTATCAAACGTTCTTGAAGCAAGCTCGACCACTAGACTTTCTACTGCATCAGTGACTAAAGTGCCCCGGACTAGTGAATATTATGTTGAAACGACAAGCAATCCCGTTTCAGAAAGCATTGCTTCAACTATAGGGATGGTAAAAAATATAAATAATTCAAATAAAAATAATGTTATGGATTTGACGGCATCGAGAACGGAGTTTATCAATATTCCAAAAGTTATTTTCGATCAAACGACGAAACATGTGGAGCAAGTGAGTGCACAAAATCCTTTACATTCAAATCTTGACAAAGGCATTGTTATAGTTGATGGTGTAAGAACAACAGTTCCAGTATCGATAGAACGTATAGCAGCCGGTACACACACAGGGACTTTAGTATTACCTAAACCGCTAAGAAAATCAAAAGTTGACCAGAGCGAAAGAGCAGAAGGGAGTAAAAGTGTAGAAAATAGTGAAACAAAAGAAGAACAAGAAAATAAAGAAAAACCAGAAGCTCCAGAAAACAATAAAGATGTGCATAATAGCATACCAGTGATTGAAACAACGATTGTAAATCCGAAAGAGTTACTATCTGAAACCGGTCTATTGACTAAACAAAATAAAAATCTCAATGAAACTGGTACAAGAAAAACGGTAACTAACAATAAGATAACATATGAGAGTACTATAGAAATGACGATTAAGAAAGATCAAGACTCAGATCAAGAAAGCCAATCGATAATCAACATTGAGCTGCTTTCGTCAGATATAAATTCATCTACAGAAAGTTTTACACATCGACCAAACATTGAAAATAGTACAACCCGTTATACACCTACTACAAAGTCACAATATACAAACACACATAATGCTTCACTTCCGACATCTAAATCAGCTACAAATTTACGCAACTTTGTCTGCAAACTAAACAGTCGAGGCAGGTTCTCAGATAGTAAAGATTGCAGAAAGTTCTATGTTTGCATCGGTAAAACGGAACCCATTGAAGGGTTTTGTCCAAAAAACACTGTTTTCAGCGAGCTTAGAAAGCAATGTACTAAGAACCTATCTCACTGTATTAGAAATAACCAATTCCAATGCGTCTGGGAAGGACGCTTTAGTGACTTTTTAAACGATAATATTTATTACATATGTGTGAAGAATAATGTGGGCACATTTGTTAGATTTAAATTACAGTGCCAGACTGGTTACCACCTTAACAAAACTTCCGTTCGTTGCGCGTTGAATACTGAATCGAGTCAGTCGACTTCCCGACAGTCAACAAGTGACATTTCTAAAAATAATAGTGATCTAAGTGTGTCTTTGGCTAAAAGTGAAAAGCTTGTAAATGAATCTAGTAATACATTTAAATGCAAAAAAGAAGGTAAATTTCCTGACGCGAACAACTGCAGAAAGTATTATATTTGTACGAAAATAGGAAAATCTCAATACAGACAAAAGAATAAAAAGTGTGATAGCGATGAGCTGTTTCATAAAGATAAGAAAAAATGCGTAGACGCTGATAGCTACGAGTGCAACTAGGTCTTTCACACAAAATGCATATATGAAACATAATTATTGAAACGACAAATGTCATTAGCATTAGGTACTTAATACTTTTATTTGGGATTAAATCTAAATAATACAGAAACTTTGTGAAATCATAAATAATTTCTAATAAATAGTAGTCTAAAAATATTAGTCTTAAAAATAGTAATAATAAAATGTTGCCTTCTAAAACAGTATTGTTTTAAATTCCTTTTTACTTAGTAAATCACTAGTACGACGTACCTACACAAAACTCAGTCTTTTACCTGTTATTATAACTAAAGTAGGTTATGGACCCAGACCGTGCCCAACCATAGAAATTACATTCTTGGTCTTCGATAAACAGCACTGTTGTCTGAAATGAATTGATCCTCGTTATCTCTCTCTAAGGTAATGCAAAATTGGTTGGAGAAGATTGTACATCTGACAGAGGCTTCTCCTCTTACAGGTCTAGATGGACAAAAGTAGGTTGCTTTGGGTGGGGTTTGGTCTTGAGTCACTGTAAACTTGTAGTTTTTACAGTCGATTGCACGACGACCATTTTCGTTCGTTTCAATCAATTTAACCTCGTCTCTGTTACTGTTTCGATCGAATAGCTCAGGTTTTTTGGTCGTATTTAGTAAAGGACATTTGTACATGTCCGGAGCTGAGCACGTTCGGGTGTAACCGTTGAATATCGTATTTCCCGAACACTTGAACTTGATTCCTTGGAAGCGGTTTTTGTTAGGTATACACAGGATGTAGCCTTTACAGTCAGGAACGGTTGCATCGACTATTCTTTCATTTCTATGGCATCTTATTGTTCTTGTGAACGATGAATCGATAAAGTTTCCGATGTTCACGCAAACATCACTCGATTCTTCACTGCATACTGTATTAGTCGGGCAAAGAAAGGCGGGTCCGAATAAGGATTCTCCCTCGCACAATCTGACTCTGTTGTTTCGTTCACAAACGAATCCATAGGGCCCGCAGTCGATGAACGTTGGATGGTAAGCAACGACAGAAGCTATGTTAAGTACAGCCTGTAAAATATGACCGCATTAATTAATATTCAACCACAGTTATTGGTACCTCATCTAAGTACCTAGATAGCTATCAAGGTACAGTCGCCTGCACTCAGATGGTAACACTTTTTAGGGTTCCGTACCCAAAGGGTAAAACAGGACCCTATAACAGATTTCGCGTCTGTCCGTTTGTCACCAGGCTGTATCTCATGAACCGGCATTATAGCGGTAACAGAAATAAATCACCTGTGAAGATTTCAACTCTCTAACTACTACGGGTTATGAGATATACAGCCTGGTGACGGAACGATAGACACACAGACAGCGGAGTCTTAGTAGGTAATAGAGTCCCGTTTTACCCTTTGGGTACGGAACCCTAAAAACCCACCCCAAATAAGGGAGAGGCTTATGCCCACTAGTGGACTTATTTACTTACTGGACGCGAATATAATTTGGTGTTGTTTGGTAATTTGGCTTTTATTGAAATGAAAATTTTTTTAGGCGCGTTGGGCACTTATTGTGTAGACAAAAATCATGGAACCCGCGTCATCGTCACCGAACGCTTTCCATGAGCTTTAAGTATACTGTGTATATGTGTACTTTTTGGCCTAGTTTTCACTTCTATCGGCAATCCTCAGACTCTAAATTTTTTTTTCAAATTGATTAAGTAGGTAGGTATACTATTACTTACCACAGTCAAAATGAAATCCTCACTAAAAATAACCATTTTAAAATCGCACTTCCCAAGGCGTCCAAAACACGACTAACAGAGGGCGAACTTTCTTTAAACTATTCATTTGAAGAGCAATTATCATTTTTAACACCTCCTTGACAATATGGAGAAATGAGAGCATTGTCACAGATTCTTCGCGAGTAACGGTACGAGCTTTGTGATTGTTTTTGTCTTTAGCTGCTTCAAATAGAGTTGTTGACATGACCTAAGCACACGAGGCATGCTTATAGAAGGAAAATGAAGTTGCTATTAGGAAGACGCAGCGTCATGCAAATAGGTTCCAAGCACTTTGCATTTAAAATATAAGTACCTACATCTTAAAAAGTATACTTGGTAAGAAGTTTGTTACAAGTCTATTTTATCAAACAAAATGTTATTTTCTTCATTTAAACGAAAGATAATATTACTGGACATTAGAACTGCATTAATCGAAATTACTATTTTCCTAAGCGGAGCGAGCGTGCTGCGGTAGCAGCCGCCGAAGCGCCAGAAGAACTGTTCGTGACGACAGAGATAAGGGATATATTAATCACTAGCTGACCCGCTCGCGACTTCGTCCGCGTTGTATTTTGCTCTTGGCCTTAAGGAAAAATAGAAAAATGCTAAAGATAGAAAGATATTACAAAATTTCTATACATACGAAGCTCTGAGTATTTTCATCAGGTGCTACAATAAATAGGTTTTGAGGGTCAGTGACTCGTGAGCATGCGACGTAAAGCTGACCATGCGAAAAACAGCTAGTCCTAAGATCGAAACCTGCAGCTTTAAGTGTTTGTTTGACCTCAAGATTTGTTGATGGTCATCGCATAAGCTTACCAGAAATTGCGCCCTCTTAAATTGAAAGGGGAAATTACTCGGAATGATAATAAACCATCTCGTTGCCTTCAATTTCTGAAAGAATTTGATTATTGATAGCAATCGTTTGATAATTTCTTGGAACTAATATAGCCCTGTCATATAACCTAGAGTTTTCACGATGTATTACTTATGCAACCTCCCCATACAGACACTTTACCAGGTCTTCTAGCGTTGTTACAACAGGACGTAATTGGCGAAGAAGCATCACTTTTCCGCTCTGTTGCCCTCGCCAATTTGAAGTAGAACGTTGGAAAACTCTTGGACAAAAGGATTTTCACCTAAAAATACTCTCATATTGATGGATAGAACCAGCTATGAGGCCAGAAGTGGATCGTTATAATAGGGCATTTATTTGGTCAACTCTTGTTGATCACTACGGGTATATAGTGTCAGTTGAAAATCGCCTCTGAACAGGACTGTGATACCACCCATGCTACGATTATTTCTACAAATATCTTTCAAAGTCCTATCGACTGCTTCGGCGGCTTTTTTATGTGCCTTTTTTTATATATTGATTTAATTGATAATCGAAATAATAATATCCTGAAGAGAACTTAGACTACAATCAATAGCATTACTATTGTGCTTTGATCTCTTAAAAAGTCCTCAGAAAAATTGGAGTTGGTATTTTTGCCACGACTGTGCTGAATCCGATAGTCCACAGAATACCAACATCACGGCAAATAAGTGCCTGAGGCGACATGGGCTATCACTGATACATGCTTCTTCTGAGGTCTGGTCCCAGTGTTGGTCATAATCTAATATGCCACATGTTCTTCAGGTAGGTGTACTTGACATCTTCTCATGTATATAAAATACGTGGGGCCACGTACTGTGTGCAGCAACAAACGTAAGCCGTAACATTCACCATTATTCGAATTTACTGTACACACCCGACCAAGAGCATGTTTTCGCCTCGTCGGCGTGTATTGAATGTATTATTGCTACATCGGAACTTCATTATACGTCAGGCAATGCCATCTCTGTTTTGAATTTGTTAAACTGATGAACCTGTTTTTGACACAATTCTCACTCAGAGAATAGGACCTTAAAATATCTATTTACCTCTCAGTGCCATCTAGTTCTAAATCAGGTTAACTAAAACATGCTCAAAAAAAATTCAAAAATACAAAAAGTCATCATACTACGTACAGAAATGAACTCGGCACCTTAGGCACAGCAGCCGCTGACCTGTCCGCTCAGCCAAATCAACCATGTCAAAAAGAGCGAATTTACAGAACGCTATCTTTCTGTAACTTTTCCCGTAAACAATTCCCGTTTTTCTACTCCAAATGATTGAATTTTTGAAAACAAAAAAACCGGTATCTAATTATTTCTTATGTTATTTCTTCATGCTAAATTTCAAACCCATATATGCAAGTTTTAAGAGTTTTTCATACAAACTTCATCCCCTTTTTACTCCCGTTTTAGGGATGACAGCTCAATGAAACCCATTCTAAGTTTTAAGTTGGACTATAAGCTAACTACTTTTGCAAATCGCAGCAACATTCATTGCGCAGTTTTTGCGTGATGCGTGTACAAACAATTGTACAAACAATTGTACAAACAAACATTTTTTTTTTTAAATGTCGATTCCGTCTTTCTACCTCATTTTAAGCACTATTAGCAAGGTTTCAGCTAAATATCTTTAATGTACAGACTTTTCGACCTCTACAGTTTTATTATAGTAATAGATAACATATCTTGTGATTTGAAGTTTGTCTCTATAATACCTAATTTCTGACGTGTATAATCATCTATAGTTTAGTTAGGCGCGTTCAAGTTTAATCTGAGAGGTGAGCCATTGTAAAAAAAACTTTCAATGGTTCACCCAGGTGGTTAAGGGAGTTGGACGGTGGGTAAGTACTTAAAACTCGCAATGAAATCGGATCTAAGAGGCCACAGACAAACATACATACTAGTACTTACGGTCTCAAGCGGTGGCAATCATTACCTACTGTATAATTGATTTGCCGATTAAACTCATTGAAAGTGTTTGAGTTGGACTTCGTTTCGCTTTAAATTTTGAAGTGAACGCAATACAACTAAGTAACAAGGTATACAGGATTCAAGTTAGACTAACCCTGAAAATTTTCAGGGTCTATGGTCTATAGATCCTGAAAGTTTTCAGGATGTTATGTTACGTTACATGTTATATAACAACCACGATAAGCTTCAGGTGACCAGAACATGAGATCGACTACACTAAGGATATCGCGCCATTCACTCGCCCACGAGCCAAGTACTAGGCTAAGTACCAAGTACCTACTCGAGATTCTTTGAAGATGTCTAAAGGGGGTAGTCAGTTAGAATACTAACTGGTTTCCTCACGATGTTTGCCTGGTAAAAAGTTCAGTGCATCCAACGAAGCGCAATATCCTCAGTGTAGTCTAACAAAGGTGAACAAACACTTTCGTCGTTGCTTGTTCATTGTTCACTATTGTTTGTCCTAGTAGTCAGTAGGCTATGAGATCAACTCATGTGCCGTGAGTCACGTCACGCCTGACCTACTAAAACAGTGTAAATACCGTCGAGACATTTAATAAACGTGACGAATTGAACAAAAATGATTAGGAAAGCAAACCACGTGAGGCTTAACATCTGGATAATTAACACAGCAGTGCATTGTAGGGCACGATCCTAGTGCGCGTTTTATGCAAGACAATACTTTATTACCACTTAACATCAGGTGTGACATATGCTCATATCAGCAAGTAGTATAGAAAAAAAAACCGGCCAAGTGCCAGACAGACTTGTATATAAAAACGGCAAAAAGTCACGTTTGTTGTCTGAGAGTCTCCTTAAATAATTATTTTATTCTGTATTTGCTGTTATAACGGCAACAGAAATACATCTTCTGTGAAAATTTCAACTCTCTAACTATCACCGTTCATAAGATACAGCATAGTGACAGACGGACAGACAGCGAGGTAGTCTTAGTAATAGGGTTCCGTCTTAGTTATAGGTTCACCAGTATCAGCATAAGGGAAAATGTTTCCTTTTGGATTTGAATAAATTTTATTCACTAACAAATGAAAGCCCGACTTGACAGAATTCGACTGATTTGACTAAAAACTTTTATTAAAAAGTATTGGCGAAATTGTTTGTCGAATGACGGACAGGTCAATTACGAAGACAGTTTATGTCGATTCGTTTTCGTCATATTTGGAAGCAACGTAGCATTTGCGTTTGAATTGTTTTTCTCATGCTAATTCTTGTTCTGTTGCGTAATTTCGGTGGCATTTTAACATTACTTGAGGCCTTAGCACAAAGTGTAAACAGTAGAAATAAAAGTATATTTTGTGACATCCAGATATGACGAAAATGTTTAGGTTTTTGAAGAGAAACGCCTTCTTCTTCTTTAAAAACTAACGACAGCCGTCTTTACTTTTTTAATGACTCGACTTGACTAAAAACTAATTCAAAAACCACTCGACATTGGCAAAATTGTCTGTCGGGTGAAGGACAGGTGTCATAAAGAAGCAAAGAAAATAAATAAATATATAAATAAATCTAAATGCAATTTATTATGTTACTAGTAATAATTTAATAAGTACTGATAGAGTTTACTCCTCGTCTGATGAAGAGTCGCTATCACTGTCTGAACTCGTACTGTCGGCTTCTTTCGCGACGGCTCCACCGCCAGTTTTGGCTCTGCAGACAAAAATACATATATTTCATTTATTTATTGTCAACATACATTACATACAGCTTAGGTAGCTTTACTGAAAACCAGCGCTGATTCACTAAGGTGAACTTTTTCACTCGTTAATTTTGGTCGGCATCCACACCAGCAGGGGTATTTTGAGTTTTTATCGTTTTACGGATACCGGATTTCGGTTTGCAAGTTTGAATTTTGATGATGATGAGGTTTTGAAGATAAACACCATATTTTTCTTTGAAACCAATGCTACCTTAACTTTTTTTACCTGCTCGACTTGATTAAAAAATTATTTATTTATCCACTTGACACTGGCGTTATTGTCAGTCGAATGACGGACATATGCTATTATGAAGAAAGAAGTAGGTCTCTAATTGTTATTAGTTGCTGAGTTTCTGTTTGAAAGCTGTTTGTACCGATTGCATGCCTCAGGTTGATGAAGCATAGAACTGTGTACTGTAGGGTACGTTCCTAACTTGCGTGAACTGAAAGGAAATGCTTTGTGTTTTGTTCCATCAATTAGTTGTATTAAAAAAAATACTTCTTTTTTAAATATTAAGGTGTTTTGGTACAAATTATGCTTCCTATGTTAGTCTATAAATAAATAAATACTTACGTGTGATAGGCTTGTGCGACCGCGAGCGCAGCCGGGTGCAGCGAGCTAGCTAGTGCATCAGGCTCGCTGTTGAGCAGCGTCTGCACTTCCGCTTCCGGTCGGTTCAGCATCACGCTCAGTACTCGCTGGCTGGCGGTCATTGCCTCTTCGAACCCGCACTCAGCGAGGTATGCTACCGCGGCCTAGGGTAATAAAACAAAGATTTTTCGGATGGACTAGAATGCTATATAACCTCCTCACTAGGCGATTGTAGCAGCAGTTTAGTCTGTCCGAAGTGCATCTGAAATTACTATTTCCGACAGCGTTACCGAGATACTGACTACAAGGCGCTACACCATTGAAAAGAAAATGTTCAGTTGGCAACTGGCGCAAGGGTTCCAGTTGAAACGTGATAGTTAGTGTTGAAATTTTCACAGATGATGGATTCGTTGCAGCTATAACAACAAATAATAAAAAACAGAATAAAAAAATATTTAAGAGCTCTCGTATACAAAAAACGTGATTATGTTGCCGTATTTATTATACATAGATAATGGTATGGCACCCATCGTACGCGAATCCGACTCACACTTGGCCGGTTTTTATTATAATAATGGTACGAAACACTGTGCGCGAGTCCGACTCGCACTTGGCCGGTTTTTATTATAGATAATGGTACGGAACCCTTCGTGCGCGAGTCCGACTCGCACTTGGCCGGTTTTTATTATAGATAATGGTACGGAACCCTTCGTGCGCGAGTCCGACTCGCACTTGGCTGGTTTTTATTATAGATAATGGTACGGAACCCTTCGTGCGCGAGTCCGACTCGCACTTGGCCGGTTTTTATTATAGATAATGATACGGAATCCTTCGTGCGCGAGTTCGACTCGCACTTGACCGTTTTTGTACTTTGACTATTAAAATATAATGGATCTTGTACTTACAGCAGCAATGCCTTGCTTGCCGACCGTAGCTGCTTTTTGTGCGACATCGACGATTGCTTGCGGCTTGGTAGGAACACCACTCGCTTCTTCGTTCTTCAGCAGTTGAATGGCCTTTTCCACGGTCTCCCAAGCCGGGTCGTCTTTGCCTGGCGTGTCTGCGCATATCTCTATTATACCGGAAAGTGCTGTAGCTGATAACCTGTAAATAAATAAATAAATAATGCTGGGACAATCCACAAAGCATCATCTAGCCCCAAGCTAAGCAGAGCTTGTGTTATGGGTACTATATGACTGATATACTTAATACAATACTATATTACATGCATAGATATTTTTAATTATACATAGAAAATACCCAGAACACCCGGAATAAATATTTGCAGATCGTACAAACATTTATCCCAAGGCGGGAATCGAACCCGCAACCTCCGGCGTCGCAGGTCGACAATCGCCCGCCGCGCCACATCGGTCGTCAAATATAAAATACGTGAGATTTCCGATTAAAATCTATACATATATCGGTGAGCGAATGGAAGACCGATGTGGCGCGGCGAGCGAAGATCAGGTTCGATTCCCGCCTTGGGATAAATGTTTGTACAATCTGCAAATATTTATTCCTGTGTTCTGGGTATTTTCTATGCATGATAAAAATATCAAAAGACGGTCTATCAATGATAAAAAAAAACTATAAATATATAAATGCTGGACAATCCACACAGCATCATCTAGCCCCAAGCTAAGCAGAGCTTGTGTTATGGGTACTAGATGACTGATATACTTAATACAATATATTATATACATAGATATTTTTTATTATACATAGAAAATACCCAGAACACCCGGAATAAAGATTTGCAAATCGTACAAATATTTATTCCAAGGCGGGAATCGAACCCCCAACCTCCTGCGTCGCAGGCGGACATTCGCCCGCCGCGCCACATCAGTGTTCGAAATCGCGAAATTACGTCGGTCATTTTTCTTGTAATTTCACCGGCATCTTCAAAAAGAGTTTTAATACTACTAAAACTAGTAAAGTGACAGTGAATATTTACTTATGTGTGAGAGGCGATCTTAAGTCCTTGGTTTCCTGTTCCTGTTCCTGATCCTGAGTGAATTTAAGTATATCTGCGGCGGCTGTTCGCATTTTTTCTTTTACATCAGTCTCTGTAATCGTAAACAAATTCTATCAGGTATGGTTTTCGTATAGTACAATTTGTTTTAATTTGGTGGTGATATCCGAAAATACTTAATTTATATCATCATCACCCATGGTCTAGTGGGAGTGATCTCGCCTCTTGATACTAAGGTCGTGGTTTCAAATCCGGTTATGCACCAATGGATTTTTCCGTTCGAACAATTTATGTGCGCAATACCAGTGTTCTCAAACGGTGAAGGAAAACATCGTGGTGAGGAAACCAGTTAGTATCCTAACAGCGGCGATGGGCTTGCAACCTGTACACGTATGGAATACTAACTACTGCAAAATATGAGTACGTAGCAAATGCAATCTGGACGTACCTATGACTACCCCCCCTTAAACATCCTCGAAGAATCTCGAGTAGGTATTTGGTACGAAGAAATCTGAGGAAATATCTACCGTGCGTGTCGTGAAACTATTTAATGGTTTTCATTAATTTAATATTTGTAAAACTTACCTTGATATTGGTAGCAGTTGATCATAGCACTGAGTAGTTTTTCAACAAGTCTGTTCTTCTTTGCGTGTCCGAATATAACCAATTGAGACCATGATTGCGCTAATCTGTCCCCCGCGCCACTTAGTTCCAGCGTTTTTATAATCTGTGACACAAAAATTCAAAAAATAAGTAACTAATTATAACATAAAAAAAAATATGTACAATTTTACATCCTCTGGCTCCAAACTAAGCATGACTTGTACTTATATGGGAACCAGATGACAAATATAATACATTCTTAGAATACGACCGATGTGGCACGGCGGGCGAATGTCCGCCTGCGACGCAGGAGGTTGCGGGTTGAATTACCGCCTTGGGATAAAAGTTTGTACGATCTGCAAATATTTATTCCGGGTGTTCTGGGTATTTTCTATGTATAATAAAAAATATGTATGTATGTAATATAGTATTGTATTAAGTATATCAGTCATCTAGTACCCATAACACAAGCTCTGCTTAGCTTGGGGCTAGATGATGCTGTGTGGATCGTCCGGCATTATTATATATTTTTTTTATTTTCTTTATTTTATGATTATGATTATGATAAAGTCTGAAAATCTTCTTCCTTACCTCTTCCATGACGGATGGTTCTGGAACATAGATGTTTGGGATCAATGTGTCTAATAGCTGTATTGTCCTTTCATATGGTGCGTGCCTTAAAAAAAGATTTTGTTTAATCTAAGTAAAATTACATTCACATATGAAGTTTATCACTTGCATGCCTCAGATTGATGGACGCAGAGCAGTGCATCGAGACACGTTCCTAATGAACGTGACCTGCAAGGCAATGCTTTGTTATAGGTGATGGTAACCACTGTAGTAGTAGAGCACTTTGTAAAAGGCTCATCCGGGGAAGTACTACCACCGTACCTATTTCTGCCGCCCAGCAGTGATGTTCACATTGCTGTGTTCTGGTTTGAAGGGTGTGGGTGCCAGTGAAATTACAGGCACATGAGGTTTAACACCTGTATGCCTAAGGTTGATGAACGCAGGGTAGTATGCTTAACATCAGGTGGACTATTATGCTTGTCCACCAGCAGTAGCATAAAAAAAGATCAGATGGGAAATGGATGGATGCCTGTGGTATTCGATAATATAATGGTATATCGAGTGATGACTTATGGAACTGAGACATGGTCGCTAACTATTGATCTCACACACAAGCTGAAATTAGCACAACGGGTTATAGGGACAGCTATGCATAGAGATTCACTACATAATACCGATGACGACCGACGTGGCGCGGCGGGCGAATGTCCGCCTGCGACGCAGGATGTTGCGGGTTCGATTCCCGCCTTGAGACAAATATTTGTACGATCCGCAAATATATATTCCAGGTGTTCTGGGTATTTTCTATTTATAATAAAAAAATATCTATGCATGTCATGTATTGTATTAAGTATATCAGTCATCTAGTACCCATAACACAAGCTCTGCTTAGCTTGGAACTAGATGATGCTGTGTGGATTGTCCAGAATTATTATTATTATAATAGATTCAATGAGTAAATCCATATAAGAACTAAGGTCACATAAAAACAAAAAATATAAAAATACAAAAATACAAAATATTTATTTGGAACAGTTAACTTAGTTGTACATAACAAACATGAGGTACGATGATAGGCTACAGTAGTTAGAAAAACTGTGTCGTAGCTATCAACGCCCGCCTCTTACAAAATATAGATAGCTTTCAGAATCAGCAAGTTGAAGTGGCAATGAACAGGCCATATAAGGTCACCGAGGCAGCCATATAGCTCGTATAACCGACAACTACTGGGAAATAAGGTTTCTCAAATGGCGTTCACGAACCACAATGGACTTCTACAGGTTGTTAATAATGATACCACATAGTGTGTACATACCTGCAAGCGACTGTGACGTAATGCCTGTAGTAAATGCTCTCTTTGTACGCGTCCCCGACTAATTTGTAGTTGTCGCCTTTCATAAGCAATGCGTGTAATCTTTCTGCCATGTTGATGTCCTTGTAAGAAGGTAAAAAAAGAGTTAGTAGAGTTTTTTTTATGCTTCTGTTTGTGGAACAAGCATATGGCCCACCGGATGTTAAGTGGTAACCATCACCACAAAGCATTGCCTTGTAGGTCATGCATGTTAAGTACGCGCCGTATGGTGCACTATCCTGCGTCCACCAACCCGAGGCATACTTATGTTATGCCTCATATGCCTGTAATTTCACCGGCACCTACACCCTTCAAACCGGAACACAGCAATGCGAGTATCACTGCTTGGCGGTAGAAATGGGTATGGTGGTAGTACTTTCCCGGACGACCCCTTACTACTACTATCCATAACACAAGCTCTGCTTAGCTTGGGGCTAGATGATGCTGTGTGGCTTGTCCAGCAATATTTATTATCATTATTATTTATTATCTCAGATTTACGTTCGTCTCAAGTCGCGATTTTTTGACAGTTTGCAATAAAAATCTGTCGAAAATTCGTCAGTTGAGATGTGCTTGGGTTGTGGACATAGGCCTCGCCCACACGTTTCCAGGAAGAACTATTTTGGGCCCTTTCCATCCAACGACTTGCCGCGATTCTAACAATGACGTCAGTAACTCCATCCATCAGTATTATATTCACTAGCGTTCAATCCTTCACGATTAAAAATTCCACAAGGAAAAAACGTTGGTGAATCCCCTACTGTGTACATACTTAAATATATTTACCTGTAAATGATCACTGCTGACACCCATAGCAGTTATGAAGAAATTCGTATCTGTCGCTTCTTCTGGCGTCAATTTATCTCTACTTTCTAAATCGGGTAAAATCGACGAGAGAATGTCAATACGCGGTCCTCCTAAAATAAAAATAAAAATTATAAATATATTTGGAGCACATAAAAAAAAACTTCACGTCTTTAATCTTCAATCACGGTAGATATACCCCGGATCTTTTAGTACCATCTCAAGATGTTATGAGGATGTCTAAGGGGTAGTCAGAGGTACGTCCAATTGTTTAATTTGTCTCAAGTAACAGCTACTTGCAAACTGTCAACTATAAAATGTGGGTATGTACCGTACATAAACAATCCATTTCAACTCTTACACATTAAAATCTTACTAGAGGCCACTCGCAGCTTCGCCCGCGTGGCAGTTTTTTCCCGTTCCCGTTATTTTTTCGGGATAAAAAATAGCCCATGTCCTATTCCAGACTACAATCTATATTTATTCCAAATTAATCCAAATCGGTCCACTTGTTAGAGCGTGAAAGAGGAACAAACATCCATCCATCTAAACATTCGCATTTATAATATTAGTAGGATTCACAGCACAGGAAGGTCGTGGGCTTAAATCCCGCTCGAGAAAATAATATTTGGAATAATATAAAATACTTACTCTCTTTACAAAACACGCAAAGTAGATAGTAATAGGCGGATAACCCCGGCTGGATTCCTAACGTCTTAAATTCTGCGACTATTTTCAACGCTAGTTCTTGAAGTGGCTTGCCACCGCCCCAGACAGAGATAGATCGAAGACAGGAAGATAATGTCTCTCCATTTGGTGATATACCCTAGAAACAAACTCAACTGTGGGATTGAACTTTTAAACCTGAAACTTCAGGGTGTTCATATTATCAAATTTTAGTAAATTAATAACAAATAGATTACTTATTTCAAAGCCAAAATCGACCTTATTACCTTTTTTATACTTATTTCTGATGGAATAAGCGTATGGCACACCTGCCGGGCTAAGATGTGCGACGTGAGATATGTCACGCTTGACAAGAGATACTTTTTCTATTAATGGACATTTTAGAAATTATAGATAAGAGACCCACAGATATTCTAAACATTAGCATTAAGTCTTCATTTGACGGAACGAGATAGATTTTTGGCACTGCCATGTTAGCACAGGAAGATATAAAGAGATACATATCTCTATTTTGCACGAGATAACGAGTAGACAAAATTTTGTCGCGTTGCACATCTTAGCCGGGCTGATGTTAATTGGTAATTATCACCTATAACAACGCATTGCCTCGTAGGCCACGCACGTTATGAACGTGCCCTGCGAGCACTAGCCTGAGGCATAGGTACAGAGGTCTGACTTTTTTTCAAGTTGAATGTTTCCATACCTGCTCATTCATTTGTAGGAGGAGTTTCTTCAGTGCTTCTGTACGTAATGAAGTTCCTTCGTAAAGGAATCCGATACAGCCTAGTAGCGAGTTGTACACGCTTGTGGATAGTGGGATGCCTTGTTCTATTGCCTCTTGTGATAAATGGTGGGCCCTTTCAGCCTGGAACGGTAATAAACCCAATAAATATTGAACCTTATTGAGCTGGTTTAAGAAACAAACAGCTCTTTACCTGGTAGTATTTAGCCATGCCTTGTATGATAGCACAGTAAGCTTCAGGCGTTTTGGGCTCCAATGAACCAAAGATTTTGTCAGCAAGCCCTCCCAGCCTGTAAGTGATTACAAAAATATTGTATCATTTTGAATACCTACTTATTACCCTACCCCATATACTTATAAACTTATGTTTTAAGGTAAGTCAGATACAAGTTGATCTTACAGCTGAGTAGGTTTGCCTTTAAGCTTTTGGGCTTTGTTCTGGGTCAGGTTGGTATACCAAGCACAAACTTTCAATGTTTGAACTATGTATATGTGTTATATGTATTATAAATAGGTGTGTTGGTATTTGCAAATAATAAAATGTATTTAGTAGAATTGCAGTACTGAGTTGATTGGCTGCTCAATGTTTTCTACATTTAACTCTTCTCCTTTCACACGTATCATTGAATAAATATCTAACCTCCAAGTAGCAGCCTGTCTATCTCTTGTTGTTGCTGCAAACCATCTCTCTTCCATCCACTCCATAGAGTCAGGTTCCTTTTCATTGTAGAAGCAAAGTAACTGGAGGAATTGCAGCTTTAGTTCCTCATTAATACTTTCTGCTCCTCCCAGCAGTTGGAAGATCTTTATCGAGTCTTCGAGCAAGGCATTTTCAATAGTGTATTTAAGGTCTTCTACTGTTACCTAGAAGAGAGATAAATGTAAGACAAGAGAGCTGGAATTGAAACTAATAATGCTTCATTACATCATTTTAGACTAGCAAGCGATAGATGTGGAGGCCTTTGTGTCCAAAGACTTGCTAGGACGGGACTTAAATTAAAACAAAGTGAATTTTTATTATTGGTTGTGTGGACTGTCCAGCATTATTATTATTATTATGAAGTATAGTTTTATTCTACTCAGTGTATTATTATTATTATTATTATTAGATATTGTATAAGGTTTTTTTTAGCAATAAAGGCTTTGAAATTGAAATTGAAACATTATTTTTATTTCTAGAGACTGCTACAAAAACAGTTACAGTTGGTTTTGTGTAGGGTCTTCCAGCTGTGGTGGTCCTGATTTATAATAGGACCCCACCATCACCTACAATCATGGATGTTGTATGTTGGGCAACTGAGAGAAAAGTGATGGGTAGTAGCATTTTCTTAGTAACACTGACACTGCGGTCACCAATCTGCCTGACAAGTATGGTGATTATGACAAACGTTCCCAAATATGGGGGAGAACAATGTGGGTGAGACCAACAGTGGACTTATCTAGGTTATTATGTAACGAGGAATGTATTGTTAGGCATGAGGTAAATTTTCACTAAAATTTTTAAAAGACAATGCAAAATTCACCGTCTAGAATGTTGTAGCTATTGCAGGTATTAACTTTCTAAACTGAAACTGTTACCTTGCTCTCATCATTATAAATAGGCTTAGGCTTGAATGCTTGAATAAAAGGATCTGAGTTCAAGAATGGAGTCTTTTTCTTGCCCGGTGGGTCCCATTCTCTTGTGGTGAACCAATCAGAGTGCTCATCTCTGATCCACGCTGCTGCTTTTCTGCCAGCTTCTGCTGATAAAGCATATGCTCTCTTGCGGAAGTTTGAAAGAGGAATTAGAAAAGGATCATCATGGTATCTGAAATATATGCCAATGTTAAAGTGAGTACCTACTACCATATTATGGCCAAAATAACAACTACAGACATGATTGTATTTAATGATAAAATAATTTTAGATGGCAATTATGTTATTTTTTGATTGTATAATTTTAATTAGTAAAATATCTTACTTGTAATGTGCAGCGGTAGGGTCTGGCTTTATTGTAGCAGCCAAAGCCTGTAGAATATCTGTGGGTCCTCTAGGAATCCTTGGTGGTGGTGATATTCCATCAGAAGATACACTGCTCTGTGGTAATTTCTGTCCTTCTATTGTATTTAAGGTGCGGCAAAGACAAGTTAGTCTTGGCCACTGTCTGAAGTAAATTAGATACAAAATCAGTAAACCAATCAAAATGTTTGTATATGGACTATTAAATTAAGCAGAGCGGCGAAAGGAGGAGGGAGGGAACCCTTCCATTAAAAGGGGTGGGCTTAAAGACAATATCTTTCGATCCCATACAAAATGTAAGGGATTGTCTTAAACTATTTTAAAATATTTTTTTCTGGCGTGTCAATTTCACCGCTGCCAAGACACACTCGCTTTGCTCTCACGCCTAAACGGTAATTTTTTTTCTAATCTAACATAACAGGTGGGATCAGTCTACATCTTGTATCTTATTTTTCTAGTACTATTTACAATTATTTCAGACTTAACCGTCTGAATAAACCTCATTGAGATAAGAATTTCGGCTTTCTAACTGACGGTCCATACACCATACACCAAAGTTTATTCAAAATACAGCCAAGAATGTTGTAAGAACAAACTTACCTTGGGGTAATTATGATAGAATACATTATGATCACAGCAAAGGATAACTATTAGCAATGCTGTAATACGAAAGGCGAAGTAGTAGAATTGGGTATGTTTCCAAATTATACAATTTTTACATTTAAAATTATGTATGTCGAGTATTTTCATATGTTATTATAACCTCAAACTTCCTTAATCAAAACAACAAACATCTTCTTCTTCTTCTTTTATTATATGGCTTTTCAGCGGCTGAGGGTTGCCACGAATTTGCCAACGTCAAGTGTTTACTAATCTTGTTTACTTAAAACAAAAAGGCGGAGATCTGAGTACGGTAAGAAGGGAGACTCTAATACAAATTTGAATATAGGTAGGTTCCTAATTGTAAAATATTAATATGTCATATACATGTACATTTGACTTGGCAATGACATCTTTTTGTTAAGTCCAATGCCACATAATCCACAGAGTGCAGCTGCACACGCTGCACCCATCCCTAGAAGCACAGAGTATTATTTCCACAAAAGTTTGATATTTCATTCATTTGATAAACTTTGTAGGTAGGTATTGAGGTATTGTTTATTGTTTGTTTGGTTTCTAGCACAGAGTACTTTTTTATAGACGGGTTTCTAGTGACTTGAATGAACTAGGTATCGAATATAATAATTTATTTCGAAATTATTTTATTACACACTTTCGTAGTAATGACTAGACATGCAAGGAATTGCACGGCAGGAGCCGTGTACACTTACCACGAGAAGAAAAAGGATGCTGCTGCTTCTGGGTACGGCACCCAAAACGAAAGAGTTGGCAAAGACTCCGTGAAAAGCTTCGACTGCTGCAGCTTGACTCTGCAGCCCTGCAGAAATCCTGTGGTTACTAAAGAGGGTTACTTGTTCGACAAAGAAGCTATTCTTGAGTATGTGATAACGAAGAAAAATGAGTATACCCGATTAATGAAGAAATACGAAAAGCAATTGAAGAAAGAAGATGCTGAGAAAGCAGAGCTTGCTGCTGCTGAAAAGGAGGCAAACCTAATAAAATTTATGAACAGAGAGAAGAATATTTCAAGCAGTAGTGTGGCATCTTCAAGTGCAACATCTAGCGTGCCATCCACATCGACTTCTGTATCAAATCTAGCTAACGGCAAAGATAAACAACTACCGAGTTTTTGGATCCCTTCTCAGTTACCAGATGCTAAAATAACAAAAGTTGCTAAACCAGAATCTACTGTATATTGCCCAATCAGTGGTAAGCCTTTGAGAATGAAAGACCTGATCGAAGTCAAATGGACTTTAGTAAATGACCGAGATGATAAGAAAAGTTTGATAGCTAAAGAGAATAGATACATGTGTCCTGTAACCCATGATATATTGAGCAACTCTGTGCCATGTGCTGTAATCAGGTGAAGTTCTTCTATATTGACATTGTTACTGAATTATAATAAACTAAACTCATAGTCCTGAATTATTTCATACTGAAAGAAGACTCCAGTAAAAAAAATACTAGTGTTACATTAGAAACTGTCTTCTTGTTTAAATATTGAATACAACATTGCTTTGAAATACAAGTACAGTCAGCTGTGCTGGAGCCTGGAATGTATACAATTCATGACTTTCAAAATATTGACAGCATTACAATAAACTCTTACACAGCAAAAACTCAAAATAGTTTGCTATTTATTTTATTAGTAATGTTAGTTATTTTTTGAAGACACAATTTTTTTTATATAAATGCTTTGTAAACATCGGGTGATTAAACAACTTTTATACAAGATTCTGTTCTACCCAACTGACAAAATATTGTTTTATCTTCTAAATATTTATTGCAACTCAAGTACAAATTCCACACATTTTAGTGCAGCTGACTGTACTAACAAAAATAAGTTGTTAACTATTTTTAGCTTAAGCTTTAAAGGCCATTCGAGCCAAGTATGCTGACTTAGTTTTTCATGCTTCTCTTACCATATTAACTGTTCTCTATAAAGCGAGAGTGCCTTGAAAACAAATATTTGTAACATTAGTTTTAGTGGGCATATTATTCATGTGCCAGGACCACTGATTGTGTTATGTTTCAGGACAACTGGACATGTGGTCACTATGGAGTGTGTGGAAAAGATCATCAAAAAAGACTGGGTACATCCTCTCACTGGAGAAAAGTTGAAAGAAAAAGACATCATACCATTAGAAAGAGGAGGAACCGGATATGCATTCACTAATGATAACTTACAAGGAAAGAATGAAAGGCCTGTACTTCAGGCATAAGCTTTTTATATTAGAATTTATTTATAATTCAAATTAGATTTGATTGAGCGTAATATATGCTGCACATTTTACTAAACAAATAGTAATGTAGCAAATTTTACAGCAATGTTTTTATTTTATTTAAATAACCAGTTTATAACTATTAAACTAGCCACTGGTGTCTCTAAAAGCTGTATGTTTTTTAAATAAAATAGTATGCTATTGTATAATAATTCTATAATTCCTTGAAAATAAACTTAAATAAAAAATTATAATTATTTCTACTCTTACACTATATAATCTAATTCAACGACTATGCACTATTAAATGAGAAGAGATCCAGTTGAAAGTCCCCATTTGTTCTAATCTCAGTACCTGGGTATGATAGGCTGTCATTACCAAACGTGTCCAGGAAGTTTAATACTGATGATTCACTCATTACGTGAGTATCACTGGGCTGCAGTTCTTCTTTTTGTTCAATTTCATCACTAAGAGTTTTAATTTCATGATCCTTCACATGTATGAGCGAGGGCTGGATCAAAGAGTTTGGTTTGCCAAATCCATCTTCAGACTTTTCATCATTGCTCCTGTTTAGAATCCAATCTTTCAACTCTCGATCTAGGCTGAAGGATTCTTTGACTGCCGACAGATCTTCGTCTCGAAATATTTCTCCTAAAGTATCATCACCAACCAAATGGTCTGTTGTGTCCTCGTCAATGTGTCCCTTATCTTGATTAGTATTTTCACTCTGAGGCGCCTCTTCAAAGTCCTCTGTCATGTTATCTGCTTCGCTTTTATCTATGGGAATTTCATGATCCTTATCGACAGTTTCAATTGATCGAATGACTTGAGTTTCATACTTAGCCAATAATTCAGGGTTGATTTGAAACTTACGAAAAACTGTTGAAGTCGGTTTTATAGGAGAAGATCGTATATCGAAATGAGCACTATGGAATTGTAAATGGTTGTTCTGTTTATTTTGTTCTTCTAAATTCGAGATAGTAGTAGTGATTTGTTCTAAATTAGCAGTGGGTTGTTGTATAGTTGGGTTAGGGTTTAGGTAGTCGTTTGGTTCTGGTTCTGGTGGCAAACTCAATGGTTCGGGTTGTGGCACTAATTCAATCGAAATCTCTTTGAAGCCATTTGTCTTATCATTAACTATGTGAACTTCAGCCTTATGTTCATTACCCTGAGGGGTTATAATTGCACTACATTCTTCTAAGCACGAAACGTCGGATAGGCCAACGAAATCATCTATTCCCAATTCGATTAGAGTGTCGTTGTTTTCCGAGACTAGACGCATTCGTTTTGCGTTTTCTTGCGCGCTTTTCTGTTGTTTTTGCTTCCAGACACGCTTATTGACAGTAGGCCATTTTTCCACTGAATTGATTCTGGCACAGTCGTCTATTTCTTTCTCTGAGGTAGGAGGGTCTTCGTTTATTGTTGCCCACGCTTGGTTGGCGGTGGTATCGGGTTCTATTTTAGGCGGCGGTGGCGGAGGGTTATGTCTACAATATCCTTCAGTATTCTTGACGCAATCCAAGGCAGCTATGTCGAAGGGGTATTTGCCGGGATACAAACCCAGTAACCTGTAACAAAAAACTTATCAAACAACAGTTATATGACCTATAAGAAAACCTATATTGATTGATGGATGGAAGGGCTCAAAATCGTTCTTCCTGGAAATGTGTGGGGGACCTATGTCCAGCTGTGAACTTCTACAGGCTGTTGATGATGATGGTGTTGACATAAAAAAATATGGATATCAATGGATACATTTTGTACACACGGAAAAGTACATTTTATAAATTTGAATAAAATAATCACACAAAAATAAAACATAAAATTATGTTAAGGTCCTACCCACTCAGAGAATTGTGTCAAAAACAGGTTCGTCAGTTTAACAAATTCAAAACAGAGATGGCATTGCCTGACGTAAGTTGGAAATTCACGTATTTGATACTAAGTATTACTTATTCTGTGCTTGAATTGTGCGCTATGCTACGTCACATCCGGTTCATATTCTGGTACGCTATATTATTTTGTCCAGTTCCGGTCCAATATTTTGTCGTGTCTTTAAGGATCACGTGGATCGAGTGATCCGATTCGGATCCGAACCATGAGCAATGGGTGAGTGAGAGTTTGATTTCAGTTTATAACAAGGTAACGTTTATTTTACTACAAGAAGTTCATGTTGGATAATTACTTCTACACTGAAGCATATTTAAAAAATTACGTCAGTGACAAACCATTCAGAATCAACTTTTCAAACGTGTCTTAAGGTCGGTATTCGAATTGAATTCAAATTGAAGAATTTGAACCAAATTAGGAGTTTTTGTGCTTCGGAATATGACTGTACAGCTTTCTTATAATGTTTTATAATGTTTACATTGATAAAGATTTGTAGGATTATTATTAGGTGAAATGAACTTTTTTCTCTCTCTCTCCGTGACGGTGGACAAACACTACCAAAATCACTTCGGCGGTTCTGACTTTCGATGCGAATGCACACGTCATTTGTAAAAGTCGATAAACAATAATTTTGTTTACTGAAAATATGTTTTCTTACATTGTTGTTAGAATTCACAATATAAAAGCAGGTAATAATACATCTTCTGTGGTATATCGACTTGAAGTTTGACTTATGTCACTATGCATTTAATGTACCTAGATGACTGAAATTTTCACTTGGAAAATGAAATATAAGAAAGTAATATGATAGAATAAATGTCACAGATTATAGAACATCTTCCAGAACGGGAATCAGAATCATAGTTTCAAAGATGTCAAAAATCCGTAAGGTTTTCAATAATGCACTCCTGTGTATGTTATTGAAAAATATCTGACACATATTTTAGAGTTTTCGTTTGTTTTTTTTTTATGTATACATTTTGCTGATGGATCAAGCATATGGCCCACCTGATGTTAAGTGGTTATCATAGCCTATAACAAAGCATTGTCTTGTAGGTCACGTTAGTAAGGAACGTGCCCTACAATACACTGCTCTGCGTCCATCAACCTGAGGCATACGGGTGTTTAGCCTCATGTGCCTGTAATTACATATATGTATATACATATACGTATGCTGACTGGAACCTAATTATTAAATATGGAAGAGTATAGTTTTTTTAGTTATTTATACTTGGGTTTCATGTGCTTAATCGGAGAGTGTCCACAACTAAAGCAACAATTTAACTTACAATAGGTTTGAATAAGAAATGAACAAATCTGAAAAATAACCACGATCACCGACATAGCTCTCACAATCAGCAAGTTGAAGTGGCAACAGACAGACATAGCTCGTAGAACCGCAAACTACAGATGAATAAAGGCTCTCGACTCTCGATTGTCGGCCATGAACAGGAAGACGAAGCGTAGGACGCTCTTCCATCCGATACTTTGCTAGGATCACGGGAAGTCGGAGGATAAAAAGTTTCACAATTGGGGTTTTGAAAAAAAAAATGTTTTTTTTTTATGTATTTTAATACATTATTATTAATAATATTGATATTTAAAGCAAAAAACTTAAAAAAAAACTAATAATAGACAATTAAAAATTGATAAAATTTAGAAAAAAATCACGTGACTATAAACGCGCCATGATTGATCACCATAGTTGTTGTCACATAGTGACTTCATTAAGTTATAGCTATCTAATAACAGTACAGCGTGCGCGGCTATTGCAATGAGTGAAAACCGCTCGGGTTTGTTCGGGAGCTGCCGGCGTGTTTTCAGTACTGGATTCAAAAAATATTTTTATTTTGAAATAACTTTTGAATTATTGTAAAAAAAATAAAACATATATGACCTTTCAATTACCGCAAAAAAAAAATTCAAAACCCCAATTGGTCTTTCTGCAGTGGATTATGTCTTCAGGGTGATGATGGTAATAGTAAAATTTTAAAATAATATATAAAATACTATTCTCACCTTTTAAATCTTTTTTGGACTTCTACATAATATACTTTAAATCAAAAACTAGGCAAATCGGTTCAGTCGTTCTCGAGTTTTTGTAAGACTAACAAACATCAATTAATTTTTATATATATAGATTTATATTGAAAATATGGATAAATTAAATTTTATCTTTACATAAAGTATTATGAAATATTGTACCACAGAGTATTGTACACACTTACACAAACTGAACTTTTTGGACAATGTTCTGTCAATCTAAAATGTCAAATTGAAACCAACGCTCGTATTCCAAAACAAATCTCAACACTAACTCAAAATAGGTGTTCATTAAAAATTTTGTTTTTGTGGTTAGATTGGATAGAAAATGGATCTAAAAAAATTTTGCCGAGGTATAAGATTATTATGTTTACGGAACAACTAAGAAAAGTAGATGGAATAAAGTGCCCTATCGCCTTTGGAGTGCTTATCACCGTACTAAACTAGCTGACAGAAAACTTATGTACTTTTTATTGTAAACACATACTTAGAATACAACTCGCGACTGTATTCGATTGTTATCTAAGCGAAAACACTAGTAAATGGGGGTGTTAAACAAATCTCAACCTTATCTATACTGGTGCAAGTTTTATGTCAATTTTAGCTTCGATGAACAATAATGAGTTCAGATAGATTCAAAAATTGTATGAATTTGACATTTTGACAACAAGGGGCATAGTTACTTGGTAACCTCATACATCCAATATAAAAATACCAACTATTGATCAAGTGAGCGAAGCGTCTTAGTTTCGATATTAGCATAAAAATGCATTTGTCCGTCTGTCAGTCTGTCTGTTTTCGCCTACAGGTCGCATTTTTCGATTTATACCTATTGTTTTTTTGATGGTACAAACAGATGGCCCACCTGATGTTAAGTGGTTACCATCACCTATAACAAAGCATTGCCTCGTAGGCCACGCTCGTTAGGAACGTCACCTACGATGCACTACTCAGCGTCCCTCAACCTGAGGCATACAGGCGTTAAGCCTCATGTGCCTGTAACTACACCGGCACCCACACCCTTCAAAATGGAACACAGCAAGCTGCTTGGCAACAGAAATAGGTAGTAGTACTGCCCCGGACGAGCCCTTCACAAAGAACTCTACTACTACTCATAGAACCACTACTTAGTAATAATCTTTATCCTGACTAACTGACGAACATAAGACAACATGCAGCCTAAAACACTGGTCGAAGAGAATTGAAATTTTTGGGTATATTTATCTTATTGGGTGAAAAGACCAAGGAACTAAGATACTAAGAAATAAATTCCTGAAATTTAACTCCTACACGGGGTACAGCAGGGATTGAAGTTCATATGAAAATAACATCACGCGGACGGAGTCACACGCGTTTCGCTAGTACATTATCCAAGGATTGATGTGATCAAACCCTGGAACCGACGATCGCTTGTATCTTATGATAAAGAACGCCTAAGACTAATGGACTTCTTCCACACGATGATGTTGATATTTTATGACCCAGCCGTAATTTCGTTACACTGTGTCTTGTTGTATTTGTATTCACTGTGACAAATAAATGACACCTATAGTAACTATGTGATTATCACTGTCAAACAAGCCACAGAATAATGTATAGTTGCTCGGAACGACTTTTGACGTGGACCCTGCCTCCTGAAGCGCCAAAGCGCTACTGAGCTTGTATAGGTACGTCTCGCGTATTTATATTTTAGGCTATCTACTATTTTTATAAAAAAGTAAGCTAGCTAACAAAAAAATTACTTCGGCACAAGATTACGTATATTTTAAGGAACACATGAACAGAAAAATCGTTGGAATATCTCGATTAACAATCGAATAAAACACCCTGGGTCGGAGGGTCACCCTCGGAATTTTAGTAAAACTTTGTGTAAACTTTTATCGAACCCAATGGAATCAAGAGTGTTTCTGGTCGCTCCGAAATATAGATGGTCCTTTTAAATGTAATATTCAATTTAAAAAAATATATGAATATGTTGTTTTTACATAAAAAACAGGTGCTGATTAGGCTCCCACCTCGTCTTAAATCATGGCCATGGCTTCGTTGTGGTAATATTGGTTGACCAAAACAACTGACCTTATTTTTTATTGCTAATTTTCTTTTTATCTAAAGTTAAATAAATAAATAATGCTGGACAATCCACACAGCATCATCTAGCCCCAAGCTAAGCAGAGCTTGTGTTATGGGTACTAGATGACTGATATACTTAATACAATACTATATTACATAGATATTTTTATTATACATAGAAAATACCCAGAACACCCGGAACAAACATTTGCAGATCGTACAAACATTTATCCCAAGGCGGGAATCGAACCCGCAACCTCCTGCGTCGCAGGCGGACATTCGCCCGCCGCGCCACAGTTCGAATGTCCACTCAAATAAAACCTTGATAAACATAAAAGCTTTCATGAGCTTATGAGACTTTTATGTGTAGACTAGATTCTTGGTACTCAAGGTGTTTACAGCAGTATTCTTGAGATATATAAATTTGGGTATGTACCAAATGTATATAATATTTCTCCGTATCTCTTACTACCCCCAATAGACATCCTCAAAGAATCATGAGTGGGTACTTGGTACTAAGAGATATCCATAGTGCTCGGGGACGAAAGTGAATACATATCTTTCTTGAGATGTTTACCTCCCAACATCCTCGCTGACAGTACAAGCCTTCATGTCATCATCTGTGCTCAGCAAACAAGGCAATAATGATCGCAGCTTCACAACAAGTTGCTGCAACTGTTGCAGGAAGATATTGGTGCGATCTCCTTCCGCGCCGCTAAGCACGATGGCCAGAAGGCAGTGGAATAGGTTTGAGTGTATTTTGGACGGGATGTGCGTTGGATGGCTCTCGTAGTGTTTCTGAAGGCGGTAGAGACTGTTGAATTCCTGTAATTATTGAAGACAGAATTAGAATTGAGGAGTTTTGAGTAAGAGTATATTTTATCCAGGTACGGTCAGCTGCACGAGAATACAATTCGCAAGTTGCGAAGTTGCACGCGTTTTGCTAATCTATACCAATTATAAGGATCTTTGTACTGACTGACGGACTGGGATATAGCTAACGCACAGCCTAAACCGCTGGTAGTAGACTTGAAATTTTCAGAAAAGGTATATTCGTCTTATACGTAGAGGTATACTAAGAAATTAATTTCCGAAATTCAACCTCTAAACGTGTACAGCAGGGATTGAAGTTTGTATGAAAATAGCTTCACGCGGACGAAATCGCACGCGTTTCGCTAGTATAATATAAGTTTACGATAAAATATACTTACAGCTGAACACTGGAAGCATGATATTAAGGTGGTTTTCTTCTTTGGTTTGTGAGGGGTATCTACTGGCGATATCGGCTTTGGTAGTTTGACTTTTCTACCGCTTCGCGTTACTTTAGTCTGAAATCAAGCAAGTTCAGGTGAAATAGAATGTTTATTAGAGAATTGACTCTGGAACAAATACTTAGTGAGCATTTAATAGCTTGTCTTGCAGAGGTAGTTGAGTCAGCACCTTCCACTTCTTTGATGGAGTCACACATGCTGCACCAAAAGGATCGTAAAACTATATAACTCTCACTGCTTAGATGGTGTGTAAAAATGTCCACAAATATTTTTTTTGTATAAAAATAGAAACCTTCCAATGTGTGACTATACCTTGCATTCCTTGGCCTTCTCCTGTTCATCCAAAATCTCTTTCTGAAGGTTGTTAAACGTTTCCTTAGCTTTCTTCATACTCAGTTCTTGTTTAAGCGCCTCTCTTCTTATTTCCTCTTTCTTTGCTTCTGCTCTAGCTTTAGCTTTGAGCAGACTTTCTTTCTTAGCTTCAGCTTTTAGCATCATCTCTCTTTTAGCTTCTGCTTTGAACATATTCTCTTTTCTAGCTTCTGCTCTCAACTTCTCCGCTCTGGCTTCGGCAATAAACTCTTCTTGCTTTGCTCTATACTTTGCAAGTATCTCTTCCCTAATACACTCTTTCGAATGTTCTTTTTTTAACACTTCTTGCACACACTCTTTTTTTGCGGTTTCTCTTAGCATCTCTTTTCTTAATTCTTTTGTTATAATGTTTTCAATCTTCGTCACTTCTATAATTTTATGAGGGGGGACTTTGTTTTTACCCACAACAGTCAAATCTCTTGGTGCCACAACTCTGGAAATATAAATTGAGACATTTAATATAAATTTATTTTATAGATACTAGACACCTAACTTGCATGGTATGAGGGTAAAAATTTGCTTATATGCTTTATATACCCTGTTTCCTTTTCAAGATTCATCCAAATCGGTCCAGTGTTATTGAGTGAACACAATTTAATCCCTAACATGTGCAACAGAGTTTGAAGTTTGACTTTTGAAAGGTACACTTATAATTTAATACACAGTAAGTTCTATAAGAATGGTAATCGGGATATTAATTAAGCATATATCTACTGAATACTTACTTATAAATGATTTGAGTATTGGTAACAGGATCATAAGTGGGTTCTGGTGTAATTTTATCCGGGTTGTTGAAGATCTTTAAAGCTTGGGTAACCATGTTCATCTGTTCATCACTAAGTTCATTGAGGCTGTAAGAGAAACAAGATTATAATTTTAATATTGTAGATTATGCTTCTTTGTGTAACTTTTGGTGATAGTACATGGTAATGCAAGAAGTAAACAATACTTTTATGACATATTTAAATGATCATTGCTTCGAGTTGAATGGAGTAAATTTTTTTTAATAGATATATAAATAAATAAATACTTCTGGACATTTTTACACAACACCATCTAGCCCCAAACTAAGCATAGCTTGTACTATGGGAACCAGATGACTGATAGAATACTTATATACCTTTTTTTTTTGTAAATACATACTTAGAATACAATATAACACCCAGACACAGAACAAACATTTCACGTTCATCACATAAATGTTTGTTCTCGGTGGGGATCGAACCCACCACCTACAGCACAGAAGGCAGGGCTACTACAAACTGAGCTGTGACGGCTGTCAATATATACACATGGCAACTTATTGGTGGCCCTTATAATAGATTAATGGTACCCTGAGTAGCACTCACTGTTTTTTGTGTTATGTGTCCATTTTGGAAGTACTTTGGCATAGCTGGTGTGTTGAGAACTCATGTTCAACATACTCACCACACTGGATTCTTACCTGTGGTATGTCTCACCCAGCTTTAAAAGCTGAACTGAGTTGTTATTGTTTGGCAAGGCAGTGGCTGGCGTGGATGCTGTAGCTAAAACTGTAGCGGGTACAGTAGGTACATTCAGTGGTACATGTACTGCTGTTACAGGAACAGCAACCCCTGGTAAAACCGCTGTTAATCTGAAATATGAAGTTTTGGTGTCATAATTCTGAATTACATTATGTTGTAGTTTAAACTTGTAGAGAAAATATATAGCTGATTATCACCATTTAAAAGAATCTTTGTCCTCATATAGACAACTCACAGCATAAACCACTGGTTAGATACTTTAAATTATCAGGGTATACTCTTATTGGTTTGTTGAGGTGTATTAAGAAAAGAACTCTCAAATTCACCCTTAAACAAGTACAGCGGGGTTTGAAGTTAATACGAAAATAACTTCATGCAGGTGAAGATGTGCGCGTTTTGCTAGTTTAGTAATACAAACTTACTATAAGCACACTATAGCATATGAATAATTAAATGGAGAGAGTGGATTTATGTCACTACTAAACTAGTTGATCTGGTGGTATCTCCTCGCAAGGGGGATGGAGAAGACTTCTGTTATTGGAGCTGGTATTCATCATCATCTACTGCCTGTAGAAGTCCACTGGTGGACATAGGTATCTCCCATACATTTTCAGAGAGAACCTTTTTTTTAAAGCTGGTATTGCATGGGTTAAATTCTTAGACTGTCAAAGATTATGTTTGAATAGACAGATAAAGACTGGTTAATACTATGCATAGGTCTTATATTTGTAATTTTCAAAGCTCTTTTATTTGTATTCCGGTAATGCTATAATGATAAAAAAAATATTAAACTTACACATCCTTTGGCTTATTATTCTTTGGGTGCGGAACTCTTTCGATGCGATTGTACCTCGTCTTCAGTGCAACGTCTTTGAGCTTTACAATTTTACTGTCTATGTTAAGTCTTGTATTGTTTGCCGTTGCATAAGTTGTGCTGCTTGTAATACCATTAGAACCAGTTAGTGTACCATTTGGCTTTACAATGATACCATTAAGCAAGTATTGCTGTTTGAGGCTTTCATTCTTCGGCTGTAAAAAGCTGGCTAATTTCAAGTTATTACCAACAGCACCGCAGTCTTGTTTCTTCAAAATACGCGGCTTCGGGCTATTATTTACATTCACAAAGCCTTCAATGTTACCGCTACTCTCGTAAAATGCTTTCAGGTTATCAGTAGCAGGGACTTGTTCTTCTACATTACTTTGTGTTATGAAGTAGGATTGTCCCTATAAACAAACATTAGACATTAATCCCATCTAACCAATATTTCGTTCAGATCAAAATGTACACAAAAAATACCTGGGAGGCACCTGGATCTTGTAATACATAAATTGGAGTATACTGACACGAATTCACTAAAAAACTATCTGGCATAGCATTCATTGTGCTAACAAATTAATTCTTATTCATAAACACACTACATTTAAAAGGAAATTATATAAATTATGGATAAAAACAAAATGAGAATTTACACCTACACCCCCTTGATGTTGACAAATTGCATTTTTTTATTTTCATGCAAGAACGAATGCTTCTTTTTTTTTGTTTGGATTTGGCTCTGGAAGCAAGTCTTTTTGCCAAACCCAATTTGCTTGTTCGTTCTTAGATCTTAGGGTTGCCAACTTATTCAATACCACTTATCGCTGGTTTTTGCTTAATTTACACATCTCAGAATTCTAGATTGTTATGTTAGCTTTGTTGTGAAGAGGTTCCTTGTATATACCACTCACTCGTACTTGATGGTGATGATAATGAATAACTATAGTAATAATGACCAAGTGGGTAATTTTGTTAAGTTATTATTTATTCCTCAGTGCACAAAAACTTTCAAGTATAGTATTATAGGTGGCTTCCATCGGCGTCCTTTAGCCGGACTAAAAATTATATTTATCAATAAAGTATCTGTATCTCTGCATAGACTTCTTTTTTCTGAGACTAGCTCTTTTGAGTAGTCTTTGAGACTAGCTGTGCGTGCACTTTCAAATGTGTATAGTGGTTTATAGTGATTCCTTCATTTTGTTCCACATATCAAAAAAACACTAGTCACTGAATGCATTTCTTCACAAACTGGAAGGTCCAAACCACCAGTTTTAGAGGCATATATATAAACTGAGTTGGCAATATTGCGAACAAGACGAGAAAGACAGAAGGATGACACAGACTTGACAGACAGAAGATGACTTTGCTACGTGCTGCTGTAGCCGTCGAAGCGCCGAAAAAAAAATTATGCGTGATCTACTACTACCACTAATACCTACACTAATCTCAAAATGGGATAGTACCACTTTTTTTCTAGTTGCGTCTAAACGAAGCATATCCTTTCGTTCGACCAATCAGAGCAATAGTCACTAACTCCCAGGTCGTGCGTTCCATTATACACATGTTAGGATGTGTAATCATGGATTTCGTATATATTTTGACTGTGGATCAGCCTGCATTTTCCGTGGCTGTAATTTCCCAAGTTGTGTATTCCATGGTCGTACATTAATCGGACTAGATTCGATCCTTGTTTACACTCTATTTTAATTTCTTGTAGTCTTGTAAATTCTCGTGAAGCGATTGGTGTAGTTATTGTAGCACTTGATATTTCTAATACTGTGAAGAAGCTACACAGTAAAGTTATCTGTGATTACTTATCTTATCCTTCGGAATTAACGAAAAATTACACGCTTTGATAACAATTGAGGTACTTACCTACCTTGTTTGCGCAAAATAAACTATTGTAACATTAGTTTCTGTGAAAAACCGTCGCATTTTCTATTAAAGTGAGATCAATTCACGAAAAGGATGAACTTGTCGTTCGCTGGTTGTGGTTTCTTGGGTATCTACCATGTAGGTGTGGCTGTGTGTTTTAAAAAATATGCACCTCATTTGTTGTTAGGGAAAATATCTGGAGCCTCTTTTGGGGCATTATCAGCATGCTGTCTCCTCTGTGATCTGCCCATTGGTGAGTCTTACTCTATGTCTTCTGTCTGTCTCTAACTCTGTCTGTTTTTAGAAGAAGGTGGCTTACTTTTCAGGATATACCATACAAATTAGGTTTTCATGTTTTATTTATTTTAAGGCAAAATGTATATTTTCAATAACTTTGAGATATCTAAGCTTGGTAGGTGCCCATTCCATGCTTCTTAAGTGGAACAAATTCTTACAACTTTTCTTTAATTTTCAATCAATCTCAATAAATTTGAACAAACATTATACAATCAAAAAATATATATTACATCATAAATTATATCTTTAAATTTTGTTGATATAGTTAATTTGAGCACCTCTGATACACTTTTGTGCTACTAATTAGTCTCTCACATCATCATTGCCAGCTTCTGTTTTTCCTGACCACTAATCTGGATCTCTTTAAGGCAAGAGTGAATAGGTGTCTTCTTAACCGTCCTGCTTCATCATCGGTTTCATCGTCACTTGTCATTAGGTGAGATTGAAGCCAAAAGATGGTCTATTAACGCTAAAAAAAAAAAAAAAAAATATCAGGGCCTATTATATCCTGTAAAGGGTACCTATGAGTGTAAAGTTTCTACTGACTCTGTATAAATCATCTACAATAGATGCAAATGCCTAATCATTTTACTCACATATTATAAGTCAAATTCAATTAATGTCAGTACATCTTTTTATGTTTATTTGTTATACCTACTGTGCCCATCTGTCTAGCCTAATATCTTTATGTTTGGTGTATTTGTGATGAATCTGTATCAGTGTTAGTGTGTCAAATAAATAATTTTCTATTCTATGTATATTGCAGAACTCTTTGACGGGTTTATCATTACTAAAAATTTACCAATTAAATACTCAAACTATCTTCTATTTATTTATATACATTTAAACCTAAAAATTATAATTAAACTACTAATTTTTTTAGGTATCTTCTATCTTTTAAAAATGCTTCATGTACACTACTAAACTTAAAAAAACTGTTTTTTGCAACTTTAATGTCTCAATTTATTGATTAGAGCCTAGTTTTAGTAGCAGTTAATACATTGGCTGGAACTACTTTGATGCAAATTTAGAGGTTAATGTATATATTTATGTCTCATCATCTTTCTGCCTTTATCCCACACTAAGTGGGATAAGGGCAGTGGGATAATATATAGGTACATAATGTATTATATTTTTGTCTGCTCAAATTAAATTATTGGCAATCATTTAAGTAATTAAAAGTGCAATATTATATTTTAAATAGAATTAAAAAATTATTATGTTACATTGGTGAAAATGCAAACTTTAACCCCCTGCTGTACCTACTCAGAGTTTACTTTCGGGAATTCTTTGCTTAGACTTTCTGTGTATGGTATACACCAAAACTAATATATCTTTCAAATTTTAAGTCTCTAAGACCAGAATTTTAGTCTGTGTGTTGCCTATAATTTATTTGCTGATGGAACAAGCTGATGGTCAACCCGATAGTGAGTGGTTCCCATCATCAACTTGACTACTGGTGCGGCGTGGCGGGCGAATGTCCGCCTGCGGCAATCCTAATAAGGCAACTATCATAGTTATAGTTATTTTTCAATAGGTGAAATCACCAGTGACCTGCTCCGAGTGGTGGGGGAAGCTAGAGCCGGATCCCTAGGCCCATTCAGTCCATCATTCAACATACAAAATGTATTACTCGAGGGTATGCAGAGATATCTACCACATGACGTTCACAAAATTGTCAGTGGGAAACTTCATATATCTCTGACCAGGGTGTATGATGGAAAGAATATCATCGTGTCGGAATTCCCTACGAGGGAAGACCTGTTGCAGGTATGTGGGGTATCGATATTACTGGCATTAAATCAATCTAAATAAATATTTGTGGACAACTTTACACAACATCATCTAGTCACAAACTAAGCATAGCTTGTTTTTTATGAATACATACTTAGAATAGAATGTAACTCCCAGGCAGAGAACAAACATCTATGTTTATCACACAAATGTTTGTCCTCAATGGGGATCGAACCCACAACCTGCAGCACAGAAGGCAGAGCTACTACTAACTGAATCGTGAGGCCAATATTTTTGGGCATTCTTCCATCTAACCTTAGGATCTAACTAACACCCAGACACAAATAAACATCTATGACCATCCACTAATCCGTTTCGTCATTGTCATCGGCCTAAAAAGGTCTACTTCTGGTCATATCCCTGTTATGTTTGAGAGGGTTCGCTATATTGGTGCATTCCCTCAGACTGAGGGAATGCACCAACAGTTGTTGTCACCAACAGTTGTTGTTGTTGCACCAACAGTCATGTCGAAATATGCGACTGAGGGCCTCAGTCGCATATTTCGACATGAGGTATAGAACAGAAGTAAACCTGTGATATGAGCGCAGTAAAAACATATAGATATGTGTGACTGCGACATATTACAGCAATTCAAAAAACAACAGTGGAGAACAATTGCCTTTGGGTGTCTGCAATTAAATAATCGCTTGCAAGTGCATGTCGCGTGAGTGAAACGTGTTGCACTTCAGTCACGCGACAGAGAATATAATCTTCATGGGTGATAAGACCACGTTGGGGTTTATCAATGTTATATAAGTACCTATACGTACTGTTTACTTATCCAAAACAGATTTTTATTTATAGTTTTAACAGAGTAAATAATACACAATGGTGCAGTCTCATTTAGCATTATTCTGCTCATAGTGAAAAGATAATTAAAAACTCTTGATGTAAAACTGATGACCTTCAAACGGCTAAACAGATTTTCTTGAATCACAGCCTTGAGCACTCTCAATAAAGATAAAACAGCTAATTTAAAATTAAAAAGCTTAATTACATTTTAGAGCTACGATTAGACATATCTACACAGTTATAATTTTGAGAACATTTTTTGCCCAGTATCATCTAACCCCAAACCAAGCATAGCTTGTACTATGGGAACCAGTTTTTTTTTTAACTAGATTATTGCACCTATTCATTATGGTACTATAATAATATTACGATCTAGCCAACTAGGCTAATGAGTAATTTAACTTTGACTTAATTTTATAGAAATATTGATAACTAAGAGTGTGTCCATCGGCACTTTTCTTACAGTCTCTAGGTATCTAATAAAGGGGACACTTTGTTCTTGTGTTCATGGACAGTAGCACTAATAAAGTATACTTTTTTGTAAACACGTACTTAGACTACAATATAACACCCAGACAAAAAACAAGTATTCATCACACAAATGTTTGTCTTCGGTGGGGATCGAACCCAAAACTTACAGCATAGAAAGCAAAGCTATTATGTACTAACTGAGCTGTGTGGTTAGTCATGCACGTTAAACTTGTAACGTTCCTCTGGTTTGCGTCGTGGTTAAAGGAAACTCAATAAAGTTGCCTTAAAAGCGCCGAAAAAGTGAAAACAGTCCGAGTCAGGAAATCTTTCTAATAATGGGGGTAATTTTTTAGTAAGTATGCACAAGCTGCACTGTCCTTGAACTCCCTAACTTATAAAATACGTGACCTTTTGGTTCAGTAGGTAGTAATTTAGTTTTGTTCGCCAGGCGCTCCTCGCGTCTTGCTTCGTGCCAGTATTTTCGGGGATGCTGCCGCCTCGGTTCCACGGTATCCGGTACATGGATGGCGGTTTCAGCGATAATCTACCCGTGCTAGACGAAAATACTATTACCGTCAGCCCCTTTTGCGGAGAGAGCGATATCTGCCCCCGGGATTTGAGCTCTCAGCTGTTCCACGTAATTACATTTCTTTACTTGCTTTCTGCCTTTTCAACCATACCTTAGTAGTGCTTTGTGACACGTTGCGAGGATTCGATCTGTAAAATGCTCTACACAAGGTTTATTTTCCTTAACAGTATCTATAAAACATCTCTGACTTCCTAAATTCGGTTATTAAAACAAGATTACTTCTTGATCGTAAGTGTCAAGATTATGAAAGAAACAGTCATATTCCTTGGCAAAACATATTTTTTAAATTTGTTGCTTCAGAATAGGAAACCATGATCTGAACTGTACTTTTGCTATAGGAAATTTCACTGTAGAATAAACCTGTGATTTAAAATGTTCGTTTTCCTTTTAGATAAATTTAGCCAACACCAGCATAGAACTATCTAAACAGAATATGAACCGTTTCGCCCGCATTCTCTTCCCCCCCAAGCCTGAGGTTCTAAGCAACATGTGCAAGCAAGGTTTCGATGATGCACTGCGTTTCTTACAACGGCACAACCTGATCTCATGTACACGATGTCTGGCGGTACAGTCGACCTTCCAACTTCAAGATATGCTCGATGATACGACCTATGAATACGACCCAGATTGTGAAGAATGCAAGACACATAGACAGGTGAGGAGTTCTATAATATACACCAACGTAAATGTCTAAGCGAGCGAAGAATCGGGGATATAAGTTTGTTTGTATGTACGTTTGTCCGTATGTATGTTTGTCCGAGTATATTTGTGCCATTGATATTATAGATACATGAGGCTTAGCACCTATTGATATATTCTATTATACCGAGCGTTACCTGTGAGGCAATATCCATCTGTGACCACTTAACATCTAGTGGATCACCTAATTGTTCCATCAATATATCGAATTTCAAAAAAGTATATCAATTGATTGAAAAGTATCTCTTTGTCTACAGGATGCTTTAGTAGACGATCTCCCCGACACAGTGATGACCATATTTCAAAACGCCATAGACTCAGCCAACCACGGTCTCGTGAACTGGGTGATGCGGCAGCGAGGTGTACGGTACCTGACCTTCCTAGCTCTGCCGTATCGAGTGCCTATCGACATCATGTATGCCACGTTCACCAAGTGAGTATTCAAGCTATTTTATATTTATATTTGTGTACGCCAGTAAATACGCCATAGCTTATGGCGTTTGTAATGGTTTTGTAGAAATTTAATCCTGAAATTGTATAACAGTACCGCTTAATTTTTTTTATTTAAAATTGTGTAACTGTCCCGTTACTAACCTTTTACTACTAAAATTGTGTAACTGTCCCGTTACCAGCCTTTTATTACTGAAATTGTATAATTGTTTACTCTTATTGTGATACACTTCTGATAAAGCACGATTGTGTAAAAATCATGTCTCTTGACCATGGTGGAGTCATGATCACACACAATTAAGGCTTTAAAAGATCCTCTGTTTTTTTATATAGTCAAGTTATTATTGAAATTATTCTGTCACAATATTAATCATCAATTATTGAAATATTTTATTCATATGAAAATTATCTATTTCTATGTAATCACTTAGAATATTTTTCCTAACTGGCTGACATTGTTAGTAAACAATACAAACATCATTGTAAATGTCTATAGTATAAATTATATGTCAAGTTCATCAAGCTTACTTAATAGAGAACAGACCGATTGAAGGTAAAAACGTATTTCCGCTAATACATACCTTAAAATGTAAGGATAATAAATACATACTCTGAGTATCGTATCATAACGGAATGTTATTGACTTAGGATAAGTCCAAACGTACATAATTAATCCAAATAACTACGCAAATATTGAACATATTAAATTATTATCATTTTAAAAGTGCTAGTGCCCTCCGGTGGAGGAAAACATCGTAAAGAAACTAGTTAGCATTTTAGTAGCGGCGATGGGCTTGCAACCTGTTACGTATGGAATACTAACTACTGCAAAATGTGGGTACCTATGTACCAAATATACTATTTGGACGTACCTCTGACTACCCCTCTTAGATATCCTCGAAGAACCTCGAGTAGGAACTTGGTTCTAAGAGTTCGGAGGATCTACCGTCCTCGGGGAAAGCCGTAATGTTATTTCTATTTCTTTTCAAAAATTCAAGCTTAATTATTGTTTATGATGGAATAATAAAAACTTCTTGACAGCCGTTACAGCTCAGTTTGTAGTAGCCCTGCCTTCAGAGCTGTAGGTGGTGGGTTCGATCCCCACCAAGAACAAACATTTGTGTGATGAACATAGTGTTTGTTCTGTGTCGGGTGTTATATTGTATTTATGTATGTATTTACAAAAAAAAAGTACATAAGTATTCTATCAGTCATCTGGTTCCCATAGTACAAGCTATATGCTTAGTTTGGGGCTAGATGATGTTGTGTAAAAATGTCGCTAAATATTTATTCTTGACTGTGTTGCTACGCATGGTAGACGCATTGATAGAATAGATAGAATAGTTGTATTATAAGTGATGATAATATTATAAATTAATCTATTCTATATTATAAGAATCTTTGTCCTGACTGATTGACATATAGACAACACACAGCCATAACCGTTGGAAATTTTCAAGGTATATTTATATTAGTGCGTAGAGGTGTACAAACAAAATGGTAATTTCGTTAGGGGTTGAATTTCGAAATTTCCATTAAATTTGAAGTTTGTATGAAAAAAGCTACCTGCGGACGAAGTCGCATGCGTTTTGCTAATATCATGTTTATATACATACCTATCTACTATAGTTTATCTATACCTACCGATGTATACTTAATCACTGGTTTTTATTAAGCCCTCGATGCAATTTCAATACAAATACGATTGTAGTTCAAAGGTAAAATGAATGGACTGATTATTCATTATTCATTTAGCACACGTTTCATTCATTACTTTTTGAAACACTTTGAACATTTATCGTCTTTTTAACTCTGAGTAACATGGTTTTGCGTTTTGGTTTTTTAGATTTTTTTTATACGGCTTACTGGTGAAACAAGCTTATGGCCCATCTGATGTTAATTTATTACCTTTGTTTAGCTAAGAACACAACGCGTGCCATATTTTCAAGTAGGTATACAGTGTGCACAATTGTTTAATTTAATCCTGTACAGTCGATAACAAAACGCTCTTACTAACATACTTCACGCTTTCTAGCTACACTGCGGGTAAAGTAGAGACACACGCTGTGCAATACAAAGTTGCCGCGAACGTGCTCGTTCGTAGGAAGAAGTGTCTGCGACACAACAACCTTATGACTAGGTCAGTTGGGTTTCGGTTGCGTGTTATGTCAACTTCTGTCTAGTTTTGAGCTTTTGGTGGCGGCTGTACAATTCAACTTAATACTGTTTGAATCGCTAAGCAAATCTCACACTAAGCAGTTACGGTTAAAAATAACACGAACCTAACAAATAGTATTTGTTTGGGAATAAATACACCAAAATTCGTTCAGATTAACTGGGTACGTTTTTACAGTAGACAAATGTATTGTGCTGAAATTAGTTGTGTAACTTTTATTTTGTGGTTCTCGAAAGTCCGCTCGACCTAGTTTGGTGGAAATTAACAGCAGTTGTATATCCGTCCCGCTTCAAAACTATGTATGTAAACGAGATAGTCGTGCAATTACAGCTAGAAACCGAAATAACTAGCTTCGTTTTAAGCACTTTATGACACAACAATATGTACTTGAAACAAAATGTAGAAACTGCGTTTTTTTGCAGTTTACGACTGCAGAGACGCGTCATTTTCTGACTCAATATAGGCTGTGTACCCACTGTGAACCAATTAGTCGTAATTATTAGTTGCGCTCATTCTAATTAATTTAATTTATAGCAGAATTCTCATACTAAGAAGGGCTTCATAATAAATTTTAGTACATCTTGTGTAGGTATGCAAACGGCTTAGTAAAAAAATCTCAATAAGTGCTTGATAGAGTTCTACTAAACCTCAAGATTAAAAATAATCTGTAAATGTTGAGGAAACTTACACTTTAAAGTTATAGTTTATTACTAGGATTGGTTCAATATATTTTGATCTGTTTGTTGATAGATTGAATTGTTCTTGAACCGTTGACGCATGTTTTACTACCTATCACAATATTATTTAAAATTTGCAATAACAATAGCTTTATCTGACTGTTACCCAACTTCCCTATCTACTGTAACGTCATATTGTGTGCCATTCGGTCAAGGTTATGTGCGTTTGATAAAATAATAAACTATGATTAAGAAGAACAATGCGTGCTTAACAAAATGCGTACAGTAGTACCAAACAGATTTTTGGGTCTCTGAATTTGCCTGTCGTATGGTCCTATCTCGCTCGAACACCTTACAACTGTACATGTGCAACTGAGACGCAGATTTGCATAGCCTAAGTTCGCTAGGCTACTATTATAATATATCTATTTTTCAGCAAATGTTTTGCAAATATTGTAACCTCGGAAACGATCAGATAAATAAAGTACTAACCGATCGTATCCTACCTACTAATGGTAATAATGTGTATCCTGTTTTTGTTATTCATGACCGCTTCCTGAATTATGAAACCCTTATTCAGCGCCACAGCTCAGTTTGTAGTAGCCGTGCCTTATGCGCTGAAGGCAGTGGGTTCGATCCCCACCGAGAACAAACATTTACGTGATGAACCTAGATGTTAGTTCTGTGTCTGGGTGTTATATTGTATTCTATGTATGTATTTACAAAAAAACATATATGATAAGTTTTGTATTAGTCAGCTCAGATGACTGTATATGGGAACCAGATGACTCATTTGGTTCCCATAATACAGTCAGCTGCACTAGAATGCATATACAATTCGTAACTTTCACAACGGTATTGCAGCACAACAATGAGCTCACACCTCAAAAACTAAAAAGTCATGAAATTAGTTGATGACCTCATTTATTTTTGAATAATTGTCGTGTGAATATAGCACCGTCGTGAAATCATTTTGAAAGTTACAAAGTGTATACATTCTAGTGCAGCTGACTGTACAAGCTATGTTAAGTTTGGGGATAGTTGATGTCGTGTTAAAGATGTCCACAACTATTTATTTATTGTAGCACTAGCGGCCGCTCGCAGCTTCGCCCAAACATCCATCCAACCATCCATTCATACTTACAAACTTTCACATTTATAATATTAGTAGTAGGATTGGTTAATAACTAACTACGAACTCAATTTTTTCTATAGCTCTGTGCACTGCCGTCCCTTACCGCTTCACTTATTACTCTCCATCCCAAGGTTGCCTGGAAGAAATCGCTTTCAGCGATAAGGCCGCCCATTGTACTTTGTAAACCTTGTCTGTTTTTAACACATTTTCCTTGTGTACAATAAAGTGTTATCTATCTATCTATCTACGACTGGGAGCTTCACAACCCATGCTCTTTTGATTCTAATGTGTACGAATCCATTGTATCAATTAAATTTTCTATTTCAATAATGTATGTACGCAATGCCATTGTTCTCAAACGGTGAAGAAAAACATCCTGAGGAAACCAGTTAGTGTTCTAGCAGCGGCGGGAGCGTCCAACCTGTTACATACTTAATACTGATTACTGCAAAATGTGTAGGATATGTGCTAATTACATTTATAGCACAGTGTGACCTAGACCTGCACTTTACGCACGCTTTTCCGTGACCTAACTAGCCCTTTTTTACACCGTGCGAAATACAATCGCCTAACTCCACAGATGAATAAAAAAAAATGCTTTTAAATGTAATTTTAAGCTTGAAAATTCTCAGGGGCGGGTTTATGTCACATGTGCTATAAATGTAATTTTTTGACGTACCACTTTAGATATCCTTAAAACGTCTTAAGGTGGTAGGTACTACTTGGTTCTAAGACATCTGAGAGGATGGTATCTATCGCGCTTGGGGATTTAAGTCATGAGGCGGTTGCCGTTTTTTTTAATTCCGATTATTCAGAAATTGCCTCTGGGTTTAGCCTGCAACTGTGTCAAAAGGGTGGAAATCATTAAAAACGAACCAGAAATGTTGTTTTTTTTGTAATTCAATAACTCAGCTACAAAAATGTTTTCATGTTGAATCTTTTGGGTAAAATTTTATAACAAGCTCTTGGTAAAATCATAGTCTTATTTCGACCTTTGAAAAAAATTATTATGTTCCGGTTTATGAGGTGAAATTACACGGCACATGAGGCCTAACACCGGTATGCCTCAGGCTGATAAACGCAGGGTAGTGCACGTTTCTAACGTACGAAACCTGCTAGGTTATTTTTTGTTATAGTTATGGTTACCACTTAACATCAGGTGGGCTATCTGCATCAGCAAGTTTTGCAATAAACAAACCCATTGTAAGGTAGACCTAAAAGTATGTTATTGTTGGGTACTGTGTATTCTAATGTGTATAATATTATTACACGGGTATTTATCGCGTATTACCTTTTTTTATTTATTTTCCCATTGTTGGGAAAAAGTCGTGGTCGTGGGCAGACATCGTACCCGTAATAACTCATACCCGTGTAATATATGTGTACCGATCGCAAAAGTTTAATAAATACTATAATCTTCATGTTAAAATGTTTCGACAGGTTTGTAACATGCACGCCAAAGATGAGCAAGTCCATATGGAAACTTAGTCTGAACCTGCTGCAACAACTACACTGCTTTGTGTACACGTCACACGACCGGTCGGACGCTGCTGCTAGGATATACTACAAGCTCACAGCTGACGCTAAGAAGGACGCTCATGATGGCTACCAGCTGGAAAGAAGGTAGGTTTCTTAACTTTTGTACATTCGACAAATGTTAACAATTATTTTGGAAGTATTTAATAATAAATAATGCTGGACAATCCACACAGTATCATCTAGCCCCAAGCTAAGCAGAGCTTGTGTTATGGGTACTAGATGACTGATATACTTAATACAATACAATATTACATGCATAGATATTTTTTATTATACATAGAAAATACCCAGAACACCCGGAATAAATATTTGCAGATCGTACAAACATTTATCTCAAGGCGGGAATCGAACCCGCAACCTCCTGCGTCGCAGGCGGACATTCCCCCGCCGCGCCACATCGGTCGTCACAAATGAAAATGTTCTTTGGTTAATGCGACCAATAGAACTCAGCATTAATTTGTCAAAGTTGTTATTGTTTTGTCAGTTATTTAGTACATTGTCGAAGCCCACTCATTTTTTAAAGTAATCCTATTTTTAATTCCCTTATCTATTCGATTTATCAGTAACGTCCTTCACCGTATCGCGTTTTATTGCATTATTTAAATCATATGCATGCGTCCGTAAACGTGTCGATATATCGATAGCAAGATAAATGTTATAAAACTTAATCTAGAGATTTATGAGAAACTTTTATATTTATGTTGACGATATAGGTTATGGTCAGTCCCCTTTATACGTATGCCCTACTAAGTTATGCCTGTGCCACTTCAAGAACAGTATCCACTACTGCAATGTCCAGGACATAACGATTTGGAGTACTCTGTAATGTTTGGTCTGTGTAGTAGTAGTAGAGCTCTTAGTGAAGGGCTCGTCCGGGGAAGTACTACCACCATGCTTATTTCTGCCGCCAAGCAGCTTACTGTGTTCCGGTTTGAAGGGTGTGGGTGCCGGTGTAATTACAGGCACACGAGGCTTAACACCTGTATGCCTCAGGTTGATGGACGCAGAGCAGTCTATTGTGGGTTACGTTTCTAAAGAACATGATCTTCGACTTTCATAAAAACATATATTTTTGATAAAAACTTCATAAAAACCCCGCTATCCATTAGAAGTTGAATTTCGAGAATTCGTTATCTTAGTCGAATTTCTTAGTCTCTACGCACCAAGACAAATATATCATGAAAAAGTCTTTACCAGTGGCTTAGGGTGTGCGTTGTCTAACTCTCAATCAGTCAGTCATGACAAATATTCTTATAAATTGTATAGATTTCTGTAATTGATGAAAATGTGCGTACACAAGACCGTATTTTGAAGCGTAACTTACCCGGACGAGATAGCAGGCCTACTTGGTCAAGGCATAAACATAAACATTGTCAATCACCTAATTACTGCAATTATAAGAATCTTTGTTATGACTGACTGACTGACATATAGACAACGCACAGCCTAAACCGCTGGTCGTAGATTTGAAATTTTCAGGGTGTATGCGTCTTAGTCCGTAAAAGTGTACTAAGCAAGGTATTCTCGAAATTCAACCCCTAAACGGATACAACGGGGGTTGAAAGTATAAAAATAACTTCACCTATATATCAACTATATATACCTCATCATTTTTCTGCCCTTATTCTACTTTGTATGAGGTCGGCACAACATGTTCTTTTCTTCCACTTCCCTCTGTTGTCATCTACGTACTCACTATACTTTTTTATCCATGTCAGTCAGGACAAATGTTTTTATTATTGGTATAGATATAGATTATATCGTCTAGCGTAACTTTATGATCGATTTTACCTTAGCTCTCATTTCTCAGTAGGTATTCCTAGTTACTGCAGAATCGATCAAAATGATCGTAAATTGCGGTTAACTTTCTGATTTCTCTCATTTCTTATACGAGACTAGTTGAGACGCAATTTACATTTTAATGTAACACAAGTTACCTATACAAGTCTAACTTTCATATATGGTGTAAATGGTAAAGCGCAAATTATGTGCCCAGTTTTTTTGCTGTCTTATGCCGGGCGTACTTCTTCCGACTGAACTGAAACTGCACATTTAGACCATGATTCAGATTACAAAAAAAAACGAAAAAAACAACACTTTTTGTCCGTTTTTTCCGTGTTTTCAGCATCAATATCGACAATACGTCATAAAATAAACATAAGTATCTAATTATATTATTTAAAAAACGCGTAAAAACGTCAAAACACCAAAAACAGTAATCTAAAGTAAATCGCGATCATCTGACCGGTGCGTTATGCCCGCGGTCGCCGCCACCGCGCGGTCATTGACCGCTGTACACCATTTATTAATTTATACAGCTCTGACAAAGACCTAGAATCATATAACGAGAAATGTGTTCTTAAAAATTAATTCTTGAAATTCACAACCTTAAAAGGTGCAGCGGGTGTTGCAAACAAAGAGCCTAGGTATCTAGTTTTAGACGTGTGTCATACACTAAGTGGTTTTATCAACTCTCCTATCATATAACAACCCGGAACGAAGTCCAGTTCCTATCACCTGACGACTGTTTGACATTCAAATGTAGCTCTTATCTCTTAATATGTTAGATTCACTATTTTTTAAGTGGCCTTGTTGCATTCGGGTGTTTTGTGACCGTGAAAATGAAGACTTGTCCTAAAAACCTTCAGGCGGTCACTGCCATACGAAAAATCATAATTTTCGCCTGTCAAGTCAGTTAAGTTCATTTTAAAACTTTATTTATGTCAATTGAGCTATTGAATTGCATAAGTCAATGAAATCATGTTACATTCGATTGTAACTCTTATCGTCAGTACACGTTAGATTTGTTATTCCTTACGTGACTTTGTTGCATTCTGGTAGAGCACGGCCGTGGAATTGACCAAGACTCATGAACTCGTAACCTTCAGGCGGTCACTATCATTTTTTTTTATACAAGTCGCTGATGAAACAAGCATATGGCCTACCTGATGTTAAGTGGTTACCAAAGGTCACGTTAGTTAGGAACGTGCCTTTCAATACACTGCCCTGCGTCTATCAACCTGAGGCATACAGGTGTTAAGCCTCATGTGCCTGTAATTACACCGGCACCCACACCCTTCAAACCGGAACCCAGCAAGCTGCTTGGCGGCAGAAATATGCATGGTGGTAGTACTTCCCCGGACGAGCCCTTCACAAAGAGCTCTACTATAAATCTCCTGAGTACTAAACACCCACCAAATAATTAATTGAATAAAATTGATTATACAACGGAATACGTAGAAATGAAATGGGAAATGGGACAGTCGGATAAGAAGTCTTTGTTACGTTATCAACACAGCTGTGCTGTTTGCTCATCAGAGTATCTTATTGGGGGTAGTCATTGATTGCTGCATTCTGAATATTTTTGTTATTATTTATTACTCAAAAACCGGTATCGCTGACGTAGGCATCAAAACGGCCAAGTAAAAATGGGACTTTTTTTTATACTTGTTGATGGAACAAGCAGATAGCCCACCCGATGTTAAGTGGCTACTATCACCTATAACAAAGCATTGCCTCGTAGATCACGCGAACGTCACCGACGATGCACACTTGGGGACTGGGGGAATCACATCGTCCTCATGCAACCTGAAAGGTTGTCCAAGATCAGCACCAAGTGGATCCTCGTAGGTGTAAGTCGCCACCGAAGCAGACCGAAAAAGCATAGGCGCGATGACCTGACCGTTTTCTGCGAAGATTGGTCAAATTTGGCTCGGGATCGGAGCAAGTGGAAGGAGGAGGGGAGGCCATTGCCCAGCTGTGGGACCCAATAAGCTAATAAAAAAAATTAGCTATTAATTCATCAATTATATTTATTTAATTACAACTCGGGCACCTTTTTTGACCATATATGTATAATATTAAAAAAAATAGCGGACATTTTACATAGCGCCTATCACATAATTGATATTATCTGGTTTGTTCTATGAGACTCAGACGATGTCACGCGGACGAAGTCGAGCGCGTTCGCTTGTATTATAAAAATAAATTTCAAGTATACATCTAGTCAATTTATTTTGTATTAAGTATAGAGTTATGAATAATGTTATGTTAATAATTATTATGATGCATGTATTGTTTACAACATTGAATGGGCTCTGAAATGCGCAGTAGTATAAGATAAAACATTTGTGTAGGAACACAGAATAAATAATAGTTTTGTATACGAGTACTTAATATTTTGCACAACAATGTATGTCGAAAAATGTCGCAAAATGTTTTCAAAAGGTGCTAATAGGTATTTTAATTGTTTGATAGTGTTATCCACGACCTTGATGGTTTTATACGGAAGACTTACTTTTTTAATAGCATTGATTGTCAAATAAAATCTATGCTATTAAAAAAGTCAATTATAAGAATCTTTGTCCTGACTGACTGACAAGTCTACATACATCTTATCACTGTATATTTTCGTCGAAGGCAAAGAGCAGTTAGTTTTTTTTTAATTGGGATGCAAAACTACACTTTTCAAATACTAAATTAACTTAAACGTATGCCTATTTATTGTACCTCTATATTTTTTAATTTGTTTAAGAATCGGGTATTTGTAGGAAAGTAGATATGTAAAGAAAATTTATTCGTCAGTATAGTAGTAGTAATTTCAGTCTTTTGTTCATGAAGGCCTTTCGGGAGTAGTTATCACTCGCGGCTGCTCAGGATCATAGAATCAATCCTTTCGCTTTCGCTCGGGATTCTATTTTACGTTGGTCGTAAAAAATATACCTTAACGTGTTGTGATAAGGGTACTTACTCTTAGGTAGGTACTTACATAGGTACCTATTAAATTTTGGTTATTATACTCAAAATCTAATACCTCACACGAAGGAGGAAATAATCGTGGTGTGGTCCGAATAGGGGGTAATGTCAAGCAACAGATAACACTTGTGCGCACATGTGTGACGTCATTGTGATGTACTTATGCCAATAGGTTAAAGATAAAGTGATCGACGCTAAATGGCCGATCTATAATAAGTCTAAAACCAAACTAACAAAACAGTCTTTGTTAGAATCAAAGTTATTATCTCGACACAGATGTTTATGCTATGAAAGGAAATCTCAAAGTGCCAACAAGTAGAAACAAAACTAAAATACATTATATTGACCATTACACTGAGACGCTACTTGTGTCCACACAATGGCGCGCCTTCCCATCTGTTGATAACATCCGTTGGGGCTGACGTGGCGGCAGATCTTGCCGAGGATCTCAAGAGGTGCAACTATGTAGGTCTCGATAGAGCTCGTTTGCTCCGCTTGGGGTCGAGACTAGGTCCGTGGGTATCAAGGCCCTCTGAGTTTTTAAAGTTATATCTGAAAGGCTGGTCGAAGCGACGCTTGACCCGAGGACTAGTGAGTATTTGCCTCAGCGCATTACCACTGCCTTTCAGAGTGAAGATGCACCCAGTATTTCGGGGACTTGAACGTTAGCAACGTCTGTAGGTAGCTCAACTGTTTCATACGGATTTTGTTCAGACCTATTTAGACATACTTGTACTGGCAGTATTCTTTGTAATTAATTTTTTTTATATTACCTACATTTGTTATGAAAAAGGGATCAAAATATTATCTATGCAAAGCTATATTTTTTTTATGAAGTTTTATTCAATGCGGTATTGGCTACGGTGACCTCGACGCTTCGTTCGATTGTTTCGTAATTCGAACACAAATTCTAATCCTAATTGATTTACCCGGTTGGCTCACCTCTATTGTATGTAATATGTGGAAACATTTATCGTATATTGTGTCTACTACTTTTTGTTTGGAAATTAAATGTTTAGTATTTAAAGTAATTGTAAGACTAGTATGACACGCGTATTTATTTCAAATATGACTACATTTTATAACAGTTTTGAATAAATTCTTATTTTACTAATACTGCGTCAAAATATTTTTGAAATTACACAAATTAAACAAATTGAATGAAATGTATGGGACCGATGGCCTTCTGACGCGTCATGACACATGGAGTGGGGCTAATGTGATACTACCTTTACTCAGTCTTTGAAGAACCTATGGTTTTATTAGTTTTTGTTCTTTCAGACGAGCAAGTGAATACAGACTGAGCTATGGCGACATGCGCGTCACATACGATGAAGAGGACACATTCGAGCATATTCTGAGTGTGACGTCACACAATGATGCCCTACTCGCGTACTACTATCTTGATGAAGAAAATAAGGTATAACCTATTTTTTTTTTTAAAACTAACTATTGCAAAAAGTAAGCTGTTTGCTGCTTGTTTTTCTAAACTTGCAAGAAACATGCGCCTAAATATTATCAGTATTCGGAATTATTTTTGTTGGTTTTAGAGATATTCACCTTTATTGTTGTGTGAAAGAAATATCTGCCTATAATGATGTCTTAAATAATGTTGTAATGAGGAAAATGCTTAAACAATTGAAACAGGTAGGCAAATAAACAATCAAATTAATAATTGCTCATGTTCAATCGTCTATATTCAGTTATACGAAGGCCAGAGCTCGTGACTCAAGACCACACAGCCAGGCTAACGGATTTTTACAAAAACATGTGGAAATAACAACCACAGATGATAAAAGATGAGCACATTGATGGCCTGTTATTTATGAACATAGACAACAAACTCTACACCGAGTCTATGACGCACATTCGCACTCTGCTGTCTTTTATGTGATGAATCATATTTTGGTATACACTGGTATACACTTTAATAACATCAATATAGAAGACTAGCTGACCCATGCCCACTTCATTGGGCGCTACACAGTGGCGCTAGTACATAAGTACTGATGATTGTAGTCATTATAAAATAACTGAAATACTACTCGATGTCGCCAACAGATGGCGTTTACGGCATAAAATAGCGGCCACTCGCAGCTTCGCCCGCGTGGCAGTTTTTTCCCGTTCCCGTTCCCGTTATTTTTTCGGGATAAAAAGTAGCCTATGTCCTATTCCAGATTACAATCTATATTTATTCATTTTTTAATTGTCTATTACAAATGTAAGCTCATAGAATGTAAACTTTCCCGTAAATAGTTTGATCCCTGTAATTGGTTGATACACTTTACCCCGGTTATCTGCCGCCAATCGGATCGCGGAACGCTGATGAGGCGATGACATGATTATTGTAATTGTTTAGAAAAAACATTTATAAAATTAATATTAGTACAGAAACTATGCACTAATATGAATAAATACTAATATGTTAGATTCTGGCTTCAAAAAGAGGTAGTTGTTACTGGGTAACTGACTGGACAACAGTTAGGAATTTTGCCCCCCAATTTCCCGTCGCATGTTTGACTGGATTTTGATGCTAACAGAATTACATGATCAGGCTGCCCCCTGTCTACTCTTGAAAACAAAACACGAAATTTCATCAACCTAAGTCGTACTGGTGCCTGAAACTTTACCGGCTCCCACACCCTTCAAATCGGAACACGGCAAGCTACTTGGCGGCAGATATAGGAATGATAGTAGTCCTTCCCCGGACGAGCCCTTAAGAGCTCTACTACTACAAAAACGTACTTCTATGTATATACAAGTATTCCCTAGTATTTCCCAATTATAAGTTCAAGACTTCATTTGACCGCTCACAAAGATTTATCGTAACCATTGTTGTTATAACCACGCATCGTTTGTAAACAAGATAGCGGCTTGTTTACTAGTAAAATGATTTGATGCGAGAGAAACATTTTTACAAGCTCAATTAAACATGTTATGGTATCACGGCTCGATAAGGATATTTTGGTTTAAATAATTGGTAACATCAAGCCATTACTATATCTAAATATATAAAACTCATAGGTGACTGACTGACTGACATAGTGATCTATCAACGCACAGCCCAAACCACTAGACGGATCGGGCTGAAATTTGGCATGCAGGTAGATGTTATGACGTAGGCATCCGCTAAGAAAGGATTTTGATTAATTCTACCCCCAAGGGGATAAAATAGGGGATGAAAGTTTGTATGAAACTTTGTCAATTTTAAACCGATCGGGCTGAGACTTTGCATGCATGATTTTATCCCGAAAAAATAACGGGAACGGGAAAAAATTGCCACGCAAGCGAAGCTGCGAGCGGCCGCTAGTAGTATATAAAATGCCTCCGCTGCATCAAAAAACTGTAGGAACAAAGTCATAAGTTTCTTGCCTTCACCAAGCCGAATATACTCTGAAAATTTCAAGTCTTTAGGACCAGTGGTTTAGGCTGTGCGTTGTCTATATCCCAGTCAGTCACTTCGAACAAAGATTCTTGTAATTGGTATACATAGATTATAGCGTATACTTTGTTGGTGACATAATAATAATAATGATAATAATATTAATGCTGGACAATCCACACAGCATCATCTAGCCCCAAGCTAAGCAGAGCTTGTGTTATGGGTGCTAGATGACTGATATACTTAATACAATACATTACATACATAGATATTTTTTATTACACATAGAAAATACCCAGAACACCCGGAATAAATATTTGTAGATCGTACAAACATTTATCCCAAGGCGGGAATCGAACCCGCAACCACCTGCGTCGCAGGCGGACATTCGCCTGCCGCGCCACATCGGTCGTCAATCAACATATCAATAAATAAATTTAAAACTATACATTTTCTGTTTTTTCAGATGAAAATGACGGAAATCTACGATGTGACTGACGCAGATACTGACGCCGTCCAATCGCCGACTGAACGTGACGTCAACAAGCAGTTAGAGTTCGACAACGATTGGTCGGCGGAGTTCATCGTTGACAACGGTATGTGAGGTTCTGTTTACCTTCACTGAACACCTGTTCCGGCAGCTTAACGTGTCCAAAGAATTCGTTCTTCGGAGGACACAAGAAGGGTTTGCTCATCAAGGATTCTCTATCTACTAAAACTACGAGATACATAAATCTAAGCATGTAAAGGTTACTTTTAAAATCGTGATGGAAAGATTTTTCTATGTGACTTGTTGCTGGAATAAGATGGCCAACCTGATGTTATAAACGTGCCCTTACGATGCACTATCTCTGCGTCCATCTACCTGAGGTATACAGGTGTCAAGCCTCGTGGAAATAAAATAGCATCATGACTTTAATCCCTAAGTACAGTAGATATCCCTCCGATCTCTTAGCACCAAGTACCTATTCTCGATAGAACTCGAGTTCTTTCATCACACCAAGGTTTGTCATCGGTGGGGATCGAACCTACAACCTAAAGCGCAGAACGCAGAGCTAACAACTGCGCTGTAAAGCCTACGATTTACTGAGCATGTTCTTCCTCAGACGAGCTAGACATGGAAGCTATGGACGATGATGCACTAGCTGATAGGAACATATTCTCAGACCCCGAGAGTGAATGGAACCGCCGCTCACCTGCCACCTCAGAGAGCGAAGGGGACCAACCGGAATCCGATAGACGCACACCATACAACTACACATCATAGCATGTCGTTTAGTCAAGTATCAGTCAGTATATAGCTATGCTGGGAGCTACACTGGATAGAATCAGAGATGAGGAAATCCGTGGAAGAACCAAAGCCAACCTCTCAGAATCAACAAGTTGAAGTGAAAGTTGGTAGGCATAACCTGGTAGACCAACTTGAGGCATACTGGTATTAAGCCTCATGTGCCTGTAATACCTGTAACCCTTCACCGGAACACAGCAATGCGAGCATCACAGTTTGGCGGTAGATTATGTACGGGGTAGTACTACCCCGGACGAGCCCTTTTACAAGGAGCTCATCTATTACGAAACCTCCATACATAAAACTTGCCAAACCTCCCTCACACATAAACTATTCCCAACCCGCTAAGTCTCCATGAATGAGTCCTAAGTGAAGCCATTTTTATCGCCCTCTCGGTTTTTGTTGAGCTTGCTCTAGTCTTTTTGTGGGCCCGATAACTGAATCCACTCAAGACTTATTTAAAAAACATCTACACATCCGATTTTAGAATTCGTAAAACAGAGTTGATGCTATTTTCGAAATGTCGAAATGGTCTTTGATTTGATTTAATTCATAAAATAACGTAAGTTAGAATTTTTCTTTCTAAGTGAAAGTTTGATCAATCCTGGTGTTTCAAAGGCAACTAAAGTTACTAACTAGGTTACTAAAGATTACCATTTTATAACAAAAAAAATTTAAGTGATATCGAACTATAGTTGAACCCTACTACTAATAAACTCCGCGTAACCTCGGAATAATTACATCATGTTTTGTCTTGATCTAATTTAAAACTTGTTGTTAATGTAAAAGGCAAAAAAAGATGTAACTATTTCGACATTACGCCATTTATTATAAGTACAAGATTTAGTTTTTCTGCTAAGCTTGAACTAGGAAAATTCAACATTTCCTAATGAATATAAAATTCACTTTGTTACTACAAAAATTAAATTCGCTTATTCAAAAAAGGTTACACAAAGAGGCTTATTACTTTGATCTCATAAGAAACTTTGCATTATGCAAATGAAAATGCCTTTTAACTACTACACACATTACAATAGTAAACATTTAACTTTATATTTTCCATTAATGTAAACTTACGTTACTTACCTTAATATAATCAAAATAAAAACAAAAAAATACAGCCGGTGGCGGAAGTAATTTCAATATATAAAAATATCAAATGGGGAATAACATAAAAAGTGTGTAACTATACAAACAGTATGTGTATTAAGTTAAGAGTTAGGTATATATAAATTTAATATGTAATATATTAAATAAAATACAATGTTTTTTGTAGTTTTGTACCTAACTTATGTGATATCGATGTTATTAAAAATATCATTTATTATGTTTAATAACTTTAGCAACTAAGTTAATTAGGATGGTATGTGACGGTATAAAACTTAAATATTATATTACAAAATAGCTCTCTTGTTGAAATTACCAAAATGTGCCTTAAATGTTACCAAAATAATGTGTATTCTCCTAAAATCTGTGTATATTTCCGAGTTTTTTATCGATTTTGACTCATATTGTGTTGTCGAAATGAAAGTGTACATTTTATAACGTTTTTGACGCCTAAATATCAACTAGGCAACTCTATACAACTAATATTTTTGTCAGTTTCCAAATAAACACTGGCGGACTTTTTCCGGCGCAAATGTTTGTCCTAGGCGTAGAACGAACTGTAAGGTATGAACCCCAATTCTGAAATCTTTAGCCATGCAAGGACATTGCATGCATGGACTATCAAAATCATTTGTAACGCCCGACAGGGGCGCTTATCGTATTTTTTTTATGTGACTTGTTAATGGAACATCAGATGGCCCACCTGATGTTAAGTGGTTACCATTACCTATAACAAAGCATTGCCTCGCAGGTCACGCTCATTATAAACGTGCCCTTACGATGCACTACTCTGCGTCCATCAACCTGAGGCATAATGATCCATACAAAAACTATACACGAACCTTACATCTTAAAATCTCAGACGTGGGTTGCATCGTAGATTTGTTTGTATACAGGTTTTTAGTAAAATCTTTGAGAATATTCAAGTTAGTCACATCTGAATGTTATTCTTCACAACAACAAATACATGATCGAGACTTGTGCCATTATGTTATTTGTTCTGTTGGATATAACAGCATCATGTTTTTAATTTGTACTTTGAATACAAAACGTTAACTGTTTTCTTGGAAATAAATAATCAAAATTCGCATTGTATTTTATTTTTTATTATAATGTTCTCACCTACTAGGTACTATATTATACTCGGAACGCGAGAGTTTTGTAGAAATCTAGGCCTGAGTAATGTGGTAGAAAAATAATTTGTATAAAGAGAGCGTAAATTGCGACGCAAAATGCGCAAGATACGTTGTCTTTCCCGTAGACAGTACATTTAGCTCATAGAAAGATACTAAATACTGTATGGTACCATTTCTCATAAAACCTTTTTAGAGTTTGTGAAACACTCAGTCCAAAAACTGCCTCTGCAAACTTCAAGGTGTCAAGCATTCCAATTTCGATTCAGCTTGTCATTACTTACATGTATTTTTTTGAACATTATTCAACAAAATCATAATTTACTAGCGTAATTTATTGTTAACGACTCCAGAAGCGAAAACGGCTTTACTGGACGTGTAATCGGATGATTTTTGATAAAAGATATTTTTTTGAAAATGGTCGGCAAAGGTATAGAGTCGAAGTCGAGTCGTATATTCCACCAGTGCTATGTGAAGTGTTGCAAGTTGCAAAATCTCACGCCTCTCAATAATGTGATACCTTCGGGGAATGGAAAGATATTGGACTTTTGTGTGGACAGGGTAAAGTACGCTGATTGGCCTCCTATCCTGAACGCACTGAGCTGTGACCTGAGTCTCCATTCGGTGTGTATCCGATGCCGACAGCAAGTAAAGACAGGTAAGAAATTAATTATATATACTAATAATGCTGGACAATCCACACAGCATCATCTAGCCCCAAGCTAAGCAGAGCTTGTGTTATGGGTACTAGATAGCTTGCAGTTGCCTGTAATACTGCCATAGTGTGCGCACGGTCCCAAATTATACTACCTAAATTGGCGAAATCGTTGGAATAATTTTACTGGGATTTTTTTATCACAATTAGATCTAAGACAATTAAATTTGGATTCCGTTTGATACCGAAAAACGGTTTTCTAGTAATATTTTTTTAAGATCTTGACCTATATAATATAGGGCTGATTTGACTTGGATGGGCTAGGTTATGTTAGAATATATGTATAAACTAGATACGCGCAGGGTGAAGTGAGGCGAACAAAGCGAGCGTGCTGTGGAAGTGCCAGAATTATAATTGTAACGCGAGTCCTCCGCGACCCTTAAACGTTAAGGTTTACCTAATGGCCTACATAACTCGTAATAAAATCATAAATAAACGTTATTTCAATTACTTTTTTCTGTACGACATTTCTCTTTTTCAGTCCTAGAGCAAATAGACTGCGAGAGACTGGCAAAGACTGTAAGCAAGCGAGCAGTCATCCTCACAAACTTCATGCTGACCAATCTCATGGATGCTATATGTCAGTTGCTCTCAAATACAACGCTGCTTACCACGCTGCTGCTTGAGGGACTGCCGCTCAAGATACCGTACTTGAACCCTTTGAATGAGGTGTTTATGAGGTTTAGTTAATTTTTTCTACTCCTGACCCGAACGTGAAAAAAACTGCCAGGTAGAAACTATAATTAGGTGTCCGTTCAGGAATCAAGCTTGGTCACATTTTTTAGGTAGTGTAGGCTAACTATGGTACTTACCTACCTATTCAAAAATACACAAATTCAACTTTGCAACACTAATTTAGCAACTATTTGGGTCTACTGGGTTACAGAGGATAAATTATTTAGGACAATATTTTTCTAATGTAAACTGACGCGTATTTATAAAGGCGCTGCTGGCGAACAACTCGCTACAACACCTGTTTCTTGGACGCTGCTTGATCGGCGACGCTGGCTGTCTCGCCTTGTGCAAAGCAGTGCGTTGCCTGCCTAACATCCTTACGCTCGATCTCAGCGGTTGCGAGCTGACGCTGCAGGGCGCTGGCTACATTGCTGATCTAGTCAAGGTAACAATCTTTTCGTTCGTTATTTTATTTCTCCTGCGGCGACTTTTAGAATGCAATGAAGTGGTCGCGGGTAAACTATGTAGTTAAGAACTCGTTTAAAGTTTGTTATTGATAAGCTTAAAAGTATTAAATTTCGAAAGTAACAATATCTGTGTCGGTAGGTAGCGCGTTCAAGTCTTTTGTATACAAAAAGGTATTCCCGAAATTTAAAACCCTAACGGGTGTAGCGGGTTTTAAAGTTTGTATGTTCAGTAGACGAAGTAGCGCGCGTTTCTCTAGGCAAACTATAAAAATTTAAAATAACATTAGTATATAGTAAGAGGTATATTATAAAAACATGCTATAAGAATTTTGACATGATACGAACTGCTAGTTTTAAATGGATTTTTGCCTAGAATCAGTGATACCGATTTCTTCGTAGTAGAACTGCCGGAGCTGCTGCGTTATTTTGATCGTTTATTTTGTAGTTTTATTGAATGTTCCAGTACCAAAAGATACACAGATACAGTGAGAACTGGGTGCACACTCTGCGCTACCGATTGCCAGACCTGGACACGATGGCCGGGCTACGGCGAATCACACTGTGCGCTAACCCACAGCTCGGAGACGCCGGTGTGGCCAGGCTGTTTGACGTGCTGGCTGATGACTTGTGGATCAAAGGTCAGCTGGTTTGACTCTTTAATGAGCGGAAGCTGTAGCTGATGATGGAATTATACGCAGAGCTATCGGCTGTCAGAACAGCGCCTGTAGTCAAGCCTCATTTTACATTCTATGACACCAGGAGAAAAGTCTGAGAATGTTTAGGATTGACACATTTTGATTTTAACTATAGGTAGTCGTTAGTCGTAAGCGAGTAAAATTTTGAAAAAGTATATTCTTATAACTAAATAAATAAATAAATAATGCCGGACGATCCACACAGCATCATCTAGCCCCAAGCTAAGCAGAGCTTGTGTTATGGGTACTAGATGACTGATATACTTAATACAATATTATATTACATACATAGATATTTTTATTATACATAGAAAATACCCAGAACACCCGGAATAAATATTTGCAGATCGTACAAACATTTATCCCAAGGCGGGAACCGAACCCGCAACCTCTGCGTCGCAGGCGGACATTCGCCCGCCGCGCCACATCGGTCGTCGTCAACTCCATGAACCAAATTGATACAGATAGTTCAAATTTGTCTTAACGTACTAATATTTCCCAACAGCACTAGACATCCAGAATTGTGGTATAACGGAGCAGACGTTAAAGGCTGCGATGCAAATGATGCAGTCTAACACCACACTAGTCGTGCTGGATATGCGACATAACCCAGACGTGTCCCTTGAATCGCTTTCAAAGGTCAAGGCGGCCTTGAGGGACAGCGAACGAGGAATGGCTGGACAGGTAATGCAAGCAATCCTAAGCTTGGACACGCTTATCTCAAACATTAGATGGTGTGATGAGTGAAACATTTGACACGTAATTAGGAGTTAATTACCTAATGAGTTGTAGAAACTTGACCAGTTTGTAAAAACCAGCCGAGAATTGCATTCGTACCTACAGGTATCAGACGCGATCATAAAATCAACATCAAGGACAAATTGTGACTTCAGCTTACTTTCAGTCACATGAACAACGAACGAGATTTTGGAGAGTATGACTTACTCCCTCAATAGAAAGTAAGATAGTAAGGGATAACCGGCATTAGCCTCCGTTTGCTATCAATCCCTCTTTTTCACATTAGGTGAACCTTTTACTTTCGGTGAAAATACATAAGTATATGTAACAGATTCAGTCCGAGCCGTATATGCAGATGTAAACACCTTGTTAGAATTTTACTTCTGTTATCTAGAAAGTTTCTTGTCTGCGTAAGATTCACTTAGTTATAAGACTTACCTTTGATTCTATGGAATACATGACCTTTGACTTCTCTTATTCCTAGTTTTCTTGGCTTGGTAACGTCAGCGGATGTTCCAGTGATGGCAGAATCAAATCCAAGTAAGTTTTATCATTATTAAATATAATAAATATTTGTGGACATTTTTACACAACATTCATCTAGCATCCAACTAAGTAAGCTTTAACGTACTATGGAATTCAAAAAATATATGCTGAGAATATAATTAGATATGGATTTTGTATAAAAAAAAGAATATTGTCCAGCATTATTTATTTATAAATAAATAAATAATGCTGGACAATCCACACAGCATCATCTAGCCCCAAGCTAAGCAGAGCTTGTGTTATGGGTACTAGATGACTGATATACTTAATACAATACAATATTTATTAAGAAATGGATTGATTGCTAAGAATATATTTCAGGAATGTGGTAATAAAGGATCGTGTTGCTTCAAACACGAGGAACGGTACCGTGAAACATGCAAACAAGAGCAGCGTCGTCAAAAAAGAGCGGTGAGTAACTTTTTGTACCTTTTAGAAGAAAGTAAGAAAGAATAAAAATATCTTGACGAGTTTAATATAAATAAAAAAAGGTAGTACGCGTAATACATATCCGTGTAATACATTTGTGTTTATTTTTTGAGAACTAAGTACCCATTCAAGACTCTTTGATTATTATAGTGGTGATGTGGTTGCAACCTGTCACGTATAGATTACCAACTACTGCAGAGTGTGGCTAAAATATAATGTTTGTACCTCAGACTACTCCCTTATATTTTTGCGGCTTTGATGTCACTACGGCCATAGAGCCTATTGTGATGAGTAGGTACATACCGCCTTTAAACATCCTCTAAGTATTTTGAATTGATATACTTGGCTACTAAGAAATCTTAGAGCCGGAACTACTTGGTAATATTACTAGGTATTTATGGGCATTACCAGTCGTAAGTGAGGTTAGGTAGGTTAGTTAGGTTTAAATACCTTATGGTCGGTTGAACTGTGTGTTTCATACTGCAGAGATTACGCAGAAGTGTTGGAAGAGCAGCTTCAAGATGAAATATCCCACCGACAACAGCTCGAAGAGCTAAACCAGCAGTTGGTGGACCAGATGAAGCAGCTCAAGCAACAACAGATAAGGCTCTGGGCGAATGGTGCTACGTCCTCAGGTTTGTTAAAACTAATATTTGTGAGGAATATAGATGTTTGTTCTGCGCTTGGGTGGGTGTTTTAATGAATAAAGAAAAGATAAAATATTATGTATTCTTTCAGTTATCTGGTTTCTATAGTATATATAATATTTGGTTAGTTTGGGGCTAGATGGCGCTGCGTAAAAATATCCACCAATATTTATTTGTCAATGGTAAATAGTAGTTACTCGTATGTTCATCTTTTCTGATTACTACAATCAGGAAAGATGAACATAGTGGAAACTCCGCTGGTTTATGTATTATCTTAATAATCTATTATATATTACTATTGTACTGTTTGTTTCCCAAATAAAATAGGTAAAACATAACTATTTACCATTCTGAAGCTATCAAGCTACGGACTTCCGTAGAACATCTACGAGCCGTAGCATATATGCTACGGCTAGCTAGCTCGTAGACATATCTACGAGTCGTAGCACAGTTACGAAACGTAACTGCTACGATACCGATGCGAATACGTGATTGCTACGTACCGTAAAGCTTACACAAATTAACTTGGCATGTTTCATTGTAAAATCACTGATGAAAAATGTTTTTTTTTATCTAATGAGCCTCGCGTTATTTGTGAGTCTATTTTCGTAGAATTTTTTCCATAGACCGTCTACGAATTTAACTGTTATCGATTTTTAGTAGCGTCGTTTCATTTCGGTGTGGTGCGGCGATCCGAATGTCCGCCTGCGACGTAGGAGGTAGCGGGTTCGATTCCCACCTTGGGATAAATGTTTGTACGGTCTGCGAATATTTGTTCCGGGTGTTCTGGGTATTTTCTATGTATAATAAAATATATCTATGTATGTAATGTATTGTATTAAGTATATCAGTCATCTAGTACCCATAATACAAGCTCTGCTTAGCTTGGGGCTAGATGATGCTGTGTGGATTGTCCATTATTATTATGTTATTCTAGGTTCAGAACAATCGTTCCAAGCAAGCTCCCGATCCGGCGATCTATCCTGCAGCTCTGGATCTACTAGTTCTGTGCCAATTGACCAACACACTCTCTCGTATATCCAGCAAGCGTTCAAGGATATCTACTCGTTTATCAAGAACAATCAGTGTCATGGGTAAGCTGATTATGTAAAAGTTAGAAACCGTTACATGGGATCATTCACACTAGTTCTATAAATCTTTTGAATGGAATATGCAATTTTTTTTCTGACTTTATGAGAAAAAATTGAACTGAAATAATTCTTTGTTAAATATGTAGGAGGTAATAATGGTGGACCATGGTCTGGAACACACAGATCAGACATAGATTTGCTTTTAGTATGTCTAAAAGGGTTTGAGAAGCTAGTGATTAAGCTGGCACGTAAAACATTTATTTATTTATTTATTTAATGAGTTAATTAGAACGGCACAAAACACATTAATTACACTATTAACAGTATTTTAAAAAAGTCATAAATAGCAAACACAAAATAAATTTAAATAACAATTTAAAAACATGAACCACAGGCATGGATGTATCGATGCACAACATTCGACGTAAATTCTCGATGTAGATAAAATCAGTTTGACGATATGACAAGTTTGTCGTCCGGGGTTCCATGATTGCACCTCTGATTTGTCATTTCATCTTGTTCATTGTAAAATATATATTTTTTCGTATGAATAACAATTTACTCCTATTTTGTGTTACTCTTTTAGTACCTAACTAGGTTTCCCAATTTATTCTAAGATAGATTTTTTAGATAAAATATTTTGCATTTCCTTTACGCATTAAATGTTTATATGGTAAGAGTATTGGTTATTTTGGAGTTTTATAGCGTAGCATAATTTTTTTTTTATTTACAATTATTTATTCCTATTCAGTCAATGCATCCATGAGCCTACTGATAGACCGAACCGCATCGGAGACGAATCAGAACCGCGTAAAGACCTCGATTCTCGCGAGCTTCGTATCAACATCATCGCTAAGAAGGCACAGAGCACGCACGTCAAGCTAGTCGAGAACACGAAGATAAAGAAGACTACCAAGTCTGCGCATCTGCTGGGTGACTCGCTGCGAAAAAATGCTGGAGATATGGTAACAAAACAATCAATGCACAGCGATTAAAATAAAATTACGGTTGTTAATACCTCTGAACATCAAAGTTCGGAGGTAATTACCATTTGTAACTATTTCTGTCACCAAGCAGTAATATTTACATTGCCGCAAGCTTACCACGGCCGTTTACTAAGTCATCACGAAGTAGCATTACTTCTGCGCTTCATTTCACTATTATAGTAGTAGTAGTAGTAGCTATTTGTGAAAGGCTCGCCCGGAGAAGTACTATCACCGTATCTATTTCTGCCGCCAAGTAGATTACTACTTGGCGGTAGAACAACACAGCGAAGGTTGTGGGTTTCGGTGGCCTCAAGTTGGTGGACGCAAGGTAGCGCATCGTAGAGCACGTACCTTACGTGCCTGACCTACAGGGCGATGCTTTGATATAGGTGATGGTTACCACTAACATCAGGTGGGCCATATGCTTGTTCCGCCTGCAGTAACATAAATTTAAACACCTGCAAATACATGAAAGATTATTGTAATGCCATTGTTTGGTTTCAGAAACCAGAAATGGTTATTGAGCGTCACATGGGAGACACGAGACACTCGTACGTCGAAGAACAGATCGGAGACATGATCATCCAAGAAAAACCAAAGAATGTAAGTTCATTTTTCAAACCGCCACTTTTGTTTTAATTTTTTTAACTTTTAATCGAGAGTTTTGGATTTTGCTGTAGTGATCTTGGCAGGCGGATTGATGACCGAAGTATCAGTGTTAAGTACTCAGGAGACGTTGCGACATACGTGTCGACCAGGGTATGCCCTGCCGGGATAAGATGTGCAACGTGAGATATGTTGAGCTTGTTATGGGTTCGAATCCAGTCGTGCACCAATGGATTTTTCTATACCAAAAATTTGTGTGGGCAATGCCATTGCTCTCAAACAGCGAAGGAAAAGTTTATGAGGAAACCATATATACGTTTAAACACACGTACCTACGTAACATACACGTGACATGTTGCAAACCCATCGTCGGTGGTAACATTTTAAAGGATCTAGATCCTTTAAAATGGTTATATTTGGACGTCAGCTGCACTAGAATGTATACAGTTCGTAATTTTCAAAATAGTTTCACAGCGGTGTTAAAAATATTTACACGACAATTATTTAAAAAATGAGTGAGGTCATCAACTAATTTCATGATATTTTAGTTTTTGAGGTGTAAGAGTTTATTGTTATGCTGTAATACCGTTGTGAAAGTTACGAATTGTATACATTCTAGTGCAGCTGACTGTACCTCTTGACGACTACTACTGGTACTAAGAGAACCGAGGGGATATCTACATTACCTACCCTAGGGATTGTCGTAATTTCTATTTCATATTCTGTAATTAGGTTATTGTTTCAACAGAACTGTGTATTCGACAAGAGTAGTCCAACGAGCAGCGTGGTAAGCGACTCCTCGGACACGCTCGTCTGCTCGCCCGCTGTGACGCAACGCTCTGTCGTACCCAACCCAAGAGACGCGTTCTACTCGTCATCAGATGATGATAGCTCGTGACGGAGGATCCTACAATAATTAATAAACAATTGTTTTTAGTGATTTTAGCGTTTTATTATACACCTTACAAACTATAAAAAAAATCTCACAATTTGTATTTTCAATTCGGTATCGTGTTCTCTGACGATACACTCAGTACAATCTTAGGAAAGCGCAGATTACTTTTGAACGGGTTATGACCAGATATTGGTAAAAAAATGTGTTTAGGGCAATTAGGTAGGTAGGTACTATGTTGTCTAACATTATTGCACAGAATATAACTCGCTATTTATAAACCACTGAACCACCGTAGGGCCCACTACAAATATATTAAAAACAATAACGGAAACTCTTAAGTAATGAAATATCTACCTACCTATCTAAGCATGGAAAGTTCTTAGCAAGTTATTAATTTAATCACGATAAGGCAAGGCCGATCGGTAGTACTTTGTTCTTTATTAGAATTCAGTAGGTAATTGATTGAGTAGGTAGGTACTTACCATGGTACCTAAACTCATTCGAGTGTATAGAAGCACTTACATCTAATTGAGCATGAGCAACCTTAGTGACTTATGTAGGTGTAGTAGACTATCTGTAGAGTTGACTCCGAAAACAAACTAAAAGTTCCGTATTAACCCTGTAGGCCGTGTTCCGTGAGCCCGTGCGACAGACAAATTGTGAAGTTATTGTTGTTATACAAATTCAACCCCTGTAACGGGTATAACTTAGGGGTTGGATTTCAGGAATTCCTTTCTTAGTACACCTCTATACACCAGGAAAAATGTACTCTGAAAATGTCAAGACTGTATGACCAGTGGTTTAGGCTGTGCGTTGTCTATATGTCAGTCAGTCAGTCAGGACAAAGATTCTTATAAGTGGAATAGATTGTTCGGTCATTATGAGACCGAATATAAAAAATCAACGCGTCGTTTCGCCATACTTCATTGTGCGTAATGGGTGATATTGGTCATATTTATGGGTCATTTCGCGTCTTATTTCAAGTTTTGTTAATATAACTACAAATACGAAAATGATTGGTGATTATGCACCTGAACCTTCTGAAAATATATCATGTTTTGTCTGATTCATATACCTACTTATACCTAGTTACCTATATGACGAAAACGACCACATACTATGTAAGTAGGTACTTATCGCGCGCTTTCATGCACTATGTTACCATAGTGTTTTAAGTACGCGTTACACTTTTTTCGATAAATATAGAAAAAAGTGATAGCCGATGTTATCCATATTTTCTTTACAAAACGAAATGTGTGAACTCAATGAGCAGTATAATGTACGTGACGGTGAATACGCAAAGAGCGACAGGCAGGCGATTGTCGACACGTGCCATACGGAGTATCGTGAAACTAAACGGGCGCCGCGTGACGTATTCCAGCCCACGCTGTAACGCTGCACGAAGCGTGCTATCTGAAATAATCACAATGAAAACGAGAATTATTTTATAATCAAACTTCAAACCTTTCCAACGCACAGCCTAATACACTGTACGATCAGTGGTTTAGGCTGTGCGTTGGTCGCGAGGAACTGGCGCTCAGATTCACTTAGATTAAAGACGTTTCAAGATGATCCCTGTGGATTAATATCCACATTTATTCAGTAATCTAAATAAATGCTTTTTGACTTTGACGTTGCTTATATGTCAGTCAATCAGTCAGGACAAAGTTCTTATAATTGGTATAGAATTGAAATAATTAGTATATTAATACATGAGGCTTGATAGCAGTTTGCCTCTGGTTGGTGGACGCAGGGTAGTGCATCGTACGGCACGTACCTGTCCTACAAGGCAATGCTTTGTTATAGGTGATGTTTACCACATCAGGCGGGCTTTATGCTTGTTCTAAGTAGCATAAAAAAACGCACTTACCAGAACATTGAGAAATCTGTTTCGTCAGCATCATCTTTAGTCGGTCAACTTCGTTGTAGCACTGCTCACATAACATACACGGAGCGATAACCCTGATGAAATAGCGAAGACCATCCACAAATATAACTCTAGATGTGTACTTCTGAAAATATAACAATTTAAGCGCTTGTAGAGTACCTTGCTTGACCGTTCATCATCAGCCTGATGAATTCCACGACTGGACATGGGCATGTTTCTAGAAAGAGCGGTTTAGACTTGTATCTCTTGGGTAATGGTATCGTGTATCTTTAGTCCTCAAAACTTAGCAGTCAATAGTAGTTGACTTAGTAGTCAATGACATATTATTACCTACCTGGTTCTATGGTGACATAGTTTATATAAATGGCTAGCCGCCACAGTTCTACTTTCCGTTGGAATACTATCACGTAGTGAAAATAATAGTCATAAGTCACCGCGCTACAAGCTATGGAGAGATCCATAGCTTGTAGCGCGGTGACTTATGACTAACTAATAGAATAGTATAGAAAAAAGTTTCTTTCCTTACAAATCTAACGCCTAGTTAGAGCGACGACATTAAAACATTTTCTCACACTTTCTAAGCATCACACACACAATACATAACACATACATTTACCTGCAGTATGAAGATTTTTTACTTACATTGTAAATCATCTGTTTCAGAATACTATAGCCAAACATTGTAAGCCTTGGAACTTCGAAAAGTATTATGGAAAATATCTAAAAAAAACCCTCATGATTTAATAAATTCTGGAATTCTAATTTTATAATAAGGTGAAGGCTGGGAATATAATTTAGATTTTCCATACGATCCGATAATCAGATCGGACGTCCGACTAAGAAACAGCGCCAAGGCGTTCACGATTTTACTGCCGATCAATATGCTCACGATAATAGTAAATACGATCAGGTTCTGATCAGACAATCGGAAACCGAACCTGACGCATCTTTCCTTAGTAACGTAACGGCTGGTCCGTTCGGGATGAAACTTGAAATAGGAATACCTATGTCCGGAATTAATTTACGCAATAGTCTGTCATAGCTTTGAAAGCTGTATGGTATGATTAATTTAAAAAACAATACAACATAGGTAAACTTACTGTAAACTCGAGGTGTTCGTAAATCTTTTCAAATGCATCAAGCAAGCTACGATAACTCAGCAAACACTTATCCACTACTTGTATCTTCGATTGGACTGCATTATATCCTACCCAGAGCTCCGGCAAGGCATTTTCCTGCAAAGTCTTCCTCAACAGCATCAATCGGTTTTCCAACAACCCCAGTGCCAGCAATATCTTGAAGCTTACCATATCAATTGACGCCGTCATAAACTGATGATTGAGTAGATATAATACATTATATATATCATCAGCAAACATTTGAGCCCAGAACTTAGATTTAAACATATCTACGCATAAGCTTGACGTGCCCAAAAAGATATTGATCACAAAAAATTTTAGTACAGAATTGATTCCGAATATTTTGTTTGGGTATCCCATTAAACTATCGCAAGAGAGGATTGTATTTGTGTAGGTTGTCATATATACATGACCAGTGATGTGAGAGACTAAGCACGCAACAAAGTACTCGACAGTGATCACTATATTAACCGTTGCCGCTTTAATGTCTTTTTCAACTAAAATAGTTATATACTGAGCCGAAGCATATAAGGCCCACACAGTTGCACAAATGCAATAACATCTTACAATAAAAGACTTTATTCTAGAAGAACTTATCTCAAAATATTGGCTGAAAAAAATTAAAGGTAGCACAATAATGAGATTTATATCCAACGATTTGAGATGCTTTTTCAATGTTTTACATTTTTTCAGAAATCTCTTGAAGCCACCCATGTTGCCGCGATAGAATATAGGTAGTGTTTGCAAGTAAGTAATTAGGTGAAACATATCAACTTTAATGTAATGCAATTATTTATAGTGCTATGGTTCTATAAATGTGGTTCAGTGGTACCTACTGGATCAATATTAGTGATACTCATTTTCAAATAATAAGAAACGTAAAGGCATGAACGAATAGACGTCTCAAATATTAGGCCAGACTTTTTTTATATCCTTGCTGATAGAACAAGCGGATGGCCCACCTGATGTTAAATGGTTACTATCACCTATAACAAAGCATTACTTTGCAGGTCACGATCAATAAAATCGTGCCTTACAATGCACTACTCTGCGTCCATCAACCTGAGGCACGGAGGTGTTAAGCCTGATGTGCCTGTAACTTCACCGGCACTCACACCCTTCAAACCGGAACACAGCAACACTGCTTGGCGACAGAAATAGGCATGGTGGTAGTGGGGCTCTTTGTAGAAAGCCTTAATACTACTACTATCGCATAAACCACTACTATACCTAGTAAAGGTAAGGAAATCAGCGTTTTAACCTTTTGTCTTTTTTGGTAAACTACTTTGTGTCTAAAAACACAAGAACATTTTTTTTTATTGTGACATGTGTCTGTAAAATTTATTAACAGAAGATGGCGTTCTTCATAAACCAAGGAATACATTTTTGTCAAATCAGGATGCCACATATAGCACTTTCATTTCAATTGATTTCGCTTGTGCTAAGACCTCAAGTAATGTTGGTTAAAATACCACCGACATTACACACCAGAACATAAAATAACACTAGGAAAACAATTAAAATGATAAAGTCATATTTTTCCAAAGATGACAGAAAATGAAATCCTAAATAACACTCATTGTGCCCTGGCTTGAATTATGACAGCAAAAGTAGTAAATTAAACAAATCAGTCAGAATGATCACATTTTTTTTAATAAATGAAAATTATTTTAAATTCAATGATCACTAAATAAAGGATCATCACTTTATTGTATCTAAAAAAAACAAATTTTCAATAACTTACATGCCTTTAACTTTAACAAACTTGGCATATGAATTTAACATGATTTATCATGACTATAAATTGAATAAATTACTATAATCTTAAAGAAACTTAACAACTAGCATCCCTAGATTGGTAAAATAATATATAACCTGTCTCAGATGATTTCTGAATATCAGAAGTTAGGCCGTAAAAGTCTTCTATAGCAGAAGCATCGATTTTCTGAAATAGAAAAGTTAGAATAAGAGCACTTGTGGTCTAGTGGGAGCGACCCCGCCTTTTGATCTTCAGATAGTGGGTTCGAATCCAGCCGTGCACCAATGGATATTTCTATTCGAAAAAATTATATACGCAATGGCAGTACTCTCAAACAGTGAAGGAAAACATCGTGAGGAAACCACATCGTATTCTACAGCGACTAAGGATTTGCGACCTGTTACACATGGAATAATACTGACTACTACAAATGTGGGTATGTGTCGAATTTAATATTTGGACGTACCTCTGACTACCTCCCTAAGACATCCTCAAAGACTCCTTAATTGGTACTACTTGACCTAAGAGATCTAAGGGGAAATGACAATACGAAATGTTATACCATTCCGTCCATGGGATTATTTCGACATTAACGTTTAAACTTTAAAACATAGGTTCTAAACTACTCCCGCGGTCGAGGTATAGTTTAGCTAGTAGTATCTCTGCTTTCTCTGCTGTAGGTTGTGAGTTCGATCCCTACCAAGGACATACATTTGTGTGATGAACATAGATGTTCGTTCTCTGTCTAGTAAATTGTATTTTAAGTATGTATTTACAAAAAATAATACTATTCTATCAGTCAGTTTGGGGCAAATTTTAATTGTTATTAGTTCGGGGCTAGATGGCTTTGTGTTAAATGTATGCCAGTGTCTATTTATTGAAATCTTTATCCTGACTGACTGACATATAGACAACGCACAACCTAAACTACTTGTTGTGACCTTAAATTTTCCTGTTTTTTTTTACGTGTAGGGATGTACTAAGGTAGGAATGAACCCCTAAATGTGGAGTTCAAGTTTGTATAAAAAAAACGAGTGTGCTTTAGACCACACGACTGAAGTAAAACTTCTTTAATATACAAAACGTAACTGGCTATGAGAGAAAGAGAGAAAGAACAGTGCTTTCATGCCCCCTCCATGATAGCGTTAAAAGTTTAACGCAAACTTGTTGGAAGTCGCATTAGAAGTTTTACTTCAAAAACCTCAGATTTAAGAAAAAAAAACAGGTTTCTTTATGTTACTCACATCGACCATATCGTCGTCGAATAGAAGCCAGAATCCGTGGCTCTTGACGATGCTGATGTAGTGGCCACGGTTGGGCCCGGAGCCGCAATGCACCACTACGGCAACGAGGTCGTACAGCCGGTCCGGGTTCACGGCCGAGTCCGACTGAAAACTCGCATTCTACATCATTTATACATCTACAAACACCTAAAAAACTAGCAGAACATCGAATTTTATCGAATGCGAAAGTGACAAATATTTTGGTTCATGGTCTAGTCTAGTCTGACCGATGTTGACCGATGTGGCGGGGCGGGTAAGGTGGAGGAGGTTGCAGGTTCGATTTCCGCCTTGGGATAAATGTTTGCATGATCTGCAAATATTTATTCCGGGCGTTCTGGGTATTTTCTATGTATGATAAAAAATTACCTGGTATACACTAAATGTAATATTTGGACGTACCCCTGACTACCCCCATTAGATATCCTCAAAAAATGACCAGTAGGTACTTAGTACTAACAGATCTGAGAGGATATCTACCGTAAATGCGGATTAAAAATTCTGGGATATTATATCGTAAAGTTTTGAATAAAAAGATATTTTAATATTAAAGTTTGTGTGTCTGACCTTACTTTTTCCATACTTAGGTTACTTTGCTTACGTGTGGTATGAAACAGGAATCGAAAAACATAGCGGTGCGAAACGGAACAAATTTGCTTGTGGTGCGAAACTATGGTATGAAACAGGAATACACCGATTAAATGCTTTTAAACTCACCGTATTAAACAGTCTCAATTCCAGCGGGAAAACCACCCGATGCGACACTTTGATATGTCTATTGTATTGCTCCATATACTTGAATCTCTTCAGATGGAGCGCCAAGATGAGCGGCAGCTTCTTAACGCGCATTCGCTTTTGCGCTTCTTGGTAGCTGCAGCAGTGATCGCACTTGAACTTGTTGTCACTGCACAGAGTTTCTGTATCGCTGAATGTTTTCAGGCAGTGGGTGATGCTCGTGTTTTGACCCACATCCACCTGTAAAGTGAAAGAAGAAAGAAAATACATTTATTTATTTATTTTAGCGTGTTAAGTGATGTGATGTTTTAGCGTGCCCAGGTCATATATAGTGTACATCATACGTAGAACAATCTAGGCTGGTAAGAGGCTTAAACGCGGAGTAGTAAGAGATATTTTTAGGGTTTCGTACCCAAAGGGTAAAACGGGACCCTATTGCTAAGACTCAACTGTCTGTATCTCTGTCTGTCCGTCTGTCACCAGGCTGTATCTTCAGGGAGTTGAAATTTTCACAGAAGATTTATTTCTGTTGCCGATACAACAACAAATACTAAAAAACAGAATAAAATAAATATTTAAGGGGGCTCTCATACAACAAACGGTGAAGGAAAACATCGTGAGGAAACTAGTTAGTATTCTAGCAGCGGCGATGGGCTTGTAACTGTCACGTATACCTCCTCTGAATACCCCCCTTAGGCATCCTGGAGGAAGAAACTTGAGCAATAACTTATTACTAAAAGATCGGAGGGGATATCTACCGTGCTTGGGGATTATAGTCGTGATGCTATTTCGTATAGGAACCTATTTCGCTAGACGTAAGGCAGTTCACTCACTTGCAGATCAAAGAAATGCTCGTCCTTGCTGCTAACAGTCTCACAGTTGAGGCATCGCGTCTCGCTAGTGAGCGTGCCTTGGAATATCTCGTGCACCCATGTCGGCTCCGCGTTCTGTGGCGGACCGCCATTGCATGTAATATGCTCGCCAAGAGGATTTTTCTGAATCTTCAGTGTGTTCTGATTGTTACAACGTTCAGCTGAAATGCAACTGATAAATTAGATTGACATAATTATCACACACCTACAAAGTGCAGGATTGCTGTACCTACACCAGTTTCAGTGTCATCAACTCTGAAATACCGAAGTGTGTTTAGCACTGTCAAGATATCACAAAATAATGTAAAAGAAATACCAAAATTGAACAAATTTTTATTGTTTTAAGTGTTGTGTGACAGCCGTCACAGCTCAGTTCGTAGTAACCCTGCTTTCTGTGCTGTGGGTGGTGGGTTCGATTCCCACCGAGAACAAACATTTGTATGATGAATATAGATATTTGTTCTGTGACTGGGTGTTATATTGTATTCTAAGTATGTATTTACAAAAAAAAGTATATAAGTATTCTATCAGCCATCTGGTTCCCATAGTACAAGCTATGCTTAGTTTGGTGCTAGATGATGTGTTAAAATGTCCACAAATATTTATTTAATACTATTAATCAGAGTTCGACTCTCACTTGGCCGGTTTTTATCTTACTATGCTTGACTGAAGTACCCACTTAAACACAAAGAAGTATTTGTTGTCAAATCTTGTTTATAGATTTTGGTCAATGAGAATATGATAAGACATTCTGATGAAGCTGATATGATAATAAAGTAGCTGGCAAGAGGCAGTTTGCTCTATTATTTACTTCACAGATGATCTTACCTAAAATAATTTCATTTATGTGGTTGATTAGAAAGTTTAAAAACTCGTGCGCATCTTGCTGCATGTAGTTGTCAAATTCCTCTGAAAAAAAAACAGAAACAATAATATAGTATAATCAATTGTAATTTCATTAATATTTTACTACTTCAAGTTTTTAGTGTTTAAAACATTGTCAGAACTAGGTACGTAAGCCTATATAAATCGATATCTCTTATACAGAAACATAATACAGAACATATACACTACTTGGTTAAACAATGGGCAACCTTATTGCTGAAAGCAATTTCTTCCAGTCAGGTTAAGATGTGCATCGAGCGGGATTTGAACCCACAACCTTCCACTTGATATGGGGATGCCATAACCAACTTTGCTACTGAGGATTCAAACAGCTGTACGAAAATAAGATTTGGGATATTTCTAATACAGTATGTAGGGAGCAATCGTTGCTAGGTCAGCGAATTTGATACAGCGTTGAACGCCCCGCGCGCTTGCTTCCTCAGTTCACTCCCAGCCGCGTTTTAGTATAGTGTTTCGAATAGACTATGAAGTTAATTTAATCAAAGTATTTTATTTCAATCGACTCCCGTATAACAACAGTTTGCTGAACAGTATAACAGATTGGTAGGATACCTATACAGCCAGGATACCTACATTGGTGACCTTCCAACGATGAACTTAAGTGAATATTAGAACTTTTAAATAATGTGTTGAACATTTAAAGTGGCGGAGTGCAAAACTTAATGAGAGAAAGTGCTTTAACAATAGCTATAATTTGACCTAACTTACCTTTCTCCTTCCTTAATCTAGCAATAAACTTCTTAGGCGCAATGGAACCAACTTTCTTCTTCTGAGTAGCAATGCTATAAAACAGATCTGCAAGACATGTCAGCAGAGTCTCCTTAGTCCTCTTGTTCTTAGCTTTGTATTCTAGAACCTTCTCTCTGAATGGCCGGCAAAAGTATAAAGCTTGCAACACAGAGTTGCTGTAACATGTGTTACCAAACTGGAAATCAAGAATATTACTTTGATGAGTTCTGTGACACTTCTAATTTGACAAAATAGAATTAAATTTCCCTGCAGTGCTGTCAAATTTATTTGAATTATCAATTCAGAAAATCTGTAATGTTAGATACTAAATAAATTTTATAGCCTATTTAACAGAATGAAATTATTCAATCTATTATGGTTCATACCTAGTTGTTGATTAGTAGATTAGCCTTGGTCATGGATTGTAATTATTCAAGTTTGGTTTTGAGATATTTTATATTTAAGTGGAATTACAAAAGTTTAGATGCACCTCAGTAAAGTGAAATAGATCTGTCAGTTAGCTAGTTTGATTTTGACCAAATAAATAAGATGTAATAAGTTAGGTACTTACATTAACTAAACCAAAATAATGTTCATTAGCCGGGAACTGCTCTGACCCAATGTCCCTTTCCAATTGTGATATATTTGCGCCCTGTAAACAAAAATACACAAACCGATGCAATGAAATGCATCGCGAGAGGATGTTTAAGAAATGCCGACATAGCACTAAAATTAGCATCGTAATCTTCATGAAAAATTCTTACATGAAAAACATTTACTTGGCAGATGGGATCAAGAATAGTTTTATTGACCAAATATAAACACAAATGTGAAAATTTGCATGTTTTTCACTTACCATTCTCTGTTGGAAATTAAGGCCGAGATCCTGACATATTGACATTTGCAATTCTGTTTTAGAACTTACAACCACGATAACACAACGTATAATCTGATTCTAGTTGTAAACAATCACGCAGAAGTAATTAATTCCACACATATTTTATATGATATCCGTAGTAAATGCAGTAGGTACCTACACGACACTTTGCGCTTCCAAATCCGATCCAATTTTGAGAATTTTATTCGATTTCGATCAGGGTGGCCAGATGGAAACCACAGATTGCATGTAACAAAATATTCTGTGGCTTTAGCTAATTTCAGAGAAAACATCGATGTATCAATGTATAGATCGATGTTGTACAAAATTTGTAAAAACTAAAAATCGATTTTTGTGCAAGTTATTGTGTGAACTAGTGATGATTCACTCGAGTTTAATTCTCTCCGACTCGAGTTCGAAGACCGAATTAATGAAATAATTACTAATTCTGTGGTTCTGTGACCGTCCGTTGCTGCCCCGTATCTATTCGCTAGGCAAGAGTATTTTATCTGTGGTCAGTATTCCATCCCGATTTTGCGCTCGTTCACTCACTTCCCTTCCTTCCCAGTTCCTGTCTATCCCCTAATCTCTGAGGAAGGAAGCTACGTCGAACGTAACGAACGTAGAGCAACTGCTGACGTGGTCGTATCCAACGGGTAATAAAGTATAGTTTGGGTAGTACAGATTTTTCTAAATAAATTGTGAGTAACGCAGAACAATATAATTAAAGGTCGCTGTTCAGGTTCAGCATAGTACTTTAAACCGGCTTTGTTTATTCTTCAAGCTATAGCAAGATGCTGCGTTCCCTATTTGTTGCGCTTGCCGTGTCAGCGGTCTTCGCCGGTGTACCGACTCCTGAAGAGTCAAAGAGGCTGATGGATCACCTCTCGGACGCAGAACACTTTAGAAACGAGCACCATAACAAGCAATTTGACCATGACGCGTTTCTTGGGGAGGATGAAGCGAAAACCTTCGATCAGCTGTCGCCTGAAGAAAGTAAGAGGAGATTAGGGTAAGTTTTATCTACAATGTATTTTTGCGGGTCTCTTTAAGTGGCCATTTAGTGTCATATGCTTAATAATTGGTTAGATACCTACCTAATTGGTACAAAGGTAATGAGGTACCTACAATTTAATACATTAGGTATTAAATCACCTAGATACAGACGTTAGTAGATATTAGCAGACATCTCAGATATGGCAACTAACTCCAAACTACGCAAATCATGTTCCTTGCTAATACCATAATACTCAAGGCTAGAAATTACTACATTCTATATTAAAGTAGGTAGTTACTGTTTTCATTAAAATATTATGTGATAACACATTTCTTTAGTGGCAAGTTAAACAAGCATTCTGCTTTTGCTGATTATCTAGTGTCGTAACTACCTACACAACTATACATCTAGGTTATTTCAATTTATGTTCCATTAGTGTGGGTGCCAAGTGCCAGCAGAAACAAGATTATACTTATAGTTACATCTCCTGCTAGCTACATCCTGAAGGAAACTGCAACCAAGTTGGTTTTACATTATTTTTCTTTTGGAGGAATTGGAAAAGGTCCCCTATTTGTATGAGGTGACTCCCTTTTGTATGTTGTAGCTCAAGAATTGTTTGAAACTCGAAAGTGCCAGAAGACAGAATTTTCATTCGAAATGTTCATCAAATATATTGTTCGTCGCTAACAATGTTATACGAAGATTAGATAGCAGGAGATGTGACTGTACTACTACTGACTAAAGCACTCTAAATATCGCCTTTTGAAGTAAATTTTTGGCTAGCATCATGTTTTTATCACAAGTGCATATTTTCCAGGAAAAAGAATAAAGCCATCAGCATTCATCAGCAGGTTGAATAAAAAAACGGTTTTTACTTTTAATCTTTTAACATAATGTGACTTACACTGTACTTAAAATGATTTATCTCATGTTACTAGTATCTTGTTGATAAGCTATAAAAATTTGGATTCTAGAATAATCCATCTTATGAACTCATCTGTGTTATCTGAAGTTCAGTGACCCACTTATCTTGTTACCTACATTCTTTAATGAGCCTCATGTTATTGTAATAAAGCTTAAAATCAGAATGCTTCCTGCCTGACCAAATTAAAATAATAATAATAATAATGCTGGACAATCCACACAGCACCATCTAGCCCCAAGCTAAGCAGAGTTTGTGTTGTGGGTACTAGATGACTGATATACTTAATACAATACATTACATATATAGATATTTTTTATTATACATAGACAGTACTGATGCTTTAACATTACTACAACAACTAGCGTCTTATTAATTTGGATACATAAAGGTGGCTATGATCCCATAGTGAAACTTGTTGTGTTTGTTTTCACAAATGTTGTGTATGTCTGTATGTGTGCGACACACATTTTGTAGTCTTGTAATTGAATTTGATAAAAAAATATTACTATGTATGTTATGCTGCTTGTTGGTGTTGCCATCTTGTATTGGGCTCCTGTATCTGCATTTAGACTAAAGCGATCAAGAATCAAACAAAGCAGCTATGCCGTTTTACTCATAGGCCCGCACGGTCGTAAACAGAGTTTTGCAACTATTTAACGCTCGTTCGTAAATGGGACAGTACAATTGAACCCAAGCAGCCTACCGCGGCTCCGTCCGCCTTTTCGGAGTAATTTTGTTAACATCAATTGAGGGCTTTGCTATGATTAAAATTAAAGGTTTTTTCCTCCAGTCTTTTCGGTCTTTTTAATTCGGTTCCTGTAAAACTTTCGAGATATAAAGTTATCTATAATTAGGTACCTACCTACCTATTTTAATCCGGGTTACTAACTTTACGAACGAACGAACTTTGGTTCCGAACCAAATCGGTCCAGTAGTTAAAGGGTGATTGATCCACAAACATCCAAGCATATAACTTCCGCATTTATAATATTAGAAGGAAGTGTGTAAGCCGTACAATTGCAGAAATAACTAAGGTTTATGAACTTCTTAGCCTCAAAATAACTAACATAGGTACCTAAAGGTTTGAAATAGGTCAGTGTTGGAAACATAAACTTTAATTTCATTGGCTTGAAACACCTATTCATGTGTTATAAACGCATCATTTGTATGCTTGAGCTTGAGCAGAACCATTTGACAATAGAATGTAGCTAGGCTGGGCAAACATAATGTATATTTTTGTTGCATTCAGCTGTCGTGGGTGTATACAGTACCTACCAATATTATTACAGTAGGTGGTTTTATGTCTAGTGATCTATAAATCTCTATATATACTCACTACTATTATTTATTCTGTGGTATGAGTAGTTTTAGTAGTAGTAGAGCTCTACTGATATAGGTATTATCAGGTATGAGTATTCGGTTCCCATATTGCAAGTCTAGCATAGTTTGCGGGTGTTGTGAGAATATTTATTTATTTATACAAAAATGTTGCAGTAGTTTTCCATACTTAGCCGCTGCTAGGATACAAACAACATATGTTGTGAACAAATTGTTTTTTTCCGTTCCAGAATCATAGTCAGCAAGATAGACAGTGACGCAGACGGCTTTGTCACATTAGTGGAGCTGAAGGACTGGATCCGGTACACGCAGAAGCGGTACATCGATGAGGATGTTGAAAGGCACTGGAGACAGCACAACTCTGACAACTTGGACACTATTACCTGGGAGGTAAAACGGTTTTCAATACTTTTTTTTTTTTTTTTTTACCTGCTGATCAAATCAATCAAAACGGGATCAAAAGAGACCAAAAGAGATCCAAACTACTGCTCATGTCTACCAAGACAAACTAAAAAACCACCCCAATAAATTAGCACAGCGACTCACTAAGCCTGCATACAAGAGGACATTTAAGAGAAAGGATGTCATACTATTAAATGACCAATTAAAAAAAACCTACAATAATCACACAACAATCTAGAAAAAAAATCGACACTTTTTGTCCGTTTTTTCGTGTTTTCAGCATAAATATCAATACATAATAAAATAAACATGAGTACCTAATTATCCTATTTAAAAATGCGTAAAACGACAAAACACCGAAAAAAGCAATCTATAAGAAATCGCGAACATCTGACCGGTGCCTTGACCTAGCGATCGCCGCCCGCGCCGCGTGGTTGATGACCGCTGTATGGAATACATCGCTGGTTGATAAATAAGAATTTCAGCGAAAAAATTGCCTTACTCTTAAATCTATTTGACTGTCAGCCAAGTGGTATTCTAAAAGACCTTTTTGTAGGTAACTTTACACGGTATTTTAAACTGAACATGATTATGTTACAGACATACAAAAAGAATGTGTACGGCTTCATGGATGAAATGGACGAGAAAGATTTGAAAGCTCCATACAGCGAGGGCGTGGCTTACTCCAGCCTTCTGAAGAGAGACCGCAGGAGGTGGACTTATGCCGGTTGGTACTTTTAGATGAATATATCATAAAAAAAAGGTTTTCGAGATACTTCTTTATTGCAGTGATTTTTTTATACGAATTTCGGATGTAACAAACATATGTTCCACCTGACCTATAGTGCCATCACCTCTACCAAAGCATTGCTTCGCAGGTCACTTCCGTAAGGAATGTGCCCTACGAATTACGATGCACTACTTTGCGTCTATAAACCTGAGACATACAAGTATTCATGTATAATTTTACCGGCACCACACCCTTAAAACCGGAGCATATCAAGCTGTTTGGCGGAAATAAGCATGGTGTTAGTGAAATTAACTTTATTGCAGGTTCTATAAGAGGTGCACATATACTTTACAATCTTTTTTACTTCTAGGAAATAAAAGTTTGACAAGTATAGATCGAAATTAAATAAACACAGTTAAAATTGTACATGGTCGTATAACATGATGGGCTCTTTGATTTCCAAATTAAGTTAAAAAACTTGTGTTTTGGGAACACTGGTTCCCAAAAGTTCCTGGTTCCTAAGTCTTATAGGATATGAAGTGCCAGAATAGTACAAATTCGTCTATTTTATACTTTTATATTGGTATACCTTTCAGACGCTGATGAAAATGACGCGTTGAACAGAACAGAGTTTGCGCATTTCCTCCACCCTGAAGACCACTCCGCTATGCGGGACATAGTCGTTCTGGAAACTCTTGAGGATATCGACAAGGATAAGGTAAGAGTATTTATTTAAAAAAAACTAAAATCAACCACCCATAATAGAATCTTTCTTACAAGAAACACTTCTTCAAAAGAATATTTCTTTTTTATTTAATTGCTGATAGAATAAGCAATTGACCCATCTGGCGTAACTTTAACAAGGTATTGTCTCGCAAGTCACGATCGTTAGTACGTGCCCTAAAATGTACTGCTCTGCGTCCATCAACCTGAGGCATACAGGTGTTAAGGCTCATGTGCCTGTAATTACACCGGCACCCACACCCTTCAAACCGGAACACAGTAAGCTGCTTAGCGGCAGAAATATACATCGTGGTAGTTCTTCCCCGAACGAGCCCTTCACCAAGAGCTCTACTACTACTAAAAAATATTATAATTAATTATTGGTTCTGTAGGACGGCAAAGTGTCCCTGGATGAGTACATTGGAGACATGTACAAGCCGGAAGACGGAGAGGACGAGGAGGAACCCGACTGGGTCAAACAGGAAAGGGAACAGTTTTCTGGATACAGGTAAATAAAATACACTCTAGGTTGAAATGTGGGTCAAATGTCATGTTTTGACGTGCCACTGACTATCCGTTTTATATCTTTGAAAAATATTGAGTACCTTGTAGTCTCTGAGTAGTAAGATCAGAGGGAATATGAGGTGGATATTCCCCATAATCCCCCAGCCCAGCGGCTAATCCCCATTAGCCGTGGTATTTTATCTATAATACCACCATGCACCGGTGGTGAAAGCGGCCCTTAGGTTGTGGCTTTAAATCCGGTTGTGTGTAATGGATTTTTTTATGCGAGAAAAGCATATGCTTAATGACAGTGCACTAAAAAAATGCTCTCAAACGGTGAAGGAAAACATCGTGAGGAAACTAGTTGATAATCAAGTGACGACCGATGTGGCGCGGCGGGCGAACGTCCGCCTGTGACGCAGGAGCTTGCGGGTTCGATTCCCGCCTTGGGATAAAAGTTTGTACGATCTGCAAATATTTATTCCGGGTGTTCTGGGTATTTTCTATGTATAATAATAAATATCTATGTATGTAGTGTATTGTATTAAGTATATCAGTCATCTAGTGCCCATAACACAAGCTCTGCTTAGCTTGGGGCTAGATGATGCTGTGTGGATTGTCCAGCATTATTATTATTAAAAAGTAACAAGGAGTGGCTTGCAATATGTCATGTATGGAATACCAACTACTGCAAAATGTAGGTTTGTGCCAATGTGATATTTGGACATATCTCTTACTACCCCTATAGAACATCTTTAAAGAATCTCGAGTCGGTACTGGTACTAAGATATCTAAGGGGATATCTACCGTGCTTGGGGATTAAAGTCATAAAGTTATTTCTGTCTTAAATTCTTTATTGTATACAAAAATATTTACAAAACAGTGATTACAAAAGACATGTACAAAGGCGAGCTTAACCCTAAAAAGAGTTGACGACACGACAGGAGTGCAACGCAGGAGGTTGCGAGTTCGATTCCCGCCTTGGGATGTATGTTTGTACGATCTGCAAATATTTATTCCGGGTGTTCTGGGTACTTTCTATGTATAAAAAAATATCTATGTATATAATGTATTGTATTAAGTTTATCAGTCATCTAGTACCCATAACTAGATGATGCTGTGTGGCTTATCTAGCATTACTATAGTCTTTTATAAATAATGTAATTGTTGCAGGGACACAAACAAAGACGGAGTAATGGACGAGCATGAAGTGAAAGACTGGATTGCGCCACCTGAGTTCGATCACGCGGAAGCTGAGGCCAGGTAAATATTCATCATAGAATACCCCTGTACGAATCAATGTCTTGACACACTGACATACAAAGTACAGCTAGCCGCTGGCCCTAGGACTTGAAATTTAAAGGGTGGGCGAGTTTCTTGCAGTATATAGGCGTGTAACGTACTCAGAAAATAATTTTGAAAAATGCGGGTTTGTTTATTGCAAAGACAAACATTTGTATGATATATCCCCCGTGATACACAACAACACGATTGTTGCTTGATTGTGTTTCTGTGTATCGAATGTCATTTTTAGTGTATTCTCAAAAAAACGTATAATCCATATCCATACTTAATACTTAATATAAAGAGGAAAGATTTGATTGTTTGTTTGGATTAAATAGGCTCCGAAACGACTGGACCAATTGGAAAAATTCTTTCACCGTTGGGAAGCTACACTATCCCCGGGTGACATATATCCCGGAATAGAGCCTAATATTATATTTTCAAAAATATTGGGGATCCTTACTAAAACCCGTGCGAAGACGGAACGGGCCGCTAGTTTAGTTATATAGAAGGCATTGTGAAATGTCTTACAGGCATAGTTATTAATTTATCATTTATTTTACAGGCACCTAGTCTTTGAGGCGGATTCCGACGCTGATGAGAAACTGACCAAGGAAGAAATTCTCGACAAATACGATTTGTTCGTCGGCTCGCAAGCCACCGACTTTGGAGAAGCGTTGGCGAGACATGACGAGTTTTAGGTTTAATTATCTTGCCTACAGCATTTTGTAAGCCATAAAGTAAGTAGCCAACTCTGATGATAGAGTTTTTACGCCATCCTTTTCATGGCTTAGCTAGAGCCGGGACCGATAGCTTGCCGTGCCCTCTGAAGCGTGGAAGCCATCATATAAATGCTACTAGCGGTCACCCATCCTAATGATGGCCGCGCAGAACGTTGCAAATTACTGTAAGCCATGAAGCCGGTCTTAAAACCCCATCAACAGAGTTGACCACTAACTGTACGAACTATCTACTTTTAAGAGCTGGAAAATCTTAGCGAAACTTACCATAATATTTACAAACGTTATTTAAATTTACATATAGCTTAAAATTAGCTCTGTCACTATTTGTTATTACGTATTGGTAAGAGATAGCAATAAATTCAAGCATTGTTTATCTTTTGACATTAGGGTTGCAAGTACCCAATACTATGTACGCACAAACGTATTACTGTATAATACTCTACTGTTGACTGTGCCATGTTTGTTCTGACTGAATTACTGAATACAGTACAATTTCGTGGGTCTACTCGACAAAACGCTAGTTTTTATCGAGGCTATGACTACGTTGCCGCACTGTGTAATCCAAAATGTCCTTCGTCTATAGTTTTGTAGAGTACATCTCAGGACCCTACAAAGTTGGTTCTTACTCAAGTTATGCAAGCTACCTACTTCTTATTTTAAAAACATAAGCGCCGAATGTCATTTTCGACTGTCGCAAAGCTGAGCTTCTAATCGCTAATTGGAGGTAGATTTTTAAATAAGTAGACCCCTTTTTTTAATACAAAGACCCCGTGATAGCTATAGCGCGCACATAAATTTAAAAAAATTGGGTGTTACTGATTTTGAATATAATAAAGCAATAATATTTTTTAACATTAAGCGTAGTATTTTTTAATAACTTTTAGAGGCTGGCAACTTTAGTGTGGATTAGCTTTTACTATATTTTCTAGAGCTTATCTTATAACTCAGAACTTTAATTTACTAAAAGTAAAATAAATCTTAGCCATATTACTACCTAGAATCTCTGAGTGGCACTAACAATATACTTATATTTTGTACACTCGAGAGCAACAAATCAGGTCACTTAAATTTGAAATTACTTAAAATATTTGTGTATGTAAACCCTAAAAATTAGAATTAAGTTTAAAACACATTATTTCAATAATCCAGTCTTCCTCGCCTTCGAGATATCAAGGTTATGTCAGTGACTCTCGAGTGTTATTTAGTTTTAATGTTTAGTTGTAAGCAAGACCAAAGTGTATCCATAAAACATGCAGCATTTAATTTTAATTTCAATTAATTTCGTAGATAAAATATTTTATCAGTATAAATGTATGCATTTATTTTTTATAATAAACTAATTTTCTTTCTAATGTTGGTTTTTATTTATCATAACGAATTCAATTTTTGGAATTATCACCAGCTTCTTTAAAATTTACTAAGTAAAAGTCAAAAGTTATGCTAGGAGGTGTAGTGGGGTACTATGGCAGGCAACCTTCTCGAGCGCCTGTTGAGCTATTGGTCTTTTCGGATATCTCCTGGCATCGCCATCGGGACGAGTGGTAGCCCCTGCCAAACAGGGGCCTTTTCAGATCCGCGGGCGGTGCGAGTGAGGGCTCTGGCCGTCCATATGCGGATCTCGGGAAGGCGGTGGCACTTGTGGCAAGTGTCATCGTAAGCACGGGGATGACTGTGGTGGTCATTCTCGGGATGTGCTTCATAGGCGATATGCGAGAGGGGCACCGAAGTGTTCTTTTAAGAGTTCTTGGAGCCCCTTGACATGCATCGAGGCCGGTCACCGGGGTGGTTTTAGTGAGTCGACGAGTCCGTCATCCTCACACTACCTTATCGCATCCCTTGTGCGGTAAGGTGTCTGGTTGCAGATTTCCCCCCGTCATCAAAAAAAAAAAGGAGTTGTAGTGGAATGAGCGTACCCAACCCGTGCACCTTGAGACCGTTAAGGTGGAACAAGCCGTTACTATTTCCATACAAACGCTGTAACTGAATATCTCTACTATTGATTAACGTACGTCCGAAGTTAAGTTTGATACTGAATTATCTTGCCATTATCTAGGCTCGTTATCCTATATTCCACAGTAAAATCAGATTACTTGTAACTTTGTACTTGTAACTAAAATAATAAATATAAATAAATAAATAAATAATGCTGGACAATCCACACAGCATCATCTAGCCCCAAGCTAAGCAGAGCTTGTGTTATGGGTACTATGACTGATATACAATATTACATACATAGATATTTTTTATGATAGGTACATAGAAAATACCCAGAACACCCGGAATAAATATTTGCAGATCGTACAAACATTTATCCCAAGGCGGGAATCGAACCCGCAACCTCCTGCGTCGCAGGCGGACACTTGCCCGCCGCACCACATCGGTCGTCGAACTAAGAAGAAGAATGGAATGGAATATCGATACCGCAGGAATCGAAGCCACACTTCCCACATTTAATCCGGTTAGTCAATGCACCGTGAACGTCGATCTACTTCCACATGTAAATAATATAATTATTAAAAAGTTAAATATTACTAGGTACCGATATTCGTATTGATACAAACAATGAGCAGGGAAACGGTAACTCACCCGATCGAATGCGATTAAATAAACCCGATAATTTACTCACGCGCCGTAGGGACCGGTAAATTCATAAAATTTGTTATTGTAAATAATTTTATTGCCGTATAATAATAGTGCATTAGCAGGGCCGTATTCAGGGGTTCTGTTATTTCTGTAGGAACTCAAGAGCTGTCTGTAGCTTGAATAAAATAAAAAGGTTGGTCTAATGTATGCCAACATATTAATTTCAAAACCTCTCTCTCGCCACCTCTTAGTTTTTTATGAAAACAAGTAACGTAATAACCAGATGCAGCCCACCTGATGTTAAAAACTAGCTCAATCGAGTGTAACATACACACTTACGTGCAAAAAAAACGCGATTGCAAAATTACCGCCACCACCGTAGTAGTAGGCAAAATTAGATACTTCTTAATTCTTTATTGCACACATAAAATTGGACATGTACAAAGGCGAGCTTAACCCTCTTAATAGTAAGAGTATTCCTTGCTCGTATTCGTAGTAGTAGGGCTTATTTATTAATAGTAAGAAATAATTTAAAACCTTACTTTTACGACGATTCGATTTCCCCTATAGATAAATGGATATAGATTTTAGTATAGAAATGGTAGCTCCTGAATGTGAACCTGCTCAGAGTTCATAATTCATAAAGATGCGGTTCCCCGGAGAGAACTTTGTTCACGGTTTCAAGCTATTACTTTATTCGCTCAGGATAAAACAGGTTATAGGTTAATAATATTTGTATTAACTGTGGGTAAATAAGTAATTATCAGTCTATAATCAGTGCTTGTTGCCAGTGATGACTTATGGAACTGAGACGTGGTCGCTAACAATTTGGTCTCATACACTAGGTCAAAGTAGGTACAGTAAAGTACAGTGGTAGGTAGGTTGACAGCCGTCACAGCTCAGTTCGTAGTAACCCTGCTTTCTGTGCTGTAGGTGGTGGGTTCGATTCCCACCGAGAACAAACATTTGTATGATGAATATAAATGTTTGTTCTGTGTCTGGGTGTTATATTGTATTCTAAGTAGGTATGTATTTACAAAAAAAAAGTATATAAGTATTCTATCAGTCATCTGGTTCCCATAGTACAAGCTATGCTTAGTTTGGTGCTAGATGATGTTGTGTTAAAATGTCCATTTAACTAATTATTTATTTATTTAAAGTAGCACAACGGGTTATGGAGACAGCTATATTGAGAGTTTCAGTACGTGGAAGAAGTAGAAAGAAGAACAAAGTTCAATGACACTACGATGTGCCTTCCAGTTCGTGGTTCCCATTCAACTATGTACCTTATTCCCTACTGGCACTTCATAGACGGTGTGTAAGTTGATTCTAAAGTTATTAAACATCCTATCCTATCCTATTAATATTATAAACGCGAAAGTTTGTAAGAATGGATGGATGCTTGTTACTCTTTCACGCTCTAACCAATGGACCGATTTGGATGAAATTTGGAATAGATATAGATTGTAACCTGGATTAACATATAGGCTATTTTTTATCCCGAAAAAAATAACGGGAACGGGAAAAACTGCTACGCGGGCGAAGCTGCGAGCGGTCGCAAGTTACATATTAGAGTTTATTGAACACTTATATTACACGGGAATTTATCGCGTAGTACCTTTTTTATTCATTTCGATCGCGAAAGTTTAAAAAATACTATTTTACCTACATTATATTTATAACTATTCAAGGATCCGTAAGAAAAAACAACCCTTTTAAGATCACTTTGCTGTCCGTCTGTCTGTCAAGACCCTTTTTAGGGAACGGAAGGTATCGTTGCTAACTGATGCGTTAAAACATTACTCTTAGGTAGGTACCTATACCTGGCTGTAAAACTATTTAGCAGTGAATTAGGCGAACTAGCATGCCTGGCGCTTATATTTAACTACCTACTTCATTTAGGTACCTAAGTACTTTTGTTGCTCGTTTTACTACTAGAGGGCACCGTGATCGTGGTCCTGTGGGAGCGACCCCACCTTCTGATCCTAAGGTCGTGGATTTGAATCTGGTCGTGCACCAATGGATTTTTCTTTTCGAAAAATGTATGTGTGCAAAGCTAGTGCTCTCAAACGGTGAAGGAAAACATCGTGAGTAAATCCGTGGCTTAGTTAGTTCCGGTCTAACTAAGCTGTGGGTCTAACTAAGCCGTGACTAAGCTGTGGGGATGGAATAGATGCTGGACAAGTTTACTCTATCTAAAATTCTGTCCCAGGTCACTGATATCTGTTCGCCTCTGATGCTTTATAAATCATCTACAGTAGATGCTTATGCCTGTTTATTTCGTTTCGCATCAAAAGGACATTTAAGCAAAACGCCCTTTCAACAGAAAGTCCTAAAAGCAGCAAATGAGACTAATATCAAAACGACATGTACAGTCTTATACACTGGAAAATACCTACTTACGTTTGGTACTTTTGTACCTAACCTGATTAGGTAGCTAAGTTCATATGCAGAAACAATGTTCAAGTCTGAATATATGTACAGGCAGCTACACTAGAATGTATACTGTTTGTAACTTTCAAAATGGTATCACAGCATTACAAAAAAATCTTACACAACAAGAACTCAAAAAACATGAAATCAATTGGTGAATCTACTTAGGTTTTGAAAATTTGCCATGTAAAAATTTACTGGAACACTAATAACATCTTTTTAAAAGTCTAGATTTGTATACATTCTAGTGCAGCTGACTGTACCTACTGTGTATATACATACTAGCGTTTGATTGTACTAACCTAGGCGGTACTGTTTTAGAAAACAGGCGAGTCGTAGGGCGTTAGTGCCACGTCAGTTACGAGAGAGTTAATCTAGGCAATCCAGATTTCTGCACACTCGACGCACGCTCGAACCACAGATTAAAATAATAGCTCGAGTACTAGAAACGTACTAAAACTTGAATTTGGTCCAGAGTGTCTTAAACTTTTTTCCAAATTTCCAGGTTTTTTATATGCAACTTACTGCTGGAACAAACAGATGGCCCATTTGATCTGGGGTGGTTACCATCGCCTATAACAAAACATTGCTTTTTAGGTCGTACTCGTTAGCGTCCATAGATGTTAAACCCCATGTGCCTGCCATGTAATTTCACCGGCACCTTCAAACCCTAACACGGCAAGCTGTAACTGCAATATAACACTCATACTAACTGGTTTCCTCACGAGATTTTCCTTCATCGTTTGAGGTGTATTATGTACATAAGTTTTTCCAATGGAAAAATCCATTGGTACAACCGGATTTGAACACACTATCTTAGGGTCAGAAGGCGCGGTTACTTTCACTAGACCACCGGCGCTCCAAAATTGATTACAATAGTTACAAAATAGGTAAGCTTGTTATCCGATCTGCGCAGTAGATTTATAGTTTATCATCGCTGGTCCATCAAAGGTAGCATGAGTAACCTAGCCTATAAGTTTATCTAGTCCTGCTAAAGTTATGCAATAGTACCCTTAAACCTTACTACTCTAGGAATAGGATTGGTTCTTGCTTATTCGTTTACTGATTGACTGTGTACCAGAAGCCCTTGCCTACCGTACAGCCATGCTAATTGAATTGCTCAAGAAATCATGCAGTGGTTGGATGGATTGTGTAACTACCCTTATGCATACCGGGTGTAATAAGAATGCTTCCGAAAAACTAAAACTGCGCATTCAGTTCATGATTCTGATTCCAAAAAAAAAAACAAAAAAACGCGAAAAAATCAACAGTATTTGTCAGCTTTTTCCATATTTTTGGGATCAATTAGCAGGTAAGTAGTACAGAATATTATAAGTTCGACCGATGTGGTGCAGCGGGCGAATGGCCGCCTGCGGCGCAGGAGGTTGCGGGTTCGAACTAAGATAGTAATAGTGCAGACTATAAGTTTACAAGCTGTCTGTTAATAATAAATAAATATCCTTTGGATAATCACATCTTCAAGGAGAAAAACTCTTCTTATAAAATTGGCGCTAAAGTACCAAGATAGTCCATTGTATACGTACCCGGTTTCTTCCCTTATTACACAAACTCAAACAATGTACTCTTAGGACGAAGCGTAGGAACTTGACTTCAAACAGTGGAAATACAAACAATTTGTATGGAGCGTATGAAAGGAGAGTTCTCAAGAAAAACACCGTTCCAAGCTTAGTGCACACAAACAGCCAACAAAAGCAACCCCACAATTATTTACATAACAAATGCAAATTGCCCGCTGAAAATTTACGCGTGGGAAATACTTACAACAGGGCCACGAAAATCTGATGGTAGCGACAAGCGGCTTGTATAACATTATTAGTAGTTAGTACATTTTGCTACTTACCACAACATGTTACGGAGAAGTTCAGGAACCTCTGGTGCCCTTGAAATAACAGTTCAATCGAACCCAAAGAAAATAAGGTCTCTGCAGCAGAAGGACAGATTTGTATAAAGGCACATAATGTACTGTCGGTCAAAAAATATGCAAACCTTATTAAACTTATTATTAATTTTATCAAGGGTTGTTACACTTTGACAAGAATACCTGGAAGATGAAGTCCATGTCGAGATAAGAGGAAACGCTACTACACGTATAGCGCAAAGTCTAAGGTTAAGCCCAATACTAATCAAATAGTCACTAAGTATTTTTTTTAATCTTAGTAGTTTATTGGTCATAGCTTTTAAATGCGTAGTAGGACATGGTTACTATGAGTTCGGTTGTTTTATGGCCGGAACATGTACATGGTTTCGTGGCCTAGTGTTAGCCGATACTCCGTATTTTCGCCTTCATCTGAAAGGCAAAGGCGTTCTCCTTACATATTTTTGCATACTTACACGGACGACAGTGGTAGGTACCTCTGTTCATATAAGACTGCGAATTTGTATGATAATTTTCATTTTGCATTCAGTCGCGTTATTCTTCGCGGATGTAGTGTATAGGGCTCGGGGGAAATTCGGTGGCTCTGTCGCGAATGCCTTATTGCATCGCGATGTACGACTCGCTGGAAGAGGCTCAGCAAATGGGTATTCATCATCATACAAACGGCCTACTCACTGTCAAAGTTTTTATCATAACTAGGAATAATCAAGACTCGCAGCAACCTTCTCGGGTCCCACACACTAAAAAGTTATATATAATCTATTTATTTTAGTTGGTATAGGTAGATCTATCTACAAGAATCTTTGTCTGACTTACGTGACATACCTAATAGACAAGGCACAGCCTTTGAAAATGGTTGATCGTAGAAACTTGAAATTCAGGGTTGGTTTGCGTAAGTGCGTAAGGGTGTACTAAGAACTATATTATATTATTATGCTATATTATTAATCAGTTAAGCTCCAGAGCTTCAGTTTTTCTTTAAAAAATAAATCATAAAAATAACAGTAGGGCCCAAACCGTAAGTTTTCTACCTTCTAAGCTTAGTCATGTTAAATTGACGCCTAGATTAATCTAGATATGAGATATTACAAAATGTCCCTAGTGATTTTATTGAAAAACCTTTTGACTTTGATTTAAGCCTCAAGGATCTTGAAATCCTAGAGATCTGTGAACACAGTCGTATTAATGGATACTTATAGCAATCGTAAGCTATCAGGGTTTTACGACCGAAGATACGATAATAGATTAACGCGTACTCAGAACTAAAGTGAGCAGTCAGTCATATGCCCTTTCGAACAAAGGGCCTCTCGATCAAATAGCAAGTGGAGACAGGCTTGCGATCAACTAGTTTTCAGTAATCCTACCTACAGTCCCTAACCTACTTGACTCGATAGGTAGGTGAAACTTAACGAACTGAATGAAACGCGCCATTTAAATTTCATGGTTTTCCATCGCTAATAAACAATAGTAACTAAAGAGAACACATATTGAACACATTACACGGGTATTTATCGGGTATTACCTTTTTTATTAATTTTCTCGGCGTTTCGGCTATGTTGCAATAGTCGTGGTTGCGGGCAGACTGAAAACCTTCATTTGATCTTCTGTACCACGACTATTACCACTATTATTCTTACAACCTTAGCAGTTTTCGTCTAACGGGGGTGACGAAAACTGCTAGGATAGCGGGAAGTTAGTTGATAAAAAAAGGTCAAAATCCATCTTTCCGGAGTTTGATCGATGGTCCATCTTGTCATCAACGAATATTGCACTTGATTGAATCACGAACGACGTACTTGTAAAAGCGAATACTCACTTGAAAAGTACGCCTCGACGGCAAAAGCGCGTTGCTCTCCACTCCACCGCTGCATAGCTACTAAAAAATCTGCATCGTTCACATTTACAACGACGACACCCGCACCCCTCTAACATGTTGCTTATTCAGAAATTTATTGTTTAAACTTTGAAATCTGCCACTGGACACCCTGTACATCGATTGACGGATAACGTAACTAATAGATGGTGAAACAGGCCTTATATTTTGATTACTTGAGTAGGCCTGCTCTAGCTTCCCCAGATCCATGTAGGCGCCAGTGTTATCTGCGAAAATCTTAAGTAATTGTCATCCAAGGCTCCTGTATCGATATCAGTAAATACAGAGCTCAGCCAGACTCCAGAATGTGCCCTTTGCGGCGAGGGTTCCGTGACGTTGTTATTTGTAGGCCGTTATAAGGGATGAAGAATATGGCGTATGATTTTCAGGACACACTTTCTTAATATCGAGCCATTTGTGAGGAAAAATTTCGTATGAATCCGCCACTTCAATGAATGAAGTGGCGTATTTAATCGTATATTTAGCGTATTATAAATTTAATATTTTAGTATTGAACTTTTTTGATGTTGCTTGCTGATGAAACAAGCAGATGGCCCACCTGTTGTTAATTGGTTACCCATCACATATACTTGCATTGCCATGAATGGATGTGCAAAATGTTACGGCCGGACTTATTATATGTTTGTAGTCACAAGGTTATGGGTTATGGTTCACCGTTTTTATCTATACATTAGATCGGCCTAGCAGAAAATTTTGTTAGTGGGTGGCCCACCTGTTATTAATGTATGATAAATAATGATATGGCTTTATCAGGATTGAACATCACACTTAATTTAGAATCTTTAGACAGTTGGATAATTTTACCTATAGCGACTGAAGTGGGTTAGATTAAACATGGGATGGAGATAGTTCGTTAACCGAAATAGCACTTAGGCTACATTTTATTCAAGTGCCAAGCAAGTGAGGCTAAGACCAGTACCTAGCTAGAAATAAACAGCCTAAAAAAGACACAGACATAGGCCTCCCCCATATTGTGGGGGATTTGTTATAATGGAGAAGTCCCATTCTTAGCCGAGAGAGCCAAACGAACGATAACGCAAATATAATTCTCGTAGCAGCTACGTGCTACGGCGTAGCACTTTCAGCTTACATCGATCGAATGACAAACACTGAATAGAAGTTGCTAGTTAAAAAAACAAGATAAAACTACTTACAGGTAGTGTAAAAGAACATTTGGTACCTACTTTGTGTAGTACGAACGTAACTAAATGCAATAAAACGAAATTGTTACATTTCCCAGACGCGAACAAACATTATGCTAAGTTCTTTCATGCACTATCTATCCACTTTAGCAGATAGCATTTTGAAGTAGAGTTAAACATTCACTTTACACTAGTCACAGTCTATAAAAAACAACTCTAAACCAGCTGGTGAACTTCCTTCATACAAACTGAACGTTCAAGAAGAGACAATCTGACGTCATAGTCATATTATTATTATTATTATAAATAAAAAACACTACAAATTAGCTACAATAAAGTTATTTTTTATAGGTTTAATGTTTATTTAATCATTTTATTTTTATTATTACACATTGGTGTAGCTAAATAAAAAACGGTAAGTTGTAAGGTTTTGTCCTTACAAAATACCGTGAGGTAATTTTTCTGAGAGATAATTTTACGTGATTCGTTGGTTTAAAAAAAATGGCATAGAGACAATTTCGTTAGAATTAGGAGGCCACACAATACATTTTTGTTTCAATTACTCACACTTTGTGCTAACAATCTAAAGTAATTTGGTTAAATAGCCACCGAAATTACACATAGAGTGTATCAAGAAGCTTCTGCACATGGTTGTCAAAAGTGAGTAATTTATTAATCCCTTCATTGTAAATAGCTACACGTAAAGTGAAATAGCTACTGTCTTCTTGAGCTCGTTCGTACACGACAAAACAACACTTAGACCGGGAGGCCTTGTAGGAAACTTTACGTCATTATTAGCACCAGTATAATGTGATAGATAAAAATGTTTTCTACTTTTTGTACTAAACTAACGGATGCCGGATTTATAAGAAGATACTCTCGTATCCATTGTTCGGGCCTGTTTTGACTTACCTCACGGTACAGATAATTAGACAGTCAAACTATCAAGCTCACGGGCCTCTGGGGGCCTAGCACGATGAAATTTGACAATTAAATTAATCACATTGTACGGCATTGATAGTAGGTACAAACTTTTTAGTTGTGCTTCGTGTGCCTGTAATTTCCCCGGCACCCACACCCTTCAAACTGGTACACAGCAAGCTGCTTAGCGGCAGAAATAGGTATGCTGGTAGTACTTCCCCGGACGAGCCCTTTACTAAGAGCGCTTCGTTTATTAAAACTAGTATGACATAAGTCCTTGTAAATGATGAGGTACGGTTGTTTACATCGGTCTTCTGATCTAACTTGTGTTGAAAAGTCTTTACGTGTAAGTGCTAAAGACTAGATGCAGGAGATACTTCATATTTCTTTTAAACCTTCCGCTCCAATTTCGATTGCAATAAATTTTCGCAGTTACGAAGAATGTTGTGGTAGTGTTCACGTCAAAATTAGTTAAGTTTCAATACATCTGAGGGATGAAAGTTACCTACGGTTAGATTTTTTTATGGTAACTAAAACAAATTGAACCTTGTGAGATACCACAAAGATTAAACCGTTGGGGTTTTAGGTGTATAAATAAGCAACACAGAAAGTGTGTAGGTACAGTCAGCTGCACTAGAATGTAAGTGTCATAAATAGGTTCAAATTGTTACAATCAATATTTACATGGAAAATAAGTAAATACATTTTAAAACATTCACGCTACGCCCATTTGCCCCAAACTAAGCAAAGCAGGACAAGCCTGTATCGCGGGAAGCCGGTGACAGATTACTTAATTATAAACAGAAAACTGTGACGGGACACAGTAAAAGTGAGCTGATGAACTAAATTTATGAAGTTGGAGCTCTGTATAAGAGTTTGTTGTAATACTTTGAAAAGTTATGTACCTATACCCATTCTGGTGTAGCTGATTGTACACTTTCTTGTTCACCGAATTCCCTTAAAGTTCCCGATTATTATTCGCGTGGAACGATCTTCCAGAATCCAATAATAATGGATACTATGATGAGGGCTCGGCTGAGGGGCAATCCTATACAAAAGGAGGGTACGAGTGGAATTTAGATTAAAAATGATCGCGAAACAAGTTCAATGTCTTGTGAAACTTTGACGATCAATTTGTTCTTCAAACAATTGATGCAGAACTAATGTCAAACTTACATCTAATACCTCAGTAGACCCAGTGGTCAAGTATTTAATTAGTAAAAGTATTTTTAGATTGCATTTTTAGAGTGTATTCGTCTTGGTGCGTCGAGTTGTACCAAGAAAGGAATTCCCAAAATTCACTAAACGTGTACAGCGGGGTTTAAAGTTTGTATGAATAGCTTCACGCGGACGAAGTCACGCGCGTTTCGTTAGTCAAATAATACAATGTTAAAATGACCTAACAGCTCAGTTATTAGTAGCTCTGCCTTCTGTATGTTATGGGTTCGATCCCCACAGAGGACAAACATTTCTTGACATAGATGTTTGATCGGTCTGGGTGTTATATTGTATTTCTTCGTATTTACTTACAAAAAAGTATATTAGGTATTCTATTAGTCATTTGATTTATAGTACAAGCTATGGCTATGATGATGTTGTGTAAAAATGCCCACAAATATTAATTTATTGACCGAGCACCGCTTCGAGCGAAGCGAGCGAAGCGTTTCTGCTACAAGTCTAGCAAAATTAGCGTAGTCTGTCAGTTTGTTGGTACTCCTTTACAGGTCGTATTTTACAACCGATCTTGACGAAATTTGGTATGCAGGTTTAACGGCTTAGTTGCATTTTTTTGTCGTCAGGGATTTTTGAAGAAGGCTACTTCCTCTAAAAAGGAATATCGAGTTTTTCAGCCATATATGATTCTATTTCAATAGTTATTTTTTTATTTAATAGGTGAAAACTTCAAATTGGCCTCATAAAAATTTTGTGAATATCTGGTAAAGGTTTTTGGCGCGATGAGCAGAAAAGTTTCTTTAAATTTAGTACATTTGTTCACTTTAAGATTTCTACCTGTAGAATCGGTCGGAAAAGGGGGTGAAAAAAGTGTAATTTCTGAGAAACTGTTCATCTCTGCACTATATTTTCAATTTCGTGTCCTGGATTGGTACGACGTTTACATCATTTGTGCATTCATAACTCGCCTTCGAATTACCGCCGATAAACCATGGTGGAAACGCTGGAATACCTAATATCAATACTCAGAGACAGGTCTCTAAATGAACATGAGTATGACCAAAATCATGATTAATGCTCATGTCCCACCCGTGTGTTTACGGTGCACTGCACCATGACAATTTTTAAAATAGAATAGAACAGAAAAATGTTTAATTTCGTCATAAAAATAACTCAAAATAACAATGACGAGGAAGGTCGCCGTCGCCAGGTTTTTAACTCTGATGGGTAATTTTGGTGGTATTTTAACCATAATTACTGTAGGTCTTAGCACAAGTGTGAACAATTGAAATGAAAGTGTGTTATGAGGCATCCTGATTTGAACGAAAATGTTTCCCTTTGGTTTTGAAGAAAAACGCCATCTTTTTCTTCAAAACCGATGACGGCTGACTTTACTTTTTTTACCGACTCGACTTGACTAAAAAGAATTTATTCAACCCACTTGACATTGGCAAAATTGTCCGCAAGACGGACAGATGCCACAAAAAAAAAAACCGTGTTTGAACTGCGAAATAATCTGCTATAGGTGATGGTTACCGCTAATCTTCAGGTGGACAATTTGCTCGTTCCGTCAACAAGTCCTATAAAAAAAGAGATCGAAAAAGAGGGTTTAGATGTGAAAATCATTATACCTTGTAGACTTAAACAAATTTTAATAAGAATTCACTCGACCGAAGTCTACTCCATCGGTTAATATTAAAATCGATGATTATGCTCCGAAGCAATCAAATACTAATTTCGTCGGAACAATGACGGAAAATTGGAAATTAGAAATGAAGTCGTGTGTTAAATAGCGGCCATTTTGAGAGAATCTAGATCTATGGTTGTAAGAGTAAACGGTCTGATAATTGCTTGGGGTGAAAGGGAATTACCTTATGCTTATTTCCTTCGGAAGATGATTATGGAATACCAGCGAAACGCGCGACTTCGTCCGCGTGAAGTTATTTTCATACAAACTTCAACCCCGCTCTACCAGTTTAGTGGTTGAATCCTGGAATTACTTTCTTATCACACCTTTACGCATTACCTCCTAAAAATTTGAAGCCTCTACGACCAGGAGTTAAGGCTGTGCGTTGTCTTTTATGTCAGTCAGTATTTTTAGAATTGGTACCTGTAAATATAGATTCGAGCACTTTTACTTCAGCTGCAAATTACATTATATGTATGTTTTATTCGATTATCTAGTACTAACAAGTAGTGCTAAAACTGTAAATATTTTTTTGTAATAAGCCCACAGGGTTGTGTCCAGCTGTGGGTTAGTACAAGCTGCCAATGATGATGATGATGACACTTGATGTTGAGCGCTTTATTGATCTATAACAGTTACAATACTTTACAGAACACGTTCATCAAGGACTTTCCTTTTAAAGTATCGCTCATCACTCTGGTCAAAGGTGTCATGTCTCAGGTGCCTGTAATTTACAAAACACTATTACTCCTTACATCGACATCCTGCAAATCAAAACACAGTAATGCAAACTGTTTGGTAAAAAAATAGGTATTACACTCTCAGACGAACTCTTTGGTAAAGAGCTCCATGGAAAAAAAAACAACCGTTGCATGAATATTATACTGAACTTATCTATCTACTTGGTTAAAATCTAAGAATATGGACTAAAATGTATGGAACTGATTGGTTTTTTGCACTCACGGTGTTGGTTACAGAAAAAATTGCTCGTATTGACCCCCAAAATTTTCTGGAGTGAATTCATAGTCATAAAGCATTTATTTAGTAATATCCGCAGGGATCATCTTGAAACGTCTTAAAGTTAGGTGAATCTAAGCGCAAACTTTTTTTAATACCATTAAGTGATGGAACAAGCAGCTGGCCCAAGCCTAGAAGAACAGGCAAGAAACGTACGGCTTGGTTCTTACTGTTTTTTCTTATTAGGTACTTTTTAGTCTATGGTTAGATGGTTTTATAACTAAATAAGAATTTAACCCGTAGGTACAGAATTTGCTTTACCTGTGCCTGTCATAGAGAACAGAGAGAATAGTATAATAGCAAAACACAGACAGTAGTGGTTCAATTTGGCTCAGTATTGACTCACAAAACATAGACGTACATTGGAGTCCGTGGTCGACTGATCTTTGTGCATAGTTGATGCGTAGGTAGGTTATGTATGTTTGGTATTTGCTGCCTTTAGGCTGTTTTACTGTTACCATCACTAGTTGATTATTTTTTAGAGCTTTAGCTCTACTGTAACAAATACTTATCTCTACTTTTAGAGTTTAATATATTTACTTTAATATATCATTAATATTATAATACTTTATCATTTCAGCACAAGTTACAGGTTTTGATAAAAATAGTTCTTTGATAAACTTGATTAATTAAAAAACCTTTTTATGAACAAAAAGGAACTTGATTGTGTACAAGTACTTAATTTAATTTGCCTTTGTTGTATTATAATTGAATTTCATTTAACCTGTGCTTAGACTAAAAAAGTAATCACTTAAAATTTTGAACTATTTATAATATAAACATTTATAGACCTAGCAGACAGTAAAATAAATAAAATCCTTGGAATAAGTCCTAGGCACGACTTACTGACAGTAAAATAAAATAATTTTATTAATCGCCAAGTTTCATATAAAACTAGTGTTTAAAAAAAATCGTAAATTTTTTGGAGCTATGTTACCTTTAAAACAGTTAAAAATATTTCCATAAATTATTTTCAATTTATAACTTTAGTTTTTAATATAATTAACCTTGGTTTTTATAAATAAATATGTTAGTAGTCTAAAACGTTTTCTACATAATTAGTATCACTACCTACGTAGCTAAAGGTAAAACTGTGTTTTGCCCGAGAAAACAAACAAGTACAATGCAGAACGTAAGTTACACTCGCTTGTCAGCTCTGATTAAACTTTATTGAGCTACCTAGAATGGTGACAACCCTTTGTTCTAATTCAGTGCACCACGACAACCTTACACAAGCACTTTTTTATTTCTTATCACAACCTACTAAGGTTCACTTTGGTAACTTTTATTTTTGTATTCGGATCAAATTCAAACAATTACGGGCACGTTCTAATTTTACTATCCAACGTTTTCGGATAAAAATCTCTTGGAAAAACTGTAATTCGATTTAAACAAATGCTCAGTTTGAGTTCGTTAGTTGCTTGGGCAAGCAAATAAATGTAGGCGTTAGAAAAACTAGCTTATTGAATTTGTTACTCACTATAATCTTATTTTCTTTTACGTATGTACTATGTATGTGTATGTATGTATATAATATGGCTCAAGATGTCCGTGAAGTTGAAGGTCCCAGCAGAAGACACATGTGCTAGCATATGATGAGCTTATGATGAAAACCCATACTAAGTTTTAAGTTGGACTTTAAGCTAACTAATTCTGCAAATAGCATCAGTATTAATACAGTAGTTTTTGTAGTTTAGTAACAATCGTACAAACATGCAAATGTTTTTTTTTAATCTAATTTCTTATTTTTGCCTATTTTATTTTAATGTACAGCCTTTTCGACCTCCACAGGTTTATTACAGTTTAGAAGAAAAAAGAAAATATACAAATTTAGTATATTTTCTTTCTTCTTAAGTTAGTATCCTTGCAGCGGCGATGGGCTTGCAACCTATCACGTATGGAATTACTTGATTACACTTGATACTACCGTGTCTGATGATTAAAGTCGTGAAGTTTCATTTTTGTCATATTCATATTCAATTTTAAATTTTATATTAAAAGTTTAATAATTTGGCAGACTTGTTTTTTTCACACCACGATTCAAAAAACTTTTAGCCGAATCGTATGTTGTCGAATCAGAAAATTAAACGTTTGTCTTAATCCACAACTTTCAGGCTAACTATTGAGGGTTGGTAGTTTCTAAGTTTTGTATGAAGTTGCTTAAAAGACAGTTTGATAGTCACGATGGCAGCTCAGAATATAATGGAGACTGTAGACAAAACTTCCATAGCGTAGCTTGCCTGATTTACTTATATCTGTTAACTAAATTAACTATTAACTGGTAAAATACTGAGCCATGTAGGTTGCGGCTTATAAGAGGACCACTGTATTACCTGTATTATAGCAACTAAGGGAACACACCAGGCAGCAGAATTTCCTGTGTATTAAACACCGATACAGTGGTTATCAATCCTGCCTGACCAAACGGGATGACTATGGCAAGTCCCCCAGATATAGTGGAGACGTATTTTATGCCCAGCAGTAGACTTATTTAAGCTGATTATCTTAATGAAGTACCTACTATTTTGTCCGAATCGACATAAATCAACGCCAGGCTAGAACATTTACGTTCAGTAAAGCCAACTTGTTTAATAAGAAATAAGTGTATTTATAATAGTTCGTTTGTTATTTGATGCGTTTTACTTTACTTTTTTTGGCTACTGTGGCTATTGTCACAGTTCAGCCAATGTTATGCTAGTTTCATAAACCGTAAAACGGTGATGGTGTTCTAAAAATATGGCCGCTATATTTAAAAAATATGATGAGTACCTTATAATGAAAATCCAATATATTATTTATTTATTTGATAAACTGTGACTCACCCTTTTTACTCCGACTGTTAGAAGCTACTAGCTTAAAGAAATGATAGACAGTGGCAGTAGGTATAGCAAAGTGTACTTGACTTGCCAAGCTACTTGCAAGCGAGCAAGCGCCAGTGTACAGACACTATAAAACAAACTTTTCTCATTCTTTAATAATTGCCAGAGGATAGCATTTGTTCAATTAGTTTTCGCGAGATACGGGCATTCCTTAGATAAAGTTTCAAAGAGTCCCCATTATAAAGTCTTTAGGAAAAGAGACAGATAAAATTAATTCAATATTTCTGCTATCTGACATTCGGAAATTTATATTGAAATCGCATTGAGATTGAGATTGTAAATCGGAAATTAATGTAAAAGATTTTGAATTAAAACAGATTCAAGGTCCATATAAAAAGTGGTTTGGTTTTGTAAGATTTCTGTAACAAATTATATCAAACATAAACTATTATGAATTAAAGCAATTACGTTCCAAGTTTAAAAAAATAAGTTTTTTATTGATTAATTCCTTTGTTTGTTTTTTTTAACTACTCTAATTTTCTAACTCTAGAATATGAATTGACTTCTGATGCAGTCTGTAAGTACTATTGTCAACATATTTCTCAGATTTTTATTGCACTGTCAAGTTTTCACTATTGTTTAGCAAAGAACGTAGCGTTTTCGTTGTAATGCCAATGGTAATGCTTTATTTGAAATACCTACCAAATATGTGTTTATATGAAAAGTAAATTAGCCAGTATCAGGTCTCACACGCGCGCTACATAGGCACATCAGGATCATCTGATTAGCCGGGGCGTAATGAAAACGCTGCGGTTAGCGCTGCGTTTTAAACTTGTTAATTTATAACCCACATTTTGGCATAGCATCGCAGAAATGTTCGCTAATTCAAGAATATTAAAACAGTTTTATTTTAAAAGTAAATTTAGAACTAGTGGCGCTGTGTCCTGATCAAAACGAAAAGAGATTCCTCATACTGGGTCTATCCTATCTACATTTTTTCAAACTAAAAAAAACATAATTTGCTCTCGTAGTTACATATAATGTCAATTGTATTAGCTAAACATTCTGCTTCCTTTATACTATTTTCCATTCAATTTAATCACCAACATTCAGGCTACACCACCTTACTGTGTTCTAAATTTAAATATCAAATCGTTCGAAAAGTTGGAAGTAGCCGGCTGGAAGCAAGACAAAAAATGAGAAAAAAAACGTCGTCGGAACGTTCCAAGTTTAAAAAAATGCCTCTGCTTCGGCGTTTTCATAGCTATAATAATTAATCTACATTCGGTGATAGGCTACGTATATTTATTCAGTAGGTATATTATACAGTTGCACTATTATATTATTCAAAATATATACATTGAGTATAGGAAGAAGAAGAAAGAATTACCTAAGTTCGTAGGTGCAAACGGTCAAGTTCAACTCGGTGAGTTTTTAAACTCAACGAGGAATAAAGATACAGTTTTGAAAAAGATCTTACTCACGTAACATTCTATCTATATGGGCACTAGTAGTTTGTCCAAACTGAGATCTGGAGATACTTATTTTATACTGTGTTAAACTAGTAGTACCTACCTAGTTGAAATTAGAAAAAAAAAACAAAAGTAAGTAAAAATATATTTGCCAGAATCACATCAAACCGCATCAATTAGGTATATCAAATCTAAGCTCAACTAAAAGTCTAACAAATAGATGCAGAGCAAAGAATTTTTAACTTAGCTATAACTTTCATCGCAGATAATAAATAACCATAGACAATGTTTGTTATATTATTCTATTTACAAAATGTACCTATTCTATCAGTGGTCTGGTGCCCATAGTACTATATTTGCTTAGTTTACATATTGCATGAGAAGAGATTATATTATATTTTATTTATATTTTATATTGAAGAATTATATTGTATGAGAAGTCTGCCTATATTTATTATTCAATAATTTACACGCGTTAAGGTACCTCCGTAAATATTTACGCCGTCTCCATCAACCACTCCATAAATCAACATAATAAAGTTAATATAATATGAATAATATCATGAGAATTGTATTTATTTACAAGGCACAAAAATCAGATTACGATGTCCAAACTCCCGTGTAATACAGCCCGAGGCGGGAAAATATGGAAAGCCCGGAATTTAATCTCAGACCCGCGTTTCCCCAAAAAGTTAGAAAAGAATAAACAAGGCTAGCAAAATCGTCCGCTATTGAAATTATCAAGTAATTTAATAAAGCTGCAGATAACTCGGTGGCGGCTAGATAAAGGGAATAAGTTTAAACGAGAAAAGTTGATGATAGCTGAGCGGAGCGTCACACTTCTGTTCTCTCGGATTGCCTGCCTGAAGAGCTTTGCTTTTCTAAAGCTCCAGTCTTCAGACACACCTACATATTTTTTTAGTTTTTCGGTTGCTCTAAAATGGTCTCTCTCCAGCTTGTGATTTTAGTTTGAACGCGGAAAGATTTTTATAAAATAAATGATAATAAATATTTGTGGACATTTTTATTTTACACCACATCGTCTAGCCCCAGACTATGCATACGGAACCAGATGACTGATATAATACATATTAATGTTTTTTTTAAATATGTACATACTTAGCATACAATCAAACAGAGACCACACATCTATGCTCATCACATAAATGTTTGTCCTCGGTGGGTTATAAGCCCACGGCCTCAGAGTTACTACCAACTGCGCTATGAGGCCAGCCGTGTGAGCTATGTATTTTATGTTAGACTAGCGGTCCGTCCCGGCTTCGCGCGGGTTTTGGTAAGGACCCCAAATTTTTTTGAAAATATAATATAGCGTATGTCACCTGGGGATAGTGTAGCTTCCCAACGGTGAAAGAATTTTTCAAATCGGTCTAGTAGTTTCGGAGCCTATTCAATGCAAAAAAACACACAAACAATCAAATATTTCCTCTTTATAATATTAAGCATAGATTAGCTGACCCGGTGAACTTCGTATCACCAATGTTTTTTTATATATAAATCATCCCTAAGTCATAGGGGAAAAAACAAAAAAAAAAATTGAAATCTGTCCAGCCGTTTTTGAGTTTTAGCGAGACTAACGCACAGAAATTGATTTATATACATATAGAACATTGAAATCTAGGTAGAATTTTAAAATAATTATTATTAGTATTAGAATTTTAAAGTATTCTGATGTTTAGGAATGAAATGGGACATTTAAAAAAACTTTTAGCTAGTTTTTTTTTTAAATTTTCAAATAGTAGAACGAGTTAAAGTTTGCTATAGCGATTACGAAACAGTTGGCGGTTTAGCCACATCTCCAATGACAAATTGTGTTCACAGGCTAAATTATTTTTTGCTCTTGCATTGATATACTCGTAAGTAAATTTGGTGCTACGTCGTAGCAGTTTGTAGACAAAGGTCTACAATTGTCTGTGTGGAATTGTCCGAGACCATATTCATGGGTCAGTAAATAGAGAACTGTCCCCTTTCTTGACTGTGCCGTGCGTTACATAAACAAAGGACAACTTGTTGGAAGGCAGCACGATAGTAACAATAAAGCCTTTGTACTTACATGCGTTGCAAGGTTGGAACAGGTAACGTCAAAAGTAAATAATAACCGGAACACTAAGTACTTAGTCCATATTCATAGCTAAGAACGCTGTTTGATTTTTTTTCAAACTTACTTTACAAAGTTCCAGTTATTTATAATTGCAGACAACAAAGGAGATCAAACACAATGTTAACAAAAAAGTTTTGTTAACGAGATGCTATAAATTAATATAGGAAAAGTTACAGCTCGTACTGAAGCGAAAATAATAAATAGTTAAGGTGCGTTTGCAGTAATGAGCGTTACGGTAAAGTACGTTGGCGTTAAGTCACAAATCTATATCTATACCAATTATAAGAACCTTTGTCTTGACTGATTGACTGACAAGGAAATAGACAACGCACACCTTAAACCACTGGTCGTAGAGACTTGAAAATTTCAAAGTATATTCGTCTTGGTACGTAGAGGTGTACTAAGAAAGGAATTTCCGAAATTCAATCTCTAAACGTGTGCAGCGGGGGTTGAAGTTTGTATGAAAATAGCTTTACGTGGCCAAAGTCACGCGCACTTCGCTAGTAAAAATATATTGCGGTTTGTTCTACATCTCGCTCCAAAGCTAGAGGGACTACGTTTCGTATTGTTTTTGTAAAAAACTAGGCTTTAAGGTGAATGCGGTGGAATTTTAGTGGTTAGTAGACCTCTTAATAAAGGGCTCGTCCGGAGAAGTACTACCACCATGTACCTTGTTGTGTTCAGTTTTAACCAAACAGTCGAACAGACAATAGGTTAAACAGTGAAATAGATAAATAGGTAATACGTGAATACTGAAATAAGTCGAGTAGACAATTCTCTCTCTTTGTGAGTTAAATGTTTTTGTCTGCAATAAATTTACCTTTGTATAGAAAGCTACATTCTCGTGAGTTTGCAATAGAAGATTGGAGTCAAGAGTTGTCTCCAGATGACTTCACGAAAATCTCACTGATTTGTGAGAAAAATAGCAGATCGCTCATCCCTGTCTAACAGACATCAATACCTACTGCGTAGGAATTGCTCCTTAACTCTACTTACGGCCGTCATTGTCAGTTAGCCCTATTTAGTGAACAAATACTTTAGCGAAACTTCTAAAACTACAGCCTGTACGGTGAGTTGCGTGAAATATGGGCTTTTAATGTAATTAGATAGAAGTTTGATAGTTTATCGTGCGATCGTTAGTAGATATTTTCTTATTGTATGTAAGTACTTAAGGAGGACGTGAATACCGATCTTGATATTTTTATAATGACATTTCATACAGTTTCGGCAACAGGCAAATTTACCAAACAAGCCGTGAGGCTGGATATATATTTTTTTCTTTTTATACAACTTGCTGTTGGAACAAGCAGATGGCTGTTGTTGAGTGGTTGCCATCGCCTATAACAAAGTTTTGTCTCGTAGGTCACGCTCGTTAGAAACGTGCACTGCTCAGCATCCATCAACTTGAGGCATAGGTATAGGTGTTAAGCCTCAAGTGCCTGTAATTTCATCTTTCATCGGCACCTACACTCTTCAAACCGGAACACAGTAAACTGCTTGGTGAAAGAGATAGGAATGGTGGTAGTACTTCTCCGGATGAGCCCTTTCCAAAGAGCTCTACTACTACTGTCAACAATAAAGTCAAAGCCAATAAGTATCTATTCCATGAAATCAAAATGATCACTTAATATACATTAACGAGGTGAAAATACGTTAGCTCCTCACCACAAAACAGGCAAGAATCTTAAGGCTTGATTCTTACGTATTTTCTGCGAGATCCTTTTTACAAAATAATATAGTAAGCTCCAGTGTGTTGCCGATCCAACATTCATCATTTCAACTCATTCAATCAATCGATCAATTCAATCCATTCAACATTGAGGTGGATGCAATGTAGAATTAAGTAAAGACAATCTTATACCTACGTTCAATATCTACGTCACCTAATACAAACTTACTGAAGAAGTGGTTTTAACATGTTTGCCGTAGCAAGAAGTTTTAATTTATAAGCACCCTTCGGATTAAAGTGCGGAAGAAGTGTTGCAGTTTACTAATTAAATCGGTTACTGAACTTTTATGCAACGCAGAAACTATAGGGTTGCTACAATCCATATTAATATTTTGCATGCATCTCAATAATGTATGTGAAAAGAGCACCGTTGGTCTAGTAGGAGCGACCCCGATCCTAAGGTCGTGGGTTCACATCCGGTTGTGTACCAATGGATTTTTTTATCAAAAAATGTATGTGCGCAATGCGCAGTGCCAGTGGTAAAGAAAAACATCGTTAGGAAACTAGTTAGTATTCTAGCAGCAGCGATGAGCTTGAAACCTGTCACGTAAAGAAATTTTGAAATCGGTCCAGTAGTTTCGGAGCCTATTCAATGGAAACAAAGCAAACAAACAACAAATCTTTCCTCTTAATAATATTAATAACTCAACGGGATGTTTATTTTTCATTGAGTCACAGTGTGACTACGGGAATAACCCAAAATCATCATCATCATCAGGTCATGAGGTCCGCCGTAAAATTTGAAAACGCAGCCTTGATGCTACTACGAGTAAGTGCTTAGTACTCGCCAGGGGGGTTAAATTAATTTAAGAACTTCCAGCGTAAGTGTAAAGTAGGAATCGTATCAGCAGGTCTACTTTGGAAAAAGATAAACGATGTTTAGTAAAAGTAATAAAATTTAGTAAAATTTTATATTTAAAAATTAATAACATTATTTTATATTTATATTGTATAAAATTTAGTAATATTATTTTTAGATTTGAGTATTATATTTAGCATTCTATCAGTTATCTAGTTGTCATAGTACAAGCTATGCTTAGTTTGGGGCTAGATGATGGTGATGATTGTGTAAAAATATCCACAAATATTTACTAAAATAACACCCAGGCAGAGAACAATAATTCATCTTATAAATATTTGTCCTCGTTGGGGATCGAACCCACAGCCTATATAGCAAAGAAAGTATAGCTACTACTAGAGCTGTGAGGCCAGTCAAAAACTTATAGCACCTATACTCTTGATAGAGGTTTCTGGACTCTAATGTAGGTTGATGATGATGATGACGATGATGAAGAAACCTTTTAGCTCAACATGTCATTATGTATTTTGTTATATATGAGAGCGCTTTAACATTTTGTACTGTTGGTTGAGAAATTTTTATATTCCACAAAATATGTTGATGGTGGCATTATAATTTTGCACAAAACCTTTTTATCACTCTCCTTGTAAATTCCTCACATATTTGGGTAAAATGTACATCTAAAACATCCCTAAAGAATCAATGGCCTGAGTACACTCCTAAAGAAAAGTTACAAATGTTCTTCAAAGTAAAAGTACATTCACACTCAGAAGCGTCAAACAATTCACCTCGCTATTGACTCACCCATATTTGGACGCACGTCTTTGACAAATCTTTGGGAGCAAACACACGCTCAAAGGTTCGCTTTGCGGAGATTATTCTGTGAAGTTCACGGGTGGATCAAAGCGTCATTACGATGAGTAACTTTTTGTTCGGAAAGTTCATTTTAAGACTGTATTGAGATGTTTTACTTCAGGATTGTGGACTCAATGAAAGGAATCTTTTTATCTGATAAGTTTTTGATTCGCGTAAGTAAGTACCTACGTCAAAACTGCCAAAAAACGGTGGATTTTATTATATTACGTTTTTGGTTTTTGGCCTTTGAAAGTTAAATCTATACCAGTTTTAAGAATCTTTGTTTTGACTTACTTATTGACATATGGATTGGATAATGCACAGCCTAAACCACTGGTCGTAGACACTTGAAATTTTCAGGGTATATTTGTAACTTTTTTATATTCTCGTAGGTGGAGCAAGCATATAGCCCACCTGATGTTAAGTGGTAGGTTGTGCTCGTTAGGAACGCGCCCTACGATGCACCACCCTACGTCCACTAACCTGAGGCATACTGGTGTTAAGCCTCATGAGCCTGTAAGTTTACCGGCACCCACACACTTCAAACCGGAACACAGCAATGCGATCATCACTGCTTGGCAGCAGAAATAGTAGTACTTCCCCGGACAAGCCCTTTCACAAAGTGCTCTACTACTACTAAAACGTCTAATACTGTCTACGTGTAGATATGTACTAAAAAGAAATTACTGAAATTCAACGCCTAAAAAAAGTTTGTATAAAAATAGCTTCACACAGACGAAGTCGCGCGCGTTTCGCTAATACAGTAGGTCTACTTTTGAAAATAATAGACGAAGTTTCATACTATCGTTTTGATTTACACTGCGGGGCCTTGGTAACCCAATCCACAGTCGAGTTGTGGCTGCCTGGTATGCCACGCAGTGTATCTCAAAACGACAATACGAAACTTTGATTATCGTTTTCAATGGCAGACCTACAGCTACCGAGCGTGTGCCAGTATGGAACACCAATACGATCATTAGTAACTTCGAGCCATAGTCATAAAATACTCTCGACACTAAAGGAGTGGTTGTCAAACTATTTTATAGCAAAAGTAAATATTATAACAAAAAGTTGGTGCCTACTATCTGAAATTACTCTACCTCAAAAGCATTGGTGTTTACCAAGTTATTCAATAAATCTGAGAAATTGCACGGCATGACTGTAATAAATTGCACGGTAGCCACAAGGCTTTCACGTCGTAATAACCAGGTAATAATGGAATGGCTTCCTTTGCCGTAACCACAGTGCATATGAAACAGCTGCTTCAATCAGTGCAGGCTACAGTTACTAAACTTAAAAAAAAAATTTTGGTTATTTTTAGAGCTCCGTAGGGTAAAACGGGGCCCTATTACCTAAGAATCGGCCGTCTGGCTATCTGTCTGTCTGTCCGTCTGTCACCAGGCTGTAGGTATCTATTAGAGAGTTGAAATTTTCACAGATGATGTATTTTTGTTACCGCTATAACAACAAATTCTAAAGAACAGAATAAAATAAATATTTAAGGGGCTCTCATGCAACAAACGTGTTTTTTTTGCCGTTTTTATTATAGATAATGGTACGGAACCCTTCGAGCGCGAGTCCGACTCGCACTTGGCGAAGGGCTTGCAACCTGTCATCTATGGAATACTGACTACTGCAAAATGTGGGTACGTACCAAATGTACCATCTGGACGTACTTCTGATTACTCCCCTTAGATATCCTCGAAGAATCACGAGTAGGTACTCTTTTTCTCTCTCTTAGTACCTAAGAGATCAAAGGGGATGTCTACCATGCTTAGGGATTAAATTCGTGATGCTATTTCTATTTCTTTTTCTTTTTATGAAGTCAGCAAATAACAAAATGAGCCAACTATCGTATCTAAGCTGTGATGTCTGTTATAGTCTAAGTGCATACCACACTAGTGCGATACGATTCTGTAGTCTATTAGCATACATTGAGTATTATCTGATAACGTGTGTTTATCAATGCGTTATGGCAACGCAATGGATACGGAGAAACAAAATATGATGGAAAATGAGTAGGTATCGTGTCGTAATATCGTGTCGTGTTGTTACAAAAGCGCTTCTTACATCAACAAATCCATTTGGATTTTCGTCTAGACAATGCAATGTGCAGTTTTTAACGAGGTTGATCTGAAAAATTCTGAATACGTTGTATGGTTGCCAATTTCCTCTTTTCTTTCGAGTCGGATTTAAATCTACATTTTATTGATGCCTGTAGGATCTGTATAATGACTGACTCCCGAGACTTGCAACACCGGCTGGGACTTGGGTGGACTTGAAATGGGTGGACAGATATTGCTTGGACACCAATCCTACTAAGATTATAAACGCGAAAGTTTGTAAGTATGGATGGATGGATGGATGGGAGGATTGTTTGTTACTCTTTCACGCTCTAACCAGTTAACCGATTAAGATGAAATTTGGAGTTAATATAGATTGTAACCTAGATTAACATATACCTAAGCTACTTTTTATCCCGAAAAAATAACGGGAACGCGAAAAAACTGCCATGCGGACGAAGCTGCGAGCGGCCGCTAGTAGTAAATAACAATAATATGAGTTTCATTGAATAGTGCAAACCTTTGACGGTAGGAACTGGTAGGAACGGTAGGAACCAAGCCGTAGTTTCTTGCCGGTTCTTCTAGGCTTGGTCGCGAGGAACTGGTGCTTAGGTTCACCTAGATTTAAGATGCTTGAAGGTGATTCCTGCGGATATTACTGAATAATTAAAAAAGAGCACCGGTGGTCTAGTGAGAGTGACCCCACCTTCTCATCCTAAGGTCGTGGGTTCAAATCCGGTCGTGCACCAATGGATTATTCCGATCAAAAAAATTATGCGCGCAATATACTCTCACGGTAAAGGAATCTGATCTCATCGTGAAGAAACCTGATAGTATTCTAGCACCAGCGATGGGCTTGTAACCTGCCTGTCACGTATGGAATACTAACTACTGCAAAATGTACTATTTGGATGTACTTCTGACTACCCCCCTTAGCCATCCTCGAAGAATCTCGAGTAGGTACTTAGTACTAAAAGATCGGAGGGGCTAACGTGCTTGGGGATTAATTCGTGGTGCTATTTTTTTCTTTTTCAATAATAATTATTAGCTAACAATAGAATGCGTATTGACAACGGTATAATAAATAAATAGAAATAAATAATGCTGGACAATCCACACAGCATCATCTAGCCCCAAGCTAAGCAGAGCTTGTGTTATGGGTACTAGATGACTGATAAACTTAATACAATACAATATTACATACATAGATATTTTTTATTAAACATAGAAAATACCCAGAACACCTGGAATAAATATTTGCAGATTGTACAAACATTTATACCAAGGCGGGAATCGAACCCGTAACCTCCTGCGTCGCATGCGGACTCTCGCCCGCCGCGCCACATCGGTCGTCAAATATACAAACCAAGTTAACAGCGATTTCTAGTTACAAGGGTTACAGACAGTTTTCTAGCGAGGACCAGCTTTAGGATCGAAGGTATTGTATGTCAGTTTAGTTTATTCGCCGTTGTTTAGTGCGGGTAAACACATAACTTCATTTAGAGGACGGCGCAGTCGGCTCGCGCGGTTTGATTACAATTTATCGATGTATATTCTCATTTGTTTGGCCTTTCTACTAGACTTCTGTAGATAAATTATTTTGTGATTCACTCCTGTGCCCTTGGGGTGCGGTTAGAGCTAAGTTTTATTGGTCTAGGTCTGTGTATTAGATTATAGAGAGCGCCGATGGACTAGTGGGAGTGATCCTGTGGTCGTTGGATCGAATCCGGTTGTGCATTGATGTTTTTTGTATACGATGAAGATGAAGGAAAATATGGCAAGGAAATCAGTTAGCATTCTAGAAGCGACATTAGGCTGTCACGTGTGGAATACAAATAACTACAAAATGTGTCAAATGTAATATTTTGGTATCTTGAACTAGTGTAATAATAATAATAATAATGCTGGACAATCCACACAGCATCATCTGGCCTCAAGCTAAGCAGAGCTTGTGTTATGGGTACTAGATGACTGATATACTTAATACAATACATTACATACATATATATTTTTTATTATACATAAAAAATGCCCAGAACACCCGGAATAAATATTTGCAGATTGTACAAACATTTATCCCAAGGCGGGAATCGAACCCGCAACCTCCTGCGTCGCAGGCGGACATTCACCCCGCCGCGCCACATCGGTCGTCAGTGTAACTTGGTGGACCTTATATCTGTGGGGACATCTACCGTTCCTGAGATCGAAGTCTGCTGTTTCTATTTATAAAACAAATAGATATACAGAGGGCGGATTTTGAGTTTTTTACGTTTTGCGGATACCGGATTTCGGTTTGCGAGCTCGAATTTTTTTGTATGGAGATACGCTGCCCCCATATACCGCTAGGGGCGCTTATAGTATCTCCATACAAGGTGGTACTACAACACTACACTGGTGGTGGTACAACACTATGCTCTCTTGTTTTTTCAGCTCGTAATGAGTATGACATGAAATCTTAAAAATAAATCAAAAAAAGTACAGTTCAAACCTAAGAATATGGACTAAAGGTTCAAACAGTGCTCAAAAGGGCGAAACAAACAGATCTTTTAAGTAACTTGTTATGTCTGCACCCTTAGCTACACGAGTGCTTCATTAGAGTACACCATAAACACCCGTAAGTGTCACATACGTAAATGTAGATACATACATGTAGTCCTAGCCTCATATTAGGTTTCTCTGTGTCACGACTGTGGATTGACGAGCAGTAACGACAGTGGTACAGTCAATATCAAAAGTAAATGGGGATCGAACCAATCGGAAAACTGTTTTATGAAAGAAAACTAGACGCTGCTTGTTCTGAAGACAGTAAAAGATACGATACAATACAAATATACCCTAAAAATTTCAAGTCTCTCAGTGGTTTACCTAAGCTGTGCGTTGTCTATTTAAGTCAGTCAATCAGTCAGTCAGGACATAGATTCTTATAATTGGTATAGATTATTAGCAAAAAACGCGTGACTTCATCTGCGTAAAGTTATTTTTTATACAACTTCAACCCCCACTGTACCTACCCGTTCAAGAGTTGAATTTCTAGAATACCTTTCTTTGTACACACCTGTACGCACCAGGATATTAGGGTTTCTTGTTTCCTATTCGTTTTTGTAATTGCATCGAAACACCATAATTCATAATGACGGCTGCAGACTATAATTCACCTTATCAATTAGTCGCGGCGCGTTCAGTGCAGATTCTATTTGCCGCCGCCTACTAGTTAGTTAATACAATTTGAATCCCAGCTTGCTATGGATATGATGTGTTCGGTGTGTGTTCTACCTACATGGTGTGAATGTTGGATTTCAGCGGTGAATTAATTATGCAAACTGATTAAAATTCAGAAGGGGTATTGAGTACACGCGTACTCTTAAAGTTCACCTGAAACTGTGCTGAGAACTAATTTTAAACGAATCTATCAAAAACTACGACCATCTATTTCACTGCCACCCTGCCTATTTCCGCCGCCAAGCAGTGATGCTCGCATTGCTGTGTTCCAGTTTGAAGAATGTGGTGTGGGTTTTTTTAATGTTACTGCTAATAATGCTTATGTGAGCATCACTGCTTGGTGGTAGAAATAGGTACGGTGGTAGTACTTCCCCGGATGAGCCCTTTTACTAAGAGCTCTGCTGCTACTAAATTCATTGGATCGTATTACAGAACAATGTTTATCCGTATGGAGACTTTTGTAATTCATCAAATGTCAGGCAATATTATGGTTGAGGCATCAGATTTGAACTGGAACCCCGAAATTTACACGCTTTGCACGTTTTATGAAACACTACAGTCTATCGAAAATAAACACTCCATAACTCAATAATCGATAATTCGTTATTATCATTTGAGCTACATTGAGCGACAATGCGGCAACATCACTCCGCATGATGCGTATCACACAACGCAGTCACGCGATAAAACTCAAATATAAATTTTAAGAGATAAGATTAGGCATTTATTGATTATCTTGGATTGGCTACATGTACGTCAATTCCTTCTGAATAAGGGTGTTAAAGATTATCCGTCTGTTTCATAATGCTCTTTGAAGTTTCCTTTAAAATAGTAAAAGTCTATTGCCATCTCTATTTTTTGACATGAAAGTGACAGTGACAATATAATTTTATAGACCCGTTATAATGTCTTCGTTTTTATGAAAAACCGTAGGTTTACAATAGACAATAGTGAAGTACTCACAACCTACAACAATTTATGAATTTTGGCTTATATTTTTTGGAGTTAGACGTAGTACGGAGTGAAACAGGTATGAGAAAATTCTACCATACCTACTAATCAGTCACTATATCAACGAATAACGGCCACTGAACACGACATAAAAAAACTAGTTAAACTTTAAACGTTACTATTAAAAACAAACAATAACTTTCACAAGAAACTAGCAATTACGAGGGTATATGTAGATTAACGTTAATAACGCAGATTATGGTACAACGATGTTAAAGGGTGACACACACGATGAAGGTTTATGTTTTGCAATTTTAATATTTCGTATATCGGTGGGTATTTTTAGATAGTCACTATCTACTCGTATATACCACTTCTACAAGTCTTTGTTCTGACTCAAAGTCAAAGTCAAAAAGCATTTATTCAGTAAAATCCGCAAAGATCATCTTGAAACTTCTTAAATCTAGGTGAATCTAAGTGCCAGTTCCTCGCGACCAAGTCTAGAAGAACCAGCAAGAAACTTACGGCTTGGTTCCTACCGTTTTTTTGTATGCTCCTGTTACAAAATAATAATAATGTAAATAATGAAGCTCCAGTGTGATGCCAGTCTAATTAACTGTCTGACTGACAACGTATAGTCTACACTGTAAAGTTATTAATTTTTTTACTTCAAATTAATAATAACTTCACCATGCAAAAGCTCTAGTAGCGTCAATACAAGATATGCTATATATTTCATAATATATAGTTCATCGTGTATATTCCCCTTTATTCTCGTAGCAAACTTAGTGCAACGAGTAATAAGTTCTTAAGCCCTTTTTCATTGCGTCTTCTCAGAGTCTTCTAGGAAACGTAATTAATATTGTATAATCCCTAGCTGTTTTATGCTTAGATAAAACAGATAAACGTGTAAGCATGAACTCTTTAAGCAGATCACTTTATTTCTCAAATTATTTATCTTTACGTTACTGATTATTTAATGTAGCTTATAGAACCGACAACCGCTGGAGACTCAGGTTCTTGACAACTACGAACCGCAAGACAAAGCGTTTGTCACCGATTGATGGGTCAAAGATATTGTTAGCAGCGCGGGAACTCGGTTTATGGAAAAGGCTTAAAGTCGGTATTTCTGGAAACCTTAGGCGCTTAGATTCACCTAGCTTCAAACGTTTTAAAATGATCCCTACGGATACTACTTGGACAAAATTTGTGTTGGACAAAATTCGTGTGGGACAAAAATCGTGTTAGACATTAATTCTAGTTGGACATTTGTAATATATACCTATATGCCTTTAGGCTGGACTAATGAAACCACATACTAATCCTAGAACAAATTTTGTACCTAATTTCTACAGACAATAAATATCTTTTATCTATTACCATCAAACTTAGAGTTCACAGACGAAATCATGCCTACATCATAATAAAGGCTACGATTCAATACGTGAGCATATTCTGCTAACTCAAAAGCACTCAAATCATAGATTCACATTTCGAAACATTAGGCGAACCGCTCTGATTTACAATCTGAGTTAATGTACATGAATTTATGAACATATTTAGGTAAAACAATGCTAATGCGGCCCATAAAACACTTCGTTATCTCGCGTTCAGACGAAGATGAGAGTCCCGAGACGTTAAATATGTTTTGAATGAGCTTGATGGGAATATATTACGAATGTAAATGAATGTAAAAAAGAAATAATTAAGAACGTAGATTTATTTTAAAAAGAAACTACGGCCCGTTATACTGAATAATAAAGTCTGAATCGAGATTCAAACATACATTTTAAGTGTTTCCCTGAGAATTTCCAAAAAGTATAATATTATACCTTATTTTAAGTAAGTAGCGAGATTTTAGTAGAGAGATTTACAAAGTTGCCTAGTAGAGTGATATACCAAGGTATAGAGAAGAGAGATTTACCAAGTTCCAAGGCACATATTTTGCGTATTACGTATAGATAAAACGTAGGTATGCTGTATTCGATGCATGTATTTACTACATGTACCTACATGTATTTTTATTGACTGTCTGAAATCTTTTAGCCATCTCAATTCAGACTAGCGCTGTTTTAATACGTTTTTACTCATCTGAAACAACTTGAGCGCTTTTAAGTGGTATTTGGCTCACAGCTTAGTTAGTAGTAGCTCTGCCTTCTGCTGTAGGTTGTGGTGCGATCTCCACTGAAGGCAAACATTTGTGTGATAAACATAGAGGTTTTTTTTTCTATGGCTGGTTTTTTTGGGACTAAACTATGTTATGTAAAAATGTCCACAAATATTTATATATTATTGGCATGTGAAAATTTGAAACTCATTTACCGTCTAAGTAATGATGATGGTTACCAATCAGGTTTTTAATAAAAATTAGCCTGTTATGTACAGACCAAGATCGCAATGCACATCTGAGGGGTATCGATCTCTGGAACTTACTCCACAGTTATTAAGATCAAAACCCTGTTTTGAACTTTGCCTATACCTATGTACTTGTCTATCCACTCTAGTAAATTGGATGGGTGTTTATTAGTAACTATTGGAAAGCGTGCAACTTTTTCCACCTGAGGTTGTTTTCATAAATACTTCAAAACCTGCTAAACCTCATTAGGGGTTGGATTTTAAGAATAGTTTTCTTACAACGCAAGACAGCAAAATTTCAAGTCTTTACGACTAGTGGCTTAGGTTGTGCGATGCTTATATATCAGTCAGTCAGTCAGTCAGGGCAAAGATACGTGGAATAAATAGATAGAAAAAAGAAAGATAAGTCTCCGAAAAACCTGTTTTTGTATGCAACAGACCACAGTTAGTAGGTAAACGTAACTTTTGCATATTCAAATTAACCAGATTAAAAAATGCCTGTCCAATTTCTACCTCGATCTTTAGTACATCAAGCCAGCAGCGATGCCTCGATTTGAACGTAGCTTAAATCGTGCCAAAACTTTAGTTCGGTACGGTTCCTGTTTTGCACCCGAAATTCAAACCACTTTCATCGCAACTACATCGACAAAATTCTGCAAAATGTTGCGAACCACTACTGATTGAACTAACTCGAAACTTCCAAATTAGTGTCACGTTGCATGAGCAACGTCATATTATCAGCCTGAATCATAATATCATCAGGCTGGGCATGAGCCTTCTCCATACTTTAAGAGAGGGTTTGCCATAGTCACCAACGCTAGCAGGAGAACTGGTGACCGCAGTATAGGTGTACCAGTACTTGGGGAATGCTGCTACTTATCAATTATTGCGATCCTTTGGCTGCCTCTTACGGCGTCCTTGGGAGACAATGGAGTGGTTCTTTTCCAAACCGGGACCACCACGGGCTGTGAGTATTGATTTGAACTAAACACACAATTCAGAGAACTCGTTTTTCAGTATAGAATAATGTAAGTTACTTACTCGTGGCCTCTCTTAGAAGTTACTACGCTTAGAAGTCAGATTTTTGACTGGAGTGTTGGTTTTATGTTCTAGGAGATACTGCATCCACAACATACACGTCAGGTAATGAGGGGTTCTATTATATGCCAAGAGCATTACGGGCACCGTATTCCAGTTTTTTAATGCAAGGCTCTCCACCGCATTTTTTGCAAGTTGACATTATTGAAATTTTGTCTAAAAATATTCTATACCTATCACCTCAAACAGTGGTCACCATTGCCTCTGTGCGATATAAAAACAGTTTTCTTTCTCTTTTATATATCAACCCTGCAATATCGCATAGACTATTCGATTCAGAGTCATTTCACCTGCCCTGGGGCGTGGTCGCTGACGAAATAATTTCCTCAAATGACGTTTAACGCCGAAAACGTCGGTAATTGCCATCTCGCTATATAAATTGGCTGAGTGTGTAACCGGCAGTGGGAAGGGCTGGCAAATTTACGATCGGTTTTCGATGTTTTTGTTGGTAAATAGGTTCTGGAAATCACTAGAATTATCTGGATATCATCTGCCTTTAACTAGTTAGTTACATTTTTTCAATCCTTCCTGTTCTGCAGTCATTAAAAAACTGATAGATAAATGACAACAAATTTAGCTGTGTAACAAATAATTTTGTCAGCGATCAATATGCATGACTTTTATGGTCTACATAAGGCAATAAACATACTGGAAACTGAACGTTAAATTATCTCAATTGTGCAAAGATGCAATTCAAGAAAAACTATTTATAGATAGATATGTACTCAATCAAGTGAGTTTATATTGATAAATCTTTTATTCGTTTTCTTTTCACGACTAGAATAGAATCCCCAACGCGAACCATTATCATCATTCAATCCTTGCCTTTACTTATCTCTCTTTGTCTGTCTCAAATTCCACAACCTTACCCAGGTCATGCCTGTGATATTTAGTGCATCGTCTGAACATCTCGCCGTCTCAAATTCCACAATTCTGTACCAGCCTTACCCAGGCCATGCCTGTAATATTTACTACATCGTCTGCCCATCTCGCCGCAGGAAAAACAAGTTCGCTGTAAATGTATCGAGTTCCAGCAGTAGCATGTAACAGCACTCGCGCAAATGAGGTTTGGCGATGAAGTCGGGGTACGCCCGCGACCGCGCAATTACCTCACCAGCGGGGCGCCACTCGATGCTCGGGAATTTATGGGACCACCAGCCCCGTCCATTTTCAAACAAGCCCATTTAAAATCTGGCTAAACACGTACGCGTACCTACATAATATGGAAAGAAAGCTAAGGTTTTTTATGAGCAGCTTTGTGGATTTAATCTATATTACCTAAAATAAAACTGTAGGGGCCGAAAAGTCAGCATATTAAACATACTTTTCTGAAAATTTGCTTATAGTACTTAAAAAAGGTTAAAAGACGATTTCGTCGAACTTAAAATAAAAGGTTTGTTTGTTTACTTGCTCGATTATTTGTACACGCGTCACGCAAAAACTACTGAATGAATATTGATGCGATTTGCAAAACTTGAAGGTACAAAGTTTTGTTTGAGTTTCTAGGTTTCTGTGCTGTTAAGTATTATTATTATTCAAAAACAACGTTACTAAAACTAGGTCGTATTCCCACCCAGGACCAACATTAGTGTGAAGACTAGTTAATAGACTAGTGTCTAGTGACTAAAGGGAATAGTAGACTATAGGGAATACTACAACCGTAGCGAAGCGTTCTACGCAGTGTAGAAGGCAGGACGAATGTGAAGGAAGTATAAAGAGCTTGCAACAAAGTATTTTTTATTCTGTAGCCTACATTCCGAAAGCCCCTTTTTGTCTCGTCCCCTTTTTTCGTAAAAATATCCCTGCTGTGCAATAATGAGATCTGTCCAATGCCCAATACGCTGTCCATTACATTCAACGCACAACGCTTGAGGCTTATTGTCCGAAATCCTATTAATTCCTCCAAACATCGAACTCAATTAAAGGGATGTAAAGTCCTGACTATTTCATCAGTTTCGACATAGTTTGACGGGTAGATGGATTACTTATAGATCCGGAAACACCCTTGATTTCACTACTGACTTCTAACTTTAGGGACTATACGGATCCAAATAAGGTCCAAAACTTACTACCTTACCAAGTTACATTTGAGCTCGTTAGTCTAAATCAAAGAGAAAAAAGTCTTGATGAACCTATTTTGTTCACATAAAGACTCGACTTATTACTGCTCCATAAAAAAAAAATAGCATTTAATTTTTGTAAATGGAATCAAAAGCGCTGAATGCCGACGTTTTTGGTAGAATGCGTGCATTGCGTTGCGACTACAGAAAATAAAATAAACTATTTCATATTGTATTGGGTTATTTAATTTTTCTGTTGTAAAAACTACAACTTTTTTATTTGCTTTCTCATTTAGTTTCCTGTCAATGATAAATTGGGAAGAATGGTCTCCATTGTTATTCGATTTCGAGGAGTTTAAATGTAATGTTTAAGAATGTCACCTATGTCTTTCTTTGACTGTTTACTCAACGAAATCCATGCTCAATAGATATAGATGAAGGTAGGTAATGGTTTAAGTTGGAACGCTCAAGTTTATTACCGTGTCTTTCTTTTTCACAATCTTGCTAATCCCTTCATCAACAACGTGCTGCGAAAAACGTCTGATAAATCCTGACGCTTCATTTAAAGACACGTACATTATACCAACTAACAAACACCTCTTACTTAAGGGGGGGTCGACCTTAGATTTCAAATAAGCTACACATCGTATACCATTTAGTTGTAAATGTCATAAAATAAATTAATAAATGGGTGTTTTTACATTATTTTAAACTGTAAGGACGACCGATGTGGCGCGGCGGGCGAGTGTCCGCCTGCAACGCAGGAGGTTGCGGGTTCGATTCCCGCCTTGGAATAAATGTTTGTACGATCTGCAAATATTTATTTTGGGTGTTCTATGTATAATTAAAAATATCTATGCATGTAATATTGAATTGTATTAAGTATATCAGTCATCTAGCACCCATAACACAAGCTCTGCTTAGCTTGGGGCTAGATGATGTTGTGTGGATTGTCCAGCATTATTTATTTGTTTACTTAATAAATTGTTTTTCCGAGTAGACACCCGGTTCTGGCAGTGGAATTTTTAGACCGCCCTAAGGCCTCCGTTTTTGATTGCTTTAATTTCCTGTTAGATCTTGTAACAAGGATCAAACTTCCTGTTTGATTCGGGATATTTATTATCTTTTTGATTGACCGGATCAGATTCAAAGTAAATCATTATTGACGACCGGTGTGGCGCGGGGTGCGAATGTCCGCCTGCGACGCAGAGGTTGCGGGTTCGATTCCCGCCTCGGGATAAATGTTTGTACGATCTGCAAATATTTATTCCGGGTGTTCTGGGTATTTTCTATGTATAATAAAAAATATCTATGTATGTAATATAGTAGGTATTGTATTAAATATATCAGTCATCTAGTACCCTAACACAAGCTCTGCTTAGCTTGGGGCTAGATGATGCTGTGTGGATTGTCCAGCGTTATTATTATTATATTAATAAGTATATTTTTTTTAATTACTTACTGATGGGGCAATATGGCCCACCTGATGTTAAGTAGTAACCATCACATAGCAAAGCATTGCGTCGTAGGTAGCGTACGTACCAATTTCGACATACTTACTTAAAATAATATTAGAGTTTACTTTTTCTTTTTCATGTTATTGACAGCCATTACATTTCAATTGGTAGTAGTTCTGCCTTCTGCACTGTAAGTTATGGGTTCGATCCCTACCGAGAACATTTGTGTCATGAACAATGATTTTTGTTCTGTGCCTGGGTGTTATATCGTATTATATGTGTCAATTTACTAAAACGTATTTAATGATTATATGCTATCTTGTCCCACAGAAGTAGCTTTGCTAAGTTTGTGACGATGTGCCCAATTGATTAATGTTTATACATATATTGTTCTATCTCTAACGTGATGATTCAAAAGTCTTTTTACATTATTTGTATTGAAAGTAAACACATCCTTCTATCAACCCTCGTCTGCAGCTTACACAATACTCATAAACTCCAACAATAACTGTAAGAAGTGTTTTATTATAAACCATCCGTCATAGCGTGGTCCTTACCTAGGGCCATTCATTTGTGAGGGCCCGGGGGCCCATAACACTATTTTACCCCTCTGCTTTGCGGTCAGCTCCACCTAGTAACTACAAACTAATCTTTGCGTTGCCAGAAGTAGGCGCACAGTCTATGTAACAAATAGGTACAGAAAATCAAAATGGATGTTTAACGCTGCGAATGTTAAAAAGGTGAAATGCACCTAGTGCATCCAAACCACAGTTAAAAAGACTTTAAAAAAGAAATAGTTTCACGAATTTAATCTAGAGGTACGGTAGATATTCCCTCAGATATCTTAGTTCCAAATACCTGCTCGAGATTCTTCGAGGAAGGGGGGTAGTCAGAGGTACGTCCAGATATAATATTTTGTGCATATCCACATTTTGCGTAGTATTCTTTACGTGGCAAATGTGCAAACTTAACGCCGCTGCTAGAATACTAGCTGGTTTCCTCACGATGTTTTCCATTATCATCGAAATTCAGTGGGACACTCGCTGTTTTCACTTGTAACTATAGTGGCATTTAACTTAACTACTTGTAACTGTATTTTTTATAATTTCGTATTGTCGTACACTATGTTTGTGATCAAATAAATACATACAAAGATTTTTGTCAGTACACCCACTATCTACACCAAAACGCTTATGAAACTTTGTCGCGGAATGTACTTAAGGTTAAACTAGTCGGTACGTTGTCCATACAAACGCTGTAAGTGTTTAATGTCTACTATTTATTAACGTGCGTCCGAAGTTAAGTTTGATACTGAAAGAATTAGTACTAAATCTTGTAACGCTTGTAACTTTCAAGGTAATCTGATTTTATTGTAGAATATAGGGTAACGTACCTAGATAACGGCAAGATAATTCAGTATCAAACTTAACTTCGGACGCACGTTAATAAATAGTAGACATTAAACACTTACAGCGTTTGTATGGACAACGTACCGACTCGTTTAACCTTAAGGCATGGATGCTTGCACTAAATTAAACGCCTTGTAAGGCCAAGTGATATGCAGATTGCATAACTATGTTGCTGAGTTACTATGCGCGTTGCCAGATTGAATAACGTAGTAGACACTAAAATGATACTCTAGTCCTTATTCTATGCTAAAATGTTACTTTAGTCCTTATTGCTAAAATGGATGTCTATCTTCTTCTTCTTTTTTTTATAATGCCATCAGTCCGTCATTCGACAGACAATTTTGTCAGTGTCAAGTAAATCGAATAAATAGTTTTTAGTCAAGTCCAGTCGAATCCAGATTTGAACGAAAATGTGTGTGTTTCCCTTAGGTTTTAAAGAAAAACGTCATCTTTTTCTCCAAAACTTTTTGAAGTAATGTCGGTGACTTCTAATGCGACTTCCAATAAGGTTGCGTTAAACGTTTAACACTACCATGGAGGGGGTATGAAAGTACGGTTCTTTCTCTCTTTCTCTCATAGACGTTTTACTTCAGTCGTGTGGTCTAAAGCACACTCGTTTTTTTTTTTTTTTTTATTTAACATTATATTCCATAGTACAGTTTTAACTTGACTATTGTACCCTATAAACCGCATATGGTTTGTGTGAGTACTCACACTCGTATAAATATGTGATGACAACAATTGATATGCACATTAACAAACACTTACATAATCTACATCCACTACAAATAACCTATAGAAAACGCATACTTACAGAATACTATAGCTAATTAAAGCAATTTTAAAGTTGAGAAGCCTATCTGTAGCAATCTAATCACACTCAGCTAGTCTTTGCTGTAAGGTACCTCGGAACAGTATAGTATATCTGCCCTACACCCATCACTGAATCATCCTTGATGACTTCGCATTTATTTTAGGCTTCTCCCGCCCTAGCCACCCTAGGCCGCCCTACCAATTTATTGTGGTGAGGCATTTCAATTTTTTGATAAATGGTTGGCTGTGGATCTTTGTAAGTTTTAGCAATCTTTTGAATAATACAATGCTTATAGTCTGAACTATAGGGACTTTAGTGTAGTACAGTCGCATGACTAATTTTTTTAAACTAATTGTAGGTGACTGTACTTAAGATACTATGTATGACTAAATACTAACTTAATGCCAAAAATATTGAATACCTAATTATACTCTGCTTTATAGAAAAAGTATTTGGTAAGTTAAATACTTTAGATGACAAGTTAGAAAAGTAGATTTTCATATATAAAAGTTAAAATAAAGCACGTAAGTAAGTTTACTTAATTCCACGAGCCATTATGAATGATCTTTTCAGAGTACATTTCTAAAAAAAAGTATACATTCACTAATAACGATGCTATTGTTGTTCTTTTTATTCCTACTGATGGAACAAACGGGTGGCCCACCTGATGCTAAGTGGTAATCATCATTATATACAAAGCATTACCTCGTAGGTCCGTATATTATGAACGGTGCCTGGTCCATCAACCTGAGCCATACAGGTGTTAAGTCTTATTTATATGAAAGTATTTACATATTGCTTTGTTATATTTATATGAATTTACATTTTAAATTATTGTTACCTATTTAATTAAATTTGAATTAAATCAAATGGTCTGTTACAGTAACTAGACAGGTGAGATTTAATGTTATAGGTATTTCAGTATTACGGCATTTCATTAAAACAACTAGAGATGTAACGGATATCCGGCTTATCCGACTTTTTTATGCTATCCGGTATCCGGCTTGATACTAAATGGTATTCGGCCTGTTACCAAATGGAATTAAATCTGAGAATAGTTGAACTGAGAATGATTGTATTTGTAAAAACATATAAGTCAAAATGATGAGTAAGGCTCCCCTTTGCTCCCTTTGCGATCACAAAACACACGCCGGCTTCCGGTCACGACTTGAATTACGTCACCGGATCGCACGATTAATGAGCCGGATAATCGGCGCTCCAGTCTTATATCGAAATCCGGTCTTCGGCCGAAACACTATTTGTTGCATCACTAATACAACTATAAAACAAGTTTTATAATAAATCAAGTTTAATAATAAAACAATTGCAAGTAAGTCATATCAGCGATTTCCTGTAGATATTTGATATTGTTTTCAAGAGTCAAGACTAACTATCCACACAACCGTAGAAATTGTTGTTTGTTATTGTGAGATGTTTATTGGATCACGTTTTCGCTACAAAGTAAAATAGAATAGAAAAACGACATTGTGTGCATACACTTGTTTTGGATACTGATTCTTTTTGAGTTGTGAACATAAATCGGGAAACTAAAGTGAGCAAAAATACACTGAAGTTTTGTGAATTCGGACACTAATGAGAAAAGAAAAAAAAATATTTGTCGACATTTTTACACAGCATCATCTACCCCCAAACTAAGCATAGCTATGAGAACCAGATGACTGATAAGAGTAGGTACTTAAATACTTTTTTTTTAAAAAACAACACCCAGACAGTGAACCAAAATCTATGTCCATCACACAAATGTTTGTTTTCGGTGGGGATCGAACCCACCACCTACAGTACAAAAGGTTACTACAAACTGAGCCGTGACTGCTGTCACAAATAATCAAATACTGAATATGGATTCTATATTTTGATTACTTTTACCGTGTTTACATACACCAAAAATTTAGGGACCCGTGTAAATACGAGTGCCAGTGCATACTTTAACTGGGTTAGAATATAGACTGACGTCGACGTATTGTTGGTGGGTTTTATTTGTTGATGAAATCAGCAAGACCTACCTGATGTAAAGTGGTTACCTACAAAAATTGCCTCGTCACGATGTAGGTACTGCTCTAAGTTCATCAACCTGTGGCATACAGGTGTTAAGCCTCTTGTGACTGTAATTTCACCGGTACCCACACCCTTCAAACCGGAACACAGCAAGCTGCTTGGCGGCAAATAGGCATGGTGGTAGTACTTGTCCGGACGAGCTCTCGACTAAGAATCCTTTTTTGGGTTTTTTGGACATTATAATAACTACGCATATCGAATATATAGAAACACAAAACATATAAAGAAAACACTGCAACATAATTAAAAAAACCTTTAACTGTAGGTAGAGGTAAGTAACAGTTAATATATGGCTGTTATTAGCTAAAAACCAACGAACCTTTTACCCCCTCTCCCCAAATTATGAGGAAACAGGCTGAAAAAATGAAAGAGAATACAAATATTACCTACACTAATATGTTTTTCTACGCACGTAAATCCCTTTTCACTACATAAGGCACACTCCCAACGTATATTTCATTGTATTTAAAAGGTAATGAATGTGAATTATTATTATCAGATAAATTAGTGATCTAAATCTGATAAGAAAGCTTTTAGCGGCACGAAAAGTTTGTACCTACTAACCTACAAAGAAAATTAAATATTTTTTAGAAATATTACTAAGGTTTTGTCAAATATATAAATAATCTGACAACGGTTCTGCGTCGTAGTATAGGCACAGTCGGCGCGTTTAGACGGCGCGAAAGCTTTCGCGCGGCGGCCGCGCGGTTGGCCGCTTGACAGGAATTTGAACGTTGCTTTCTAGAATATAAAGACGGTAATCGATATTGATGTTGTCAACCGCGCGGCGGCCGCGCGGCCGCCGCGCGGTTGGCTCGGTATCAGGGAATTTCAACGTTTTCGTCTAGTAAATTGAGTTGAAATCACGGTGGCCGCAAGCATAGAAAAATTTTACCCGAACAAATGAACAATGATTTCATGGGTGATTTCAAAAAAGATCGTAATACATTTTTTTTATGCGAGATTTTAATGCAGAATAACATCCAGTTTGATGGTTTAAATATCCGGCACTGAAATTTTATTTTTATTTTATTTAATGATTTATTTTATGTTTTAATTATACGGTTTGAGTGTAAGGGCCTTGCCTTTGATACCCCTCTATGTACCAAGACAAATATACCCTGAAAATGTTAAGTTTCTACGACCAGTTTACATTACGGTTTAGGCTGTGCGTTGTCTATTAGGTCAGGACAAAAATTCTTATATTTGGTAAAGATTATCCACATATACCGTTGATAAAGCTGCCGTCTGTGGACTAGATCCGTGTTGAATTCTTTTTCTAGTATTTCAACCCAAACTGCATTTTTGATATTTTTTGTGCTGTCTTATTTCTGCCTCTTACGGCTGATAGAGGGGAGCCACACTCATACAACCACTCTGAAAATACCATTGGCGAGCTTACTAATGTATGGTTTCTTGTCGTCAACCTCGCAGATTTTTTACTTAGCTAACATAAAAATAAGGACCTAAAATCGAACGTACTTAAATTAGCTCGAATGGCGTAACAACAGCTGATCACCACTTTATATCTTCTTTTGTAAGTCAATCTCAGTTTTTTGAGGTTCAAAATATATTAAACAGCTGATCACCACTTTATTTCTTCTTTTGTAAATGAATCTCAGTTTTTGAGGTTTAAAATATTTTATAAATATAATATGATTTGAAAGAATAGCTTGGCTGAATATTTCTCCCTTTTGTCAAGCATTTCACACTATAGGTTACCAAACCACAGGCAGTATTGTGATTGAGATACACTCAACCTGAAAACCGTGGATAATTTGATCTATCTCTCTTATAATAGAAGCTCAGCTCCATAAAATGTGAACTATTGAAATATCACTCACTTAGAAAAGAAAGTTATGTTATGATAATATATGTAAATTTTCCTACGCGATGGAATCAAGAATTATGAAATCCGTAGAAGAACCAAATCACCAACATAGCTTTCAGAATCAGCAAGTTAAAGTAGCAATGGGTATTTATCTCGTAGAACCACAGAGCAATAAATGATTCTCAAATGGCGACCATGAACTGAAAGATAATGCACAAAATCCAGTGGGCCAACGACATTGGGGTTGCGGGAAGTTGGCGCAAAAGTTAAATTAGTTCTTCCTGAAAGCGTAATAGTAGAGACCTACGTGGGCCAGATCAGCAGTGGTGATGATGATAATGTTGGGTTCTATAAAGTTTGAAAAAAGCAGATATGATCTTATTTAATATTACCCACAGTATCATTCACTGACAGCATCATTTTGATGATTTTGACTTACTTAACCTTTAATAATTTGTTGGTCCCAGGGACCCCAAGGTTAAAAAAAAATATTTTTTTGTCCTACGTTGCGATAGTTTGTTATTAATTGTACTTTTTAACATTAAAGTTTTTTGTCAGTTATCTTCTAGTAAGAACTTGATTATCAAAGAGTTGATTAGCCTCGACATCATTATGGTGATGAAGATTCCGTATATTGTTTAGTGGCATCATGTACAAACTCTCTATGTTAATGTCCCGAATCCCTATAGAGATCGTTATTTTGTACATAGCCTTCCACAGTAATCCTCTTGCATCTTAGTTGCAACTCAATGATCAGGTCATAGTCTACCTTCTTATACTGTAAAGTTGAGCCTTTCTTTTTATATTTAAGAAAGAAATAGTTTTATGACTTTACTAGCTGACCCGTGCCCACTTCGTTGGGCGGTAAACATTTTTACAAAGGTACTATGTAAAAATAAAGATGCGCGGTGGCGCTAGTACATAGGTACTGATGATTGTAGTCATTATAAAATAACTGAAGTAGTACTCGGCGTCGCCAACAGATGGCGTTAATAGAGGGTATATGGCATAAAATAGCGGCCACTCGCAGATTGCGTTTTTCGGGATAAAAAGTAGCCTATGTCCTATTCCAGATTACAATCTATATTTATTCCAAATTTCATCCAAATCGGTTCACTGGTTAGAGCGTGAAAGGCTGCACGCGATATTGGGCAGTACCTACTTGGACATTTTCTATTTTTCCTAAAGTAAAAGTAGCCTAAGTTACTCCTTATTACATCAGCTATCTGCCAGTGAAAGTCCCGTCGAAATCAGTCCCGCCTTTCCAGAGATTACCCGGAACAAACAAACAGATAGACAGACAGATAGACAAAAATTGTAAAAAATGCTATTTTGGTATATGTACCTTATAAACATTCATATGCATGCAGTAAAAACCGGTTATTTTAATATTACAGACGCTTCAATTTTATTTATTTGTATAGATGAAATAAACATTTTTATCTCTTCCAACCAGCTGCAGGGGTTGTTTTTTTTGAAATCATGAAAAACTTGTATAACAATATCGTATTTTGAGTGTCCGAACCAAAATTGAAAGAAATCAAGTCACGCATATAAGGTACCTACAGATTTTCCATATATGTATGTAAATGTTGACACCCGACCCTCCCCCTTTTCGATAGGGTAGTTTTAAAAAATGTTAAGCGTTGTTATTACTATTTTTGTATTTTAAGAAGCCAAACTGAGTTTGAAGCAAATCACACCATGCATTATAATTTTTCCATACAAACGCCTTTTCACACCCCTCATAAGGGTAGTTTATGAGTCCTTCCCAACGCGTGTTGGTAATGTACAACCATGGAAAACACGACCTGGGAATTGGTGACCATGGCTCTGATTGGTCGAACCAAAGCTTATGCTTCGTCAAGACGCAACTAAAGAGTCAAGATGTACCTTAGTAAAGGTAGATCATGCAGTTTTATTTCTGGCGCTTCGGCGGCTACTGCCGCAGCACGCTCGCTCGCCTCGCGCGTTTTTTTTATGTTCTAACCTAACCTAACCTAACCGAGTCGGATCCGCCCTAGAAAGCGAGTGCAAAAGACGCAACTAAAGAGTCAAGTTGTACCTTAGTATAGGTAGATCATGCAGTTTTAATTCTGGAACTTCGGTGGCTGCTGCCGCAGCACGCTCGCTCCGCTCGCTCGCTTCGCGCGTTTTTTTTATGTTCTAACCTAACCTAACCTATCCGAGTCGGATCCACCCTTGAAAGCGAGTGCAAAAGACGCAACTAAAGAGTCAAGTTGTACCTTAGTATAGGTAGATCATGCAGTTTTAATTCTGGCGCTTCGGCGGCTGCTCTCACAGCACGCTCGCGCCGCTCGCTCGCCTCGCGCGTTTTTTTTATGTTCTAACCTAACCTATCCGAGTCGGATCCGCCCTAGAAAGCTAGTGCAAAAGACGCAACTAAAGAGTCAAGTTGTACCTTAGTATAGGTAGATCATGCAGTTTTAATTCTGGCGCTTCGGTGGCTGCTGCCGCAGCACGCTCGCTCCGCTCGCTCGCCTCGCGCGTTTTTTTTATGTTCTAACCTAACCTAACCTATCCGAGTCGGATCCGCCCTAGAAAGCGAGTGCAAAGACGCAACTAAAGAGTCAGTTGTAACTTAGTATAGGTATATCATGGAGTTTTATTTCTGGCGCTTCGGCGGCTGCTGCCGCAGCACGCTTACTCTGTACGCTCGCCTCGCGCGTTTTTTTTATGTTCTAACCTAACCTAACCTATCCGCGTCGGATCTGCCCTTGAAAGCGAGAGCAAAAGACGCAACTAAAGAGTAAAGTTGTACCTTAGTATAAGTAGATCATGCAGTTTTAAATCTGGCGCTTTGGCGGCTGCTGCCGCAGCACGCTCGCTCCGCTCGCTACCTCGCGCGTTTTTTTTATGTTCTAACCTAACCTAACCTATCCAAGTCGGATCCGCCCTAGAAAGCGAGTGCAAAGACGCAACTAAAGAGTCAGTTGTATCTTAGTATAGGTATATCATGGAGTTTTATTTCTGGCGCTTCGGCGGCTGCTGCCGCAGCACGCTCGCTCTGCTCGCTCGCCTCGCGCGTTTTTTTATGTTCTAACCTAACCTAACCTATCCGAGTCGGATCCACCCTAGAAAGCGAGTGCAAAGACGCAACTAAAGAGCCAAGTTCTATCTTAGTATAGGTAGATCATGCAGTTTTATTTCTGGCGCTTCGGCGGCTGCTGCCGCAGCACGCTCGCTCTGCTCGCTCGCCTCGCGCGTTTTTTTTATGTTCTTACCTAACCTAACCTATCCAAAGTCGGATCCGCCCTAGAAAGCGAGTGCAAAGACGCAACTAAAGAGCCAAGTTCTATCTTAGTATAGGTAGATCATGCAGTTTTATTTCTGGCGCTTCGGCGGCTGCTGCCGCAGCACGATCGCTCCGCTCGCTCGCTTCGCGCGTTTTTTTTATGTTCTTACCTAACCTAACCTATCCAAAGTCGGATCCGCCCTAGAAAGCGAGTGCAAAGACGCAACTAAAGAGCCAAGTTGTATCTTAGTATAGGTAGATCATGCAGTTTTATTTCTGGCGCTTCGGCGGCTGCTGCTGCAGCACGCGCGCTCCGCTCGCTCGCCTCGCGCGTTTTTTTTATGTTCTAACCTAACCTAACGTATCCGAGTCAGATCCGCCCTAGAAAGCGCGTGCAAACGTAGCATAGGTTTTGGCATCCAATCCTAAGCTTGTGTTTTCCAAAAGTGCAGAAAATTTGGTATGACCAACCACGAAATACACGACCATGGAATTGGATGCAAGAATGTAAACCAATTCCTGGCTGTGTTTTCCATGGTTGTGTATTCCATGATTAAGTTTGAAGCTAGTTCCATGATTTTTCCATACAAACTTTGACGTCTCATCACACCCTGTATAAGGGCAATTAAAAAAAATCCATAACGCCTTTTAAAATAACATTTATCCTAAATTTCATTTCAATACGATCGCTAAACATGCATACAAACGTTTACACCCTTTTTCAACCCCTTGGGTGTAAATTTTCGTAAATAGTTTATTAGTAAACACCTAAACCTTTCAAAGAATGCCTAAGCCAAATGTTTATAAGTTGGCGTATTTATGAAATGAATATATTTCCTTTCAACCAGCTGTAGGGGTTTTTTTTTTAAAATCATGAAAAACTTGCATAATAATAACGTATTTTAAGTGTCTGAACCAAGGTTGAAGTAAATTAAGCCGCACCTACAATTTTATCCATATAAATATTGACGCCCGACCTCCCCTTTTCATAAGGGTGGTCATGAAAAATTTTTAAACGTAGTAATTATTGTATTTGTATTTAAAGAAGCCAAACTGAGTTTGAAGCAAATAGCACCACTCATTATGATTTTTCCATACAAACTTTGGCATCCCATCACACCCCTAATAAGGGTAATTAAAAAAAACAATAATGCATTTTTGAAACCTTGACATTAGTAACATTATCCAAAGTTTCATTTCAATGTATGTGATCACTAAATACGATTCTGCATACAAACGTTTACGCCCCTTTTCACCCCCTAGAGTGCGAATTTTCAAAAATTGTTTCTTAGTAAGCACTTAAGCTTTTTAAAGAGTGCCTACGCCAAATGTTTTTATGTTGGCATAATTTTATTTTCTACGAAATTATTGGGGTAGAGGTAGCTGTAGGGGTTGTTTTTTAAAACCATGAAATACTCGTTTAGTAATATCGTATTTTAAGTGTCCGAACAAAGATTGAAGTAAATCAAGCCAAGCATACAGATTTTTCCATATAAATGTTGACACCCGACCATCCCCTTTCGGAAGGGTAGTTTTGAAAAATTTTGAATGTAGTCATTAATATTTTTGTATTTTAAGAAGCCAAACTGAGTTTGAAGCAAATCGCAACACGCATTACGATTTTTTCATACAAACTTTAACACCCCATCGCACCCCTTATAAGGGTTGTTTAAAAAAAAACAATGATGCATTTTATTAGCCTTGCCATAAGTAACATTTATTCAAAGTTTCATTTCAATACGACCACTGAATACGATTTTGCATACAAACGTTTTCACCCCTTTTCAACCCCTTAGGGTGCGAATTTTCAAAAATCGGTTCTTAGTGAGCGTTTACACCCTCTAAAGAATCCTTGTGCCAAATTTCAGACTTCTAAGCCTTGTAGTTTCGGAGGAATCGTGATGAGTCAGTGAGTGAATGGACTTCTCTTTTATATAATAGATTCCCCAAGCACGGTAGATATCCCCTCCAATCTCTTAGTACCAAGTACCTACTCAAGATTCTTCGAGGAAGTCTAAAAGGGTAGTCAGAAGTATGTCCAGATAGTACATTTGGTACATATCCACATTTTGCAGTATTCTATTACAATTTAATCCATTATATTTATTTTAACTTGATCGTAATTCATTGAAAACGATTCAAACACTGCATACTAAAGTTCAAGTTGATCCCTAGCAAAGAGTGTAGAGGATACTCAAGTTATGGTTAAAATCATGTTCCGAGAATTTTATAGTCAAACTAAGATCATTTTTATTATTTTCAAAATTGGACCCCGTGGACCCCTAACTTGAAAAAAAGGGTTAAAATGTCTTCATTTTACTTGTGTCAACCGCGTAGTGACCGCGCGGTTGGCTGCTTGACAGGAATTTGAACGTTATTATTTAGAACATAGAGACGATATTCGGTATAGATCTCTCAACCGCGCGGCGGCCGCGCGGCCGCCGCGCGGCCGCCGCGCGAAAGCTTTCGCGCCGTAGGAATTTGAACGTTATTATTTAGGACATAGAGACGATTTTCGGTAAATATCTTTCAACCGCGCGGCGGCCGCGCGGCCGCCGCGCGGCCGCCGCGCGAAAGCTTTCGCGCCGTATAAACCCGCCCTGTAGGTTGCCCTCAAAGTAGATAATATAATCTATATCTATACCAATTATCTTTGTCCTGACTGACTGACTGGGATATAGACAACGCACAGCCTAAACCACTGGTCGTAGAGACTTGAAATTTTCAGAGTATAATTATCTTAGTGCGTAAAAGTGTACTTAGGAAAGAATTTTCAAAATTCAACCTTGAAACGTGTACAGCGGGGGTTAAAGTTTGTATGAAAATAGCTTCACGCGAGCGGTCGCACGCGTTTCGCTAATAATTTATAATAATACATTTTTTATAAAACATCGCTTAGCCTCAAACTAAGCAAAGTTTGTACTACTGGAACCAAATAACTGATAAAATAATTATATACGTTATTTTTGTAAAGATATAGGTACCAATAAACACCTAGACAGACATCAATCATTTTTGTTCATCACACAAATGTTTGTTCTCGGTGAGGATTAGATGAAGTAGGTATACTTAGCACTTAAACCATTCTGATAGCTCAGTTAGATCCATAAGAAAGACATGGTCAATACCGTGACTTTTCTCATAAAAAATAGGGTTCGGTACACACACTTAAAGTAAAAATCTCTAGCAGTTTCTTTTATAAAACCATTACACTTGTATTTATTTGTAGAAAAAAGCAGTACTACAAGGCAAATGTCTGGCTGATTTATCTGAGACATATATATTTTTTATTGAGTATTCTGGTTTTTAATTCAAAAACAAATAATCAACGAAGTTGTGAGATATGAAAAACAATAGTAGGGCCTGCTGAGTCATCTATTTAAATATTATGTTGCCACTGTAAAAATTCGTAGGTACAGTAGGCAGGGGATAAGTACACCAAAAATCCCTTTATTACATAAAATCATGCGAAGTCATTTAATAGTGAATAACTATGTTGTAACTATTACATTAGCCATGAGAATTTTAATTGAAGTCTCGGGAAGAATTCCATTGTAGTCTGACGTAATTTTTTGTGCCGAGGTAAAAATGTAAGAATTTCAAACACAATGTAGAGCTACCGACGCGCATTTTCACGATTAAGCTTTTGGAGCTTAATTAAAACTTCCGTTGGTACTTAAACTATTTGTGAGACATCAGCTGGGTATTCATAACAGATAGATAGAGATGAAAAACACTTTATTGTACACTAGCGGTCTGTCCCGGCTTCGCACGCGTCTTAGTAGGGGTATCTAATTTTTTTGAAAATATTATAGCCTTTGTCATCTATGGTGTAGCTTTCTAACGGTGAAAGAATTTTTCAAATCGGTCCAGTAGTTTCTGCGCCTATTCAATGCAAACAAACAAGCAAACAATCAAATCTTTTCACTTTATAATATACTAGCGGTCCGTTCTGGCTTCGCACGGGTTTTAGTAAGGATCCCTAATTTTTTTGAAAATGTAATATAACCAATGTCACTCGGGGATAGTGTAGCTTCCTAACGGTGAAAGAATTATTCAAATCGGTCCAGTAGTTTCGGAGCCTATTCAATACAAACAAACAAAGTTTTCCTCTTTATAATATTAGTATGATTATAATATTAGTATGAAGTATCGACAAGGATACATTATACATAAACGAATAAAGTACAATAGGCGGCCTTATCGCTGATTTGACGACCAATGTTGCACGGCGGGCGAATATCCGCCTGTGACGCAGGAAGTTGCGGGTTCGATTCCCGCCTTGGGATAAATGTTTTTACGATCTGCAAATATTTATTCCGGGTGTTCTGGTCTGCTTCACAAAAGTGATTACAAAAAGTCAATTTATCCTCATTAAGCATTGTTCTATACACGTTGTTTGCAGTGCAAGCCACCTGCATCCATTCATCATATTAACCCAACTCTCATGGTACAACCCAGTAATCTTTATTAGTAGTAACTTTTCACGTAGAATTAGTCCCAGAGCTCTCGTTTAGTTCTACAAATTGTTTTACTGCAACCGCAGAGTATAATGTATGGGACGTATAAACAAATGCTTTCGCAAGAAACTGTTATCTTGGTACTAGTTACTTTAACTAGAGTTTATGATAGGAAGGGAATTATGGGCAGTGTTTGAGAAAACAGCTCTTGTTGTAGGATCTTTGTTTGAGCTGGTTATTTCTTTTTTATTCTTAAACAGGCTTCTTCATCTATTTGTAATTCATACAGCATCAGTGGTAACTTTTTAGTTATACCTGACGGGACGCTGACAAACCATAAATGGTCAATCCACAGGAACAACACGATCAATATATGTTCATAAAAAAAACAACAATTTTTGATGAAGTGGTCCATAACAATGCTTTTCTAGTTGATTTTTCTAAAATAGAAGATAGAAATAAACAAACATAATTTAAAAACTTTGTCAGTAATTTTGAATTTAAAACCAAATTACTGAACTGATTTGGTTTTAAAAATAAAAACTAAAGAAATTTCAAATCAGTCCGCAATCAACGGAGAAATTTTTGGAATACATACAGGCAAACATAAAAACTCTCGAATTCTTGAAGTCTGTTAAAAATTAAAAAAAAAACATGTAACGTTAATTATAATGAATGAATGAATGAAAATACTTAATACACACCTTACAAACTAACTATATGAAAAACTATTACACTCGTAAGTACATACATGGTTTTCTTGATAAAATAAGTTTCTACTAAATCCACACAGTATAAAAGTAATAATAATAATAATAATGCTGGACAATCCACACAGCATCATCTAGCTCCAAGCTAAGCAGAGCTTGTGTTATGGGTACTAGATGACTGATATACTTAATACAATATATTACATACATAGATATTTTTATTATACATAGAAAATACCCAGAACACCCGGAATAAATATTTGCAGATCGTACAAACATTTATCCCAAGGCGCCACATCGGTCGGTAATGCAGGAAGACACGGAAAATATCGTATTGCACTGCATTAGACAGTAAAAGGTCTCTCTAAATTAGTTCGAACACGATATTCCAGTATATCTACTTGCAGAACAAGAAGTGCAATTTCATTTATTTCCCGTAATCGCATGGAAGTGTCCGCGTCCATACAAAACGTGCCCATGAAATATGTATGATCAAAATACGATTGAACACGAAACAGCCAGTAGCGGTCCAGCAGTAAATATGTTTTTGTTTGGTTATAAATATCGGTTCAGTTCGTATCATATGTACTGTTTTTGTGATTGAGCATTGATGCGGACAAGTTGGCTGTTGTGTGTTGGCTACATGGAGAGAATTTAAACAGCTGTTTGGGATGCGAATGGCGTAGTAGTACAGATGAAAGGCTAATTGATAATATCAAACTAATTTTGAAAACCTAATGCATTACGACTGGAACGCACGTGACTGCGTTCGCGTTAAGCTATATTTTTATACCAGCTTTAACCCTCGCTGTACTGTTTTAGGGGTTGAATTTCGGGAATTCTTGCATTAGTATACAGGGTAATTGGTTTGTCAGGGTAATTTAGTGTTGTTTTCAAGTCTCTATGACCAGCCGTTTAGGCTGCGCGTTGGCTAATGTCAGTCAGTCAGTCAGATTTGTAAAACAACAATTATTTTTAGAAGAAAAAAGTAAATATGTTACCTAAATCACAGCAATGTTTATAAATGGTATACAGCCACACCAACGCGTCACGTGACCCTTTTTTTTCATTTTCAACATGAGTATTTTCTTCCATTTATTTTTTTCTTACCTAGTCTCGATTCAAACTTGTACAGTTTCAGAATACTGCTCTAAAACACATGCTTATCTAATCAAATGAGAAGGTAGAGTAAAACCATGTTAGTTGTACCATAAATCCTCCGTCTCAACCCAATTCACCATTCCATGTCTACTATCTCAAATTGCCATGAATTCGCTAGTTAGTACACAAATTAATTAATAGAACATCGTGAGCTCGCATAATCGTACATTTAACTATATTTGTTTCGTATCGCACTCCGCATGCTGGTATATCTTTTAATTTAACAAGCTGTAGGGGTGTTACTATTGCATATTTTTATTTATAAATTTCGAAATAATCCCACTACAAAAATTTAACTTTTTGGAACGTGAAAGTTTAAAAGGTTTTATAGAAAAGAAAAGAAATGATTTATTTGACACATAAGCACACATGTCATAAGCAAGCATGATACACCAAACAGAAATAATTAGCAAGATAGATAGGTACATTAGAACAACTAAACGCAAAAATACGGACACAAGTGTCCGTACCGTATTACAGAGGTTAATTTATGAAATACCTAGCAACTAACTTTTAGCTCGTTAAGGTGTGGATGCCGACCATTTTGTGTCTCAATGGGAGTGGTGGTTGGACAGATTTGGATAAAATTCAAAGTAAATTTAGTTCGTGACCTAAAGTCGCATAAAAGTTTATTTTTATCCGCTGCGAGGGAAATCGCTGGTGCTAGCCGAACTATTTGTGTTATTAAAAAAACGACGCTGGTTCGAATTGGATAAAACTTAGAATATATTCAGGTAAAGGTGAATTCTGTATATTCATGATCTAGAATACCTTTAACATTAGTATCACGCAAGAAAAACCGTTGTTGGATGCTGCTTTTGAATAAAACCAACAGGGTAAGTAAGAAAATAACAAATCCGTTTAAATCCTTTGTGGATGTCTAAAGGATTTTTACTTTGATATTTATGAAAAAGAAAATAGAAACAACCTCACGTTTATCCTTAGTTACGGTAGATATCCAAAGTCAAAGTCAAAAAGCATTTATTTAGAAATATCTGCAGAGATCATCTTGAAACGTCTTACATAAGATTTGAATTAATGTTTTATGTGTTAAGACTATGAATTTCCGGGTTGGAAGTTTAGTGGTATTTTCTGGAAGTTTATTATAGAATCGTGTAGTGTTCCCTATAAATGACCCATTTACATTGGCAGTCGAAATTTAGGAATATATAATTTACTATTGTTTCTAGTCACCGCCGTATACTATCGTACTTTGGCCATATAGCCAGGCGAGGCGGCGAAAACCTCAAAAAGCTGGTCATCGTTGGAAATGTACAATGAAAGCGGTCGCGTGGTAGATCTCCAACACGATGGACTGACCAGCTTAAAGAGGGTAAAGGCCAGTTTTACGAAGTAGTCAAATTGGCGACTAACAGAACGCGCTGGAGACAAGCCGTCCACTCCATTACTAAGACATCCAGTGATCACGATGTTCAGTCATGAAGTGCCGACCACAGAGAGAGAGATTGTTTCTAGTGTTAATACTGTGCACATCACTTTTTTTTACTTTCAGATCGCTTAGACCTACCAAGTACTATCAACTGAGGATTTTTAGAGGATATTTTAGGGGGTTAGTCAGACGTACTTCCAAATATTACGTTTCGTTATTATATTACATACTTACCTTTTGCAATAATTGGTATTCTATACAGGTTGCAAGTCCATTGCTGGTGTTAGAATAAATAGTACCTGGTTTCCTCACGATGTTTTTCTTCACCGTTCAATTCAGGATAGAGATATAGGGACATCCCTAGTGTATTCCCAAAGCTTGCTTGCTAATTTACCAATTACGCAAAGGGAGTTGTGGTGCGCATTATAGTTATGAATTTTAGTGCTATTTTAATACATAAAAGCTTTTAAATAATTAAAACGGATGCTTTAGAGATTGTAGTTCCGAAAGGAAGTGAGATTATTTCCAAAATGCTTTAGTAATTAGGTGCCTAATTAACATGAATACTATCGAGCCTCGTTACTTAAATCCAAATCTATACACAACGGCATATAAATTAAGTGGGAGCATATTATATGATATATCTACAGTAAAATACATAACTACTATAAGTAGGTTGCGGGTTCGATTTCCGAATTGGGATAAATGTTTGTATTATCTGCAAATATTTATTCCGGGTGTTCTAGGAATTTTCTATGTATAATAAAAAATATTCATGTATGTAATGTATTGTATTAAGTATATCAGTCTTTTAGTATCCATAACACAAACTCTGCTTAGCTTGGGGCTAGATGATGCTGTGTGGATTGTCCAGCATTATTATTATTGTTCGCTCAGCGTAAATACAACAAACAAAATTGCAAACGTTTTTTCTACGTTTGTGCATGTTTATCAGTGTTGTTTTCCGAATAGGGTAGGGAAGTAAATTGGCGAAAAACAGTTGTAACGGACTTAAATGTCCGGGCGCACCCCACGGGTTGTTTTAACTTATTTAGTCGTATGAATAGGTTTAGCACGTTTGTACTATTTTTGTCGCTTTGTTTACTAACGACTATGGACCAAAGAAATTTACATCCTACTAATATTATAAATGCGAAAGTTTGTAAGTATGGATGGATGGATGTTTGTTACTCTATCACGCTCTAACCAGTTGACCGATTTGAATGAAATTTGGTATAGTTATAGATTTTAACCTGGATTAACATATAGACAAGTTTTTATCCCGAAAAAATAACGGGAACGGGAAAAAACTGCCACGCGGGCGAAGCTGCGAGCGGCTGCTAGTATTATTATGTGGTTTTGATAAAGTTTTGGGATGTGGCACAAGTAACAGCGCACAGCGCATCATCATCAAACCGTTATCGTCGTTAGTGAAATCGGGATGGTTGTGGGTACGGCTAGAAATAAGAAAAGTATCACGACTATAATCCTCAAGCACTGTAGATATCCCCTCTTAGTAACAAGTAATATAATCTGTCAACAAACCAAATTTCTTATAAAATGATTTACTTCATAGATTTCTGAATCAATAATTATTGTTATATTAATAATTATTTGTTAGTTATTAATTATATATATAAAATATTTTTTGGTTTTATAGTGCACTTAAAGTGATCACAAAGATTTTATATTATTCCAAAAGTTATACCCCCGTTTAAGATTGGAGCCCACGACCTTTCTTTTAATACGAAGATGCGCTACCACCTGCGCCATCGCGAGTCTAACTCCACTCGACAAAATACTCTCACAATTGCGACCGTACAGCTTCATCTATAGTTTTGATATACTATTATCAAAGTGTTAAAAACGTTAAAATTCATTTAAAAGAGTTGAACGTCTTAAAGCTATGTAAATATAGATGTTAGTACCACGTGGCCGAGCTTAAAAGAGAATACTTAGAGTAATAGATATTGTTCATTGTACTGCATTGTTTCATGACTGAAACGCAAACCACAGAATGTCAGAGTAATCTATATTTAGTGCCACTGACTAATCCGGGGAATTACCTTATCTTCTAACCCAGGCACATAGTCAGTGGGTGAGTGGGTGAGATTTGAGATTATTGATAATGAACGTGAACACTATACACTTCCTGACCTTTGTAAAAAAGGTCACACAAAAAAAAACGGTAGGAACCAAGCCGGAAATATCTTGCTTCTTGGAAATGGCTTAGTCGCGAGAAACTGGCGCCTAGATTCAACCAGAATAAAATACTTTTTGATTTTGACAGTTTTTTTGAACCCCATAAGGCTCGTAAAACGGATACCCGAAGGGAAATATAGGGGCTCGAATAGTGACCACTTGAATAGTGACCACGAACCGGATCGTCATATAATAGTTCCAACACTTATTCACATTAAAAAAATATTTAACGAACTATACCTAAGCACCTTAGTATGTATGTCCTACGAAAGACCATAATTTATAATATTATTGTGGCAAAATGCAAACCGGCAGTCGTTAACTCCAGACGAAACATTTACACCACAAAAATTCAATACAGCCTACCAGAATGTGTCTTCCACAAAATATGGCGGCCTTATGTGCTGCAATAAAAGTAAATATTCCAAGTGCCAAGGGATCTGTGTAACTCTGATCGTAAACCGACGTGCGGAACCCAAGCCAAGACGCGGGGCTGACGAAAGCGGAACCCTAATACGGATAGTGTTACCAACATAGGGTAAATTACGTACAGGCACTGAATTAAAAAATACCTTGTGCAAAGTCTTATAAATGCTGTTTTTAAAAACACAAATCAAAAATTGGCTACCTAACACAGTAAAAGTGTTACAGAAAAATTTGACTTATCTTCGATCATCTTCACAACGGCTAAAACTGTAGTTTAAATTTTTTTTGGAAAAAAGTTTTTTTTCTTATTTTGTGCAAGAGTTGATTCGGCGGTTGAATCTGCGTTAGATCCAACGCTATAAGATACAGTTGGCAACACTCCACAGGTATAAACAACATGTGCTTTTACTGCCGTGTCATGTGATGAAATTTGTTTACCTTACACAGTACCTTCACACTTTGAGGTCTAAGTAATGTGGTAAGAAAAGTGAATTTACATCGTAAACTCTGGACTGCATGAACTCTCAAAATATTTGTACCCATAATGTTGGACATTGCAAGGTGGTTAATATAAATAAGATCAAACTGTACTGCTAATAAACTCTGCGTGACCTCGAAATAGTTACGTCATGTTTTGTCTCTTTCACTCTTATTTGAAACTGCCTGTCCATGCAAAAGACAAAAACACGGTGTAACTGTTTCAACGTTACGCCGAGTTTTTAGTACCTAGGTACATAGGTACCTAGGTACTAAACGTATGCCTTGAGTGAAATAGTAAAACTAATAATCGTACGAAGTACACTAAAACCAGTTGTTACTACAACCTCGAACAAACATCCTCCTAATTTGTAAAACGTAACAAATCAATTCAAACGCATGCAATGTTTCCGCCCTTCATCGATAAATCAACACACCGCAGAACCAAGAAAACATATGAAATTGGTACAGTATCGGCCGTTTCTGTAAGAAATACAGAAATAAGTTTTCTGTTTTAAAGAGTTGGAAAAGGACTGTGGACGTTTTGGCAATCTATATCAATTATAAGAATATTTGTCCTAATTGACTGGCTGACTGACAAAGACTTCACAGACGTATAGATTTCAGATTTTAAGCTACACGTAGCGTATTGCTGAAAAACTTTGACAAGTTTTGTTCAGAAGTTGTTTATGCGAAATTGCGCATAATATTGAAACAAATCTTACGCTCTTTTACCTTCTCTAAATAAGTTAGTGTATTCCATTATTCCTCTGGCTCTTTTGACTTACCTGACAAGACGTAATTCAGCTTAAAACGTAATATTTACCGTGCCAGCCTGCGCTCTGCCCACCCCTTTATGGGAAAGGCGTTAAGTTTTTATTGCGGCCTTGTATACTACTTCACTGATTCAAATACTTCAGTTGCAAATGAAATATGGATTAATGGTGGGTTGTCAGGGTTGATGATTGTTTGATGCTAGATTTGGTTTGTAAGGGTTGTACATGTTTTTTTTACTTGTAAACGCATTACAAAATAGCCTTGTCGTTTTGATCTTTATACAGAGTTCTATTTACCAAAGCTTATACTTACCTAGTTACCTATATAAGTGAACCAAAATTACATTATTGATATATTTACAAAAGATGGAGCCAACGGATGGAGTCAAAATGTTACAAAGAATATTTCATTGAGTGAGATTAAGCCCTGATGGCGTCGATGGTTAGCGCGTCCCCGTATCAAGGTCGTGTGGAGGGTCGCTGTGGTAGGCTGGCCTTACCTTGCAAATCGGTTGGTAGTAGGTTGTGTGTCTTCTGCACTATAAGACTGCACCAAAAACAAACATCTGTATGATGAAAATAAGTTAAGTGGTAACCATCACCTATATAAAGCCCTGCTTTGTAGGTCACACACGTTATGTTCGTGCCCTACGATGCATTACCGTGCGTCCACCAACTTGAGGTATATAGGTGTTAGGTCTCATGTGTCTTTAATTTCATCGGCACCCACACCCTTCAAACCACAGTGATACGAGTATCACGACTTGGCAAAGAAATTTGTTTTTTCATATACATATATACCTATAATAAGTCATATACCTACTTACGTCTTGGTTCTACACAAAGTTGCCCTGTATTAACTTCAAGTACCATGCTCGCATTACTCTTCGACAACCCTACAAACTCATCATGCAACCTTTATTTTTAGTAGGTACCTATTCCGGTTCAATTTTTAACTTATTATTCATGTTGTAATTTTATTACACAAGTACATTAGAAAACTTCATTTTACAACTGAATTAAACTTAAAGGACTATAAAAATGTTTGCACGAATGTTTAACGCAAGGCAACATCAATTTAATTACTCGAGTTCCAAGCTCTTTAATGTGCCTTTGTAGTGTCTAACAAGCTCGTTTCTTTAATAAAGAGAGTCACATTGTGTGTAAACGAATAGACTTTTAAGTCAAACTGAATAGATAATAAAGAGCGTTATTTGAGTCTTTGATACTATGAATATAAAATAATATCTTGAACTAGTAATAAATTAACCTAATCTATCCATTATCTATAACAATCATAAGAATCTTTGTCCTGACTGACTGACATATTATTATAGGCAACGCATAGCCTAAACTACTGGTCGTAGAGACTTTCTTAGTACACTTCTAACGCCAAAAAAATACCCTGAAAATTCAGTCTCTTCAATCAGTTACTCAGGACAAAATTCTTATAATTGATTTAGATGAGGGGTTATCTGACAGATTACAATCCTAGTACTAATTACTAGTAGAAAATAGGGTACAAGCCAGGAAAATATTAAGAAAGAACCCTTAGTTATCTGCGACATCCTAATACAAAGGATTTGGAGTTGATTTGATTCGTGTTACTAAGGAAAATAAGGAGGTAAAAAGCCTGATTCTCCGCTACATAAGATAAATAAGTACCTCTTTATCATATGAGTATGAGCCGGATTTATTTACTTTGCAGACTATGGTGTAGATATCTAAGGATGAGTATCTATAGATAACGTGTTCGTCCCTCCATCCATAGCCTTGGGCAATGAGTGGAACAGCAGAGCTGGCTCATTACATACTAGAAGTACAATAATTCTGTTTTATACAATTCTAGCGAAACGCTCGCGAATTATGTTTATACTTACTCTAACCCCCGCTGTACACATTTTAGGGTTGGGTTCGGAAATTCCTTTTTTAGTACACCTCAACGCACCAAAATGACCTTGCAAATATCAAGTTTCTACGACCATTAGTTCAGGCTGTGCGTTGTCTATATATCTGTCAGTCAGTCAGGACAAAGATTCTTATAATTTGTATAGTAACAAACGAGTAACCGGGCCACCTGATTAAAAGTAGTGACCGTCGCCCCCATGGGCGACATCTGTATTAACTTTGGTATTGCAGATGTCAATACGACTCTCACCCTTTAGAAATTATGACTGGACCAAGTTTCAAAAGTTTTCATGAATCCAATATTTTATCCAGCATTTGCGCATGTACAATATACAAAAATACTAGTTTTCATTTATTACTGAGCAACATAAACTCTAAGCGTACCGTGAAAAAACAACTAAAAGACAGAGATAAATTCAACATTTCAAAATTTCGAATAAGTCCTCAATTTCTATTACTTACTGAACCTTCTAATATGTTAACATGTTGATAAATCATTCTGGTACCAAGTCATGCACATTAGGAATGTACCCTACGATGCACTGCTTTGTGTTCAATTACCCTCAGATATACAGGTGTTCTTTGTGCATGTTATTTAACAGGCACCCTTTAAAGCGATACACAGCCACGATGCTTGGCGGTAGAAATAGGCATGATGGTATTATTTCCCAGGCCCTACACCCTCTAAAAGTATGTTAAAGTGAAGGCTTTTATCTATAAACAGAACCAGCTGTTTTCTATAAACTACGTCCAGGATTTGAGGATTAATTGATAGGGAATCGCATTTGCTCGGATTGAGGACTAGATTGGATTCGTGCTCCCCACATAATGTGCTAGAAGGATTTCTCTTTATCTAATAAGCTGATTGTTCGATCTTTTTGAGGATAAACTAACCTTTTCGCTCTGTTTCATTTGCGACATCGTATCTTCTGGATCTGTGAGTGTTGTGCTTGAATGGAACCCTTAGCGGTGTGTAATTGTTTGGGCATCAATGAGCATTAAGGTGTGGGTGTGACGTGCGTTTGTGCGAATGAGTGTGTACACTACTATCGTAATGTCTTCAGGGTTCAGGTTATTTTGATAAGTTCGTATGAGGCGTCTCTACTGACGGAGATCTCAGGCTACCCAAATGCCTGGACTGACAGTTTAATGTGCCCTTTGAGGCTTCGAAGTATGGCACCAGTCACCCAGATCGCAGAACGTTGCTTCCTTATGAGGCCTTATACTTGAGACCCAACTCTCGTAATTTTTTAGATCTGAGACGAGGTTGAAACAAGAATGTGGCTGTCAAAATTAGGCTTGTCTGAAACGTCAGTTTCAAAATATATCATTTGGAGACGGTGGTAACATGAATTTGGCGATATTTTATTATGAAAATCGGGTCTCGTTTCAATATCTAAACGCGTCACTAAGAATCGTTGCTTATCAGATAGGTTTGAATTTCATGGCTAATGTTACAGTGAATGTTTACACTCGCTAATGAAGTGAAGCCTCATCTAACAGGCCCATGGTACTACTAACAGACGCTCGTAGGACTTTGGAACCGGGCATTAGTCGATTAGATAGAAACGACTAAACTATGTATGGAGTGCTTTCCCGGTACATGCTCAGAATTTCGTATTTTAGTAATAATAAAAATAAAATTACAGGTAATATTTTATCAGCAATATAAAGTCCCTGTGTTGTCTTCTGAGTTAAGAATTTCTGGTTCCATAATTTCACGTCAATAGAACAACAATTTATATTCATCGTTCGCCTGCAAAGTTTTCTAAAATGTATCACCAACTTTCAAATAAGAGGACACATTTTGTATACCTTTCAGCTCCGTTATTTAATTTTAGACTCTGAGTTACAGGCTTAAGGCTCGCTTTGGCTTATAGCGATTACAAAGATTTCAGTAGAGGAAAGTTGAAACAATGACATCAAGTTTCAAGCAACAGATGTTAGGGAACGCTTAATGAAATAACAAGAGGAGTTTTACCGAAATTAAGTTACTTCGAAGTAAGGTTTTGGTTTTGTGGCTTTGTAAAAAATGAGACGACAAAATTTATAAAAAGTCCAAAAATTTTTACCTTTTGCCTACTCACCTTTTTCCTGTTTTTCAACATAATCATTAGTATGAAATTATTTTGGTCTGTTACCAACAGTAGTAAAAAGGTAGACGCTGATGATCAGAGGCTCAATTCTTGTAACAAAATATCGTCAAATTCAAGTTTCAATCGTGTCAATCTCCAAATGGTATTCTTTGAAACTGACATATCAGACAGGCTTAATTTGACAGGCAAATTCTTGTTTTAATCGCATTTCAGCTCAAGAAAATTACAAGAATAGGCCCTCAGGTAATCTTTCAAATGAGTCATATGAATGAAAGCATGACATTTTCATAACTATGATTGAGAAGTAAAACTTTAGTAAAGTACTAAGAAATTCCTGAAATTCAATCCTTAGACGGGAGAGCGGTTGAAGTTAGCATGAAAATATTTAAGCGTGGGCGAAGTCACGCGCGTTTCGTAGTATTACTACAATTTTAATAAAGTAACTTATGCACGAAATGCAAAAATCGATTCAAAAGTGACGCAAATTCGAAATAAAATGGGCAATTGAACTAAAAAGCCAACGTAAGATTTTATCACGAGAAACTTAAACTTGTACACTTGTATCCGACCACTTCTAAATTCGGGTCGTCTGCTTCTATCACCGAGATATTTTCACGGCGAAGTATTCTATTCTGAACTTTATGTCTATGAGCATAAAGAGAGGGCAAAAGTTTAGTTATCGCTGTAGTTTTGTAAGTAAACATTCAGTTCGGTCCCAAATTGTTGCGGTTTCCGGGCGTGGTATGTTTGTTTGTCAAACATAACACAAAATTGTCGTTGATTTGTTTATACGTCGATGAAGTAATTGTAGAGACCATTAAATAGACAAACAAAATTTTGCTACTGTTTGTTTGTTTTAAAAGTTCTTAATTTAGCATGTTTTACAACCGCATAAAACTAAACACATAATAATAATAATAATAATATTGCTGGACAATCCACACAGCATCATCTAGCCCCAAGCTAAGCAGAGCTTGTGTTATGGGAACTAGATGACTGATATACTTAATAGAATACTATATTACATATATAGATATTTTTTATTATATATAGAAAATACCCAGAACACCCGGAATAAATATTTGCAGATCGTACAAACATTTATCCCGAGGCGGGAATCGAACCCGCAACCTCAGCGTCGCAGGCAGACATTCGCCTCCCGCGCCACATCGGTCGTCAACACAGTTGAAAGCTTATAACTGATGGTCAATTCCATCTAGCTTCATGCCGTGTGTGTCTAGTTATATTATAGTCTGTGGAGGGCACTGCATGTAAAGAAAATAATTTATACTCTGTCTTCTGAAAAATGTTTTCGGCGGTAGAAATGTTGCGGAGTTTGTTATTTGGAAAAATATAAATGTTATTTGAATGGAATCACATACTTATTACTATAAACTACCACGCTATCAGAGGCTCTCCTTTCACAGTTTAGTAAAGTTTAGTAAACCTAAATAACTTGACTGGCCTTTAAAAGTCTTTTAATTAAATGAATACTTTTGGTATTTAATTACTTACTAATGCAAAATGCTATAAAATCATTAGTGAAACGCCTGCAAAGTTGCTTACTTCGTTCACTTTCCACCGAGTTTCAAAATTGAGGTTTCTGATCGGAACATTATTTTTTATATACTGAAAGAAAGATAGATAAACTATTTTTCAATACCACCACGTGCGTGTGTGTTCATTTATTTACGTTTTTACTCTTGAGTCTACTGGTCAATTGAATTCAATAGAATTGGGGTTTTGAAAAAAAATATTTATTGACTTTTTTATATATAATATTGATGTTGAATGCAAAAAGCTGTTCTCTTTAATTATTCAACTATTCTTAATTATTCATAGTTTTTTTAATCTTGTATTTATGTTAATTATTCTACATACAAAAGTTTCAAACAAACGGGTCCAGTAGTTAGAGCGTGATTGAGCCACAAACATCCATACATTTTTTTTTCGGCGATATCGCTATAGCATGTCTACAGATCTACACTCTCTGTTCTTCTAGACGTGGAACTGCGAAAATATTGCAAAGTCAAAAGTATACACACTGGCACACATGTATTTTTTAACTGAAAAATTCATTGGTGCACGACCGGATTCGATCCCACGACCTTAGGATCAGAAGGCGGGATCACTCCAACTAGACCACCAGTGATTTTTTCTAATAATAGAACATCCGTCTGGCACCTACGAAGCTCCAAATACTATATTCCAATCCAACACCCGGAAGTACGCACTGTGACCTTTAACGTATGAAACCCCTTTTTAATCGAAGTTCAATAAATAGTAGGTCAATATCTTTAAATAGCAATCTTACCATATGGTATTCTCTCACCGTTATAAAATAAACCAGACATTATGGACGCACATTAGAAAGTATGTAATCCGCCCCCTAATAAAATATTCAAACTACTTATTCGGGCCGCTCATGCATTTGAGATGCATAAAATGGGGCATAATTGAGGCGGTTAACCAATTTGCCATATTTGTAATGGGTAACACTGGCCCAACCGCAAACTAAATGTACGTTACAGTTTCACGATCCGAAACATTAAACAGTATTGGTGCTTTTGTTTAAATGATCGCATATTTGCACGAAGGCCTGAATTTAAATTAGAATGGCTTTTGTAGGGCATAACATTAATCAAGTCGCTGGGACTCGTCTTAAGCTGCGGTGAAACCGACGCGACCGAGGCGACTGCTGTGCGGGAAACGTCAATCTGGTGGTGATAATTATACCGGTCATAAAAAAAACACGAACGTGCGCGTACAAGTGCGATTGCGTTTTTCGGGTTCCGTACCTAAAGGGTAAAACGGGACCCTATTACTAAGACTTCGCTGTCTATCTGTCTGTCTATCGTCCGTTTGTCACTGTATCTCATAAACTGTGATAGTTAGAGAGTTGAAATTTTCACAGATGATGTATTACTGTTGCCGTTATAACAAATAAAAAAGAGAATAAAATAAATATTTAAGGGGCTCTCATACAACAAAAGTGATTTTTTTGCCATTTTTACTATAGATGGTACGGATGGTACGGAACCCTTCGTGCGCGAGTCCGACTCGCACTTTGCCGGTTTTTTGATCAACTGCGAGCCTTCTGATTCGCTCGCGTAACACACAAAAAACGACCCTTCAAGGTTTTACTCAAATTGGTTCAGCTGTTACGGCGACATTTAACAACATCTAAGCTTCTACGTTTATAAAGAAGGAAGGATCTCACTAATACGCGCACTACTTACCTATGTCTAGCTTTCACGGGCACGTTTCCCCAGACACGATTCAATATAACCCGGCCCTCCCATTGGTCGGATCTGTGGTGCCCCTCGTCAGCAATTAACTCAACTTCCGAAGCCTTAGGCCATCGATAAATCACTTTTCAGTCACCCCAGACTGAAGCGTCCAACCGTCGGTGATCATGATATCCTTCCTAAAAAATAAGCAACATTGAACTCTACGATACGTTGTATTATTAGACTATCTTACACACTCTAACCATACCAGTTACTAGTGGCCGCTCGCAGATTCACCCACGTTGCAGTTTTTTTCCCGTTCCCGTTATTTTTTCGGGATAAAAAGTAACCTATATGTTAATCCAAGTTATAATCTATGTTTATTCCAAATTTCATCCAAATCGGTTTACTGGATAGAGCGTGAAAGAGAAACAAACATCCATCCATACTTACAGACTTTCGCGTTTATAATATTATAGTAGGATTTATATCTTGAGCTCTAATTCTTTTTAATTAGCAGCAGTAGTTGTAACACAGGTAGTACAAAACCTACTACGTATCTACATAGTCTGTAGTTTAAAAGGCCCGTGCGGTGGTCGGTGTAATAAAAATTCAAAAAACATAAAGAGCGTAATTGTACCAGAGTGAAAAACAAATAACAATTCTTTCTGTATGGCAAAAAGTTTATTTTTTAATATTTTTGTCTGTTAGCAACGAGTCCACAATAATACTTAGAATAATTTTAAAGACTCGACTTATTACAGTTCCATAAAAAATAATACGTAACATTTTATTTTTGAAAATCGAATCTTCTGGCGCACGCACGATCTCTTTGGAAGAATGCGTGCGAAAGATGTAATGAAGAAAAAAAAAATTACGTAAAACAATACGTCAGCAGAACAAAACAAATAAACAAAAAGGCATTGGCGCGAAATCTTTAACATTTTGCTGTATGATTATTGGTGACCAATTACACAAAAGTAAAAATTTGATTAGGTAGGTACTTGAGGTCATAGCAAAAATGTAAGCTGTTAAAATGCCAGTGTTTCGCTTATGTTTTACCGAGAAAGGCCATCTTTTTTTTCCAAACCAATGACAGCCTGACAACAAAACTTGAGTAAAAACTATTTCAATTCATTTCCATAACACGGCAAATGGACGGTCAAATGCTGTAAAAAAACGAGGCTATTAATGTGGCGTAAAAAGGTTAGCATAGTTATTGCAACGGCTTTTGTCAAAACAGATACCATTACAGTGATGCGGCACAAAACGGTCCACATCTGCTGCACTCCACATAAAAGTGTTCGCCAGTTATTCCGATGGAGCCGTTATTACTTCAATATTTCTAATAGCTCCGATCCAATCTCGCTGAACGTACACAGTACACACAGATAGGTGTGTGTAAGCCACGTCATTCGCTGTGAGTACAGTTCGGTGGAGCCATCAATTTTTTGTAGGTTTACGAGAGAACTAAAATTGAGTTTATTTTCTACTCGTCGGTATACGGAAGCGTAAGATAACCGAAAAAACCTTCAATTTAAATCAAACGCCCGTGACAACGTTCCCCCTATATTTAGTAGGTAGGTAAAGTCATAGCTTCCTCAAAATAAAGTAACAAATACATAAAGATGTTATTACAAGCATAAGTGAATGCGTCACTGAGTAGAATACCCGTACAATCCTCACAACGTGGTTCGAACCCTCAAAACATTTAAAACAAAATAGTTTAAAATAGCCTTAAGACTTTGATCTACAGATTTCTTAGTACCCACTCAAGATTTTTTGAGAATTTCTAAGGTCAGTGGTACGCCCGATTTTAAAATTGGTTACATATCTTCATTTTGCAATAGTTGATATTCGATTTATGACATATTGCAGGTTGCAAGCTGATTGCCGCTACTTAGAACACTAACTGCTTTCATCATTATTTTCCTTTACCGAATAGTCTCTGATGCACGGTAGAATTTGAACCCACTACCTTAACTTATGTGTACTGTGGCATTTACAAAGTACAAAAATTCCTTCCATCTTGAAATCGTCATAAAAATTGTTTTATGACGATTTCAAGATGGAAGGAATTTTTGTACTTTGTAAATGCCACAGTATGGTTATGGTAGTGGGTAGTGGGTGGGTTGTGGGTTTTGTTATATTTTGTTGTATTGACAACAAAAATATTTCAGCGATGTGTGTATTCAAGATAATAGAATTTAATGCGAGTAAAAATATAATGTTTAAGTACGAGTACCTAGTATTTTATATTTTCTTCGTCTTTGTTAATGAAACACAGCATTTTCCCTAATATTTTTTTTTATTAAATCTAATAAATAATAATAGTAATAGCATCACGACTTTGATCCCCAAACACAATAGATATCCCTCCAATCTTTTAGTAGCGAGTACATACTCAAAATTCTTTGAGGATGTCTAAGAGGGGTAGTCAGGGGTATGTCCAGATACACATTTTGCAGTAGTTAGTATACCATACGTGACAGGTTGCAAGCACATCGCCGCTGCTAGAAAAACTAACCGGTTTCCTCACCAGGTTTTCCTTCACCGTTTGAAAGCACCGTTTGTATTTTTGTTTTGATCCAGTCGTAAGTTTTCTACCTGTTCTTTTAGTCGTATATAGTGTGCCAAATCGTTATATTTGAACGTACCTTTAACTACCTCATTTTACATCCTCAAATAATCTTGAGTCGATACTATTTGGTGCTAAGATATCTGAGAGGATATGTACTAAGCTTGAGGCTTCCTTGAAATAACTTCATGACTTTTCATGAAGTAAATTTATTTCTAAGTACATAATTTACCTTTCACTGATAAAATAAAGCACAGAGCGTTGTAAAGTCGACCCAATGTATAATATTTATTTTGTTTGCCTTCGTGAATAGTAGAGTATGTTTTAAAATTCACCGGCGTACCGCGTGTATCGACCGTATCGATGCCACCCGTCACGCGCGCAATATGTGTCGTATAGCTTAGTGTCACCTTCCACTGCCTCGAGACTTCGTATTATATTTTGTAGCTGTATTGAATGTATGCTATACCTACGAGAAATGACAGAAAAAAATCTATTTCGCTTCTTTCGATCAACATCTCGGGAATGTTTTGTGAGGCGACTAGGTACCAAAAGACACGAGGAGTAAAAATTAACTCGTTTGTTTGCCTAATTATCTGTACCGTAAACTCAGCCTGAACAGGCCCAAACAGACCCGAACAATAGATACGAGGGCACTTACGCTCACAAAGCTCACGGCATGTTTCTTTTAAAGATAATTTCATTTATAGATAAATCATAGTAATAATAAACTCAGCGTAACGCGAAATAATTAAAAGGTGTTTTGTTTTTTACATTGATAGAAAGTTTTGAATCAGATCGAAACAGACAAAACACAGTGTAACAATTTCGAGTATATTCGTATTTATTTTCCTCCTTCAGTCTGTTGCCTAGATTCTGACTGTTTCAAATAACTTCCAGCCATACTGCACAAGATTATCGTAAAAAGTCTTATCTGTTTCAGTGGCATACGTTCTTTATAAAGATAAACGTGGAGAAGGTACTCTGTTGTAAGAACGCAAAACATTGAATACCCAAGTTTGCGTAGAGGTCTATTACACAGAATGGGGTATGATCCACAAGAGATTTTTCCGAATTTTTCACGTTGTCAAAACGCGGAAAATACTCGTAAATTGTTCATATCTGCGTGAAAAAATCGAGAGCATTTCCGTAGCGTATTGGGGTTGAGCGTGTTTGTAGATAGGGAAAGACCAGATATACTCCCATTTATATTATGAGTGATGTGATGGTTTATGAGACAGGTATCTATATGTTTTTTGTATGAAAAATCTTGTTTGTATACATGTAAGATTTTTATATTTAATTTTTTTCTTTTGTTGAATTGATACAATTATGTGCGTTTAAAATTTAAAACTACTCACCCATTACTTATCCATTACACTCAACAATATCAACTTTCATACAATCCATCCATCTTTTCTTTGGCCTAACTCTACTTTTATAACCATCCACACTCATATCTAACACTCTTCTCGTTACATGTTATCCTCCCTCCACATGAAATAAATACACCACGCATTGAATTCACAAGCAGCAATAAGAGAGCTCTCTATGCAACTCTATACTCTATACTAGCGGCCCGTCCCGACTTCGCATGAGTTTTAGTAAGGATCCCAATTTTTTTTGATAATATAATATTGCCCATGTCATCCGGAGATAGTGTAGCTTCCCAACGGTGAAAGAATTTTTCAAATCGGTCCAGTAGTTTCGGAGCTTCAAACAATCAAATCTTTCCTCTTCATAATATGAGTATAGATAGAGTAGAAGTAGATAAAGCCTGATCTACGCTATGCTTCCAGCCACGCATTCCCTCCCATAAATGTCTTAGGTACTAGGCGATGTGTAGCAGTATCTCCGGCCACCGAACCGCCTGCCAAGCCTGATGACTACGGCGGTTCCCGCTCGGTTGGCTAAACGTGTAATATGTTTTCTACTGTTGCACCGGGAATACAATCCCATTGATTTTTTGACCTATTTTGAACTTCACAAAATTATAAGCACTTTGTAAGACGAGCAGCGTTTCCATTTTTTAAGCCTAGAAGCTTCTATGAGCTTCTATGAGGAGGTCTATGTTCATGACTTGTGTAGTTGACGAGGGGTATAGCTGTGCAGGAAGTTTCACTTTTCAAGAATATGTTTTGACGACCGCTGGGCGCGGCGGGTGAATGTCCGCCTGCGACGTAAGAGGTTGCGGGTTCGATTCCTGCCTTGGGATAAATGTTTGTACGATCTGCAAATATTTATTCCGGGTGTTCTGGGTGTTTCTATGTATGTATAATAAAAATTATCTATATATGTAATATGTTGTATTAAGTATATCTATCATTTAGTACCCATAACACAAGCTCTGCTTAGCTTGGGGCTAGATGATGCTGTGTGGATTGTCCAGCATTACTCTTCAAACGTAACGTTTAGAGAAACTTTATGTGGTACCATGATGTCAGAACAGCAAACAGGTTTCAATTTGTTCGCTTTGTGAATCGTAGGACACTTTCCTAACGTGCGTGACATGCGAGGGGTGATGGTTTCCTCTACAGATGGATCTATTTGTTCTAATATCAGGAAATCATAATGAATGTAACAATAATAGTTCTCATAGCTAAGCCTTCTTCATAGGGTAGGCAAGGTTTTTCAAAGGTCCAAGTAAATGTATTGTCTGACGTTGGGTATTGATTTCACAGTAAACCGGAGCGATATGTTACAAAATAACCTTTCCGATGTATCATCACAGCCAAACTAGGACCACTGGCCCACGGCGTTACTGCAAGACTGGACCGGCCAGACACGGCTATTTGCTTGTAGGCTGTTGAGCTTGCCCATAGTTAGGCAGTTGTGTTAGCAAAACCGTATCAATGTCTTTAACTTTTGCTGCATCCATTCATCAACTCTATGTAGGTATTCATAGATTACTCCTACACTCATTCATCGGATTCATAGTTCATAAGGTTATGGTAGGTTATTTAATGGAGGTGGCCATGGTTTAAGCCATCGTTTAATTACCTATTTTCGCTGCAGCTACAAAACGCCTTCACCGAGTGGTAGACTACATTTTACGTACATTGTCATCAACCTAAAACCATCTGAACATAGGCCTCCCATGTTAAGGGAAGGTGAAGGTAGCCATAGTTTTCACGCTTGGCGGACATTTATGACTCCAGTGTCGGTGATTAGTACTCTGAAGATACTGCTAAATCTTTAAATAAAGCCAAATAACTAAATCTCACAGCTGTTGCGAGACTAAACTAGCTTTTCTAAAGCAGCTATCTATCTCTTTCACCCTCCATTAGAAAAAGGGAAACAATAAAGTTCGAGACGCACAAAGACCATACATCACCTTTTATACAGGCTCTGGAAGACAACAGCCGTAAGTCAATTGGCAACTGATTCCCCTCACGTAGCTAATATTGTTTAGACGTAATACTTTTACCTGCAAGGGAAATTATGTCGTGTCTCTATTGAATTAACGGCGATCCTTGTGCTTGGGGGCCTTTTCTGAACACAACTCTACAAGTTTACTAGGGGTAAATGATGAAATGTTTTATTTTATTTCTATTACAATAGGAAAAAGAAAATGAAAATAAAGTAATAAGTGTAGCTACCTGAGAGACTGACGACATTGTAAACATTGTATAGGATGTTAGGAGAGGGCGCCAAATAGTTTTTCCTGGAAATAGGGGTGGTCTATGTCCAGCAGTGGATATATTCAAGCTGAAGAAAAAGAAGACTATCTGCTTAATAAAGAAATAAATAAATAGCATCACGACTTGAATCACCAAGCACGATATCTTCTCAGATGTCATCTACCCGAGAACGTCAGAGGAACGTTTAAATATTAAATTTGTTACATACCTATCTAATAGGTGGTAGGAATTATTAAAATCTTTATAAGGCTCTTTCCAGAGTTCGTTTATCTACTCTAAAGATAAAATTATTTTTTTGGTACTAATACTGTGTACAGGAACGTTTTTAATTATCTGAATTGGTCCATTGGTCGAGCCAACAAACATTAAAATCTATGATATTAAACGGGATTATATTTCTTAACTAGCTGACCCGCTCGCGACTTCGTCCGCGTTGTATTTTGCTCTTGGCCTTAAGGAAAAATAGAAAAATGCTTAATACTTAAGGCCACATCTATACGAAATCGTTCCCATATTACTAGCTTTCCTTAGCTTGGGCTAGAAGGCCATGTTGTTTGTGTGAATGTGTGTCAAATTTCTATTATTTTATTTTTATTAAATCTTATTTATTTAAATAGCGTCTGAGGTCGATAAGCACTTACGTTCAAGACTTGTAAGGCGACGTGAGCGACAAGTACGACCGCAATTTATTTGTAGTCATGTGCTTTGTAAGTGCATAGCGCTCGGACACACCTCTGACAAACTTTGAGATCCAATCATCCTCAAGTCTGATAATGACTCAAAAATATGTTTTTGCTAAAAATAATTCCCTATAACATATCTACTGAAAAGTTCAGCAGAGTAGAGACCTCGATGTGAGATCTGTAGACCTCTAATTGAGACAGCGTGGAGGCTGTTTAAATAAACGAGTTGGTGAAAAACCGAAGCGGCAGCGGAATCGTAAATTAAAGGTGAACCTTGATGACATAATGAAAGACTACAATTCGAATTTGATTCAAGAGGGAAACGCTCGTCTCGGTAAGGTCTGTGTCCACCAAAGCGTTGGCAAACAAGCTACCTGCAACCTTGCGATGGTAATTTTGAGGTAGTTTTCGGACAAATAGGTTGTAAGTTCAACATATATTTTAACTGTCAGGTATTTTTAATTCAAGTTTCACTTTCATTTGGTTTACTTATAACATTGTAGATAATTTTAAGATTTTTGTTAGAATCCGTACTACTTACCTCTTGTAAATGCAGAAAAAATATTACATTTACAAAACACATAAAACAATTTGTTTGTTTTTTAGTGCTTACCTGCACAAAGACTTAATATCGAGCATAACGGTCTCGTCTCGTCTTTTGTATAGTTCAAAGAAAACAGGTTTTATGCACTAACTATGTACTTAGTTTAAATTTTTTTTCTTTTTATTTCCAAATAAAATAATGAGATTGCACTGGTTAGTCTCTTAGCAAAAGATAGCATCTGTGTTTGGCGTTTTTTATGACAGATATTTCAGTACGGCCAAGTTTAAATATTTCTTATCGCATAACTTGAATTAACTTTTGGTAGTTCGTATTCAATATTTGAAGGAACAATTCAATTACCTTTAGATCCAGTAAAGCAATTGAAACCTTCGGTCGATACCTTATTTGTGTCAATCGGGGCTTGGGGTGGTTTTCATGTAAACACAAGGCGTTATTTAATTGAATTGCACCTCTTCGGTTTGAACTGGCTACCTCTCCAGTTGATACCAAAAGTAGCTGAGCAACTTACCGCCTAGCAACTTAGGTCACATTCAATAAGTGATTTGTATTATGTGCTGTTGATATAATTGAACCCCTGCTATACCCGTTTAGGGATTGAATTTCGGAAATTCTTCAAAAATGTACTCAAAGACTATAAAAAAAGTAGACTATTTACTATTTTAATAATTAATCTATTAATAAACCTATAAGGCAATGCTTTGTTATAGGTAACCACTTGACATCAGGTGGGCCATCTGCTTGTTCCATCAACAAGTCACATAAAAAAAAGTACCTAGCACGGGTTAAATCTTCCTGCGTGTCTTATTCTACTGATTAATAAAGCTTGTTAAAAAAAAAATTTGGTTAGTTGTCTTCTGCCAAGTAGGTATAACTAATGAGGTCATAAACAATTTTTTAATTTTTTTATGGTTGAAAACCTAAGCGTTTCACTGCCATAAGACCTGATGGCCATTTTTATTGTTTCAAAGTACAGTCACAGAGATCACTTTTCAAACGTCTTATAAACTGAGTGAAGTGAATCTAAATGTATAGGTAATTGAACAAAAGTGGTGCTCATTTACTTCTGATCGTACCCGAGCCGGCATTATTTGCTGACCTGGGAGTGAACCCCCTACCTTAATTAGTATTCTGCGCAACGCCTCGGCGTGCCTGTAAACAATACCGCAACTGACTTGTAAATCATTCAGAGGGAGCATCTACTTATTCATGTCTTGAATTTTTTATTGGTGATCCGAATACCTGGGTAATAAATGCATCTCTTATTTTAGCTCACTACGTAATGCGGAACTGTCTATTTGCTGGTTTACTACAATCTATACAAATAAATAAAATTGAAGTGTCTGTTTGTAATATTAAAATAACCGCTTTTTACTACATGCATATGAATGTATATGCGATACATATACCAAAATAGCATTTTTTAAACTTTTGTCTGTCTGTCTGTCTGTCTGTTTGTTCCGGGTAATCTCTGGAACGGCTGGACCGATTTCGACGGGACTTTCACTGGCAGATAGCTGATGTAACAAGGAGTAACTTAGGTTACTTTTTATCCCGAAAAAATAACGGGAACGGGAAAAAACTGACACGCGAGCGAAACTGCGAACGGCCGCTATTTTATGCCGTATTAACGCCATCTGTTGGCGACATCGAGTACTACTTCAGTTAAGATTTGGTAGTAAAAATGTTTACCGCCCAACGAAGTGGGCACGGGTCAGCTAGTGTATAATAAGTAAGACGACCTGCCTAGAAGTCGTCGCTACCTGTAATTCGTCGGCTTATTGTACGACAATTCGTATTGTACTTTTATTGATAGAGAGAATTAAGTGTTCGAAGATTAATTTGATTTAAATTTAACTGCAAATTAGGCAATTTGGCTTTGTGTACTATTAGTTTTACAAATAACAAATGTTTGTGGATGTTTGTACACTATCATCTAGCGCCAACCTACACATAGCTGGGTACCGCTCTGATAAAATATTTATATATTTTTTTAAATACTTAGAATACAATATTACATCCAAATATATAATTTTTCCCTGTCTTATATGGTATGGCAATATGTAGGTAAGGTTTATGTGAACGTTTTATAAATTAGTAGCTTATTCTAATATATTTTATTTGCAAAATAATTAGCCTAAAAAATTAAAAAAACTGCCCTAAGTCACTATTCATAAAAAATAAATTAGTTTACAAAAATATTATCCATAAAGTTTTACCACATGGGCAAAAACTTATATAAAATACAAAATCTTTGCTTTGTATGTTTATATGTACGTTTGTTCGAACATAACTTTCCTACCGTGTTCAAATGATACTTGCCAAAAAGTTTTAACTTTTCTTTCTTGTATTTTCGTTTATCTACCAACGTAAATATCAATAGGCCAACACAGTATATCTCGAGATTTCAGTTCGGCGCAAACTACTAGTTTATAACATACGTACACATTGTCTTTATCGTTGTGTACTGTTGTCATTTAACGGGAAGAGTGTCAGATATGAATGTGGATGGATATGTGAGTAGAGGTAGGCCAAAGAAAAGATGGATAGATTGTGTGAGAGATGATGTGGGTAAAAAAGGAGTGACTAAAGAGATGACGGAGGATAGAGGCAAATGGAGGGAAAAAAACCTATTGTGCCGACCCCACATAAAGTGAGATAAGGGCAGGGAAATGATGATGATGTCTTTATCGTTGTGATTCTTGTTTAGGTTTAGGTGCTGAACAAATCTAGTCCATCCAACAAACAAGACCTAAGCAAAACCGAACCCCACAAAATATGAGCATTTATTTAACCCAAACATGAACCAATATTTTCCCTAAAAATCGCGCGTGTACTCTAACAAAAACAATAACAAACACGCTAGTACTCGGAGTTTTACTGGCTTTAAAAATAGTTGCAAGTGTTGCCCTTATGAACGAGTGTAGCCAGTTGCCATTTTAATAAACAAACGGACGGCAAGCACGTTTTCAATTTAAACGATACAGGCAGAAAACAGGCAATAGTAAAAAAGCAGACAAATTGAAATGTCATAGTAAATATTATGTATTATTTTTTTACGAGAAGCTGTTGTTCTTGACAAGTAAAGTGATTATTATTTATAGGCAAAGTAACAATATTATGAGGTAAGATAAATTTTGTAGCCATAGCTTGGTATGTAGATACAAGCTACCTGTTGTACCTGTTATAATGCTTGAACTAGATTAGAAAATTCTTTATTAGCTCAGTTTGTAGTAGCCTTCTTCTGCGCTATAGGTAGTGGATTCGATCTTTACTGATAACAAACATTTGTGTGATGAACGTAGATGTTTGTTCTCTATATGGGTTTTATTTTTTATTCGAAGTATGTATTTACAATAAAATACATGTACTGTATAGAGTATTTCATCACATTTACATATAAATGTGCAATACTCTGCTCTGATGTGCGCCAATTTACTAACTTCCTTTGGACTATTATGATGTTTTAAGTGTGAATGTGCATTTGGCTGGCTATTGCACACTAACTGTTTTGAGTACTTAGGTTGTAAAGGTGTTATGACCTAAGTTCAAAGCTGTTTCGGTAATTTGAAACGTTAATTTATTTTTGATAATTAATTAAATTATTCAAAATTAGGATTGCGCTAAAACGTAAACATGCGTAGGTAGTTCATGAGTATTACACAAACAAACACACAAACGCAATCATGGTAACCGGCTTTCAACTGATCTTCGAAATGGGTACACAGGTAGGTATTAAGCTGTACGTGCAGTAAATTACCATTTGAAATATACTGAAACTGAATTTGTCGTCAATTCGATAAAACTAGTTTATAGTTACTTGTTTTATAATAAAATTGTTTTATAATAGAACAAAACAAATATCAATGCCATACTTAAATACGGTACTTAAATATCTACAAAAAAGTCAGCGACACACTATACCTATCTATGTCGAGTGAGGCACAACAACCATTTTTTTATTTAAAAATCTTCAATTTTTTTTGGACTACATTTAAACGCATTTATTTTACTCATACTATTAATCCTTATCGAAATAAATTATTTTATCACTAAGTACAGTTCATGTAGATAATATTTGGTCTTTAAATGATTAGAATTGGACGTTTGGTTTTGAAGTTATGGCGAAATTAAAATATTACGTTTTCTGCTGCACGACCCGTTGCGAAGTGAGCGTCACCAAGTTGGGAGTGCGCGTGCAGGGGAGTAGTTTAGATCTATGAGTTAGGTACCCGCGCGGCTCCGACGCGAGGTCGGCTCCCTACGCAGGTGTTTTATAAAAAGGACATTAATTCATAATGTAATATAGTTTTATGACAAAATCTATACAAATAAATAAAATTGAAGTGTCTGTTTGTAATATTAAAATAACGCTTTTTACTACATGCATAGGAATGTATATACGATACATATACCAAAATAGCATTTTTTTAAATTTTTGTCTGTTTGTTCCGTGTAATCTCTGGAACGGCTGGACCGATTTCGACGGGACTTTCACTGGCAGATAGTTAATGTAACAAGGAGTAACTTAGGCTACTTTTTATCCCAAAAAAATAACGGGAACTGATAAAAACTGCCACGCTGGCGAAACTGCGAACGGCCGCTATTTTATGCCGTATTAACGCCATCTGTTGGTGACATCGAGTACTACTTCAGTTAAGATTTGTAAGTAAACATGTTTACCGCCCAACGAAGTGGGCACCGGTCAGCTAGTAATTTATAATTGCGTTACATAAATTTTAATTTTACTGTTTTTTTTTCTATGCTCTTTTCACTTCTGTTTCCTTAGAGTTTTCAGTATGTGTTTTTAATTTTTTTGTTAATATTATTTCATAGTGCCAATTGTTCTGTGCCAGCTACTTACTGCTTTCCTGCAACACAGTTAAAACTAACGCAGGAAACAGTAGTAGGTACCTACATTAATACATGTCATGTACACTGTTTAAAAATAAATATTTTTGTATTTTTTGTATTTTGGTACAATAAAGATGGCCCCAAGGGTTGTGAAATACAGCTTTAAGAAAAATTATAGAACTTAAAATACAATAAGTGCATTGTGCCGCGAGCGTGACATAACAAGTACCTAAGCCATAACTCTTCACACAAAGCACTTCCACAACAGCGACTCATACGTATTTGCTAAAGTCTCAAGAATGGTACGACTGACTGTATTCTGCGAATCAGGGACGCCGTCGTTTTACGTATAATAGTTTCACAACCGTATGTCTGGTATTTAATAAATATCTCCCATGTAGGTACTGCATATAAGAGCTAATCCTGCACTGAGAAAAATGAAAAGCCAAAAGTGCCGTTATTACGGCGATTTTGTTCGTATGAAGTATGTAAGTGTTACACTTAAACAGAAGGACCAGAACAACTTTATAAGGCGTTTCTGTTCGTTTGTTATGTTTGGTCGGTTTTTTGCCGTAAATTTTTCTCAGTGTGCGACCCTCTCAAAATGTTTATGCGTTGCACTGTCATTTTCTTCCCCATTTTTAAATTATTTCAAGCTCCCTTCTTCCATGTCATTATTTCCAGCCGCCAGTATGCACGTACGGATTAAATTCAAGAATCTCCAATTACTCGTTGTGTATTGCTATCACGTATTCAATATTTAGCTGCGATGTTTCCAAAGATCAAAGGGTGCAACCGGTTTGCACGATTGCGAGATTATGGCCGCCTATTTACGCTCACGTAACGTGTAGCACAGGTGGTTGAGTGGTAGCAACCATCCCTTCCGATCCTTAGGTCGTGGATTTGAATTTGGTTGTGTCTAGATTTGTCTGTTTTAAAGCGCAATGCAAGTGCAAGCGGTAAAGAAAAACACCATGAAGAAAATCTTTACTGGGTAATAAATAAATTACTCGTATTCTAAAACAGTCTCAAATATGGTGCCTAAGCATAGATGTATCGATAGAATTTTTTACATAAATTCTCGATAAAAAGGGGTTTTATTGAAATTTATGAAGATTGGTAGCATGGAACTTAGTTAAACGCTAGGTTGATAAATTCAAGAAGTTTTACCGAATCTATCGACAAGCTGTCTACCGCCTGTGACAAAGCATCCCCTAGCATGTTACGTTCGTTAGACACGTGCTCTATGATATGCCCTATCATACTTCCATCAACCTGAGGTGTACTAGTGTTAAGCTTCATGTGCCTGTAATCACCGGCACTCACCGCCTTCAAGCCGGAATACAGCAACGCTGCGGGCGACATAAATTGCCATATATTCATACTAGTCTATAAACTTCACATTGCAATTATCTGTGATGAGTCATGATTTAGGCAATGCATTGTTTATTATAAATATCAGCCAAACAATGAGATAGGAAAAAATATGGCGTAAATAAATAAAAGATACCACGGCTAAAGACAGTCTATAAGAACACAATATTTCAATTCTTTATTCATACATTTCGACTATGCCGTATGAAAGTTAATGTAGCAAATATCGGAAATAACTTGCTTGTTTGATAAAGGATGTCAGTTTTGGGGCCTGTTTACAGTACGCTCACAATACAAATATTTTATGTGTATCTATTTCCATGGTTATTGGTTCGAAAAACATTATGGGTATAATAAGACAGGTACTGACTTAAAATTCATACAAACATTAAGAATATGGACTAAAGTCTTTAAGTATTCTACCTGTCTTCTTCTTCTTCTCTTCTGGCATATGTCATAATGTATCAATGGCATAATTATGTCCGTCATTCAACAGATAGCAAGTTTCGAGTTAATGAATTATTATAGTTTTTATAACAACCAGTCAAATTCAACAAAAAATCAAATTTTTCCTCTTTCAAAACAAACAATCAAATCTTTCCTCTGTATAAGTATAGATTAGATAATTAACAAAATATATAATGCAGTCGAATGTACCTACCATCTCAGAATCCAATTTCCAAGTGAGTGGGCGGTTGTACTCTGTAAATTATCGCCGCTCTCTACGTCATCTCGTAGTACACGCAGCGAGTGCTCAGCTGTCGGTGTCAAGTGACAAGCAGCCCTGGTTTATGAGGTTATGGGGTGATACAGGGCGATGCCTTAGGGGTGACACACCTAACCTAGATGCGTCACTGAACTCCAGTGCTTCATGCTCATGCACGGTTTATTAAATAAATAAATAAATATTCGGGACACAGCAACCCAAACGAAATAAAACATGTACTATGGAAATCAAACACCAGATAATTGATAGAATAGATTGAATAGAATATAAGATACATACACACACATAGACACATAGACAGTGAACAAACATATATGTTCGCTACACAGATGATTGTCCTCGGTTTGGATTGAACCCACAAACTTACAGTTCAAAAAGCAGAGCTACCAACTCAGTCGAATCAATTTGCCCTGGCTACGCATAATCATTTTCAATAGTCAAATATGCTATGTATGCTGTTATGGCAAGAGTCGATATTATCGACTTATTATAGTTATTATTATTATAATTATACTACTACTATATGTACTGTATTATAGTTGTTTGTAGTTTATTATTAAACTATTACATAGATTCTAGTGTTATATATACCTAGGCAATAGGTACAGGTAGGTAAATAAAAAATAACTGTAAGAACTTATTCCAAATTTCATGTTTATTTGAATGAATTAAACCTAAACATCGTATCGTAGGTATTTTAATATTAATTTTTGTATAGGTATTATTTATTTCTATAATCTAGAAGGCACTTGGGGATAAAATGTGCGGACAAGCGAGAATAACTAGCGCTTTGAATACGTCCAAACTAGTGTTAGCCTTTGGACATCTCTAGAAACTAGCAGATAAATATTTGCTATAGCTATCGAACTTACCGTACACTTCCTAATACCCCAAGTTACCTTTATCCGAAAGATAAACTCAACGCTAAACGGTTTATCAAGTTAGTTAGTTCCGTACTTCGTTTATTAATTGAGGATGAAAGGACTCTAGCCCTCGGGCTGTAGGTACTTCTCATTTGTTACTTTCATAAGAAATGGTTGTCGCTATAATTTCACAATGGTAATATAGCTGTAATCTATAACAATTATAAGAATCTTTGTTCTGACTGACTGACATATTAGACAACGCACAGCTTAAATTGTTGGTCGTAGCATCTTGAAATGTTTAGGGTATATTTGTCTTGATACGTAAAGGTGTACTAGGGTAGAAGTTTTCGACATTCAGCCCCCAAACGGATAGATGAATGAGGTTGAAGTTTGTTTATAAAATAACTTCACGCAAGCGAAGGCGTACCTATAATAAAATAATGGGAACAGTTATGGCAGTGGACTTCTACAGTGTATTGATGATGCTGTAACGACTATTTTAAGCCTTGATTTTGTAGCAGTTTGTTTTTTGTAAAAAGTTTAAATGTATTTCTATTGCATATTTATAGGATTCGATTCGAATCCACTGCGCCGCAATGAGATACATAATATACGTAATGCTACTAACCGATAATTGTAGATTATATGAACTGGGTTTTTGCAGGCCCTCACACCACAGTTAGTAGTAACTCTGCCTTCTGCGTTGTAGCCTGTGGGTTCGATCCCCACCGAGGACAATTATTTGTGAGGTGAACAAAGAGGTTTGTTCTCTGGCTGGGTGTTTTATTTTATTGTAAGTACCTATACATTTACAAAAAAATGTATGCAATAATAATATCAGTTAACTAGTTCCTATAGTACAAGCTTTGTTTAGTTTAGGGATAAATGATGTTGTGTAAAAAATGACCACTAATATATACTTATTTATTAGAAGGTAGTAACTATCCTTACGCACAACAAATAACGCTTATAATGCGCACAGCAAAGGAATGGAACTCGTTGCCGTCGTCTATTTTTCCGGTCACATATAATTTGGATGTTTTCAAGAGAAGAGTCAATAGGTACCTTCTAGGTAAGCGTGTTACATCGTCGACCGCATCATCACTTAGCATCAGGTGAGATTGCGGTCAAACGTCTACCTATAAATAGTAAAAAAAAACGTAAGTCACAGGCTTTATATTAGCCCGATATAAACTACTATCATTATTTCAATACCTACTGACTTTTAGAGGAAACAACAATTTCTAATCGAGTTCTAAGCAGGGATATCACGAACAAGTCTATTCAAAAGCTTTCACATTAAATACAACTAGTTGTTGTTGAACAAAAGCTATTTATCCGTCTAGACATCGTTAACAATCAGCAAACATGAAAGTAAAATGCTACTCATGAATTGGAATAAAAAAATATAGTATAGAGAAATATACCAGAATGTATTGCACATACAAACCTTACCGAGAGTAAGGGACCTTACCAAGAGTAAGTGAGTTTCGTAATCCAAAGGCCAACTCTGACCTCTGGAGTTTCTTAGCTGACCATGGGTACTTATTTATACTCTGTATTAAATAGCAGCTGCATCACTTAGCGACTTTTCGAAACACGGAAGTGCAGATATAGACGAGAATAGGGTAAAATTATCAAAATACTTGATAACTGCCAATCATGTTTAACTAGATTTGTTTTTAAAATTCAACCCCATCTGTACCCGTTTGGGGGTTTAATTTTGTGAATTCGTCACTACGACTATAGCTTAGGCTGTGCGTTGTCTATAATGTCAGACAGTCAGGACAAAGATTCTTATAATTGATATTGATTGATACAGATAGGTATAACCTGCAAAACGATAGCCGAAGGTTTGTATTGTTATTCTAAGTTATACTGCGGAAACACGACAGCAAGCTTCGTAGTCGAGTCGTCATTCGCTGTTTTAAGTGGTATAAGTAAACCATGTTAATGTCAAAGCAAAAACTAGCACTAAGCGCCATTTGTATTGAATTGATCGAGTAACTCATTGGCTGTAAACAAGTTAAAAAAAGTCAATTGATTCAAGCGTGACTTTGCGAAAGTCCATTGTATATTAAATCCTCTATTTTATAAGTTAAGAAAAACTAGCGTGATAAATTTTTTTTATATTAGATTCTTCGGTGTTGTAAAATATGTTTAGTTAGATAACTTTACGAAATCTCACGAGACTCACTCTAAACGGACTTTAAAAAATTTCCAAAGATTTTAACATATTTTATTGAATGCACAATGCAAGTACAAATCTCCAAGTTGGTCGTTTATTTAAAATTGCAGCCAACAGGGTGTGATAAATCATTTCGGTATCTCGATGATGGATTAACCGTGCAACTGTGTGATCACTAGCTTGTTTACTGACGATTCGCACTCTGGATTTTTTGTTTCAGGGACCCAATTCTCGTAACACAGTACTGTCAAATTCAAGTTTCGATCGTGTCAATCTCCAACTGGTATTCTTTGACACTGACATTTCAGACAGGTTCAATTTTGACAACCAAATTCTAGTTTCAATCTTGTCTTAGCTCAAAAAAATTACAACACACAAGTGCCATACACTCCAGAGGCCACTCTTAGAAACGATAAACGAAGTTTCGTATTGTCGTTTTGTAATATACTGCGGGACGACTCGGTAGCTGTCAAAAGTCAAGTTGTTACTGCCTGAAATGCGACGCAGTGTAACTCAAAACGACAATACGAAACTTCGTTTACCGTTTCTAAGAGTAGACCTGAGGGCTGATTCTGAGTTTTTTTCGTTTTCCGAATACCGGATTTCGGTTTGCGAGCTCGAAATTTTTGTATAGAGATACGCTAGTGCCCCCATATGCCGCTAGAGGCGCTTATCATATCTCCATATAAAAAGTTCGAGCTCGCAAACAGAAATCCGGTATCCGGAAAACGAAAAAAACTTAGAATCAGCCCTCAGATGCACTGTGCGTCGGCTTTATTGACGTCACTAAAGTGGATAGACAGTTTACACGACAGTTTAACGTGTTAGCGATTACTATTCAATGAGTAAAAACATGTGAAGCCGATTTAAACTTTTAGTATTTAAATCTATGCAACACTACCTAAAATAAATAAAAATAACTATCTAACAAGAGTAGAATTGGAATTGAGCGTGGTTTACTCGTCTAAGGATAAAGCATATACTAGCATTTACGATTTCTATTTGACTAATTATAATTAGTCAAATAGAAATTCAAACCTTAAATCTCTATTTTCCGAGTAAACTATGTAGGTACAAGCCTCGTTTTGCATAATTGGTCCACTGAAATGTTCAGTTTAGCTATTTCGAAAACGTATTTTACAAACCACTAGTGTTTTATAAAACTGGTTCGTAAAACAAGGTTGTTTAGGCGTTGTTTTTGAGAAATTAATGTTACTTGAACTGATAAAAAGTGACAGAATACTGCAGTTTCATTCATTATTTTAGTTTAATAAATAACTCAATACCCATTTATACATACACCACGTCATCTTGCCCAAAAATAAGCATAGCTTGTACTATGAAAACCAGATACCTAACCGATAAAATACTTTTCTTTGGTAAATACATACTTAGAATACAATATGAAAAAACCATCTATGTTCATCACTAAAATGTTTGTTCTTAATGGGAATCGAACCCACAACCTACAGCGCAGAAGATAGAGTTACTAAACTGAACTGTGACAACTGTCTTATTCTATCAGTCATCTAGTACCCATAACACAAGCTCTGCTTAGCTTGGGGGTAGATGATGCTGTGTGGATTGTCCAGCATTATTATTATTATTATTATCACCGTTCTGTGTAAGTCTACTCTTGAAAGCGATACTCGTAACGCCTTTTTCGTTTATACTTCGTGTCAAGTTGACTGTGGATCAGCAAGTTGCCCCACAGTGTAACACAAAACAATATTAGGAGACTTCTTTTATCATTTCGAAGACTGGACTTGCAGACCCGAACTGTTAAAAGCTAACAAGCTGTTAAGCGTGGTCGCTAACTATTGGTCTCATACACAAGCTCAAAGTCGCACAACGAGGTATGGAGAGAGCTATGCTGGGAGTTTCACTGCGAGATAGAATCAGAAATGAGGAAATCCGTAGAAGAACCAAGGTCACAGACATAGCTCTCAGAATCAGCAAGTTGAAGTGGCAGTGGGCAGGCCATATAGCTCGTAGAACCGATAACCGTTGGGGAATAAAAGTTCTCGAATGGCGACCACGAACCGGAAGACGAAGCGTAGGACGTCCTCCTACCCGATGGACTGACGACATTGTTAGGACCGCGGGAAGTCGATGGATGGAAAGGGCTCAGAATCGTTCTTCCTGGAAACGTGTGGGGGAGGCCTATGTCCAGCAGTGGACTTCTACAGGCTGATGATGATGATGATGATGATGATGATGATGATGATGATGACTGTTAAAAGTAGATGAGTGACGAGCTAGATGTGTAGCTTCAAATCTGATATTTATTGGCTACTGAGAAAGATCAAACGAAACAAAAAATAATAATTTCATCCATCTCTCTGTCACGGTTTTATGTAGTGGTTAAGCCTTCAGTAGGCAAAATGCGATTGGATTACCGAAACTCATTGTTGCCAACATAACTTGATGAAATATTAGTGGTGGAATGTTCTACATTGCTCCCTATGATGCTTATTTATTTATCTAACATTTTATTGCACAATTATAAAAAAACAAGTGCACAAAAGATGGGTTTAATGCTATGAGAATTTTCTACCTAGCCAACCTTAAAGGTAACTGAAAAAAAGGTTGGCAAATGTTAAACCTGGTTAAATGTTAAATGGCATTTTAGCTAACCTAACTATAGTATATAAACAACAAAAATTATATTATTACATAATATTAATTATATCATATTATATCACAGGTTTACCCCATTAGCTGTCGCTGTACCCGAGTGATTACAAGGACAAAGATCTTTATAATTGGTATAGATACTTGTATTTTAGCTGGCGTACCTACTGTTGTACAGTCAGTTGCATTAGAACGTTATACAATAAATAAATAAATGATGCTGGACAATCCACACAGCATCATCTAGCCCCAAGCTAAGCAGAGCTTGTGTTATGGGTACTAGATGACTGATATACTTAATACAATACTATTACACACATCGATATTTTTTATAATACATAAAAAATACACAGAACACCCGGAATAAATATTTGCAGATCGTACAAACATTTATCACAAGGCGGGAATCGAACCCGCGACCCTTGCGTCGCAGGCGGACATTAGCCCGCCGCGCCACATCGGTCGTCATAATATAAGATAATATATAAGAATTTTTGTCTTGACGACATGTAGACAAAGTACTGACACTGCTCGTAGAGCAGAAGTCGCGCGTTTCCACTTGTACTCATACTCAAAGCTGAACTTATCCAGTAATTTTTGAGTTTTTGCTATGTAAGAGTTTATTGTTATGCTACGATGCTATTTTTAAAGATACGAATTGTATACATTCTAGTCTAGTTGACTGTACACATTGGCAATAAGAGCTCTTCTAATAGAAGGCGATAAAAAGCATCACTGCAAAATGGTGTCAAGAGAAGCGCACCAATGGGACAGCTGAATGCAATAATTCAGTGTAAATTGCTCGTCGTCCGCCGTACATTACCGCGCGACATTCAATGCGCGTTGTTCACTCTTGCATTGTGCCGCTCTGATGGGATGATGGATTGCACTCAAACAGTTTAATGCATGATTTTAAAATTGCAATTTTGCAGTGCTTTCTGGCACTGAGTAGAAAGTATGAGTAATTAATGTTTCTTTATGAAGCACAAATTGTATTTTCCATTTTACACTATGCATATTCGCTAATGAGATTTTGACTTTCAAAGGGCTGTGTATACATGTATGTATAATAGTGTGTAGGTAGGTATAGAGAAATCTTTGTGGTGGTTAAATTAAACTTTAGTACACTAGTATTTGAAGTGTAGTAGCGTACGGTTGGTGTATTAATCTTTGTACACCACCGTCCTTAATAGTTTCGTTCATTACTCTCCATTCTAAGCTTACCTGGATGAAATCGCTTTTAGCAATATTGCCGCCGCTATTTTATTGCAATATAAAGTTTTCAATATAAAGTTCAAAACAGAAAATGAACCTACTTATCTAGCGTAAGATATAACGCCTTTACTTTGTCAAAAAGCGCACAGCTGAGTCTAGGGTGCCAAGTACAAGTTTTTGCAAGGTCTCCAACTTAGCTCAGCGCATTCAGAGGCACCGTAGAACCGACACATAAAGGACTATAATAAATTCAATTGAACGAGTGTCAGAGACATAACTTCACTCCCGGCCCCGCCCGCAACAGATTCCTTCTACTACAGAATAAATGGTAGTTATAACGAAGACAAGATCCTCTACAATGATACTCGAAGAGCGATATTAGAATTTATCAGTCATTGAGATTGGTCATTATTGTCTGTGATATAACTAAATAACTCTTTAGAAAATACTAAGAACTCTAATAATCTATACTATACTTATAAGAACCGCTGTGGCGCGGCAGGCGAATGTCCGCCTGCGACGCAGAGGTTGCGGGTTCGATTCCCGCCTTGGGATAAATGTTTGTACGATCTGCAAATATTTATTCCAGGTGTTCTGGGTATTTTCTATGCATAATAAAAAATATCTATGCATGTAATATATTGTATTAAGTATATCAATCATCTAGTACCCATAACACAAGCTCTGCTTAGCTTGGAACTAGATGATGCTGTGTGGATTGTCCAGCATTATTTATTTATTTATTTATTATTTATTATTTAAGAACTTTGTCATGACTGACTGACTGATATATAACAACGTACAGCCTAAGCCACCGGACGTAGAGGCCAGTTTTCAGGGTATATTTGTCTTGGTGCGTAGAGGTGTACTAAGAAAGGCTTGATCGCGAGGAACTGGCGCTTAGATTCACCTAGATTTAAGACGTTTCAAGATGATTCCTTCGGATATTACTGAGTAAATACTTTTCGACTTTGACTTAGAAAGGAATTTCCGAAATTCTACCTTCAAATGGGCACAGCGGGCATTGAAGTTTATATAAAAATAATTTATGGCACGCATTTCGCTAGTTCTCAAAAAAATCCAAAAACAGTTGATAGGCGTTATAGCTCGTAGAACCGATAGCTGCCAATGCGTAAAAGTTCTCGAATAACCGAATCTTTCTGTCTCTCTCTCTCTCTTTATCTCACTCTCGAGTAAACAGGCCTCCTTATTCTATGTAACCAGCAACCGGATGTTTCTTTAAATTCAATGGAACAGAAAGATTAAAAAAGTACGTGGATTTAGAAAGATCAAAATTACTCTTCCTGGAAATGTTCAATACAAGGTGGAGTTTTTCAGGCTAGTGATGTGCAATGATATAGAAAATCGTACTTATAGTACATTTCAATAGAGCTCATTTTATATTGATAGCTGATGCGTAGTGATGGAGGTTTGCGTGTGGAGCCGCGAAGGGGAACTTTAAAACGATGCCAGTCGTTTGTATAAAAGTTTGCTTTCTTATTATTTTCCCATTTCCTCATCTGAATTGGACGCTCTGACAGGTTATTTTGTGCTTTATTCCAACGTACTTTATTGACATTTTCGGAAAATCAGGAATACACGTGACAAGTGCTTTTTCAATTTACTCAGAATCATAAAGTTTGAAACAAAGGCTTTAAAAACTTTTTGATACAATTTTTATTCATATTTTGACAAACTCATGAGCGAACATGAACATTGAATGCTGATACAAAAGATAATATTTTATTCTGGGAAATTCGTTTTCGAGCTTGTATATCATTTTTATTCATGAATACAATTTTTTATGATACCTACTTTATTTGAACTCGACGTTCGATTCATTAATTTGGTTGGTAGGTATATTTCTAGGTAGGCATAGGTACTAAATTTAATGACATGCTTTCAAAAACATCGTAGTTTTTTGCCACAGTTCCATCATAGGTCTTCTTCTTCCTCTTTTTTTATATATGGCTTCGGTGGACCATCAATACATAATTATAATATTTCTTTTAATTAAAATACCTCCAAAATTACATATCAGAACTGGAAACGTATGGACTATATCCAGCAGCGGACTTCTACAGGGATAATAATGGTTACTTAAAAGAACACTTAAAGTGAAAAAACTATATTGCTTCCAAAGATACCTAAAACAAATCAGCAGCATGTAATGTGTGTACCAACACTTTCGTCACTTAATGACAAAATTCATGGTAGGCTCTCAGGTATATAAGCTGATATACATCAGTGTACTTTACGGACTGGAAACTTCTTCGAAACTCCGAATAATACCCGCTAATATTCCCTAGCGCCCAAACTTTTTGTAAAAGATACTAGAATTATGTATCAAGTTTCTAAACTATAAAGTACAAAACGAATAGTGTGCAAAACTGTCGAGGTACATTGTATAAAGTTAAAAACTAAGCTCTTGGCGTAAGCTGAAACTTAAGTCTTGGAGATTTTAAAAGTTTCCTCATAAAGGATTCCGTAACATTTTATGAATATGGAAATTTTTATCTGGGAAAATTGGACAATAGATTTCTACCTACCTCAGTTTATTTGCGTAGGTAAAAGTAGGTCAAGCAGAAATTGTAGTTCAATAGTGGTTTCATCATCATAATGATGAGGATGAAGCTATCTTTAAATCAAATAATATCACGATATGGCTTGTTACAAACAGACGTGCACATTTTTGCACTTATATCATTTTCACATTCATTCATTGGTATGGATAACTTGATCACAGATCTCCTTAGCTTTTAACAAAAGTAGCAATGTACAGTGCAACTACACTGAAAGTCCCAAGTTCCCTTTCAGTTCACATCTCGATCACACGTGTGATTTGTTAGCGAACTCCCTGTAAGCTGTTAGCAGTCGGACTCGGGACAAAGAGCTTGTTAAGTTTGCAGCTCGCCTCTCGCGCAAATAGGTAACTTGTAACGAATTAGACTACTGTGTATGTGGACTTGGTAAAAATTCTCTTAAAATATGATCCATTTATACCCCTTTCTGGTGACCATAGTTTGAGCCTAGACGGTGCTATTTAGTAATATGTAACACATTCGGGTCATGAAAATTTTGTATCTGTGATCTGAATCCCATTGCATGACAATCGTGTAAACGAATTAATCGGGTAACTCAGCTAAAATACCGACCTTGTTACGCACACACACACACACACCCCCACATACAGCAACAGCATAGACAATAAAATAAATAAATAAATAATGCCGGACGATCCACACAGCATCATCTAGCCCCAAGCTAAGCAGAGCTTGTGTTATGGGTACTAGATGACTGATATACTTAATACAATATTATATTACATACATAGATATTTTTTATTATACATAGAAAATACCCAGAACACCCAGAATAAATATTTGCAGATCGTACAAACATTTATCCCAAGGCGGGAATCGAACCCGCAACCTCTGCGTCGCAGGCGGACATTCGCCCGCCGCGCCGCATCGGTCGTCTAATATGGAAGATCAAGTGAAGATAGGTTGTTAAAATTGCAAACGCTTCCCGACGATGGTAAATGTCGGTATATGATTAAATTATAATTATATACCGACCGAATATAATTAAATAAATTGGTATAGTTCAATTAATCTAGCAATTTCATGCAAATTCTAATGCATAGGTACAAAATATGTAGCAAGTTCAAAGTGAGCACAGTTGTACAAAAGTCCAGTCAAGGCACCAAACGTGCCTCGACTGCCACGCCAATCTAATTTCCTAAAGCATTGTCTGCTATCATTGGACGAAACTGTGAAATACAATTCTTGGGTAGCATCACGATTTGAAATAAAAGTTTGTCCCTGAGCGGCTACGAGTGACAATCACGTTTGCTGTAGTTTCACACTGAAATAAGGGTAATAGGTTACATTATTTACGTGAAAAATACAGACAAGCACTTACCAAAATTCTAAGTGTAAGATAAAATAATAATGACTTGCTTTATTTCTGATTCAAGAAACAGTAGTGGAATTATCTGTAAAAAAACTGTGAAAAACCTGTGGTTAAAAGAACACGCACGAATTTATATAAAAAATTGGTTAAGCCGACTGATCATGCATAATAACTCAAAAATGCCCGAATAACTAAAGCTAAAATTAATAACTTATTCTAATAGAGCTATACACGAAAATCCTATCAAAATAATGTAAAAAAGTACAAGCCAGCACAGTCTTTTTCAGAGTAAAACAAACTTTGAAAATGGGTCAATTTAATTGCAAAAAAATTAAATATAAATAAACCAATCCGCCGCTATTCACCACGAAATTGAGATGGGACAAAAACGACGCTTATGAAACTTTCTACTCCAAATATTTGTACAAGTTTGATTCCGGAAAACCTTTTTTCTCTAAGAATCGCGTAAATTCATAAAGAATGAAACATTTGCAAGTGAAATGAAAGCTGGGAGGGAAAATAAAGGAGCCCGGCCGGAAGAGGGATTCGCATTGTTACAACTAGAGATCGGGTTATATGCAAACAATGTCAACCATGAATTGTATATTTGTTTGTTTATTTTCTGGTTGTGTAACTTTCTGATAGCATTCTACAAACCTACCAAATAATGTCGATAGAAAAGTCTATTCCATTTTACACACCGCAAGGACATTAAAATTAGCAAATTACACATAAATATTCAAGTTAGGTGCAATTTTTTTTAAATGAATCTATCGATTCCAGACATCAGTAATGTTATAATTGTTTATCATATTACGAGTTAATAAATCTTTGATATTATTGTACCTACCTGCAAACAGTAGTAGTAGAGCTTAGTGAAGGGCTTGTCCAGGGAAGTACTACCACCATGCCTATTTCTGCCGCCAAGCAGCTTGCTGTGTTCCGGTTTGAAGGGTGTGGGTACCGGTGTAATTACAGGCACATGAGGCTTAACACCTGTATGCCTCAGGTTGATGGACGCAGAGCAGTGTATTGCAGGACATGTTCCTAACCAACGTGACCTACAAGGCAATGCTTTGTTATAGGCTATGGTAACCATTTAACATCAGGTGGGCCATATGCTTGTTCCATCAGCAAATTGTATAAATAAAAAGAAATAAAAATTTTCTTTTTTCTAATAAAAAAATAAACAAATTATATATACAAAGTTAAAAATATTAGGATTTGCATATAATGTTACGTTGCATATAATCCGGTCTCTAGTTTTCTACTCACAATGAGGTCCATTTATGCATACGAAAACTTATTACGATTTCGAGCGGAAAAGTGAGGAAATACCATTTTTATCTGCGAAATGCCTTGAGGATGTTTGAATTTCAAGAAAAGGAGATTTTACTTTTATAATGTGGTTATGTGGTAATGCGGTTGGATGTGGATCATTTATTGGATTTGTTTTTCAACGAGTTTGGATTTTAGACGTTTTATTAAATTTTTTAGGACTTTCCTTTGGAATTTGTTTTTATACGACTTGTTGGTGGAACAAGCACGTGGGCTACCTGATGTTAAGTGGTTACCATCACTTATAAAAAATATTGCCAGGCGAGGTATACAGGTATTAAACCAATGTATCTTTTATTTCACCGGCACTTACACCCTTCAAATCAGCACACAGCAAGCTGCTTGGTGGCAGAAATAGGAATGGTGGTCGTGCTTTCCCGGATGAGCCCCTCACTAAAAGCTAAATTCTATTGAACTATATGCTCTGGGGTAGTCAGAGGTAGTTTCAAATGTTTAATACGATTGTAAGTAACCGCGGAAAAGATAGGTAGGTAGGTACTATCCGTAAGCCAGTTCGGTATAAGCGTAGATCTGTAAACTGCAGGTTTATTACGTAAGATCCAGCAATTGCGTTTGCAATAACAAAGCAACAGCATTCGATGAGTACATTAGGTAGGTGAATCTCACCTATCACACGCTTGTCACCTGTATATTCCTGCGATGCAATTTATGGTGTCGAAGTTGTTCAGTATATGGATTATCCGACAAAAGACTATCATTCATAACTCAATCTATACCAATTATAAGAGCCGTTGTGCTGACTGACTGTCTGACAACGCACAGGCTTAGCCACTACTAGCCGTAGAGACTTGACATTTTCGTCATATATTCGCCTTGGTGCGTTGAGATGTACTAAGACAGAAATTCGGGAATTCCTAGGTTCAACAGGAGTTAAAGTTGGTATGAAAATAATTACACGCGGATATATTCGCGCGTGTAATTCCTAACATGTTGTTAGTTTATTTTTAGTTTGTTTTAAGCTTGTTGAAAGCCTGTCGCGATTAACATAATAGCCCCGGAGTTAGACTTTCTACCTCCACAAAGAAGATTAAAAATTCCTTTCGAGTTGCGAGTAACTTTTCGCAATCCTTCCATTATTACGGTCTGTGTGGTACCCACACTTGCGAAGCCGCGTGTTCGTTAGCTACATGAAAAGCAGCATTAGTGGTCAGAGAGCACGATCTCATAGAAAACAGGAGGCTGGCTACAAAAGGAGTTAAAAATATAGTGTACCTCTAGCTAAATGCGTGCGACTCCATCCGCATTACGTTATTTTTATACAAACTTCAACCCCACTGTATCCGTTTAGGGTTTGAGTTTCGGAAACTTTTCTCTCACTTCTAAACACCAAGCTAAATATATCATGAAAATTTCAAGTCTGTGCGACTAGTGGTTTATTAATAATGAATTTAGCTGTTCGCTATCTATATGTCAGTCAGTCAGGGCAAAGATGCTTATAATTGGTATATATTTTGTATCATGAATTATTTCGTAGATATAATATAATACTGAAATTTCAACATTTTGAACCTTTGGCTGTTGTGAGTGTCATCGTGGAGAGCGTAAGTTTTTGAACTTTTATTCCACGACACATTGCTGTATTGAGATGCCAACTTTACTTACAGTGCCATCTTATGCTCTTAGTCTTTTATTACTCTCTTATTCTAACAGTTGGTACTCGGTTTTCTATATGACTGCAGTTTGAGTGGACAGATAATCCTGCGAAGGCCGCGAAACATTATCTCGCACTAGCGACGCGACCGCGGCCCGCTTGCAACCACAGCCACCCGGAATTAGGGACGAAAAATGTTGTGGGAACTCTTTAGCCATGGTTATTTGAAGACAAACAAATATGGTGGAGGCTTTTCTCCAGCAGTGGACTTATTTAAGCTGATGACGGTAACTTTGAGTATCCTAATACAAATTATTGGGATTATTTTTTGAACTGCCTATTATTGTTGATAAATTTTGTTAGGTGAGGGTTAAGTCATCATCATCTTCCTGCCTTTATCCCACACTAAATGGGGTCGGCACATCAGGTTTTTTTTCTTACACTCTCTTCTTTCAGTCGTCACCTCAGTGTTCACTCCTCTTTTACTCATATCATCTTTCACGCAATCCATTCATCTTTTTGTAGATCTTCCTCTGCTTTTACAACTTTCCACATACGTTAACCTATTACTCTTCAACTTATCTGTCACAGGCGCTACTTTCAAACTTCCTCTGAGAAGTTAGGCTTACCATAGTTTAAAAATATTATGTTTCTCTGCTTTGCGTTTATCAACCTGAGGCATACTGATGTTAAGCCTCATGTGCTTGTAATTTCACTCGCACCTACCCTTCAAACCGGAACGTAGCAAGCTGCTTGGCGGCAGAAATAGGTATGGTGGTAATACTTCCCCGTACGAGCCTTTCACTAAGAGCTCTATTAATACTGAAATATACTGCTACAACTATCGTGTATCCATCGACACTAACTCTGTACACCTAAAAATCTATGAGTAGAGGCTGGCACCCTCTTGACCTCTAACTCGTAGTAATCTACTTCATAGTGAATGTTATCAATACCAGAGATACAAAGTTGTATACACGTTGGTAGATAGGTTAATTGCCTGCATACTCTATCAGCAGCCTGATCAATTAACTGAGACGACAAGCTTTGACGATTAATTATTAATTCAATGTCATTCCCGCCGTTACGGAACCGCAATTAGGTAAACTGACTGAGCGATGTTCACACAGAATTCTGTAACGTGTTTTTTTTCTGAAGAGGTCTATTTGGACACGTTTATCTATAGATTAACGAGTGGACTCATTCGTCGTAGATAAACGTGTCCAAAGGATTATTTATAATTTATTACATAAAAACGATGCATGATGTTTAGTCAAAATGTTGGTGTAAAAATAACGTATGTAAGTGGGGAAGGTTAGACTTCAATATAATTTTTGAATGAATAGAAATTTTAAATAATATAAAATAGACAAAAATAAAATTAATTATTTATTGATTATTTGTTACAATCACACATTTAGTCAAACAAAATAATAATAAAAAATCATTACTCTATAAAAAGGATTGGTCTATGAGCCAGTGTTTTAATTTGGATTTAAAGGATTGCGTTGATGATAGCTCTCATGACAGTATGAGAAAGTTCCATGTACCAGCTTTGAAGATTTAATGAGCCACCGCGGCTCGATACTTATTTTTGAGCATATCTACAGATGATTGTGTAAACCCAGGCTTAGCTTTAAACTTCCGAGTCACATGGCTCTAGAAATGATAATTTATTAATAACTTTAGGTAATCAATGTTAGTGACTACTTACCGCAATTAAAATCAAAACCAATTCGCTAATGGTGTGACAATAGTAATTAATCAAATGTAAAGTAATACAATATCTTCTGATAGATGGATAGATAACTCTTTATTGATTACTACAAGTAAAGTACACACATTTATAAAGAATATAAGGTAAACAATGCAGTAATACAATGGGCGGCCTTATCGCTAAAAGCGATCTCTAGCAGGCAACCTTTGGATGGACAGGACCGAACATAATATGAGATGGGCCCCCCATCTCAGTTAACTGATACCCCGTACGAGGTAATATTACAAAACTATTTTTACTATGTACATTTTATTACCGATGTGGCGCGGCGGGCGAATGTCCGCCTGCGACGCAGGAGATTGCGTGTTCAATTCTGCCTTGGGATAAATGTTTGTACGATCTGCAAATATTTATTCCGGGTGATCTGGGTATTTTCTATGTTATAATAAAAAATATCTATGCATGTAATGTATTGTATTATGTATATCACTCATCTAGTACCCATAACACAAGTACTGCTTAGCTTGGGCTAGATGATGCTGTTTGGATTGTCCAGCATTATTATTATTATTCCAATTCTTACGAGTCTCGGAGACGGTTTGAGCACTAATTTTAGAGCTGGTCTAATGATAAGAGAGTAAAAGAAAAGCATCATGAATTTAATCCCCAAGCACGGTAGATATCCCATTAGATCTCTTAGTATCTAGCATCTACTAGGAATGTCTAAGAGGACGATGCACTACTTTGCGTCCATCAACCTGAGGCATACAGGTGTAAAGCCTCATGTGCTTGTGATTACACCGGCATCCACACCTTTCAAACCGGAACTCAGCAAGCTGCTTGGCGGCAGATATAGGCATGGTGGTAGTACTCACCCGGACGAGCCTTTCACGATGAACTTACTACTACTAATAATAATTTCTGTGATTCTGCTGAATTAAACCCGTTTTTAGTATTGATTTTCTTTTTTTACTTTAAACAACAGACTTGCCGATCCTTTTATTGTACTGATTTAAAAATAAGCTACACAAAGCTTACTAAGACTCAAGCATTTAACCCCTTTTTCCGGTTTTCACAGCAGCGACTCAAACGGGATGAAACGTCGACTCAAGCGGGAAATTCACGGATTTAATATTCCCGGCATTGGCGTAACACCGAACTGGTATCAAGAAACGCCACAAATCTCAGGCTTGCGGCATGCTAACTAGTAGTGATGTGACGTGTAACTAGTGATGTTAGACTATGTGTGAAAACGTTTTGCGGATGCGAATAAAAATAATAATAATTCTGGACAATCTACATAGCATCATCTAGCCCCAAGCTAAGCAGAGCTTGAGTTATGGGTAGGTACTAGATGACTGATATACATAATACAATACACTACATTCATAGATATTTTTTATTATACATAGAAAATACCCAGAACACCTGGAATAAATATTTGCAGATCGTACAAACATTTATCCCAAGGCGGGAATCGAACCCTCAACCTTCTGCGTCGCAGGCGCACATTCGCCCGTCGCGCCACATCCGCCGTCAAAAAAAAAATGCAACGAAGTTGATAATAACTACGATGAGAAAACAACAACAGTATTATCTTAGAAATAAGAATCATAAGGATTATGCTGTTTTATATACCTACCTTAGAAAGCACCTATGCTCTAGCAAAAAATATGTATCCGATGCCAATGCTCTCAAACGGTGAACCTGTTAGTATTTTAGCAGTGGCGATGGGCTTGCAACCTGTCACGTAAAGAATACTAACTATTGAATACAGGTCAAAAGCCCATCACCACTGGTGAGATACTAACTGGTTTCCTCACGGTGTTTTCCTTCACTGTTTGAGAGCACTGCGCACATAGATTTTACGAACGGAAGAATCTATTGGTGCACGACCGGATTTCAACCCACGATCTTAGTGTTAGAAGGCGGGGTCACTCTCACTAGACCAACGGTGCTCTCTAGTGAGTGTAGAGTCGTGTTTATTAGAATCAATCGTTATCTGTCCCATCACTATAGACTGTGCATTTGCATATATCATCGTAAAGTTATTGCTTTGCGCTAGGTGTGTTATTTGAGAATACAGGCGGTCTGGGAAATTATTACAGCTGTATCTGAAGGAGTTTGTTGTATCTACCACTATCCTTGTCAATCCTTAACTTTATACGAACAGAGATCGTGTAGAATTTCTCTGCCTTGTACCAAATTAGTTATGATTGCTTGTACTGATATCGTAGTTTTCTATGGTTGAACTCGGTTTAGTAGTTTTGTATAGTAATTTTATTGAAAACAAATGTACAAAAATCAACCCTCGCTTCAAAATACAAGTTTAGACTTAGAGCAAGCGCTGAGCAGTTTATGTAAATACAATGCACGGGTTATTCTCTATTGATTTTGTTCATCGTCTATTTTGATGAGGTCACTTCTGCAACTAAGTTATTTCCATAGTACCACAAATAGTTTTATTAATAAAAAACCTAGCTACAGTTTGTTCTCATACAATTATATTCATTATGGTTATAATAAGATCAATAAATGAAACTACACTTTTTGAAACAAAAACTACTCTAAAAGAAAGTATAAATATTTATGTAATAAATAAACCATATTTAATACAAAAGTATTTTTCTTGCTTCCAGTGCGCCAAAATGCCAAGGCCTCTGTAACACAAAGTAGGGTCAGCGCCCACTACTCTACATAAATGGATAACGCTCACCCCAGTACAAAGGCAAAAAACCCCATCACAAAGAACCACGTATAAAACAAAACCTCAATAATGAGAGATCAAAGGCTGTTCCTGCGTGCACTTGTCCCAAGGTTTAGTGTGTGACTTTGTATTTGCGGAGCAACAAGCGGAGCGATAAGCGAAAAACTGAGCGAATACTCGTACTTATAGCATGGAGCAACACTGACGATGTAAGACGAGACTAAAGTGCGTGTGGCCGTGTGGTGGCTGAAAAAAAGTTATAAAGATAAAGATAAAGATCATTTATTTGCTTAGACATGTGTGTAAAATAGATGACAAAATATTATGAGAGGCAACATGCAATACCGTGTCGGTGTGCAAATGTCTAGTGCTAATGTCTAGTGCGAACTCACTCAATGCATTTGACCAATTTTAAATACCCTTGTGATCCATTTCACAACTCAATCTTACGGAGCTTGTCAAATCAAGTGTTTTTTTTATTTATTTATTCATCATTCTCAGCCCTACCAGGCTAACCTAATGCGATAGTTATTGCCTGTTATGTGCAATGCAGCTTAACGCTCATGTATACACTTTCGGTGGGAGTATGGCACAAATCATACTGACTTTGTATACTTTGTAAAACGAAGTTAAACTTGGCCTGAAACACAAAACTGCGTCAAGCATTATATTCTTGCCAGTCAAAAGCAAGATCGACACAGATAATGAATCAATTATTATCGCTCTGCTCATGCCACCTCTAAACCTTAAAACCTTATTGCAAAGCGTAATTAGTCCGACAAAAAGGGCATGATTGTGTAATCTAACGTCCCCTCGAGCCCATGGGCCCTATTGACCTTTGTCCCTTAATGAAGGCTGGCTTCCGGGCTCCGGGCACCATGCCACCGTTTACGACCTGTTTTTCTAGTAAAGTACACACATGTTATATAGGGTGTAAGTAACATAATGCTTCTAGAACAACTATCAACGACGACAACAAATTAGCTTAGAATAGGAGGATATCCATTACTTTTTATGGATGTCGTAGAAAGCAACTAAGGGAAGGTACCAGGAGATAGGCAGCAGCATCTCCTAGAACTATAAACATCGATACTGGGGTCACCAATCCACCGACTAAGGTTGGTAACTATGGCAAAATCTATATTATACAAAACAAAGTCGTGTTAGTTACGCCACTTATAACTCAAGAACGGCTGGACCAATTTTTATGATTTTTGTGTTTTTGGATTTATCTTCTTCCGGAATAAAAAAGTAAGCAATAAAATTGATCAATAAATAAAATAAAAATGAATAAAAATAGTCAAAGGGAAACCTAGTTGGGAATTGGAGTTCAGTCATGTACACAGTAAGTATAAACCAGGTACTTACTTATAACCAACTTTTTTGTGTGAGCCAAGTTTGAAGACAAAGGCACCTACGAAAGTTGCGATCAAATTAGGTACCTAACTACAAAAATCGAAGATCTTTTTTTTATATAGGTACATATAAAGTTGTTGAGTTTAATTTTTTACTAGGTACTTACCTTACTCATAGGTACATGGATTGGGATGTAATTAGTTGTCGTTTTTCTGTGGTCAAATAAACTTATTATTTTTATATTATTAAGTTTGCGAGGTCAGCTAGTATTTTATATATCAATAAAATATAATAAAATATATATATCGGCGCAATGGCGACATTGGTGTCAGCAAGACGCCGGAGCTACTTGAAATCACAATGTTTTGTTTCAGTTTTAAGTGAATTATTAATTAATTAGGCGTTGATTCATTATTTTAAGGTCAACAAGGTCATTAGTTAATTGATTGTAAAAACAAGAAGACGCGTAAAAGCAAAACACTCTTAGTGGCGAGGTAGCTTGCGCGCGGCTGTGTTTTGCATAAATACGGGCGGTGCGCTCTACGGCGGTCAGTCTGGTTTTTTTTTTGACAGGACTTCGCTCCGCTCGCTTGCCGAGCACGCACGTCTCTTCGCCCGCTCCGAGCTCCCGCTCGGACTGCCCCGCCGCCGGCCCCCGCGCCCGCAGCCCGCCCCGCATCGTGCTACCGGCGCACAGTGTAGCTACCTGTGCGTCGCTCCGTGGGATAGGCCTTGCCTATCCGCACTTTTCAGTGCGCCTGCACTTGTTTCTTTGCAAAACGTCCTTCTCAGGACGCTTGGTTTCTGACTATAGCAAGTACCGAAACAACGTCCTTCTCAGGACGCTTTGGTTTCTTGACTATAACAAGTTCCGTCACAACGTCCTTTTCAGGACGCCTTGTTTCTTGGCTATAACAAGTCAAATCCACCTTTTAGTGGTCAACCAAGGGATACCTTGCGGTGTTAACGAACTTGGTTGGGCGTGGACCCGGAGCGTCGGTTTTCCTCCTTCAGAGGAACGCCTAATCCGGACGGGTCTGGAACCACCGGCCTTGGGGGATCTCCTAGTCGACTGTCCAGACCTATTAGGACACACCCTACTCGCAAGAAAAAAAGCGGCGAGTAGGACACGCGAGTTAGGTAGGACACTGAGGCCTCACCCCTTCCTGTCTATCCCGGCGGGAAGGTCACTCACATACACACCTCCTGAGTGTTTCCCCTCAGGAGGATGGAGCAGCTGGTTCTCGGCGACCTCACCAGCCTGGAGGATGCCCTTGTGCTCATCCGGGCGGTGATTCGTCGGTTCCCGCAACTTCTGACCGAATTAGCGAAGGAGCCGCCTTCTGCAGTTCCTCCCGCGACCCGCGCCCTCCCGGCCCTTCAGGCCAAAAAATCGCGCAAGACACGTTCGGAGACCCTTCAGGCCTCCGACGTATCTAGCGACGCCTCCCCGGCCCCTACGGCACCCGCGTCAAAATTAGTTTCGGCCCCTAAGGCATCCGCGCCGCGTAAAAATCCTTCGGCCCTTATGGCAGCCGCGCCTATAAATAAATCGGCTCTTAAAGCACCCGCGCTCCCCTCTCCGGCCCCTCAGGCACCCGCGAACCGCGTAAACACCGCAAAAGCCCTTCAGGCGACCTCTGCCGTTGTAGTGGCCGACTCACCCCGCTCCCCCTCACCCCTACCGCCTCGCCCTCGCCCCCGCCCCCTCCCCCGCGCTCGATCCCTATCGCGCTCTCGCTCGCGCTCACCAGCGCGCACCCGCTCTCGCTCGCCTATGCGTACCCGCTCGCCCATCCTGAGCTCGAGATTGTCGCACGACAACTCTTTCGAGTCCATGGATGCGGCTCTTAGCCCCCGCTCTATTCAGACGGAGGGTTCCTCTTTCGCGGCTTCACCGCATTTCTCATCCGAAGAGGATGAAGCCGCCGGCTTTACGGTGGTTGGCTCTAAGCGGAAGAGGCCTCCGGCCAAATCTGCTTCCTTGCCTCCCGCTAAGGCTCAGGCCCTCCGCCCTCCTTCCCCGACCCAACCTTCTCAATCGGCCCCTGCCGATAAGAAGGAAAAGTCCCCTCCTCCCATTTTCCTTCGTCAGAAGGAAAAATGGGACCACGTTTCATCCGCCTGTAAGGCGATGAACATCCCATACACCCATGCCCGTAGCACCCGGGATGGGATTAAAATTCAGCTGCCCTCAGCAGCGGCTCACCGCAGCCTCACCTCTGTCCTCCGTAACGAACGCATAGGTTTCCACACCTATGCGCTCGAAGACGAACGCCTTCTGCGTGTCGTCATCCGCGGCCTCCCTGCGGAGCACTCCACGGAGGTGATCAAAGCTGACCTCCTCCTGCAGGGCTTCCCCGTCAGGGAAGTCCATCGCATGTACGGCGCCAGATCAAAGAAGACCTTTGATCTGGTACTAGTCGTACTCGACCTAACTAAAGAGGGCAAGGCCATCTTTAACCTCAAAGCCGTCAACGGCCTCTCAGGCTTATCGGTAGAGACTCCTCACCGTAACGGCACCCCATCCCAATGCCACAGATGCCAACTTTATGGCCACTCTGCGCGCAACTGCTTTTCCCGACCGCGCTGCGTCAAGTGCCTGGGTGACCATGGCACCGCTGACTGCAACCGCTCTCGAGACGCACCTGAGCCGCCTAGTTGTGTGCTCTGTCAGGCTGTGGGACATACCGCGAACTATCGCGGCTGCCCCATGGCCCCCAGAGTGAACAAAAAGGTGGCACAGAGGACGCCCGAGCGCGTAGCGCCTCCCAAAACCCCGCAGTACTCCAAGTCCACCCCTAAGGTGACTGTAGTACCCGCGCCAGTCCCGTCCCACAATGCGTGGAGCCGTCCCCTCCCTACCTCCAACTTTGCCCGTCAGGCAGTTCCCCTCCTCCGACCCCAGCAGCCGTTCATGCCTGCGTACGGCTCCCCGCCTGTAGCCCTCCGACCCTCCTGGTCGAGCTACCCACCCGGTTTTGGATACGGAGAAGGCCACTACTCCGATCAAGTCAATGATTTCACTAGAAATCTTCAAAATTTACGTGATCCGATACAAATTGCTAATTACATTGCCCAAAACGACCAACTGCTTAGGTCCCTCCGTTCCCCCTCCCGCGTACAAAACAAAAAACCAATATGTTAGTACAAAAGGAGAGACTAAAACCCCATTCCGTCACCGTAGCGTTTTTCAACGCTAGCGGTTTAAAAAATCAACGCGACTTAGTTCACGACTTTTTGACCCGTCATCAAGTTGATATCATGTTAATACAGGAAACATTCCTAAAGCCCTCTATTAAAATCCCCCGAATGGCTAACTACCAATCCATCCGCAATGACAGAATAGGCCAAAGATTAGGCGGCACCCTGATCTATTTCAAAAGGTCTCTGCATTGCATCCCATTAGACACCCCTCCCCTGTCCAATTTAGAAGCCTCTGTCTGCAGGCTAGCGATGACCGGTCATCCATCGATCATCATAGCCTCTTGCTATCTTCCCCCATCTAAGACCATGCTCGAAAGCGATTTAAATTCACTCTTTAGCTTGGGAAGCTCAGTCATTCTGGCTGGAGACTTCAACAGTAAAAATATCATGTGGAATTGCCACGTCACTACCCCGAACGGCAGGCGTCTTGAGAGCGCAGCCGATGCCCTTAACTTCGATGTCATCCCTCCGATGACTCCCACTCATTATCCCTTTACTGTTGGGTATAGACCCGACACCCTAGACATGGCGTTGCTTAAGAATGTAACTCTCCGGTTACACTCTATAGAAACGCTACATGAGTTGACGTCAGACCATCGACCTGTCCTCATGCGTCTAGGCTCCCCTCCCGTCTCGACCCCTCCTACCAAGACTGTGATGCAATGGCATAAACTCGAGAAAGCTCTTGGGTCTATACATTCACCCAGCTTGGATAGGATCCCTGACGATATTTTATCCCCCGATGACATTACCGTTGCCGTCGACTCCCTGACCAACCATGTCACTACCGCTGTAAGCGGATTGTCGAAACAGGTACCGGCGGCGGGTGACCACCGCTGGGCCCTGCCAGACGATGTGAGACGGTTGATCACGGAGAAGAATGCCGCGATCCGTCGGTATAGCCGTTGGCCTTCCGACCTTAACCGGCATAGGCATCGTGTAGTGGAACGCAATCTTAAGAATCGAATCCGCGACTTTAGGGACGAACGGTGGGACGCAAAGCTCTCCGGGATCGAGCCAAGCCATCTGGCTTACTGGACGCTTGCTCGATCCATGAAAGCCGACAACGTCTCCGTTATGCCCCCTCTTTCCCGACCCAACCAGACCCCCGCATTCGAAGACGATGAAAAGGCCAACTGCTTAGCAGAAAGCCTCGAATCGCAATGCTCCCCTAGTCTCGCCCCCGTTGACCCTGAACACCTCGCTACGGTGGACAGTGAAGTCGAACGGTTAGTCTCCCAGCCCCCTAGCGCTCCTCCTCTTCCCCTGATTAGGGCCTCTGAGGTACAGACGATTATCAAGGGTCTCCATCCGAGAAAAGCCCCTGGTGCTGACGGCATCAGCAACAGGGTGCTTAAGAATTTCCCTACCGTCCTTATTTACCTCCTAGTCAGCATCTTCAATGCGGCTATGGCAACTTGCACTTTCCCCGACTCTTGGAAGGAAGCCACCGTTATTGGCATCCCCAAACCAGGCAAAAAGGCTACAGAGCCTTCTAGCTACCGCCCCATCAGTCTCCTCAGTTCCCTGGGGAAAATCTACGAGCGACTCCTTCTGAATCGTCTCTGGTCCCACGTTACCGAGCTCAAAATCCTACCCGATGAGCAGTTTGGCTTCAGGGCTAAACACTCTTGTCCCCAACAAGTGCTCCGCATCACGGAGCATGTGCTCTCTCGATTTCACCATACCTGGCCGGCAGATACTGGTGCAATCTTTCTCGATGTGGCGAAAGCTTTCGACAAGGTCTGGCACAATGGCTTGATTTACAAGCTATCCAAATTCGGAGTGCCAGACAGGCTCGTGCTAATCTTACGAGACTTTTTACTTAATCGAAGCTTTCGCTATCGCGTAGAGGGTACCCTTTCGGACCCTAGACCCATCAGAGCTGGTGTCCCTCAAGGATCCATTCTCTCTCCCCTCCTATATACGCTGTACACCAGCGACGTCCCTCGCACCCATCAGGTGGAAATAGCCCTGTTCGCCGATGACACAGCCCTGTACACATCCGATCGGAACGCCGATCGTGTGTGTATAAGGCTGCAAAAGGCTCTCGATGCACTAGGTGCATGGTTCCGAAAATGGCGGATAGAGGTTAACCCGACGAAAAGTGCCGCCGTGTACTTTTCAAAGGGTAACCGTAATCCTTCCAGATCTGTCACTCTGTTTGACGAACCCATTCCCTGGGTGAAGTCAGCTAAATACTTAGGCGTGACCCTTGATTGTCGTCTATCCTTTGTCAAACACGTACGCACAGTACGTAACCGCGCCAAATTTATTCTTTCGCGCCTTCAGCCACTCGTATGCAAGAAGAGTAAAATGTCTCTTAGAAATAAGTTGACGCTTTACAAAACTTGCATACGACCTATCATGACTTACGCCTCCGTAGCGTTCGCTCATTCGAAAAATTTAAAGCCCCTCCAAGTCGTTCAAAATCGATTTTTGCGCACTATCACGGGTGCCCCGTGGTACATGCGTAATATCGATCTTCATCGAGATCTCGAACTCGAATCTATAGCCGAATTCATGAAACGCGCCTCCAGGCGGTTTTATGATTCGGCTCCTCACCATCCGAATCCCTTAATTAACTCGCTACCCGATTATCCAGTAGATCCGCCCGTTAAACGTACCCTCCGTAGACCTAGACACGTTTTAGGTGACCCAGATGACACGATCACCGCCGCGAATGCGGCGGAGGTCGCTTCATCGAGTCCGGACACAGGAAACACTCCACAATCACACCGACCCCGGCGGCGGGGTCGAAGACGTCTCCCCGTTAACGCCCCTTCAGGGCGAAGAGTCTCTCCGTAGCTCCCTTCTCCGGCAACAGCCCAAGCCGAGGTCCGTACCTAAGTGGTGCCCTTGTGCTCGTTGCCAACAAAACCAATTTTGTAATGGCGTAGCGCCTTCTGCACTCGCCAGTAGCCCGGTAACGCTGTCGGAAATCGCTAGGCGATTATACCAGCATTTTAGTCCGTTCGAAAAAAAAAAAAAAAAAAAAAAAAAAACGGCGGTCAGTCTGGCTCGAGCCGCCGCACCGTTCGGACCTACTGTAAAAACCACATTTGTTTGGTGCGGAATAAACGACAGTGACAACGTTCTTGGTGTTTCTTTGGCTTATTTAATGTTTCTTTGACTCGGTTTATGTTTTGCCGACGGTCATGAGTCATCACCATAATGAAGACAGCTGTGACGTCATCAGTGCAGATATCGCGGACGACCAGCTGGACCATACTGGAGCAGCGTCTCCGTCATATATAATATTTTTATAGCTAAATAAGTGCCTAAACTTATAAAAAAGCGCTTTTGGCGAAAATTGTAGCAACTACCCACACACGTTATGTCACGTGGAGTTGTACCCTCAACCCGTTGTGATTTCGTAGCGTGGGACAAACAAAGACTGGATGCGTCAAAGTCGTCCCGCGGCCACTCCGTAATTACGGCACAAAGGGATTTTAATACGAGATGAGTTGTAAGCATTTCCACGCTCTATGTGCATAAATGATCACTACAGCAACATGGGTTGGAGCAAACCGTGCACAGAATAGATAGTAGTAAGATCTGTCAGAGCCAAAAGTGGATGACGACGACAAAGTTCCAAGAGTATAGTATAAACTACGACCAGTACATAGTAGCGTTTACATATTGTAGATAATTTATACAGCGTCAGGGGCATTTTTTCAATCATGCCTCTATTTACGAGACGCAACACGGAAAGCAATGCTCGCGGGATTCGTTTTCCGCCAAGAATATTGTTATTCTCAGGAATATAGTTTTAAATTAAATAAATATTTGCTTGAACCAACAACGTCTCATTTCAATAAACATGATATTCTCCATGAAAAACAATATTAAAACCCAAACGATAAAATGCTGAATTCGAGAATGTATTGTATCCCTATATAGGAGACAATATTTTTTTGATTTAAGAGTTTTTTCTTTCCGTGTATGGAATAAGATTATATATAAAAAGCGATTTAGTCCATTCGAAAAAAAAAGTCACAGAGCAAAAATGTAGTATTCGTGCAAAGTTACTGTCTGTATTGTTAACAACGTATTTGCATCAGATTCTGTCTTCTTCTATCGATTTTACCTTTCAAACTCAAAGTTTAATTATTTCAGGCAAAAGTAGGTCACTTAATGACAAACACGAAATAATTCTGCCGTTTCGAAAAACAAGCAATATTTAGCAACAAGTCACTAAGCAGAAAGTTTGTTTAATTAAATCTTGGTGACGTTTCTAAAACATCTGGTCCAAGATTTCTTAGGGGACAAACTTGAAATTTAACTTTGTGGTTTTATTTGGCGACCTTTGCGGTTATGACCCTAATTTTACTTTAAGTTTGTACAAAAATAAATTGCCTACTTACCTTGCTCTTGAAAACTTGGGAAAGAAAATTTAATTTTTGATGTTATTTTTTGAATTGGTCTAGTGGAGAATATATATTTCTAAACTTCTTGTAGGTTTAAGTATTATTTAGCTGAGTCTAAAGAACTTTTAAGTTAGGCTAGTCTGCAGATTTTTATTGTAGAAATACCCATTTGTACCCAGGACTTAGACAATGTTAATTTGCCAAACATGCATTTTCTACATTGCCTAAGGAAGTCTAAAACCAGGGACTTATTCAGGCTGATAACGAAAAATACCAACAATATTTAAATCTACCGTTAGCAAAACCAGCACCAAACATAGTGCAAAAATCTAATCCTAAATGTCAAGTCCTCTGTACAATTCAAATAAGTCACTCTATTTTAAATCTTATCTTCTAGATAATAAGGTAGTTTTTTAATGTATAAGTAAATATGTCAGTGTTCAAAGTTAGTGAACGAATATAGTAAGCCGTTTTGCTCGCTTGCTGTAATGGATACGCTGTTAATGGTTAAATCTGTCAAAGAATAGTTGTACATGGTTGTAGATAAACCCAATTTTGGTCTTTCACATATGATTGTGAGTTTTCATATAAAAATAACTTCTTTTAGTATGAAGTATGATATTTTTTTGGAATAAGGATACCAAGTAAACGATTCTGACTGCTAAAAAGTATACAACTGTGTGTAAATTGATTTTAACAATCTTTTTTTATACGACTTGTTGATAGAACAAGCAGTTTTAAGAAACAAAAGATTTACTCGTAATTTTAATAACGATTCAAATGTTCGGTCACATTAATAACACTGAAGGAAATCTGTATAAAAAACTCACAAAGTGAAAATTACTTATTTATAATCCTTTGGCTGTAAGGCTAGGCAATAAACACATTATTTGCATGCCAGGTTTCTGTTGATTCAATAATCTATGTTAGTTTCATGCATTTTAGGCGTCCAAGTACACTTATACAGTCTGTTCAGCAGACATAATGTTCTTTGGCAGCGAAATGGAGAGAATGCAGCGTTTCAAGACAACCGACGCTAGTTGCACTATTGTGTTCAGTGTCACTCTTCCTCAAATTGCATTTTAGGAGTTAATTGTTTAAGTCTTTAGTTAGACCCCTCTATCACTTAGAGATAATACGTAGAAACAAAGTTAAATGAAGAAACACATTATGCCCGTGTTGCGTGTTGCGATGTGTCTGAATTCAATCGGTCCCATACTTGTTGTATAGAAGTGAGCTTACGGCGCGGGTTAATGCTCATTTTATATATTTCTGTCTCATGCTAATATATAAGATAGTTGACGTGGTGGATCCACGTCAACTATCTTATATAGTGGGTCTGTTTTATGATTCTGCCTTAACCTAGGTCTACTTTTGTATCTATTGTAGGTAAATATTGAAACGGCCATATACATAACTACCTTACTTTTTTATCAATATGATATCAATATTTTTTTTTAAGTATTAAGCATTGACTGGTAAGAGGCGATTAAAAGAAAGGATCAGTTCACTGGCACAGTTTTCTTATAAACTGAGACAGGAGACACTTATTTTTGCAAACACTTTTTTTGAAAAAGAAATAGTTGTAGTTTGTATTCTTACCTATGCCTAGTGTAGTACCTAACCCAAATACTGCGGTGACTAATCAAAGACAAAATCCAAGCCAAAAAGCATTTATTAGACAGACAGAAATAATAAAAATGACGAGCAAAGTTCTTACTAGTTTTTCAATATTTTGTATATTGTCGTTTGCCATGCGGACAGTACGCGTGAAACCTCTCTGGCGTACAAAGGCGCTTTTTTGTTGGCGTTTGCTGACAAATTTTGAATATTGGTTCAGAAAATTGACACGAAATCCATCAAGGGTGAAATATTGCAGCGATAAACAATTATTTAAGCAACGGCCCCATTTCGGACAATTTCAATTTTAATAGAACCTGTCATTAGCGGTGCTGTTTGCCATGTTTAATAGCTTTTCAGTTAAGGGCTACAACCGATAGTCGACGCTATGACCTTATAATAAAGTTGAAATTTTGTCGTGAAAAATATGCAAACAATGAAAGTTTAAAGGATAACCGCGACTGCTTAATGGATTTTAGTAATACTTGATTTAAGTATTAGTTCCTAGTCGGTGGCTAGTACCACCTTAAGTGAACTAACTTCTTTTAAACAAAAAATATCAAAAACTTACATTTCTTTTTTGTTTTTCATTTTACTAATAGATACTTTTACATCTATACCCATTATAAGAGTATTTGTCTTGACTGACTGATTGACATATAGACAACGCACAGCCTAAGCCACTGGTCGTAGAGACTTGAAATTTGTACTTCAAATCTGGGGATATTCATTTTGGTGCGTAGAGATGTACTAAGAAAGAAATTCCCGCAATTCAACCCCTAAACGGGTACAGCGGGGGTTGATCATTGTTAATAATATTTTTAATAAATTTACGCGAACGAAGTCATGCGCGTTTCTGTAGTCTTACATAATTGGAAAGCGTACTCAAAAACTTCTGTCATCAACAAACACCGAATAACGGCCAAAAAATTTGATAACAATGGATGTGCCGAATAACAATACCTGTTGATAAAACTATTTCTTAACACGCCTGATCCTCCAATAAGAATAAACACAATACAAAAAGCTCTCATATTCTAGAACAAAACCAATACAAGACCAGTTTACCTTGACCTTCAATTGCCCTAGCATTAACCCTTTCCGTGGGGAAGTTTGCGTAAGGGAGTGAAAATAGGGGGTCTGGGAGAGCTGGCAGTGAGTGTATAAGACGTGGAATTCGAAAAATTCAATTTCCTAACTGTGAATTTAGTGGAGAATGTAAGAAATAACCGGCTTTCTGTCGGAACGCTCCCTGGAGACGGAAAAGGGGAGCACTGAAAAAAGAAAATGCTTTATACCAGTTTTGTAAGACTGTTTATTTTTGGGCTATATTTTTTGTTGCATAAAATATTGCAGTATTTTCTATCACTGACAATAGGAATCTACACTACAAGAAAAAATTGTTTTAAAATTGCATGCAAACGTTATAATAAACGTTTTTCAAATATTACTAGGAAGTGAAATAAATAAGAAAATACTGACATACATTCCCGGTTACTAATAAACTGGGCGTAGCGTTGGAAAAGTTACATATTTAAAGTAGACGTACCTATAGAGTTGAATAGTTTTTTCTGATCGTATTTGAAACTTTCTGTCAATGCAAATGACAAAACACTGTATACCTATATTAAAGTTACGCCGAATTTATTAGTAATATTGAATAAATATACTGCCATTATGGTTAGAAAGAAAAAATATATCTACATATAATATTAAAAATCACACATGGCACAAGTGTAATGCGCGCGGGCATTCATACAATTTTCAAACCCTGATGAATGTTTTAAGGCATTGAATTTCTAGAACTCGCATCTACAAAAAAACCAGTGATTTATGCTGTGCGTTGTCTATAACAAACAATTGGCATGCTACGTTCTTTATGTTACTAGTGTTATTATTATATTTCTATCCGTACCGAGTTTCCTATCTACATACTTTGGAAAATGATAAACATAATTTCGTATCGTTTTAATTTACATTGCGGGGTAACTCAGTAATTGTTCTACAGTCAGACCAAAGAGGTGGTGATATGTTTTGCAAATGCCGATATTATTACGGTTATGGTAAAAGACATTGTAATGTGCATAATCCCTAACGGTCTACTCTATTCCATTATAGACTAAGAGCTAGTCGCAAGTAAGTAAAGTTAGAGTTAGGCATAAAATATAATAGCCCGTTAAGATACTCCGTTGGAGTTCCATCGTTACTGTTATATCCACATTAGCTGCATACTCATATGTAGTCAAAGAGATGGTAGTACAAAAAATAGATACTGAAAAAATGAGTTTTCATCTGGACTAGTATTAGGAGATAGTATTCCTACTTTTTTTTATTTGACTTGCTTACAGAGCAAGCAAATGGCCCACCTGATGTGAAATGGTTACAATCACCTATAATAAAGCATTACTTCGCAGGTCACGTTGTCGAAAGTCACTTTGACTTTAATGCACTGCTCTGCGTCCATCAACCTGAGGCATAAAGGTGTTAAGTCTCATGTGCCTGTAATTTCACGGCGGTAAATATGACATAACTGTAATTTAAATAAATGTATAATGTTGGGTGTGTTAGGCTGTGTTATGTAGTGATAAATTACGAAACTGCAGTCGTCATCATCAGTCTAAATCTAAATGATCCCATTACTGGGCATAGGTCTGTCCTATATTTAAAAGGTACAATCCTCTAAAATGTGCTGCTGAGTGTAAAAGCGATAGAACAAATAAATAAATAAATAATTAAACAGAAAAATAAAAAAAGGTAGTAATATAAACATAAAAAATAAATATAGCAATAGACACAATATAAAACACAAATACGAATAAAATAGCGCTGCGTGCTCCTCAGCAAATCTGCTTCAGCTCAGTGTTAAAGGGGAATCACACTAGACATGACTTGCGAGGCTTTCACGTCGGCGGCGAGTGTGCACACTACACACACGTATCGGCATGCGCACTATTGCTTATAACCCACTTTTAATAAATTTAGAGGAAATATTTGATTGTTTGTTTGTTTGTTTGGATTGAATAGGGAAACTACACTATCTCCGGTGACATAGGCTATATTAAATTTTTAACTAAATTAAAAAAAAATAAGGATCCTTACTAAAACCCGGGACAGGCCGCTAGTGAATAATACAATTCTTCCGCCATAGTTGAATGATCTCTATAGCACATTTGATTTGCAACACCGAACTCAAATATCCGGTTAATATATTAATTCTATTAATTCCCACAAATAAATTGATGCTACTGCTAAAGGTAATTGCGACCACAGAATTTGCGCATAAAATTTATCATTCGAAACAATACGCACACAATAGAATTATACTGACAATATTATGTTATTGGTAAATAGTTTTCGTATAAATATCGGAAACTTAACTATATACTCATAGTAGAATGAATAGCTGCCGCTAATTTATACAAGAAGGCCGAAATGGAGAAACAATGATTTTAAAACAAATTAAATTATTACTTAAATATTTTATAGGTGCCATGAGACAAAATAGAGCTTTGAACCTTTTACGCAGCTGATATGCTTTCTGATGACCATGTAGGGCCGATGATAATCGTGAGTAGTCGGCGGATGGAAGAGTAAATTCCAGGAAGATTTCCAGGAAGAACACAATGTTTGCACGATTTCATCTAGTACCCATAACACAACCTCTGCTTAGCTTGGGGCTAGATGGTGCTGTGTGGATTGTCCAACGTTATTATTATTATTTGTGCGATGAATATAGATGTTTGTTCTGTGTCTGGGTGTTATATAGTATTCTAGGTATGTTAAAAAAAGTGTAAGTATTCTATTAGTCATTTGGTTCCTATAGTACAAGCTATGCTTAGTTTGGGGTTGGATGATGTTGTGTAAAAATATCTACAAATATTTATTTATAAGCTTAACACAAACCTATTCCGACATTTCTCTCTATGAATATATTAGTCGACATCATTGGACATTTAAGTCATAAATGCTTCAATTAGGTGCCCCAATTGTCTACGGCTCTTCTGTAATTGTGATCGTCGGAACCCAAGGGTTAAGAGAAAATTGTTTTGTTTGGTGTTCGTACCTATGAACAAGATTATTTTGAAATACCAACGTTTGTTATTAAAACCTGCTTTACGTCCCGATAACAGGTTTAAAGAAAAGAAAAAAACTGGGCAAGTGCGAGTTGGACTCGCACACAAAGGGTACCATTATTATTATTATTATTATTATAAAAAAGCCAACGTAGCATTTGTAATTTATTTTAAGTTTTAATTAGAAATTGGACAAAATTTGAACATTATAAAAAGGCACAATACTACAAGTTTCAATAAATTCCAACTATATCAAGTGAGTTTTTAAATTTTTTTTAGACGACTTTTTGATGAAACAATTTTTTATTTTATTTTTTACAATGTACAAGTTTAATAAAAAAAATATCTAAAAAATGGAAACCATTACTTATGGTACAAGTGGAACTTCGTAGATCATATTTGTTAGGAATCGAAGTAAAGATGGGAACCTTATGAGGCTGTCATTTCACTGGCACCCACACCCTTTTACCTATAAGCAAGCTGCTTGGCGGAGGAAATAAGCATGTTGGTAGGACTTCCCTACTAAATTGGTTAGTATTGAGTTTAAAATCTTACAACTTCATTACATACTACTAATATAATAGAGAAAGGTTACGGCGGAAGCATTATATGGCCATTTTCCCACGTCTTCCTTATTACGGCAATCAAATAATTTTCCAAATGGCCTGACCCAATGACGTCATAAAAGCGCTATAGTTTGCAATAGTCTCGACAGGGACTAACTGGAAGCAGGCGTGTATTCATTATGTATTCCCCTAAGTAAACATAGCGTTTAATATTAGGACCAGAACATGGTAAGACGTGTTTTATTAAACGACGGAACGGGTAGCTGGTACGCATTTTGAACATTCTTCCGCCTCAAAACTTATGCTACGATCGCGAGACGGCTTTAGAAATATCAACGAAAAAATTTGTAAATAAAGAAGGTTATGCTATAGCGACTTTTTGTAGCGATGCAAGCTCGCAGTGCGTAGCCACTCTCAGCAACAGTATCACTGCTGCGGTTTCTACCCTGAAAACGGAATTATTGTTTTGAGCTACACTGCGAGGCAACTTGGTTCCGTTACACGCACTGCTTTCACATACCACGCTAAGTAGGTAACCCAAATGGACAGGCAAAACTATAGTCTTTCGGAATCGACAAACAACGGCTGTCTACTCTTGAAAACGACAAACGAAGTTTCGTATTGCCGTTTGACAAGTCGTTCGTTGACAGTAGAATGGATCATCGAGGATTGTCTTGCGCGTTTGCATCGCGCTGCTAAAAATCTTTGTGTGACTCTCAAGATACGTTTCAATCGAAAAAATAAGAGCTCAAGAGAACAATTTATATAGATTGTTGTGTAAAGTGCAAATAAAGCGAATTTATTAAAAATTCCGTTCAGTGGCGGTCCAGATTAAGCGTTAAACCGGGAAAGGGATGCTGTAATATTATTATGTAAATAAATTAAAATGTTTACCCTCGTATATTCAGTTCTGTAGTGTTATATTTTTGTGTTTGTTTTTTTTTTGGGTTATAATAAGGGCAGTCGAGACTGCGCACTAAAAATGGAAAGTAAATGGGTTGCATTGTATAGCCAACACATAATAATATATTACTTTGATAGTTGGGCTGTTTTCGGGGTACGGTACGGTACAGGATGGCACATACGAAATTTGACTATGTGTTGAGTAAAAACAATTACATGAATGATTGTCAATCTAATTCTCTGCCAGTTTTGAGAAACTTTGTCCTGACTGACATAGACAATGTACAGCCTATTTTAGGGTTAGTTTATGCTAGTGCGTAGAGGTGTACGCGATAGAAATCCCTGAAGTTCAACCCCTAAAAGGGTGTAGGGCGAGGCGAAGGTTGAAGTTTGGATAAAAATTATAAAAAAAATTGCCTTAGCCATCATGTTTTGCAGGTGCATTGGTGACTGCAGTGTTGATGTTATGTACTCGGGAATGGAATAGAGGTGACGGAGGAGTCCTATCCATTTCCGGGTCCCATGAGGTTTTCCAGTTCATGGGCGCCATTCAAGAATCTTCTACTAGCGAGAAGGCCTAAAGTAAAATATTAAGTAATTGGATAAACCTGTGCGTTTATCCATTCAAATAGGGTAATCTGAAATCCATGAGTTATGCGGCAGAGCTGTCCAAGTTTAATTAATTCCTAATAAATTATCAATGCGTAATTGCCACTTCATTATGCTAATGACGCGATGTTATCTGAGATAATTGCAAGATATAATTCTAAATTTCCGCATATCTATTACTCAATTACTACCAAAGTAGTAATCTATTATGAGTCAGTAATCGTATAGCCTAAACGGATTCGGACCGACACTTCTTGCTGGAACAGTTAATGCTTCTAAAATAGTTCTATCCTAGGGCTAAACTTTCCAGTTAGTTAGAACTAGGCGTCTGTGAGTTACCGCCAATGAATGTGCAGAGATGTTCAGACTCATGAATGTAGGAACATTGTTCAAGTCAGATTAGACCCGTTGCTATATCTTTACAAATTTATAAATACGAAAGTATGTGTTTCTGTTTGTTACTGAAACGATTGTGATGGGATTTGGCACACAAATGGCTTGGCCGAAAAGGCATTATTGGTTTTTATTTTTCTTAGATTTTATTTTAACAGTGACAGTAAATTTAACCTAGTAAAAGAATATCATTGGTACTTAGCATAAAGTAAAACACTAGTTATGCACTATTATTAAATTTGAATTATAAATTTGAGTCTTGTAATCTAAAATGAACCGTATACAGTTTAGAAGACGTTTCAAAATGATCGTTGGACACCCAAAACTGGGTGTAGGTCTCTTCCATGAGATTCCACTAACAGCGATTTCATGTTTTTCAGGTTCAGACATTCCCTGCTATCCCTATCACGTTATCGCACCATCTTTTAATTAGAACGACCTCCTGAGCGCGCCGCATCTCGTGCGTACCAGTGGAGGATTCACTCGCTCCATCTCCCACCAACTACTCTAGAGACGTGGCCCGCCCACCTCCAGGTCAGTTTACAGTATACCATATTTTTAATTTTTTGTTAACATTGTGTGTCACTGCTGTATAATAACTTATACTGCCGTACCCGTAAATTACTTGTACCCGACTTTTTGTATAATAACAAAACTAAATATACTTTAAATCGTTTACTTTCTGGATTACAGTAGTATATTAAATATAAATTAATAAAATTGCAAGGGACATTGCGACTCCCGCGCGTGCCGTTCGACGGATGCAGTTGTGCGGGCGCGCGGGGGGATCCTCTCCCCTGCCTTCCCCGCGTCTCCCCTTCTCCGTCCTAGTGCAGTGCTAGACCGCTAGTGTTGTGCGTAGACATCCTCCGGGGCCTTGAAAGCTTGTAGGACTGCTTTCAAGGAGTTTGGTGTCTCAATCTTCTGATACAGGTCACATGACTTATTAGGATGATTAGGGAGTTCAAAATTGTTATTAATTTGTCTTTGCGTTTTCAGTGGTAGGTATAACGCAAAATTTATGGATTCCTCTCCTTATTATTCCCTTTGTAGTTAGGACATCGGCAACTCGACTGATTCCGTCGGTTCCAGGATATAATTTGCTGATGCGAGCTAGTCGCCATTGCAATGGAGGAAGGTTGTCTTCTTTTAGTATTACTAGATCTCCAACCTGAAGCTCTCTCTGCCTTGTTCTCCATTTGGTCCTCTGCTGAAGCTCCGCCACGAACTCCCGGCGCCACCTCTCCCAGAAGTGTTGCCTTAGTTGCTCGATGAGCTGGTACCGGCTGGGGTGCTTCGCTGTGATAGGTAGCGAGGGCACTGTAGTGAGTGGTCGCCCAATTAGAAAGTGGCCTGGAGTCAAAGGAGCAGGATCAGTTGGGTCGGAGGATAGTGGGGTTAAAGGACGAGAATTCAATATTGCCTCAATTTGAGCAAACAGCGTAGCCAGTTCCTCAAACGTTAGGGAAGCATTGCCGGCTACACGGCGTAAGTGATGTTTAGCCGATTTCACGCCAGCCTCCCAAATACCTCCAAAATGAGGTGAATATGCAGGGCTAAACACAAATTTAATGCCTTCATTAGAGGCGAAATTAAAGACAGATTTACGACTGGATTTGAGTATTCTACTTATTTCATTGTTAGCGCCCTTAAAATTAGAACCATTATCACAAAAAATTGTGTTAGGTTTGCCTCTCCTAGATACAAATCTTCTTAATGACAAAATGAATGCTTCCGTACTTAAATCGCTAACTAACTCTAAATGAATTGCTTTTGATGCAAGACATATAAATAAACATAAATAGCATTTAGAAATTCGGTTGCCCTTTCCCTTTCGGCTAGAGATCATAAAAGGCCCTGCAAAATCAACACCACTCGAGTAGAAAGGGAACGAAGAATAGCTTCTTTCGGCAGGTAGGTTGCCCATTATGGGCTGCAACGTATGTCCCCGTAGGCGAATACAAATCATGCACTGCTTGGGCGTGCTGCGTGCCAAGTGCCTACCACCTATAGGCCAGAATTTTTCCCTTATAGAGGCTAAAAGGTGCTGTGGACCAGCATGAAACAAACGTTCATGTTCAAATTTAAATACCAACTTAGTAAATTTATGCTTCGCATCTAGGATCATGGGGTGTTTTTTATCATAATCGAAGTCAGAGTTTTGAATACGACCACCAGTTCTCAATAAACCATCGGAGTCTATAAAAGAATTCAATGGTAGTAATTTAGATTTACAATGAAGAACTTTCTTATTTGTTAGCAATTTAATCTCTTCATAGAAACTATCTAACTGACTAAGTTTGACTAAAACTAATAGAGCTTTATTTAACTCATCAGCCTCTAAAGGTCCGGTGACCTTAGAGTTTTTATTCTTACAATTAGAAATGAAACGTAGCACATAGCCATAAACTCTTTTCAATTTGTTTAGATTTGAATATTTATCAAAAATACTGACGGTATTTGTAGCAGCAACATTACAACTAGTTATGTTTTTCATTTCGGGTAGGATAGTAGAAGTAGGGATGTGCGTTTGTTTAGGCCAATCAGCTGGATCAATCGCGAGGAACGACGGCCCTTCCCACCAAAGAAGAGAAGACTGAAGTTTTTTAGGACTTACACCTCGAGATGCCATATCTGCAGGGTTTTGATCAGTCGGAACATGCTGAAATGTGAACCCACTGGTAAGTTCATTTATTTCATTCACACGATTACACACAAATACTTTTAAATCTTTTGGTGGAGTCTTCACCCATCCTAACACAACTGTTGAGTCAGTCCACAGGACTTTTCGACTGATTTCACATCTTAGTGACTTTAAAATCTTAGAACATAGACGAGCTCCTAAAAGAGCACCACATAACTCCAAGCGTGGTATTGTAGTTGGATTCAAGGGAGCAACGCGGGCTTTGGCACACAGTAACCTTACTGTATATAAATGACCTTCCGGACATTACGCCTAATCCATGTACACTATTTGCCGATGACATTTCTATTATAATTTCATCTAATTCTGACATTCATAACTATAACATTGACATTAATAATACGGTTGACTCAATAATTTTATGGCTTAATGACAATAATTTAAATATTAATCTTCTAAAGACAAACTTTATACAATTTGGAACTTATGGTAAAAAACGTCAAAACCTTAAAATATCTTATGACAGTCATAATCTAACGGAGGTCGAAAAAACAAAATTTTTGGGGATAACTATAGACCGGCACTGTAATTGGAAAGCCCATATAGACGACGTTTGCCAAAAATTAAATAAATTTGTATACGTTTTGTATAGGTTACGCAAGACTACAAACAGTAATACTACTCTGAAGGCATACCACGGATATGTAGCCTCAGTTCTGAAATATGGACTAGTTCTATGGGGTAATTCAACCGATTTTAATAAAGCTTTCGTTGCCCAAAAGAAGTGCATACGTGCTATTGTAGGCATACCTCCATGGGAATCATGTAAGCCCGTATTCCCCAAGCTGAAACTGCTAACATTGCCTAGCATGTACATTTTGGAAGCTGCTAAATTTGCTAGAGATCAATTCAGTTTATTCACAAAAGCGCGAGATATTTACTCAAGATGTGTAAGAAACCCTGACAGAATTGTTTTTTCTCGAGTACCTAGAACTACACTATATAAAAAAAACTCTTTTGCTATGTGTGGACAGATATTTAATAAAGTTCCTAATGAAATTAAAAACTTACCAAGAACATTATTTAACAAAAAATTTAAATTATGGCTAATTGAAAAATGTTTTTATAGTGTTAATGAATTTTTAAATAGTGTGGTGCGTATCGTTCAGCACTCGATTAAATTACGAGAGTAATAAAGCAAATGATACGCTGCGGATGTACCCTAATGAGGGCTCGCTGGTTCAATAGTTATAGGTAATCTAGAAAATGCGATGGTCTAGGACGTTGTACAGCTAAAACCTTAGGCAATAATGGGAAGGCTTACTCACCAGCAACGTCTGCGCTCAATCCCAGGGGTTCTGGAATATGAATCACTGCAATCCAAATCCACGACACACACAGAAGTTTATAGTTAGCGTTATCTTTGTAGAAGATCGGGATATTCACGATCCTGCGATGCGAGAGACACTCCACAACAATAACTTAGAGGGAGGAGCCAGGAATCCGAAGGTCCACTGCAGATCAGCGATATTCGACCGTTCGGCGCGAGCGTCGTAGACAGACTTTTTTTTCTCCCGCATTCGCGTGAATGCAGGTGCGAGCGCAGCTGATCGTGGCAACTTCATACGTATCGGCCGCAAGAATAGGTACTTGCGCGGCGGTAAAACCCCCAGTAAGATTGCATCAATTACCAGGGATGTAAACCAACCCTTAGGATACCTATAGGTATTTTTAACCATACAACGTCAAAAATATTTATTTGTATATACATATTTATATAAAGTTCACGCAAACGCGAAGTTGGCGTAACCATTTTTCCCCGGCTTGAAAGGTCCTACTTTCAAAACACAGAGAAAGCGAAATTATAATAATTGCATATCGTCGCGAAAACTACCATATTTGCGATGTAACCAAACAAAAATAATGTTTAAGTAACGGGGGAAAAAAAATATATATATAACGTATAACATAAGATTGTAACCCTAACCTAAAACTAAGACAAACTAATTATGGCTTATTGAGTGGGAAGAGGGCACAATTTTACAATCGGTCTGCTCTGAAGCATTCCACCTTGCACTTTAACGGAAGCGACTCTACATATTCCTTTCTTGTCCGGAAAGATTTCTGTAATTAAACCTAACGGCCAATGCAAAGGCATGACGTTATCCTGCATGGAGACCACAACCATACCAACACGTACTGGGTTAGTAGGTGTGTTCCATTTTTGTCTTGATTGGAGGGTGTGCAGATACTCATTGCGCCACCGCTTCCAAAAAGATTGGACAAGTTGATCAGTCAATTCGTGTCGTGAAATAAGGTGTAAACGCGTTTCAGTAACTTCGCGAGCGGGTAAAAACACAAGCGGTTTCGTGTTAAGAAAATGCGCAGGTGTTAAAGCGGTAGGTTCTGACGGATCCGAGCTAAGGGCATAGAGCGGTCGAGAGTTTAACAAAGCTTCGACTTGAGTTAACATAGTGTTAAGCTCATCAAAAGTGAGAATTTGTTGACCGACGACCTTAAGAAGATGCGTTTTGACACTCTTAACTTCACTTTCCCAGCATCCACCGAAGTGCGGAGCTCTGCATGGGATCGTTTTAAGGGTAATTTTGTGATCCGCTAGTTCCCTTTCCCAGTAGGGGCGATATTCTTGCGATAAGAATTGGTAGAGATCGCGAAGATAAGACCTAGCACCAATGAAATTGGTGGCGTTGTCCGTATAGAGACATTCGATAGGACCACGGCGAGAGATAAAACGCTTAAATGCTGACAGAAAGCTCGCGGTGCTGAGATCTGAGGCAACTTCCAGATGCAAAGCACGCGTTGTCAAGCATGTAAAGAGACAAATATAAGCCTTACGACTCTTTTGCCCTCTGCTGCGCACGGAAGTTATCATAAGCGGTCCCGCGTAATCACACCCAGTGTGTGAAAATGCTTTAGGAGCAACTTCCACACGAGACTGCGGCAAATCAGCCATGATAGGAAAAACCGGCCGTGGCTTAGAGCGAAAGCAAATATTGCAATTGAACGTTATGTGACGTACAATACGTCGTGCGGACAGAATCCAATACCTCTGTCTCAAAAGAGACAGAAGCAAGTTTGGACCTGTATGAAAGTTTTTGACATGATAGTGGGAAACGAGAAGTTCCACTATGTGGTCCTGTCGAGGAAGTAAAAGTTGGTGACGAGAGTCAAAGTCTAGCTCAGAATTGGCTAAGCGTCCACCAACGCGAATAAGCCCATTATGCAGAAACGGACTGAGTTTCTGTAATGGTTTGGAACATAACTGATTGCGATTTAGACGATCAAGATCTGATTCGAAATGGATTCGTTGAACAGAGCGCCACACTACTGTTTCAGCGAACTCCAAGTCCGAAGCGGTAACGGGTCCCCTAGGGAGGCGTTTGAGAAATTTGTAAACATAACAAATTGTTTTTAAATATTTCATCCAAGAAGAAAACCTACAAGCACGATGGTACAGAATGTCTTCTGTCAGACAACTGGTATCTGTATCAGAAGAACCCGCAGTCGTTACTGAAGGTAGAGCCACCGGTTTGATCTCGGGAAGCTCTTGCGAGTCACCAGATACGAATGGTTTGACTGGCCATTTGTGTCGGGGTGATTTAAGCCATGGTGGTCCATTCAACCACAGTGGATGATGGACTAACTGGGCCGGTGTTAAGCCACGAGAGAGACAGTCACTTGGGTTCTCAGACCCCTTGACATGAAAGAAGTTCTCCGCGGGTAAGTTTTCTTGGATTTTAGCGATGCGATTGGCTACATACGTGTGCCAGCGATGTGGCGAAGAGTGAATCCAACTCAAAGCTACAGTTGAATCCGAAAAGGCTACGACAGCCTCAATGGCGTATCGGGCGGAATAGAGATCGAAAACTCGTTTTATCAAGATGGATAAAAGGAGTGCGGCGCATAACTCTAAGCGAGCTAGCGAAACAACCTTAAGAGGTGCGACTTTAGACTTTGCACATACCAATGAGACGACAATGTCACCGTCTGGCTTGACTACGTGGGCATAAACAGCGCCGCCATAGGCCTTCTCACTGGCATCCGCAAAGCCAACTATGGAAACCTTACAGTTTACAATAACGCCAATATGACGTGTGAATTTAAGCTGCGAAATATCAGGTAACTCAGCTTGAAATTGTTCCCAGAGGCGAACAATGCGATTCGGTGGGACATCATCCCATCCTATTTTGACGAGCCACAGATCCTTGATCAGTAACTTGGCGTACAAAATTATAGGCGCGACTAAGCCCAAAACATCAAAAAGGCGAGCGATAGACGATAATATATTCCTTTTTGTGCAAGGGCGATTATCAGGATTGACCTGAAATGCGAAATAGTCCTGGTCAGGAAACCAACGTAAACCAAGGACTTTCAGCGTCGGATCCTTACTGAGATCGACACTGTGCGAGAGTCGCAATGACTCGGGAATAGCCTGAAGAACTTCCGAACTATTGCTTGACCACTTGGTCAATTCAAAGTCACCAAGTGAAAATATTTTAATCAATTGGTGAGAAGACTCTATAGCTTGCTCTACATTAGAAGTAGAGCTGACTATGTCATCCATATATATATCTCGGCTCAGTATCTCACTGGCGAGAGGAAAATTATGACCTTCATCCTTACATAATTGTTGAATGGTGCGAATTGCTACAAAAGGAGAGCATTTAAGTCCAAAGGGGAGCACTGAAAACTGAAGTATTTTTAATTTTTCGTCTTCGTGGAAGCGGTAGAGTATCCGCTGCAGAGGGCGATCTTCGGGGCGAATAGCTATTTTAAGGTACATAGCTTTAACATCGGAAGTTATGGCTACAGCAAAAAGTCTCAAGTTTAACAAAATATTAAGAAGGTCCGCTTGAAGAACGGGACCTGCGTAAAGGATATCGTTTAGCGATGTACCATTGTCTGACTTCGCGCTTGCGTCAAGGACCACGCGTAACTTGGTGGTTGTCTTGTCCTCGCGAATGACAGCATGGTGCGGGATGTAGAACGAGACTTCGCCCGGAAGAACTCCTTCCACGAAGGAAATGTAATTGTTTTTTAGATAATCTTGAATGACTTCATCGTAAAGGAGTTTAACGTTAGGATGCGATTTAAGTTTACGTTCGAGGCTAAGAAACCTACGACGTGCGATTTCGAAAGAATTCCCTAACGTCGAAGCGACCGTCTTAAGTGGCAAAGCAGCGACATACTTACCAGATGGGGTGCGAGTAGTGGTAGAACAATAAAACTGCTCGCAGTGTTTATCATCTACACTAGTGATAGAAGAAGACTGAACTTCTTCGATTTCCCAAAATTTACGCAAGTCGCAGCTCTCCAAAGAGGACGTCGCGCAAAACGACATAGTAGCGGTAGGAGGCTCTAAGATAGGCGCGTCTCCCATGAATATGTAACCTAACACAGTTTTTAATGCATCGGGACATCCAGCTGCAGAAGTAACCTCACTTGGTTGCAATAACTTAGCAAACAGCTTCACTCCAAGCAGGATGTCAATATTCCCCGGCACTCCCCAAGTATCATCAGCAAGTAGACGTGAATCGATATGATTGAGATGCGCGACATCTATCGAGCACAATGGAAGCTGTCCGGTTATCTCATCAAGTACCAGAGCATCAATAGAATACTTGGGTTGCGCGCGAAGGCGCGAGCTAAATGTGAAGTCAACTGAACCGCGAACAGCTTGAGAAGTACCACCGATACCTTTGACAGTGACTACAGAATCGTCACGAATAGGTAGCCCAAGCATACGGCAACATCGTGTGGTAATATAGTTCTTTTGAGAACCTGGGTCCAGAAGACAGCGAACAACAACATCCTTCCCTTTCCTACCTACCACTAAAACCTTCGCAGTAGCTAAAACCTCCGTAGTGCGACTACTGGTTTGAGCTGAAGCCGAGTGAGCACATAAAGAAACGCGTTCCGGATCTGGACTCTGATCTTCGGCACTAGCAGACGGTGCGACGCTGACTGCAGGCGCGTGTTTCGGTTGTGGCGGCGGCGGTTGATCAAAATGTAAGAGGGAATGATGTTTTCCGTTGCATTTCTTACACGTGAACGTAGATTGACATTTAGATACAGTATGTTGATTACTAAGACAATTACCGCATATACGATTATCTTTTATGTGTTTAAATTTGTCATTCGTATTTAATTTTAAAAAGGCACCACACTTATATAAGTTGGTGTGCGTCGACTGACAAAGCGAACATTTAGGTGATGTAGCTACATACACCTGCGGGACCCTAGCGGGTGCGGTGGATGGCGCATTAGCGCCGGTGCCAGCAGTCGACCGGTCAGGCCGCTGTGGCGCGGTGCGATAAAGAATTTTTACCTGTTCTCGAACGAATTTTACAAAATAATCGTAATCTGTGCTTTGAGGATCTTTCATGTTGCGAAGCGACATTTCGTAATGTTTTGCGATGTCGGAATCTACTAACTTAAGACCCGCGTACATAAAAATAAAATCAGACATATTATCGATTTTTAATTGCTTGAGTCCAGCCACAATAGCTGTATATTTATCAAAAACCTTTTCTACATTAGCGGGCGACGAACCAGCTGACTTTAAAGAAAACAGCTGATTTAAGTAGTTAACGGCTAATGCGCGCGTGTCCCTGTATTTAGCGATAAGCGCATCCCAGATAACACGATAGTTCTCTGCGGCAGGCACAATGCCGGCTGCCACGCCTTTCGCCTTACCTTTGAGGTGACCTAGCAAGTAATGGATGCGATCCGAATCCGAGAGATCGGGATTTGTATGAATAACCCGTTTGAACGTCTCATAAAAGAACGGAAAGTTCTGAATGTCACCATCAAAAGTAGGTAGTTCGATACGAGGTATTTTAATATGCGAAGATCCTGACTTATTTAAGTTAGATGAATCTTTATTTATGGCTAGGGAACTCAAAACATTTTTTATTTCGCACGCAAGATCGTCAAAGGCAGACAATGAGTTATAATTGACCTCATATGCGGGATAAAGTTTCATTGAAATTATATTTATATTATCGATCGTGGTAATAATCTCGTTACGAATAACATCGATTGTTTTAGCTTGCGCAATAAAAGTGTTCCGCGATTTTTCATCATCAAGATTGGTGATAGAATCATATAGTTTTTGTATGCGAGCAAAATATGCGGCGCGTTTGCCTTCATAAAGTTTTAATTTATTTTGTAAATCCTCCATTTCAAATAATAAACTAATTTACCCAATAAATCAGCTACTTATACAAAAATATTGACTCGGAACCCACCGGTATAATCAAGCACGGAACCCTAACAAGCTAGTGCTATAGAATGCGAATCAAATAAAAGAACAAATGCTTGACTAAGGTAAAACCTAAAGTAGGTAGGTACGGAACCACTCTTCCTTACCTGCGGAACCCTAGTTCAATAAATAGAAACCAGGTGCGATAGAAAAAATGAATTTAAAACAATAAATTCAATTCTAATTAAATTACCTAGGTACAAAACGCAGAACACGCAGCGAAGGGGCAATAAAAATATTGCAAATATAAAGAACTAGGTACGGATGAGTCACACTCAAACCGTGCGATATCTGTCACAATAACTTAGTGGTAGACTAAAACTACAATACAACTTTGTAAACAACGAAAAAGTTTCAATGCTTAGGTAGGTAGATAAGTACACTGAACGAAGGCTTTCGTTAGATACCTAGCTAACCACTTACTTACAAAGAACCAAATGTATGTAGATAAACAATAAAATAAAATGCGATGCGGGGTTATACAATAATAGTATGCGATGCGATGCGAAACTCAGTACGGTACAGATATGAAAGGGTGTACAGTACAGTACGGTACGGTCCGGTACAGTAGGTACTCCACAGAGATAACCTTCCCGTAAGCCGTATGAAACCTATGTAGCTTATAGGTGCGATGCGAAATATGAAAAACAAAAGTTATAAATAAACTAAAGTTCTTCTAGGTATGAAAATAATAACCAACCATGCGAAAGCCTAACACTAACGTAGGTGTATTACAGAAATAACTTATCCGATCATGCAACCGTTACGTTAACGTAAGCGCGATGTACGTATACAATTTACCTACAAAAAACAAAGTTCAATATAAAATTGAATGCGATTAATTTGACTAAATTGCACTAATTTAATCAAATGCGGAGTGGACTGTATTGCGATTAAATACTCGTACAATACGAGGCGATTATCTAGGATAACATTCACATGCAAGACTTCTATTTTATAAATAAAGATAACAAAAGTTCAATGACCGGTCAACAACGCTTGTGATTCCGGGAACTAGACTATATATTGGTAGGTATAATCCTCAATGGATGCGATAGCGAAAGTTAACCTTCCAACATAGGCTAAGTGGGAACTCCAAACACGTTGCTGTGAACGTAGCTCACACGATCCATGCGGTTCGTGTACCACGAAACTACCCGCAGTAACACAACTGATGGAATTTTATGCGTAGTTTCTTATAAAATCTTATTTTACGACACAATCACTGTAATAATATGCAACTTATTAACTTTCGTTATGATTTACTAACTTAAACTGTGAAATTACAAAAATTTATATAAGTAATGTAACGGGATTTAACTAAAGAATGCAAATGATAATAGACCTTACGTAGAAAGCAATAAGGACGAGTTTCCTATAACGATATGCAATTTTACGTAAATAAATTCTAGATTTTTAAGACTTGTAGGACAATTCTAGCAAAGCTTAGGACCAAACTATCCAGGCTCGTAGGACCAAATGGTGCGTATCGTTCAGCACTCGATTAAATTACGAGAGTAATAAAGCAAATGATACGCTGCGGATGTACCCTAATGAGGGCTCGCTGGTTCAATAGTTATAGGTAATCTAGAAAATGCGATGGTCTAGGACGTTGTACAGCTAAAACCTTAGGCAATAATGGGAAGGCTTACTCACCAGCAACGTCTGCGCTCAATCCCAGGGGTTCTGGAATATGAATCACTGCAATCCAAATCCACGACACACACAGAAGTTTATAGTTAGCGTTATCTTTGTAGAAGATCGGGATATTCACGATCCTGCGATGCGAGAGACACTCCACAACAATAACTTAGAGGGAGGAGCCAGGAATCCGAAGGTCCACTGCAGATCAGCGATATTCGACCGTTCGGCGCGAGCGTCGTAGACAGACTTTTTTTTCTCCCGCATTCGCGTGAATGCAGGTGCGAGCGCAGCTGATCGTGGCAACTTCATACGTATCGGCCGCAAGAATAGGTACTTGCGCGGCGGTAAAACCCCCAGTAAGATTGCATCAATTACCAGGGATGTAAACCAACCCTTAGGATACCTATAGGTATTTTTAACCATACAACGTCAAAAATATTTATTTGTATATACATATTTATATAAAGTTCACGCAAACGCGAAGTTGGCGTAACCATAGTGATAAATAATAATATTGATAATAATATAGATATAGATAATAATAATATTGATAATGACCTATGTAAACCATTTAAATTTGCATGCCAGTGATTTGGTGAAATATGTGATACTGTGCCTAACTTTAAGAACTCCTAACCATGTTTCTCGCAAATAAAATATTTCATTTCATTTCATTTCATTTCATTTCATTTCATTTCATTTCAGATACTTTGGTTTTCATTTTCAGAACGCAAATACACGCATGCTGCATAGGCTTGCTGGGAGGCGTCTACAAAACAATGGAGCTCTATGCTTTTCGGGTTTTCACACAGTGCTCGTCGAGGTACCTTGATAAGTGACAAACTTGAAAATTCTTTCAATAGACTTGACCAGCTTTTGCAGAACTCTAGGGGGACAGGATCGTCCCAGTCAAGTTTAGACGACCACAACTCTTGTAGAAGCATTTTTGCGACTATTATGCAAGGACACAACAACCCCAATGGGTCGAAAACCTTAGAAGTGGTAGATATCACGGACCTCTTTGTAATATTAGCGGAAGGCTCCAAGTCTGTGGAAAACTGTAAAGTATCATTTTTAGGTGACCAATTCAGACCCAACACGGAGGACTCTTTGTAAAAGTCTATAGACTTTGATGAATCCGTTTTTTCATCAAAAAGTTGAGGACAATTTGTACGAAATTTTCTAAGCGGCAGACATGCAGATTTTAGAACATCTACAACATTTTTATAAATGTATTTTAAGCCACTAACGGTATCAGATCCCGTATTAAGATCATCAGCGTAAAAATCGCTTTGAATAATGCGCGCAATTGATTTATCCTCACATTCATTACTTAACTGTAAGAGACATCGAGAACTTAGAAATGGCGCTGACGCCGTTCCGTAAGTAATTGTATTGAGTTGCAGGACATCAATAGGAAGCTGCGGGTCGTCTCGCCACAAAATAAGCTGCAGATGGCGCTGGCTACGCGAAATCTCCGTCTGGCGAAACATTTTCTCAATATCTCCTGTGAGAATATATTTATGCATACGAAAGCGAAACAATATAGAAATTAAGTCGCTTTGCACGACTGGGCCAACCATTTGAATATCATTAAGTGATTTTCCTGTGTGGGTTTTCGAGGAAGCATTAAACACTACTCTCAACTTAGTGGTTTCACTTTTTTCACGAATCACTGCATGATGTGGCATGTAATATCCAAATTCTGGTTTATTTATTTTAGTAAGGTGCCCTAATTGTGCATATTCATCTATAAATTCTTTATAGCTTTCCTTTAAACTAGGAAATTTAATAAATTTTCTTTCAAGGGTTTCTAAGCATTTTTTAGCAATAAAATAAGAGTCACCGAGTGCTTTCTCAGGTGCTTCTTTCAAAGGTATTTGAACAGAAAATCTGCCACTTGGCAGGCGTAGAACATTATCTACAAAATGATTTTCACAGAGTTGCTCTTCAACTGAATATGTTTTTGTATGTGGTAAGTCATCAATATTCCAAAATTTTTCTAAGGAATCTTTAATTTCTTGAGTGAAGTTACAATAAACCTCTGGGATTGACTGACTTGTTATCAAGGGACCACCTACAAGCCATCCGAGCTTAGACTCTTGAAGAACTGGTTTATTAGGACCAAGTCTTATTAAATTAGTACCGACTATATCCCAAAATACATCTGCTCCTAAGAGAATATCAACCTCAGAAGGAGAGAAATATTTAGGGTCAGCAAGATCAATATTATTAGGTAATTTTAGATACTCAGTATCAATAGCTGAGTTAGGTAAAATACCTGTGATGCATGGGACTACTAAGCAGTTAACGTTAATCGCAAATTCCATCACTCTTGACCTTATTTGTATAACACATCTTTGTGAAACATTACATGCCACATCATTGATTCCATAAACCTTTACGGAAGGGGAGCAATCACTCGACAGCCCGACCCTTTTTTTCAACCTTTCAGTGACGAATGACGACTGACTTCCTGTATCCAGCAGTGCTCGAGCAAGGTAAGTTTTATTATTTAGAACAATGTTTACTAAAGCTGTACACAGCAAAACTTGCCCTGATGACATGGATGACGTCATAGCAACAGACAGCGAAGAGGAAGTTGAAGGTTGTATTTCTTCAGACGTGGGGTAAGTTTTATGAAGAAGTGTATTATGTTTCTTTTTGCATGTAAGACACAAACTTTTAAGTTTGCATTGAAAGGAGTTATGGCCACTGCGCAAGCAATTTTTACACAGTTTTAATTTAGTAGCTTCACTAACGCGGTCATCGACCTCCATAACCTTAAACTTGGGACACTCATACAGTTGATGCCCATCGTTGCACAAAACGCACCGATTTTTTTCTTTCTTATCATAAGACACTACTAAGCTCTTAGACTGAGCGGCAGGCTTTGGTTTATTATCAGCTGATTTATCATATCTATTATTATTATTACTATAGGCGGTTTCAAGTATATCAGCCCGACTACGCAAGAATGAATAAAACTCACTCAACAATGGTAAATCAGTTAGGTTGCACTTGTGCTCTTCCCACTTTCTACTCGTGCTAATGTCTAACTTTGCAGATACCATAAATATTATTAGAGCATCCCACTTATCAGTAGGCTGGCCAAGAGTATCAAGTGCACGTAGATGTTTTGAAATATGATCAACAATAAACCGCAATGCTTTGAAGGATTCGTTGCGCAAAGGTTCAATACTAAATATAGCTTTTAAATGATTATTAATTAGCTCATGTTGGTCCTCAGCACCTTTTAGCCTCTATAAGGGAAAAATTCTGGCCTATAGGTGGTAGGCACTTGGCACGCAGCACGCCCAAGCAGTGCATGATTTGTATTCGCCTACGGGGACATACGTTGCAGCCCATAATGGGCAACCTACCTGCCGAAAGAAGCTATTCTTCGTTCCCTTTCTACTCGAGTGGTGTTGATTTTGCAGGGCCTTTTATGATCTCTAGCCGAAAGGGAAAGGGCAACCGAATTTCTAAATGCTATTTATGTTTATTTATATGTCTTGCATCAAAAGCAATTCATTTAGAGTTAGTTAGCGATTTAAGTACGGAAGCATTCATTTTGTCATTAAGAAGATTTGTATCTAGGAGAGGCAAACCTAACACAATTTTTTGTGATAATGGTTCTAATTTTAAGGGCGCTAACAATGAAATAAGTAGAATACTCAAATCCAGTCGTAAATCTGTCTTTAATTTCGCCTCTAATGAAGGCATTAAATTTGTGTTTAGCCCTGCATATTCACCTCATTTTGGAGGTATTTGGGAGGCTGGCGTGAAATCGGCTAAACATCACTTACGCCGTGTAGCCGGCAATGCTTCCCTAACGTTTGAGGAACTGGCTACGCTGTTTGCTCAAATTGAGGCAATATTGAATTCTCGTCCTTTAACCCCACTATCCTCCGACCCAACTGATCCTGCTCCTTTGACTCCAGGCCACTTTCTAATTGGGCGACCACTCACTACAGTGCCCTCGCTACCTATCACAGCGAAGCACCCCAGCCGGTACCAGCTCATCGAGCAACTAAGGCAACACTTCTGGGAGAGGTGGCGCCGGGAGTTCGTGGCGGAGCTTCAGCAGAGGACCAAATGGAGAACAAGGCAGAGAGAGCTTCAGGTTGGAGATCTAGTAATACTAAAAGAAGACAACCTTCCTCCATTGCAATGGCGACTAGCTCGCATCAGCAAATTATATCCTGGAACCGACGGAATCAGTCGAGTTGCCGATGTCCTAACTACAAAGGGAATAATAAGGAGAGGAATCCATAAATTTTGCGTTATACCTACCACTGAAAACGCAAAGACAAATTAATAACAATTTTGAACTCCCTAATCATCCTAATAAGTCATGTGACCTGTATCAGAAGATTGAGACACCAAACTCCTTGAAAGCAGTCCTACAAGCTTTCAAGGCCCCGGAGGATGTCTACGCACAACACTAGCGGTCTAGCACTGCACTAGGACGGAGAAGGGGAGACGCGGGGAAGGCAGGGGAGAGGATCCCCCCGCGCGCCCGCACAACTGCATCCGTCGAACGGCACGCGCGGGAGTCGCAATGTCCCTTGCAATTTTATTAATTTATATTTAATATACTACTGTAATCCAGAAAGTAAACGATTTAAAGTATATTTAGTTTTGTTATTATACAAAAAGTGGCGACCGTGACAGGTTTTTCATTTCGGGTAGGATAGTAGAAGTAGGGATGTGCGTTTGTTTAGGCCAATCAGCTGGATCAATCGCGAGGAACGACGGCCCTTCCCACCAAAGAAGAGAAGACTGAAGTTTTTTAGGACTTACACCTCGAGATGCCATATCTGCGGGGTTTTGATCAGTCGGAACATGCTAAAATGTGCACTCACACCTGTATAATAGGGATATGTAGCTCCAGATCCAGTCGCTCTCTGCCGTACCCGACCTTCAGGGTAGAAATGCTCTGCCAGTGCTTAGCAAAAGGCAGCACTCTGCCTTTCCAAGCTTGGGAATCACTTGAGTAAGCGCAGCGGGGTAGTTAGGTTTAGCCAAGCATGCCCCGGGAGCTGGAATTAGTCGGCAAATAGCATTTAAAACAACAGTTTTGTTAGGTGGGCAGGTAACGCTGTATTGCTTAGAATGTTCTAGATTTTGCCTGGATTTTTGATTAACTTGCAGTGACGTAGTGCAAACAATAATAGGGAATAGCAAGATAGAACAATGCAAAACGAGTTCTTTTGGCAAAATGAAAATAAATTTGTGAAAAAGTTTTTAACAAACTTAACCTTGGCATAGAAAAGTTATCGCTATGAGCAGCGAGCCTTGGGTATCGGGGAAGCTTAGATAATCTTTTATAGCAGATAAATACCTAGCGTTTGAGTAGTAAGGCGGCCGCTGTATGCGAAATTTGGAGCGATTGAATTGTGTAGGAATTTTAGGTTAGGTATAGGTTATATTCTCCGCTGCCTTTTCTCCAATTTGTCCAATTTTTGGCTTCAACAATTTCTCCAGCCCCAATGCTTATGTCCAAAGCACGAAGATAACGCCTCCAGCTCCAATGCCAGGGTAAAGTCAGCGTCCAAAGCTCGAAAATAACGCCGCCAATTCTTGACCACGTCGAAACAACGCAACGCGGCGGTTAGGAAATCAATTGTCTCTGATTTAGCGCAAATGTCCTGTCACGGTCGCCACTTTTTGTATAATAACAAAACTTTAAATTACTTATACTCGTTTACTTTTCTAGATTTGGTACAGTATTAAAATATTAAAATATGAAAATTGCAAGGGACATTGCGACTCCCGCGCGTGCCGTTCGACGGATGCAGATGTGCGGGCGCGCGGGGGGATCCTCTCCCCTGCCTTCCCCGCGTCTCCCCTTCTCCGTCCTAGTGCAGTGCTAGACCGCTAGTGTTGTGCGTAGACAACTGCTGCGTTAATAAAAAATAGGATACTTATAAATTATTTATTCCAAATAAATACTAGAGTACAATATAACACTCAGGCATAAAACAAACGTCTTTGTTCACCACAGAAATGTTTGTTCTTGGTGGGGATCGAACGCATCTCTTGCTACTTCGAAGTTCCACAAAAATCACAATCCGGTCACTCAAACACAATGTTGCCTATTACGAGCACTGCCGGGCAAAGTCAACAAACGCACCTACCTACAAACAGGCTGTTTGTCGAGACCACGCGCCAGACCTGGCTTTGTTTGAGTTCACACTCAACTTACTGATGGTCGGCAGACGGGGTTTATTTATGAGTTACCTTCACCTCACCTTTACATGATTGGTCGTTATTGTTCTGCTAAGTACGACATACTAACGAAAGTTTAAAAAATACTACAGTATCATTTAGTCTGAAATCAAGCAAAGCTTGTACTATGGAAACCAGCTAGTTGATATGATACTTATTACGTGCCTATGACGTACCTCATTTGGCATCCTCATCAAAACGTTGAATCGGTACTACTTAGTTAGTATTTAACGATCGGAGAGAATATCTACTGTGCTCGAAGATTAAAGTTATGAAGGTTGTGTATGTATACGTATGTGTTGTGGTTGTGTATCATAATGGTTTTTTTTTTTTTTTTTTTACATGCTATAGGTAAACGTTTGACCGCAATCTCACCTGATGTTAAGTGATGACGCAGTCTACGGTGTAGCACGTTTACCTAGAAGATACCTATTCACTCTTCGTATTTATTTTAAGTTAGATAAAAATTTGTTCAAGTACAAATGTAAGCGTTTTTAATGCAATAAAGACATTTATTTTTAGCTTTGTTTTGCTTTTTACAATACGAAAGTTTCTTTCAAGAGCTTGTGGAAGTTTTTAGTCACACAGATAATGTTAGTTGAATTGAGTGGACCGAAGTTGAGGGTTTGTTATCACATTCAAAAGGTAATTACCAAAAGTCTAGTCTGAAATGTGCCACAGTCAACCCAAATTACTAAATAAACACCTACCAAGTCGTTAAAAGAACGTTTAACAACTATTTTGCAGAGCTCTAATTTTTGAAACTTTACCATAAAATGATTTATAGATCGTAAAATTTTGAATTTTGTATCGCAACAGGGTTGAACTTAATTTGTAAAAGGGGTTACCTGTAGGGATGTCACAATCCCATTACGCTAAAATTAATTAAGTTATAGCACCATTGATGAGATTATCAAAATCATATTTCTAAAAATATATATTTTTATTATTAATTTCTTTTTACAATGCCCTAACAGTAAAACTAAATTGACATTGTAAAACAACTTCTTATAGCTATTATCCTAAAACAACATTAAAGCTTTTTCTGTAAATTTCGTCATGAAACCACAAAAAAGGTCAAAGCCTCTTCGCATAATTTATTGATAAGACAGAGTGCTCTTGTCATAGGTGCTTTATTGAGTAAATTTGTCCGTGTTATAGTTAGTTATTAGTTATAATATATATAGCTATGAGTATAGCCATTTTCTACAGTGCGTAGTAGTTTCCGAGGTCTTTACTTAGCAATGGGATGAGATAAGCTGAGGAAAAATATAAGGAAGGACGTTTTTCGCCAAGCTGTTAAATGCTAGCCAATCAGGACAATTATGCTTAAAATTAATTTATTATTCATTTATTTTAGGTAAATATATAAAATTTCTCTTCCTTTCGGCAGCTAGCATATATATTTTCAATGTCTGTAGAACTCAGTACTACTAATATGTTGTTGGTATGATGTTAATGTTAACATGTTTTCATAAATCACTTAAAGTTCTGTGGTATTTCACGAGCTCTTTGGGCTTCATGGTGTGATGTACTCAAGAACATCAATCATATATAAGCAACAATATCATCATCATCATCATCAACATCCTGTAGAAGTCTACTTCTGAATATAGGCCTCCCGCACACGTTTCCAGGAAGTTAGAAGGACGTCCTACGCTTCGTCTTCCGGTTCGTGGCCGCCATTCGAGAATCTTTACTCCCCAGCGGTTGACGGTTCTACGAGCTACATGGCTGCCCATAACCACTTCATGCTAAGTTAGGGACCGTTTTGCGACTCTTGCTTGGCCCTTTTTGTTGTTATCTTATATATTGTTTTGTGTTGTGTCAGAGTCAGCAAATAAATATGTTTTCTTTCTTTTCTTTCTTTCACTTCAACTTGCTGACTGAAAGCTTGGTTCCTTGGTCCTTCTACGGATTTCTTAATTTATGATTCTATCTTGTAGTAAAGCTCCCACCATAGCTTCCTTCATAGCCCGTTGCGCGACTTTGAGCTTGTGTAAGAGACCAATAGCTAGCGACTAACAATATAGTTATACATTTACTCACCCAATAGAAACATACTTTTCAGAACTTTTGGTTTATAGAGTTCGATTTCAAGTCTCTGCTACCAATAAGCCATCCCTGGTCACAAGCGACCTTAAAACATCCAGTAGCTATAACTCGGGCTCTCATAAGGGAGCAGTAACTTTTGCAATTTTCCCTTCTGCGAACCTCCCTTGGGCCCTTCAAAGGCGAATTACTGTTGGTTAAATTTACTCCCGTTCCATCTGAAACCCTGTTTTTTAGTTTTATTTCTTTGATCAACGCTGTGGAAGTGAAAATTGTTTAAACTTGCGCCCAGGGAAGATTGGTATACAGGTACCTAATTTGGTAAATTCTCACCTTGCGCCTCTTTTGCGCAATTCTTTAGATTCTTTTGTCGCTTTATGCGGGCTTTATTGAGACTTAATGGAAGTTTATAAAATTACTGGGCCTACCTTTTGATGTCAAAAAAGGTGTGAGGAGGTAGCTACATCATTATTATTTTAATAACAATCCTTACGCGAAAGTTTGTATTTATGGGTGTTGTTATTTTTTTACGCAAAAAACTACTAAATGTATTTTTATGAAACTTAACAATAATATGGCTTACACATCAAAATAACACATAGGCTATAATTTATAAACTTTGGTATAAAGATAGATAGGACCCTGAAGAAGAAAATATGCTACTCCAAGTACTAATCTTGCGCAGACGCAGTCGCAGGCACCAGCTAGTTGATATATAACTATATTGGTTTATTCTATGTCTGGAGTTTATATTGTATTCTAAGTAGGTAGTAACAAAAAAGCCCCAAACTAAGCAATGTTTGTACTAATGGCAACTAGATGACTGATCAAATACTAAGATAAGTTTTTTTGTTAGTCCATACTAATCTTAGAATATAACATAACACCCAGATAGTAAATAACCATGTTTATCACACAAATGTTTGCCCTCGGTGGGGATCGAACCCACAACCTATAGCACAGAAGGCACATCTAATAACTTAGGTGTCAAGCCACGTTTTCCAATCCAGTTTTATTTTCAATTTACGTACTTATGAAATAAGCTTCATGCATCGTTTTGATGTTCTCGAGTTTCGCCTTATTTATGAAATCAGTTCTTACGAAGCCGAATTTAAATTCGCCATACATTGGTGACCCCATATTTCTCCCGGCGAATTCATAAGCGAACATAAATGCAACAAAAGCGCCATTAAAGTGAAGAGTGGTCATAGCAAACAGTGCAACACAATTGTGAGCTGAGATTGTAATGTTAGGTACCTTGTTTACCGAGAAAACTCTATTGTATTGTGTAAAAATAGAACAGATAAATATATTTATTTATTTAAAATATATTTATCTGTTCTATTATTTGTATGCGAAAGGCATACAACAATGAAGTGCTAGGAAGACTTGTGCTAATAAAATAATAATAATGCTGGACAATCCACACAGCATCATCTAGCCCCAAGCTAAGCAGAGCTTGTGTTATGGGTATTGTCCAACATTATTTAATTAATTTATTTATTTAATAGTTGCGTAGTTTCAGTTTCCAGAAGTAATCTTATTATTCCCGGTATATCTATTTAATAAATATAATTATGTTAGTCGTAAAATATGAACTAGCGGAAATTGAAATATTTATTCCATTGACTACGGACATTATTCAATTGAGCGATTATTACAAGTTGTATTGATACAAATCTAATGCAGCATCGCTATGGGACATTCACAGGGTATTCCACCTGATTTAGTGCCTAATAAGCAGTTAATGCTATTACTATTCATCAGTTGTAATTGTTTTGTATAGAAAATGCATCATTCCATCCATAGGCCAAAGTCGCAGGTAAAAGCTGGTTATTTTTATAGTATGTACGTATATATTTTATATAAAAAAATATAGGTATGAAATAAGAAAAAGTGCTAGAGTAACCACATGGCCCACCTGAAGTCGAGTGGTTCACTCTGCATATAATAAGTGTACCTGCTCATAGAGCACGTCTCTGATGACACTGAGTAAGGACTGCATGGACTACTGTCCATGCCAAAAATATACGATTTTTTTCTATTCTATCTATTTAGCCCGTGTGCATCCACTCCTGGGTATAGGCCTCCTCTTTAAAACGCCATTCTCTCTGGTCCTGTGCCAGTCTTCTCCATAGCTGGCCAACTACTGCGACGATATCATGCGACCGGGCGGGTGGTCTACCTCGTGGTCGCTGAGCATCTCTCGGCCACCATTCGGTTATAGCTGTTGTCCATCTTCCGTCATTCCTTCTTACCACATGTCCTGCCCATCTCCACTTCAGATTTTTGATTCACATACCTACATCTACGACTTTCGTACGGCGTCGGATTTCCACGTTGGGTCCTATTAATAATAATAATAATAATGTTGAAAAATCCACACAGCATCATCTAGCCCCAAGCTAAGCAGTGCTTGTGTTATGGGTACTAGATGACTGATATACTTAATACAATACATTACATACATAGATATTTTTTATTTTACATAGAAATACCCAGAACACACGGGATAAATTTTTGCAGATCGTACAAACATTTATCCCAAGGCGGAAATCGAACCCGCAACCTCCAGCATTGCAGGCGGATGTTCGCCCGCCGCGCCACATCGGTCGTCAAAAAAAATACTCATTTGAATATACAATAATAATAATATTATATAATAATATATAGGTAATATTACGAAAAAGAAATACCTCAAGACTCACAAAAGAATTTTGAATAACCTTTTAAAGTTGATACAACTCAGATGCATCACACTTTATGCAATTTATACAAAAACTACAGCAATTTTAAGTGTCGTAGATTTCCCAGATGGCCAGACCGCCATTAAAACTACAAAACAAAATTCATTGTTTTCACGTTTCAAAGCCCAACAATGGCCTAGAACAACTTCATAGTTTACTGTGTGTTATATGACTTTGTTTCTTTTTGGATGTAAAACATATTATGGGTAAATCATTTGACGACCGATGTGGCGCGGCGGGCGAATGTCCGCGACGCAGGAGGTTGCGGGTTCGATTCCCGCCTCGGGGTAAATGTTTGTACGATCTGCAAATACTTATTCCAGGTGTTCTGGGTATTTTCTATGCATGATAAAAATATCTATGTACGTAGTTAAATTGTATTAAGTATATCAGTCATCTAGTACCCATAACACAAGCTCTGCTTAGCTTGGGGCTAGATGATGCTGTGTGGATTGTCCAGCATTATTATTATTATAATAAGACCACTCCCAATGGAAATAATAGGGACGATTTGGATCCCGCCGATTTCCGTGATTTTGTTTTCCAATTTACACGTTGTGAAATATTTGAAGACCAAATCTACGTCTTATCTATAGTACCTACGATATTTTACGTACCACAGAACAAGAAAATGTCTGAATATGTACCGGCCAAGTGTGAGTCGGACTCGCGCACTAAGAGGTAAGTATGTACCATTTTCTAAACTCAGAAATACATTATCTGTGAAAATTTCAACTCTCTAACTATCATGGTTCATGAGATACAGCCTGGAGACAGACAGACAGACAGACAGCGGAGTCTTAGTAATGGGTCCCGTTTACCCTTTGGGTACGGAACCCTAAAAACATTAATTAAAAATTCATGTTTGTTTAATTAATAAAAGCAATCACGCTTTGCCTGTTTGCGAAAGAAAGAAAACAAGTAATTGCCTCCTACAACAAACCGTAAATATGTTCGAGTAAATAAGCCTCTATTAGAAGATAAGAGCTGTAATGCCACTGAACCGTGATACGACAGGATAAAATAAGAATAGAAAAGATAAAATAGTTTCACGACTTTTATCCTCAGGCACGGTAGATATCCCCTCAGATTTCTTAGTACCAAGTACCTACTCAAAATTACTTGAGGGGGAAGTCAAAGGTACGTCCCAATGATTACATTTGGTACATACATACCCACATCTTACAGTAGTTGGTATTCAATACGTGACAGGTTGCAAGCCCATCGCCACTGCTAGAGTACTAACAGGCTTCCTTACGGTGTTTTCCTTCACCGTTTGAGAACACTGGCATTGCGCACATAGATAAAAAATCCGTTAGTGCACGACCGGGTCCGAACCCAAGAACTTAGGATCAATAAGCGGGCTCCCACTAGACCACCGGTGTTTCACTTATCATAAGCACCATAAAAATATGCTACATTGAAGCATAGTAAACAAAAAAAGTAAATAAAACTTTTTAATAAAAGATATAATCTTAATCAAACCGTGCGTTTAACTAGATTTGATATCAAACACTGACAATTCCCACAAATTGAATAAGTTTGAAGATTGTTGTCGCTGCCGCAATGTCCACGGTTAACCAAAGGCAAGGGCGGTAATCTTAACTTATTATTTCAATCACGTTGTAATTTCCCTGAAATTGATATAACTTCGGACGCGCTTACGCGGAAAAAATGTAGAAATATAACTTTGTTGGATTAAGTACTTCCAAAGTAAATCAAATTAATAACAAGAGTATAAAAAGGTTTCTGTTGTTATTTGGGTTACCTTGTCGAAACTTGCATTTTTACTAAAATATCTGTTTCTTTAAAATTGACAAGTTCAAACGAGACTTTGAGCTGAAAGGTATTGTAAGCTTTGATTGTAAAAAACTTAAATTTACACCAATTATAAGAATCTATGTCCTTAATACATAGCTCTCAGAATCGGCAAGTTGAAGTGGTGGCAGGCCATATAGCTAAAAAGAAAAATATAAAAAGATGGTAGGAATAAACAAGTAAATATAATACAATGTCTCTGATGACTGTTTGTATGTCACTCGCATGGACGCGTCCTATATTTATATTGACTCTGTAACAATGCCTGAATAATAACATGAACAAAAATAAAATAAAAGCAACACTGTTTCACAGTACTTGGTCCCAAATGTGCAATAGATTTTATGCCTCACTTGATATTTTATTTGAGGCGGACTTTTCAACCTTTGCACGAATGTTTTACACAGGTGAGTTTGGCCTTTGTAATAAAAATATGGGGTAGGTATGCAAAACAGAGACAGCTAATTTTAAACCATGTATTCGAACCCTAAGGTCGAGGGTTTGAATCTGGTCATCTATAATTATAATAACAATACTGGACAATCCCAAATGTATCAACATTTGGGATAAAATACATTATTTACATTAGCAGTCTGTTTTCCTAATATACTAATAGATACTGTCAACAATGCGTATAGCCTAAAACAGTGATGGTTCCCAGACTCTTTTGTTTCATAGACCACTTTCAAAATTTTGCTGCCAATTTCTAAATCTCGGCGCGATACAGACTTAATTTATTTTTATTTATTTATTTATTATTATTAAATTAGCACGGTTACACCACCAGTTACACTAATTTACAATGGTCTGGTCATGGTCTGGGTCATTTACGACATGGTCTGGGTTCGACTCTCAGTTCGGAACTATCCATTTTTTTCTCAATTTATTTATAAATTGTCGTAATGAGAAGGTTCAATTTAGGTATCATTATTATTTAAAATAACAAGCCAACATTTTAGTTCTTCACTATCGAAACCAAATAAATTTTTATGCACCCCTGCTTACGATTGTAGACCCCCATTTTTTGTCACGTCCAACGTAGACCCCCGTCGAGTCTTCCGTGGACCCCTGAGGGTCCACCTGGATCACTTTGGGAATGACTGGCCTGAATGTATGTCCTGTTTTTCTTCCTGTGGGTCCTCATTCGCAGACTACAGGAAGCCACGCTAGTGACTAGACCAGGTGTTATGCAAATTAAATAAAACACAAAGCAAGCTTGTGTGCCGTTTTTGGCGTATCTCCGTGTCTCTGCTAATGAGGTTTCAGTGCAAAACAATGTTTTTGCTTGGACCTTAAGTGTGTTATTGTATTTTATTTGCACATTACTTATGTTGTCGTCTGTCGCGTTATTTATAAGACACAACACACCTCTTTATATATACGTTATGTGAGAAAATACATTTTGCAAGACTAGCTCCATATAGTACAAATATTTTAATTTAGTGGAAGTATTTAAACAGAAATTGAAATCTGAAATTGTTATAAAAACTTTTCAAAGTGAGTTAAGTATTTGTGTAAAATATATTCTTTTTATTCAAGTTGCTGATGGAACAAGTAGATAACCCACTTGATGTTAAGTGGTTACCATTGCCTATAACAAAATATTACCTAGTAGGTCGAATTTGTTAGAAACATGCCCTATGATGCACTGCTCAGCGTTCATCAACTAGGTGTTAAGCCTCATGTGCCTGTAATAGATGGTTCTTTAAATGATCTTATCAACAACTTGACTAAATTATACGCACGAAGTGTCGATTTTCAAACTTCCGAAATAACTGGAGTTATTATTACTGGAAAGTTGTTACGAACGGGCAACTTTTTGGCACAAAATACAAAACTTTACTACTAGAAATGCCATTACAAACGGGTATGATTTGCGAGACGATGCATTGTAGAACAAAACAGGTGATGATGTCACCTTAACATCAGTTGGTTATCTCGTTGTTCCATCAGAAAGTAGTTTTAAAAGTAAAACAACGTCCCCAAATGTGAGAAAGACCTATCTCTATCAGTGGGATTATTTAAGCTGATGACGACCACGTAACGCTTTAAGGTAATATGTTCCATTTTCAAATATTTGATTTAAAAATAGAACTGACGACCTGAAATAGAAACGACCTTACACGGTTGCATTAACATTTATTTGCAAACGTTAAAACCTGCTTAAGTTACGTCTGGCAAAATACATTTTTAAATTTTGCTGGTGCCAACGACTACTTTATCACTACCTTTTGATGGAACAATAAATAGCCTACCTGGGGGTGATTTTGTAAGAGTACCTTAATTGAAGTAAGTAGTAAAATGGTACAACTTTTTTTCTTATTAACACAATTGCTACTCAATAGTTGCCCGTGTATAAAGACCGCTAAGGGAGTCTCTAACGAGAAGAATTTAAATTACGAATAATTCACACTTCAAACGCCTGTTAGAAATTGAAATTATGAGTAAGCGGCCTTAAATAAGAAATAATTGTACAATATAAGCAAAAGCTCTTTCAAGAATGTTTCATATTAATTTTATAGGTACAGTCGCGTTCTAAATTGTGTAAAAAGATTTGGTTGATTTTAAGACGTTACATTTATTTACAAAGAAAATTACAGCTAATACAAGTATTTATAATTTGTATTTGCATGTACAAAATACATATGAAACAGTTGAGATATCTACAGACCGTTGCAAACGATCTAAGGATAGCTCAACTGATCTAGATCAACTCAACTTAAGTAACTTTTAATTAACTCAACTGATTTTAAGTACCTAAGTGTTAGTTATAAACGTAGTGGTTAGTTATTTAAGAGTTCAGAAGGCTTAGATTGTCAAAAATTACGATATTTTATTAGATAATGAGAAAATTGTAGTCATTCTACTCCGATTAATAAATAAACTAACACATGATAGCATAATATTGACTCACAATGAGAATAAAACAGAAGACAATAGTTTGAACGTCGACTATATATAGTCATATTTTGTGAACGATGGTTCTGTATCGACAAGCTGCAACAGTAAATGACAGATAACAACAAAATACAAATAACAATATTAAAAATTATGAAGTGTACCTATTTTCGTTTATGAAAGACCCTTTACTACCGCTAACTTAAGTATCTTTTGATTTTCCGGTTATTAAACCCAGTGAATTAGTCCTGCCATCTTTATTATAAAAATTTGGATTAACCAGCCATAAGGCTAGTTTTCTATAATCTTTAAAAGTAAAGCTGAGTTCTTTGTAAAAGAGTTCGTACGGAAAAGTACTACCGCCGCCGTACTTATTTCTGCCACCAAGCAGTGTTACTCGTATGTCGTGTTCCGGTTTGAAGGGTGTGGCTACCAGTGTAAATACATGCACATGAAACTTTGCACCTATATGCCTCAGGCTTACGTACATCTTGGTTCGTTCTTAACGTGCGTGACCTGCGATGTAATGCTTCGTTGTGCTTAGCAAAATGCGCCAGACAAATATACCCTGAAAATTTCAAGTCTTTATAACTAATCTTTAGGCTGTGCATTTTCTATATTTTCGTTAGTCAGATTGGTATAGATTATTACCGCTTAATATAAGGTGGGCAATGTTTGTTGCACTAGCATGTTACATAAAAATGGTTGCGTGAATGACCGTATCACAATTCGGTCGGTATTAAATCACCTTCCAAATTTAGTCTTCATTGCGTTACTCAATCAAATTAATATGAAAAGTCCAGTGGGCTTACGAATATAAATTAATATCGGAAAAAACTGTGTCTACCCTTTCCAGTGGAGAGCTTTCGTCGTCAGTGTTTCAGTTAATTGAATTAAATTTTTGCCGCGCACCAACTGGCTTCTCATTTAATTTTTAAAATTGAGGCTACACTTTCTGCACCGATTTTCATTCAACCATTTTCGTGCACAGTTCAACGGTTGAACTGAGAATTTTGACCATTGCTTTTAAAATGGCTGCGCTTTTTTTTATGACAGTATTAATGCATCTGAAAACTAAGGTTTTACGAAAAAACAAAACCTTTGCAGTAAAATTAGTAAATTTTTAATACCACAGATAAACGAGCTATCGTATTTTTACACCTCTTAACCTATACCAATCACTGTCCTGACTGACTGACTGACTGACAATATAGACAACGCACAGCTTAAACCGTTGGTCGTACAAACTTGAAGTTTTTAGGGTAGAAAAGTTTCTACGTTTTACACAAACATCTTGTCAATGAAAAGAGTATAATTATTGAATCATTGAGCAAGTTTTAAGGTCTCAAGTCCAACTCACAAATAAATAAATATTATCAACAAAAATTCAGGCTATACTAACAAAACAAGCGAAGCCCATCGATCACTATTTATCAATCCAAAAACCACAAGAGAAAAGAAAGCAAACAATCTGCCATTATTGAAAAACTACCATCGTAATACTTTATCTTAGGGAACCCCATAAAAATGGCGAGTCGGTCCAAACAACTCTATAACGTCTTAGGGAATGAATAGTCAGCGGAGGGCCATAAATAAAGCAGGCGGTACACTAGCGTCAGATAAGCGGGGATCTATTGAGCTTATATAGCAGTTGGTAGCTGGTCCGGTGTGCCGTACCCTTATGTTAGCGATTTATGTTACACCTGTGGGAACGTAGCTTAGGATGGTGGTTCAGTTCGAACTTAAGACCTGGAGTTGGGAGCGATTTTTCAATATTGGATAATATGTATGCGACTCATGCTTCGTATTGAGCTAGTCTTTATAAGTTCAACAGAGGTTAGCTCTCTCTTTTTAACCTTCTACTTTAAACAGAGATGCTATAACTTTAAGACTTTAGTATATCTGTCTGTTGCTAGTGAAGCGAATGCTACGATTTCAATGTGTTTTTTTTTAGAAAAGTTTATCAGATTTGTTACATTATAGTCTTCTCTGTGTTCGTGAAAATCATTTAAATTGTAAAAAAGCATGAAAATAGATGACTTTGTATCAAATAAGCTGTATAAATTTGACAATTAAACTGTTTATTAATTGATTTATGCTCAAATTGGTGATTTAAACACATATAGATGTTATAGTCATGACCCAACACTGAAATTATTCTTGTTAATAAAACTGTCAACAGAAAAAATACTGAGCACCGGTAGCCTAATGAGAGTGGCCCGCCTTTTGACTCTTATGTTGTAGGTTTGGATCCAGCCGTGTCGTGGAAAAGTTATGTGCGCAATGCCAGTGCTCCCAAGGAACGAAGGAAAACATCGAAAGGATATCCCAATTAGTATTCTAGCAGCGATGGGCTTGCAACCTGTCACTTCAAAATGTGGGTATGTGCCAAATATTTGTGGCCAAATGTCATTTTGGGAAGTACTTACCTCTGACTACCAAAAAATAACAAAGATGTTATATTATCCCAAAAATTATTTCTTCAAGTGGGATTTGAACCGATCGATCTTCTCCTTGATACGGGGATGCGATAGCCAACTACGCCATTGAGGATTCAAATGACCCGATGAAAATAAGTCTTGAGATGTTTCTAATACGGTTTCTTGCGTGTTTTTCTAGGCTTTCCGCCTCCGTTGCAAGGAACTGATGCCTAGGTTCACCAAATACCTAACTTCACTTCACTTTAGGCTTTTTGACTTTGAACAGCACCCATACTCGACTAGATGATGCAAACAGATGTCACACCACGGAAAAAGATTCTACATTTTTCGTGTCCCATCTGCCGCCACACAGTTGTCTTACAAACCTTTATTAAATATTGCAGCATAGTAAAAAGGGCGAACACCTTACAGCTTTTTTGACCCAAACTGAGACCCGGCTTTACATTTTGGGCGCGGCTAGATTTGTGCGCATAATGAGCAGATGTTGTCTCGTGCACCTAATACCGGGTTTCATATTTAATTTACACGCGCATTACGGCCCGGCCCGGATACTGACTGGGCCAATGCCATAGAATAGAAACACATTATGTAGATACAAAACTTCGTCAATATTCTCTAGTGATTATGGTTCATTCTGATGTTCCTGTTGATCTTAACCCCGTTGACGGGGACAGTGGCATTTAAATAAAACAATTGAAATGAATTCCCACTGTCCCGTAACCAAATCTCCATTCCCCGTCTCCACACTTGCAGACTTTTACTGACAGACTAATAAATAAAAGACATCTTGCAGACTAACAATTTTCAGGGTGCATGTTGTACTAAGAAATGAAATCCTGATATTCAACTCAAAGTGTGTACTGGGGTTTTAAATTTGTATGCGAATAGTGCAAACGAAGTAGATTTCACTAGTAACTCATACTGAGTCAGTTTCACTTCTAGTAAATAGGTATACTTTATTACTGTATTGAGCTGTTACAACATGAACCTTTATCCCTTACCTTAGTGGTTTTTTTAGGCTACTTATGTATATAATGCTTACCTTGGTGGTTTTTTTAGACTACTTATAAAAATAATGTTTTTTAAAGGTACATAAATATAAATAAAAAATATATTTTTATGTTTTTTTTATTTGAATTAATTGTTTTTTTTTTATGAGTTTTGATGTAGTTTCACTTCTAGTTCGTAGGTATACTCTGTGGTGTAACTGAGCCAGGCCAGGTCGTAACTGTCGTTTTACAACACCCTGTAGGGCAGTCTGCTAGCGGGCGGGCTAATACCCTATTTCATTTATGTCTAAGTAGCTGTTGCCTTCGGCTTTCAACCCATGTTGGGATAAAAATTTGTTATGTGTTAGGTTAGGTCACGATTTTTTTTCCAAACATATATTTGCATAATTTTATATATTATTGTTGTAATATTGCCCTTGATTCGTTTTTTTCTCTGCGTCGATAAACTTGAGGTATACAGATGTGAAGAGTCATGTTGCTGTGTTCCAGTTTGAAGGGTGTGTGTGTGTTAACATCAAGACACAGATTGATGGATGCAGATGTACATCATAGGGCACGTTTTTAACGAGCGTGGCCTGAAAGGTAATACTTTGTCATGGGTGATGGTAACCACTTAGCATCAGGTGATTCATTTGCTTGTTTCATCAAAAAAAACATTAGCCAATGAGATGAAGGCCTATGCAATAAACAACGATTGTTAGTAATACTAACAAACGCTTTGATTATAAATCACTAAGATAAGCAAAGCCGAAGACGGGCACTAGTTCAACCGCGCACACATGGTGTTTAAGCTTACTCCCGCGCACGCGTTCATCGGGAATAGATTACCGTGAATTAAGAGATCATTCCGAATTAAGTACAGTAGGCCCATAAGTACGATACACTCTGAATTGAGGAGGCTTTGCTATACAATACGTATATTAATAGAGACACTTAATCCTCGTCGCTATGCTGTTTGCTTCAAGTCACTGTGTAAAAGCGAATTTCCAGTAGAAAGAGAGTTCACCTAGCAAAGTCATCTCTGTAGCCAGTAGGTGAAAACCCGCATTGCTATGTTTTGATTGGAGGCAAAATCACTAAACATCGCCCGCGTGGATCGGCGTCGACTGTCTCTGATATTTTTTATGGAACAGACAGAGATGCAGAAAGACTAGACCCGTTTGCTTTAGCTTTAGATAGTCATTTCATACAAAATGTATGCGTTACGACATGCGAGACGGGCACTTTAACATTTCTGATTCAAATTACAGGTACATGAGACCTACACACAGTTAGACGATTCAACTAAGTAAAAGTCAAACTTCGATAATAATAATGCTGGACAATCCACACAGCATCATCTAGCCCCAAGCTAAGCAGAGCTTGTGTTATGGGTACTAGATGAATGATATACTTAATACAATACATTACATACATAGATATTTTTTATTATACATAGAAAATACCCAGAACACCCGGAATAAATATTTGCAGATTGTACAAACATTTATCCCAAGGCGGGAATCGAACCCGCAACCACTACACGCGTCGCAGGCGGACATTCGCCCGCTGCGCCACATCGGTCGTCAAAGAGTCGTCGATAAAGCGGTTAACTGACGAATCCAACTCCCATGGACAGCGTTTGGGAAATTACACCACATCCTTTCGTCGCAGGTTCTTGAATGACAACTATGAACAGTGGGACGAAGAATAGGCACACCCCACTCAATAAAGAAAGTGAAGAAGGTGGACGGAGAAGGCTCCAAATCGTTCTTCATAGAAAAGTATAGGAGAGGCCTATGTTGACTTCTTTGGCTAGCGATGATGATGAGATCCAACACTGTTACATGATGCTAGACAAAGTGTTATATCACATTGGCTTGTCTTCGAATGTGAGCTTGAGAGGGTAATCAATCATCCAATTTGAATAGATGAGTTTTAAGAATTCGTTTTTTAATACACCCCTACGCACCGAAATTAATATACTTACCCTCAAAACTGTATATCAATGCAGCATTTTAAGCTATGCAAGATATAATGCGTTGATATTTAATTTTGAGGCTTTGCTTGTTTGTCCTTACAATCTTAGATTATATAGATTAACCTGTTAAAATAGACCACATTGATAATACCACTGGGAATGTGGATATCATTAAGTGACAGTAACTGCTCACCATCAGGCGGACCGTAAGCTTGTTTGCCTGATTATGGCATAAAAACGCTTCCTCCCGTCACTTGTGAAGGACCTCACAGGAGTAAACCGTATTAATTTAGCTGGGTGCCGCTAAGAGGATGATCTGTGGTAATTAGGGCCTCACGTACAGACTGTCACGAATTTACCAAGACGTGGCTGTGGTCTTAAATAGCGAGATTTTTGACAACTATCCTCAATGGCGTTGCTAATGTGGCTTCCAGAGTGTCCTAACATGGCAACGTCATCAGCCCGACCAAGTTGCTTACAATTTTATTAAGTGATCTAGAATGACAATAACATGAATAAATATGCTCATTTATGAAAAGTATAAAAAAATCCTAGTACTAGTCGAACAAATCCAGATAATGGTTTTCTTGGCAGTGACTTGTTAATGGAACAAGCACATGGCCAACCTGACGTTAAGTGGTAACCATTACCTATAACAGAGCATTGCCTCGCAGGTCACGGTTATTATAAACGTGCCCTTACGATGCACTACTCTGTGTCCATCAACCTGAAGCATACTGGTGTTAAACCTCGTGTGTCTGTAATTACACCGGCACCCACACCCTTCAAACCGGAACACAACAAGCTGCTTGGTGGCAGAAATAGGCATGGTGGTAGTTCCACTAAGAGCTCTACTACTTTTGAAACTTTTAATAATAGATAGGTAATTGACTGTTACTGTCTTATCTGATTTTAAATGAAGTGGTGACCATTACTTATTACCTTGCATTTGAGAAGTATTAATTTTAAGATATTCTCATAAAAAAATTGTGAAGATCAAATGAGGACCTTCAACGTGATGAGCAGAATACAGTAAACTACTCACTTTTAGATTTCTACCTCGCGAGCTGTACCGTTCGCAATACTACTAGTTTTTGAAAATCATACTTCCTACTAATATTATAAATGCGAATGTTTGCATGGATGGATGGATGGAGGTTTATTCCTCTTCTACGCTCTAACCAGTGGACCGATTTGGATGAAATTTGAAATAAATATAGATTGTAATCTGGAATAGGACATAGGCTACTTTTTATCTCGAAAAAATAACGGGAACGGGAAAAAACTGCCGCGCGGGCGAAGCTGCGAGTGGCCTCTAGTGGTTTATATTTTATAAAAAATAAACGTGTGCATTGTATTTGGTGATAGGATGTGAAATGACACTTTTTAATCAACACGCGACATTGTGATCACGTGCGTAAATATCAGGTGGGAAATACGTCAAAATATTTAATATCAAATGAGTAAGAAATTAATAATGTTTTACGTAGCAACACGTTTTATTTTCAACGTTTTAATGATTTTACTGTTAACATAAAATGTAACTATGATTAGAATTGTTGTACTGACTAACTGACTGAGAGAGATCAACTTTTAAGGTATTCTAGACATATAAAAGTGTGCTAAGGGTAAAAGGGCGGTGGGGAGAGGTATTAAGTTAATAAAAGAATTTTAGAAATTTAACCCTTGATGTGGTATAGCGAAGGCTGGAGTTTGTGTAAAAATAGCTACACTCGAGTGAAGCTGCACGCGCTGCTCTAGTTTCTTATAATAGGGGTTCGATATAGAAATGTTTAATCTTCCTAGTACGTTCAAGGGATATCTTCGTACAGTTTATTTTTCACTGCTTCTAAGGGGTACAATAAAAGGATAGAGCGATTCCAATGACGCTTATAAAAATACTCAAACCTAATGAAGGACCTATTCTTCACTATGTACTTAATTTATCTATATGTAAGAATAAAAATTCCTCAAAGTTTAATTTATTTTTTCTTCCAAACTTTGTAATATTCTTTGTAAGATCTGTTGGTTTTTTCACAAAGATTTTATATTAATCCAAAAATTATTCCCTTCAATGATAAGATGTTGCATTATTTGTTGTTTACATCGAGCTTTATTTTACGACATAAACATAGATTTTTCAAACTATACCGCAAACCACTCTATAAAGTACCTTCCGTCGCACGGAAGTAGTAAGAAAAAGTTTCAAGAGCGTGTGTGACTCCAACGCAGCAATCGGACTTTCATTTGCGCAACTCGTTAGGAAGTTCTGAACTCAAACTCATCCGGAGCCCTTAGTGCTAATCAGACGTGCGTGATCGATCGTCTGATGCCGTGTTGGTTATACAAACGTTGAGTTTAATACAAAAAATATTTAGCTTTGAGTTTCACCATAATTACACAACATCATCTAGTCCCAAAATAAGCATAGCTTGTACTATAGGAAGCAGATGACTGATAGAATACTAAATATACACGTCTTTTCTTGTAAATACTTCGAATACAATATGACACCCAGACAGAGAAGAACCATCAGTATTCAAATATTTGTCCTCGATGGGAATCGAATCCACACACAGAAGGCAGAGTTACTGAGCTGTGAGGCTGTGAGCTGTGAGTTCTTTTAATAAATCTGTGTCAAACACTAGTGAAGTGCTAAATCATTGAGCTCGAAAAAAATACTAATAAAACGAAACTCGACTAAAAGAACGAAATTCGAAACGAGGGAGTAATCATCCACTTAATACGAAATGGGAAATGGAACTCGCGGAAGAAATCAACTAGTCTCAGAACTTCCCACTTTAGACGTTAACAAGAAAACTATTAGCAATTATCAGTTGCCCGCGCCGTTTCAATCAATTTACAAGTCAAAAACAAAAGCCCCGTGCGGTACAACAGCTCGATCTTAAATCCAAAGTTATAAGGATTATTTTTCCTTGTTTTTTGCATTGTATTAATGTTTGAAGCATGACTGAGCAGTAATTTCATTCCTTTAGTGCTTAGATTTGTTTACTTTTCATTTGAAGCATTTTTAATTGCTATAATAGTTGGCCGATCTTGCTGTGGCCGTCTAAAAAGAATGAAAAATAGACTGAATTGAGCAAGCTGCATTTGCGGGAGCTAGGTTTATTTCCTCTCCATTTTTTGGTCCTTCTGATTAGCTAACCAAAAACTAAGAAAAATTCTCAAATGCAGGACGAAAACAGTTCAAAGTAGCGTACCAAGTCAAATTGACATGTTTTTACTTGTAGTAGAGCTTATAACGAAGGGCTCGTCCGGGGAACTATGCCTACCATAATAATCTATTTCTCAAGTAGCTTGCTGTGTTCCAGTTTGAATGGTGTGGATGCGGGTGAAATTACAGGCACATGAGGCTTAACACCTGTATGCCTCAGGTTGATAGATCAGCGCAGTGCATCATAAGGCTTGTTCCTGACATGCGTTACCACAGCGAATCAGGTGGGCCATTGGGTTGTACCATCAAAAAATCATAAAAAAAATCATTTAAAACCCTTACAGTAGAAAGTCTATAGAACTTACTAGCGGCCGCTTGCAGCTTCGCCCGCGTGGCAGTTTTTTCCCGTTTCCGTTTTTTTTTTCACATAAAAAGTAGCCTATATGTTAATCCAGGTTACAATCTATATTTATTCCAAATTTCATCCAAATCGGTCCACTGGTTAGAGCGTGAAAGAGTAACAAACATCCATCCATCCATCCATCCATCCATCCATCCATCCATCCATCCATCCATCCATCCATCCATCCATCCATCCATCCATCCAGCCATCCATACTTACAAACTTTTACGTTTATAATATTAGTAGGATAGGACTATAGCTACTCAATTCATGATTGAAAATGAACTTGATGCGTTGGGATTTTAACTCAGTTTATCTCCCCCAAATCGTTTCTATTAGCAAAACCAGTAAGGCTATTTCAGAAACACCCCTTATTTCCTCGTCTCCCCATGCTCTGATTGGGCTGTCATGAAGAAAATCGTTCTGACATCTCTAAAACGAGGGCGTTTTACTAGTTGGTGGTTGCGTAGTTGGAACAAAAATAGCTTTTTGGGGCACACAGATCATTGCATGTTCATTGATTGACAATGGTAACTTTAATTCGAAATACTTCTTGGTAGGAACTTACTCGTCATCAGATAAATAATTCCACTGCTGGTTGTAGGCTTCCCAGTTTGGCAGGCGGATTGGTTACCGCAGTGTTAGTGTTTACTAACTAAAATAATAATGATATTGCTGAACAATCCACATAGATTCATCTAGCCCCAAGTTAAGCATAACTTGTACTATAGGAAACTGAGGCCCAACTTTCGTAACAAAATATCATACAATTTTCATCGTGACAATTTGCAAATGGTAATTCTCTGAAACTAATATTTTTAACTTTTTAAATTAGATAAATTAATCAAAATCTAGTTTCTATTTCGTCTAAGCTCCGAAAAAATTCGTGGATTATTGACTTATAAGTGTTTTTTTTGTAAATACTCACTTTTAATACCCAGACATAGAACAAACATCATCACACATCTGGATTTGTCCTCGGTGGGGATCAAACCCACAACCTATAGCACAGAGAGCTACTTGTAACTGAGCTGTGAGGAAATTGTGTGGAAGGCGCAAACCTGTGCCTCTGTAATCGATACAAGCACGCCGACACGCCTTTGTATTTATAATAATAAAAGTAAATAATCATTTATGTTCGTTTACATTCGGCTTTGCTTGTGAAACATGTCTAACCGAGTCAATCACGCTTGCGACAGTTGACTGGCGGAACGTCAGGGTTGATACAGACGGGCGACGGGTTTGATGAATTTATGCCACACAGCGAATTGATTCCTCCATTATTCGTGCAACCATTGCTGATTTTGTTTTTAAATTAATTTCCCCAGTGACGCCATCATTTTTAATTTATGAAAAGTTATTAATTTATTTTGAGCGGAGTATTAATGCATTCATTTTATTTTTAATGCGTAATTAAGGCATGATTTATTGACTGAGCGAACGAAGCGTCTCAGTTTCGAGTGTGGTCAAAAAATGCTTTTGTCCTTCTATCAGTCTGTCTGTCTGTTCTCGCCTACAGGTTGCTGGTCGCAGGCCTATAGGCCGATTATGGCAAAAGTTTGCACACAAGTTCCTCGGTTAATTAATATTTTTAGACGGTCGTGATTTTTACTGGGGAAAATAAGGGGGAGAGGGGGAAGTTTACTGTAGTGTTATTTATCGACGGATTTTAACAAAATTTGAGAGGCACACTGAGAACGTTAATCTGATTTTGTACAAAAAAATCCAAGATCCCAAGATATCTCCAAAGAATCTTGAGTTATTACTGGATTGGCCAGATTTAAGGGGATCTACCGTGGCTAAGGATTAAGGCGTTTTTTATACGATTTACTGATGGAACAAGCATATGGCCCACTTGATGTTAAGTGGTTACCATAGCCTATAACAAAGCATTGCCTTGTAGGTCGCGTTAGTTAGGAACGTGCCCTACAATACACCGCTCTGCGTTCATCAACCTGAGGCATACAGGTGTTAAGTCTCATGTGCCTGTAATTACACCGGCACCCACACCCTTCAAACCGGAACACAGCAAGCTGCTTGGCGGCAGAAATAGGCATGGTGGTAGCACTTCCCCGGACGAGCCCTTCACTAAGAGCTCTACTACTACTGTCATCTTGATTGAAGCGTCGTGAAGCTCTTTTCTATTATTGCTCGTCTGTGTTAGCCAGAAATGCGCATATTGAATACGATTCGATTCATAGCCGGATATTGGGGAGTGACAGGTTATTGAGCGAGTGGAAATCAAAAGTTTGTCTCTAACTCCGCTGATACATGTTACAACATCGGTAAAGCGAGGAAATGACTGGGGAAATGATTTCACCTTATTTATTCTCTGGTTATTCAGGATGGCTTAGTCATTTTGGAAATTTCCGAAGCAATTATAATTTATTTTTGTGTTTATGTGGTTATATAACTAAGAAAATATTATTACCTTATCTAATAGACTCTACGCGATGTTGAAGCTAGTTATATATTATGTTTTGTCTCTTTCAATCTAATTTGAAACTTTCTGTCCTGTTTCTGCAAAAGACAGAATGTAAAAGATGTTAAAAATAGTAGAAGCCTGTAGAAGTCCACTGCAGGATTTAAGCCTTCTCTATACGTTTTCAGGAAGAATGATTTTGAGCCCCCTTCCATCCATCGAATTCCCGCGATCTTAACAACGCAGTCAGCCTAGCCTTTTTGGCATGCCATTTGGCACTAGACCAGACTAGTTGAGGCCCACTGCTAATGCTAAGCTACCTACTTTCTGTTGTTTTTTTTTCTTTTTCTTTGTAACTATGTACCTGGGTATTTTTTTTTTTTTTTTTTGTGAACCGGGGTGGTTATACTTCTTATACCTGCTTTTGTCCGTTCCGTGTAAAAAACATGTGTATCAAAAAAATGTATTTTCTTTCTTTTTTCTCAGCCGGGTAGGAGGACGTCTTATACGCTTTGTCTTTCGGTATTCTTTGACACTGACATTTTAGACAGGCCCAATTTTGAATTTTGAACAAATTAGTCTTCGACCAAACCAAAATCTCGTCTCAACTCCAAAAAAACGAGAATTGGCAGGCCTCTGTTCACTGTTTAGTTTTTTGTAGTGGTCTGAATAAATATTTCTAATGTATCTACCTACTAAAATTCGCATCGTACTAGAATTAAAATACCTCTACTTTTTTACGGCATTTTGATAAACACGAATTATAATAACAGAGCATGAGAAAACTTTCCAAATACATCATCCAATTGAAACTTTGAACCATATGGAGCGATTTAATTTAACCCCGTGTGTTTGTTGAAAGTTGGCACAAACATTGACGGTCGATTGTATCTCGCGGCATACATATTAATTTCAGAGTTCATTTCAATATCAACAAGCTGCGCGAGTGGCGCAGGTTTGGTGGGTGTGAGACCACGGGGGGTGTGGCACAAGATATAAGAGTCAAGTTAAATAAATAAATATTTGTGGATTTTACGCAACACTAACTAATTAATAAATAAATATTTGTGGACATTTTTACACAACATCATCTAGCCCCAAACTAAGCATAGCTTGTACTATGAGAACCAGATGACTGGTAGAATACTTATATACTTTACTGTAAAGGCTGTCGCCCCGAAACTAGCCCCGAACTAAGTAAAACTTGTACAGATAACTAACACCAGTTCAATTCATAGTAGCTCTGCCTGCCGCACTGCATGTTGTGGGTTCGATTTCGACCGAGTATGAGCATAGATGTTTGTTTTGTGTCTGGGTGTTATATTATTGTCTAATTATGTATTTGCGAATTAAAGGTATTTAAGTACACTATCGATTCTCTGGTAAGAATAATAATTATAGACGTTTTACACAACACTGCCGGACCCCAAACTAAGCAAAACATGTACCTACTATGTGAACCAGATAACAGATAGAATACATAAACACTCTTTTTTTATATATGCTGATAAAATATAACACCAAGGCACAGAACAAACATCCCGTTTTACCCTTTGGGTACGGAACCCTAAAAATTAGGTTCCAAAGACTAAAAAAACGAATCACTTGTTCATTCTCGCTTCAGCTTATGCCGTGTACAGTGTCTCTTTGACAGGTAGCCGTGTGTCTCATACAGGCGCCTCTAATAATTTTATGCATGAAATTTGCTTTTGCGCGGGAAGTGTATTTAGTTTAAAGAGGCATCAGGGGTTGGATCTGCTGTGTAGCCCGGGGGTTATATCAACCGGATCTATATACAGACTTTGAGTTGCCAGAGATGATATAATAATGCTTGATGAGTTTTCGTTGCAAAACAATTGTGTCCAGAGTTATATTTAAACGTGGCTTTGACTAACTCCTTTAGACATCTTCAAAGTTCTTGAGTAGGTAGTATTGGTATTAAAAATCGTAAGGTGGTAAAACAATTGAAGCAATTCATGTAAACGAATTACTTTGAACTTATTTAACTATTTTTAAAACAAACAAAATGTGATGTTATTTTGCAGCAAACTTTAACATCTCATGGGTACATGACATGTTTAGGGGTTAATTTCAGGTATTCCTTTCTTAGTACACTGCGGCACACCAAGACAAATATACTCTGAAAGGTGTAAATAAATAAGAAAGGTGTAAATAATAATTTCACAACGAACTTAAAATAATAATAATAATGCTGGACAATCCACACAGCGTCATCTAGCCCCAAGCTAATAGTAGTGATATGGATACTAGATGACTGATATACTTAATACGATACATTAGGTACATACGAATTTTTTATTATACATAGAAAATACCCAAAACACCCGGAATAAATATTTGCAGATCGTACAAATATTTATCCCAAGGCGGGAATCGAACCCACAAGTTCCTGCGTCGCAGGCGGACATTGGCCGGCGGCAAATAATAAATAACACTAAAAGAACTTGAAATGTCAAAGCTATCTTTGTTATTAATTCTAAAGATGACAGAAAACTAATCAAAGAATAACAAATAAACTGTGTAAGGAGTACCCAAACATTAGTTTTAGTCGATATAGGTTAGTCGATTTAGTATGTAAGTAATTATGTGTTATCTGTGACCGGAAACAGAACTTCATTTGCGAATGATGCGCATACGTTCAGTTCCGCTCATAGACTGCCGCAAAGGCAGTTGAGAAATTGTATCGGAGGCGAGCGCACGTCGCTCGTCTTACAACTGTCATAATACGATGTGACAACTATCTACATAGTCGTACCCTAAGAATATGGACTATTATTCTATGGTCGTACCATTTTATGAGCGTCTAAGGTATTAGTTACTAGATGTGTATTCGTAGTCACCCTTAGGTTAATGTCTCATTGGCTTATGTCTGTTCTTGTAACAACCAATGAGAAGATAGATTATGCGATGGATGACATAGTGCTACTAACGACCGTTTGTAGACTGAGATCAGATTCAATTTTCCGAATAGGAAAAAGATGTAAAAGTATTGGTTTCACATAAAGAAAAAAAAGGAATACACACTAAACGTTCAGACAATGCAAAATTGTTCAGAGTCCTGATTTCAGCATTTCTTTAGTAATAACGGTTCACTGCTTGCTAAATGCGTTCTGCTACAGAATACACCTTAAACTGTTGTTACTTAATTCACTCGCACAGTTGATTTTTTTATACCTACGAGTATTTTATATGCCAGTCAAACAGTGAAGGAAAACATCGTGAGGAAACCAGTTAGTAATCTAGCATCGGCGATGGGCTTGCAACCTGTCACGTATAGAATACTAACTACTGCAAAATGTGGGTACGTACCAATGTACTATCTGGACGTACTTCTGACTACCCTCCTTATACATCCTCAAAGAATCTCGAGTATCAAATCTCGAGTATCTACCGTGCTTGAGGATTAAAGTCGTGATGCTATTTATTTATTTATTATTTTACTTAGTATTTTATATCTATCTATACCACAAAAGAATAGCTGTCTTGACTGACTGACTGACATATAGACAACTCAAATACAAAGACTATTTGTATAGGGTGCATCAAGAAAACCATTCGTGAAATGCAACCCTTATAGAGGTGAAGTAAGGATTGATGTTTGTATGTTGTAAGCTTCACTTGCGCGTTACTATTAGTTTATAACAATAATCAACGCACATAAGTCTTATAATTTTGACTATTATAAAAATCCGTTTAAAAATAATAAAACGCTTCAGTAGTTTTTAAAAAATAACTTGAAATAATCAAGTCAATTTAAAACATACTTGTAAGTTCATGCAAAATACACACCTATTAAAACTAAATACAAGTAACAACCGTCAAATAATTAATACCTGCCAAGCGTGTGTCAGACCAAGCAAAAGTTTCCGAAACAGACAATATATTTTTAGACATATCACTGCTTTTTCTTCTGAACCTTGAAAGTAAAACTGCTCATCATTACTAAACTTTCTTGTTCTCAAGCAGAACCTTAAAACCAGCAAATAAGGTCCATTTTACATTGAAAGTCGATTTGAAGTGAGAAAGGTTTGCAGTCACTGCCGGAAAGCTCATAGTTACTGAGAATTGCCTTATAATCTTTAACGTCAGCCTGTCGGAAGTGGAATCATCTAAGCTTTGGCATGCAAATCAAGAATAGAATGCAGAAGTGAAACTGCTTTTTTCAACTATCCGGCAGTGTTGTAAGTCGTATTAGTTTTTCGTCTATGTTTAGGTAAGTCTTGTTCAAACGTAAATTCTTCTAAAGTAGCATTATCTCTAGCAATCGTGTTGCGAGATAATTGTTATCATTTTTGAAAAAAAATTTTGTGCTAGACAATGCTTCTGGCTGTGTTCCAGTTTAAAGAATGTGGGTGTGGGTGTAGGCACATGAGGCTTAAAACCTGCATGCCTCAGGTTGATGGACGGAGAGCAGTATATCGTAGGGCACGTTCCTTACGAACGTGAGCTGCAAGGCAACTCTTTGATATAGATGATGGTAACCAATTAAAATCAGAATCAGAATATAAAAATATTACAAAACACACGTTCCCGATAGCGTCCTCCTACGTAACTTTAGAAATCGGCCTGGATTTTTTCACTTTACTTTGTACTTGATCTATTTTGTAGTTCATAAAGTAGTCTAATTATCCGAGATTCACTTCTATAGAGCAGTATTATTACCTCATGTTTTGGGAAGGAACGTTTGCCAGCTACATGCAAATTCGCGTCGTATTTGCGTTCGTGTGTATCCACGATTGTCGATGGTAAAGGCGTGGACTAATTGCTTTATGGTACTGCAATTATGGCCGGTACAGACAGCTATTAACGTCTAATTTAAAAACGCTTTATGGTAAAGTTGCTGGAATAGCCAAACGGCACCGCCTACTGGCGTGGTAGAATGATGATAATAGATCTATATCTCTACTTTTTCAGGATTCCGTACCCAAAGAGTAAAACGGGGGTAGTATTGGTATGACACGCATATATTTTTCAGAAATAAAAATCGATTGGTGCACGACCGGTTTTGAACCGAGTTACTAAAATTTTTGTGGTAATTTTTACACAATACCATCTGACCCAAACTAAGCAAGCCTTGTATTATATTAACTTGATAACTGACAGAATACTAGTAAGTATACTTTTTTTGAAAATAAATACTTAGTATACTATTATTATACACTAATTATTTATCTAATTATTATTATTATTGTATACTAAGTATTTATTTACAAAGAAGTATATAAGCACCCAGACAGAGAACCAACATCTATGTTCACCGCAAGTCCTCGATGGGGGTCAAACCTACAACCTCGTCTAAACAGAGCTAGTAATAACTAAACTATGGGATCAGTCTATTTTCCCAATAATACCAACAGTACTAAGGTTAATGCTTTTTCAAAGGTCTACATAAGTTTTCGTGGCCAAATAACCATAAACTCACTAAAATATTGATTTTGCTACGAAATTGAATCAAGAATAGGCTCTGCGAGCTATAATCATAAACTATCTGAATCTCAGAAACCTCAAATATTCCTTAATAAATAAATGAATATTGGCAAATATTCACATTAACGCCTTCTAGCCCCAAATACGTAAAGCTTGTATTACATAAAACCAGATAGCTGATAGAATACTAAACATTTTTTTTTAAATACTTCGAATACATTGCAATAGATGTTTATTCTTGGTGGGGATCAAACCCACAACCTACAGCGCTTACCTAAGGCTTATTAACCCCGGTAATTTTAAACGTATATTTGGACTTGTCTCTGCCTAGCCTCTTTGAAAGTCCGTAAAGATCAGAGAAGAAGTCTACTGCAAATGAGGATAATAAAGACCTGCTACGACGTTTGATGTTTGTGACGTAGGCGTATCATGTTACCATTTGTATTACATTGCGCGGTATTGATAATTCAACTGTGGAGTTTTGACTGGATGCCACGCAGTGTAACTCAGATGTCTATATAATATGTTTACACTATACATTTTTTCGTTATTTCTTTTTTATTTTCCAAACTGGTGACCTAGGCTTGACTAGGTCACCTTAAGTTAGGTGAAGTCAAGGGTGCCGGTTCAATTATTTACGTCAAACAAAACTTTATAAATTTTCTGTTGATAAAACTCTAATTTTCTATAGCAATATATCAAAAACTATGGCCGTTTCAAAGAATACAGGTATAAGAGTCTAGCATTTTGAAAGCACTGTAAATTATGGATTACGTCGTCTAAGTAGTAAGGACTTACGTTCTTGGCTAGCCTACTCTATCTTAAATCGTATCTCGACTACACATACAAAATCTACAATAACACATACAAATATCTACAATAATGTATCAAGTAACTAAAATGGGTATTCTGGGTATTTTTTATGTATAATAAAAAATATTTATGTATTAAGTATCAGTCATCTAGTACCCATAACACAAGCTTTGCTTATCTTGGGGCTAGATGCTGCTGTGTGGATGGTCGAGCATTATTATTATTGTCTCAGATGAAATACCTGCTTTTTTTTAAATGGTCCAAAACTTTGGTATAATTATTGCCTAGCTATCTCCGACAGTGATACCGAGTTACTGGTGAGCGCAGAAGGCGCTACGCAGTTAAGCAAAAATAGTTTGTTGGAAATAAGCGCAAGGGCAACACTAAGGTACGGACCTCGACTTGGGCTGATGCCCTGAGTGGGAGCTACGGAGGCCTGAAGGGGCGTTAACGGAGAGGCGTCTTCGACTTTGCTGCCGGGGTCGGTGTGATTGTCGAGTGTATCCTGTGTCTGGACCTGATGAAGTGATCTCCATTGCATTTGAGGCGGTAATCGTGTAAAAAATGTGGCCTGAGTTGGACATTTAACCACCTGAGGCATATAGTAATTTCGATAAACATATTTTTCAAATCGGAACACAGCAAGCTGCGTAGCGGCAAAAATAGGTATGGTGTTAGTACTTCCCAGGACTAGCCCTTCACCAAGAGCTCTACTACTACATAGTTGGTAGGTCCCCACGAAAAACATCTTTCACGCCAGTTTTAAAATACCATTGTCATCAGCAACAACCTGTAGAAGTCCTCTAGTTTTAAAATGTATTAATAATCAACTAGCCAGAAAGTGTCCATAATCTCATTTCTCATCCCTTGCACCACCCGCCAACCACCATATTGTATTAGCATGATTGCTCTGGTTATTAGCATTTATTTAGGCTCGCCTCGTTACGCCGAGTAGACGATGGATGAATATTCTATTGGTATTTGCACACAGAGCACACGCCGGAAGATACAAATAACGATAACAAGGCGAGGAAAAACAGAAATATGGTTTTGGAATAGCGACTGAATAATTTACCGAGTTGAGATGGAAGATGGATTTTTTGCAGCTTTTACTATGGAACTTTTGAGGTACTAACTTAATTACGTGGGTTTTAGTTTCTAAAGAGTGGTGACCGTATTATGATGGACGTAAAACAGCAAAAAGTTTTAGCTTGGTTTCTTGGTAAATGGGGTTTCGATCTGGCATTTAATAATGAAATAATCACAGTGCTGTGTCTACTTTCAAGTTATTAAACTTGGTACAAAGGGGCGGGTAATTTTTTTTTAGTTAAGTAACTTTCTAGCTATAATGATTTAAAGGTTTTCGATTAAATTTTAAAATTATTCTAATTTCTCATCTTTGCATTTGTCACACACCCATATTTTGCAGTAATTCTATATTTTGCAAGCCCATCGCCGCTGCTAGAATACTAACTGGTCTCTCACAGTATTTTCCTTTAAGAGCACCGTTTGAAAGCACTGGCGTTGCGCACAACATTTTTTTGTGTAGAAAAATAAATAAATAAATATTTGTGGACATTTTACACAACATCATCTAACCCCAAACTAAGCATCGCTTGTACTATGGGAACCAGATGACTGATAGAATACTTATATACTTTTTTTTTTGTAAATACATACTTAGAATACAATATAACACCCAGACAGAGAACAAACATCTATGTTTATCACACAAATGTTTGCTCTCGGTGGGGATCGAACCCATGGCCTACAGCACAGAAGGCAGAGCTACTACTAACTGAGCTGAGAGGCCAGTCTCACACAGACCAGAGAGGTCAGTCAGTTCAGGAGGAAATCACTGGTGCACGACCGGATTCGAACCCACGACCCCCGACCAGAAGGCGGAGTCACTCCTAGTAGACCGCCGATGCTCTCCACTAGTGGACACGGTGTGGTGGTTCAATCTGATAGTTAATTTTAACCTGTGCATTATATAAATGTATTTTTTTGGCATCGCTGCTTTATTACGTCATCATATTACTGAATATACATATTCATTTTGGTATTTCAATCAAAAATAGAGCGAACAAGTTTTTTCAATTACCGGTTATCCACCACATAGCCACTAATTAGCCTTATTATAACAATCGATAGTGAATTAATTACGAACTTGCGAATATGTAATTAAAATATGGAAAACAATGCTCGGTTTGCTAAAGGGTTAAAATTTTTACTAGATTTTTGAAAAATATTTCATAATATCTGCTTTATGTTTTTGATTATAATATTTCTGATCAAGTATTAATAATCTAGTCAGATACAAGACATCATTATTATCCCTGGAATAGCCGATCACTATGAGCCTTACTAATACTGAAAGCTCCTATTTAAATCCCATACATTTTGAAAAAGAAAAAATATCATCACGGCTTTAATCCTCATGTGCGGTAGATATACCCTCCAATAAAGCACCTACTTGAGAATGGAGGATGTCTTAGATGGGTTGTCAGAGGCACGTCCAGATAGTACATTTGTTACATACCCAAAACAGTTCGGATTGACATAAAGTTATCGCAATGTCACGTGATATTTTGGCAACGAATATAGATAGTAATTAGTAGGTACATAAGCAAATGTAAAGTAGAATCGCTTTGAAGCGAATGAGCATTGTCTAAATCCTCTAGGACTGTTTAAGTGTTCATTGTACAACATAGATTCTAGATATAGTTTCTCTTGAATAATTTCTTGCCTTCTTTTAAGCTTTATACAGTAACTGAACACTTGAAGATTTATTTCACTGTTTGTTAAAGAAGCTGTATTTACAAAGGGTTTGATCGCATTTACTCTTTATACAGCGGGTTTAATAAATTCTAACCTATTTTCCCGTCTGGATGTTTCAAAGGCTTTATAAAACTTGAAGGCGTTGTTTTCAAAATTTATTTACGGTTGGATTACCGAGTGACGTACTGTCTCGTACTTTATTATTATCAACAATTCTCTATCGGATTTAGTTCTACCGTATACTTTTCTGGGAAGACTAGTCTGTCCTATTCACTGAATTCCCGTTTTTTTACAATGTTACCAAGTTATCGGGTTAGTGTACAAAACTATACAGGAATAAAGTATAGGTTCTGTGCAAGCCAAATCTAAATTCCTGGGTTTGTATATTGAAGGAAAATAGCGTAAGGAATTAAGTTAGTATTCTAACAGCGGCGATAGGTTTTCAACCTGTCACGGATAGAATACCAACTGGTGCAAAATGCGGGTATGTACTAAATATAATATTAGAATAGTCCCATTAGACATATTCAAAGAATCTCGAGTAGTTAGGCCAGTGGGGACTAAAGTCGAGAAGCTATTTTTTTTTTTTTTTTTAGATGTTGGTGGAAAACAAAAACATGAAGGTGAAAGAGTTTGGTCACTTTACCACTCCACGTTTCAAAATATGGGTGGTAAACGTCAATTTCATAGATAAGAAAACTGCCTAAAAATACCAATCCGTTCAATTCCCAAAGCAATGGTTCCATTAGCTACCCATTCCTTTGAGCCGGAGGGTAATGTGGGGCGCGCCCGAAGATTGACCCCAGTAATGCGATATGGCACATCTAATACCCAGTGACGGATGCGAGGTGTCTTTCTGGGGTACTCAGTTTTTGTGTCCTAGCACTGGTTTTGTTTTGTTGACTTTTCGTGTTGAATAAATAAAATAAACTAATGGTCTTGACAGGATATAAGACCTCGCTTACCTATGTAGACTTTTGAGCAAAATAAAAGTAAACCTTTTAGCGATTACTCACGTTCAGTTGGTCCTAGCAGATCGAATCTGGTATCTACGGGCTTGCCTTATAGAGCCGAAGAATCGCGTAGGTCTGATTGGTATTAGGTAGGTATAAGTTTTCCGAAAAAAAAACGAATATTGTAATCTGTTCATATCTAGTACTACAGCAAACTTCCTTTTTTTCGCTTCTCCACTCCCCTCCCTTTAGATTTTTTGCAACATCTTGTGTAGAATGAAGTTCTTTCTATGCCTCTCAAATTTGATTCAAATCCGTCGATAAACTGAGATCTTTAATTTTACACTCAAAGGTATTGTATTGTAGTTGAACTCTCTTGTTCAACTTGTAAGAAAACACGGCAGCGCAAACGGATTCTCATTGTCTTATTTCAGTATTTTACTTTATTTTTTTAATATACAAGTTTTCATTAAAAACAACATGTGCAATTTAAGGTAAACTATTTTCAAAATGGTCCAGCTCCTACAGCATGTCAAAACCGGCATGTCTAACACTTTAACGACTATTATAAAATATTCTAGTCACTGTCACATTCACATGATTAAAAAGAGATGGCTATAGACTTATCGGCCACTCAGCGACCAACATGACAAAGGCATACATTTTGCATTGATTATACCAGTAGAATCTTAGATTAGATCCGGTTTGTTGCAAACAGTATCAATTTGAACATTTGATGACGGTATTGCCAGGGGAGACGCGGCAATTACGGAGCGTTGACTCAGCTTGTGATTAATTTACCGCAGACCACCTGCAAGTTTGCTAAGCCAGGGTCATTATTGCGGCTCCAGATGCTGATTGTGCACTGTGTAGACAAGCTAATGAAGTCCCTTTAAATAGGCTGAGTCAGGGCTTGCCTGGTCGCATCTGACATGGATTGTTGGGAGCCTTTGGCTAGGTTAAAGTAACCTAAAAATACATTATACAGTTAAAATCGTAGGTATCTTATTTACATTGTATTTATTTAATATTAAACACTGTATAGTTATATATAGCCTTTTGTTTTGTTTTGAAAAGCGTTTTTAGCGGTGTTCCTGTGTTTTTGTGTGTCAAATACTTTTTACTTTTATTTTTTAATTAATGATAACTAAGCGTTTGGCTCATAACACACCTGATGGAAAATAAAGATGCAGCCTAAAGTGGAGTACGATTAACCGATAAAAAATTCCGATGTTGTAGTGATCTGGAAACACTAACGCCGGTGGACTTATTATACTTTCTTTTGTTTTTTGAATCTTGATTTTTAGTCAGTAAATAGCAGACCGTCATCGGATGCCTGTCTTACTGACTGACTTACTGATAGGATGACTTATGCGCGTTTCTGTTTTTATAAAACACTGTCGCAACTCAAAAAGACACTACGAAACTTTGTTTATCGTTTTCACGAGTATACTTGCTGAACTGCAAACGCGCGTTTACATCGCAACTGAAAGACACCCAGTGTGCAATTAGCCTTTATAGTTGGAGTTCGCTAACTTTGCTTGATTATGATTTAGATAGCTGTTAAACGATGATGCTATTTCATATTTTCATAAACTGGGTAAATAAACATCTTCCTTAGATTCGAATTCTGTTATCTTTGGAAGCAACATAGCTTTTTCAACGATTTATTTTTCTAGTGTTTTTAAAGTTCTCTTGTAAAATTTTAGTAGTATTTTATCCAGCATTACTTGAGGTCTGATTAGCACAATGTAAAAGCAATTAGTATGGAAGTTTAAATAGCTTGACGTAAGTGTGTGTAAGTGTAAGCGCTAGGGAGTATAGGTTCTCGAATAGCAACCACGTACCGAAAGACGAAGCCTAGGACGTCCTCCTACCCGATGGACTGACGACATTGTTAGGACCACAAAATCGATGGATGGAAAAGGCTCAGAATCGTTCTTCTTGGAAACGTATGGGGGAGTGGACTTCTATAGGCTATGATTATGATGAAAGTGTGTCCTGTCTTCTGCGAAAATGTTTACCGTTATTTCGAAACAGAATGTAATCTTTTTCTTCAAACCAATGACAGCTAGGCTTGGCAAAATATGACAGAATTTATTATTTTTTTTAGAAATAATGCATTCAGTATCATAAGCAACAGAAGAAAAACTTTTTGTAAACATGCTAAATCGTCTACATCATTGTTTATTCTCATCAGGTGAAATAAATAAAAACTTTCCATCACGTAGGCGTCCCATACAGATTAGGATAGAGTGTACTAATCTTTTTCACTTAAAGAAGCAAAGATCTTACAAAATTGCGTAGACTTTTTCGTAGACGCCTACGACGTAGACAAGACATTACAATTTAAACACGGTACGAATTATTATACAAAGAAAAAACAAAATGTTTTCATAAAAATGATATAAAACTATTAAAAATCCATTCGCCGGTAACAGTTGTTAAATGATAGCTAGCAACAAGCGGCCACTGAAACAACCGTATAAACGTTCAAATACCAAATATGAGCGTTTATTACAAGCCATAAATAATTCTCAAAGGCTTATAAAGCTTCTTAGCGATGTTATAAATCTTTGAGATGGAAAAACCCACCGAACATAGGTAAGGCACAGAACAAATAATAGTTTTTAATGTACAGAAGTTTCACTCTAACCAAGACTATTGGGTATCAATGTTCTAGTAATCAATGTTTGACGACCGATGTGGCTTGGCGGGCAAATGTCGGCCTTTGACGCAGGAGGTTGCGGGTTCCATTCCCGCCTTAGGATAAGTGTTTTTACGATCTACAAATATTTATTCCAGGTGTTCTGGGTATTTTCTATGCATAATGAAAAATGTCTATGCATGTAATAGATTGTATTAAGTATATCAGTCATCTAGTACTCATAACACAAGCTTCGTTTAGCTTGGGGCTAAATAATGCTGTGTTGATTGTCCAGCATTATTATTATTATTATTATTGTCATCAGCCTAATAAGTCAACAGCTGGACATAAGCCTTTCATTTTAGGACTATTAGGATAGTTTTAATTGTCACTATACTCTTGGCAGACAGACTGGTAACCGCAGTAATTGGTGTTCATTACTCAGGATATGCTGCTGCCTATCTCCTGATGTGTTCCTTATTCACCTCTTACGGCATCTATGCTAGGTACTTGAGCCTTTTGCAAAGATCACCACGGCAAGTACTGCTTGACGGGAGTTTAAATCAAACGTTGTAACTTAGAATATGAAGACGTGCTTGGTGGGTAAGAGGCATGTTTTTACAACCGCGGGGTCCGTGCGCGGTCATTGCGCGAAATCTATCACGTTGTCTAAGCAGGCTCTGTCATTTCAAATCCTCTGTTATTTGTTCATACTCCTGTAACATAAAGTTCATTTTATGAAGTGACGTGAGCTATAAGGATAGTGGTTCTCTAATAAAATCGATATGTTTTTACAGATTATAAGTGGCTTCGACGATAGATCAAAGGTCCTAGACGCACGGTGCGGAAATCTAATTTTGGACAACAATGTTGGAAAGGGCAGGTTGAAGGGTAAGACCAGGCAAGTATATACTTACATTATATCTCTATGTAGTAAATAGGTCCTTACATCTATTGGAGATGATTTATATAATGTCAGAGGCAACTTTTTAATCAGGCATCTTTATACGGGACGTTGTAGGACCTAGAACAGGATTTTAAGTGTAGTAGTGTGTAGTTTTTGACGACCGATGTGGCGCGGCGGGCGAATGTCCGCCTGCGACGCAGTTCGATTCCCGTCTTGGAATAAATATTTGTACGATCTGCAAATATTTATTCAGGGTGGTCTAGGTATTTTCTATGTATAATAAAAATATCTATCCATGTAGTGTATTGTATTAAGTATATAAGTCATCTAGTTCTGCTTAGCTTGGGCTAGATGATGCTGTGTGGATTGGTCAGCATTATTATTATTGCTTGGCACCTATTCCATCCTCACAGCTTAGTCAGCCTATTCCATGGAAAAGACTTAATCATTACCTACGTGCGGAGCTAATTAAGCCACGAGTTTTCTGACGATGTTGCGCACATGATTTTTTTGAATAGATACATTCATTGGTACACGACCGGACTCGAACCCACGACCTGATCAGAAGACGGGGTTACTCCCATTAAACTACCAATCTCTTTGCACTATATATTATTGACTATGTATTTGATTACTGCCAAGTATTTAATTTTTATAGAACAAACTTTCGTCAGTTAGCAAAAACTATTGAATAATTTAGCATTGAGTATTTTAGTTATGTATTAGTATATTTTAGTAATATTAGTAGATGTATCGTCATATACAATACAATACAATATGTTTATTTCGTCTTAAGTGACACATCAACATTATACAAATAAGTGACAGATTTGGTGTTACATAGTTGGTATCTGATGTGTGAAAAGACCCAAATTTTAACGCTTCGCTAATGAGTTCCTCGCTCTTACTAAGTCGAAACTTGTATTAAGAAGTGAGGGCTCCTAACTCCGGCTAATTTAGGGTATTTTGTTTGCAATTGTGCATTACGAAATTATAACAAAATAAGTAGGTACTAAGTTCATTAGGTAACAAATTAAAAATACATGTAAATTAGGCTACACAAAAATAAAAATAAAATCAAAAACAAAATAAAAATGAAACTACTGCTTGGTCCAAACATGGAAAAAAATAAAATTACGTTAAGATACATATGTTACTATAGGCTATAATTATCTATTATCTAGGTTATTTGCAAGGTAAGCTGTAAGTTTTCCTAAAACTCTAAAATATACCAAAAAATAAAATAGGTAAAAATAATTAGGATATTCTGCGAAATAAGTCCTCTGTCTGATCATAGGTAAGGGATTTAAGGTAATCGTTAAGTTTTGATTTACACTCAGTATACGACAGTCATGAAAGTCTTCAATGTTAAGGGTACGCATCGTGTAATGATTCTACTTCTCAGATATCGGAAAAATCAATTTTTAAGAGGTTTTGGCTCAAGGATCGTTGAAAGCGAGCCTATTGCTCTTGGAAGGAATGTAATTACTCCAGATTTCGGTAAGGAAGCGTTTTCCCTACCGTGTATTTATTGTAGAATAATAACGTTAGAAAAGTAAATTCAGTTATATTTTTGTGATAACTTTATAAAGAAGAAAACGGGGTAGAATAACTCTGTTGTCTGTTTGGCTGACTGTCTAAGTTTTTTATCAGAAATAGCTAACGAAAAATATTAGTACCTACCTTAAAAAAACCGAAATCGGAAGCTCCGTCCGTATAAAATTTATAGGTATGCACTATATTTATATAATTTACATTTAACATAATAATATGTTAAATGTAAATTATATTATCTCAACTCACTCTTATCGTATCCTATCAATTCAAAATTCCAACTAACCTGGAATAAGTAACCTATTGGTTTAAAATTTTTGTTGTTAGGTACTGTAAAACAATACGGCACTCACTCTTGTAATATAAGAGTGTTGTTTGGAATTTTGAATTGATAGGAGTTTTTGTTACACAAAATAAGGCTTATGAGCCTAAACAAAGATGCTATATCTTTTTAATAACTATGAGTGTCTGAAATTCTGAAATGGGTTTAATATAAAAAATATAAATCCTACTAATATTATAAATGTGCATGTACGTTTGTTTTTTACGCTTTCATGCGAAAACTGCTTAACCGATCATCATGAGACTTTGTACACATATTCTTGGAGGTATTTTAGGTAACATAGGATACTTTATATGAAAAAAAAAATGTTCAATGCGAGCGGATCCGCGGCGGAGGCCTCTTCTATGTACGGGCGGTCTTGCTGTAGTCACCACACTTGGCAGCCGGATTGAAAGCATACTATTTGATTTTGTTACATAACTCAAAAAGATACTGCTTGTATCTTAGTGCGTTCTCTTACTTCCCTCTTACAACTTCAATGGAAAGTGATGGAAGGGTACACAAAAAGTAAAAATATTGGGATAGAGTAAAGGGATGGACGGACAGTTTCAACTCAAGTGCGAACACAGCCTGAAACATTCAATATACGAAATGGGCAATTTACACAAGCGTCTGTCAATAATCAATCGCATCAGATGGAGATTCTGTCTCCCGACACCATAAGATGGATGGCTCAATTACCCTTTAAATTGCCAACTCATCACTACTACCACCATCGCCTTTAAGTGTATATCCATAAAGTACAGTTTAGTCTGATTGATAAAAAGTGTGGTTATTTAGATGTCTCTAAGTATACTTTGTTATTGATATCGGTATGGCAAATCTGTGTCAGATTGGTGTGCTTTGATGGATTGCAACCTCTCTAGCGTTTATTGTGGAAAGATTTAGCCTTAGACGGTTTCTACATGATAAAACATAGACCGTATACAAATATGGTCTATGTTTTATCAAGTAAAGTTTCCTTAAAATAGTATTAGCAATGAGCTTTGGTCCTGACTGACACATAGACAACTAACAGCCTATATTTTGAAGAATTAAGGGTATTATATCCTGAGAAGTACACTAAGAAAGGAATTGATTCGTTTTTTATCACCTTAATAATATTAATAATGCTGAACAATCCACACAGCATCATTTAGTCGAAGCAGAGCTTATGTTATGTCACTGCTTTGAGGCAGAATGAAGTATGGTGGTAATACTTTCTCGGATGAGCCCTTTGACATAGAGCTCTACTACTACTGAACTACAGTACTACTATGTACAACTATGTCTACAGTATGAGGGTTGGTTGCCGCAGTATTGGTGTCCATCCCTTTGCGCGATCCTTCAGGTGTCATCTACGTCATCTAATACGTCACGTAATATCTTCTTTATGCACCCGTTATTTATTTTGTAGAAGAATTGGGTCGTTACAATTTGTTTCGATTGAAACCAGCTGTAAATGTTTGTCATTTAAAACTGTTCCCTACTATCAGCACTATTCTTTCATGACAGCGTTTAAGCGCGAACTAAACTTTGCATGGGCACTGTAAGGCGTAATACACATCACGCTGCCTACAGCTACATAATAGTAAATTTTAACCTATTAGTAACCTATAAGTATCATAATCGGTTGTAGAAGATTTCTAGATCAGAATCTAATCAAAAATTAGGGTTTGAAGGGGGCCAAATAATATATAAACATTAGTTTTGATATAAAATAAAAATATAATATTAATTATAAAAATAGTAAAATTGCGTCCTGCATCCATCAACCTGAGGCACGTGTGCCTGTAATTACACCGGCACCCACACCCTACAAACCGGAACACAGCATGCTGCTTGACGGCAGAAACAGGCATGGTGGTATAACTTCCGCGAACGAGCCCTTCACTAAGAGCTCTACTACTACTTGTAGTAGCTGTTGTATTGTTAAAATACATTTAATAAATCTGAATTTGTTTTTCGCGTCTTGGTACGACTACGGCACCGTGTGTTGCTCTCCTAACACTCGTCACCTCGCTATGAATGGGCGCTGATTGTGACTCGCAATTTTTGTAAGCGCTTGAATTTACGCGATTCAAACGCGACGGTTCCGCTGCGTCTGTAGTTCTGAGACGCTGTGTGCTGGGTTATATCAGGTGGCTTGTAAATTGGTACAAATTTGTAGCGTGCCCGGCTCCTTTTTTTAGTTTTTAGTAAGAGTACAGCTCTTTATAATGCTTGCATTACACTGCTTGCAAAGTAAATCGAAGTTTATTTCCTGCTATAAGTTTTTTTTATGCTACTGCTGATGGAACAAGCAATTAAGCATTGCCTTGTAGATCACGCACATTAGGTACGTGCCTTACTATGTACTACCCTGCGTCCGCCAACCACACAAATTCCTACCCTAATGTAAAAGCACCTATTTATATACAAAATTGCGTGAATTAATATGTGTTAAATGTGTACTTCTCTTTTTTCTGACACTCTGGTAATAAATAGCCGCCTAAATCATATTAGGTCTTCAAAGCAATAAATAGGCTATTTTAAAGCTTACGCTGCTTTAGTAGGCAAGCGTGGAGAAGATGGTTTCCATGCGTCTGCAGATCTGCGGTGCACTGCATCATAAGGGTGGTATTCTGATTGGTGCAAATCTTTAGATTTTAAGCAGGTACATACCCGTTTCACCTGATCTACGAAATTCACCTGTGTTGTCTGTGTCCAACGATTTGTTTGCTATATAACTCCTTTGCTCATTTTTTTTTCAGGTTATAGGTAAACGTTTGACCACAATCTCACCTGGTGTTAAGTGATGATGCAGTCAACGGTGTAAATACATACATACATATTAATACAACTACATTACCAAAGAACATTTCAAAGTAAGTAAGTAAAACCAGCCTAAAATAATCCTGAAAAAGACGATTGCGAGACTACTGCGAAAAACGACCACGAAAAAACTACTTCACTCATTTAATTTTACTGTGTACAATAAAGCATACCAAAGGTTGCCTGGTAGAGATCGCTTTTAGCGATAAGGCCACCCATTGTATTACTGCATTGTTTACTTTATATTCTTTATAAAATGTGTGTACTTTACTTGTGGTAATCAATAAAGAGTTATCTATCTATCTACCTAGAGCATAAAATAATAATTAGTTCAGAGGCCTGCGTGACATTAACTTCAAAAATATTTCGGTACAAATTCCCAGCAATCATTTTAACATTTTATTCTCGTTCACGATGAAAACAGCCTTATGCTGATGGAGTCACGTCGTGTAACGTGCAGACGTGGCTTAACGTTTCACCTCAAGATACCGCGGTGCGAAGTTAAAAATTCAATGTTTTAGCTTTTACCAACATGTGAACCATTACAAAGTTTTCTAAGGTTTTTTAGTAGGTACATAAGATAAAATAGAACTTGCAGGAGGGGGTGTGTGTGTATATGTCGGGTGTTTTGGTGTACGACTGAGAACTGCAAATGATAATAATGAGTTTCTCTACATACACACACCCTCACCCTCATTTCCTTCAAAATTAGATTGGTAGGAAACTAGGTAGAACAAAATTATGTACGATTCTTTACCGAAACATGTACATATTTTTCGTTTTATCTAATTAGGTACCTAGTTTGCTTATTTTGTTCGTTTTATTTGTTCATAATTGTTTCTTTTATTTAACTACAAGAAAAGTATATACTGTAGTATAATATATGTAATAACTCAACTCTTACATTATGTATTTTGTACATACCAATTATGAATACTTTGTATTAGCTTTAACTTTCTTTGTGGGGAAATGGTTATATCATAATAAAATAGTTTGTTTGCATATATCTATATAACAACACTTTAAATTTTTTTCTTACCCATTCATCGTTAGGCGGCACCATCAGAAAACAAAAAGACTGGTTTTTCGCAAACTCTTTGTAAGAAAAGCTCTAAGGAAGTTGACCCTCATTAGGAGACAAAGGAACCCTTTGCTGGCTTAAAGACATTCAATAATTCTTACCTTTGTGTCTGCTATACCGTGATTGCTGATCCGATCCGTACTAGTGACTGAAAAACAACGGTACGCGGTTAGTTTTTATTGCATTTTAAAATAGACAACTCTCTTAGTAAATTTAAGCTGTTGTTTTTTATCTTGCTTCGTAGTACCCGGGTAGAATATAGGTTAAAGGTGTGACGAATTAAAATAATTTAAATTTTTTTAAATATTTATTTATTTTATAACGTAAGTAATTTAGTATATACAAATACTTTACATCTAATATTTAACCTATCTACCTTATATCTACATATTTTATAATAACTCTATAAATTGAAAAAATAAATAAATAACATTTTATTCAAATTTTTACGTAAATTATGGTAAGTTCTAAAAAAAACGGAAATATTGAACAACAAATTTACCCCCTATTTATAAAGTTTACAAATTTGCCTGATACTTTATAAAATATTTACTAAAATTATTTGAACCCAAGACCTTAATCTCCGCAGACCACCAGTGCTCTTCGGTAACTAAAACGGGCAGAAATAAAGATTAAACTAATAACAACCATCACGTGTTTCACGACACATCAAAACACGAAAACGTACATTAATTACAATGTACTTAACAGAGAGAGTGCTTAAAAGATAATATAATTAAGCAAAGCTACTTGGAGGCAAATTGCCGGCTTCCCTTATTTATACGGAACTAGGAAGAAATTCGTGAAGAGAATTTTAATTTTGTGATACAGACTGCTATAATACAACCAGATACTGGAATTTATCTGGTTTGTAAAACTTCACTCTCAGAATTAACAAGTTGCATGCAACGAGCTGGCCAGATAGAACCGACAATCACTGGAGAATAAAGGTTCTAGAATGGCGGCAGCGAACCGGATGACTGAATTTAGGCCTTCCCCAGCTGTTGAATCAACGACATGTACTACTAAAGGTATTTTCGGTGGATAGAGAAGACTCCGGAAAATATAGGCTTTCCAAAATGGTCCATTAATAGTCGAGCAGTGGACTTCTCAGACTATGATGATGACACTATCAATGGTTTTAGTAAGTACCAATATTAGTCGCACCATTGAGTTTTTAATATAATAAACCAATCTATTGAAAAAATGTCCAACAATTACTCAAACCTGGAACCATACGAGTCTGTTCTCTAACAAAAGAAATAGATATTTGTAAACACTATAGTATAGCTACCGTGTGCAAGGTCTGCCTTTATAGTTAAGTTACATAGATGAGTCTATATAGTTTTGCTAAGTAGCCCAATATATATAACTATGGTACAGTACGACATTTATGTTTATCAATGAACGCTGTATCGATAGTTTGTTGAACAAAATAATCTTTCATAGTTGAATATTTGAAACAAGGTTGAAATAAGCATTTGCTGCAGGTATAATGTTGAAAAACGATGAACAAAGTTCTGTATTGCCATTTTGAGTTACACCACGAAACATATCAGACAGCGGACAGCTACTGTGGCATGCATTACCAAGGCCTTACAGTGTAACTCAAAATGCCAATACAAAACTTCGTTCATTATTTTCATAAGTAGAGCTGTGTGGAGTTGAGATGTACTACATTGTTACAGTGAAATAGTTTCAACTTCGCCAAGTAGGAGGTACCTTACGAGACAATCCCGGAGCTCGCGCATAACTCAGAAGCATGCTTCCGGAGATAACAATGATCTTTTCATTTTCATAACCGATAGAACTTTTCTCATTTTAACTTATTCTTTTTATCAGGGGCCGCGGCGTTTTTCTGCGATCTCAGGTTTTTAGTGGCTTTTGTTTACATAACGAATTTTTGACGCGAGTTTTTGGGAGTTTCTTAAAAATGGGTCGAGTTTTGTGAAGTTTTTTTTTAACAGAACTGGCTTAAAAGACATTTTGAAGTGTTGCTTATGATGTTTGAAGCGGGATGGCGGAATGTTTTTTCCAGCTTCTCTGAAGGAGGGCTACTACGGGACTTCTCTATGAGATTAAATAACTTTGCTACTAATTATGTTCATCAACCAGGTGTTAAGTTAACAGAAACACAAAAAGCTGCTTGGCGGCAGAATTGGGCATGGGGGTAGTACTCCCCCAGACAGCCATTCACATGAAATTCAACTTATGTGTATGTGTACGACAAGTAAAGGTGCCTTTAAAAATATTTCTTCGCTCAGATGGTAGTAGCTTTGCCTTGCTGTGGTTGTGGGTTCCATCCACTACCAAGAACAAACATTTGTGTGATGAACATACTTCTGACTACCCCCATTAGGCATCCTCAAATCTTGAGTCAGAACTTCATGGTACTAAGAGATCTGAGGGTATATCTACCGTACCTGGATTAAGTTATTTCATATTTTATATACTTTTCCTAACTATTTTTAGCTGTTTACACGATGAAAACATTCTCAAAGAACAACACCGAACAAAGTATTCCAGCTTTAAAATCTATTATTCGGTTCAATTGTGTTTTTTCCGATAACATTCCGCCGAGCGCTGCCTAATCCGCTTATTGATTCCAACGCTCCTTCTTCGGATATCTTTTTATCGGCCTGCAGGGCTGTATTGCGATTCTCAACTTACGATATCGTTTTAAATTTCCATTTGGCATTACCTTAGCATCGGCTTTTTTTGACTAATAAATAAATCATCATCATCAACCACAGGCCGTAGAAGTCCACTGCTGGACATAAGCTTCCCCCTTCGACTTCCCGCGCCGCGGTTCTAACAATGTCTTCAGTCCATCGGGTAAGAGAACGTTCTACGCTTTGTCTTCCGGTTTGTGTTTTTTTTTCTCGAACGGACTAAAATCTGCGACAAATTCCGACAGCGTTACCGGGCTACAGCTTTAAATAGCGGGCTAATTCCGGTTTTTGGTCGCCATTCGAGAACCATTATTCCCCAGCGGTTGTCAGTTTTACGAGCTATATGGCCTTCCTATTGCCACTTCAACTTACTGATTCTGAGAGCTATGTCTGTAACCTTGGTTTTTCTACGGATTTCTTCATTTTTGATTCTATCTCGCAGTGAAACTCCCAATATCGCTCTTCCCATAGCCCGTTGTGTGACTTTAAGCTTGTGTATGTAACAAACAGTTAGTGACTACGTCTCATTTTCATAGTCATCATTGGTAACACACACTGATTAGACTTTCGTCATGGGTCCCATACGTTTTGCATTGAAACGATTACACAATAGAAATGACAGCGCAGATCTACTTCCTCTGTCTCTGTCTTTATCTGTCCCATAGAAAATATCTGAGACAGTTGACGTAAGCACATGCGGGTCGTGTCTAATGTGATTATGCCTTTAGTAATATTATCAGACGCTTGTAAGATATTGGAACTGTGTGAAACTAAGATTATATAATATTAACCTTTAAGAAAATACTTTTATATATATTTTGTTTTTGTAGATGATAAATTTTAAGAATATAAGGCACCGAGAAATGAAATTCGTACCACAACGTAAATTAACGACCCTACGTTATACGCTGTAAGATGTTTTCATTACACCATAAATCTGTAAACCTGTAAAATGTTAAAAGCTAGTGTGTGTAATTTTACGTCATACCATAATTTTGAAAACAAAGTGATAAACTTTCAGTTAGCGGTTGATTAAATTCAAACTCAAGTTATTTTTAATCAAACAATAATTACTTCCATTGTAAACAGATACTTAATCTCAGTATAACATAAAATAAGGCAGCAAAATTGTAAAAATACTTATAAATCTAGATTTAATTAACATGATGAGCACCTGAGATCTAGTGGGAGACACCCTGGACCCTTAATGGAGGTAACTAGTAAGCATTTTAGCAGCGGCGATGGGATTTCAACTTGTCACGTTTAAAATAAAAAAAAATACTTTAACTTCTTAGATTAAATAACATTTTTATAATATTGTGTAGTATAATTAATTTAGCTTCGACCGTTCCGATTGATTGCATAGTAGATAGTAGGTAGTAGGTAGGTAGTAGGTATGACGTCAAAAAATCACCACAGGCTCTTATACTACATTAACAAACCTCTTTTGAGGTTCATCCAGATACAACAGGTTTTACGATGTGCCAAGCGAGTGGAGGCCCTTGCTTTTCTTAAGTCCGGATTATGACTGTAATAAAACGGGCACGACTGGTTTGTGAAAATTCTTGTATATAATTGCATTAAAAACGGTCTTTATGAGATTAGCTTGTGAATAAACCTTTTACGGAAATTGTAGTAAAAATAAGAAAATTATTAAAGCAACCAATGTTTTGTTGTATTAAAACAAACGTAGACATTTGATGCTAAAACATAGCATGCCTAAAAAAAGGCAAGCAAAAAAAAATGTCCAAAGCTAAACAGCGTTACCGGGTTAACAGCTTTCATCATCCCAACAACGTTTATCTTATACTAGAAGTCCTGTGAACAGTAGACCCCGGGAACATAAGCTTCCAATGGAATAGAAAACAGATCTAAAAGTGAGAAATTTACTGCATTTTATTTCATGCCGAAGATCCGATCAGATCTTCACTAAATTTGTTAATGAAATGAAATGAAATTTATTTGCTTGAAATGTGGTACATGGATGGGACTAACTTTAAGTTCTTCCTTTCAAATAAAAAAAGAAATATTGAAATTAAATCTAACAAGGTAAGCGATATTCAGCGGCCTCTTACCCTTTAAGTTCTAAAGTATTGTCAATAAGTTAAACTTTCAAAGCTTCTCTTCAATTACCTGTGACAATCTGTCTTCATTATACTCTACTTATAAAAACTCTCTCATTAAACCATTAGATAGCCATTAGGTGGAGAGAAAGATTATGTATGGAGCTCACGTACAGCGCTCACGGGGACGGCTAATCGACGGGTGAGGCAATCTTCCAGGAAAGTTGGTCGGTGATATCATAATACGTAAACCTGGTTCTTTAGAAACGCAGACTGTAAAATGACAACAGTTTTGTGGTGGCGGTAATACTGGCACCGTTACACAAGCTAACGTTTTTTACAAAATTGATGGCGCATTCACCTGAAAGTTCAGTCTAAATTCACACAAACTGACATGACGACAGATGTGGCGCGGCGGGCAAATGTCCACCTGCGACGCAGAAGGTTGCAGGTTCGATTCCCGCCTTGGGATAAATGTTTGTACGATCTGCAACTATTTATTCCGGGTTTTCGGGGTTTTTTTATACATACTTAATAAAAAATATATCTATGTATGTAATATATTGTACTATGTATATCAGTCATCTAGTACACATAACACAAGCTCTGCTTAGCTTGGGGCTAGATGATTCTGTGTGGATTATGCAACATTATTATATAATTATTATTATTAATTATAAACTTACTGGTTGTAATGTAAAAAAAATCGTGGTTAGGTTGTTATGTAAGCCTTATGGTTACTACTTAACATTGGATAAGATTCGTCTTACAAAATAAGGCACTACTTTGCTTGAATTCTACATGGTTCATAACTGCCAAGACATTCTGATCTTTTCATTCTTCAAAGAATAAACAAAACATTTCAAAATAACAAGAGATGTGGTATCATGTATGTGTATATACGTCTCATAGTATTAGCAACTACAGCAACCGTCCTCAAAGCGATTAAATACCACTCAAAGAAAATAAACATTAAAATGAACATCTTCCACTAAACTTGCTACGAGCTCACAACAAACGCTACGCTAGCTCTACGAAAATAAGCTCTACGGCGTAGCAGTTTTAGTTCTTTTATTTGAGGCTTTTGTCCGCTACTTTGCTCGCTTGTTATTCAAATATTAAACCGTTCTACTGTGCCCTAAATTGGAGCTGCAATGGGTGAAAATAATAAGACTATATTGAAGTGAGAACTAAATAGATCAATTAACAGTACAAAGTAATATCGTTTGAAGATTAAATAAGCAAGTTAAAATGACTATTTGCTGTTAATGCTTGGCGACAGAAATAGGCATGGTGGTAGTACTTCCCCGGACGAGCCCTTTACTAAGAGCTCTACTACTACTATCTATGTTATGTGTTATGTTATGTGTGTTATCTCTGCTTTTGGTTGTGAATATCACAACCAAAAGCAGAGATAGTAAAACCAATCCAATGTTTCAAATAGTTAATCAACTAATCAAACAGTATCATAGAAAGGTTCTTATCGACCGACGACGATCGGATCATTTTTATGATAATTTTTGCAAAAAAAATATTATAAAATAGAAAAACAATGGTAATACAAAACATCAATGTCGATATTTTTGCTAGTACCTACTTTAAGTTTATTATTTTAGCAAAATGCTTATAAGCATAATAGGCATTAAAATAGCGTGTAACCAAATATATTTTGGTCATAATAATTAAACCTACCCTTCAACCTTAGCTCTGCCATTAGACGAAATTCCAAAAAGCCCGTTTCGTTTTAATTATAAACAAGCTTGATAAACCCCATTATATTTTATGTAGGCCATTGAGCAAAACCGTAAAATCAGGGTAAATTAAAGATTTCACTAAAGCTATTCTAAGCACGTGCCGGCGCCTTTGTTGTCGACAAAGAGTTAATTATTCAAATAACCTCACTTGACTTAAAGAACGCAGCTATTAGATGGTGAAGACTGCTGACACACCACGCCGATGGTACTATTGAAGTAATACTTCTAATGCGACTTCCAACAAGGTTGCGTTAAACGTTTAACGCTAGCATGGAGGGGGTATAAAAGCACTGTTCTTTCTGTCTTTCTCTCATAGCCAGTTACGTTTCGTATATTAAAGAAGTTTTACTTCATTCGTGTGGTCTAAAGCACGTGTTTTTTCACACAGGTTTCATCATTTGACGACCGATGTGGCGCTGCAGGCGAATGTCCGACTGTGACTCAGGAGGTTGCTGGTTCGATGCCTGCCTTGGAATAAATGTTTGTACGATCTGCAAATATTTATTCCGGGTGTTCTGGGTATTTTCTATGTACAGTAAAAAGTATGTAGTGTATTGTATTAAGTATATCAGTCATCTAGTACCCATAACACAAGCTCTGCTTAGCTTGGGGCTAGATGATGCGGTGTGGAGTGTCCAGCATTATTATTATTACTTATATAATGTATTGTATTAAGTACCTATATCAGTCATCTTGTACCCAAAACACAAGCTCTGCTTAGCTTGGGGCTAGATGATGCTGGGAGAATTACACGCTTAGCTAGCTGTGTCACTGCCTTTAATACCTTTTTCCCTTCTTAGCGTCTGTAACAGGCTCCATTGATTAGCTTAACTTACAGATACGCAAAAATTACCTAAGCCAAGTTTGAAATCTACACACAAATTGGATTAAAGACTACCTGCCATCTTTCTCTCGCTCTCTCTGTACTTTCTAAAGTAAGTTTTTATGATAATGTGATTATGTTATTAACAAAGTTTGGGTACATTTTCGGTAAAGTACCTAACTGTAAGGCTTTACAACCTACTTATCTATATTGAGCAGAAGAAAGGTGTGAAAGTGTAGGAGAATATTAATGTGCAAGAAATTATGGAGTGATGTATCAAATCAAATACGTCCGAATAAGTTTATTGCGTAGCCCTTGCGCAGTACTAATGTTACGCATTCAGGAGCCATTCCCTATTGAGTTTCCTGGACTGCGTTTCAGAATCCGAGAGAGTCGACATCCATGAGAAGTGACGGAGAGATCCGATTCTATACCAGACAAGTGTTGGCAATGAATAAAGTTAAATTAACTAATTCTAACTGTCTTTGACTACTGCAAAATGTGGGTATATACCAAATGTCTATCTGGACATAACTCTGATTAACCCCTCTGATATCCTCGAAGACTCTCGAGTAAGTACTTGGTACAAAGAGATCGGAGGGGATATCTACCGTGCTTGAGGATAAGTGCCCCGCTTATCACGTCATAACAAAATCACAAATGCATAGAAAACTCTTCATCACCAATACCACTTCACTCTGAGGTCGCTGCTACTATTATTGAGTAATAAACTAGCCTAAGGCAGTTAAAAGTGATTTATGAATGGATTTTCGAGTGTATTAGCATTTTTATTTGGTTTTTAGTTCGTTAGGTTTAATAAGCGTTGTGGGGGTTAGAAAATTGATTGAGTGGAGTTAATTGAAGTGCAACGGTTATTGCGTGGACGAGGTAACAGGTTCAAATTGCTTGTAAGGTTATTTGAAACACGTGATTATAATAATTTATTTAAATAACTTGTTTTTTCTATATTTGTACGTATGGAAAAGTGAATGGTTTCCCCTGCGTCGCTCCGCCACCGCGTCGCTCATGAATAACTATTGTTATGCTAATTTAAAATTATGCTAATTATGGCTTCGGCGTCGCTAATAGCAAAAGTACACTCAGCCTTCAAAATCAAAATACTTAATCGTTTTAAAATATTTATTTGTCGAATAAAATCACAGTAAATACAGCTATTTATTACAATCTAACATTACAAAAGAACATAAAATATTTTTACTACCCACAAACTCATAAATAAAATGGCATTCATAAACAAAACAACGTGTAAATATAAAAAAAAAAATAACTTCTTTCTTATCTATTTCCTAGTTCTTACATATATAGGCTAGATACTATCTAAATATTGTCGCAACTAACGTACGTACAATCCACGGAAAAAGTGAAATTCAAATTTTGAGACGACTGTACCGATGACCTTGAGGCGAGCGAGCCAAGAAGCGACGCGGTGGCAGAGCGACGCAGGGGAAACCATTCGGAAAAGTGCGTGACTATTTTCAAGCAAATTTCAAATTGTGTTCCACCTCTTTAAGAGGGTTTCTCTCTTATTACATCTCTTATTCCCTTAGGGCGCGTTTTTATGCGTTTCGCGTCGTTTAAACGCGCTTTTACGCACCATAGTATTTGTCATGACAAATATACCCTAAAAATTCAAGACTCTATGACCAGTGGTTTAGGTTATCTTATGTTCATAAGTCATTCATAATGCGAACCCCTAAAGAGTGGAATTCATTGCCAGCGTCTGTTTTTCCTGAACACTATAATCTGAATCACTTTAAGGCAAGAATGAATAGGTGTCTTCTAGACCGTCCCGCTTCATCGTCGGCTTCATTGTCACTTACCACCAGGTGAGATTAAAGACAAAGAACAGTCTATCAATGATAAAAAAAGAAACAAAAAATCGTCAGTCAGGACAAAAAAGTGCTTAAGTACCTACTAAATGTAAAATTTTAACGTATCTGTACCCAGGGTTAACGCGAGCAAAGCTACTGAAAGAAACTAGCACAAATAATATAATGGCAAAGTCAGTTATTAACCAAAATGGTGACCCGTATAAAGCCACGGGCTCAAGTTAGTTACTACTGAATCACAGCTTAAACAAGGCAGCCTCTAATAACAGTTCGTACGCAACTAATTACAGGGGGGCCCGTAAATTAAATTTCGTATGCTAATTGACTAAATACAATTATGAGCAAAGCTAAGATTGTGTGAGTGTTCTCTGTAACTCGTTGGGCGGTGGTGCGGATCAACAAAACTAGATGAGGTAAGGTGCGTTGGAAAAATACGCAAGGGTTGATCATCATCATCAGTTTCAAAAGTAGTAGTGGTAGCATTGAAGTAATACTTCTTATGCGACTTCCAACAAAGTTGCGTTAAACGTTTAACACTACCATGAAGGGGGATGAAAGCACTGTTCTCTCTCTCTTTCTCTCATAACCAGTTACGTTTCCTATATAAAAGAACTTTTACTTCAGTCGTGTGGTCTTAAAGCACACTCGTTTTGTTTTTTAATATGATTGCTGATGAAACAAGCGAATGGCCGATGATGTCAAGTGGTTACCATCACCTATAACAAAGCATTACCTTGCAGATCACGCTCTTTAGGAACGTACCCTACGATGCACTTCTCTCCGTCCATCAAACTGAGGCATACAGGTGTTAAGCCTCGTGTGCCTGTAATTACACCGGCACCCACACCCTTCATATCGGAACACGGCAAGTTAATATGATTGCTGATGAAGCAAGCAGATGGCTTTACTACAAAATACATGAAAGACACATCCAGTATTTCTAAGTCGTGCAACGTTAATTAAATACTGACTCAAAGCAAGGAGCAGGTGGCCGGGCCTCTGATAAGAGCTCCTCCATTCAACTACGGTTTTTGAGGTGAGCCTTATTTACTGCCGCAAATTTACTTCATTGCCAACTTACTCGGACGTAACACGTACCCAATTTCGAATGCGATGGTGTTTATAAAGTTTTTTCCAGGCTGTTAGGAGTGTAATCCTTATACACCATAGGTTTCTCTTCATGTAAACCAAATCTATACCAATTATAAGAATCTTTGTCCTAACTGACTGATTGGGATATAAACAACGCACAGCCTAAACCACTGGTCGTAGAGACTTGAAATTCAGAGTATATGCGTCTTGGTGCGTAGAGGTGTACTAAGAAAGGGATTTCCGAAACTCAACCCCTAAACGGGTACAGCGGGGGTTAAAGTTTGTATGAAAATAGCTTCACGCGAGCGAAGTCGCGCGCGTTTCGCTAGTGTAATGATAATAACAATATTTATTTATTCAAACAACATAGTCCATAGTGGTTTTACAGATAACTTATTAGGTTAGTAACCTATAACTAGTAATGATTTACTCCTCTGGATGAGCTTCCATACCAGAGGACAATTAAAATTATTTGCTATCACGCTTAATTATATAAATCAGACTCCTGATTACGTATCTTCTATTGCTAACAAGCTCCTGTTGCAAGTGCCAAATATGACAGACTAGCGGCCGCTCGCAGCTTCACCCGCGTGGCAGTTTTTTCCCATTCCCGTTATTTTTTTGGGATAAAAATTAACAATTATAATGTATTTATCATATTGCAAAACATAAATAAACAAACTGCAATACTCTCGGCATGTTTGCAACTCAAAGTGGTCGGAAAGGGCAAAGGCTGCTGCGATGGATATTGGAGCAAAGCAAATAAACCCAGGGTTCCACTTTATATGCATGTAAATCGCCCCCAAGCCGCGATACCGAGTACAGATTGAAACGAACGGGGGCTTAACATTTTTATGAGAGACTAGTTCCAGCCTACAGCCGTGCGTGCTCTCAATAATAATAGATTCTTCTTAGTGATGGACTTCTAGAAATGTAAAGTGGAAATTGTTAATATTATGTTTAGTTCATCATCATCATGTTTCATATACAAGTTCAAAGCCGCACAGCGAGCTATAAAGAAAGCTATCCTGGTAGTTACACTACGAGATAGAATCAGAAATTAGAAAATCCGTAGAAGAACCAAGGTTACCGAGATAACTGTCAGAATTTACAAGTTGAAGTGGTAAAGGAGTAAGCTTTGTAACTCGTAGAACTGACCACCGTTGGGGAAAAAAGGTTCTTGAGTGGCGACCACGCACTGGAAGACAAAACGTAGGACGCCCTACTACCCGATGGTCTGACGACATTGTTAAGATCGCAGGAAGTCGATGAATGGACAGGGCTCAAAATCGTTCTTCCTGGAAACGTCGAAGAAAGCTTATGTCCAGCAGTTAACTTCTAAAACCTGTTGATGATAATGATGAAAACGACATGAGGTAAATCGGTTTGGCTTGTGATATTTATTACCCGAGATAGCACCACAAAACAAAAACAGACATTAAACAGGTACAGGGCGTCTAATTATTACACTATCAACAATTTGGGTCGACCATTAGGCAACCTTGCACCGCCATTATTAATTTAACTTTGCCAAATATACGTTGTTCTGAAACTACTTCTGTTATAACAGTAACTTTAGGGTTATTCAGACATTCGATATAAAACTGACTGTTAAAAATAAATTATGGTTGAAAAATTTATAGGCATCGGGCTTTCAGTATAGCATCTAATAGATATAAACTTATTCAAATGATTTTATAGCTAATTATAGGTTTGAATGCAATTCCACTTGAAGTTAAGTCATGATGCAGTCAACGGTGTAGCACGCTTACGATACTACTGTTCTCTTGAAAACGTTCAAATTTAATAAAGTATGCGAAAAATGGACGTTGGTAACGAATTCCACTCTTTGACTGTCCGCATTATAAAAGAGTAATAAAATGTTTAAATTACTTTTTATTTTTATTACTATTGTAATCAAAAACTAGATTTAACCTTACTTTAAAAATCTGGCGGCACAAGATTTAAAATATAATAAACCAGATAGCTTATAGAATTCTTATATACTTTTTTTAAAGTAAATTCATAGGTACCTAGAATACAGTATCATCTAGAAAATAAGTATTTATGATGTATTTAAGTATTTATGATTATTTGTTTTTTGTTTAATATGTACATATGGAGCCAAACTAAAGTGAACCATTTATTAACGTTCCCAAATCGTCACACAAAATTAAAGCCTTTATTTATTTACGCTTCATTTGCTGAAGCAAATAAGGTCGGCCCAGTTTGCAAATGTTGGCCTCTTGTGTGGACAAAAACATTATAGAAAATTTAAATGGAACATTATTAAATGAGTTTCGAAAAGTTTACGAATCGAGTTTGTTTTAAAAGTTTAATTGAGACCCGTAGAGTAATCCTCCATTAATAGAGTATTAGCGCTGAAATATTATAAAGTTATATTTTTTCGGATTAATTGACTTAGAAGTTGAGCTTAGGAATTCTATAGAATTATGCATTACTGTATCTTATACCCGCAACATAATTTGTTTTTAAGACAATCAATGAAACAAGATGTCTCACCAGATGTTCACTTTATTTTTACTTTTCTCCTACTAGAAGTAAACCCTTTTAGGGTTCAACTTGCCTTTGTACATGTCTCTTGTAAGCACGTTTTTGTTAATGTGTCTGTGTACGATAAATTAGTTAAGAAATTCAAAATACTGATTAGTAAGAAAGGCGTCGCAGGTCCCGTCGTATATTAAAAACGTACCACACACAGCCCTGTGTATCAATCTGAGGCATATAGAGGATTATCTCGTATTTGTTTTGAGTTGAGACAAGAAGCTAGATACTTTTTTTTTTTTTTGTGGCATCTGTCCGTCTTGCGGACAATTTTGCCAATGTCAAGTGGGTTGAATAAATTCTTTTTAGTCAAGTCGAGTCGGTAAAAAAAGTAATGTCAGCCGTCATCGGTTTTGAAGAAAAATATGGCGTTTTTCTTCAAAACCAAAGGGAAACATTTTCGTTCAAATCAGTATGCCTCATAACACACTTTCATTTCAATTGTTTACACTTGTGCTAAGACCCCAAGTAATGATGGTTAAAATACCACCAAAATTACTCATCAGAACTTAGAATAACACTCGGAAAACAATTAAAATGAAAATACAATGTTGCTTCCAAAGATGACAGAAAACGAATCCCAAGCTAGAATTTATTTGTCAAAATGAGAACTGTCTGAAATGTCAGTTTGAAAGAACACCATTTGATGATTGACACAATCGAAATTTGAATTTTATGATATTTTGTTACAAAAATTGGGTGTTACGTGTGTGTCTGTAATTTTAGGCACCCATAGCCTTCGAACCGGGGCACAGCAAGCTGCTTGGCGGGTGATATGCGAATAGTAATACTTAATTACGAACAAATTTTGAATAAGTAATAAAGTTTTATATATTATACAAGGAAATATTTCACTCTTCCGCAACAACAACACAAAGTATTTTATACAGGATGCTGAATTAATTAAATTTAATTAATCCACCGGCCAAGGCCCTTAGAATTAGTTGTTTCCGAAAGTTTTCTTATAAATAACACTTTATTGTTGTAAGGTATCAGCTTGTTTAAAACTGTGGTGTTTAAAAGGGAATAAAATACAAAGCTTTGAATTTTAACATTTTGTTTTAATATAAAAATAAAAAATCTACGAGGTAGAGGCGGTTAAGATTTTTACTGGTTGCTTTTTTATCTATACTTTTATGCTAATATTATAAAGAGGTAAGACTTGATTGTTAGTTTGTTTGCATTGAATAAGCTCCGAAACTTCTGGACCGATTTGAAAAATTCTTTCACCGTTGGGAAGCTACACTATCACCGGGTGATATAGGCTATATTATATTTTCAAAAAAGTTAAGGATCCTTACTAAAGCCCATGCGAAGCCGGAACGGACCGCCTAGTTCTATGATAAAATTGTAGAGGTTAAAAAACCTGTATATTATAGAAATTTTCTAATAAAAATGTTTGTACATTTGTACGGTTGTTTGCACACGCATCACGCCAAAAATTCACAAATTGCAAAATTAGTTAGTATAGGTTTAATTGAGCTGATATCCCTAAAAAGGGTGTAAAAAGAGGATAAAGTTTGTATGAAAAATTCAAAAAACAACGCAGATGTAGTCACAAGCGGGTCAGCTAGTAGGTATTATGAATGTTCAATGTTGCTACAAACTTACCCCATGGCTACATTTGATGCCAATTTAGATGAAAAGTCGACAGTAGATATTTGATACATTAAGAACCGTCTCTAAAATTAGCTGTCATTAAATTAGCTTCCGAGACTAAATTGCAGGATATTTTCATGAAAAATTTATTCCGGGTGGTCTGGTTTCGATTAGATAGAGTATTTTGAGTTGTCAAAGGATTTTCTACTTATTTTATTCATTGCTTACCAGCATGCTAAAACTGAGTCAGTAGGTACCTAGTTTGCTTTGTTTCATCATCATCATCATCATCAGCCTGTGAAGTCATAGGCCTCCAACATATGTTTCCAGGTATTGTTTATCGACAAAAAAATTAAATCTGCTTAAATTGAGATTGAGCTGGTATCTTCTATTAATATAAGTGTTTTTTTCGCTGACACGATATAGTACATTGATTGACATCCTGCGGTTTTTACATTTTTACATATTTTTTGTACATTTTTATATATATATTTTTTTTTTTATAATGCTGGACAGTCCACACAGCATCATCTAGCCCCAAGCTAAGCAGAGCTTGTGTTATGGGTACTAGATGACTGATATACTTAATACAATACATTACATATATAGATATTTTTTATTATACATAGAAAACACCCAGAACACCCAGAATAAATATTTGCAGATCGTACAAACATTTATCCCAAGGCGGGAATCGAACCCGCAACCTTCTGCGTCGCAGGCGGACAATCGCCCGCCGCGCCACATCGGTCGTCACATAATTTTGAGATTCAGATTATCGTTGGAGCAAACGAATACTTATGTGGAGACCACGTTTAGGTGCACGTAGTGTAGGACGCCCTCCGGCAAGATGGAGCGACGATCTGCAAAGTGTGGCTGGCAAGCAATGGATGAGAAGAGCCGAAAACCGGGCTCAGTGGCACGCCTTGGGATAGGCCTACGTCCAGCAGTGGACTAATATAGGCTGATGATGATGATGATGTCTTGTTTTTGATATTCTGAATGTCAAAACTCTACTGTTAAAATAAGTAAATACACATTATATTTTGAGCACAAAAAAGCACTGGCTTAAAAACTAATTGGATTGCTGAGCTGGTGTCGCTGGGACTTACGGGAGTTTGATGCAGGGGTCCTTTTCTACGCCGGAACTATCACGACTAATTCTACTTATGTTCAGAGGAAGGTGTTTAATCGTAATAGTTCACTAGGAAAGCTGTTTTGGTTTTCTGTACAAACTAAGAATTCAAAAAATTGTGAAGAGTCTGACATTAAATCATGATATTTTTGATTGGCCCAACTTTAAAGGATTTAAAAAATAAAAATATCTTCACCACTTTAATTCTCAGGCTCGGTACAAACCCCTCAGATTTATTATATCTCTTTTAAAAAGATTATACAAAAAAGCTGCGATTTCCAACACCATAACCGTCATTTTTTGTTTGCATGGTCACGAGGAACTGACCTTTAAATTCACTTAGCTTTAAGACGTAGGATCGTCATAAAGAGATTTTGGATATCACTTTTTGACTTTGACTTTGAAGTAGACAAACTAGATTATTTTGTGTAACTAACTAAGAACGAGTGAGGTCAACAGTTTGGCAACTACACGTGTGGAGGTTCTGTGAGTCAACAGGATTAGGTGTCAGGAAGCCTGCTATGGCTTTCCAGCGCTGCCTTAGTGATACGAAGGCATAGGTATATAACTTGGATTTAGGCATAGTCACGTTTACAGTAAGGTTTCTGCATGGAAACCTTATATGGTTGTATTTTGAGCAACTGTAAGTTATTATGCATAAATTCATAGTTTGTTTTTATTTCAGTAAAATGGATTTTTTGATCAAATTGACGCGAATCGAATCACTATGCTTATTTTGATTTTTACGTACAAATGCTATTTTTTTATTTTCATACAAGCTTCAAGCCCCGTTTGTTTAGCTCCTTCTTCTACTTTGACTTTGACTTAGACTACAAAGTCAAAGTCAGAGGCCTTGGGTTCGATTCCCACCGTGGACAAACATTATGTGATTATAAGTATGTTTGTTCTGTATCAGGGTATAATGTGCTTATTATTGTTTCGTATCGTATCGTACGAGTAACATTTTGAGTTCAAACTTTTTAGCTGCAAAAATAATAAGCAATGTCTCCGAGCGATCTCTTTAAAATATTTGGGATCATCTAGCGTCGTTCCGATGTGAAATACGCCTCTCCAGGGAAATTTTGCGGTGGCAATGCGACGTCGAGTCGCTCTGGACTTTCACAGCGTCCTGGTATGTTTGAAAATAAATGTGAAAATAAGCATAAAACTAAGGCTGAACCAACACGTCTACGATGATGGCGTATACAGTAATCAGTTTTTTTTATACAAATTGCTTATGGAATAAGCATATAGTCCACCTGATGTTAAGTGGTTACCATCGCCTATAACAAAGCATGGCCTTGTAGGTCACGTTAGTTAGGAACGTGCCTTACAATACACTGCTCTGCGTCCATCAACCTGAGGCATACAGGTGTTAAGCCACATGTGCCTGTAATTACACCGGCACCCACACCTTTCAAACCGGAACACAGCAAGCTGCTTGGCGGCAGAAATGCATGATGGTAGTACTTCCCCGGACGAGCCCTTCACTAAGAGCTCTTCTACTACTAAAAAAGTTGATTTTATGTACAGGACACATTGTGAACAAAATGGTTACACAGAACAGAACCACTTGCCGCCAAGCGCATGTATAAGTAGAACATGTTGGTAGCGATGTGCAAATCAACGCGTCCAGGGTATGTATGTGTACACGAAGTTTAAAGTATAAACGAAGTTTCGTGATAATTATCGTTTTGAGTTACACAGTGCGGTATGACAGGCAGTGACAACTTGACCGTAGAACTGTAGCTGAGGTTCCCCGCAGTGTACCTCAAAACGACAGATTGAACCTTTGTGTATAGTTTTTCGAGTAGACTGGAATACCGATATCCAGAAAACGTAAAAAACTCAGAATATGCCTATAGATCTATTTTTTATCTACTGTTTCCGTCAGCAAGTTGTAGAAAAAAAGCATTTTTATTTAATTACTTTGAAATTAGCGTAAGTTACTGTACCGTTTACAGAAAAAATCTTGACTCAATCAAATCTATCCTCGAATTCAACAAAACGTGGTTTCAAATTTGATCTCAGCCTATCCGCAGCAGGTGCGATTCTGTTTCCAATTCACACAAAGTGAATCGTCCGTTGAACTAGTGATGTGCCCAACACGAAAATAAACGAAAGAAAACGAGAGCAGTAGTAGAGCTCTTTGTGAAGGGATCGTCCGGAGAAGTACTACCAAGCCTATTTTTGCCGCCAAGCAGCTTGCTAAAGGTTGTGAGTGCCGGTGAAATTACAAAACATGAGGCTTAATACCTGTATGCCTCAGGTTAATTGACGCTGAGGGGCAATGCAGGGGGATGCAATGCATCGTAGGGCACGTTCCTAACGACCTACAAGGTAGTACTTTGTTATAGGCGATAGTAACTACTTAACATCGGGTGGGCCATCTGCTTGTTCACCAGAAAATTGTAAAAAAAAGCGTAGCTATCAAATCATACTGTGTAATACTATAATGTACATTGTGGAATAATCTAAATTATTCCGATAGAATTTGAATAGCACTATGAATTGGGGCGGTTATTTATCGAAAGCGAATAACTTAGTAAATCCTGAAAAAATCTATCAATACAGTCAATGCACTAGAATGCATACAATTCGTAACTTGCAGTATAACACAGTATCACAATAAACTCTTACATAATCTAAAACCAGCAAAATCATTACTTATTTTTTGTGTATTCGCCATGTAAATATTTACCTGTACCCACACTTTACAAGGGTGGTGAGTACTTTAAAGATATTAGCGATAATTATAAAATACTTCTAAATGGATAAAATCCGGAAGAGTTTGAACTTTAAACCATGATTTAGGTAATTGTGTTTAGAAAAAAAATGCGTGACGGTTCAATAATGTCCAGGCTCTTATTCCTTATCTCAGGCGTCCCATCCCTATTGTATCGTAGAGGATTGGACGTTAGTTGAAAAAATGGCGGTCATTGTGTGCCGCGTGGCTCGTGGGAAATGGTTTTGTTGGCGGTTTCCATACGTTTGCTCAGCAATCACGTGTGTAGCAAATTACTTTCCGTTGTATGCTCATCGAATTATGCAGAATGCCCGGAAAGTCCCGGTCTTTATTACATCGATCGTGCGTTGGTAAAGTTATAATTTGACAACTTTGTGATTGTCCTCTGTATTATTAACAACGCAATGAGTTATAACTTTGATTCAGTGCCACTTTAGTGAAAAGATTTTGTACTTTTGTTATTTTTTCACATTGTCAATTTTTGATCTAAATTCTTATGCTACGGATTGATTAGCATACAAAACCAACCAGAAGTCATAGATTTTTTTATACGATTTTTGATGTAACAAACATATAACCCACTTGATGTTAAGTGGCACATTTGTTAAGAATGTGCCTTAGTGACTTCACGTGCCTGTTATTACACCGGCACCCACACCCAACCAAAACACATCTGTCTGTTATTAAACCAGAACACATCAAGCTGCTTTGTGGCAGAAATAGGTATGGTGGTAGTACTTTCCTGGACAAGATGCTTTTGCGTTTTCTTCTTTTAAAAAATACACTGGAGGTAATGGAAGAGAAATATTCTATCCCGGGACCCTCACGGGCAATTGCAGTACGACTTTAATCCCCAACCACGGTAGACATCCCCTCCAATCTCTTAGTACTAAGTACCTACTCAAGATTCTTCGAGGATGTCTAATGGTAGTCAGAGGTACGTCCACGTAGTACCTTTTGGTAGATACCCACATTTCGCAGTAGTTAGTATTCCATACATGAAAGGTGGCAAGCTCATCACCGCTGCTAGAACACTAACTGGTTTTCTCACGACGTTTTCCTTCAACGTTTGAGGGCATTGGCATTAGTTGGTTATAAATAAATACACGGCTTTCTGGCATCAAATACCAATTTATTAAATAACTGTGTAACGACTAGATCCTATATTTACATTGTTTATTTGTATAGTTTAAATAATATAAGTTTAGGTACAGTTTTATATTTTGTGAATCTTTGGAAGTAAGTTTGATGTTCAGTAGCTTGCACTAAAATCTATTTCGAGACTATTTTCTTTTCACTTCTGGTAGATCTGGTACCACTTTTACTATATCTGGTAGATCTTGCAAAAGTGAATACAAAAGTGATAACCGAATCTGCGAAACGTGAATACAACAATTTAAATAGTATTTTAGTGCAGGCAACTATTGACTAATAAACTATTGCATAGAATTTTACTATTTAAAATTATTCCTTGTTTTGAAATTCTTATCACGTGACTTTCTTCATGAAAATTTGGATCAGCAAGGAAATAATGACAATTGTTTCTGCCGTGAAACCAGGACAACCTGCAAAAATATTTCATTTAATTACATGAACAAATCTGTAAACAAATCTGTAGACTCTTGAAACGTTGTCGTTTCGAATTACACTGCGGAGTCTTGGTAACCCATTCCACAGCAACGTTGTCACTGCCTGACATGCCGCGCAGTGTAACTCAAAACGACAATACCTACGAAACTTTGTTCACCGATTTCAAGAGTAGACATAAAAAAAATCACAAAGCTAGTGACGGAAACCAGATAAGCATCTAGTAGCCCTGCTTCTAGTAATGTTGCCTTGCCTCCTGCGCTGTGGTTATTGGGTTCGATCCCCACCGAGAACAAAAATTTGTATGATGAACATAGGTGTTTGTTCTATGTCTGAGTGTTATATTTACTCTAAGTTTGCATTTATTCTATATTTTATTATTCGTACCTGACGGTGAGTGCGCTGAGTTGGGAGCTTCTGTAGTTGTAGGCGGATCTGTAAAATACATCTCGATTAGTTCATTCATTATATCAATGGCTGATTATAATAATTTGCTCCAATGGGTAGCAACTGGCACGGCCTTCTCCGCTTCTTTTTTAGGCCTGCTCGGGTGCAGGTGGGCACAGAGTGCAAGAGAGCAAGTACAGCATATTTTGCGATGGGGCTTCGAATACTCGCTGGACTTCAGAGGGATCTATTATACCCCATTTGGCTAAGGTGCTCTTAATAAATAGGACTCTGCGAAGAGTTCTTCCAGGGAAGTATTACCACTAGGTGTATTTCTGTCGCCAAGCAGCATTGCTATGTTTTAGTTATAACAACGTGAAACATGAACAGTGACGACCAATGTGGCGCGGAACGCGAATGTCCGCCTGCGACGCAGGAGGTTGCGGGTGCGATTCGCGTGTTGTGATAAATGTTTGTACGATCTGCAAATATTTATTCTGGGTGTTATGGGTATTTTCTATGCATAATAAAAAAAAAACTATGCATGTAATGTATCGTATAAGGTGTATCAGCCATCTAGTACCTATAACACAAGTTCTGTTTAGCTGGGGCTAGATGATGCTGTGTGGATTGTCCAGCATTATTATTATTATTATAACATAGATGTTGCGACCGGAAACATTAGAACGCGATGAACATTGATTGAAAATTGATGAAAATAGATTGGTTTGAGTTTTATGTTAATAATTACTTTTTATAGGCCAAATTTATTTTGTTTTCATCGAGATAATCAGTGATAATTTCTTTATAAATTATTGCATTGTACGTTCTACATACAAAACTTACCTCTGTAAAATATATCTCTTTTTCTGCTATAGTAGTTTGCTAGTGGTACTTGCATATCGCATAATATCTCCACTGTAGGCGGTAGGGCATCGACCTTAACAAACGCGCTAGTCAAAGCCGTGTATCGCCCATCTATGAGATTTATCTTTGATTTCACGTTCAGTGGCCTGTAAAATAATAAAATATTTAGGAGTGTGGAGTGTGACATAAATAAATACTAATTAATAATAAACATGGAAAATACACGCTCGCACTGATTATAGACGTTTTATTTGAGGCTTTGTAGTATTTGTGTAATTTCCCAAACGCTACTCTTAGCTTAGTTGGATTCATCGGATGACATCTTTGTCAAAGTTAGAAGCTAGGTGAATCGAATTGAAATTAAATTGAATTGATAGGCTTCCCAATACATTTCCAAGAAGGATTCCAATTTTGAATCATCTACTCACATCTACTGATATCCGAAATTGTTATTTGGTAATGTTTTTATATCATCAGTCAATTGGGTGGCCGTAACAGTCCCATTTCAACAAAGAAGTTAATATGTACCTACTTACAAACTATTTACGATTCTTAGAATAGACTTTTATTATCTGTGAGCGTAAAGTTCAAAATCTAAAACGCACCTACAACTCTAAAAAGGTCCCATCACAAAAAAATGTTTCGATCATGTTTTTAAATTTGATCAAAGCTGGAATAGATTGGATTGGATGCTATATTATTATTGGTATGCACAATAATTCAGTCCCAAGCTCATCCCGCATATCTAGATTTCCAATACATCAGAGGAAATTGATTCCGGGCGTGGCATTAAATTCAAGATGGAAACGCAAATACAAAATGACGTATCCAATATCTACTTCTAAGAATAAATTCTTGGAATATTATGTAGGGTTTCATGATTGCGTCGTCTGATTTCGGTTGCATGATAATGTGCCTGGTCTCCTTTAAATATTTGTAGAAAGGGTCACACAAACGCATAACCGAAGCGAAACAAGCTGTAATTTTTTTGCCTGTTCTTCTAGGCTTGGTCGCGAGAAACTGGCACTTAAGGTGGAACAAGTAGTTACTATTTCCATACAAACGCTGTAACTGAATATATATTTAGTACTAAATCTTTCGATGCTTGTAACTTTCAAGGTAATCTGATTTTACTGTAGATATAGGGTAACGAGCATAGATAACGGCAAGATAATTCAGTATCAAACTTAAGTTCGGACGCACGTTAGTAAATAGTAGAGATATTCAGTTACAGCGTTTGTATGGAAATAGTAGCGACTTGTTCCACCTCAAATCCACTTAGTTAAGACTATTAGTTATAAGACTAGTTATATACTAAGAAGGGATCACTTTGATTCTATAGACTAACTACCTTTTGACTTTGATTTGACTTTATCGAAACATAAATGATATTTTTTTTATTATAAATGCCGCTCAACATCGAGTGTATCATTTATTGTCTCAATAGAGACAGTAAATGATACACTCGATGTTGAGCGGCATAACATGATGTGAAGAAGTAAGCAAAGATGCACGAGCAGAGAAAAAACCAGTTGGTGTCAGCACACAGGCCGCATTCCGTTTTTGTGAAATGTATATATTAAACTACCTATTGATTATTTTGATTTCTCACAATCTTGACGTCTTAAATTTGTAATAGCAGATAAAATACGCGGTAAGACGAAAACAATTTTTTTATATTGTCCCAAATGTCACCTATATACCATATTAACGTTTGAATAAGTCAAATAAACACGAAATTGGTTTCACTACTATCAGATTGAAATTGGATTTTTTTCCCATTTATCTACTACCTCAGAATCCAATTTGAAACCTGAGTAGTGCACACCCACGTTTTTATCTATAACAATTATGAGAATCTTTATCATGTTTGACTGACTGACATTATACAACGCACAAACGTTGGCTGTAGAGACTTTCATTATTTTTCACTTGTTTTTCAGGATAAAATTTATCTTGATGCTAGTTGATAGTAGTAGAGCTCTTAATGACTATCACCATGGCTTTTTCTGCCACTAAGCAGATTGTTGTTTTCCGATTGGAAAGATACCGGTGAAATTTTCATTACATGAGGTTGAACCCTGTAGGTATGCATCTAGTTTATGGACACAGTTCATCGTAGAGCATGTCTTTAAGGAACGTGTCCGAGGCAATGTTTTGTCATAGTTGTTAGTAACCACTCAACATAGAGTTTAAATTGTTTAATCAACAAGAGATATAAAAAAATATACGAAGTAAGTTTCTGATTTTTTTCATAAAAAAATGCAATGAGTGTTAAATATTGTAAAAAAATACGTAATGCAAACAAACTCGCCTGAAATTTTACTAGTCAATTAGGTATATGTTCTAGTTGCGAGTCAATTTGAGTCACGTTTCTTTATCCAACATTTTAGGAAGATCAAATAACATTTTCGTTAACTCATTGTTAGAAATCATAGTAATTCTATGGAAATTCAAGAAATATTATTCAAAAGTTCCATTCGCACAAACATTTGAAATAATATGAAAATATTGAAAACGAGGCGTAGGGTGTTCTACTTGTATTCTTTTATATTATGTATAGGTATAATTTAGTTTTTTTTTCGGTATAGGTTATATTTTATGGGCTTCGGCTTTTATATTTTATGCTGCAGCAGGTGTAAATTTTTTGGTATGTTTTTTGGTTTTTTTTTTAGCTATTACATATGTTTAAGTAATGTATTTTGATTGTGATTATGAGTTTGGTTGAAAAAACATTCAGTAGGTATGTTTGAATGTGGTGGGTGCTGCATACCCGACGCAAAATTCAATATAGAGAGGTGTATGGGCGTGTTAGCACGTGTGTTCTGGAAGATTGGTCAAAGTGTAAAACTGTAAATAAAGCCTTACTGTGCCTTTCGGCACCACTGAAAACCAGCGCCATATGAGCCATTGCGCTTCTTGGCATATGCTGAGTGGATGCCTTTTTTCGCCACTTTCCTTTTAGTTTTATATCTTCTTTGTGTTCTTTGTATTGTTTTGTGTGGTGAGAATAAATATTTTCTATTTCTATTTCTATTTCCTTAGATATTCTCTGATGAGTTAAACCATCAATGCCAATACCCAGACAGACCAATCCTAACTCTCAATCCCAAGCAGTTTAGCATGACATCGTAACTCAAGTGGCGTGGGACACGAGATGTCGTGTATAACAATTCCGACGATGTTTGAAGCTTTGACATTGATCTTTGCATATCTGTAGGGAGCTTTTCGGCTCAGCCTAGCTCGACATGCAATATCCTTCATAGTGTGAAAGCAGTTTCGAGTTGTGTAATTCGAAGTGTTCTATTATAATAAATGTAAATAAAATAATACGCATCATCCGGTGGCCGGTAGACCAGTGGCTTAGTGGGATCAACACCGTCTTTTATCTTTCTTGGTAGTCTTGGCACTAAGAGTTAGAGAGAGGATATCTACCGTGCATAAAAATCTAAGCAAAAATTTAACTATGGGATACCAGAAACCAGTAATTATTTTTTTGTACATATTGGCGTTTGGGATTTAACAGCATTACTTTAGTTCAAAATCATTCTTTCTATAAACGTCCCATATACGTTTCTCGGATGAACGGTTTGAAGAATCTAGAGAACCAAGAAGAAGTCCAACAGAAGCTTTATTCTTCTTTAGAACAATAGTAACGATGACGATTTTTTTACTGAACTCACAACTCGCAGCATAGCGTGTGCTGTCTTTTGAACTTGTAGTGGATATGATGTTCTTGGCCTTAACATGTTTTCCGTCTTGCATTAACCTTATTAAGTTAGATTCTAGTAAGATATTCTAGACAATTCACACAATATCTTTATAGATGGATAGCCTATGAGTTATTCTGACATATAAAAGTTTCGTTATAATCCATTCAGTAGTTTTTGCGTGAAAGAGTAACAAACATCCATCCATACATACAAGCTTCCGAATTTATAATATTTGTAATATTTATTTATACCTGTTTCCAGCAAGAATGACAAGTTCCGGTTTCGGAAAGACACCTTCAACTGCACAGATGACGTTTATTAGATCACCTTCAAGCCTGTCGAGGATCATGTCGAATCTTCTTTCTGGGACTGAAACAAATACAACAATAATCATTTGATTTTGTGTCCACTAGGATAAAATTCCTACTTGTTTTTTTTTGTTTAATAGATAATTTCCCCAGTAACAAGTAAATAGATTACAAATAGGTTTTAGTGAAGTCGAACCAGTAAAAATAAAGTATGGTCGGCTGTCATTGGTTTTGAAAAAACCATGAAAACATTTTTGTCAGACTGCCACTTACTAATTGCACTTTAATTTCAACTACATAAACTTGTGCTAAGATCTCAAATAATGTTAATACAATACCTAGATCTAAGAGGATACCTAGTACGAATACATTTGATATTTGAGGGGGAAGACTATCAACGTAAGAAAAATGTGGCGTTTTTCTTTAAAACCTGTAATTATTCTAAGTAAAAACATACAGAAAAAAACGAGTGTGCTTTAGACCACATGACTGAAGTAAAACTTATTTAATATAAGAAACGTAACTGGCTATGAGAGAAAGAGAGAAAGAACAGTGAGTTCACACCCCCTCCATGTTAGTGTTAAACGTTTATCGCAACCTTGTTGGAAGTCGCATAAGAAGTATTACTTCAACAATTTTCTTCCCAATCAGGATGATCCAAATATTGCGCATTGATTTCAACTACTTATGCTTGTGCTAAGACCTCAAGTAATGCTGGAATATCTACTACTCAAATACCACTGAAATTACCAGTCACTTTTTAAAATTATATTAGGTAAATACATTAAAAAAAAACCTATGTTGCTTTCAAACATGAACGAAAACGAATCCTTGACTTGATTACAAAATATTTTATTAACAAAACTTTATAGTATGACCCCTTAAGAATAATATTATAATTATAAAGTTCGTAAAGCTGCCTACTCCATTTATATACTTAACTAATATTCTACTCATCGAGCACCAAGGCATATCAAAGTAAAAATATATTAAACATTTTTGCTAAAATTTTCTTTAAATTTTTTTACATCAACTGAAGACTGCTTTCAGACCAAATTAAGATCACAAAATAATTTATTAATTTACTAATTTGCATAATTATTACCTTCATCAACAATTTCCCAATTGAATAACAATTACCCTCTGAATATTGATAAAGAAGGGTAGGCTAATGCTGAATAAATAAAATACGTAGCAGCGACGACTTCCATTTTGCCGTGTTTGAGAGTTAGTTTTACTCCTTCCCGTCAGTAGTGTATTGCATTATTAAGGCTATGATCGTATTGAACCGTAGTAGAGAATACTTTTTTCCTTAACCTATTGTATTACTAATGGGCAAAGGTATACCCCATTTCCTTCCAAGTCAAAAAATACTTTGAATACGCAACTAATATTACAAACTATTTAGTGATAACGTGATATTCGTTTTCTGTCATCTTTAAAAGCAATTTAGCTTCGTTTGAAGTGTTTTTCTAATGTTACTTGAAATTCTGTTATGTAATTTTGATGGTATTTTAATCAAGATAACTTTTGTAAGCAATGTGTGAGCAATTAGAATGAAAGTGGTCTAAGGTATCCTGATGGTTTGAATGAAATAGTTTCTCTAGGGTTTAAAATAATAACACCAAATTTTTTTCAATACCAACTTGACAGGATAATTCTCACTTGACAGAATTCGACTGACTTGACTTATAACGATTTCTTAAAAATCTTGACATTGGCAAACTCGTCTGTCGAATGACGAACACGTGCTATAGAGAAGAGAAGTAATAGTGACGTAAAATATCATAAAGGTAGGTGAGTAAAGGCACCAATTCCTCACGGCCAAGCGTAAAGAACTGGAAAAAACTTATGGCTTGTTTTCCACCGTTTGCTATGCTAACAAAATGAGTTCGTAAGTCAATCTTATACATTTCAGACTTTTTTCCTAAGTTAGCTACAGGTAATGGTGCTGGCGATACAAACTCAAACATCGCGACGCCTGTAACCAAATCCCCTACATTCTATTAAAGCTCGGTTGAGTGTTGCACCAAGTAATTTCCGTTTCATCTCAGCTCACATAGCATTGTTATAACAGGTACTCGGGATTATTGTTCAGTGCATGATATTTTAACTAGAATGGAATGCTTGCATTTTAGAGTGATAGTACACGGCGATTTTTTGCAGCGATACAGTTGTGCTTTACGTGAATGCGTGTCTGTATTGCTACACGTTGCTGGTATGGGCTTAGTGATGACTTTTTGATATGTTCTTCTTCTTCTTTAACCATGGCTTTTCAGCGGCTGAGACTTTTTGATATCAATGACTTGATGTTTTTTTGATTTGATGACGACAGTGAAAAAAATTGGTGACAGGAATAATAATAAAATTAACTAATTATTTTAATGTGACAAATGAAGTAAATATCATTACAGAAAGTAAACATCTTTCGTCTTTATCTCACTCATGTAGCTATTTTGCTGTCTACCGTACGTCAGTCAATGGTAAGATCAAATAATAAGGAGAGTAACTTACTTTAGTCCTTATTCTACGGGTTAGATGGTCGCGGGTACATAGCCAGAGAGAAAGAGAGAAGATTTTGTAGCTGTATCACTACAAAAAGTAGCTGTAATAGGTACAGTCAGCTGCACTAGAATGTATACAATTCGTAACATTCAAAACAGTACCAAAACCTTCTAGTAAACTCTTAAACAGCAAAAAAAAAAGTTAAATTAGCTGATAAGTTCACTTACTTTTTGAGTTTTTGCCCTGTAAATATGAATTGTAACGTTGTAAAACTATTATGTCAGTTAGGATTTGTATAAATTTTAGTGCAGCTGACTGTACACAGAAAATAAAATAAATAACTGCTGAAGCAAAGGCACAGCAGAAACTAAAAAACAAACATTTCAAAAATGAGCAAAGCTAAAATAAAACATTGCAATGTTATATTTTCATAGCGAATTAAGCTTATATCTCTTTGTATAATTTAATCTCTGTGAAAGCGGAATTTTATTGCTAAAAATGCAGTATCATTTTTCGGTTTTGATTTCTGATAGAGACCATTTTTTGATAAGCCTTTATAAAACATAAAAATAATTTGTTGAGTGTATTTTTTAGCTTTGAATCACAAATTTAATTTATATAAAAAATATAAAAATGAATTAGTTGAATTCTCTTTTACTATAAAATATGGTTTAAAGGTGGTACCAAGTCTACAATTGGACGGCAGAAGCTTGATATAAGCCTGGAATAGTATTTGCCTGATATCAATAATAAACACACACCAAACTACCCCAACAGGACGCATTTCTCAACAGATTTGAAAATTGGCACAAAAGTTACTAACATTTTTTTGTTAACCGCGTTTTTTGATTGGGGAAAAAATAGGGAGGTAAAGGGAGGAAGTTTCCTGTAGCGTTATTTATCCACGGAAATTTCAATCAGATTTGAAAAATACACTAAGGACTTCAATCCAAACAAAAGAAAAAATCCAAAATAGGAGAGTAGAGGGGTAAAAGGGAGAAAGTTTTCTGCAGCTTTAAATTTTTTATTTTGATCGGTAAATTTACCAATCAGGCGTCAGAATCAGATCTACGTATACCAATCAGACTACACCGTCCTCTTCTTTGTTTTTATAAAACAAACCAGACACCAAATTCTAGCTTCTACAAAACAACGCGAGAAATCGCTACAACTTCAGTCTGCAAAAAAAGCTAGGTCTGTTCTCACAAAACGTCTAGCATAACATACATACCAAATATAGTCATTGGCTTGGTCTGCTCATCTTCAGCTAGAAAGGTGGATACTACACAGGTATAGTTTCCTGTGAGCTCGGTGCCCGGAGAGAGGATCCGAAGCGCCCTGTGTTGCGTGTACGGGTTGTGTGACACCTTGTAATTCAGATCCAGCTAAAATAAACAAATATTTGTGAATATTTCACACCACACACACATTCCTAGCACCACACTAAACAATGCAATGATACTATACTCAAATAATTATTATTATCAAAATATTATTATCTGTTGTAAATATGTATATTTACAACAGATAATAATATTTTGTTGTAAATATGTATATTTACAACAGATAATTATTTTGTATTTGTATATTTACATGTGGTAGTAGTAGAACTCTTAGTAAAGGGCTCGTCCGGGGAAGTACTACCACCACGCCTATTTCTGCCGCTAAACAGTTTGCTGTGTTCCGGTTTGAATGGTGTGGGTGCCGGTGTAATTACAGGCACATGAGGCTTAACACCTGTATGCCTCAGGTTGATGGACGCAGAGCAGCGTATTGTAGGGCACGTTCCTAACTAACAAGACCTGCAAGGCAATGCTTTGTTATAGGCGATGGTAACCACTTAACATCGGGTGGGCCATATGCTTGTTCCATCAGCAAGTTGTATAAAAAAATAATATATATTATGCAGTGCCTTCTAGCCCCAAACTAAACAACGCAATGATATTATACTCAAATACTTTTCTGTTGTAAATATACATAATACTGAGTAAGTTTTCTCAAGGGTTCTTTGAGGGTAAAATCTAAATAGGTGTAGTTATAAAAAAAACTGTTGTAAAAACTAAGAAGAATTGGTAAATGTAGGCACGTACCAAATGCAAAAAAGTAACGGCTTGATATGCAGAAAACTCACCGTAGGATTCCACTGCCAGGAGCTGGTCCCGGGACGGAATAACAGTTCTGGTGCTTCACTGTCACTTGTAGGATAGGAAAAGGCACAGTTTTCACAATTTGAGTAGTAGATTTCAGTGTTTTTGATTTATTTGCGTTTAGTAGAAGTTGCGCGCGCGCATTCCCGAATGCCGGGCGAAGACAGTGGCGCTCTCGCCGTGTTGACGGCGGTGTGCGTAAACTTCTCGAACAAGACAGTCGGAAGCTAGGCTCGTTTGGCGGGAATCTGGTTCGTTTTCAAATCAAGCCTTGTAATGAATATAAACCCAACAACAAACCTTATTTTTCAGTATCCCCAAAGCTTGCGGCTTCTGCGGCGGGATCCACTGATACACTGGTTGGGACTTGCCGTCATAAAACCACTTCACCACCAGCCCTGTGACGTTGCTGGTGACGTAATCGCAGTCTAAGGTGATTCGGTCTCGCGTGCCGTACTGGATGACTTCTGGGACACGCATGTTGATTATTCTTACGGAGTTGACGCCTGGAAGTGAGATCAAAGCTGAGAACACAATCGAGACAACTGTATGCCTCAGGTTAATGGACGCTGAGTAGTGCATCGTCGGTTACGTTCCTAACGAGCGTGACCTACGAGGCAATGCTTTGTTATAATAAAACAAACCACTTAACATCAGGTGGGCCATCTGCTTGTTCCATCAACAAGTTGTATAAAAAAAACAGAGATGAGTTGAAAACTCTCGCGAAATGTCTTCTATCTTCAAGATATGGTAGTGGACTTGACGACTGATGTGGCGCTATAACTAACTAACTAAGCCTAGTTTGTACTATGGGAACCAGGTGACTGACAAAATACTGATATACGTTTTTTTTGTACAACATACTTGGAATACAATATTACACCCAGACAGAGAACAAACATCAACATTCTTCACAATTTGTTTTTCTTGGTGGGGATCGAACTCACTACCTACGTCACAAAAGGCAAAGCTACTACTAACTAAACTGTGAGGCTAGTCAAAACATTTGCTTGTACTATTAGCAAGCTGAAAAATAAATAATTCTGGTTCATTATAATTTTTCTACTACCAAATTTTAATCTAAACAAAATACGCGGAATAGATACTTCAAACAAAGGCTATTCAAACATGCAATATTTTTCTAACGAGTATCCGGATCCGTAGAATCGACTCATCAATCAAGCCTTGTTCCGGAATACCGATAGAGTCCCAAAAAGTCCCGGAAATAAAATGATAAAATCAATAATAACGACCGGGTTATACCGCATTTGTCCCGGGGGCTCCTCACGTCACTGAACATGACCTAAGGGTCACTTCGAATACTATTGTACGAGAAAATGAGCTTTATTTCGATTAACTTACGTTCTAAAGTTCTATACTGAAGAGTACAATACGGTGTAAACATGTATTCTATTTGGTGTAGTAATGGAATTATTATATTTAGCAGAGGCACCCACACCAAACCAAAACACAGCAAAGCTAATTAGAGGTAGAAAGAGTCCAGGCATTCGAATACTATTGTACGAGAAAATGAGCTTTATTTCGATTAACTTACGTTCTAAAGTTCTATACTGAAGAGTACAATACGGTGTAAACATGTATTCTATTTGGTGTAGTAATGGAATTATTATATTTAGCAGAGGCACCCACACCAAACCAAAACACAGCAAAGCTAATTAGAGGTAGAAAGAGTCCAGGCATTATTACTTCCTAAGATAATAATAATAAATAAATTTTTAAATATTTGTGGACGTTTTTTTACACTATATCGTAGATTTATAGGCACCTAAACCAGCATAGCTTGTACTATGGGAAGCAGATGACTGATAGAATACTTATGTAGGTTTTTTGTAAATACATTTCGTAGTACATAATGACACAGAACAAACCTCTACGTTCATCATACAAATGTTTGTTCTCGGTAATTTTTCAAACGGAAAAATCCTTTGGTTCCTATCTTAACTCGAACCCACGACCATCAGAAGGGGAGGTTACTCCCACCAGACCACCAGTGCCTCAACAATATGAACTTGCAAAAACTAGAAATTAATATCAAAAACAATAAGATTATGAATGCATATGTGCGCAAGCGTGACTGGGGTGGGCAGCGAAGCGGGTAAGTCAACGGCCGTGGTATACTTGCGCCATTTAACTGAACAACATGGTGTTTGAAAGTATGAGTCTAGCTCAAGTAAAACCTGTGCGCATAGTAGAAAGCTAAACGGAAAATTTATAAAAAAACACACGTAACACTATAGAAATAAAGTTTAAAATAATATACACTCTGTCGACGACTGCCAGGTTAAAGATGTACACACTAAAAAACATAAAAATAAATGAAAAAAATACTTTTTTTTTTATACCGGTCCTCTAATACCTTTCAAACCGGAACACATAACTGCTTGGAAGCAAAAATATGTATGGTACTGCCTCAGACGAGCCTTATTAGTACTAAAACCGGTAGTGAATGATTTAAAACGACTTATTTACTCCTAGATTAATGATTTTTGTTGTTTTTTTTTACTTTCTAGTCGTTAATTTGAGCATGTATATATATGGAATTCGTTCTGCTTTGTTATTCATCGAAATAAATAATGAAAACTCACTCATTCGTGAATTATAGCACATGCACTTCCGAACCACCTATACCCCATTATGGAGCAAGAACCATGACTCCCCGCATATAAAAAGTACTTTGTGACTCCCCGCAACAAAACTCAAACAACACCTGCCTATTATCAAACTTCCCCTGTTGGCATGTGCTCATCTTCCGGCCACGAGCCATTTTACATATCGAAATACCAAAAAAAGACGGACTGATCAAAGTCATCCCGAGTTGAAGCAGGACAAAAACCTTGCATGGAAATCATTGAGTGTGACGAAATTTGAACGCTTCGTTTCACGTGATAGTAAGAAAGATAGTGTTGAAGTTGAAGCCATATTGTTTTGTTTTTAAGTGAGGTTTCTAAGAGGTAAATGTCAGTAATTTTATTCAACCATCCAAAATTAATGGAGTAGCAACAGAATTAATTAAGTAGTATCGTACGTTTGTAATTACTGGTGTAAACACTGATAAAAAGTATAACTTATGATGGCGTACAGATCATCGACTTGACAGATACAGAAAGCTCAAAATCTTTCAGCTTGGAAATATATACCATGACATCAGCCTAAATAAGTCCACTGGACATAGGCCTACCCCATTTTTGGTAAGTTTACCATAGTCATCACGCTTGGCTTGCGGATTGGTGACCGTAATTTCAGTGTCAGAGAGTGGGGTTTATTTTTTTAATGTAATGTTTTTAATAGCGGCACCAGAAATACATCATCTGTAAGAAGTTCAACTCTCTACAGTTATCATGAGATATAGCCTGGTGACAGACGGACAGACAGACAGATAGATAGATAGTGGAGTCTTAGAAATAGAGTCCCGTTTTACCCTTTGGGCACGGAACCCTAAAAATGCTATGCAAGTCGCAAAAATAGCAGTGCAAACACCTTGAGAAGTCTTGGAAGAAACGTGTCCCATGCGAATGCTTTATAGTGTGGGACCATCACACGACCAACCGCATATATCCTATTTGCCAGATCCTGTCCTTAAGTGACGCGGCATCTTGTCATGTTTTATTTGGTAACAACTAACGACCGACGATTGCCTGGTTCTAATACCTATGAGTGTTTGTTAGTAGCTTAGTAGTACCACGGGTCATGACCTGTTATGCCGACCCCATATAACGTGGGATGAGGGTAGGAAAATGATTATGGTCGTGTAAACAGAGCTTAACCCTAAAAAGTGTTTTCTTCCAGCAAACCTTAGAAGAAAGACATTTTTTTTACATTATTTACAAAATAATGCAGTGATAGTTTTATCACTTTAAAATTAACTAGCGAAATGAAGACAAATATCAAGCAACGGGTTTTAGTTGTAAACAGGTACTTGTTAAAATCTAAATTTTGTCAAAAGTTTCAAATGCTTTAAAACTATTAGTTTTTATATATATCTTAAATTTTAAGTAAATATTTTTTCCTACAGCTCAAGTACCAATTTAATCTATATAATAAGGTCAAACTAACATTTACATGTGTCTTTGTCCGCGTGGCATCTACATGAAAAAAATCCATGCTAGTTAAGAAGTTCCCAAAAAAATCACGACATGATTTAACTAGAAACATCCTAATGTGTAAACGATGTATGTTAGTAGTAATATATTTTTTACTTACTTATCACTCAAGTAGCTACAATTGTAGTTGAAAATTTTGACCATAGAATAAATCTTAAAACAGCACTAACTTGCACAGGTTTTACGAGTTCATGCCTTTTATACTCTTTTCAACAGAATTATATCTTGAATCTTAATTATAAAGGTAAGGTTCGTAGAGCACGCGACTAAGACATGTGCTCGGCCCAGTGCACACGAGACGGCAAAGGTGCTTCTATAAAAAGAACAGGAAGCTCGCTTGTGAGCACGCGCCGTTTTTTGCGTCTAGAACGTGTAGGTTCAGTGGACAGGTAAAATATTGTGTTGTGGAATCCTTAGTGTTTTTTCTTTAAGAATTTATAAAAAAACTGAAAAGAAAAAAGATGTTCATTTATTACCGTTAGTAGTAGTTTGTAAGTGTGCAAATACTATGATAGATTTTTCTGCAAAAACAGCAAAAATAAAAGATACTGTCGTAGGTATTATTATTTTATCAGTGGTAGAACCGACAACCCCTGGAGAATGAAGATTATAAAATAATTCATTGGTGCACGGCTGGATTTGAACCCATGACATTAGGATCAGAAGGCAGGATCACTCCCACTAGACCAACGGTGTTTTTTGGAGCTAAGCTTAAAATTAAATAATACTGCAGTCCTTTTCTAATATTTCAACAAACAAACAATTGGCCAAAATTTTTAACAACTTGAGGCACAATTTTTGTATTTTTTTTTGAGTTGAGACGAGATTAAAACAAGAATCGTGATTATCAGAATTGGGTTTGTCTGAAATGTCAGTTGAAAAAAATTTCATTTGTTGAGGTTGACACGATCAAAACCTGAATTTGACGATATTTTGTTATGAAAATTGGGCCCCAGAATGAAACTCACTTGACATCAAAATCACTCACAACAAATCAAGACTTGGTCAACTGCTCTATCATCCAAACTCCATTAAAACCGCTCAAGTAAACGATCAACTCAACTGCTTAATGCATAAACTTTTATGAATTAACTTTAGAACAAACGCGTCGGAAGTCGGTCTCCAAGATTGACGGCAGACAATGTCACGTGTATGTAAGTCTTGAGGCTGGAGTTCTGTCAAGTTTCTTGCACGCTCACTGTAAGAATGTAGGGTAACCAGTAAACTAAGGATGACTCTGATATCATGTCGCATGTTAAAAAAAACGAGTGTGCTTTAGACCACACGTACGAAACTGAAATATCCTGTACCTGCATTCTACATACATTACAGAAACGTAACTGGCTATGAGAGAAAAAGAGAAAGAACAGTGCTTTCATACCCCATCCATGGTAGTGTTAAACGTTTAACGCTACCTTGTTGGAAGTCGCATTAGAAGTATTACTTACATATTTTTTTATATATATCTTTAATATCAAACTTTGGTCAATAAACTTTGTTGTATCGACAAACTGATTTTATCAATCGAATTTTATCTACACCTGTTAGTTCAGTACTAGACTCAACCTATTTTTTCGTGTGATTTTCATGTTGACAGCTTGTCGATAAACTCGGTAAATCTTCTCGAACTTATCAACCTAGCTTTTGACTAAGTTCTATGCTACCAATATTTTGATAGAACTCGGTTTTATCGAGAACTAATGTAAAATTTTATCTATTGATACATTCATGCTTGGGGTACTTGATAAATTAAAACCATTTTGTCTTGCTGTGTCACACCAAAACAAAGGTTTTATTGACTTGGACATCGTCAAAGTTTATAACTATCTTTATGTTATTATTTCATTGTAATTTATTACATTAGTATGACGTTTCTAAGAACCTTCTATAAATGAAGATTCAAATAAATGACGTGAAAAAGTCGTAAATAATCTAAGTAGGTATCAGGAGCTAAAGCTATGAAGCTGTGGCTTAACACCTGCATGCCTCCTGTATACCTGTATAGGCATCTACAGAAGGCCTTGTAGAGCACTTTTCTAACGAGTATGACCTACGCGGCAATAATTTTTTATAGACGATGGTAACCACTTAACATCAGGTGGCCCCATCTACTTATTCCATCGGCAAGTTATATAGGTATAAATAAAAGGTATAAATGAACTGAGTTTTTATCGATTACTTTTCTAGTTTAGTGGGTAACTGATCGGGTTTAGACGCAAGGAGTTCGATTTCTGCGCTGGTTTGTTGTTTTGCTACCAATTTTACACTGGTACTTTCTGATATCGACACCACCGGAAATTCTAATAAGAGGTCGGGAGTATATGACTTTTTTTATGCTACTACTGGTGGAACAAGTATATGGCCCACCTGATGTTAAGTTGTAACCATTACCTATAAGAAAGCATTGTCTTGTAGGTCACGCACGTTGTGTACGTTCTCTAAGATGTACTACCCTGCGTCCACCAACCTGAGACATACTGGTGTTGAGCTTCGTGTGCCTGTAATTACAAGCGCACCCACACCCTTCAAACCGGAACACAGTAAGCTGCTTGGCGGCAGAACTAAGCATGGTGGTAGTACTTTCCCGGACTACCCTGGAGCTCTTTACTAAGAGCTCTATAACAAATTCAAGTGTCATTTTATTTTATCCCTTCCTTCTAGAAATCTCAATTCTCAAGAAAGTTACGTTATCCCAAAAGCTATGCACTGAGAGAGATTTGAACCCACTTTCTCCCTATAAATTTAATAATGATGAGTCTCAATTCCTCTTTATCCAAACTTTCGCGATCTTCCCAAGAAAAAATCAATAAAAAACAATTAATCTCAATAAAGATAACATAGAACAGTTTCTTAAAAAATTCAAGAATTCTACAGTCTGTCAAACTTTGGGAGCAAAATTTTATAACAGAAATCAGCAGTCTTCGTCTCCGTTACTACGTGCTATAGCAGTGATGGATTTTTTACCAGTGCCCGTAGCACGATTTTCTCATGCTATCGAATCTATCTGTAACACACCGTTGGTTCAGTGGTAGTGATCCCACTTTCTTATCTTAAGGTAGTGGCATGGAATTGGTTGTGCAATAGATTTTTGTATTTGAAATATGTGCGCAATGCCAGTATCATGGTAAAAAAAGATATCGATGAGAAAGATAAAAAAAAAAGCAAGCTCTGCTTAGCTGTGGACTAGATGATGCTCTGTGGAATAATATTGCTATATTATTATTATTATATAAAACTGTCACGTATGGAATACCAACTATTGCAAAGTGTTGAAATGATTCTAAAGTAATATTTAAACGACCGCTGATTACTCCCATAAGAAATCCTCAAAGAGTCTTGAGCTATTTGGTTAGTTGTTAGTGGTTATTTGGTACTAAGAGACCTAAGGAAGATCAACCGTGCTTAAGAATTAAATCCTTGAAACTTTTTCTATTTTCTTTATCCAAAATGCAGATTATACTATTTATATTAGACTACCGAAACGCGTGCACGAAACCGCACACGTTTCGCTAGTCTATTATTATTAGTCTATTATCCGCGTGACGTTATTTTTTCATTCAAATTCAACCCCCTCTCTACACCTTTCTTAGCACACCTGTACGCTCTAAGACGAATATACCCTGAAAATTTCAAGTCTTTACGACTAGTGGCTTAGGCTATGCATTGTCTATACGTCAGTCAGTCAGTCAGTGAATCAATCAGTCAGTCAGAACAAAATTATCTCACAAATCAGGATACCACATATTACGCTTTATTTAAAATAAAAATTAATTATTTTATCAACAATTTTTTTTTAACTTTTATTTTACTTGTTCTAAGACCTCACGAAATAAATAAATAATGCCGGACGATCCACACAGCATCATCTAGCCCCAAGCTAAGCAGAGCTTGTGTTATGGGTACTAGATGACTGATATACTTAATACAATATTATATTACATACATAGATATTTTTTTATTATACATAGAAAATACTGGTTAAAGTACCACTAAAATTACACATTTGTGCTTAAAATAACACTAGAAATACAATTAAAATAAAAAAGCTATGTTGCTTCCTAAGGTGACAGAAAACGAATACAAATACAAATATATTTATTCATACCAATCGATTTGCAACAGTACATTTTGCTGGTGGTCCCCGCACTAGGACAAGCCTGTATCGCGGGAAATCGGTTTACAAATTACAGATTACCTAACTATAGATACATTACTTTAGAGAACTATAGAGAAATCCATATTACTATAGAGAATCCAGTAAAAACTAGTGCTAAAAGCTCAGTTGCCAACTTCCCAACAAAGTTAGGAAATGTCTCTTTGTCAATTTTCTCCTGGACACCCTAATGTAAGAAAGTCTGTGAAGCTCTCGCTTTAAAAATTCAGAAGCAAAAGTGACATTGGAGGATACTGCCTATTAAACAAGTTACTTTCGCGTTCCTTTTAACCTCGATTTTGTTTTTGGTCTGTGGTCTTGGTGTACAGTTGTCTGTACGAAGATGGCTACATATTTATAGCATAACTTGTGAAAAAGCGCGCGAATTCGTCCGCGTAAAGCTTTTTTCACTCAAATTTCAACCCCAGCTACACACCTTTAAGAGTAAAATTTCAAAATTATTTCATACACCCTGAAAATTTCAAGTCTCCCTGATAAGAGGCTGTGCGTTGTCTTGTCAGTCAGTTAAGTCAAAGATTCTTATAATTTGGTATAATATCGATATAGACTTTTAAAAGACGCAAATTTAGCAAAACGAGTAATGTACAATTATTATTGCACGGGTTAGAACATAAATGGTACCCGATAGTGTTCGCGAATCTAGCATCTCTTTTTTGTCTTTTTTTGTGTTTTTTGTCTCCATCGGAACCTACCGTAGGTTCCGTGGATAATAAATACGAATCGAAATAATAAATCCGGATTTTAAAATGGCACGGTTCAAGTATCTGGCAAGCCTATGCGGATTCTGTCTAAAATAGTCTTAAAGTTTTAGACTTAGTATCCTTAGTCGTCTTAGTATATTCGACGACATATCTTATATTAGAATATGTATACATATATGTGTATACCTATGTATATATATGTCTGAATTTAGAACGAGCTAAAAATTCTGTTAAAATCATTTAGCAATTTCCCACAGTGCTACTGTGAAACTTTAAAAGAAGCTACACTTAAAATTCAATTACATGTTCCTAACATACTCGTACTATCCCTAATGTAACGAACTAACATTAACCAATGTTTGCGTGTTGTAAATGCCTTGAGTTAAAGTGGAATGAACGCTTCACTGCATTTTGTTCGACTGAACGAACAATACATCTGTCTTATGTGGGTTTACCTATTCGGTTATGAAGTGCCCCACCCATTTAACGAGTGATTACGCTAGCTTTCTATCGCATGCTGCCCGATTATCCAGTAAATCCGCCCGTAAAACGTACCATCCGTAGATTTAAATACGTTTTAGGTGACCTTGATTACACGATCACCGCCGCAAATGCAGTGGAGGTCGCCTCATCAGTTCTGAACACAGGAAACACTTCACGCTGACCCTGCCAGCAGGGTTTCCCGTTAACGCCCCCCTAGAGCTAAGAGTCCCTCCGTAGCTCCCTTTCCTGGCAACAGCTCAAACTTAGGCCCATACTTTGCGCTCGTAGCCAACATACAATTTTTGTATAATGGCCTGGTTTTTTCTGCGCTTACCAGTAACCCAGTTACACTGTCGGAATTCGCTAGGTGATTATACCAGCGTTTTAGCCTTTCCCAAAAAAAAATCATATAGACGACCGATGTGGCGTGACGGGTGAATGTCCGCCTGCGACTATTTTCTCGTTAGGTGGATTTAAATATATCAACTGTCAGATTATTCAGTAGACAAAAGTAACTATGTAATTTTGCAAAATATAACCAAGTTAGTACAAGTGAGTGTTGTACTCTCAAAAGACTAAATTAAAAGATCATGATGAACTTTACAGTTTAGTTAGCTCGACACTAATTGATGTTCAAGGAGCTACAGCATCTTATGAGTAAAAAGCTAAAAGAATTGCCACTGACAATGTTTTCTGGTTAAATTTTTATATTTACTATCTGGGCTATATTTAATAGTTAATTATATTCCTCATGTTTGGTACCACAGTCAAAGTCAAAAGGCATTTATCCCATGTATTCAAAGTAATCATTGCACTGAATAGTTTTATAACTAAAGCCCCAAGCTAAGCAGAGCTTGTGTTATGGGTACTAGATAACTGATATACTTAATACAATACATTACACACGTACATATTTTTTATTATACATAGAAAATACCCAGAACACCCGGAATAAATATTTGTAGATCATACAAACATTTATCCTAAGACGGCAATCGAGCCCGCAACCTCCTGCGTCGCAGGCGGACATTCGCCCGCCGCGCCACATCGGTCACAATACAGTGCATTTATATTCAGTTAATCAGCCAAATAGCCAAATTAATTCTGACCTTGGTAAGGTCAGAATTCCCATTAGTTGAGCTGTCAGTTCCTCTGCCTCACACTTCAAGTCATTTGCCTAACCTATCCAATTCTCAGCAGACACCACGATTTATCATTTACGCAAACTTACTCGGTTGGCTGCCGTTGGCTCGTCAGGTATTCCAAATTCAATTATTTTGAGTATTCCGCATTTTCCCTTAGATTTATTCGAAGCAAATTTTTCGGTGAATCAACAACTTGAAACTGGTTTATTTATAAATGGGTGTCGTGCCTCTGATAATAAATTAACGTTTAAGGTGAATTAATTTGCTTTTGATATTTAATTAAATTATTTGCAACGAGTGTTGTTTATCGCAGATGCTTAGAACAATTTATGTTTTGAGATGTTTCATATTTTGGTAAGAAGTAACATTTTGAGCGAGGTCAATCTTACAAATCTATTAATCTTAAAATGCAGCACGATATTTTTGTTCAGGTGAAATTTACCAAGACATATTTATATATATATATATATATACGAGTATAGCCTATGTCACCCGGGGATAGTGTAGCTCCCGACAGTGAAAAAAAATTCCAAATCGGTCCCCTGGTTAGAGCGTGAAAGAGTTACAAACGTACATCCATCCATCCATCCATACTTACAACTTACTATTAGTAGGATGGTATTTATCGAAGTATAGATACTTACATTGCAATACGATGGTCAGCTTCAATAAACACCACATCCTTTTGTTGACAAACAGTCCAAAATGCAATCCAGTATTTGATGTTTATGTTTTCACTAGTAATTTATTACACTTGTTATTTTGTGTTAGAATTTGTGTATTTATTAAAACAGTCTAGTTTTTTGGGTTTTGTATACTTCACATCGTATTTATTGCTACTTATAATAGATTATTAGTAACAAAGGTATTACGTTATTCTAAGTTCTATTTAAAATAAAGTTGATACACTTGTAAAACTTTATCCGTAAACGACAGCCGTCACACACTCCTGCGCAGTTTAACGTATACGTCACGTCACATAAACCAACTTAAAAATGAATGTTTTTGCAGATTGCGTAAAGTTTACTTCCATGTGAGCACGTAACGTGTGTGGGGTTCAAACCCGGGACGGTAACTAACCACCGCTGCCAACTGACGTCCGGTGGTGAGCAGACCATATCGGAAACGTCGTGGTATTGTGTTTTTATTCGATTAACTTACACTTGTATTTTTTTAAAGAAAAAAATACGTTTGAAGAACACTATGCATTTAGTACGTAATTTTTAAAGAAAAACTAACGTTTGAAGAACACTATGAATTTAGTAGGTACGTAATTTTTTTTATTGTATTTGAAATTATTACCATTTAATATACTTGAGTGTTTGTGTTTTTTATTACATAAAAATAATCACTTAGAAAACATAATTCCATCAATATAATTATAACTAAAATAAAATAAATATCATAACGTTTTTAATCTCCAAGCACGGTAGATATCTCCTCTGATCTCTTAGTACCAAGGATCTGCTCGAGGCTCTTCGAGGATGTTTAAGGAGGGTGGTAGTCAGAGATACGTCCAGATATTTCATTTGATACATTTTGCAGTAGTTGAAATTCCGACACAAGCTCTGCTAGAATACGAATGTTTTACTTCACCAAAAAGTTATTTATATAATATAATCGAAGCTATTCAACACCTTTTTCGGTTTCGTAAGCATTGGATAATAATTATTATTTTTTGTAAGATCCGCCCTGTGTCATGTTTATTCATAAAGCCGTCACTTTGGCGTCATCTTCCGGGCAATTTCGCACGATTAGCTGTATTTGGCGTCCTTATTTGCATTGCGTGGTTTAGTATGCGAATGTTGTACATCGGCTATAGCGATTATGTTAAACGATTTGTTGGCCTATGAATGTTATAATAAAAATAAGAAACATCGGCCAAGTGAGGGTCGGACTCGCGCGCGAAAGGTTCTGTATCATTATCTATATTAATCTAGTATTATAAAACGGTAAAAAAATCACGTTTGTTGTATGAGAGCCCCCTTAAATATTTATTTTATTTTGTTTTTTAGTATTTGTTGTTATAGCGGTAACAAAAATACATCATCTGTGAAAATTTCAACATACATGAGATACAGCCTGGTGACAGACATACGGACAGACAGACAGACCGACAGACAGACAGCGGAGTCTCAGTAATAGGGTCCCGTTTTACCCTTTGGGTACGGAACTCTAAAAAGCAGAAATTAATCCCTGAGCACGGTAGATATCCCATCAGACCTTTTAATACCAAGTATGGTGCTTAGTATCCTCGAGATTCAAGGATGACAAAGTGGGGTAGTCAGGTACGTCCATATTACAATTTGGTACATACCCATAGTTTAGTATATTCTTAACAGAACACTATACATAATGATTCTTCCGTCAATTATTATAAATAATAATAAATATTATCTAGCAGTACTTGTAGTAGTAGTAAAGCTCTTTGGGAAAAGGCTCGTCCGGGGAAGTACTACCACTGCCTATTTCTGCCGCCAAACAGTGATGCTCGCATTGCTGTGCTCTGGTGAAATACAGGCACACACCAGTACGGCTTATGTCGGTGGACGCAGGATAGTGTATCGTAGGGCACGTATCTAACGTGCGTTACCTACAAGGCAATGCTATGTTATAGGTGCTTTAGCATGAGGTAGGACATATACGTGTTCCGCTGCTAGCATAAAAAAAACAATTTTGGTATATTTTTTAAATTGTATTTTCTTTTTTCGTTGATGTTGATGTCCATAAACTTTTCCATCTAGAATTTCGAATTTTTCATGGCCTTAATCCTTGGCTGAAATAATTCTCAAGCCCACCCACGTTTACATTTACGTTCATTTATTTACGTCATAAGAACTTCACCGTTAAAGTTTGATGACTCTTCAAACTTAATAATTTAAGCGACACGTACTCATAGCTTCTAAGCAACAATTAATACAACTTTTAGTTGGAATTTCAACGTTCGTTGGAAGTCTCATTTATGTTTTACTTACTTTGAGTAGACCTGCATTGGCTGAATATTTTATGGGCATTGTTATAAACATAGAGCTATGAAAGATTTATGCGGGATAAATATGCCTAAATTAAGGTCCAACTTTGACAAAGAGGTCAGCCGACGAATCCAACTCGGATGGGCAGCGGAAAATTACGGCACATCTTCTCGTCACAGTTATTGCAAAGCCGTCTATAATCAGTGTGTGTTACCAGTGAAAATGGAACTGAGACAACAACAGACTGAATCATGCCTCTGCACAGCAAAACTCCTGCCTACATAATCTGCATACAAGGCGAAGAAATAAAAATAAACATTAATGGCCTAACAAAAATATGTCCAAAGATAAATAAGGCTGAAACTATTGCTCTCTCTTACCAATGGGTGCCTTACCTCACCCGTAGGTCTACTCTTAGAAACGATAAACAAAGTTTCGTATTGTCGTTTTGAGTTACACTGCGCGGCATGTCAGGCAGCGAAAACTTGTCTTTTGACAGCTACCGAGTCGTCACGAAGTATATTACAAAACGACAATACGAAACTTCTTTTAACGTTTCTAAGAGTAGAACTGCTGTTTATCAACAAACAGTGGAAGCACCAACTTTAAACAGTATTTGAATTTATATAAGGTTTACAAATAAAGTGGCTATTGTACTGCAAGTTTTTTTTTTATACAATGTGCTGATGGAACAAACATATGGCCCACCTGATGTTAAGAGACATCCTTTAACAAAGTATTGCCGCTTTAGGAACGTAACCCACAATACACTGCTCTGCGCCCATCAACCTGAGGCATACAGCTGTTAAGCCTCGTGTGCCTGTAATTACACCGTGTTACGTTACTCAGTTATTTTTTATAACAATTTTATAACAGCAAAGTGAATCATAATTATTAAAAAGGCTCTTAAGCTCTATTTTATACGCCTCTGGTTGTTAACTTGTCCACAGCAGGTGTTTGGTCACATCACGTAGCATGCAGTGGTAATTAATTGTCTAGACACTTAAGTTAATGACTGGTTGCACAGCACAGTTGGTAATAGTCTTGCTTTCTGTGCTATAAGTAGGTTATAAGTGATTCCTTCAATTTTTTATATAAAATAAAATAAATAAATAAATAATGCTGGACAATCCACACAGCATCATCCAGCCCCAAGCTAAACAAAGCTTGTGTTATGGGTACTAGATGACTGATATACTTAATATATAATACTATATTACATATATAGATATTTTTTATTATACATATAAAATACCCAGAACACCCGGAATACATATTTGCAGATCGTACAAACATTTATCCCAAGGCGGGAATCAAACCCGCAACCCCTGCGTCGAAGGCGGACATTTGCCCACCGCGCCACATCGGTCGTCAAAGGTTATGATGAAAGGTTATGAAATAAGTAAGTTATGAGTGATTTCTGCAATTTTTTATATGGTTTTTGATAGAACAAGCAGTTGGGCCACCATTATCACTGTTTCCATCAGCTAGAGGCATACAGGTGCCTCTAAGACAAACCATCACGACAGCATAGTTTTTATGACGAACATAAATAAATAACGGAGAAGCAATCAATGGATTATTATAGGTGATGGTAAACACTTAACATCAAGTGGGCTATTTGGTCATTTCATCAACAAGTCATATAAAAAAACACACATCAATACTATTTAGTCTAAACTAAGCAAAGCTTAGAATAGAATAAAGAAGAATGAATGTTTATTCAACACACAACCACACATAGAAACAATACAGCAAGTGCCTGTACCTAATAATAGTAATAGTAGTAGTAATTAGTTTTTTTTACAACCGATTAGAGTGAAGCTCGGCTTACAAGTTTTACGAGTTAATTTTTTTATCTTCGTGGATTTTTGATTAAAGAGGCACTTTCTGGAAAAAGAGACAAAAAAGAGGCTAATAATATTTGCACCTTGTGGGACTGATAGTTCTTCTCATACTTTAAATTGATCTTAAAAAAATTGTGAAGATCTGAAGGTTTTCGTTCAAAACGCAGTAAGTTGCTACTTTTCATTCTACTTCGCTTTAATTTAGATTGGTACCACGCTAGATCTTCATTATTTAAATCATATAAATCGTGTGGAAGCTTTAAGCTGTTTCAAGGTTACCTTGCAGATATTACTGTATAAATGCTTCTTGATTTTGGCTTTATATATTTGTGCTGGTGAGATATACTATTCACAGAGCTAGCATTTCATTACTTAACGCCTCTAGGTCCGGACTCAATGTTTAAATTACAACCTCTATGGTTCTGTACAAGCTTGAGCTATCTTTAAGTGCTCAGTGACTTCAGATTTCAAAGAGATTTAAACATTTTGTGTCCTTTCGGGAACTTTGATGAGTCTGAATTTGAATTTATTGGTTTGGAATTATTAATTCTAAGGCCCAGTTGGGATAATTTCAAACATTCTAAGCAAACCCTCAATCAGAAAGGTTCTTTTGAAACCTCGAGTGAAATACTCAGCTTGCGGTTCAGACGACGGCTAAAGGTTAGCTAAAACTATAAAGAGGTGTAGTTTGTAAGTTTGTGAGGTTACAGGGGGTAATCTCTGGATACCGAACCGATTTTGAAAATTCTTAAAATGAATAATTTTTACATTTGCCCGCCGCGCCAAACATATAGTATACTAGCGGCCACTCGCAGCTTCGCCCGCGTGGCAGTTTTTTCCCGTTCCCGTTAATTTTTTGGGATAAAAGTAACCTATATGTTAATCCAGGTTGCAATCTATAATTATTCCAAATTTCATCTAAATCGGTTCACTGGTTAGAGCTTGAAAGAGTAACAATCATCCATCCATACTTACAAACTTTCGCGTTTATAATAGTAGTAGGATAATAGTTTATAAGTTAACTTTGACTACTAAAACTGCAAGCTCCAGACCAAATAACCCATCAAACACAATAAAACAAATTCGATAAGCAAAACGGTTCCGTCGTCGGTGTCCGAACAATAAACAACATTAGGGTTCCGTCTAATTAATATTTATGGGTGACTCGACGCGTCCGGCGAGATTCTTTCTTATTGAATCATGTCGCTGGACGGAAATAAAGTGACAATAATAGACTATTATGAGATTTGATTGGATGGTCACAGTTTATTTTATTAGATCAACTTAGGTATTAAGTATGCGGGCATATTTATTTTTCGAAGGTTGGCAATTTATAAAAAAATGTAGGGACGACTATTTTTTGAAATTTCATCCGCATGTCCTTAAATGTATCGTAGTGGACACAAGTTATTCTTGAAATGCGATATTGGACCCTTAGGGATGCAAACTTTCAAAATTCTGCTTCTAGTGCGTGCTTACGTACTACATGGAACACCCCTACCCCTTACGCTAACACGATTGACGTAGACCCGCGTCGAGCATACAAAACATCTGTCTCAGACGTTTTGTATCCGACAGACAGAGACAGAGAACTGTCACCTAGATTCAACTACATAGGTAGTTATAAAACGAATCTAAGTGATTATTTTGATTTAATCAAATAGATGCCTTTTGACTTTATCTTTGAGAGACAGAGAAAGCAGATCCACTTCGTCTACTAAAGTGTTATCATTTCTATGTAAAATATATGAGACCGATTGGCTTCTGGCGCGTACGAACGCGATCGGGTCTGCTCATAATGTGATTCTGCCTTAAGTCTGCCAAAAAGTAGTACTTGTAATACGAACTATATTGTAGCTATTATGTCGTATGGATACCTTACGTTACACGTCAGATTATTTTTAACCAGCGAAACGCGCGCGATCTCGTCCGCGTGAAGCTATTTTCATACAAATTACAACCCCCACTGTAAACGTTTAGGGGGTTGAATTTCAGGAATTCCTTTTTTAGTACACATCTACGCATCAAGACAAATATACCCTGAAAATTTCAAGTATCTACGGCCAGTGATTTAGGCTGTGCTTTGTCTCAATGCCAGTCAGTCAATCAGTCAGGACAAAGATTCTTATAATTAGTATATAGGTATAGATAGATAGATTTTTTTAGCTTTCTGAAAAAGATTTTACTAATTTATTTGCAGAAATACATGTAAAAGAAAACTAACTAGCAAAATGGTGGCAATGCAAACATCAGTTACATTCATTACCGTCATTACTTTCATTTATTTACGTACATTTTTGTTTGAAAAGACCCGGTTACCCTTACCGTAATACAGATACAAGATTACTCGTTACCTAATCGCGGTGTCCCAAAATAAAATGCTTCCGCTACACGTTCCGGCCATTGGCAAACATTCGGCCCACTATCGGGGCATTCGTACAAACGGATAACGCCTATCGCAACCCTCGAGCGAGCGCTGCCAAGTATGTGGGAATGCGGTGTCAAGAGGGTTCAGTGGAGGTCTTGTAAAACTTTCTTATTTTTATCAAAACTGTAAAACGTATGGAGCTAAGTAAACCAAATCCTAACAATGTATTCCTATGGATTAGACTGACTAAGCTGTAAGTATAACAGGTGCTGAGCAAGCCTTACATCATCTAAACTTCTATCCTAGGCACTGGAGGCATGTTTAAAAACGTTATCTCTGACACGATCGGCCGAATACGCAAACGCAACTTAAATTAAGTCGCGATTTTTTGACAGTTTACAATGAAAGTCTGTCAAAAATTCACTTGAGACGTGATTAAATTTAAGTTGCGTTTGAGTATTCGACCTTATAATCTGAATGCAACGGCCTCTTTTTATCAATAAAAGTTAAATATTTAAATACCAACGGACAACTTAAAAAAACTTGCGCGTATGGCAACTAGTTAGCTTGTTTATAAATGCGATGTTTTTTAGCACTAGGTTATGAGTATGACCTGAATATTCTAATCTATCTTTAAGCTAATATCAAAAGTTAGAATTTAAAGACACTAAATTGAACGAGGTATAAACGTACAGTTTTTTAAATAAATGCAATTTTTTACACTAACTTCAATCCTTCAACTTGAAAACATCCAGCGACTGCTTTCTCAAACTGTGAAGAAAAGCATTTAGTATTCTAGCAGCGGAGATGAGTTTGCACCCGGTCACACATGGAATATTCAAATACTACAAAAAGTGAGTATGTACCAAATGTTATATGCGAAATTAACCAACGTAACTCTTTGACAATTTCAAATAACCTTGAGTCAGTACTGTCAATCTATCAAATGTACAACCAAGTCTCAGTACTGTAGATTTGAGAAATATCAAGCTAGCTATTAACTTGAGGATTAAATTCGTGAGACTGCTTCTATTTTTGCTTTGGTTATGTACAACACGGAAACTCTGTGATCACCACCTTCTGTAGTAACGGGTCCTTCATTACAGCAATAAAACTAACGTTATAGCTACACGATGACCGTAGTAGTGTAACATGAAACTAAAATAGACGTTCTCATCGTAGGGATCTCTAAAAGCTCACCGGCTGACCGCAGGTAGCCATCGGGCGTGACGTACGGCACCGGAAGCGGGCCGTGTGCGGACTTCCGATCCGGTCAGCCGGAACGGTGCGCTTGGCACATTCCTATGTCGACGTGAGACTATGATTAGGGAATTTTGTTCGGTGTTGATTTCTGATATGATATATACCTATATGATATATGATGATATGAACCTCTATAACCCAGTGTATATCAGTTGTAGTTTCTTATTTGCATGGCATTGTGCATAGCATTGGGCACTTAACCTGCGAGAAACCCACAATACCTTGTATGATGCTCACTTAACATCAAGTGGGCTATCCGCTTGTTCCACCAGCAAGAACTACTTGAACTATTGATTTTGAGACCTATTTCAGTAATTTTGGTTCTTCTATAAATTAAGGCATTCCAATTTCAAGCCTACATATTATCGGGGATTATTTTTAACAACAAATAAAAATAATTCTTTACTGCCATATTGTTCCGGCTCTGCAATACACGGTACATGCAGTGGTTCTACAACATTGTACACTAGCGGCCAATAAAAGTTAAAACTTTTATTAGTTTCAAAGTGTTCCGATCGCGGTTGTAAAGTTTTATCAATGCCCGCTATTTCATACAATTCAAACTTGGTAATATTGTTCATGAATAAATGTTGACTTTTGATAAGACAGTCTTGTAGTTTTAAAAGTTGATACGAAGAGCAATATAATTTTCGCTTGATGATTTGTCGCTGCGGGTGACTTAAACAGCTGAAATGTGAAAGTTGCGGGTTCAATTTCTGTTGTGGGTCAGATTTTTAGATGATCTGTACCAGTAAGATGTAAGAGTGCGTTCCATAGGCCAAACCTAAGTTATTATTAAGTAACCAGTTAGAATTTTAGCAGCGGCTATGAGCTTGCAACCTGTCGCGTATGGAATACCAACTACTGTATGTTATAAAATGTTTGCATGTTTGTACACGCATTACGCAAAAACTACGGAATTTATGTTGATGCAATTTGCAGAATTACTTAGCTATACGCTTGCTAATTCTGCAATAAGTAACAATAATTAAAACTAATTGATAATGTCTAATTTAAAACTTAGCATGGGTTTTATTGAACTGCCATTTCTAAAGCGAGTGTAAAAAGCCCCCTTTTTAAACTAGCTTTAGAAATGACAGTTCAATAAAGTTTGTACAAAAATTCAAAGAACAACGCAGACAAGGTCGCGAGCGGGTCAATTAGTAGATAATAAAAAAATGATTGTGTGTCCTCAAGTGCACGAGTGTAAACGCTAAACCCATATCAGACACCGTGACTTAAGGAGGTGGTATCCGCCAACGAGAGGTTTTCTCCGTGTTATTTCTCTTTGATGAGTGAGTATAAATGTCCAAAAAAAATATATATTGCTTATTAAAGACTAAATTTTAATTTGAACAATTGAAATAATTCTAACTATATTATTACTATATGAAAAAAATATCCAAAGTGAAGCAATTTTTATTTTAAATTTGGTTATTTCTTCTAAACGGTATTGATTTTTAGTATTTTTTTTTCACACAAATATTTGTCAAAGTATTTATCACAAAGTGAACAATTGGCAGTTCGAACTAATAATTCATTAGGCTACAAATAATTATTTCTTGAATGCGATATGAAATGGAATGCGCGCGGGTCCCTGTGCGGGCGACGGGCGGCAGTGCAACTCAGTATAGACAGACTCCTCAAGGTCGTTGGCGAGTACCACCGCCTTAAAGAGTTACGCTCTGATTCAGCGACGTTTGTTATTCTTTTGGTTTGGTAAGTCTGTTATTCCATCAGGGCTCTCACAAAAACATTTTTTGGGTTTTGTGGTAAGTATCAAATTACAGTACATGTTTGTCATTCTTGCATTGTGTGTAATATAATTTTTTTATACGACGTGCTCCATGGAATATGAAGATGGTTCTCCTGATATAAATATCAAAACCATAATCATGATCATAAATCATTTATCTACAATAAAACATGCTACAAATACAGAAAACAATAACAATTAATACCTAGGTAAGTTTTTATAGAAATTGTCTAAGGTATTAAGCGTCTAAGCAATGTTAGGAAAAGGCGTTTTTCGTGGTAGACCAGTTGAGTTGTTGCCTCTAGTTATGACCGAGGTGAACGCACGGATGACGGTTCTATATAATGCGGGTCTTATCATATTTTCTAGGTGTAGCGCAGAATAAGATCACTTGTAGTCTAGTGATAGCAACCTCGCCTTCTGATTCTAATGTCACCGGTTCAAACCATTCAAACGATAAAAAAAATTATTGTGCACTGAATTTTTCTATTCGAAAATGTATTTATGTAAGAGAAATCCATGAGGTTGTAAACTATACCACAAGTACTTGCATAATAGTTTTAGTCTAGTCTTTAGCCTTTACTGTTCAATTAGCCAACACGGAATTGACGCTACGTTCAAATAGGTGCATCACAATAAAAAGTCAAACAAATGTCTTATTTCATCTAATGACAAAATAAATAACTTACTACTTAATGTAATCAATAAATTTAATTAATCCTCTACAATTATTTTGTAACATAAATCGGTTGTTCATTTTTGCAATTCTAATTTTTTTGTCGTTAAATTATCCTAATTGTTATTTTGTGATTTGAAAAAGCGCCATCTTGTGTGTTCAAAAATAACTTACATGTCACCAAAATGTTCTCACCATAGAAGTCTTCTGCTGGACAAACAAGAAGAGACGAGAGACGAGACTAAAAGAAAAACAATTTTGATTCTTTTCCATCCACATCCTACAATCCTAGCAACGTCATCGGGCCATTGAGTGAGGGACCTTACACATACCCACAACAAAAAGTAATCGAACCTTGCTCTAAGGTAATCAAAAAAGACCCTCATGCCTTTTGATGTAGAGTTGTTTTTTACCAGTGCTCGCAAACGATGAAAGAAAACTTCGCGAGCAAAGCCAATCAATGGCTTAGTGAGCTCCGTAAGTAATGACCATGTCTTTCCTATGGATTAGAAAGACTAGACTAAAATGGTATAGGTTCTGAGCAAGCCTACTCCATGTAACATATTCTTAAGACACTATAGCATCCCGTAAATAGGGGCATGATTACTTCCCAACGAGTGCTTTGTAAAAATATCAGATTTTTTTAAATGAAAAGGCTTCTTAAATAAATTAATAATATTGAGGTCTCCTTCTGTCAATTACAAAGCAAATTGACGGCTAACGTGATAAATAGATTATCTTTCTCTATTTCTTTATAAAGGAATTTTCCAGAATAGATTCCACAGAATTTTATTATCTGCAATGTTTATGTAGAAATATTTGCTCATTTCTTATCCACCGATCTCATTTCTTTGGAGGAAAGTAATAAATTAATCAAACTCAATCCTGAATCACAAATACTTAAAGAAATCGGAACCTCTAAAAGCTCCAGTTACATTGAAATTCCACCCAATACCGGATTGAACCAGTTTTTTTTGCTTTTCCGCTTTTATCCAACATCACCCGAGTAGTAGGTACGTACATACATAACATAGACGTGTGTTACTTTATTCATCAAACGTACCACGTAAATGTTCGCATCCAAATTCCGTTTTTGTTGTGTAGCCACATTTTTTTGCAACACAGTGTAACTGCAAACCAATAAAAACTTATACACTTGCGGCGCAATAAGAGTAATTAAATAACTCTGAAATAAAGTTTGTTTCCGATATTTTTTGCGTATCTTTTGCGTTACAGAACTTTGTTTGTGTAAACTTTATTGAATTTTTACGATTTGTTAGTTTTGATACGGCAAAGGTGAATGCGTTCGTGTGTTCAACAGAGCGTAAATTGATGGGACTAAAAAAAGTTTGGAAACTTTTCCACTGTTTTGTGAGTGTGCCTTTGAATGAAGCTACCAATATTTTTACGTGTGGAATCTTTTATTGGGATTTTTTTGGATTGAAAAATATCCGTGGCTTGCTGGCACAAAATAAATTGAATAACCCGGCGTGGGTTGAGGTGTGGGACTGGTGTAGAACACTCTGATTGACCGATTCTTTTTATATTTCCAAAAACATATTTGATTTTTTTTCAAAAAAAGCCTTGGTTCACCCCTTCACTAGAACAAAAATGTTATAGTAGACAATAAGTCAGTAAAGAGGGACATGACTACAAAAAAAATACACTACTAATAATGACCTTATTTCTGTCCATAGATAAAGACTGTTTAAACGATTGCTGTCTTTTATCACTAGGTACTGACAATTAGTGACAGGACTAATTTTAAGCAATATATAAATTTAAAAACTGTTTATAAGTATTTTATGTAGAGATCGAACCCTACCTACCCTACCTACCCTACCCTATAACCTACGGAAGGCAGAGCTTTTACTAACTGAACTGTGTGTTTAGTTTATTTCCTATTTCCTACCTACGTCAAGCAGTGGACTAATATAATATGATGACGATGATGATGACTATTAGAAAGCTATATTATAAATGAGTAACATGGGTCACTCTATCTACCAGTACAAAGCCGGGGCGGGTCGCTAGGTTTATATAAACCTAGCTTAACGAATACATTGCTTGCCATGGACTGTTGATGGTGCTCCCACGATTGAATACCTGTAATCTCAATGCAAGTTTAAAATAGCTTTTCAATCGGCGCGGGTCAATCCACCCCATTTACTGTAAAATCAATACGATCGAGTAAGCTTTCAGGCGTAATTGAGCTTACGCCATTACCGCTAAAAGGTGTAACAGTTTCTGTGCTGCATTTTAAACTGACTTTATAATGGAGGTGCTGTTTGACCTGTTTTATCGGAAACTAGCCCGTTGCTCCGCTATATGTGGTAACCCAGATAAAAACTAAAGTTTAACAGCAGTAAGGTTCGTCCGGTAAAGTACTACCATCATTATTTTGCTGTCAAGTAACTTATGCTTTTTTAATACTACTTGCTGATGAAACAAGCAGATGACCGAGCGATGCGAAGATTTATTTTGTTATAGGTGATGGTTACCACTTTACATCAGGTGGGCCATCTGCTTGATCCATCGCCAATCGTATGTTAAATGTTATTTTAGATCGTGAACTATATACAGTTTAAGTTTCATCCAAATTCATTCTACTATTACGGAGATGAGTGAGGATAAACAACACACGCACCAACAAACTTTCGAATTTAAAGTAATATGGTGTTAAATTGTAACGTTTGTACAATACTTAACTTGATTTTAATTATTTTAATGCAGTGTGTAAGATTGCTAAATATTTGTAGATCCTACAAACATTTACTCCAATGTCGTCTGTTTGGCCGCTTTTTTAAATTGATTAAAGCATAATGATGTAGATACATAATGTTTTTACTAAAATAACTAAATGAACTGGAAATATTAAATTAAATAAAATATTAAATGGAAAGTCAGTCAGTCAATCAGTCAGTTAGGATAAAGATTCTTATAATCAAAGAAGGTATTTTTTTGTTGGCATTTTGCCTTAGCAATGAAAAGTTTATTATACATAGAAAATACCCAGAACACCCGGAATAAATATTTGCAGATCGTACAAACATTTATCCCAGGGCGGGAATCGAACCCGCAACCTCTGCGTCGCAGGCGGACATTTGCCCGCCGCGCCACATCGGTCGCGGTAAATACAAATAAAGATTCAATATATAACAGAAAATACAACTAAAACTTACATCTATCGACATTTACAGCTTACCAACCAGTGCAATATAACTCGATAAACTATTTTGCTACAATACAATCCTATTGACTGTAAGACCAAGTTCTACCTCCAATTTGTATACAGTCATGATTTGCAGCAGTTTGGTAACTGCAATGTCTGCAATAGTCACAGCATCGTTGATTGCGCTTACAATAGGCTGGGTCATAGAATAAATAATACTAGTCGTAACCAAGATCAAAAGTAGCTTTACAATTTAGTGATCTTAAATTGGTGAAAATCTCAAAGTAGCTACCACATTAGTTTATAATATTATTAAGTCGTAGGTAGTGTATAATGTACTTTATACAAGGGTTTTGTAGTAGCTCAGTAACTCAACGTCCTTTAAAAATTATAATAATAATATAGTAAAATTAATACCTACAGCTGCTGGACTAATTTTAAGTACAACACATAGAAAATACCTCACGGTAAACTTGGTGAATATTTTCGTGATCAATAATATGATTTTCAAAGATAAATGAGGTTGTTGAGAGAGAGAGATGACATTCGATCTTTACAAATGGTCTTGTAAGTGGAAGAAGGACAAACACCTGTGCCAAGTACCGAGGGCGTAAAAGAGGCAGATTCTTTGAGATCTAGGAACGATGACGCGATAGACTAAGCTCAGGTTGGCTAATTAGTAGCTTTGATGTGCCACTTGGGGTGCGTGTATAACCAATCCACACTTTTTTTTTATGTCGCTAGCGAAACGTGCTATTTTGTCCGCGTGAAATTATTTTATACAAACTTTAACCCAAAATTTGGAAATTCCTTTCTTAGCAAACTTCTACCCTGAAAATTTCAAGTCTTTACGACCAGTGGTTTAGGTTGTCAATAGCTAGTTGTGCATTGTCTATATATATCAGTCAGTTAATGAGTCAGTCAGGATTGATTCTTATAATTGGTATTGATAGATATAGATAGTCCATGTAACAAAAAAATGTATGTAGATGTTTATGTAACAAAGATGCCAGGTAGTTTTGATACCTTGAGTTGTCAAGTTACTTATGACACTGTACAAGGACTATCCCGTAGAATACAGTAGCACCGTCTTCCAGCGGTCGATCGAGAGCAATTGCTGTACCTTGGTGGTGGTCATTCTTAATGGATGCTGGATTAAAATTCAGAATACCATCATCTGAAAACGAGCTCTAATGCGCATATAAGCATTATGGATTCTTCAACTTTTTTGGTCTTTCATTTTCCATTACTTGGGGGCTTTCTCACTTTTTAGCACGAATAAATTTGTCATTTTCAGGGTTCCGTACCTTTAAGCACTATAAGTACCTATACTATTATATATTTCGGTTACCTGATGTTATTTAATAATGCGGTATTATTAGTGAATATGAAAATAGTTGGTATGAAAATAACTAGGAAGGCGACGCATGGCGCCTCGGTAAGCAATAAATTATTGCAAGCATGTCGGTGTCATGGACTTGCCTGCTGCCGCTGCCTTTATTTGGCACTGAAAAAATAATTATTAAAACTGTGAATAATGTGATAAACTTTGCTTTGTTATGAGCCCGGTAACGTTGTCGGAAATCGCCAGGCAATTATACGAGCATTGTAGTCCGTCGAAAAAAAGAGCTTTGTTTTAAAAAATTGTGAGCTTAGTACAGGTTATACTTTGTGTGGCTATAACTTTTGTGTCAAGAAGGAAAAAAAAATCTAGCCCCAAGCTGAGCAGACCTTATGCCATGGGTAAATATTTTTATTATGCTAAGAAAAAACTTTTTATTATGCTTATTTATTTATTTATCAGTGGTTCCCATAGCTATGCTCAGTTTGGGGCTAGATGATGTCACTGACTGTACCTACTGATAACGTTCATATCCACTTGGGAACGCGCTCATTTGGAAGGCGCATGATTTTTTATGGCTTCGAATTTAATCAGGGACCAGGGACAGATTTCGACGCGAGGGTGGAAGCCTGTTCCGATAACGGGTCTTACACACTCGTTATTATAAATTACCCATTAAAAAACAATCAAAATAATGATTTTAATTAAATTTAAGCAAAGTATTAATGATAACAAAAACCGTGACCGCACATAATAAAACTTGCTGATGGAACAGGCCGACGGTCTACCTGATGTTAAGTGGTTCTCCATCAATCATCTTTTCATGAAATGGACTATGTGGAATTTATATGAACATGTTTTTTTTCGTTTTTATTTGACTTTCTAATAGAACAAGCAGGTCCATCTGATCTAAAGTGGTTATCATTACTTTTATAAAACAAAGCATAGCGTCGTAGGTCACGTTCGTTAGGGACGTGCCCTAAGATGCAATGCTCTGCGTCCATCAACCTGAAGAATATAGGTGCTAAGACTTATGTGCCGGTAATTTCACAGGCCTTTCTAACTGGTACACAGCAAGCTGCTTGGCGTCAGAAATAGGCATAATGGTAGTATTTTCCCGGACAAATCCTTATAAAAACCTATAAAACTTACCGTACATATAAGACTTTTTTTTAATACAACACAGTAGACAAACAAGCTTACGGCCCACCTAATGTAAAACGGTTACCGTAGCCTATGGACGCCTGTACGACTTACCACTGCACTGTAAGATCGTAAAAGTTTACTCTAAACTATGATGTTGCCCATATTCAGCATTACACGTCCTGCGTCAGAAATTATAATGATGATGATAAATCAATACGAAGGTAGTTAAAACTATTTTCGAAACGGAAATAACGAAATGCAAGAGATTATCTTATAAGCTCATTCAGCAAAATAAATGTCGATAAATGTAATGTCGTAATGTAAATTATTGAAAAGTCGAGAGAATTTAATTTGTTCAACCGCAATTGCCTTTTGAAGTTAATTTTATTCAATGGAATTATTAATATGTATCAACAAATTATTATAAAAGTATTTATTTTTATTTATAGAATCAAAGCTCCAATTATTTTCTCAGTAACAAACGTTTTGTTTTTTTTTTAAGTTTTTAATATAATTTTAAAGAGGGAAAAACTGCTAAAATATAATTATTATTTTATTTTGCTAAAATTACATTTTAGCAGTATTGTAACCTGGTGGGTCAAATAAATTCACTGAAATGGCTTGCACGTCGAGGTTTCTCTACAAAACCGATAAAATAAAGTGCATTATACTTTCTGAACTCCACTAAGATATATTTATTTACAATAGTAGCGAAATGCGCGTGACTTTGTCTATGATGTTATATTCATATAAACTTATACATTTTAAAAAAGTTATTGCAAAGAATTTAAAGAACAGAAAAGTTATAACAACTGTTAAATAAAACTATTCATAGCAAAACTTCACTTTACCGTGGTAAAGACAGCTCGACGACAGAGTTTTCATCGCTATTGTCATGTAAATACCCCTTTAAAACATCATCTCGTGATTTTTAAACACATGTTGCGGAAATGATGTCGCATGTGACAGATTTCCGATATCATGTTCACATAATCGTCGCCGATTACTTTAGAAGCCGTACTTGTATAAACGACGTCATATTATACGACGTCAGAAACAGATATTCAACATGACGTCGAGTAGACGCGGAAATAAATTTCGCACCGGAAATTTTAGGTTCGAAAAAACGGAAGAAATAAATGGAACGTCTAGGAAATTCAATATTTGAGGATTAAATCAAAACGGTTGTATAAAATAGCCCTTTTTCAAATGTAACGCGGTTTTTTATTTACTTACCTACTATACTTTTACGTCATGTTTTATAAAAAAAACCGCACCAATGGTTCTGGCACCAACTGATCAGGTGATTTATTCAACCAAGCTGACGTAAATTATTTTTATACATCAATACAAAATTAAGTAGACTTACATTCCTTTTAAGATTCCGTACCCAAAGGGTAAAACGGGACCCTATTACTAAGACTCCCCTGTCTGCCTGTCTGTCTGTCCGTCTGTCACCAGGCTGTATCTCATGAACCATGATAGTTAGAGAGTTAAAAATTTTCACACATAATGTATTTTTGTTGGCGCTATATAACAACTATAAAACAGAATAAAATAAATATTGAAGAGGGCTCTCATACAACAAACGTGATTTTTTTACCGTTTTTATTATAGATGGCCGGTTTTATTTAAAAACTATTTCTGCCTTTTTTTGCCACCAAGCAGCTTGCTGTGTTCCGGTTTTAAGGGCCTCAGGTTGATGGACGCTGAGTAGTGCATCATAGTCGCAAGTTCCTAACAAGCGTGACCTACGAGGCATTACTTTATTATAGGCGATGGAAACCACTTAACATGGGGTGGGTCATTTGCTTATTCCATCAACAAGTTTTATAAAAACAAAAAAAAAACATACCAGCTTACGTTTTTTTCCTAAATACGAATTTAGTAGTTTGTTAGAAATCTATGTAGGTATTTTGAAAGCTGGTGTTAGCTTAAAAGTATTTCATCGATACACAATGAGTCATAAATTATTACACCTTTGCCATACTGCGAAATAACAAGATTCGCTTGTCTATGTTCCATATGAGAATAGCTGGTTCATAACTACGGAGTGCTTCTGAAACCAGAACTAATTTTGCAATGAAAAGCAGCTACAGTTTTTTTTCTCCATGCAATGGTAAAAGCCTTTGATTTTGATATTTTCAGATATGAGGCCTCCCAGTAGTAAGGGCAGAAGGAAGACAGAATCAAGAGTATGGCTTGGTTGTTTAATCTTAGTTCGAAAAATCTATTGGTGCACGACCGGATTCGAACCAGGACTATAGGATCAAAAAGCGGGGTCATTTCCACTAGACTACCGGTGCTTGTTTGAGTAAGAAGTAAAACAAGTTTTAGAAAATTTGACTCTAAGATTAGACAAAATATCAATGACAACTTTGCAAAGCTTTTGTCCTTGAAACTTCAAAAAAATCGTAAGTGCATCAGCTGTTAGATTTATTAGCTTTGTTTGACGTTGAAACACCTTACTACATAACACTAAAGTGAATGACGTCCCCAAAGTTTGTTTGTAGACTCTATGCTATTAAAGTGCACGGAACTTTACACAATGTAGCGTTGGCTTACCTGACAAGCGGTATATTTTGGAGCTATTAGTATTAGAAACTATGATAGAATGAACAAAAATAATTATTTCTGAAATTTCTTAAAACTAGATGAATTTAAACGCTAGTTTCACAAGATTACTATTTATTTAGTATAGTAAATAAAAAAACACGTCTCAAGTGACAAATTTTTGACAGATTTTCATTGCAAACTTAAAAAATCTCGACTTGAGACGTGCTTAAATCTGAGTCTGCTTAAATCTTAATCTGAACTCAAATCTGATATTTGAGTATTCGGGGCTATATTTAGCAGTAAACATCAGTCCATCAGGATGAATGATGATGGACTGTGTAAAAGATGACATGGTGGATAAGAAAGCTGATAAACCCTATGTAAATTGGAATAAGTGCAGGAAAATAAAGATGATCTAGAATAGACTTCAAATTGAAAATGATTACAGTAAAAGCTCTTAGGTTCCAGAATACTCGCCTATGATACTGTCAAAGTTGTTGACACAATGCCCATGGCTAGCGTTTGGCGCTGTAAATTGTACGGAAGGCATGACGTGCCAATAAGTACTAGTAATTGTAGTAACTTGTTAGCTTTGCAGCCGTATATGATGTGCTTTGAACATACAATAACAATGTACAGTATATTTGCTGGTGTTGATGTTTGAGCACGCAAACATCATTTTATGTATCTAGCGGTTTTGAATCGTACATACCCTATTATTATTGTAAAATTCTGTGTGTTTTAAAATTCTGAACCCCAATAAACTCTGGTAGAAATAGTTGATTCAATATTTATTTATTTCAAGTACCGCTAGAGTATTTTAGTAGTAGTAGAGCTCTTTGTGAAGGGCTCGTCTGGAGAAGTACTACCACCATGCTTATTTCTGCCGTCAAGCAGCTGGCTGTGTTTCGGTTTTAAGGGTGTTAGTGTCGGTGAAATTACAGGCACATAAGGTTTAACACATGTATGCCTCAGGTTGATAGATACTGAGCAGAGCGTTGTAGGACTCGTACCTAACAAGTGTGCCCTACGATGCAGTACTTTGTTATAGGCAATGGTAACCACTTAACATTAAGTGGGCCGTCTGCTTGTTTCAAAAGAAAGTTGTATAAAAAAATAAAAAAATAGAAAACAAAAACGACGCGTCAAAAACGACGCCAAAATTACCGTGACTATCGTAGTAACGGTAACTTTGGCGTCATTTTTGACAGTTTGCAACCGTGCTATAAGAGCGCACGGTATGGGGCAGCCATGTTAAGTTTTCCGACTAGCTTGCTTCACTCGTAATAAAACGTAGTCAGTAACGTTCGTAGCCAGGGGCCAGCTGTAAACAACTTTACTAATAGCCACTTAAACTTTGCGAAATCGCCACACTTGGGAAAAGTCAGTCTTGGCCAAAAAATATGTTGGAACCCAAAGTGCGAGATAGACACTTTGGGAACATTTTTCTAACGTGGAATTAAATAATGAAATATGCTTTAAAACTTCATGTATGTACAGTCAGCTGCACTAAGATGTGTACTTCGTAATTTTCAAAATGGTGATACAGCGTTATCTATATAAGAATCTTTGTCCTGACTGACTGATTGACTGACTGGAAAATAGATAACGCACAGCCTAAACCACTGGTTGCAGAGACTTGGAATTTTCAGGATAGTCTTGGTGCTAATAGGTTATACTAAGAAAGGAATTCCCGAAAGTCAACCCTTAAGCCGGTTTAGTGGGAGACGAAGTTTGTATGAAAATAATTTCACGTGGACGAAGTCGCGCGCATTTCTCTAGTAACAAATTACATGGCAAAATACTCAATAAAACTGAACACACCAACCGGTTTAATTAAGTTTTTGCTTTGTAAAAGTTTCTTATGGGACTGTGATATCATTTTGAAAGTTAAGATTTGTATACACTCTAGTGCACTTGACTGTACGTAGACATTTTTCAGATTCAGAAAAATAAATTAAATTAAGCTTTATAAATATTTTTTTATTTTCATTGTTATCATATGATTATGTGCCTGGAATGAATTGTTATCTAAATAAAAATATTTTTAATTGAAATTATCATCTAATTTAAACAATTACACATTTTTGTGCTAATTATTTATTGTAACTTGCTCATTATATAATATTATTTTTAGCTTCAATTGTATGCCCTATGTATTAGTTTTACTTTTAAGATTAGTGATAAGTAATAATGATAATATAATAATATTGTGTTTATTTTTTTAATAAATAATATGAATAAGAAAAATCTATTTCCGTGTCTCATAACCACGAAAGGAATCTGTGCAAAGTACCCTATAAAAGTTTCTGTTACCATAAATCGAGATCTCGTCAGAAAAACACATTTTCCTGATGGGAACATACGAGATCTACTGATCAGTGTGATTGAATAGGTATTGAGGCATTGGCAACCCCGCCTCTCGATCAAACGACTAGATTCTGTGATTGTGTATATTTCGGCTTAAAACAGATAGGAGGTGAAACGGTACGTTCAGTTGTACGACTAGTAAAACGCGTTCGTCTTTGCCTGCGTAAAGTTATGTTCATACAAATTTCAACTCCGGCCGGCGCCCATTGGCAAGGTATTTTTTTGCGACGAATAAAAATATAACCTAATTATTATTATTATTTTGTGCATTTTATTTTAATATAAGATAAAAGTAAAATGTACAAAATAATTTACATGGCATGTTTATATACCTATCCTTAGTTACTGTAATTAGTGAAACATCGTTTTAATCAAAGAAAATTAATAAATGAATAAAAACATTTATGAATGAATCAAAATAAAGTTGAAATTTCAATGTTAACGGTCGTAACTACAAAAGCAATACCGCGGTATGCTTAGGTATACCGTGTCGGCAGCCTTCAACTTTTTTTTTCATATTTTTAGGTTATATTTTAAATCGTCGCCTAAAAATACCTTGCCATGCCGTGCCGCCAATGAGCGCTGGGTCTTAGAGGTTGGATTTCAAGAAGTACTTACGGGTTGAAGTTTGTATGAAAATAACATCTAGTTGACGACCGATGTGGCGCGGCGGGCGAATGTCCGCCTGCGACGCAGAGGTTGCGGGTTCGATTCCCGCCTTGGGATAAATGTTTGTACGATCTGCAAATATTTATTCCGGGTGTTCTGGGTGTTTTCTATGTATAATAAAAAATATCTATGTATGTAATATAATATTGTATTAAGTATATCAGTCATCTAGTACCCATAACACAAGCTCTGCTTAGCTTGGGGCTAGATGATGCTGTGTGGATCGTCCGGCATTATTTATTTATTTAGTTATTAGTAGTACTAGAGCTATACCCCACCCACTGATTGACTGACTGACATGCTCAATTTCGATAAAGGATAGTTGGGTATGGATGAGGTTTTTGTTCTGATCCGAGAGTTGATGCAGGGAAAATTGTTAGCTGTCAAAAGAAACAAAATGGCCGCCGTGCTAATTTGCAAAATCGCAAACCTTGACCGATTTCGTTCGTTCAAACGTTGGGTTCGAATGAAAAACTTGATAAAACCGCAGTCGTTTTCGCTAGTACTTAATATTATTGACCACCAAAATTAAAAAGATTAGTTACAACTTATTAACGTACCACATAATTATGTTTAAATTTTAATGGTATATTTTAGTTTGGCTCAATATAATTATAGTAAAACTCATTTATTTCATTTTACAAAGTTGGTACCTAGATAGGTATGATGTGAATACAGAGTGTAGGAGTTATCTGACAAAAGAAACAACATACAATGTACCCACTTTGCAAGGGACTGTAGCTTGAAAGGGGTTTGTTAAAACCTGTAATACAAGTCTCCAGGTCCTCCCACCATGGACATTGGATCTTATTTATTTTTAATATAGGCACTTCTAGAGAATTTACATGAAATATTTCGGGATTCATCAAATATTCGCGTGTGGCTAATACTTGCAAATTCCTGGCTAACAAAGCTTATCACAGTTTATGCATAAATAAGGAGATACTAGTCGTTTCGTATAAAGGACTGCCCTCTTATGTATGACAGACGTGGAGCTACGAAAAAATATATATAAATAGTATCTCGAATTTAATCCCCAAGCACGGTAGATATCCCTTCAGATATTTTAGTATCATGTATCTAATTGAGGTTTTTCGAGAGGGTTGTTAGAGGAACGTCCAGATATTACATTTGGTACATGCCGGTAGTAATAGTAGTTGTTATTTCATACGTAACAGGTTGCAGGCCCATTTCCGCTGCTAGAGTACTAACTGGTTTCTTCACGATGTTTTTCTTCACTATTTGAGAGCAATTGACATTACGCACATAACTTTTTCGAACATTAATTTATTATTTACCGTCAGGCAATTAGAGTCTATTTATGGTAAAATCATGAAGTTTTTTCTTTTCTTTTTTTCACAAATGTTTGTCCACCACAGTGGGAATCGAACCCACAACCTACGCGTAGAAGCGTATAAGCTACAACCGTCTGAGCTCTGAGCCAGTCTACCAGTCTAATGTATGATCTGCAAATATTAGACACGAGTCTGAATTTCATAATTAACTTTGCAGACTCCCATCAAAGGAGTGTGGAGTTCATAATGTCGAGTCTGTATGACTTCCAATGTTATTTTACCTCCTATACCATTTGATAGTTTACACAGCTGCCAATCGATTCTAAATCTATTTGCGTATCAGTACGACTGAAACTCCATTACTAAATCTGTTTTCGTACGTTCATAATCGCGTCTTAGAAATAATTCACACATCCCACGAGAACAAAGCGTCGCAGAGTATTTTGTGCACGACGATACATTGTACACTTGCGCACATTAATATCTTGAAACTAGACCTTTCGCTGAACGGTCTCCAAGGCAAAGTAAACTTTAATTAATAGTAGTCTTAGCACTGGTTTTAATTTATAAAACCGCTTAACTTTGTTCGGTATAGACCTTATTTGATAGGGCCCTCGATGGATCGGAAAAGAGTGGCGTGCTAGAAAGGTCTGTAGCAGTGGGTGAATGTAGACTGATTAGATAGATAATAAAAATAATAAACATTGACATCGCCCTCTAGTCCCAAACTTAACGAAGCTTGTACTATGGAAACCAGATAACTGATACACACTTACATACTTTGCTTTGTAAATAGACAGGTAGGTAACACTTTATTGTACACAAGGATAATTTGTTAAAAACAGGCAAGTTAATAAAATACAATAATAATAATAATGCTGGATAATCCACACAGCATCACCTAGTCCGAAGCAAAGCAGAGCTTGTGTTATGAGTACTAGATGACTTATATACTTAACTAGCGGCCGCCCGCAGCTTCGCCCGCGTGGCAGTTTTTTCCCGTTCCCGTTATTTTTTCGGGATAAAAAGTATCCTATGTCCTTCTCCTGGCTCTAAACTACCTCCCTGCCAATTTTCAGCTAAATCGGTTCAGCCGTTCTTGAGTTATAAGTGAAGTAACTAACACGACTTTCTTTTATATATATAGATACAATACATGACATACATAGATAAGGTGCAAAAGAATTCCGCGGCTACCGTGCGGTTGGCCGCATGACATAAATTTGAACATTAGTGCTAAGAAAATAGAGACGGTTCTTGATAGATAGACTAAATATTTACAAAAATCACAGTGCTCAAAATGAGATGAATAACAAAATAAATAAAGACCTCATCAGTTATCTTGAAAATATATTTTTTATAGTTAATTTATGAATAATAAATAAATTAAACATTTTGTAGCAAATACTTAATTTTAATTGGAAGGACTTTTTTTCTACTAATACGAGTGGAGCCTCATACCAGTTTTTTGTGTACCATGTTATTAACTTCAACGTGACACAGCTTATAAAGGACACTTGCTAGACAACTCAACTAATAAACTCTGAGTAAATTCACGTTCAAGGTAACGCCGAGTTTATTGGTAGTAGGGTTAGGCAAAGTATTCTTACAAAAGAAGGGGCTAGGCGCCCTTGTGCTAATAATAATAATAATAATAATGCTGGACAATCCATACAGCATCATCTAGCCCCAAGCTAAGCAGAGCTTGTATTATGGGTACTAGATGACTGATATACTTAATATAATACATTAATAACATAGATATTTTTTATTATACATAGGAAACACCCAGAACACTTGGAATAAATATTTGCAGATCGTACAAACATTTATCCCAAGGCGGAAATCGAACCCAATCGCAGGCGGACATTCGCCCGGGGCCACATCAGTCGTCTAAATTAATAAATAACGTAATAAATTTTCTACGTTTACATTATACATTGTGTAGTATTAAAAAAAAACCAGCCAAGTGCGAGTCGGACTCGCGCACTCGATGCATATTGACACGTGTCTTGCTTCTCTACGAAACATCCCCAAAAACCACCCAACCATTTCACTTTCTGGTGAGCGCTCGGCGAGACAACATGCCTTACAAAGCACAACGGATACGAGTGGCGGTGTCCAAAATGTGTTGTTCGTCGTGATCACAGCAAGTCAAAATCTTCCTGAGGATGCTTCGTTGAGAAGCGAAACACGTGTCAATATCTTAGGATTAAAGTGGCAGAATTGTACTACTGTACATGTAAAATCGTCTATTTTATAATTTTACCATGGACTTCCGCAAAGTCACACCTGAATTAATTACCTAAACAAGCATGGTGATTTTTATCTGAACGACGCCTTAAACAAATTAGAAGCTTTATTTGGGAGCGATCCAGTTGTTTACAATAGGCTGTGCACTTATGCTTCGAACCCGGAACCTTTCCTGTGAGTCTAATTAGAAGAACACGCTTTACTTATTCATGTTAAAGTGCCATCCAGCTAGCAATTAACTTTAATCTTAATATGAAGAAAATTTCGCTTTTCGACGCGCAAATTCTAAAGAACATTAATTTAGAATTTAGTATAGAATTTATGTACGTACGCATCTTTATAAACGATTTCACTCAAAAATTTAATCTGGTTAATTTTTGTGGTTTAAATATGTACGTTTGAGGTCCGTGTCTTGTAATGAAATATCATCAAATTCAAGTTTCAATTGTGTCAATCTCTAAATAGTATTCATCAAAACTAACATTTTAGACAGATCTAATTTCGACAATCGAATTCTAGTTTCACTCTCGTTTCAGCTCCAAAAAAAATCACGTTTATTAACGTCGTTTTTTGTTGTTCTATGTCTGGGTGGTTTATGTATTGTACGTATTTTTAAAAATAAAACTATAAAGTATTCTATCAGCCACTTAGTCTAGAGGGCATTTTGTGAGTGTGTGTCAATAAATTAAATATTTATTATTTCAGGATTTATTTCCTAAGTAATAGATACAGCTCGAAAGGCTCTAAGTAGTCCACTAAATCGCAGTGGGCGGCGCATTGTAAATCACCCAGCGAACTCTGTAATAAAATAGCACCCAACGGCGTAGCGTAGAGCCTTCTTTATCGACCTCCTGCTGGAAATTATATTTCTTGACCTACGGGGTCTACGCTTGCTACGGCGTAGTTCCGTAACCTGCTACGGTTGGTTTTGAATTTATTATTGGTAGGAGTTTTATCTTATACCAGCGGTCCGTCTCGGCTTCGCACGGGTTTTAATAAGGATCCTAACTTTTCTTTAAATATAATATAGCATGCCAGTACTCTCAAACAGTGAAGGAAAACATTATTAGATTATTATAACATATATCAACAAGCCGAAGTTATATTTAAACGTACCTACTTTTAGCGGTAGATTTAGGGGGTACCCTAAAGACATCCTTAGAGAATGTTCAGAAGTTACTCAGTCGCGAGGAATACCTCGCCACAATAGGGGCTTAGACTCACCTAACTTTTCAAAATAATCCCTGGATATTGATTACCCACTGAAGAAATGCTTTATCACTTTGACTTTGTATTAAAAGATCAATGAGGGTATAACTATTGGATTAAAGATTTATCATCATCATTTTCATTCCCATTAAAGATTATGAACTTTTTTTATTTACCATAGCGTAGCGTAGCGTAGTACCTGACTGTAAGATTAAACCGTCAGACGATCACCAGTATTTAGAATTTTTAGATAACGATAACGATAGCTGTAACGGTCCAAAATGTCATCGTTATGTCATTTTCAATCTTTTCAGTTTAACTGTCAGTTTACAGCAATTGGTTGATTGATTGGAACGTGATATTTGATCTGTGGAGTAAACGCCACGCCCCTTAATGACCGATGGGTCCATAGAATTCTTTAGTCCATATTCTTAGGATGGGTCAACCACACTGCTTCATTTCAATTAATATATTATCAACTTCCCACATTTTGATGGGGTTTTATATTTTACTTGAATAGTTCATCGTGCTGTTTTATCTTAATGTTTCCTACCTGAATCTGGTATCAGCTACATTTGGGCAGTCTTGAACAGATTACTCATTATCTACCTACCTATTTACTTACAGTTTCACAGACTTTTAGTGATTTTGCAATTTTAATGAACACACAACGACAACAAAATTTCGGAACACTACAACGACAACGACATTTCGGAACACGACATTTCGCAACACGACATTTCGCAACACGACAACGACATTTCAGAACACGACATTTCGCATCACGACTACGACAACGACATTTCGGAACACGACAAAGACAACGACATTTCAGAACACGACAACGACAACGACATTTCAGAACACGACATTTCGCAACACGACGACGACATTTTGGAACACGACAACGACATTTCGGAACACGACAACGACAACGACATTTCAGAACACGACATTTCGCAACACGACAACGACATTTTGGAATACGGCATTTCGCAACACGACAACGACATTTCGGAACACGACATTTCGTAACACGACAACGACAACGACATTTCGGAACACGACAAAGACAACGACATTTCAGAACACGACAACGACAACGACATTTCAGAACACGACATTTCGCAACACGACGACGACATTTTGGAACACGACAACGACATTTCGGAACACGACAACGACAACGACATTTCAGAACACGACATTTCGCAACACGACAACGACATTTTGGAATACGGCATTTCGCAACACGACAACGACATTTCGGAACACGACATTTCGTAACACGACAACGACAACGACATTTCGGAACACGACAACGACAACGACATTTCGGAACACGACAAAGACAACGACATTTCAGAACACGACAACGAGAACGACAACGACATTTCGGAACACGACAGCGACAACGACATTTCGGAACACGACAACTACAATGACATTTCGGAACACGACAACGACAGCGACATTTCGAAACACGACAACGACAACAACATTTCAGAACACGACATTTTGCAACACGACAACGACATTTTGGAACACGACATTTCGCAACACGACCACGACATTTCGGAACACGAAAACGACATCGACAACGACAACGACAACAACAACGACATTTCTGAACACGACAATGAGAACGACAACGACATTTCGGAACACGACAACGACAACGACATTTCGGAACACGACAATGAGAACGACAACGACATTTCGGAACACGACAACGACAACGACATTTCAGAACACGACATTTCGCAACACGACAACGACATTTTGGAATACGACATTTCGCAACACGACAACGACATTTCGCAACACGACATTTCGTAACACGACAACGACAACGACAACGACATTTCGGAACACGACAACGACAACGAAATTTCGGAACACGACAACGACAACGACATTTCAGAACACGACAACGAGAACGACAACGACATTTCGGAACACGACAGCGACAACGACATTTCGGAACACGACAACGACAGCGACATTTCGAAACACGACAACGACAACGACATTTCAGAACACGACATTTTGCAACACGACAACGACATTTCGGAACACGAAAACGACATCGACAACGACAACGACAACAACAACGACATTTCTGAACACGACAATGAGAACGACAACGACATTTCGGAACACGACAACGACAACGACATTTCGGAACACGACAACGACAACGACATTTCAGAACACGACATTTCGCAACACGACAACGACATTTTGGAATACGACATTTCGCAACACGACAACGACATTTCGGAACACGACATTTCGTAACACGACAGCGACAACGACAACGACATTTCGGAACATGACAACGACAACGACATTTCGGAACACGACAACGACAACGAAATTTCGGAACACGACAACGACAATGACATTTCGGAACACGACAACGACAACGACATTTCGGAACACGACAACAACAATGACAACAACAACGACATTTCGGAACACGACAATGAGAACGACAACGACATTTCGGAACACGACAACGACAACGACATTTCGGAACACGACAACGACAACGACATTTCAGAACACGACATTTCGCAACACGACAACGACATTTTGGAATACGACATTTCGCAACACGACAACGACATTTCGGAACACGACATTTCGTAACACGACAGCGACAACGACAACGACATTTCGGAACATGACAACGACAACGACATTTCGGAACACGACAACGACAACGAAATTTCGGAACACGACAACGACAATGACATTTCGGAACACGACAACGACAACGACATTTCGGAACACGACAACAACAATGACAACAACAACGACATTTCGGAACACGACAATGAGAACGACAACGACATTTCGGAACACGACAACGACAACGACATTTCGGTACACGACAACGACAATAACAACAACAACGACATTTCGGAACACGACAATGAGAACGACAACGACATTTCGGAACACGACAACGACAACGACATTTCAGAACACGACATTTCGCAACACGACAACGACATTTTGGAATACGACATTTCGCAACACGACAACGACATTTCGGAACACGACATTTCGGAACACGACATTTCGTAACACGACAACGACAACGACAACGACATTTTGGAACACGACAACGACAACGACATTTCGGAACACGACAACGACAACGACATTTCGGGACACGACATTTCGGACAACGACAACGACAACGACAACGACAACGACAACGACAGCGACAGCGACAGCGACAGCGACAACGACAACGACAACGACATTTCGGAACACGAGATTTCGCTACACGACAACGACATTTCGGAACACGGCATTTCGCAACACGACAACGACAACGACAACGACATTTCGGAACACGACAACGAGATCGACAACGACAACGACAACGACATTTCGGAACACGACATTTCGGAACACGACAACGACAACGACAACGACATTTCGGAACACGACATTTCGCAACACGACAACGACAACGACATTTCGGAACACGACAACGAGATTGACAACGACAACGACATTTCGGAACACGACATTTCGCAACACGACAACGACAACGACATTTCGGAACACGACAACGAGATTGACAACGACAACGACAACGACATTTCGGAACACGACATTTCGGAACACGACAACGACAACGACATTTTGGAACACGACAACGACAACGACATTTCAGAACACGACAACGACAACGACATTTCGGAACACGACAACGACAACGACATTTCGGAACACGACAACGACAGCGACAATGCGAGCATCACTGCTTGTTGGCAGAAATATGGGTGGTAGTACTTCCCCGGGCGAGCCCTTCCACAAAAAGCTCTACCACTACTAGCTGAAGTTAATATATACCATATTAGTCGAAATCTAACCGATTTCGGCTACGGCGACTGTTTACTGAACAGGCATAGTGTTATTATAACCTTCACAATTTCATTAAACTAGCTAAAAAAATCAAATAAAAAAATTGTTGACATTTTAACTTTTAACTCGTAGTTTTTATTACAAGATTACTTTTAAGACTTCGCAATGAACGAGAGAGTAAAAAATTCTTTGAGAAAACCTCATTCGCAAAACAAACTTAATATTCATTTTAATTTAGTTTATTAAATTTTTAACGGCTTCTAATGGAATTAGAAATATGATATTAGATATAGTTCAAAGTATTGGATTAAATATGTTTTGAAAGTTAGTATTATGTTGAAGTGAGGTACAAACGTCATTTTTTTACCTCAAAAACACATATTATAATCTTGCTGTGACACTCAACACTGATTCATGTTAGTAACATCTACCGTAAATTTAGCCCGATGTTTAAAACACGGCAATGAAAGCCATATAACGAGAAGAGTGTTAGATATGAATGTGAAAGGTTATAAAAGCAGAGGAAGACCAAAGAAAAGATGGATGGATTGCGTGAAAGATGATATGAGTAAGAAAGTAGTGAACACTGAGATGACGACTGATAGAAGAGAGTGGAAGGAAAAAACCTGTTGTGCCGACCCCACTTGGGATAAGGGCAGGAAGATGATGATGTTTAAGACACGGCAATTTGAATATTGTAGTACCTTTACCCTTCCGAGCAGTCTTGTATGTATGATCTGGTGTTGTATGATCAGCGGCGGCCTTACCCATTGCGAGGCTCCGGGCGGCAGCAGGTCTTTGCGAGGCCCTTTGTCCTTCGTGTATGGGATCAAAATTATAAGTTTAAAATAAAAAAATGGTTAAAAATCTATATTTTTTAAAATCAGCTTGGGTTGTTGCGTGAGGCCCCTGCAAGAGCGAGGCCCTGGGCGATTGCCCCATTCGCCACCCCCTAAAGCCGCCACTGTGTATGATTACTAAAACAAATACATACATGAAATTATTTTTTGTACATCTCACAAACTATTAAAATAAAATCATACAAAAAATAATAAATATATGTAAAATATAGCCTATCATTGATAATTTAATAGAACTTTGTACCCATAGTGTACCTAGTCAAGAAAGAAACGTCCCACATACTTGAGTGTGGCTTTTGAGTTAATTTAATTAACTGATTTCCTGTTAATTTTTTTGTTGAAATTTTGAGCATTATTGCGTAAATATTTTTATCTAACAGACTGATCAAGCTCGCCGAAAAGTGTGGACTTTAAGCGTTTGTTAAAAGCTGTTTTATATGTGTGCGGCATACTGGTTCGTTTTTGTGAGGCATTTATTTAAAAGCGAAGGACAATAAAATTCTACATTTTATTCTCCAATAGTCAACTAACAACGAAAGAAATAGTCATTCTACTTTCAAACCAGCGGCAAAATGAAAACAAAAAACTGTAGCCTTTTTAGTTCACGTTACTGTGTTTACTTTCGAAAATAAATCTTCTTTATTATCAGCACAACCAATTTTCCATCAAACACTATATCTTCGAAAAAAATAATTCGCTTCAAAAAGAAGGCAACAAAAACCTTCCTTCTCTATCATCACATACGTCACCGAGCGAGACAGAGTCTAATAAATAAGGTCACACAAAAAACACGTCGAGAACAGCAAAAATCATAAATATTTTACTGGAGCTCCTCTCAGGAGACAGTTTCGGGACATTGCGGTCATTAGAAAAGTTTTAGTGGCCATTAAAGCCTGTTTTATATTACCACAGGCCCGCGGAGATTTACGCGAGTCCGTTGTATTCCACATTGTATTTCGAAGCGTGTATGCTTTCGGTGTATTCTGAGGTTTTCGGAAAGGATTTTATTGGTGGTACGGCTTGGCATGGCTTCCGGAGATTTGTAGAGGGCTAATGGTATAAATACTGAAATGTAATGCTGGACCCTGTTGTGGAACATTTTGCAATTATTGTTTTGTTATACTAAATACTAGCGAAACGCGTGTGACTTCGACCGCGTGAAGAAATGTTCGTACAAATTTCAACCAGCGGAGGTTGAATTTCAGGAATTCATTTCTTAATACACCTCTACGCACGAATATATTCTTAAAATATCAAGTCTCTACGACCAGGGGCTTCATGATGATATTCCTAACTTAACCTACTAACATTTCTATATTTCCCTAGCTGAATAAAACGGCTGCATAAAAATATTTATTAGTGATCTTAAACCTATGTACAACTTATGCCTATTCCTTTATACTATCAACACTACAAAGCAAACGGCCCTTCATTAGCGGCGGTGACCATGTTACTAGAGTTACCCCACGTCATAACATCTACCTGCATGCCTAATTTCAGCCCGATCTGTCCAGTGGTTTGCGATGTGCGTTGATAGATCACTATGTCAGTCAGCCAGTCACCTTCGAGTTATATATATTTAAATTTATCTTAGCTAGTTTTGAATTCAAAATAAACCTAAATTTCTATTGAATAGTTCTTATTTTCAGATGGTTACAGTGGTGACTAGATAAATATATGGCTAGACAATTCGTCTAGCAAAACAAAGAAAAGACTTAGCTTCCGCGCTCTCCGTCCAAATTTAACACCATTCGTTATTTAAGGAGCCACTCCAGACATGCACTTCGTTGTCTGAGTCTGAGTACGGCTTTAATCGAATCTTTGACTTAGTTCTTGGACTTCACCACCTAATTACAGTCACTTTTGCACGACTTTTGTACTGTTTTAACTGAATCTATTTAGGGTAGAGTAATTTAAGAGCACTGGTGCCCATAAGCATGGGTGTATCGATAGATAAAATTCAACACAATAAAACAGGGTTCTATCAAAATTTATTAAAATTGGTAGCATGGAATTAGAACGCTTGGTTGATAAATTTGACAGTTTTACAAAAATTTTTGACAAGCTTTCAACAAGGAAATAATTCGATAAAATATGTCGTGGCGAGTTCTGTGTTAACGTGTATAAAATTCGATAGATAATAATAATAATAATGCTGGACAATCCACACAGCATCATCTAACTCCAAGATAAGCAGAGCTTATGTTATGGGTACTAGATGACTGATATACTTAATACAATACATTACATGCATACATTTTTTATTATACATAGAAAACACCCAGAACACCCGGAATAAATATTTGCAGATCGTACAAACATTAATCCCAAGGCGGGAATCGAACCCGCAACCTCCGCGTCGCAGGCGGACATTCGCCCGCCGCGCCACATCGGTCGTCATTCAGTCAGTTTGTCGATACAACAAGTTTGTTGACCGAAATTCCATGATCGCAGCCCTAAGTGACCTAAGTGGTAGCCACCTACCATTTATAAGGTCGTGGGTTGGCATCTCGGTGCACTGAATTTATTTAAAATGGTTTAATTTAAAAGCAGTAGTGGCCTAAGTGGTAGCCTCCTACCATTGTGCTTTATAACTCAGGTCATGGGTTTGAATTGGGTTTTATTTTCAAAAAAATTAGGGTTCTTTACCAAAGCCCGAGCGAAGCCAGGACGGACTGCTAGTATTTTATTAAAAGACGCTAACATAAAAGCTTAGTTTTGCGTCACCTTCAGATCCTGCCTTGAAATAGAGTCAATTTAAAGAGAATGGTTGAAACTAGCTTTAGCCCCGACTTCACTCACTCTCCGCAAGCTTTTTATGGCTTAAAATTAATTAAGACTTTAATTGGACTTCCGTCTGCTAGTTAAATGTTTGAATATTTCTTGGAAATTTGCAGAGTGCAGTAATAAAGGTTCTTGAGTTATAATTAAAGTTTTTTTAAGCTTTCACTCCAAAGACGGATTACACTTCAAAGAACACTTTAAAATGTATATAGTTCACAAAATTGTTTCTTTGTAACAATCTGTTTTTTATATTAACAATGAGTATTAAGTAGATACATACATGTACAATGTTTGTCCATGGTGAAGATTGAACCTACAACCTACAACGCAGAAGGCAGAGCTACTATTAAATGAGCCTCACAGCTTCTCATTTTACTTTAATTTGAATGTTAATTACTATTGTTTATATTATATTTTAATTATTCTGTGATTGTGATTGTCATTTAATATTCATACGCCCGTGAAAGTAAGTTTTAGTTATTAAAATAGGTTGGAGTTAGTGTACCCTCGTTAATTAATAAAAGAATATAATAAAACCGCCCTTGAAGTCAAGGGCGAATTCGCTTAAAACTATTTTAAATTTCAAGCCCTACTGTACTCCTTAGTTCCAAGAAAACGGTTCAGTACTACCTTTACATACACATATGCAATGATTCGCACTAAGCGTTTCGGTTCTACCTTCATCATTCCAACCGCTTTGAAGTAGAACTCATTATGAGCGTATGTGAATTTAAGTGCCAGTTCCTCGCGACCAAGCCTAGAGGCCAGCCTTTTTTTATACAACATATACACAATGTTGATGAAACAAGCATATGGCCCACCTGATATTAAGTGGTTACCATCGCCTATAACAAAGCACTGCGTTGTAGATCACGTTCGTTAGGAACGTTACCTATAATACACTGCTCAGCGTCCATCAACCTGAGGCATACAGGTGTTAAGCTTCATGTACCTGTAGTTTCACCGGCACGTACACCCTTCAAACCGGAACACAGCAAGCTACTTGGCGGCAGAAATAGGTATGTGGTAGTACTTCCCCGGACGAGCCCTTCACTAAGAGCTTTACTACTGAAAAACATATCGCCTATCGCCTGAACATTTCAAGTCTCTACGTTCAGTAGTTTAGGCTGTTGGCATCCCAATACAGATAAATATAAAATGTTTAGTTATCTATGGTTTGGTTGTCTATTGGACACGTTTTGAGAGAAAACGAACAGCCATTACGGTTTCATACTTATAGTCCGGTCAAATTAGATGGGAAAACAAACAAGGGAAAGATGGGGAACTTTCATATTTTATTTTTAATCATATTTTAAACAATCATACTGATTTTCAGCTTGGTGGGAATTTATGTAGCTTCGAATGTCTAAATTGACCGGGCTATTAGACCTAATAACTACTTGTCAACCAACCATCTTGCACGTACCTACTTAGAGTAATAAAAGTTTGTCCTAGCAGTCAACATTAGTGTTTCAACATCAAGACCCAATCCTTACACACGAACTAGCCTCACCATCCTATAGGCCACAACATAGGCTGTGTGTTTTCAAGTGTAGACCTGCAGGTTGTGTGACGTGCTTTGACTTGTGGTGTGCGTCACGCCTATGAGTAGATCACAACCCAATGAAGTGTCACTAACGTGTGCGGTCAGCCGCCGCCTTCTGCATTCACCGCAAGTCCCGAGATAAGGCACAAACAATGAAAAAGATTTGTAAGTTCCGTTTTGAGTAGAAAAGTTATAAGTGGAAAGTAAAATTTACTTGCGACAGAACTGTTACTTGTTATCAAGATAATCGTGGTTTTCATTAATTTATTTCGCAAATTATTTAAAAAAAAACAAAACTTAATTCAGCTATGTTCTTAGTTGAATTCGAATACTTTTTTATTTCCTTACGAAATCTACGAAACTTTCCTTACAGGCTGCCAACCATTCCTGTCCAAAAAAGTTAGCTTCCTTAATGGAATAGACGTTGAAACTTAAGTAGCTAACTACAAGTTAACAATGTCGATGTAACTGGAAGAGAACCAGAATGCTATCAAGGGTTGGTTTTACGACACACCTGACCAGCATTCTTCTTGTATTTTTTCTTTTATTTTAACCAGGGTTCCAGTAGATTGGCACCACACTGCAGTTTAATTATTTACATTATTCTTACTTTGTAAAAGGATCGTACAGAAAAACGGTAGGAACGTTTCTTCTAGGCTTGGTCGCGAGGAACTGGCGCTTAGATTTACCTAGATTTAAGACGTTTCAAGATTAATCCGCAGGGATGACTAATAAATGATTTTTGACTTTGACTTTGACTTTGAGTAGGAAGGACTTCATTTTTTATCTTAAGTTCGTGATTTCGAATCTAGTCGAGACCAGTGGTTTTTTATTATTGCTGTCTCGCGTTTTTATTCTATACGACTTTCTAATGGCCCACTTGACGTTGAGTGGTTACTGTCACTTATAACAAAGCATTGCTCTGCAAATCACGTTCGTTAGCAACAAACCCTACGATTCATTGTTTCAAGTGGACAACGTGAGGCCTACACAGGTGTGCTTGTAATTTCATTTGAATGTCATTTAATTAAGTTGTCCATTTGTATAAACTTGTAATAAGTAAAGAAAATGTTTTAATCTTGACTGTTTCTAATTCCAGAAGTAAGTATGGGCCGAATTTTATATTTGAACTTACTTCTGATTAGAGTCATCAAAAAATCTTGATCACGTATTTTGACAATCTCTTTTCTGCGGAATAGACTAACTTAGCTGTAAGGATGAATAGGTAGGTAATCAAGCCTACTCGATCTAAAATCTTGTCAAATGTTACTGTCACTATTAATTTTTTATTTGAATTGCATTGCGCGGTATCATTAACTCAATTGCAAAGAATTGCATTGTTGCCGCGCAGTGTAATATAAATCATAAGTTTAATCGTGCTTCGTCCTGAAGTACCTAAGTCCCAACCTACTGCTGAGTAGGCTGTGACTAAAAGAAAACCAAAGTTTTATCTGCATTACGCGTGTTATGTAAATTGAGGGGAGTTGGTTGCCGCTAAACTTGTTGAAAGCAACTGGGTTCTTTAAACATTCAGATCGCTAAGATACCTTGGGGATGTGGGAACGGCAGATAAGGTAATGCAACAAAGTAAAAAAGTTCTGGATTAAGATTCCCGTACTTTGAAAGGTAAGCACTATCATGAGATACCAACAAAGTCCTTTAACAATATAGTGATGATATTTGAGGCCGCCCGTAGCCCGACCCTTAAGCACGAATTCTCATTATTATTATTAAAAACCTGTAGTGCTCCACTGCAGGGCAAAGGTTTCCCTTCCTCTGGACCATCTAGGCCTACTAGTATCCTAGTATCCAACGTTGTCAAGACCACGAAGTCACTAGACGGACTGAGAACGCCTGGAAAGGATATTGGGTCATGAAACAATTAATGAAAGATCCCATTGTCTCAAAAGAGGAAGCTCATGGAAGTATGTCGTCTCTGTATTCTCACCTACGGCGCACAAACTTGGTCTTTGTACTAAAAATCAAATAGTCCAAACTCAGGGTTTGCCAGTGAGCCATGAGGTATAGTATTCTGGGAATCAAAGTCACGGACCGCGCGCAACAGCTCCAACTTTGTTCCAAGACACAAATCGCGGATGTCGGACAGCATGCAGGTAAATTAAAATGGGATAGGACTGGCCATGTCTGCCGCGTGTCAATTATTGTGCTATGGGCTAAATGCACTGCAAATTGGACGCCTAACAATGCAAAACGACCTAGCGGTAGACCGCAGCGAAGATGGAGGGGTGAAATATGTCTACCAAAAGGACTAGTCTACAACGGTCCATATAAGAAAGAATCGTTATAGACTCATTAATTTCTCTGTTCATTATGATTCTTTTTGGTACCATTTATTTTAACCTTCTTTTGTTAGGCTATATTTTTATTACAATCTAGTTTGCCGTCTTAGTCCTGGTGTTTGTGACACTATTCTCTGGTTAGTTCTCACTTAGTTTCGACTCAAGCTAACACCGTAATTTGGTCGGGTTGTTTTACTCCGTAAATCTCATCCACCTTTTCATCAGCCCAAAGTTCTAACCTCACGTTCACTTTATCGTGAAACTTTTCACTTTCCACACGCGATTGACGCGAACTCTCAAATAAATGGATACTCTTTGCACTCTTCAAGTTATCACAACTTAGTTTTACTTTCGTGAGATGGTTAGAAATTGAGAAGGTAGACGTACTCTAAATATTGAGTGGGAACTTTTTCGTTTGAGAGTTGAATTTTTATGAGCATCTTTCTAAGGCATTTTATATTCTTTTAGCAGTTTTTGAGAACTTTATAAGTAGTGATCTTATTACTACAATGGAGTTTTAACGCTCTATCTCCTCTATTTCGACGACCGAAGTGGCGCGGCGGGCGAGTCTCCGCCTGTGACGCAGAAGGTTGCGGGTTCAATTCCCGCCTTGGGATAAATGTTTGTACGATCTGAAAATATTTATTCCGGGTGTTCTGGGTATTTTATATGTATCTATGTATGTAATATTGTATTAAGTATATCAGTCATCTAGTACCCATAACACAAGCACTGCTTAGCTTGGGGCTAGATGATGCTGTGTGGATTGTCCAGCATCATTTATTTATTTATGAATTTTTGACTGTAGGTTTTAGGAGTTAATACGAAGAGTGAAGAAGTGGGGATTGTATATTGTAAGTAAGTATGAGCCACGGAGTAGCTAAGCTTGGTTTTACGTGGTAGATCTGAAATAAGTAAATCCATAAAAAAAACAATGTCATTGATATAATAACTCTTAGAATCAAGCAAGTTGAAGTGGCAATAGCCACCTTTTTACGATAGGCGAGAGACATTAGCATGTAGTACACTAATACTGGTAAGACTGACTACAGTGGGGAATAAACATTCTCAAATGGCAACTAAAAACAGGAAAAACAAGTATAGGATGCTCCTTAGAGTCGATGATCTGACAACAGTGTAAAGACCCAACGAAGTCAGTGGATAAACAAGGCTTCAAATTATTTTTCCTGATATGTATGATTAGTGACCTACTTAGTATTTTTATACCACATGTATCTGACACATTGAGATGGCCCACCTGAGGTTAAGTGGTAATAATAATAATAATAATAATAATAATAAATATATATAATAATAAAAATTTAATTTTAATTTTGTTTTAATTTTAATAGAAATGTTTGTATGCTAAGAAGCAGAATCTAGAGATCTAATATTTTAACCTACCATCTAACTATTTGTAACACCTGGATTCACAAACAATAAAATGATTTGATTTGATTTGATTTGATAATAATAATACCTCACAAATCACACACGTTACCCCTTAATTTACAGCCTTGCGTCCTTACAGGTGATAAACCTGGTGTGCCTATTTTTGCATCCAGGTCTTTCCTAGTACAGCAACGAAGTTATCCTCCCATTCGGCTGTTGGTCTACCAAGGCCTCTTTTGTGTCCTCTAAGACTACATAAATGTCTAAAAATCTCGTTTAACTATTTTTTTTTCAAATTATTCTTCCTTATTTCATAAAATAAATATATTGATTAATTTTAGTTTAATAAAATTCCTACCAAACTGTAGTATTTTTTAAATACTTACGTAGCAAATAGATGTGACGTGTTAATTTTCTTTTAAAGTTATAGCATTATTTCCATCTTAAAACTTGAGCAAACTTTAAATTTAATTAGGTTGATTTATTAACGTTAACTTTTGTTTAAGTGCATTCCGTAGAGACAGGTGACATTTTATATTAAAAAGTTCGTTATTTATTATTATAAGAAGTCTTATAACATTATTTATTTATATTTACAGACGACATCAATGGTTATAATAAAAAAAGCCTTAAAAAAAGTTCTTTTAAAAACCCAACAAACAATAGGCTATTGCATTCTACATGATTTATTAGGATACTTGTATTGTAGTTGCAAAATTATTTTATTTAATAAAAAATATAAGTAAGTAAGTACATACCAATTATAAATACTTGTATTAGTCATAATTTTCTTTGTAAATAAATGTATAGTAAGTAAGCCACTAATATATACTATTATTATGTTGTACTAAGAAAATAACTTATGAAATTGAACCTTTAAAGAATGGTGTCTGTGGTTTTATTTATTTATTACTTATTTTATTTTATTTTACCAATCGCAAAAATAAGTTTAAATGTAACACGCCCTGTAAAATGCTGTCCACAGAAAGTTTCAGCAGAAAAGTTGTTCGAATTAAAAACCTAAACACAAATAGCCGAAGCCAAGGGACAAAAACGGAAGGCAACAAAAGTTATAAGACAGTTTTAACTCCGTGACGGAATAAACTGCTAAGAAGCACAGGTCAGATAAAAAGAAAAATCAGATATAACCAAACCACCAACCAAAAATCAGATATAACCAGTGTGAGCCAAATTTTACAACGATACACTTGCAGGTAACAAGAAATTAGAAATTAGAACAGGCGTTGGTAGTAGTCATTGCCGCGCAATGTATTCAGTTCAGTTTTACAATGTATTATTACAAAGCGTGATAAAAGTACTAGTGGTTATGTGAGAACAGTAGACCTTGCGAGCCATACCATGCATTAACCGACACTTTCCCCTTTCCTATCCTTTGTCAAACACGTACGCACAGTACGCGCCAAATTTATTCTTTCGCGCCTTCAGCCACTCGTATGCAAGAAGAGTAAAATGTCTCTTAGAAATGAGTTGACGCTTTACAAAACTTGCATACGACCTATCATGACTTACGCCTCCGTAGCGTTCGCTCATTCGAAAAATTTAAAACCCCTCCAAGTCATTCAAAATCGATTTTTGCGCACTATTACGGGTGCCCCGTGGTACATGCGTAATATCGATCTTCATCGAGATCTCGAACTCGAATCTATAGCCGAATTCATGAAACGCGCCTCCAGGCGGGTTTATGATTCGGCTCCCCACCATCCGAACCCCTTAATTAACTCGCTACCTGATTATCCAGTAGATCCGCTCGTTGAACGTACCCTCCGTAGACCTAGACACGTTTTAGGTGACCCAGATGACACGATCACCGCCGCGAATGCGGCGTGCTCGTTGCCAACAAAACCATTTTTGTAATGGCGTAGCGCCTTCTGCGCTCGCCAGTAGCCCGGTAACGCTGTCGGAAATCGCTAGGCCATTATACCAGCATTTTAGTCCGTTCGAAAAAAAAAACTTTCCCCTTTCTCAAAATGGAAATCCGACCATATGCAAAGCTATAAAGCCATATATAAAGCCTTTTGCAGCATCTTGAGTAGTAAGTCCATAGTGTGCTAATTGTCGTCAGAATCGGTTGAAAAATGCGACCTATACTAGAGACATACAGACGGACATACCTAAGTATTTTTTGGCCGATCTCGAAACTAAAAAGAGAGACGTTTCACTCGCTCGGTCAATAAAAATGGCCAGCGGAAATACAATCATTATGCTAAAGTAGTTTGTAATTTACGCATATTCTATTATTTGAATGGAAATATATACATCTAGAGCCTAAGCACACCGCATTTTCTATGCGTGCTGCGCTTTCTTTTCATAGGCTCTTGTAGATACAGAATTAACAAAACAATGTGAATCTATAGTAACAAGTTTTTATTCATCATTTATAAATTTTAAATTAATCGGTTGTTACGTAATCAGGCTGGTTTCCGTAACCAATTCAAAGACTTTTTTACTGTCGTACAAAATATTTTATTTAAAAGTTATTATTTGATAAAATGGTATTACGTTCCGTGTTTTGGTATTATGTTATGTAAAGCCTCGAATGAAATATAGGCCTTTGGGGTATTTGGTTCGTATATAAAACAAGCTCTATTAGCGTGGTCCTCGTTATACTCTGCGGTGGAAATATACATAGCTAGGTCATTGTTTAAATGTTTTACGATATCTTTTTCTTTCTATTGTGAAGGAAATCTATTTTATTACTCACTTTTACTACATTTTTAAATTTACAGAGCCTGAATTTGAATTGGGCACAAGCGCTTTTGAGAGGTGTAGGCGTTTGCTGAGAAATCTTTTTGCGAATTCGCACCCAAATCGTTGTCAAAGTTTGTATGAAAAACCAACGAGTCCTTCCATAAACAGAGACACCAGGGTTTTAATCATTCTTGGAAAATATCGTTATAACATACAGTTTTAAGCACAGTTTAAAAATTTATTAAAAAAAACTCAATATAAACATCACAAATACAATAATGGACAATATGGACATATACAATAATTGGCCACGGGTGATTGTATGTGAAGGAATTTGGCTAACATCAATATTTAGGCGACTCTCAAACATCTAAGCTTTCGCAATTATAATATTAGTAGGATTGTAACTGTTAATATTTCCTTCAGATTAAGAAAACAATATAAAGTAAATATTTGTGGACATATAATTATTTACACAAAATCATTTAGCCTCAAGCTTGTACTATGAGAACCAAATGACTGGTAGACTACGTATTTTTTGTAAATACATACTTAAAATATACAGAAAACAAACATCTATTTTCATCACACAAATAATAATAATAATGCTGGACAGTCCACACAGCATCATCTAGCCCCAAGCTAAGCAGAGCTTGTGTTATGATGTTTGATCTCGGTCGAAATTGAACCCACAGCCCGCAGCACTACTACGCAGGCAGGGCTACTACGAATTGGGCTGTGACGGGTATCGAATAAGATGAAAAATACAGCAAAGTGTCTTGAAATACTCAATACGTTAGTACAATTTTTGGACACAGAGTGACCTAGCTGTAGTACAAGTTGGTATTTCAAAGAGCAACAAAGCCTCTCATTGGAGTTATAATATAAATAACCTTAATGTTTGATCTCTATAATATATGTTAATATTTTCACGTATACAATGCGTAATTTAGTATTTTGCTTTTTTTAAACATTAAAACGTTGACTGCTCTCACGGCTTAGTTTTTTTATGTGACTTAAGATAGTTCATTGATTCAGGAGTGACTTTGCTGAAGTCCATTATAATATTGAAAAATAGTTACTTCAATCCTTAGATATCGACACGTGTTTCGCTTCCCTACAAAGCATCCTTAGAAAGATTTTGACTTGCTGTGTTACGGCGATCAACACATCTTGGACACGGTGAAGTGGTGACTCGTATCCGTTGTGCTTCGTAAGGCGTGTTGTCTTCGTAGAGAAGTAGCAGAATAGTACTATATATTAAATCGTCTATTTTATAATCTTTTACAAAACTTGTTTATGGAATAAGCAGATGGCTTACCTGATGTTAAGTGGTAACTATCACCTGTTTAACTATTTATTTGTAAATTTTTAGGGAAACTTACAGTTAGGTATGCAAAAATTCAAATGATGAGATGAGAATATAAAACCTACCTGGATAGACTACCTACTACTACTCAAATTTATTAGAAACTATGATATCTGTTTCAGGTTACAGGTTCGTTCCCCACCGAGGGCAGACATTTCTTTCAAAATATTTATTAAACAACAAACATAGCCCTTAGTTTTACCTATACCTATTATACTTATACTCTTAGTTAGTCTTACTCAAAAATTCATTTTACAAAAATCAGATACAGTACTTATCAAAAACAAGATTGGCTCCTTAGTTTTCGGTTTGAATTGAAAGTCCTATTACAACCGTAATATAACTATGTTGATGTTTTTCAGTTTTTTATCAAAGACACGGCCGTTTTCTGACGGAAATCGTGGCTGCCCTTGTTTCTAAGGAACCAGACATTAGCAGAAAGTTGTTTTTCACCTTTCCGGGAACTTTTTTACCGTAAGCTAACAAACTGGACGAATTAATAAAGGCCACTGGTTACTTACGGAACCTAAAAAATATAATTAAAAAGAAAATTCGACCCGACCCGCGATCAAATTAACACGACTTCTTCCTAACTTTGTGTAATTATAAAAAAAAACTTTTTTGAAAGCTGTTTCCAAAAAACTGGGAAATTTCGCCAAAACTCTACAAGAGCAGGTAAAATTGTTTCATTCAAGACTTGTTTTATTTTTCAATCGTTGTTTTTACTTCATTTTTGAAAGTGGAATAGTCATTAAAACTTTTTGACGAGTTCGACTTTAATTGTTAAGGGTATCTTGTTAGCAATAGAAGCAGACAATAAGGCTGGCAAAGTTGTGTAAGATTTTCGTGTCGATATCGACGTACGAGTTTGAACAAGTTTGGGAATCAAGGTAAACTTTGATAGTTACTTCTAGTTGTTATTTGAAGGTCTTTCAAGATTGATGCGATGCTTTTAGGCTGGTACGTGCCTGAATTATAATATCAAAACTATATACAACGCCTATCTAAGGTTCTAAAATGGCGCCCATAAAATAAAACATAATTTATCTCAAAATATATGGGGAAATTGATGTCCAGTAGAGGCATAATTAGGCTGATATAAAATGGTTTTATGGGACAAGCTTAACCAAGTAGATATGTTTTCAATGCCATGGCTACATAGTATTACTAGTAAAACGCGCGTGACTTCATCGGCGTGAAGTTATTTTCATACAAACTTTAAACTCTGTTGTTGAATTTCGGGAATTCCTTTCATAATTATACACCTCTACTTACTAAAACAAATATACTCTGTCTATATGTCAGTCAGTCAGGTCAGGTCTGACAAAAGTTCTTATAATTGATATAGATAATTGTTTTTCACTGTTTGTTAGAACGTTAGTAAAAACTGAAATACGCTGTACAAACATTCCATTAGTAAGACCTTCATCCAAATAATTACACGGTATTTCATAACATACGTACGTTTACGTTATAGCAACGAGTCTTCAGTAAAAAGGGGGTTTTAAAATAATGAACAAAAAAGTAAATTCTATAGTCTTTTACTACAATCTTTATTTATAAGAATATCAGTTATTTATGATAAATTGTAGTTTTTTAATCTAGAATGTTAACCAATCGTTGCGTGATGCGCTTAGCAGTTTTCTTGAAGCCATCACTCGCGTACAGCAGACCATCCTTACCGAGACCATACGGCTTCTCATCTCCCGTGCGCAGGAAGTAAAGTCCCTTAGTCCCTGGCTTGCACCCATAGCCCATAACACTAATATCACCCGAGCTCTCTTCCCGAGTAAACTCCTCCCAGCTCTTGCAAGCTCTTGCTAGAAACGCCTCAGGGTTCTTCACAGACTCGGCAAACAGGTTCACTACGCGATTGTGAGAATCGAACTGGAATAAGCTGTTAGGTTGCTGTTCACCTCCGTTGGGAAAGAAGTCTACATGCCCGACAGGTGACGTCATTCCGTAAACTCCAGCGTTTGTATGGATAACATCTACAAACTCCGCATCCGTTGCAGCAAGCCTCAGTTTCTTGTCCTCATGACTGAAGCTAGGCCCAGCTGGGTCTAAGCCGGAGATACGGCCAATTAGCGTTCCAGTGAGGGAAAGGAAAGCCTTGCCAGCGAATCCGGCTATGTGAGCGCCAAGACTGTGACCCACCAGGTGAATGTCTTTGTGGTTCAGGCCAGATTTTACCATCGCAGCCAAGGTTTCTCCAAACTTTTCTCCTATGAAACGGACGTAGGTACTGGAGCGTAGATAAAGGTAGCGAATGAGCGGACTCGCATCAAGAGCTAATATGTTACAGTGGCCTTTACTCTGAAACGCTTCATTCACTACGGCGAAGTTGAAGAGGGTAGGGTCATCAGTAAAACCATGGAAGAAGATGACGAGAGGTTGCTCGGGGCTGTACCTTGGAGATTTGAAGAGCTCTTCTGCTACTGTACTAAGCTTGAAAGACGTTTGTAGCTCATCGGAGATGAAGGTAAGAGTCAGTTGGTCGACGTCCGGGCCCTCTCCTCCATGCACCTGCTCGTAGTCTAATCCCATCAGTTTCTTCACTTTACTAGATTGACTATTGCCAAAAGACATTATGGTCTGGTCTAAAGGCTTCATAGCACTAGCCATTTTGTTCTTCATAGTCTTTCCCGCTTTGTTGACAACTTGCTTAGTTGTATCCAGCATCTTGCCGTCTGGTTTGTCGGCTTCGTGCTCGACCATGGTTGGTGACGCAGTTTCTTTTGCGTTGGTGCTGAACATCTTGATAATTGCACAGGATTTCCGATCAATTAGTACAGAACACTATAGTAGATCAGGGATCTGTATACAACAGAATTTCCAAAACCTGAGACACAAGTGATCACCACTAAAGGTGTATATAGCACTGACCACTTAAGGCCGTTGCTGTCCCTATAAATCCATTAGTATTTATACGATTCTCACAAGGAAAATAATTAATTAACATTTACGCAACTATAATATGAATAAGGACAAAATAATAATAAAATTACTACTCTTAAGTTTCAGAAAATGACTCCATGACGTAGCCTTACAAGATTTTTTATGCTACTGCTTTTGAAACAAACAAAAAACCTACCTGATGTTACGTGGTGACCATCACCTATAACAAAGCATTGCCTTTTAGGTAGCGCACGTTAGACACGTGCACTACCCTGCATTCATCAGCCTGAGGCATACTGGTGTTGGTGGTGGTAGTGGTGTTGCCTGTAATTTCACTGGCACCCACACACCCTTCAAACCAAAATACAGCAATGCGAGCATCACTGCTTCGCGGCAGACATTGGTACAGTGGTAGTACTTCCCTGGACGAGCCTTTTCACAAAGAGCTCTACTACTACTAATATATATATCTGTGTATGGTAATTTATGAGAATGACTTTAAAATACTTTTAATTTATAGTCCCTCGTAGTGGTATTAGCTTAGAAAGAGGCCGTCACAGCTCAGTTGGAAGTAGCTCGCCTACTCTGATACTGTCAAATTTGTAGACCACTTGTAAGGTCCAACGAGGTAAGTCCAGAAAGAAAGAAAAAAGAAATAGCATCATCAGAGATACGTCCAATAAAGAAGTTTTGATTTGATTTGAGATAGTACATTTGGTACGTCCTCACATTTTGCAGATGTTAGGATAGATTCCATACATGACAGGTTGCAAGTCCATTACCGCTGCTAGAACACTGACTGGTTTTTTCATAGTGTTTTCCTTCACCGTTTGAGAGCATTAGCATTGCTCACTTACATTTTTTGAACCGAATCTGTGTACTGATTGTAATTGAACCCACGGTTATAGGATCAGAAGGCGGGGTCACTACCACTAGACCACCGGTGATCTCAAGTCCGACTTGGACAAAAAAAGTCAACGGATAAATCTTCGGTAGCGTTCAAGAAATAACACCATGTTTTTCATATCAGAAACCACAAAACCTCAAGGCGAAAGTGAATAATGTCTACGTGTTTCCAGGGATGACTTATAAACGTAGGTCATGGTCGCTAATTAGTGACCTGCATACGTTGAAAATTGCACAACTGGCTACAATGGAGTTTTACTTCGTGATAGAATCAGATATTAGGAATTCAAGGACACTAACACATTTTGTCAAGTTGAAGTGCCGATGGGCAAACTATACAACACATAAAACGTAATAAAACCTCTGAGAAAGGTTTTGAATGGAAGAGCATTAACTTTCCCTGTAAGTACATAGGTACGTATTGTTTATTATATATTACATTTTATTATGTATTAATAATAATAATAATAATATCTTTCTTTATTAGGAACACAAAACATAGGACAATAAGTTGATTTAGAAAACGATGACATCTGTAGAAGTTATAAAAACTATTGCATCTAGGTTTGTGTATATTTATAGTAGGTATGTTTGTGTATACTATAATAATAATAATAATGCTGGACAATCCACACCGCATCATTCAGCCTCAAGCTAAGCAGAGCTTGCGATATGGGTACTAGATGATTGATAGACTTAATATAATACATTACATACATAGATATTTTTTTATTATATTAGAAAATACCCAGAACACCCGAAATAAATATTTGCAGATCATACAAACATTTATCCCAAGACGGAAATCGAACCCGCAACCTTCTACGTTGCAGACGGACATTATTCGCCCGCCGCGCCACATCGGTCCAAATGGGAACCAAATGACTGATAGAATACTTATTTGTTTTTTTTTCTAAATAATATACTTAGAATACAATGTAACACCCAGACACAGAACAAACATCTATGTTCATCACACAAATGTTTGTTCTCATTGGGGATCGAACCCACAACCAGCACGGAACGCAGAGCTAATACTTATTTGTAAGGGTTGTATTGCAATCGAATATAATTAATGACTTACGCACAAATTAGTCACCGTGATGCTTAAACACCCAATTTGTATACGACATTGCCTAGTTGTATTTATTATTTACGTTTCTCTAACATTAGGTTATGACGTGTAAGATTGACTAAGGTGAATAATTTTCTGACGTAAGTTCGTAAAACACCATAAGAATTAACTATTAGGTCATATAAAGTCTCGTGGTAGTCAATTATTAGTACAATTTGCTGCTTCCTCTTTTACAATTTGCTGATGGAACAAGAATATGGCCCGCCTGATGTTAAGTGGTTACCATAGCCTATAACAAAGCATTGCCTTGTAGGTCACGTTAGTTAGGAACGTGCCTTACAATACACTGCTCTGCGTCCATCAACCTGAAGCATACAGGTGTTAAGCCTGATGTGCCTGTAATTACACCGGCACCCACACCCTTCAAACCGGAACACAGCAAGCTGCTTGGCGGCAGAAATAGGCATGGTGGTAGTACTTCCCCGGACGAGCCCTTCACTAAGAGCTCTACTACTACTAAAAACCCTCATCCCTTCCAACAACATCCCGTTAATAGGTGATGAGTAAAATGCCGTATAAATCATCTACAATAGATGCAAAGGCTTGTTTACTTGCTTACAAGTTAGGTGACAAAAATAAAGTTGCAATCCGGCTAAAAGCTGAACTAGTTTCAGGGGAGTTTTACGCAATAAAAAATGCGCCAATGCCAGCGCGCACTGACAAAGTGCAGCTGTGAGGGCATTACAGACGAGACAACCTGACATACAATCCTACCAACATCGAACCGCTCGTTACGTAGCTTAATTGCTTGGTCATTTCTATCTGATCTATATTTCTGTACTTGGCTTCCACTGGTGTCGTTTAAACTAGCAGTCATGCATTCGGGAGTAATTTTTTATGAAGTAAGCATTGAATGAACGCTTAAATGAGGTCTAAGTGCAGCGGTGGACTTTTTCAAGCTGATGATGATGATTATAATGAGACATTGGATGTCTATGCATAAGATAGAACGATCCACCATTTTATCTCTCAAATAAAAAATATGATGGTCTTGATACACAAAAATGACTTTTATTCGACAAAAATGACTTTACACAAATGCTTAATATAAAGTGAGAGACACATTCCAAATGTGGATACCATATCGACTGACAGTAAGAATGAGGTCTCTGATGCTGAAGATAACAATCATACATTTTCTAACACTAACGCTAATCGAAGAAAATGCAAGGCGTTGACATAAGGTAACTATAATAAAGTTACGCGATTTATAGAAAACAGATATAAAAAAAATAGTACAAAACAGAATAACTTCTAATAAATGTCTTGGCTTACTGAACGCTTCCATTATGCTGTCAGTCTTGGGTCGAGTGGTCGTTGATCCACAACGGCCTTAAACTCTATCACAAAAGTTGCCCACTTGCTCATACAACCTTTTTTAGACTACCAATAATGTAGGTGACGTTTTCTCTTATAAAAAAATTACTGCCACCAACCAAATTGGCTCATCTGCACAACCCCCCATGGCACGAGACAAAATGTCGCCATTACAGTCCTGTGTGCAATACTGTATGAGTTGTTACTCGGTCACTGCTACCACAGTATAAATATCTGTTTCTACCAGACCAGCCTTGAAGCGATGGTGATCGAAAACGAAAAAACTGCAAAAACAACTTTTAGCTAACTTGGCTTTCATCTACCATCAGCGGCGGCCTTACCCATTGCGAGGCTCCGGGCGGCAGGTCTTTGCGAGGCCCCTTGTTCTTTGTGAAAAGTATGTGATGCGAAAGTAGGTCTGGCTGTTTGGTTTAGGTATAAAGAAAAATCAATATTTTTGAAAATTTGCATGGGTTGTTGCGCGAGGCCCCTGCAAGAGCGAGGCCCCGGGCGATTGCCCCGTTCGCCACCCCCTAAAGCCACCACTGTCTACCATGATCACGTTTATCTATTAACGCAATTTTCGTTTAGCGTTTTTGTGCCGTTTTTCGTTTACGAATGTGATTTTTCTAGGAATTATGTATGTGTACCTCAGTGCAAAATAATGTCTACTGGATAATATGTATGTGTGTGCATTACGGTGATAATGGCCTGCGGTGTGTTCTTGTCTACTCGCTTTTAGTGGAGTTTTATCTGTTTTCTTGTAACTTGTTAGTGTAATGTAACTTATGTTTAGTATAGAGCAGAACACGAGCAATTTTAGAAAAATTACTTGTGCAGTATTTAAAGTGTAGATAAAATTGTATCATCAAACAGTGTCCTTTTACTGTGTCTTACACGTGAGAAGATTATTTAATAATAATAATGCTGGACAATCCACACAGTATCATCTATCCCCAAGCTAAGCAGAGCTTGTGTTATGGGTACTAGATGATGGATATACTTAATACAATACATTACATACATCAATATTTTTTATTATACATAGAAAATACCCAGAACATCCGGAATAAATATTCTTATTTAGGTACGCTATTTACAGCACGTTCTAAATCAGAAAATTTTCATAATACTCATTCTTTTTTATAAAAGAAAATGGAGCTGTTATTATCTTATTTGAGGTGGGTAAAAGGCAAATTTTAATAATAGACTGTCTTTTCCAATAAAATATGTAAATTACTTCAGAAGCATTGAAATTGTAATTTGGAAGCTACAAAGCAATATAATTTTTTTATTGAAATTTCTTTCCTGGTGCGGTAGAACCATTACAAAAATACAAAATTAAGTGTCAAAAGTACAAAGGTTTTATTCACCAAGCTTATAACGGTAAAAAGTGTCACTAGCTCTTTCTTGACGGGTCTAAAGAATCTGTCATTTAAACCAAATGTATGTATATTTCATACGTACAAAATAATTGTGAAAAAGGTTTTTATACTTTTAAAAATATGTCAAATGATACACACTGATTAAACTATTGTCAACTCCCAAAGAATATGGACTTAAAATTATTCTATGGTCAACTCCTATCAATGTTTAATGTCAAATAGTGACTGGAGACATTTTTAGCAATATTTAAATTTTAATAACGTTTATAGTATAAGTATAAGGGTAATTATTTTTCTCGTGCTATTTTTAGTTAGTGGAACATGCAGATGGCCCACCCGATCTTAAGTGGTTACCATCACCTATAACAAAGCATTGTCTCGTAGGTCACGTTCTTAAGAGGCGTGCCCTACAATGCACTACTCTGCATCCATTAACCTGAGGAATTCAGGTGATAAAACTCATGTGTCTGTGATTACACCGGCCCTCACGCCCTTTAAAAACACAGCAAGCTGCTTGGCGGCAGAAATAGGCATGTCATTTTATTCAACATTGTTTAAGTTGTAAATATAAAGTGTAATCAGTTGAAATATGTCTTGCAAATTTACAGGCAACCCATTCCACAGTCACGTTGTCGCTGCCTAACGAAACTTCGTTTATTATTTTCAAGAACTCCATCCAAATTGGAACGTAATTTTTTCTATTAGGTTTAAAAGAGAAGTGCTTTCTTTTTCTTCAAAACAAAATTGTCTAAATTGCCTGTCTACAGACATGCCTAAGGTCTTCTCTTAAAAATGATAAATGAACTTTCGTGCTGTCGTTTTATAACACACTACAATAAGCAATCCATCCACTTACCTACCTACGAGTATATCTATCTACCTATTCGCTTTTCAACATTAGGTATTCATTAACAAACCTCTGTGTTCATCACACTAATGTTTGTCCTCAGTGGGGATTGAACCTACAACCTACAGCACAAAAGGCAGAGCTACCAACTGGGTTGTGGCGGCTATCTATGAGTCTAATTATTAAAAAAACGAGTGTGCTTTAGACCACACGACTGAAGTAAAACTTCTTAAATATACGAAACGTAACTGGCTATAAGGGAAAGAGAGAAAGAACAGTGCTTTCATACCCCCTCTATGGTAGTGTTAAACGTTTAACGCAACCTTGTTGGAAGTCGCATAAGAAGTATTACTTCAAAAATTTTTGCGATATGCTCAGTTATTCCGAAGTGTAGAAATTATAACGTTATTATATCGTTAGAGGCAATCAAAATGCAATCAAGTTGATTTGCAAGGCTGTTGAAGTTACCGGGCGGTAGAATATTAGCTTCTAGGAGATCATTAGGTAACTACTCAGTCGAGTATCTTTAATAACGAATCACTGCGACCCCATTTAACAGATTTGAATCCACTTGCACAACAATCTCATTTAAGGTTGTCAGAATTCCTTTCTTAAGTACCACTCTACGGGCTTATAAAAACATACAAATACGTCGAAAGATTTAGTACTAAATCTTTCGACGTATTGAGCTTTTCTTCAAGTAAAGAAAAGAGGGCATGTACTACATCTCAAAAGCTTATTAAGCCTACACGCTCTCAAACTATTAAGAGGCCTCGCTCCCCAAATTACTGATCAATGTGACTTCAGCCGTGAAAGGCGTGTACTCATCGTCTAGGCTCAGGACTTCAGAATCACTTTGTGCTCGTCTTAAGCTGGCTTCTCACGGTGCGGGATATCTAAAGTCGGAGTGTGAAGGGATTGGCTTGAGGCGACGGCTAGGCCGTGAAAGCTCGTCCAATCCGCTCATAGTTGATACTTAAAACGCGCGGTGCGAGCGCACTCGAGGCGTTTCGTGGCGCGGCGTGACTTGTGATATCTCGCGCTGTGTGAAGCCAGCTTTACAACTAAGGTCGACTCACATTCAATACGCATGGACGAATCCAACATAATGGAGGGTGTTCAATTGATAGACCTAAGCACAATACTCTCAGTTACATACCTAGCTTAGAAGCTGGTACTCATGTTACTGTAAATTAATCGTTTTTATACGACTTGTGTCACAAGCACATACCTCACCTGATGTTAAGTGGTTACTATTGCATATAACAAAGCATTGCCTTATAGGTCACGCTCGTTAGGAACGCAATATTGACTGTCAAATGACATTTGGTGATCGTTGTGCAAGCGGGCCCTAATGTATCACCTTCGCATTTTTAGGGTTCCGTACTCAAAGAGTAAAAAAGCATGACCCTACTACTAAGACTCCGCTGTCTGTCTGGCTTTCCGTCTGTCACCATGCTGTATCTAATGAACCGTGATAGTTGGAGAGTAGAAATTTTCACAGAGATGTATTTCTGTTGCCACTATAATAACCAATACTAAAAAACAGAACATAATAAATATCTGTGGGGGCTCCCATACAACAAACGTGCTTTGTTGTTTTTACTATAGACAATGGTACGGAACCCTTCGTGTGCAAGTCCGACTCGCACTTGGTCGGTTTTATTTATAAAATAGACTGTATAATGTACTGCATCCTATTTATAGGTATATTGTTTACGGTGAGGCGTATAAAACATATCTGTACTCGCATTCCAGTCATTTGTCACTTCACACAGGCCATTTACTTTTATGTTACTTTGTCAAATGCACAACCAACCACAGTGGTTGGTTAAACTTCGTTGTTTTTACTGAAAAATCCGTACACTGCTCAGTCCTTGACGTTTACAGACTAAAGTCATAAAAAATGTATCTATTGTGGCTTGTTGCTACTACTAACTGTATGTATATAATAATTAAAAAGGTATGTCAGAGCAATTTAAGCAATTGTTGTTTTTTGAATTGAATTGTTTTTTTTTCATACGCGAGCTTCAAGAAAATGCTTTGTTATAGGTATGGTAACCACTTAACATCGGGTGGGTCGTCTGTTGGTTTCATCAGCAAGATATATAAAAAAAACTATACTAAATCATTCAATCTTGGACATTTTTTTCTGAATATAACTCGGTACAATAAAACCTACATACGATCGCGCATCATTTGGTACGACGTTGTTAGGATTGCGGGAAGTCAATGGATGGAAATGGCAATCGTTCTTCCTGGAAACGTATGGAGGAGGACTGTGTCTAGCAGTGGACTTCTACAGGCTGTTGTTGATGATGATGATGATAATATAAATAAATATAAATATATCAGGATATTTTTACACAACACCATCTAGCCCCAAACTAAGCATAGCTTATGCATATATATAATTAGCTTAGCATATATAACTATGGGAACCAGATGACTGATAGAATACTTATATACTTTTTTTTGTAAATACATAGCGTAGAATACAATACAACACCCAGACACAGAACAAACACATGTTGAACGTGTTGTTTCTCTTTAATTATTTGTAACCTATTTAGTCTACACATGTTTTATGGCAAATAAATATCTTTATCTTTATCTTTAAAAACATCTATGTTCATCACACAAATATTTGTTCTCGGTGGGGATCGAACCCACCACCTACAGCACAGAAGGCAGGGCTACTACAAACTGAGCTGTGATGGTTGTCATAAATCCATCGATAGAAGAATAACCCTTTTTCTTGTTTTTTTTTACATCTTAATGATGAATTTTCCGAAGTAATAGTTACCTAAAGCACATCATCTACTGAGTACTAAATACTGATATTGCGGTCACTGAATTACCGGCCAAGAAAACCTCTCTAAATATAAAGGAGATCTATGTCCAAATGCCTTAAAAAGGAAAAAAATATCTTTTCATGACAGTGTCCAGAAAAAAGGTGTTATATGTTTACAAAGGAATAGTGGTATCGAGAAAATACACCCAAAAACAAATAAATTATGTAGACTTATCCAAACTTTCTAAAACTTACTTGGACTCTGTTTTTTTAGTCATACAAGAAGATTGATGCAATAAGATCCTCAAGGATTTATCCAGTCTACTACACACGGAGAATTATAATAGTATTTTATTAGGATATAATAGAATTCCAAATTACATTGCTTTAACATCTCAAACATATGAATATTAAAATACCTTTGTCGTGTGTGTATTTTATGTATACTCTTTAACTCTGTAAAATTAACATTTATTCGTGAACCTAGTAATTGAAGACATTGTGTCTGTGAGGGCTGTGAGGTGCTGTGATTGAAAACGCCGTGAAAAAACTGTATTGCTCGTTTATTATTTGGGTTTTATACACTGTACATCTTTTTATTTCTAATATTAATAAATTATGTTACGCCGCTGCTAATACACCAACTGGTTAGACTGGTTTTCTCAATTTTTTTTACTTTTTTCTTTCATGACCGTATAAGATCACTGGTAATTGTTAATATATTTGTAAATATAACAGATAAAAAACTACTACTGCTGCCGGTCATAAATATAACCACTAAAACTTACCATCTTAAATATACTGCATTGCAACGGACTGCAACGTAGTTTATTTAATAGTTGCATAATGACTTTTAATCTCGCACTATCCTTGTAATTTCCTTCCAACTCCTCGCTCTTGAATTAGATACGAATGGTACCGACGACGAACGAACTCATACCCAACACTAGTCTTGTGAGTTTTCGAAAATGTCGCATACGAAAAGCTGTCCATTAAAGTTGGCAGCTTCAGACAAAGAGTGAGAAAAACCGGCTTAGTGCAAGTCGGCCTAAGGGTTCCGTTCCATTATCTATAGTTAAATCGGCAAAAAAATACGTTTGTTGTATGAGAGCACCCTTAAATATTTATTTTATTCTGTTTATTAGTAGTTGTTGTTATAGCGGCAAGAAAAATACATAATCTGTGAAAATTTCAACTCTCTAACTATCTCGGTTCATGAGATACAGCCTGGTGACAGACAGACAGCTGAGTCTTAGTAATATTCCATTCTACTAAGTTCCATTTTACCTTTTGGGTACGGAACCCTAAAAAAGATGACCTAAGTTTTTCATTGACTTTAACTATTATCATCATAGGCAGTGTGTGCTAACCCGCTACTAGGCATAAGCCTCCTCCCCCAGACGCCAGGTTTTGAGCCTTTTGCATCCAGGTCCTTGCACAGAAACAATGTCATCTACCTACCTGGCTGTTGGTCTGCCAATGCCTCTCTTGTATCCTCTAGGCCACCACTCTATCAGAGCCTTAGCTGTAAGTGACAGAACACTTAAATACTTTTTTTGTAAATACAGAGAATCCTACTAATAATCCTAGAATATTATAAACGCGAAAGTTTGTAAGAATGGATGAATGGATGTTACTCTTTCACGCTCTAACCAGTGGACCGATTTAAATGAAATTTGGAATAAACATAGATTATAACTTGGATTAACATATAGGCTACTTTTTATCCCGAAAAAATAACGGGAACGGGAAAAGAACTGCCACGCGGGCGAGGCTGTAAGCGGCTGCTAGTACAATGTAACCTAGACACAGAACAGACACCTGTCTTGTGTTCTCGGTGGGTATCGAACCCATAACCTACAGTGCAGAAGGCAGAGCTATTATCAACTGAGCTATGATACTATCTTCCATGCGACATTCATATCGAAGCATAATAAATAGGGGCACGGAATAAAAATGAAAGTAAGTAGGTACTAACTGGTTAATTCAGTTCATTCCTTCGTCGAGTATTTTGCGCCTGCATTATGCGATTCCTTGACAAGTAAATTGCTTCTTGCAGGATTAAGTAGGTACTCGTAAATAGGTTGGTACGTGTTTACGTTCAAAAATGTTCAAATTGGTGCTTAAACTTTACCACAAGCCATTTTTCAAGGAATAAGTGTAACTACACTTATTCAGTCTTTGGCAAAAACAATAAAAATAATGTTGGTTAAAAAGAGGTGTTTCCTTTTTATAAAACTTGCTGATATAAGAAGCAGATGGCCTGATGTTAAGTGGTTACCATCGCCTATAACAAAGTATTGCCTTGTTGGTCACACTTGTTAGGAACGTTCCCTACGATGCATTACTCAGCGTCCATCGACCTGAAGCATACAGGTATTAAGCCTCATGTGCCTGTAATTTCACTAGCACACACCCTTCAAACCGGAAAACAGCAGAAATAGGCATGATGGTAGTACTTCCTCGGACAAACCCTGCACAAAGAGCTACTACTAAAACTACTACTAGATATAAGAGAAATAAAAAAAAAAACCAAACAAACAAAACGGTAAACTATAGCAGATTTTATTTTATTTTATTTATTGGGGTAAACAAACTGAAGCACAACAAAGACTAAAGTACAGGATTTTAAAGTAGATAATAGCTTGAAAGTGCAACCAACTCCGTTTACCACGGATTACTTGAATATTTCAGATTATAATGTATATATATTATATATTGATTGTAATAGTTAACGGTAATTTCCTTTGAAGAGATGAAAAGTTTAAAGCAGCATTGGACTGTTTGCTATCCACTTCGAATTTAATCTCAAAGCTGAACTGGTCAAAGCGATACCGAAATACCAACTTGCAAGCAGTTATCCGTATAACGCCTTCCTGTCTCTGCTACACAGCTTACGGAGATAATAACTAGGTACTTACCTTAATCATAATTATAAAAATAAAATTGTTTTTTAATTTTTTGGCATTATCTGTTAGTTTGTAAGTAGCACACCAACCTCTATTTTTCAGCAGTGAAGGTTGGCAGGTAGAAAATACTTTTAGCGTTAAGCCCAACTTTTAGTACACTTGCTTTATTTGTGCAATAAAGTAAATAAAATGTATTTCACTAGTTATGTTACCTGTGGAGGTTCTAGCCTAGAATAAGAAAAGAAAAAAAAGAAATATCTTCACTACTTTAATCCCAAGGCATGGTATATATTCCATTAGATCTTTTAGTACCAAGTACCTACTTAAAATTTACTGAGAATGTCCAAAGGGGTAGTCAAAGGTACGTCCGAATATTATATTTGGTTACACATTTTTACAGTAGTTGGTATGAGTCAAAGTCAAAAAGCATTTATTCAGATAAAATTGCTTGCAGAGTAATAATATTGCTGGACAATCCACACAGTAACTATCATCTAGCCCCAAGCTAAGCAGAGCTTGTGTTATGGGGACTAGATGATTGATATACTTAATACAATACATTACATACATAGATATTTTTTTATTATACATAGTAAACATCCAGAACACCCGGAATAAATATTTGCAGAACGTACAAACATTTATTCCAAGGCGGGAATCGAACCCGCAACCTCCTGCGTCGCGGCAGACATTCGCACACCGCGCCACATCGGTCGCCCGTGAAGTGACTAAGCTGTTCTTCACTTAGCTGTAAAGTACTGTCTAACGGTACTCGAGAAGAGACGAAACTGATCAAGTTTTCCTCTATTATTTGTTTGATCAAGTTGGAACGACGGATGTAGCTCCGAGCGGAAACTAGCGAAATTCGTGATAACTTTGGACTGTGACGTCATGTCTGAAAGCTATTCATAAGTTTTTGAAATAATATTCCAATTACTTAAATTGAAAAATTGAATGACGACCGATGTGGTGCGGCAGGCAAATGTCTGCCTGCGACGCAGGAGGTTGCCGCCGGTTGGTTCGATTCCCGCCTTGGGATAAATGTTTGTACGCTCTGCAAATATTTATTCCGGGTGTTATGGGTATTTTCTATGTATAACAAAATATCTATGTATATAATGTATTCTATTAAGTATTTCAGTCATCTAGTACCCATAATACAAGCTCTGCTCAGCTTAGGGCTATATGATGCTGTGTGGATTGTCCAGTATTATTATTATTATTATTAATGTGTCATCGTTCTTAATAAGTCACCTGCTGAACGTCCCCCATATTTTGGAGGGATTCAAAGGGTTTTCACGCTTAGGTCACACTTGGGTCGCCGCGCTTGGGTGTCAGTGTATAAGTACTTAGGTAATAATTATTGACAGGAGGCATGGTTATCTTTATTCTTGGGTGTCCGTTCCGAGTTTCCATTATCTATACAAATAAATAAAATTGAAGTGTCTGTTTGTAATATTAAAATAACCGCTTTTTACTACATGCATAGGAATGTATATACGATACATATACCAAAATAGCATTTTTTTAAATTTTTGTCTGTCTGTCTGTTTGATCCAGGTAATCTCTGGAACGGCTGGACCGATTTCGACGGGACTTTCACTGGCAGATAGCTGATGTAACAAGAAATAACTTAGGCTACTTTTTATCCCGAAAAAATAACGGGAACGGGAAAAAACTGCCACGCGGGCGAAACTGCGAACTTCCGCTATTTTATGCCGTATTAACGCCATCTGTTGGCGACATCGAGTACTACTTCAGTTAAAATTTGTAAGTAAAAATGTTTACCGCCCAACGAAGTGGGGACGGGTCAGCTAGTAAGAAAATAAGTTTGCAAATTTGTAGCCACGACCATTTTTTAGCGCAACGAATTTGTAGTATAGTTTGCAGTAGTGCTGATAAGAGGAAATTAGGGGAACTAAAACTAAATACCTACTCGCTTAAGTCAAAAGTAATGTAAGCTAAAACTGCCGGTGTGTGTTTTATGCTAAACCGTTAATGTTGAAAGCTGCAAGAGTGGCAGCTAATTGGAAGTGGGAGGGCAAAGTAAAAAGTTTCTGGGTGGCAAAATTATACGTTGCGGGGCAGCATTCAAAAAAACCTTTCAGCATAGTAAAAAGCTTAGTGTGTTTCAGTGACTGGTCATTTACAAAAGAATTGTATGAGGCAATTGTTAAAGTTTTATCAAATCTCGCACACTGAGTGGCCAAAGATCTTTGGACCAGTGCAGTGGCAGGCCATCCTTATAACACTGTGAATTTTGCATTCATTGGCCAACGTAATACTGTTTTAGGGTTCCGTACCCAAAGGATAAAACGGGACTCTATAGCTAAGAATCCGCTGTCTGTCTGTCTGTACGTCTGTCACCAGGCTGTACCTATCTCATGCACCGTGATAGAGAGCTGAAATTTTTACAGATGATGTATATTTCTGTCGTCGCTTTAACAACAAATAAGTACTAAAAACAGAATAAAATAAATTTAAGGGGGCTCTCATACAACAAACGTGATTTTTTTGCCGTTTTTATAGAAGAATGGTACGGAACCTTTCGTGTGCGAGTCCAACTCGCACTTGGCCGGTTTTTATTATATTGTTGTTTTATTTACTAAAAAGAAGTTTATACCTATACTTAGAGTTGTTACTAATGATGATAATTCAGAAAGATGATAAGTCTGTTTAAAATATGTACTATCATTGTTTACCATTACTCATTGTTGAGTTGGCGATTTTATCTTTTAACAGGTTTCATAAGACCATTTTGTAAAGAACCTATTCATCATCAGCCTAGCAAAGTCCACTGCTGGACATAGGTATTGCTTACACGTTTCCAGGGAGACCGATATTTAAGCTTTTTTCGTTCTCCGTTTTTAGTAGTAGTAGAGCTCTTAGTGAAGGGCTCGTCTAGAGAAGTACTAGGTACCACCATGATTAATTCTGCCGCCAAGCAGCTTGCTGTGTTCCGGTTTGAAGGTGGGTGCTGGTGTAATTACAGGTACTGAGGCTATTCGTCTTGGTTCGTAATGAATTCCCGAAACTCAACCCCTGACCGGGTATAGCGGGGGCTGAAGTTTGTATGTAAATAACTTTTCGTGGAAGTCGCACGCGTTTAGTTAAGTATAATTATTTTGATAGCTCAAACGTTTTTTTTATGAAGTTTATACGTAAATGTTTGACTGCAATCTCACCTGATGCTAAGTGATGATGCGGTCAACAGTGCAGCATGCTTACCTAGAAGATACCTATTCACTCTTCTCTTGAATACATCCAACGTGACCGGAAAAACAGAAACTTATAAACTTATTCAGCGTAATTTATCATTACCTATAGTTTATTAATTTTAAAGGGTAGGTACCTATTTCATTTAAATAAATATTTTTTATGGACATTTTTACACAACATCATCTAACCCCAAACTAAGCATCGCTTGTACTATGGGAACCAGATGACTGATATAATACTTATGTACTTTTTTTTTTGTAAATACATACTTAGAATACAATATAACACCCAGACAGAGAACAAACATCTATGTTCATCACACAAATGTTTGCTCTCGGTGGGGATCGAACCCACGGCCTACAGCACAGAAGGCAGAGCTACTACTAACTGAGCTGAGAGGCCAATCCAAACTTCATTAATTAATTGCTTTCCTGTATACACTTAGTACCTACGTCGTATTTACCTAAATACGTGCCTACGTATGAGTATAATTTACTGAAGTACTCATTAAAAACCGGGAGATTTCATCTGGGATTAATATTCCGAGTTCAATTAATCAAAAAGGTGATTACCAAGGTAACCGGGTATATCGAAAATTGATATATTTTCAAAGGTTTGCGCATATATCCGCGGACGCATTAGCTTAATTTGATGCTGGGCGATGCTTCAATTTTATTAATTTTTTTACTCGTATGGGATTCTAGGGATAAAATGACTAGAAGAGACTCTTTGAAAACAACTTCGTGGTACCTACTGAATATCTTTAAAAGTACACTTTGGTTATAAAAAAAGAAAAAAAACAGGAAGCCTATCCGATGTTGAGCGGTTACATCTGCCTATAACGATTGCATTGCAAAAGTGTCTGTGATTGCATACAGCGTCTTACAGTACTTTGATACCTCAGGGATTTTTACAAAAACATGACAATCTATATCTATACCAATTTTAAGAATCTTTGTCCTGACTGACTGACTGGGATATAGACAACGCACAGCCTAAACCACTAGTCGTAGAGACTTGAAATTTTCAGAGTATATTTGTCTTCGTACGTAGAGGTGTACTAAGAAAGAAATTCCCAAAATTCAACCCCTAAACGTGTACAGCGGTGGTTGAAGTTTGTATGAAAATAGTTTCCCGTGGACGAAGTCGCGCGCGTTTCGCTAGTTTGTTATAATTTTATGCAGATTTTATAGCTCGGTAGATATTTCTTTAGATCTTGTAGAACCAAGTCTTTTGTAATTCATTAAGAATGTCTAATAGGGGTTGTCAGAAGTATGTCCAAATATTACATTTGGTACACACCCATATTTTGCAGTAGTTGGTATTCCAGACCAGAGTTTTGTTCTATGTTGTAAAATGCCACATCTAGTTTCTAGAGATCCGTGGTCGACCCATGGGCCGGTCACATGGGAGACGCCATTAAGGATTCACGTTGGTGAAATACGACATACGGTATCAGCAGCTACCAGGAATTGGACGGGTGCTTTTTATTGGCAGATCCCGAACGCTGAATGGACCCACCTGGGTTTGTTTTGTTTGCCATATTTCAGGGATTTCTTGGGGTTGTGAGATATTTGAAGGTTTATTTGTGGATTTTATTAAGGTAATTGAATTCTTACATATTTGAAATTGGAAAGGTACGACTACGTATCGTTCGAAATGTCATAGGTCAATGACCTAAGGAAGTATTTACTTTGGTATATTCTTTTGGGTTTTTTCAACCAGGCTTAAGACGTGTAACGTGAAGTATGCCACCCTTAACACAAGTTAAGTTGTCGATTGGTGCATGTTAGAGTTAGACGAAAAACCTACAGATAAGTTAAACATGCCATGTCTTTATTTGAAGGACTGAGATGAATTTTTGCCACTGCCATGTTAATTTAATCGGTATCAAGGATAGGCATTATTTTACGCGAGATATCAAGTTGACAAAACGATAGGCGGTGTAAATAAATACATAGCCTAAAATATTTGTGTTCATAACACAAATGTTTTGTTCTTGATGAGGATCAAACCCATAGCTTAGTTAAGAATTAGCGCAGATGAGAAAATCAATACCGAGTATTGTCTCTATCAAAGTCAAAGTTAAAAATCATTTAGTCAGTAATGTCCGCAGGGATATCTTGAAACGTCTTAAACCTAGGTGAATTTAAGCGCCAGTTCCTCGCGACCAAGCTTAGAAGAATATAATATATTCTAGGTAATAACTTTCAAGGCGGCCTGGTAGATACTCGGTACTAATTTTGTCAACCGTGAAAATACTTTCGCATCGTATAAACACGCCCTTATAAAACTTGTGGGTTGTTCTCAATATAACACACAAAATTTTTGTAATTCAGTAAGCCGGTACCTCGCCCGACTTTGCTTGACACTCCGTTTTGGCACACGTACTGATACTGAATACTAAATTAAATAAAAATGTTAAATTAGATATCTCAGAACACAGATCAGTGTTCTGAAATAAGTTCATACTTTTCGACACTTATTCTTACATCAAAAGAAGGTTATTTTCATAACAGCTGCTGTAAAATTGAAATTTTCTTGACATCTAAGAATACAGTGGCGTGGAACTAAGGCAGAATTTAACTCTGTATATAATCCTTGTGAAAACACTTACCACTTCAAGTCTTCGTGTAATTGTGTTTTTCACTCTGAAAGTTTCACGGCAATTCTCATGTGTTCAATTTTACCATTAACCCTGTAAGTAGGCTCTGTTAAATAGAACTAGTTAAGTAGGTAGGCCCGACACGCCATGAAGAGAGGCTCAGAAACTTGTAAATTTACTACCGGCTTCAAGATTACGTAAAAGTACATTTTACAGTGGAATTACTTGGGCACATTTACATAGAAAGCATGTACCAATCTATCAGATGTCTCTTGGAAGATACATATGCCTGAAAGGTTTCCATGTGTTATCAAGTGCACTAAAATGTGTACAATTATCTTTCAAGACAAGTAACTAGACCTTTGACGATCGATGTGGCGAAGCGGAAGGTTGCGGGTTCAATTCCCGCTTTGGGATAAATGTTTGTACGATCTGCAAATATTTATTCTGGGTGTTCTGGGAATTTTCTAGGTATAATAAAAAATATTGATGAATGTAATGTATTGTATTAAGTATATCAGTCTAGTTGTCTAGCAATATTATTATTATACCTGGATCCTAACTAAACCTAGCTTTAAGACGATTCCAAGTGATCCTTGGATGTTGCCGAATAAACGCTATTTGAATTTAGCTTTTAAATTACTTATAGCTTAGATTGTGTGTGCTTGCTAATTACATGGCCAGGTTTTTTTTTAATAGATAGATAGATAACTCTTTATTGATTACTACAAGTAATATACAATTTGCTGATAGAACAAGCACATGGCATTTAATGTCAAGTGGCTACCATCGCCTATAAACATAGCATTGCCTTGTAGATCACGTTTGTTAGGAACGTAACCTACAATACACTGCTCTGCGTCCATCAACCTGAGGCATACAGGTGTTAAGCCTCGTGTGCCTGTAATTACACCGGCACCCACACCCTTCAAGCCGGAATACAGCAAGCGGTTTGGCGACAGAAATAAGCATTAAATAGGTTTCGGCAATCTGCTTTTTTTGTAAAAATACCCTTTTTGTGTAATGAGCAGGTACCATAATAATGACTCTATCATGAGTTCGAAGTATAAATTAGTAACTGGAACTGCACATTTCAACACGGCACCGCCACCGTTACACCATTTTATAAAATTACTAGCGAAACACTCGCAACTTCGCCTGCGCTAAGTTATTTTCATATAAACTTCAATCCCCTCTATACCCGTTTAGGGGTTAAATATTGGGTCGAATTTATTTTTTAATACACTTACTACGTACCAAGACGATAACACCCTAAAAATTTCAAGCCTCTACTAGGTACATTAGCTTAGCACTATCGCAATAAATTCCAATGAAAATTGTAACAGAATCATCAACAAAGACAATTATTACTTAACCTAATGCCTAATGACCATACAAATAACAGACGATGTAACAAAAGCCTCGAATAAAAGGAAACACCATTAAATAGGAAAATAGACCAAACGGAACAAACGGACGACGGTGACATAAACGTAAAGGAAGGCTAGGTTAATTTCGGCTAATCTTTCGGCCAAATGCTCACCTTATACTAGAAAGCATTCAACAAATTTCATTCAGAAAGACGGCACCAATTTTTATTTTTTTTATACAATCTGCTGATAGAACAAGCATATGGCCCAACTGATATTAAGTGGTTACCATCGCCTATAACAAAGCATTGCATTGCCTTGAAGGCCAAAATATTCAATTCCTGCTCAGACATTCGTTAGCACACTAATTACTATGCATTGTCTGTGTTATTATTGTTTGTTTTATAATGTCAGCGTCCGCCCTTCCAATTTTTATGTTATACATAGATAAACCTAACTGTCAAATGTCACATTTTGCTTATTTACATTTATTATATACATGTTTCAAGCTTACGTAATAAAAGTTGGATTGAACACCAATTAATTTTAAAATTAATAAAGTTATATTTGCTAAATGTACTTAAAAAATATTAGATACATAACAATAGTTTTGTCGGCTTCGGTCACCCGAAACTAAAGCCGAATTCCCCAACACTACAAACCATTGAAACACGTTTCCTAATTGCCCAAAGCGCAATATCATTCTATAACGAGGCCGGCAATAGATTTATACGATTAATTAACATCTGTTATCGGCGTTTTTTCTTCGGCCTGCCTTAATGGACCCTTGTAACGTAGCGGTTCAGCCGTTAAATTGAATTTGGTAGCCCGTTTCCTCACTATTGCGGAACTGTTTAATCTGGTTTAGTCTTAGTTTTGGCGATTCTTACGGTGTTTTATAATACATTTATGACCTTATCCTTTTTTAAACTATCATAGTAGTAGTAGTATATTAAGATAAATATACCCTGAAAATTTCAAGTCTCATAACCAGTGGTTTAGACTGTGCATTGCCTATATGTCAGTCAGACCGTCAGTCAGTCAGGACAAAGATTCTAATAATTGTTATAGATATATTTTAATGGACTTCCGCAAAGTCACACCTGTATTAGTTTGCCTTTGTCTAATATTCTGTCGTAAAGCATTTATTTTCATTATGAGTCTGCCCAAACAAAAGTTCCGTTTCAGTTCAAAAGCATCAAGACATCTTTGACAGCACAATATTTCGAATTCTTTCAAGAAAAATTTCAGTGAGTGAATTCACCTTTGCACTATAATATATTTCTAGTCCCAGTTTGGAGCGTGTGACGTCACCATATCGTCTATGTACACACTACGTGTTCTTTTTACTCGACCACGCTAGTTGGGTAAAGTTTTAAGTACAACTGGGTATCATTTAAAAAACGAAATAGCTTCACAACTTTAGTCCTCAGGCACGGTAGATATCTCCTTAGATCTCTTAGAATCAGATACCAGAGACCGACTCAAGGTTTATTAAGGAGGTCTAAACGGGTAGTCAGAGGCAGGTCCAAATAATAAATTTGGCACATACCCGCATTTTGCAGTAGTTGGTGTTCCATATGTGACACATGCAAGAACATCGCTGCTGCTTAAATACTAACTGGTTTCCTCACAATGTTTTCTTTCACCAACTGAGAGCACGTCCATTGCTTTTCGATAAAAAACTCATTAGTGTACGACCGGATTCGAACCCACGACCTTAAGATCAGAAAGCGGGTTCCCTCCCACTTGCTCTCCCGCAATTTCTCTCTAGCAAACTTACTTTTACTAACCTGTAGCACCTGTGAAAAGTACTTTCAATGTGTAGGAGCATCGATGGTGAATTCGGAAGGAACAGAAGCTGAGTCGGATCGTAAACTGTTCCAAGCGATTAAACCTCTTTGATCCAATGCAGCTGTGACACCGTCTTCTACCGGGATCATTTGAATAGCGGCAGCGTTGAATAGCTGTAGAATTACAGAAGAACAATAATAATGCTGGACAACCCACACAGCATCTAGCCCCAAGCTAAGCAGAGCTTGTTTAATGAGTTCTAGATGACTGATATACTTCATACATTGCATACATAGATGTTATTTATTATACATAGAAAGTACCCAGAACACCCGGAATAAATGCTTGCAGATCGTACAAACATGTATCCCAAGGCGAGAATTGAACCCGTAATCTTCTGCGTCGCAGGCGGACATTCGCCCGCCGCGCCACATCGGTCGTCACATCGGCCACAATGCAGGCTTTAGCGTTGTTGTACACTAACCCTTGTACTAATAAACTTGGCGTACCATTATCATAGTTACACCGTATTTTCGTCCTAATACTATGGTATTTTCTATTGACAAAAAACCTTCAAATTAAAGTGACAAGAAAGCCGTCACAGCTCAACAGGTCTACTCTAAGAAACAATAAACGAAGTTTCGTATTGTCGTTTTGTAATACACTGCGGGACAACTCGGTAACCGATTCACAGACAAGTTGACACTACGGGGCATGGCAGGTAGTGTGATTCAAAACGACGATATCGTTCGTATATCGTTTCTAAGAGTAGACCAGCAGTTCGTAGGTAGTAGCCCTGCCTTCTGCGCTTTAGGTGGTGGGTTCGACCGAGAACAAATATTTGTGTGATGAACGCAGGTGTTTGTGTTGTGTCTGGGTGTTATATTGTATTCTAAGTATGTATGAACAAAAAACACGCGTAAATATTCTATCAGTCATCTGGTTCCCATAGTACAAGCTATGCTTAGTTTGGTGTTGCTTAAATGATGTTGTGTAAAAAAATTGGTTATCAAGCAGGCTTTGATAGTATATTGTACGCATGTAGATGGGGCCAGGGTCGCTAAAGCGCCGTATAAACATCCCAAGGCTTATTTAAACGGTTCGCTTGAACTCTCGATAGCGCAGTTGGCTAGCGCATCTTTGTATCAAGAGTTTCCGCCATTTAAGGTAATAATTTTTAGGATAATATAAAATCTTTGTGTTTTTCTTGAGTAGGTATTATAAAAACTTAAAATTAAGATATTTTTATATGTTTATTCTCTAAACATAAACCCAATAACACGAGTTAGATATTTTTAATTCTAGATTCTACCAAACTAACGTGAAAGCAATATACGGGAGATGTCAAACGTCGCTTCCGTACCGAGCGCTCGAAAAATTGCTTCTTATATTTATTTTGTAAAATATTTGAAAAATTTCATGAAAATCATGTTTCAAAAATTGAAATAAACTTGAAACGTTTCTTGAGCATTTTACTGTGGAGATAGTTTTTTTTCTGTAAACCATCTAGCATAAGTTGTTATTTTATAATACTATTTTTGTTTTATTTTGGTTATAATTCATAAATAAAATAAAATAAAAATAAAAAGAGCTTTATTTTCCTATACACTATTTACATACTAAATTACCTAAATTATTCTATCAAAGTTAAAAACTAAAACTAAAATTACTTCTAAATTTAAACTATTCTCTATAATAAAATAAAATTATTCTATGGGGTTTGTAGTGCATGGGACCCACACGTGGTAAAAGCCTCCTCCAGGTTATTCCAATTTTGTCTATCTCTGGCTAATCTGGGCCATAATTTTCCAGCAATTTTTACTATGTCGTCACTCCATCTATTTAGTGGTCGTCCTCGTTTGCGTTTTTTATTCCGTGGCAGCCAATTTGTCATTATAATTCATAGATTAACTTAATAGAAAACATTTGCATTACCTATGTTACTAGATTAGATTTAATAACAATAATAATAATAACAATGCTGGACAATCCACACAGCATCATCTAGCCCCAAGCTAAGCAGAGCTGGTGTTATGGGTACCAGATGACTGATATACTTAATACAATACATTACATATATAGATATTTTTATTATACATAGAAAATACCCAGAGCAATAGATTTGTTTGTACGATCTGCAAATATTTATTCCGGGTGTTCTGGGTATTTTCTATGTATAATAAAAAATATCTATGTATGTAATATAATAGTGTATTAAGTATATCAGTCATCTAGTACCCATAACACAAGCTCTGCTTAGCTTGAGGCTAGATGATGCTGTGTGGATTGTCCAGCATTATTATTATTATAGATAAGATTATTTACTTTTTTGTTTTTCTTTTGTTTTTTTTGTTTTCTAACAATAAGGTTGTGTATACATAACTAGGAAAATGCACTGTCTACTGTAAAACAGTTTTTTTTTAAACTAAAACAGGAGACAGAGTCGACGTTTATCTTTGTCAACACTTAGTAGTAGTAGAGCTCTTAGTGAAGGGCTCGGCCGGGGAAGTACTACCACCATGCCTATTTCTGCCGCCAAGCAGCTTGCTGTGTTTCGGTTTGAAGGGTGTGGGTGCCGGTGTAATTACAGGCACATGTGGCTTAACACCTGTATGCCTCAGGTTGATGGACGCAGAGCAGTGTATTGTAAGGCACGTTCCTAACTAACGTGACCTACAAGGCAATGCTTTGTTATAGGCTATGGTAACCTCTTAACATAAAGTGGTCGATATGCTTGTTCCATCAGCATCAAATTGTATAAAAAACTTTTTTTGGAAAATAAATATTTTGTGTTTGTATTTTGTAGTACAATCACTGTAGAACGTGGTCAGGGTACAACCTTAATCTAGATACGACCAGCGCCGACGAATATAAAACGTGTGTTTAAAAATAGAACCACCATCCTCTTTTCTACGTTTGCATGTCTTTGTCCCAGCACTTAAGCGCGGGTTTTCAAAAAAGCCATTTCTGATTTTTTTATGCTAATGCTGGTGAAACAAGCATATGGCCCAAGTTATGTTAAGTGGTAACCATCACCTATAACAAAGCATTACATTGTAGGTCACACACGTTAGGTACGTGACCTACGATGCATTACTCTGCGTCCACCAACCTGAGGCATACTGCTGTTAAGCCTCATGTGACTGTAGTTTCATGTAAGTATAAGCGTGGCATTTTTTACCACACTGGAACTAAGGTTCATACAAAAATCGGTAGGAACCAAGCCGTAAGTTTCTTGCCGGTTCTTCAAAGCTCGGTTGCAAGGAACTGGCGCTTAGATTTAAGATGTTTTAAGATGACCCATGCAGGTATTACTGAATAAATGTTTTTTGACTTTGACTAAGATATAGCTAAAACTCAATGAAAATATTATTTCATACAACTAAGACTGTGAATTGAGTACGTCTTTACGTCTACGTTTTTGTTTTTTTTTGTATTAGCATTCGGTTTTTATAGTTTACAAGCATCCGTTAGTAGCATACGATTCGTAGTTTGCCAAGTAACATACCTATTACGATAAAAGATTATCTACGCTAAAAAATCGCAATGGTTTGGGACCACTACTTCTTCTACTTTTTTTTTACTAGGGTTCTAGTGAAAAAACATATCTTCGGGATCTTTAAGAACGTAGTTTGATGCAGGCTGCCCTATATTACACAAATAATTGACGTGTCATGCCATCGTGTCACGCATCACTGTCATGTTACGTCCGTTACTATAAAGACTAATGCTTTATAGGAAACCAGAGCAACGACAAAAGACGCTTAAGGTAAAAGCGCTCACAAAAATAAGTAGGTATCCATTTTACTTACAGTCATTAAATTTTCACACGAGGCGAAAGAATGGTCTCTATGGAAGTTATAGAGAGAATAAATAAAAAGGGCTTGAGAGTTATAGCGGTTACAGTGAATAAAGCATTTACCCCTCCTTATTTTTCACCTGAGTGGTATCCGTGAGCTCGATTTTTTGGTTACCTGTACAGTGAGCTCAATCCGAACAGGCCCGAACAGACCCGCAACTGAGCCTAATTTTTTTTTTATATTTCATTTACATAAAATACATTAAATTTCGCAACATTATGTCGACATAAAATTAAACGTTTGTTCTGTACAAACGTCTAAGCATTCTATCAGTTATGTAGTTTCCATACTATATCAAAGTGTCAAAATAATAAACTTAAGCTTCAACATGAGCCTAGTAAAGCACGACAATCTATCACTAGGTGGCTTATTATACACGTTACATACTAGTAAAAGTGAGATCAAAGTATTCAAACCTATAAAGTTTAGGACTAAATAAGGCAGCAAATGATTTTTTATTTTTAAAAAGTTGTCGGCGTGTTTTTTCTTGTTACAGTTTATAAGCAATCTTTTCTATTCGCCTTTTTCTGTTGTCAATGTGTTTTTATTTCTACAGACACATAATATCTGAAGAAACATCCAGTGGACCCGGAGCAATTAATAAGTGTAGTGTAATTGCAATTACTAAGTGTAATTTAATGGTAGTTGAACTCTTAGTGAAGGGCTCTTCCGGGGAATGAATATGACTATACGTATTACTGCCGCCAAGCAGCTTGCTGTGTTCCATTATGAAGGATGTAGGTGCCGGTGAAATTACAGGCACATAAGGCTTTATACCTGTGTGCCTCAGGTTGATGGACGCAGAGCAGTGCATCGCAGGGTACGCTCCTAGCGAACGAAGCAATGCTTTTTAAAAGTGATGGTAACCACTTAACATCAGGTGCGCCATCTGCTTATTCCATCAGCAAGTTATATAAACAAAAAGTACATACGTTTTGAGACGATTTTCACTTTGATAATGGATGCATTGAAATACCATACAGGACTCTTGGGGGACGTTCTCTTTGAAGCTGTTGTAAAAAGCAAAAGTGACGACTTAACATCGGGTGATACTTACTTACTCCGCGAATATTTGTAACCATGGGTATGCTATTTTCTCTCTCACTGCCACAAAAAATATTTTGACCTTAGCGTAAACAGGGAAAATCCTAAATTATGTTTTTCACTGGAATATAAAATTTCCTTTGAAATAAATGAATTAAGCCTAAAAATACCCTTCATTTAAGGCTTTGCCTAATTGTGTCACGTCACGTGGCTGTCCGGGTGTGGTGTTGTCAAAGACTTTTAAACAACCGATTTTGATTAAAAAAGTTTTTGTACATGTGAAAGCGTTAATTGACAGCTTTTGATTTCCATCTTGTTTTCTGGGTTGCCATCTGCGTTCTCGTAATTTGGGTAAGCACTAAAATACCAAAAAGAATTTATGTAACTTTTGTGTAAAAACAAATACAATAATTTTGCGCAAATTGCACCTGCTGTTGCTAAATAAAGTCATTTTTTTATTGTATCTGAAGAGAAAAACGATCAATTTTAGGTTTTTTTGGGATTTTTGTGCCTTTACTTCAGAAGTTTTTTAGTATTTGTTGTGCTATAGCGGCAATAACAATAATTTACCTATCTGTTCTAAAATTTCAAATCCCTAACTATCACGGTTCATTAGATACAGCCTGATGACAGACGGACAGACAGACAGCGGAGTCTTAGTAATAGGGCCCCGTTTTACCCTTTGGGTACGGAAAAAAAAGAAGTAAATAAAATTAAAAAGAGGTAAATATAATTTTTAACAAAAGTATTGTTTAAAACCATGATAGCTTAAAACTGCCAGTTCAATACAAACAGTTTTATACAAATTAATTCTGAAAATTTTAATTAAATAATTGTACAGTTTAAAACGTGAACTGAATATCGATGGTATTATTACTTAAATTATCATCCATTTCTGCCTGAAGCGATAGTGGAAATGAATAAACAAATACAAATAAAATTCACGTGTTTTGATATGTTTGCAATAAAACTAGTAAAAAGCATGCAACTTCGTCCGCGTGAAGATATCTAAGACTAGCGGCGCGTCCTGGTTTCGCACGGGTTTTAGTAAGGGATCCTTACTAAAACCCGTTAAGTTAACCTTAAATTAAACTTAAGTTTTTTTGAAAATATAATATAGCCTATGTCAAAGATTCATAACCGCGGTTCGACTACAACTTGTACTAGGTACTGCAAAACGAAAGTGTTAAACACAATTTTTTTTATACAATTTGCTCATGGAATAAGCATATGGCCCACCTGATGTTAAGTGGTTATATACCTATAACAAAGCACTGCCTTGTAGGTCATGTTCGTTAGGAACGCTATCACTGCTCAGCGTTCAATCAAATATAAGTACGTACAGGTTGTAACCGCGAGCGAGAGACTACTAATTTCCATTTCCGCGGGGGCGCGATGGGCGCATCAGTCTTACAAAAATATCTACTTTGCACATTCTTTGTGTCCCTACAAAAGAAATTCTGATTCTTTATTGCACACAAACAATACATTAAAAAATACATATATAGTGGACATGTACAAAGGCGAGCTTAACAGTTTCAACAAGAAAGAAAAAAAAAAGCTTCACGATCTTTTCCTAGCTGTCGATGAATACAGCGAGCATACATTGCAGTATCTGCAGTCATAACGGATCTTTTGCACTGCTAGGTTCAATAACTCTAGCATCGATGTTATCTCGATGGCAACATTAGCTACTGGTAACTGGTAGCTGAAAAAACTGTTCCATTTTAATTTTCCCGCCAAGCTTCATTTGCAGTCTAGCATAACCGTAAAATACGACCGACCGACTCGACACGGAGATAAAAAATAATTACTTTTCCAAACAATGACCTTCCCAAAGGAATGACAACGGAAACACATTAGCATAAACATTACCGCTTAAAAAAACAGCCTAAATTATTGAAACATTTACACGGGTTTGATAAAAAAAAATATGCCTCGCCAAGGGAATAATTCGCGGTAAGTTGGACCATTAACTTTTATCTCGCTGGGGTAGGCCGAGCCGGATGGTAAGCCGACTATTGTAGGTATAAATGTTATGCCGTTATTTAGTTTATATTAATTTTTTTATAAATTATCATAATTATTCTAGTACTAGAACGCACGCGTCTTTATATCACCCACGTGAAGTTATCTTCTTATTCGCTTCAACCCCCACTAAATCCGTTGAGAAATTTCGGGAATTTATTTCTAAGTAGGTACACCTTTGCACACCAAAAACGAATATACCCTGAAAATTTCAAGTCTCTATGACCAGTCGTTCGGGCTGTGCGTTGTCTGTATTCCAGTGAGACAGGACAAAGATTCTTATAATTTTTAAATTATAGACAGATTAAAAAAGACAGCAAACCAAATCTGTGGTTCAAGGCTGAATGGTTCAATCTATGGGTTCAATCGTTTGTTGGTATTTTATGAAACCACAACAAACGACGCCTTTCCTAGAATATGCGAGTGTCAAATGACGCTTCACACAAAACAAAAGAATTTCTGACGCGTTCCGGTTATTAGACTAACAGAGTTTGAAAATCGAATGAGTTTGAAGAACAAAATAAACTTTTATTCCATGTGGCCAAGTTTATAATCGATGTATGTGATGTCGACAAGAAAATCACTCAAACCTCGGGATTATAGTACAGTGGGGATTGAAATTTGTATGAAAATAGCTTCAAGCGGTCGACGTCGAGTAATTTTTTGCTAGTGCACCATATGGGTGTGTGATTTGGTCGCCACACAATCGAATACTCATACGTGTTCAGTTGGTTCGATAGTTTGAACTAAACTTGATGTGTACCACACAAAATCTGCGTTGAATACATGTAGCTACATCTGTAGTGTAGTTCATCAAAGTTTGGCAAGAAAAAAGTGTCTTGTATTACTGGAAAATCCTGGTGTAATTCAGTGACGTTTTCTGCGGTTTCTATAAGATCATGTAAAGTGTGCCACATTTTTGTCTGGCACTACCCAGAAGTGTAACTGGCGCGCTATTAACGTTTAGTGTGCGTCAGACTATTTGTTTTATTTTGGTGTGAATAAGAAGCGTCATTCGACACTTGCATTTTTAGGAAAACCCTAGTTTGATTCAGTTACTTCGAAATATATTTCCTGTGGTTTCTTAACGGTCATGAAAAATTTGTCACATTTTTGGGTACATGCGGCAGAAAGGCGAACATTGAGAAAGATATGTGGACTTACAAGGATTAATAAGATACGAAATGAGTAGATCAGGGGAAGTCTAAAAGCATACAGTAAGTATACATGTCATAAGAAAAGAAAGTCATCCTACCAGGATAGTGATGAATATGAATGTGGATGGATATTTGGGTGGAGGTAGACCAAAAAAAAGGGTTCTGGCCACGTGGTTCGACCGCATGGTTCGATCAATCGGATTACGTGAACTTTTTTTTCCACTTGGTTCGATTAATCGAACCAAGTGTTCTTGAGACTCCTGATAGTACGATCAATCGGACTATGTGATTTTTTTTTCCAGTTGGTTCGCTTCTAGCCACGTGGTTTGACCGCATGGTTCGACCAATCAGACTATGTGAACTTTATTTCCACTTGGTTCGATTAATCGAACCAAGTGTTCTTGAGACTCCTGATAGTACGATCAATCGGACTATGTGATTTTTTTTTCCAGTTGGTTCGATTAATTGATCCTAGCCGAACCTTGTAAACGTACAATTACTTGGTCTAAGAACAACAAAACAATGATAGCATATTTCTAGCTTTATTTAACAAATACAAAATATTATTATTCCTGACCCTTACGGCTGCCATCTTTTTGTAGGTAAATAGTTCTTTACACCGCTATGTAAAAAACTACTTACCTACAAAAAGTGACCCCTTCCAAGCTAATCGTTCTAAGAAAAATCTTTTATCGATATCATTATTAGTAAGCATTAGGTTGGTCTTCAGTATTAATTAATCTCGTTTGATGGATTCTCTACGCCGTTTTTCCAATAGTCCACTTTTAATTTTGAATACATTAAAATTGGAATCTCTTTTCAACACTGTCAAAATTTTAATTAAATTTGGTTTTTTTTTTGCCAACAAGATCGTTTATTTTTCCATGCCATCCTTCCAGGCAATTATTTGTACGGAGGAGTTCGCCGCATACGGACCACTTTTTGATAAATTCATCATTCTTTAGCCACTGCCGTTCCATGTATTTCTTAAATTTTAACATGTTTTAATTCATATTTTCTAAGGAGATTTGATAACCTATAATCGAACTATGCGGTCGAACCACGTGGCCAGGAGCTTGCATAAGAAGTCAGTAGTCGGACTATGAGAACTTGGTATACCTTGTGTTTCGATGAATCTACCCAGGTGGACTGGTAATCGTGGTTCGACTTTGGAGTCGAACTACGCGGTCCTAAGGTTTATTAGTTCGCCTGGTAAGATTCCAAAGTAGAACTAACTGGAAAAAAAAGTTCACGTAATCCGATTGATCGAACCATGCGGTCGAACCACGTGGCCAGGAGCAAAAAAAGATAGATGGAATGTGTGAAAGATGACATGGGTAAGAAACTGGGAAAAAACATGTTGTGCTGACCCTATGTATAGTAGCAGGATAAGGGCAGGAAGATATTGAATTGAAAGACGTGGTGCGTCTTTTAATGTAAATGTGCGTCAGACTTTTTGTTTTGTTTTGGTAAGAATAAGCGTCATTTGACAATCACATCTTGAGTGGAAAACCCTTTTATTCAGTGACGTGTTTGTGGCTTCTGTAAAGTTAAGTAAAGTGTGCCTCATTTTCGTCAAGCCGTTCAAAGAAATAATTAACTAGCGCGTTTCGACGTATAATTGGTGTGCGTCAGACTTATTGTTTTGTTTTATTGACAATGAGAAGCATCACAATAATAGAATAGTACCTACATTCTTTCATTTCATTTCATTTATTAGTTGCTTACATGTACGTAATTATTAGCTTAGTTATTATAGATAGCTTAGGTCAAGTACATGCACCCTGGTGGGCATTGCAATGTCATATTATTATAATTATAAACAATTCAAAATAATACCAAAACAATAGATTACATCAACAATACAATTAGATACAACAATAACACTCTTTGGTGATAGACCACATTATTATTAACTAGCGGCCGCTCGCAGCTTCGCCCGCGTGGCCGTTTTTTCCCGTTCCCGTTATTTTTTCGGGATAAAAAGATGCCTATATGTTAATCCAAGTTATGTTTATTCCTATATTTTATCCAAATCGGTCTACTGGTTAGAGCGTGAAAGAGTAACAAACATCCATCCATCCATCCATCCATACTTACAAACTTTGGCGTTTATAATACTACTAGGATAGTAGGATTATTGTTGAAATATGCTAGACAACAAGCGTCATTTAACGCTTGCTTGCATCTGTTAGGAAAATCCTAGACGTATTTTGCGATTTCCGTAATACCGTATTACGTATTCAACTTTTATTTCGCCCAACTGTTTGTAGTTTTAACTATAATACCTAATAAAGAAAATTTGAAAAGGTACCGAATATTAATGATTCAGCCATTTTTTTTTGTAAGTAGAACACCGATGGTCTAGTGGGTGTGACCCCGCCTTCTGATCCGAAGGTCATGGATTCGAATTTTGTCGTGCACCAATGGATTTTCTGTTCGAAAAGTTTACGTGCGCAACGACAGTGTTCTCAAACGGTGAAGGAAAACCTTTTCAAGAAACCAGTTAGTATTCTAGTAGCGCCGATGACCTTGCAACCTGTCACGTATGAAATACAAACTACTGCAAAATATGTGTGTGTACCAAATAGCAGTGCATGTAAGGCACGTTCCTAACAAACGTGACCTGCGAGGCAATGCTTTGTTATTCGATTGATATAGGTGATGGTCACCCCTTGACATAATATTAATAATAATGCTGGATAATCCACACAGCAACATCTAGCCCCCCCCCAGCTAAGCAGAGCATGTGTTATGGGTACTAGATGACTGATATACTTACTTAATACAATACATTACATATTTTTTTATTATACATAGAAAACACCCAGAACACCCGGAATAAATATTTGCAGATCGTACAAACATTTATCCCAAGGCGGGAATCGAACCCGCAACCTTCTGCGTCGCAGGCGGATAATCGCCCGCCGCGCCACATCGGTCGTCGTGATGGTAACCACTTGACATCAGGTGTGCCAATTGCTTATTCCAACAAAAGATTTTATTTTATTAAATAGGTAGATGCAAACTATTTTGGGAAATATAACAATGATTCAGATAAGGTTTCTACAGTCATCCCACATCGAGGAAGTAAGTTGAGTACAAAGCTAATACAGAAATACGTATGTCTGGTACATCCGTCCAAGTAAAGGGTGATACCATGGCTTACATAATAGTTCTGTAAAGGTGTGTACACAATGCCGAATGTACGACCAACGAGCAGTTTATTCTGCACTTCACTCCATCTGTGAGGAATGGGTTTGCCTCACAGAGGCTCCTTTCAATAAACTGGCGTTTATCTCAGATTCTCAGAAAACTTCATGCCGCAATTGTAATTGTCTGCCCACGACTACGACTATTGCAACATAGCCGAAACGTCGGTAAAATAAATAATAAAGGTAATACGCGATAAATACCCGTGTAATAAAAGTGTTCAATATGTGTTCTGATCGCGAAAGTTTAATCCAAGGTCACGCATGTACCTAACGTTGTTAACATGTACCATATAACATCAGGTGGGCCATAATATGCTTATTCTACCTGCAGTGGAAAAAAATATACATACATCCCAGCTCATTACGGTAGGAACCAAGGTAGGTATAAGTTAGTAATCTGTTTTAGGCTTGATGGTGAGGAACTGGCACCTAGATTCTCCTAGCTTAAACACTATTCAATACTGTAACATCTGTACCTATACATGTAATTCGGCAATTAAATACACTTTGACTTTGACTCTGACTACGATCTCTGGATATCACTTTGACTTTGACTCTAACATCTACTACCTATTAGTTATAATGTTTAGATGGCGTAACAGCTCGAGTCAGTGTTAACATCCACACAAACCTTACTAGGTTTCACGATGTTCTACTAACAAATATTGTAATAAACCTTCTTTTTGAGAAATAAATAAAAAGAAAAAAAAATCGTGTGTACGCACCTTTACATCCCGTTGCCCAAAGATCTGTTGTTATCTGCTAATATCCTTTGCTTCATCGAGTGTAGTTCCGGCCTACGACCATATCGAACCGGGCCTGTTTAGAGGGTCCATGGTTTGGGGCTTAATGTAAATAGTAAATGTTAGCTGAGTAGGCGGTAATGTGCTGAGGTTATTATCCTTATTCTGTGTTTAGGAACGGAAATGATACAGAAAAAGCCAGGCTTTAGTACACATAAATACTTTGGTGTTTCCTAGGTTAGTAGACTCTTTGTGACAAGCACGCTCGGGAAGTAGGTACTCCTTTCTGACGCAGAGCAGTGTTGCTGTGTTTTGCTTTGAAGTCTGCTAAAGAAGTTATAGCAACATAAGACTTAACATTTGTAAGCTTTGGGTTGATGAGGTACGTTTTGAAGTTGTGTGACTTGCAAGGCATTCATTAACAAGATGAAATAAATGTTTACCACATAACATCAGGTGGAAAATCTGTTTGTTATTGCAATAACTCTCAAGCCTTCAACAAGAAGTTCTACTAATACATAAAAACGACAGAAAATACAAACATATGAGACTTATTAACACGCCCATACTGCCATATAGGACAAGTCCTCGGTAGACGTCTGGTAACCGCTTAACATCAGCTGGGTAATTTGCATGTTCCATCACTTTTACTCGTTAAATCATATTTATGATAATTGAAGTAAACTATACTAAATGGTGAAATTCGATAATTTTCGTAAATCCTGGTGGAAAGCGGCAGAAGATAAAAAGCAGTGGAAAGAAATGGGGGACACCTTTGCCCAGCAGTGGGACAGCATAGGTTAAAAAAAAATGGTAGAAAGACAAGTCCAAATAAAACAGATACCATTAAAAAAATTGCAAATAATCATCTGGAACAAAGGATTGATAAATTCATGCATGCGAAATAGACCTCGATAATTCTTTAAGCGTTTCGCTACATTGAATAAGATACGGACCACTAAAAGACCGCGTACATAATAAAGTACCTACGTCTGAGTGAACCAGAGTAATCCATTGTCTGGAAAAGGTTTTACAAATACTTTACATTCTTTTTTAACGCTCCAGAAGCAATTCCGCAAAGAATTTGAGAATACAATCTCGAACGTACCTGCCTCTAATTCCCTTCATTACCGAGTGTCAGTTTATTAAAACCAACAAAAAATCTGTTCCGGATAAAAAGGTGAAAGCGGGATAAAGGGGACGTTCTTTAGTATGCTCCAGGAGACAGTAACTAGAGGCTTATTATGGTCGGCTTGTTCTAAGAATCTTTGTCCTGACTGACTGATACGCATAGCCTAAACCACTGGTCAAAAAGGCGAACTTTTACGGTATATTTACTTTGTCTTGGTGCATAGAGGTGTTCTAAAAATTACCAAATTTTAACGCCTGAACAGCAAAGATGAAGTTTGTATGAAAATAAGTTAGCGAGGGCCAAGATGCGCGTGTTTCGCTTGTGTTAAATATGATAAGTCCTTAAAAATAGATAGAAGATTTATTTATTTATTTATTTATTTATTCATTCAAGAGGCGTATTCAAGTACTAGGACTGATAGTATTAGACCTAATATTTGAATGAATTTGTCGTAGTCACCACACTTGGCAGGTGGATTGGTGATCGTTGCTACCCATCCCCTGGTGCATTTCCTAAGCCACCTCTTATTATACCATGAGAGGCGGTGGAGGGCATATTTTAAGCCAGGACTACCACTGCCAAGCATAATAAAAAGTAACCGCCTTTAGTCGCAATAAGATAGTAAGTCGCTCGTCCAAGTACCCGGTCTCTGTTACCAGCCTACACCTTATGTTGGAATAGGGGAAAATTCGTATTCGCTCCTAAATCATGTCGAGACAAGGTTAATGGGGGTGAAACCCCGCGGCCCCCGGCGGTCACGTAGCTTAGACGAAATTTAATAAATTCCATCTCTATTACGTTTCTTTTAAACCCATAAATGCTTTTTGTTTATTACCTACAGGCGGGCTTTTGCGTTTTAGCCAGAACACTATAAAGCGTGGGGTAACCATGAGCCCGATAGTTTGCCTGCCTAATTATCTGTACGATGAGCTCAGTCTGAACAGACCAAACCAATGGATACGAGGGCATCTTTGTACAGATATGGAATCTGTTACTTAGCACAAAAAAATGGAAAACAATGCGATAGCAATAGATTATGTCAAACAAAATTTCAATAGCAATATGAGCTCACGATACGGGCTGGAAAGAACATGTTTATGCTATTTTTCTGAATGCAATAAGCACGCACCTTGCAACATGTTGCGACAAAGCAGTTTTAGTCGATGTTCATTTTATCGTACTTCATCGAAATAAAGTGTTAAATTAAAACTGCACGTTAAAGTACTTCATGGAGCACTTTCATGTATTTGTCACGTTGAGTAATTGTCATTTTGCCGCCAAACAGCATAAGAAATAACAAGCTCTCAGCTCGATGAGACTTAACCCTCAATGCCTCAAGTTGTTGAGCGCAGAGTATCGTAGAACAACAGGCAATTTTTCGTTATAGGTCCACTTAACATCAGGTGGCATAAAAAGAATAGCAAGGTCGTAAAAAACTGAAATAGCGCTATAACATCTGATTAGAACATTCACATCGTCTGCCATCCAGCACAAATTTTCATTCCCACCACGTTCTATTAAACCACTTTCATTCACGAAGAGCCACGTTTTAATTTAAAAACTATTTCACAAAAATAATACTATCAGAGTTCCCTCCATTTACCCAGCAATCGGGTCTTTATTTCTGCTGGAGTTAATAGCGGGCCCTGGCGTAGAAAAATGGCCGCCTCCTAAATGGAATGCCTGTGCTTTGCACTGAATGCCATTATTAAAAATGTTCTTTGAATTGAAATAATAATGGGTTTAGATAACCGATTAGGTATGTTTCTGCTGTATCATGACGTTTTGTTGTTTTGATAGGTATTTCAGATACTTCTGCCTGAATTTGCGAAATGCTTCTAGTGGATTTTCATGCGACTTCGTCTGCGTGAAGATAATTTCATACAAACTTAAACCTCTGCTGCCTTGAGTTGAATTTTACGACCTCGTTTTAAAGTACACCCTTGCGCAGTAACATAAATACATCCTGAATTTGCTACAGTCAGCAGCTTGATCTGTGCGTTGTCTTTAACGGTTCCAACATCTAGCAAGCGTCCGTTGTATTATTATAAATCGTTGCTTGTCAGTAGCCTTCTCTCACTGGCCAATGAGGTGAGAGTTTATCTAACAGACAACGACTCGGAGAACTACTAACAAGCGCTTGGTAAGACATTGGAACCGGGCACAAAATCATTGAGTCGGAGCTAAAATTTTACAATTTTTAATATAGATTCGCTCGCGACTTCACTCGCGTTTTCCATACAAACTTCATCCTCTTTTTACACTTGTTTTAGGGATGACACCTCAATGAAACCCATACTAAGTTATAAGTTTGACAATAAGCTAACTAATTCTACAAAGAGAATCAGTATTCATTTCAGTACCTAAGCTTTACGTGATGTGTATACAAACAATCGGAAAACAAACAGTTTTTTTTAAAGTTGAATTCTTCTTTTGTAATTTTTTAAGCAAAGCAAGACTAGGAAAACATTTTTAATGTTAGTACAGACTTTTCGACCACTACAGTTTTATTATAGTATACATAGATAGAATAGGTTATACTAGATAGTTTCGGGGTGTCCTAAATAGGGAATGGGTAGGCAGTATTGCGAATTGGCTACCGCTTGCGAATCTTTTCTTCTTCCTATTATTATTGCCACCTGAATAGAAATATCTGGTAAAAGTATATTCTAAAGCACGTCTTGAGTCTTCTACAAGCTTTTTCCTACAACTTCGAATAGGTGATCGATTTTTTTTTATTATTAGACTAAAAATTGACTACAAGTACGTGAGATATTTATGGTGACCGTGTTGCAAAACTTTAAGCATTTTTAAGTTTTGGTTGTCTTAACATTTCATAATCTGGCGTTATGGTTACATGAAACTTGGGCAATTTGATCAATCAATTGGATAATCCAAACCTGACACCCTGTTAGTCTTAGACACGGTTACCATCATATGCTGTCCGTAATAGCCCTAATAATAATATATAACTTAGAAATCGCTTTTAAATTTAAAGGTTGCTAAGAGACCAATAGGGTCTCTTACGTAATAAGGGTGTGGGTGCCGGTAAAACACAGGCACATGAGGTTTAACAAAACCTGCATGTCACTGGTTGGTAGACGCGGAGCAGTTCATCGTAGGGCACGTTCGAAATACCATGCCCTGCTCGCTTTAAAACACTATTTGCTATGCCACGCTGTTGGTGAGTTTGTTTTTGGCTTAACATTACGGTCATTTTAAAACGGTAGCCGGTTTTTAAAACCAAAGCATTAGCTTTCAGCTATTGATATCCAATTCTGAAGATTCTAAAGGCGTGTATTAAGCTTGAACGATTTGAGAGGGACGTTTACTGAATGGACCCAACGTGATTTGTAGCTCGGGCTTACTTGCCCTAATTACCGTAAGGGCTCACTTGTATTCGATCATCAGAAATGGGTGGTAAATGGTATAAATATAGATCTTGAAATGATGAGAGATCAATATATGAAACATGAAACCAAATTAAATGAAATACACTCAGAACTGTTTAGCATTAGAAAGGTTGGGTTTGATTCATAAAATCCTTATTCTTAGAAAGGGTAGTCAAAGGTAAAACCTAGTATCATATACTCAATACATTGTTGCCTTGTTTTTACACAACTTTTAACTGTTGGGATAAGCAAATGGCTAACCTGATTTTATATCACTCTTGACAAAACATTACATCCCATGATAAATAGTGCAATAAGGATATATTAATGCAGAGCGAGTTTTATTGCCTGAATTTGATAAGTAAATATGTTGTTATGACTGTAATTGATATGCAAAGATTCAGATTGGTATCTCTGTCCTAACCAGGACTAGAGCCCAATATACCACCTCTATTTAGTCAACTCCGCTCCTGGATCAGAAACCGAACTGCAAAATTACACCAAGATCATTGGGCAAGTATACAGGCCTGAAGGGAGACCATAGAGGCTTTCTGGTCCCAAAAAGTATGACAAAGATATACGATCTTATACTTGGCTGCCACTTGGAGTACGTATGACTTGAAGTCCTTTGGTACTTTAACCCTTTACCACCTACCACCTATTTTTGTCACGCAACCACCTACCATACGTCTCTGAGACTTATGAGTGAAATGACTATCGTATGTGAAATCTAAGACAGAGATATTTGTTTGTGAATTAAAATCGGTTTATAGACATATAAAAGTATGTATTAAAGCAAACATGACACATAAATAATGTCATTTTTTCTTAAAATCTCAATTTGTTTGAAACAACTCTTAATTTTAGCTTACAAATATTCTTATTCAAAGAATGAGATCTACAAAAATAACGGAATTGAATAGGAACTTCTAATTTTTTTTTACCTTAAATATAATAATCAACAAGTAATATAAAATCAAATGTTTGTCATTATAATCAAATCTTCAACAAAATTGCAGGCCATGAATCTTAGGGGTTTTTGCAACAGTGAATGCACATTTTGTTGGAGCATTCAATACAAATAGTTTTTTTTACTTTCTTATAAAGGCTCATCATCATCTTTAGACAAAACCGATGAAATAACGTTATTCTCCACAGCAGGTTTTTCGATTTCAGAATTCGAATCCTCTATTGCGTGCTGTATTCCGATATCCAAATCCACATCGCAACATTCATTATTAGGTTGATTTTTTTCATTAGATGGATCTTGTATATCCAATGCTCTATAACACTATTATTAGAAGCCATTTTAATCTAAAACATAAAAAAACACTATTTCAAAAAAGTCACACTACCACCTACCACCCGTCTCTCGGACGTTCAACGACAGATTTTTACTTACTAAAGACAAACGCGCACACGTACAACCACGACAAGCGCTTGCACCGTACTTAGATACGCGGTGGGAAGGTACAGGGACGAACAAGTTGATAGGTGTTTCAGGCGCCAAAATATTAACGATTTAAATTTTTTGCCGTCTGTGAGACGGATGGTAGGTGGTTAAGGGTTAATAATCTTACCAACGAACAATATCTCAGACTTTTTTTTAGAAAGAAAAGAGGAAAGAAATAGCATCATGACTGAGGGATGAATACCGTATGTGCCGATATATACATCCCTTTAGATATCTTAGATTACAAAATACCCACTTGAGATTCTTCAAGTAGGTATAGTCAGAGGTATGTCCATTGTCCAGATATTGCATTTGGTACAGACCTACATTTCGCAGTAGTCGGTATTCCATTTGTTACAGGTTGCCAGCCCATCGTTGCTGCTGCTGAATACGTTTTCTCACGATGTTTTCCTTCACCGTTTAAAAACTTTTTACCAGCATGTTCATAAATCTCAAATTAGTACAGTACTCGTTACTCTTGACCTGATTTATGTACTCTAAGCTCACACAGAGAAATTTTATAATTGGCCTCTCAAAGCATAAATAATCGCCCACCTACGGACCCTACTCACGTGGTTAATCAACCGTTAAGTTCCACGTTGCGCCACCAGTAATTAACCTGGAGCTGAATGCGATTCTGGCGAATCATTTATATAAGTCCAAAACCACAGAGGGACAATAATCAATAGAGCAAGCAAATGTTTACTAATGCTCGGTAAAAAAAAATTAAATAGACAATTACTTAGATATAGTACCATTCCACCACTTCTTCCTGATGAGTACTCGGCGAGACAATAATAAAAAAAGCCGTGCGTAAGTTGTAAGTTTCCTCACATTATTTAATCATGTGTTTATACAAAATTACTTATGAAGGCTTAACCGACAAGGAATGTACAGATAAAGTATTTTTAGGATCACTTGATATCAATCTATATCTATACCAATTATAAAATCTTTGTCCAGACTGACTGATTTATAGACACCGGATAGCCTAAATGGTTGGTCGTAGAAAGTTGAAACTTTCAGTTTAGGTTTGTTGATGCGCAAAAGTATAATTAGAAAGAAGTTCAATCCTACAAGGGTTGAAGTTTGTATTGAAAAGCATTTTGCTAGTATTAAACTATTTATATATCAATCGCCCCAATTGTCACGGAGATCTTCGATGTCCCGCACACTCGATCTAAAAACATGTGTTGAAAACAAATACCCTTCTATATGTGCACTCTATATCATTATTCGGTTCCCTCTAGAATTATCCCTCTCAAGTCCGGGCGTTGGTCGCTCCGAATCAGGCATCAATCTTTGAAACTAAGCGTGCAGTTGACTCTGCCGTTTGCGAAGCTCTATTCAAAAGGTCATAACTTAACGTCAGTAAATTACAGCTGATCTAGCTTTTAGACATAAATCTTTACAGGCGATTTGAAGACGATTTTTAGGAGCAATATGGGTCATATATGCTTCTTTTTAGTTTGTATAAGCTAATTCAAAGGGATAGTAATGTCTCAATTACCCATATGATAAGAGAATAAGTAGAGTAAAAATATAAGGCAGAGATGGCGGGTAAGATGGACTCACGTCTGAGAGGATCGCAGATAATATCTCAAGATCGAACTATACCGACGACCGATGTGGCGCGGCGGGCGAATGTCCGCTTGCGCCGCAAGAGGTTGCGGGTTAGATTCCCGCCTTGGGATAAATGTTTGTACGATCTGCAAATATTTATTCCGGGTGTCCTGGGATATGTATAATCAAAAATATCTATGCATGTAATGTATTGTATTAAGTACCTATATCAGTCATCTAGTAGGTACCCATAACACAAGCTCTGCTTAGCTTGGGGCTAGATGATGCTGTGTGGACTGTCCAGCATTATTATTATTATTATATGGGAAATGAGCCTTCTCATTCCCCATATAAATTTAGTTCGATTTTGTTATGCTGATTATTGTTTGGCTAAGCAGTAGGACAAGTCACTTGTAATCATATTGTTTAAAAAGTCTTTAAAAGTCATTGTTTAAGAAAGTTAGCACACACAGGCTCATATTAATGTTTACCTACATTGTTTTAGTAAAGTTATCTCTACAACAGATGGATTAAATAATATGAAAAGAATCATTATAGATAATATTGCTTTGAAGTATGAATGAAGTACCAGCCACCCAAAATTATTTCAGGATGTGTAAGGGAGTAAGCAGAGTATGTCCAAATACTACACTTGGTGTCTACTGTTAGTAAATATAATATTTTTACATTTTTTAATACAAAACTTGTGCAAATTATTTTGATTAAAGTTTATGTCACCTGTTATTGTATCGTAAAAATGTCGTCTAAATATGGATATGTATTTTAAAACGAAAAATACAGACGTCAGTATGCGAATCTTGTGTTACTGCTTTGAAAACATACGGTAAAGAAATTGTATAAACGAAGTTGTGTATCGTGGTTTGGGTTACACTGCGGGGCCTCAGTAACCCAATCCACAGTGAAGTTATCACTGCCAGACATACCACGCAGTGTAAAACAGCGATAATACGAAACTTAGTTGATTACTTTTCCGATTAGATAACTAACTTGCTGTTTAGTATACAAAAAATATACAGTCTCATTAAAATTGACGAAGAAAATTTGTAGTCGAATTTAAATTAAAAAAAAGGTGTATTATCATCATCATCATCATCATCAGCCTGTAGAAGTCCACTGCTGGACATAAGCCTTTCCCATACGTTTCCAGGAAGAACAATTCCGAGCCCTCGATTTCCCGCGGTCCTAACAATGTCTTCAGCCCATCGTGTAGGAGGTTGTCCTACGCTTCGTCTTCCGGTTCGTGGTTACCATTTGAGAACCTTTATTCCCCAGCGGCTGTCGGTTTAACGAGCGTAGATGTTTACCGTCCTAAAATACCAGGATGGTATCTGCCTAATTTATTTGAAAACATGCTTTTTTGTTACAGAAACTATCGTTTTGTGGTTTCTTAAATGTCCGTGTGTTTGCGAACAGTCGCAACGGGCCGAAGTTTTGTTAGTGTCATCTAGAGAGAAATTTAGAAATTTAGTGGGACTTTGGTATTGCTCTCGGCAGTTTGTGTTTCTTATTCTTTAATCTCCAGAGCTAGATAGCGAGCCGCATTTTTATTTATAGCCAACAACTTTACAGTTTTATTTTTGTAACATACTACACTACTTTACGGTTTTATGGAGAATTCTAAAAATATTTGCGAAGAATTTTCCGAGCAAAAATTCAGTGTGAATTTCGCCATAACTGAGGCTATATACTTGAAAAATTGGTCTTCTAAGAGCTTTAGAAATATTCATATGGATTATCTGCTATTTAATGGGACTAGTGGCAAGTGTTAGTGTATATTAAAGACTAGTGGTTACTCGTGACTTTACGCATGGATTTTGTTCTGTTGCATCTTTAATATTACATTATTCAATATTCACTATTTTTGACCGTCCTAGAGACATGAAGTTTTTTTATACGACTTACAAAACGCGCGCGACTTCGTCCGGGTTAAGTTATTTTCATACAAACTTCAACCCCTGCTGCACCCATTTAGGTGGTGAAATTCAGGAATACTTTTCTTAATACATTTTTACACACCAAGCCGAATATACCTTGAACATTTCAAGACATTTCATGATTTTTATTCTTGTATTTCATAATATGTGTCCAATTGATTTTTTTGCTGTAAGTACTTGCGCGAACTAGATTAGGTAATTTTGTAGCGACCTAAAAAACCTTATTTGGTGGAAATTGTGTGTATTGTGAATATCATAATCAGACCAAGAAAATATGTATATTTTCCAAGAAAAAGATATGACAAAGAATGAGAACTCATGAAATAATATTTATATACTTAAGCAAACATAACATATAGTCTAAACATTGTTAGGTATCTTTACTAGTCGGGCCACGAAAATAAGATGGATATGATTCCGCCTGCGGCGCCGGAGGTTGCGGGTTCGATTCCCGCCTCGGGATAAATGTTTGTACGATCTGCAAATATTTATTCCGGGTGTTCTGGGTATTTTCTATGTATATTAAAAAATATCTATGTACGTAATATATTGTATTAAGTATATCAGTCATCTAGTACCCATAACACAAGCTCTGCTTAGCTTGGGGCTAGATGATGCTGTGTGGATTGTCCAGCATTATTATTATTATTATGATTCGGAATGCGCTATCTTATTGTTGGAACTATTGTTGATATTTTTTCCTATAAATTATTTCCTCGTTACATCCTCCTCATTATTACTCATTACATTAGTATAAAAAAGGATTTCTGGAACAAGGACTAAACTAAAAAAAGCTTGCACTATGGGCACCAGATGACCACTTAAATACTACTGTATTTTACTATTTTTTGTAAATATTTACTTGGATTATAGTATAACACCCCAGACAGAACAAACATCTATGTTTATCGCACAAATGTTTATTCTTGGTTGGGATCAGACTCACCTAGCCGGTTTATTACAAACTGAGCTATGAATGATGGCTGTCAAAGTGACAGACATCATGCGTGACAGGTAGATTTAGGTCCAAGTTTGATGACGAGATTCGTTTTCTGTCATCCTTGGAAGCAACACTGTATTTTCATTTTAATTGTTTTTCTAGTGTTATTTTAAGTTCTGATGGGTAATTTCGGTGGTATTTTACCCATCATTACTTGAGGTCTTAGCACAAGCGTGAACAGTGGTAATGAAAGTGTGTTATGTTTCTCTTTGGTTTTGATCAAAAACGCCATCTTTTTCTTCAAAACCAAATGACATCCGACTTTACTTTTTTTACCGACTCGGCTTGACTTTGAAGTATTTTATTCAACCCACTTGACATTGGCAAGATTGTCCGAATGACGGACACATGCCACAAAAAAAAAAAGTTTAATGACAACAGTTTCTTGCAGAGATTCTTAGCAAAAGATAAATGCCGTTTTGTGGCCAATCTAGAGCAACGAATGAGCAGACTAGTAGGCATATATTCTCTTTGCCGTCAAAAACAACTTTTATAAAAATAAATTGTATTGTTCTATTTGGCGAGCGTATTTTTGTTTACAAATAACATACTTACCAGAAAAATACTGTAAAATATTTTTTCTTAAGAAATACGACACATAGTATTTTCTTTTGATCTAAATTACCTAGCAGAGCTTCTTTAGAGCCTTAACACGATCTATTTGAACATAATTATAACAAAATGTAAGTAAAACATGTGGAATTAATTGTGTAAATATAAAGCTGTGCGAAATATGAATATTTTGAAACTGGAATAGAATCACGACTTTAATCCTGAGGCATTTCTCTTCAGATCTTTAAGGGCCTATTCAGTAACACCAGTTCAAGATTCTTTGAGAAAGTCTAAGAGGTACGCACGTTAAGCATGTGCCCTACGATGCACTACCGATGAACTGGTGTTTAGCCTCATGCGCCTGTAATGTCACCGGCGCCCACACCCTTCAAACCGAAACACAGCAATGCGAGCATCACTTCTTGGCGGCTGAAATATGTAGAAATACGGTGGTAGGTAGAACTAAATAAATAAATACTTGTAGACATGTTTTACTCAACATCATCTAGCCTCAAACTAAGCACAACTTGTACTATGGGAACCATATGACTTATAGAATACTTATAATATATGTTATTTTTTTGTTAATATATTACCACTTAGAATACAAATAACACATAGACACAGAAAAAACATCTATGTTCTTAACATATAAGTTTGTTCTCGGTGGGAATTGAACCCTGTAAGTGCAACACCAGCAAGGCAGAAGGTAACACAGAACACAGGAACACACATGAACGCAGAAGGTAAGGCCACCACGAACTAAGCTGTCAGCTCAGCTACATTTTGACAGCTGTCAAAGTGTACTACTAGTTTCAGAGTACAAAACTAGAGAGTTATATAATTTGTTCAATCTCAAAACTGGACTATTTTATGCAGAAGCGAAGCAGTCTAAGTGCAGAATAATTTAAAGTTATAACATAAGTTTCAGTAGAAATGAAAATGATTTTGTATAACTTGACTGCGCTTAGACTGTGTTACTTGAATTAATTATTATGAAATCCTTCTTGTTAGTTTGGTAATCCATCTGTTGTGATTTGACTTCGTATGGTTTAGTGAGCTTTGTATTGATGACATAGTCTCTGGAGACTATGCCTACTTGACAACGTTCAAGTCAGTATAAGCACTACCTCAAGACGCAGGACTAATTTTAGTAGTAGTAGAGCTTTTTACAACCGACACGACCGGACCACGAACCGGAAGACAAGGCGTAGGACGTCCTCCTACCCGATGGACTGACGACATTGTTAGGACCGCGGGAAGTCGATGGATGGAAAGGGCTCAGAATCGTTCTTCTTGGAAACGTGTGAGGGTTGCCTATGTCCAGCAGTGGACTTCTACAGCATGATGATGATGAGAGCTTTTAGTGAGCGGTTGGTTCAGGGTAGTAATACCACCTTGAATCTGCCGTCAAGCAGCTTACTGTGTTTCGGTCTGAAGGGCGGGTGCGGTGAAATTACAAGCACATAAGGTTTAATACCTGTGTGTGTCAGGTTAATGGACGCAGAGCAGTGCATTGTAGGGCACATGTTTAACGATCGTGATTTGCAAAACAATGCTTTGTTATTATTTATTAAAAATCACATTAAAAAAATACCATCCTACTTTGAGAAATTCTACGTCAATTTTCCGTAAATTTAAAGTTTGTAAAGTTTAGTCCAACTTCATACATTGTACAACCTCGTAACAAAATATCATCAAATTGAAATTTCGATTGTGCCGATTCCCAATGGCATTCTTCAAAATTAAAAATTCTATGTAGGTTCATATTTCTGTAAGTGTGGTTTTCACTTAGTAATTATCACTAAAGCACAAGCAAAATTCTAACAACGAACTATTTCAATAAATTAAAAATTAATACAATACATTGAACCTGTAGTTATGTTTATTAATTCAAACAATCACTTTATCACACAGCGATTAAAAAAATTAAACACAACTCGACCCCATTTCACCCTTGCGTGTGAATGAAACGTTAAGTTCACCCCTTGTTTTAATTTTCACATATCGTCCATATGCTGCGGCGCACTTGTTACTTTGTTCTCACGGGTGCTTTGTTGAGTTTTTTTATTTAAATTAAGTTCCAATCATAAATAATAATAATGCTGGACAATCCACACAGCATCATCTAGCCCCAAGCTAAGCAGATTTTGTGTCGTAGGTACTAGATGACTGATATACTTAATACATTATTACATAAATATTTTATTTAACAGAAAATACCCAGAACACCCGAAATAAATATTTGCAGATCGTGCAAACATTTATCCCAAGGCGAGAATCGAACCCGCAACCTCCTGGGTTGCAGGCGGACATTTGCCCGCCACGCCACATCGGTCGTCGTCAAAATGTTTGGTAGAAGAGAAAGTTACAACTTAATAAAAAAAAACCTGACTCTTTTAGTTCCCACGCATGGTATACCTACCTACTGACATTGTACACATATTTTTTTGTATACAAAACCCATTGGTGTACGACCGGGTTCGAGCTCACGACCTTAGGGTTTCAAAACTTTGTGACTAAGCCACCGATGCGATGCTCCCAGTATGGGGTATTTAAACTGGAATACACAGCCGCAAGTAAAACTGGCTTTTTATCGAAATAATTTGTTTCAATAAAACCCAAAGCGCTGAAATTATTTCAGTCATGGTTTCATAAATAACTAAAAAGCATTACGTTGTCGCCTGTCTGCTTTGTTTACCATGTTACCACTGTTTAAACTCATAGTGGTAATTATAAAGCTTATTATTTATTTGCAGACTAGGTACAGTCAGGTGCACTAGAATGTATAAAATACAAGTTAAAATTCAAGAATTAAGTAAGATGTAAGTTGTAGTGGTAACAGCTCGTAGAACCAACAACCATCTAAATATTATATAACTCAAAGGTGACTGACTGACATAGTGATTATCAACGCACAGCCCAAACCACTGGACGGATCGGGCTGAAATTTGGCATGCAGGTAGATGTTATGACGTAGGCATTTGCTAAGAAAGGATTTTGATTAATTCTACTCCCAAGGGGATAAAATAGGGGATGAAAGTTTGTATGAAACTTTGTCAATTTTAAACCGATCGGGCTGAGACTTTGCATGCATAAAGCTACTATGATTTTATCCCAAAAAAATAACGGGAACGGGAAAAAAAGTCACTAGTTGTGGAATAAAGGCAATCACGAGTCGGAAGACGTAACGCCCACCTATGCTATAAAATCGCGGGAAGTTGATGGATAGAAAGTGCTTAAAGCTCTGGAAACGTTTGAAAGAGTCTTATGTCCAGCAGTGGACTTCTACAGGCTGTTGATGATGACGATAATGTTGCGACGGCCGATGTAGCGCGGCGGATGAATGTCCGCATGTGACGCAGGAGGTTGCGGGTTCAATTCCCGCCTCGGGATAAATGTTTGTACGATCTGCAAATATTTATTCCGGGTGTTCTGGGTATTTTCTATGTATGTAATATCTATTTATGTAATGTATTGTTTTAAGTTCAGTCATCTAGCACCCATAACACAAGCTCTGCTTAGATCGGGGCTAGATGATGATGTATGGATTGTCCAGCATTATTGTTATTATTTTACTCGTCATTTAAAAGTGATAAGGTCTCACACCGTTCCTATAAACACTTTCATAGTAAATACACTCTCCACTGCCCTCTTGACCGGGCTTATTCTGCAGACAGCACTGGAAAAAGTATGACCGATACAGTATAGGTCCGACCCGTAGTACTTGTGTGAACTGTGCGAAAATATTGGGATAATCCAACTTACAAATCATGGTAAATATCCCGTTTCTAACATAAATAAGTACCATAGTAGGTACTACAGAAGGCGGATTTGAAATAAATATTTATAGATCAAATAGCCAAGCCCTGCGACGCGTGCAATTACAAACACACACGTAATACTATCGAAATAAAGATCAAAATAACATGCGCTTTACCGCTTTGTTTACGACTGCCGTGAGTTCTACAATGTGGGAAACTAGCTTTTTATCTACATCATTCAAAACACCTAGTATTTATATTTTTCTGTTTCTGTCACCTTAAAAAACGTGATTAAAGAATTTAGTATAAGTATTATAGTATTTTCTTTATTCTTTGTTAAGTTTGTGGAGTTTCTGACTGATTGAGTCGCTCTCAAGCCTAGTTCTAATGTTTTGCATGCGTCTGGTAGTATTACTAAAACTATTGCTATATAGTCGGATAAGCCTTCATCTGATTGGTTAATACAGTGACAGTTTACTCTGACCAATAAGATCAAAGTTTATCTGACGACCCAAAGGATTCGTTTTCTGTCATCTTTGGAAGCAACATTGTTTTTTCATTTTAATTGTTTTTCTAGTGTTATTTTAAGTTCTGATGGGTAATTTTGGTGGTATTTTAACCATCATTACTTGAGGTCTTAGCACAAGTGTAAACAATTGAAATGAAAGTGTGTTATGAGGCATCCTGATTTGAACGAAAATGTTTCTTCAAAACCGATGACGGCTGACTTTACTTTTTTACCGACTCGACTTGACTAAAAAGAATTTATTCAACTCACTTGACATTGGCAAAATTGTCCGCAAGACGGACAGATGCCACAAAAAAAAAATTGTAACCGGTTTTAAGTAGAGAAAAGGAATAACACTTTATTCTAACTTCTGAAGTAAGGAGGTCAAAATCTGTCACCATAAGTAATGGTTAGAATAACTTTGCGATACTAAAATAAAAACTTTGTAGATAAAGTTTCGAGCAAGTGGTAATGCGCACATAAAGTTCCTACTGACTTGTTATTTTACTGAACTGACCACCGACTAAATTATTTACGATGCCGTTAACTTGTTAAAGTAGCTGTAAATTATATAGATAAGATCTTTACTACCGCATTTTTTGTAATTTTTGGTCGGAAGTAAGTAAACAAACAACGTTTAAAGAAAGTTGTAGTTACTGAAGTTTATTTAATAAGAGCAGCCTGCCTCGAAGGTCGTGAGTTCAAATAACAATAGTAATAATGCTGGACAATCCACATGCTGGACACAGCATCATCTAGCCCCAAGCTAAGCAGAGCTTGTGTTATGGGTACTAGATGACTGATATACTTAATACAATGTTATATTACATACATAGATAGTTTTTTTATTATATATAGAAAATACCCAGAACACCCGGAATAAATATTTGCAGATCGTACAAACATTTATCTCAAGGCGGGAATCGAACCCGCAACCTCTGCGCCGCAGGCGGACATTCGCCCGCCGCGCCACATCGGTCGTCCTGAAGTTAGTCGGCCAGTTGCTGAAGTTTATTTAATAAGAGCAGCCTGCCTAAAAGGTCGTGGGTTCAAATCGATCCCATACAATGTTACAGCAAGCGACGTCTTAATTATTGCTTATCTATTGCTTGGCGACAGAAATAGGCATGGTAGTACTTCCCCAGTCGAGATCTACGCATACCTACCAATATTCCAAATACCTACCAAATATAAAGAAAGAAAGAAAGAAAATACATTTATTTTTGGACACACAGCACACAAACAAATACAGACAATAAATCAATAAAACTAGAGTTAGGTACAAAAAAGAAAAGTTACAATAAAATTTTGAATAGATTTTGTAGGTAAGTGCAGTACGACAATACGACACTATAAAATACTAGTTAGGTACTTACCCACCTACTCACTTAGATTAGGTGGATACCTAGACCTACCTACCTAAATATATAGGCAGATATCCAACCCATTTCACAACATCGCATCGCAAATCAGTCTGTCCCATCGTCCGCGCAGAGGTGCGTGCGTACGTGATCCAAAAATGAAATAAAAGAAACCTAAGAAATAAAGAAAAATAAAAGAAATAAATAAGAAATATAAGAGTAAAATTATGATTTTAACTAACTATCGATCGGAGCTAGCTTTTAAGAGAATGCATTTTAGAGCTGCATAGTGTCGCTTCGAGCCATATGCTGCAACTTGAGTTTCACATTCAATTCTATATGTCCGTTCATAATGGCGGGGCTACACTACCCGGTTACGTTTCCACTGAGACGTTTTAGAAAAAAAAAACAAAAAACTTCCTAATTTTATTTATTTATTTACAAAATTTTAGAGAAACTTACAGCTAGGTACACCAAAATTTAGATTAGAATTTAGAACATGTCTGGATATATGTTATTGCTGGATTATACCTGTATTTTTATAACTATTCACATCCATACCTTAGCTCTCTTCTTGCTATGTCTTTCTTCCCTCCATATGACATGTCCATACCACGATAATATATTATTCCTCAATTTGTTTGTCACAGGCGTTACTTTCAAACTTTTTTTTATGTAACTTGCTGATGGAAGATGAGAAGTGGTTACCATCGCCTATAACAAAGTATTACCTCACAAGTCACGCTAGTGAGAAATGTGTCTTACAATGCACTGCTCAGCGTCCATCACCCTGAGGCATACAGGTGTTAAGCCTCATGTGCCTGTAATTACACCGGCACCTACACCCTTCAAACCGGAACACAGCAAGCTGTGAAAGAAATAGACATGGAAACTTCCTCTAACATGCTCATTTCTTATGTTATCCATCCTTGTCACTCCACACCTCAACATTCGCATTTTTGTTTCGTGTACTCTTCTCTCATTCGTTCGTTTGAATGCCCAACACTAAGATCCTTACAGCACGACAGGCAAAAAAAAATATAAAAGAGATCGATTGTCACAAAACAGTGTGCTCCGACCATTACAAGCAAACAAATGAAGCAATAAAACTGAAGACACAGATAAAGTTTGCACTTCTTGAGTTGCTCAGTTCAAACGTAAACAGAAACTTTATTTAATCCCTAGCGTCTGTAGGGACATCTAATGCATTACGATTTTAAACTAAGTCAAACCCATTCATACCTACCTTACACCTAGTTGCAATAATTGTAAATGGTGCAATCGATCCCCACCGAGAAAAAAAAATTATATGATGAACACAGATGTTTGTTCTTAAAAAACCAGTGATTACAAAAGACAGGTACAAAGGCGAGCTTAGACCTAAAAAGAGTTGTTCTGTGTCTGGTGGCAATAGAAATACATCATATTATGTGAAAATTTCAACTCTCTAACTATCACGGTTCATGAGATAGTCTGGTGATAGACGGACAGAGATACAGCCAGACAGTTAATAATAGGTAACCCTAAAAAAAGTATTTTAGTATTATTATATATCAGCTATCTGATTTTCTATAGTTTTACTTAGTTTGGGAGAAACATGGGCAATTTTTTTATAATTTTATTTAATATGCTAATAGGCTACAAAGAAGAGAAGAAAGGAGTGAACACAGAGATGACGACTGAAAGAAGAAATTGCATGAAGAAAACCTGTTGTGCCAACTAAACTAAACGTAGGATAAAGACAGGAAGATTATGATGATGCTAATAGACTGCAAGAGACATCTTATTTACACGAAACTGCTCAAAGCTCTCATTAATAGTATCTAACAAAACTGCTGTAGTAGTAAACTTAATTCTAGAAAGAACAATTTCCAACTGCAGAAAGTTCTAGAACAACAGCTTTGCGCCATTCGTCGTCACGTCTCACATTTTACTGTACCTTTCTCGAACTTTTCTGGTTTCTCTTTGTAAATAGCGAGGGCAGATAGCAATGTGGTTATGCGAATCCAGTTTACGGGATAAGTTAGAATACGACCTTTTGCGGTACAATTAAAGTTGTTAGATTTTTTTGTTGTTGTTAGACTCTGAATAGACCTGTGTTCTCAAGAGAAATTCACTTACATGTTCTCTACACACCTACACCTATACAGACCAACAATTACCATAATCTATACGTATACACAATGTTCTAAATAATTTATACCAATTATAAGAATCTTTGTCCTGACTGACTGACTGGGATATAGACAACGCATAGCCTAACCCACTGGTCGTAGAGACTTGAAATTTTCAGAGTATGTTTGTCTTGGTGCGTAGAAATGTATTAAGAAAGAAATTCTCGATATTCAACCTCTAAACGTGTACAGCGGGGGTTGAACTTTGTATAAAAATAGCTTTACGCGGGCGAAATCGCGCGCGTTTCGCTAGTATTGTTATAATTTGTATTAGTAAATTCTTGAAAATTGGAAAATTTATGTCAAAAGAAAGACGTGACTAGCTGTGACACGTTATATACTTTTTGCATTCAGTATCGTTATATATATTCATTGATACTGTAGTTCCAAAAAAACATTATTGTATATTTGTATCCTAAAACTGTCACTTTCATATCAGCAAAAAGAGATCGTAACCGACTTATCCCCCATTTAGTTAATCCCCCCTTAAACCACTTACAAGGAAACCATCACGCAAGAATAAATAAAATAGGAACTCGTTAAGGACTTGTTAAATATATGGGAACAGTATGCAGCAAGTTTGAAACCTCTGAGTGAGTGTGCTTGTATACGACGATGGTATGCCGCAGCAGTGAAAACCTCAAAAAAACAATCGTTCTTGTTCAGCTACCTCAACGGAAAAATAATAACACAATTTCGAAACAAATACTATTTTTATAAATACTTTATCTATAAAATGAGTGGTGAAAAACATTCTTACTTAGCTTGTACTTCATGTTAACTGATAAAGGTATGTAACTTGCAGTAAAAGTTTTATCCTGGTACAAATCTCATGTTTTTATTGAAGTTGCTATTAGTCAAACAGGGTAAAAAAAGCCAAATAATATTATTCATTTCTAAGCTGGTGTATTTCTAACCAGAAAGAGCTTAAAGATAATCTACGTCTACTTTTCTACCGCGTACCTAAAAACAAAAATGTACTGATTGATACAAACATCCACATAGACGGATTAAAAAAATATTTCACGGCATGCCATGTCATTTGCGAAGTGGTTTAAAAGCGGTCTAACGTAATGGGCTCTTATCGGAGCCAATCTCAGCTTTCCATCGAAATTTTCTTTTCGTTGGCACACAATTAGCTTTGATAGCTTTTTGTACTGCGTCATGGTTGCGTGGTGGTTCCGATGTTCGTATAAAAGCACTCGCATTTATTCTCTTTTCTGTTGAAATTCTATTGTTTATATAAAATAAGAATAGGCTAATTAAATCGTAGTCATAAGACTTTGAAAACAATATATTACAGTGATTTACCTGTATTACCCGGTCAAGTGCAACCGGCCAAGTGTCAGTCAGACTTGTATATAAAAACGGCAAAAAATCACGTTTGGTGTATCTATCCTTTGTCAAACACGTACGCACAGTACGAAACCGCGCCAAATTTATTCTTTCGCGCCTTCAGCCACTCGTATGCAAGTCCTTAAATATTGTTTTTATTCTATTTTTAGTATTTGAAAGATTTTTATATTATCCCAAAAAATTATTTGTGATTTCCTCAAAAACAAATAAACTTTTTAGTATTTGTTGCTATAGGCAACAGATGTATCATTTGTGAAAATTTTAACTCTCTAACTATCACGGTTTATGAGATACAGCCTGGTGACAGACGGACAGACAGCGGAGCCGTAGTAATAGGGTCCCGTGTTATCCTTTGTGTACGGAACCATAATAAATAACTCAATTATACTTAAAAATATGGAAGTATAGTTTGTTTTAAAATATACATACGAAAATATTACTGTACCTACCATCTAACACGCGACCACAAACACGACAACATCAATTTATGGAGACATTTCATTGAAAATACTTGCAAAGAGCAAGTTTGCTTGCACGTTTAGCCATCCAGAGGTATTGTGTAAGTAATATTAATAAATAATTATTTGTGAAGATTCTTACACAGCATCATCTAGCCCCAAACTAAGCATAGCTTGTATTATTCCCATACTACCAGAGACTGATAGAATACTAACTTACTTTTTTTGTAAATACATACAATTTACAAAAAATACAATTTTTTTTGTAAAAACAAGATAGCACCCAGATAGAGAACAAACATCTATGTTCATCACACAATTAATAACCATGATTTGATTGTTGATTGTGAGTGAGCCATCATGGTCGTCATGGCTTAGAATAGCCTATCCATTACTACTATCCATATCGCTGCGTGGTTCAATATCTCACATACAGTCAGTATTCCTTAGAATCTATATCTTATAAGAATTTTCTTGACTGACTGACATATAGACAACGCGCAGCATAAACCACTGAGCATTGTCTATGTGTCAGTCAAGACAAAGATGCTCAAAAGTGGTATACTTGTATTACGTTAAAGGATAACCCAAACTACAACTCAACAGGAAGAATGGTTATTTATCAGTGATAGGTACACAAAGACCAATTATAGCAATGAATAGTCATTTTAAACCTTGACTTTAAACATTGTATTATAAGCGGAAAATGAAGCAACAGGAAATGAGAACACTTTACGCTTTGATTCAAATTATAATTAATCTTTTACTAAATAGTTTTTTTTTATATTTCTAACTTCTATAAGCTGATGACTTTATAAATAACATCTGTAAATCTGAGATCTGCACTGTAGATTGTGGGTTCGATCCCCAGCGAGAACAAATATTAGTGTGACGAACATAGACGTTTGTTCTGTATCTTGGTTTGTTTTAAATTCTAGTTCTTATTTACAAAAAACATATTTAAGTTTAATTAGTTATCTGGTTCTCATAGGTTTTGCTTAGGGCGACAAGTTTTGCTTAGTTTGGGGCTAGATGGTGTTGCGTAAAATGTATGTCATAATTCATTCTCATTTAGTTATATTTATGTAATGCTTTTGTGTTGTAGGTAATGCCATAAAACTAAGAATAAAATTAAACAAACAGATCAAAAACTAAACCTATTTGTTCACATTTGATGCATCTGTATTCGCAATTCATGAACTCAGTACAAATAAAGGCGGGTAAACAACAATAACAAACTATATTTCCGCCGGTAGTCGCGTGCAATGGCCGCTCAAATCTGTTTTCTCCCAATGATTTGTCCCCAGAACGTACAGAATCTCAGCTGGGCGCCAGCCAAATGTGCAACTTGTACCTTCCCCACTTTACAATCCGAAAATTCTTATACCGACGTGGTAGAGTTCAAAATTCTCAGTTTTAAGGCTAGTTTTAATTTGTAAGTACCATAGCTTAAATTCTGTTGGGCTTCCAAGCAACTGCCAGACGGCAGTCGAGAGGCCCTCGTGATCTCTCCATGAAAATAATATTTTATTATTGCCATAATACCGTCTTGATGGTGTTTACTTTGTTCAAGAGATAATGGAAGTCTGCTTGTTTTCTTTGTCAATGATAAACAAATTTACTCTTTCTCAGAGGGTTGCCCTCAACGTTTTATTTATGGAGCTCTTTGATGTTGAATGGAATATATAATTTACATTTTGTGCCATGATTTCAACAAACATCGAGTGAAATAAACCATTATGTCAGTATTGGCTGCCGTAGCTTATTTTCTGTAATACTATAACCTTATTCAGCAAGTCGAAAGAACTTTTCTCACAAATTCTGATAAAACTATTTTCAGGTTGCGTTATTTTATTAGGATGCTGTTTATAAACACAATAATTATCATGAGTAAGTTCACTATTGGGCTTTAGTCACCACACATTCTTCGGTGCGTTCCCAGTCGCTTCTTATGAAATCTACAGGAGTAATGAAGGAGTTTTTCAGTAGTAGTAGAGTTCTTTGTGGAAGGCTCGTCCGGGGGTCAGGCCTATTCCTGCCGCCAAGCAGCTTGCTGTGTTCCGGTTTGAAGGGTGTGGGTGCCAGTGAAATTACAAGCACACAAGGCCTACGAGGCCTAACACCTGTATACCTCAGGTTGATGGACACTGAGCAGTGCATCGTAGGACACGTTCAACGAGGTAATACTTCAACGTGATCAACGAGGTAATACTTCAACGTGATCAACGAGGTAATACTTTTTATAGGCGATGGTAACCTCTTAACATCAAGAGGGCCATTTGCTTATATCATTAGTAAGTTGTATAAAACAATCTTTATAACCGGACCTACGCTCTGTTGTAGTCTATACTAATATTATAAAGAGGAGTATTAAATATTTAATTGTTTGTTTGGATTGAATAGGCTATAAAACTACTCGACTGATTTGAAAAATTCTTTCACCGTTGGAAAGCTACACTATCCCCGGGTGATTACATAATATTTTCAAGAAAATTAGGGATCCTTACTTAGCTGTGCAAAGCCGGAACGGGCGCTAGTCGTAAATATATTTATGCCTCAAAGTAATAAAATACTTGCAACTTCATTTTACTCGCCATTAGGACCGCTTGTATTTACAGTGTTATTTAGTACGTGTGTAACATGCGACGTTTTTTAAAGCATTTTTGAACGCCATACTTTTAACTGGAAATGAAGTCATTTACCCAGGATAGATTTAGATGCATTCTTACACGAACAATCTAATTTACGAGTTTCATATTATTTATGAGTTGTGGATGAGCTTTCAGGATTCTCTAGGTTTTAGTCTTGTGGTCCGGCACCACGAGTCTAAGAAACTAATAATAATAACAATAATAATAATGCTACACAATCCACACAGCATCATCTAGCCCCAAGCTAAGCAGAGCTTGTGTTATGCGTACTAGATGACTGATACTTAATGCAATACATTACATATATAGATACTTTTTATTATGCATAGAAAACACAGTAGAACACCCGGAATAAATATTTGTAGATCGTACAAACATTTATCCCAAGGCGGGAATCGAACCCGCAACCTCTTGCGTCGCAAGCGGACATTCGCCCGCCGCGCCACATCGGTCGTCAAATCGGCTTTGTCAATTGGGCACAAAATTACATGTTTGGAAGAGTTGTATAGGTACTAGTACCAAAGAGCCAAAAATTGCTTCTAGGTATTGGCTGCGTGTTTCGACAGAACACGAGCGCCTAACTACTAGATATAAATAGTGGTGAGGCATACGCTAAGACGAGACCCTTTTGCTGCTGTAGCACACAGGCACCTACTGCTTATGTCCTTCATTTTGTCTTGTCTTCACTTTTTGATCAGTTTTGTATGTGTATGTGTGATTTTGCAGCAAAGTAACGTCTGTCTGTCTATGTTTAAATAGATTCTGATGCATTGTTTCATAATTAACAATTTAAGGGGTCTAATAATAAAGTTGGGCATCATTCGACTAAAAAGTTAAGTCTGAATGTTTGAAAAGGGAACCCATTCCAGTCGAAATGCAGCTTAATTAAAGTTTAGCCATCGTGCCACAGAATGATAGTTTCGCACACAGTAAAAATATAAATTTATTCATATTTTTCAACACTAGAATATTTATATATAACAGCTTGCTGTGTTCCGGTTTGAAAGGTGTGGGTGCTGGTGAAATTACAGGTACACCTGTATGCCTCTGGTTGGTAGAGGGAGCAATGCACGTGTTTATGTTATTTTTTAAAACTTTTTTTTTCTATGAATTGCATTACCTAAAAAGTGCACTGCGGATAGAATTTTGTTTTTATTGTATTGTCCCCACTTACTGGTTAACAATAATTTAATGTTGATTAAAAATTTTAGATAAAAACTTGTTAGAAGCTATCGAATCTAAATGTTCCGTTCGTTTTTGCAAATTATTGCATCATTTCAAACCCGGAAATTCCATTTAACTAAGAAATAAATCTAAACAATAATAAGTGGGTAAATATGATTACGTATAAGCAGGCGCGTGCCTACGCAATAATGCAAAAACTATTATTTAATATACGTAATTGTCCATATTCTATAAAAATTATACAATAACAATATTTTCCTCTAAGCTAGTATAAATACTGTAGTCTTTATTGAACAGCAACGGCCTTAAGTGGTCAGTGCTAATACACCTTCAGTGGTGCTCACTTGTGTTCAGGTTTTTAGGAAATTCTGTTTTTACAGATCCTCGATCTAATAAAAGTATTTTATACTTTACTGATCGAAAATCCTGTGCAGTTATCAAGATGTTCAACATTGTGAAGAACGCAGTTCTGGGACTGATGGCGCCGCCTACTCCAAAGAAGACTGAAACTGGTGTTACTCATAAGCTTATCAATCAAGCAACAAAGGCTTTCAAGAATCAAATCGCAGATGTTATGCTGCCAGTGGATCAAACCATAATGCTGATTGGAAACAATCAAACTACTAAGGTGAAGAAACTGATGAAGTTGGACTATGAGCACGTGCATGGGGAAGCGGAGCCGGACCTTGATCAGCTTATGATAAGCTTTATCTCTGACGAGCTGCGAACATCCTTCAAGCTCAGTCTAATGGCTGAGTTACTTCCAAAAACCGCAGGATATGTCCATGACCAGCCCCTTGTCATATTTCTACATGGTTTCACAGATGACCCTACGCTTTTCAACTTCAGCGCTTTGAACGAAGCTTTCCAGAGTTTAGGACACCACAACATATTGGCTCTGGATGCAAGTGCACTTATTCGGTTCCTGTACCTGCGCTCCAGCACCTACGTTCGTTTTATTGGAGAAAGGCTGGGTGAAATCTTGGCTACAATGGTGCAATTTGGCCTGGACCATAAAAACATTCATCTTGTAGGCCACAGCCTGGGGTCTCATATAGCTGGGTTTGCCGGAAAGACGTTCCATTCGCTCACCGGAACCTTAATAAGCCGTATCTCTGGTTTAGATCCAGCCGGGCCCAGCTTCAGCAATGTGGATAAAAACTTAAGGCTTGCTGCGACGGATGCAGAGTTTGTAGACGTTATTCACACAAATGCCGGTGTGTATGGACTCCGGTCACCAGTTGGCCATGTGGACTTTTTTCCTAACGGAGGTGAAAAGCAACCCAACTGCTTTTTTCAGTTCCAATCTCATAATCGCGTGGTGGAACTATTTGCCGAATCTGTGAAGAACCCTGAAGCATTTCTAGCCAAAGCTAGCAAAAGTTGGAAGGAATTTCAGCAAGAAGAAGATTCTGATGACGTTAGTTTTATGGGCTATGGCTGCAAACCGGGAACCAAAGGTGTGTACTACCTGCGCACTGGAGATGAACAACCGTACGGCCTTGGCAAGGATGGTCTTTTATTTGAGAGTGAAGGTGTCATAAAAACAGCTAAGCATGTCACACAGCGGTTAGCTAATATCTTAGATTAGAAATTGTTCTGTATCTGCAATAGACTGTGACCTAGAAGGGTTGTTATCAGCCATAATATGTTTTAATATTCTGATATCTTACTTTACTATGTACAACAGTGTTTTAGATCAAAATAAAACTTAACGATAAACAAAATCTAAATTCTTATACTTATTTACTACACTCAATATGCATAACAACTAAGTAGCAGCTCGATTTCAAAATATGAGCGTGCCCGCTAAACCTTATAAAGTTCTAGGCAACTTCGGCTAAGACGATTTTGTATTGAATAGGCATTTTTAACTCAGTGATATTGAGGACTTCGATGTTCTGCCCTCTTAATGCACTCTCATGGGGTGTATACAGTCAAAGTCATAGTTAAAAAGCATTTATTTAGTAATATCCGCAAGGATCATCTTGAAAAGTCTTTAACCTAAGCGCCAGTTCCTCGCGACCAAGCATACCCATTTTTGTTAATAAAGGTACGAGCGCATGTAAGCCACGTCAGTACCCCACTAGTGTGGTTGTAGGATATGGCCACTGGTGTTCTAGCCTTTAATTCATTTCATTTTGTCAAAATTGAGGGAGGTAATCCAAGTAGAATTTTGTAGATGGAAAATTACTAGATGCGTTCAACTTCCTCAATGATTTTTCCGCCTATAATAATGCTAATCTACGGTGGAAGCTTAAAGCGGCGTCTAAACTTAATCAAAACGCACCAGCATACAAGAACCTACTTACGTATGTTATTATACTGTGGTTCGGCTGTTGAGAGGGACTAGCTCGCCCCCATAATTTATTCCAGCGAGATATAATTCGGCCGGATTTACTTACAAACGCGCCAACGAAAATGTTTAGGATTTATACAGATTTTCATACATCTATAGCCTCTTTAAGGGACCCTTTGTTAATGTTTAGATGTATAGATAGCCCTTATTACAAAGCTCTGTGTATTAGTAAAGATTATTTTATATGCAAGAAGTTGTATAGTGGTTAAACTGCGAATGTACCTACTTGTTAGTTACCACTTATGCTTAGGTATGTGTTTGGAAAGTGATCTTAAATACTTGAATGAAGTGCAATAAGGAGGTTGTCCCCCTTATTGCACTTCAAGTAAGATAAGGAATAAGGATAAGAATGTTTAAGGATTCGAACGCTGGTTTGACGCGCTCGTTTTGCCTTCGTTTTTAAAGAAAAAAACTAGCAGACCCACTTCGTTCGGTTGTATTTTTTATACAAACTTCATGCACTTTTTAATCTTATTTTAGGGATGTGTTACGCCAATTAAGTTTTAAGCTAGACATAGTTAACTAATTCTGCAAATCGCATCAACATTAATTCAGTAATTTTTTCGTGATGCGTGTACAAACAATCGTACAAACAAATTTTTTTTTTAAATGCTGTCATTTTGCCTTTTATTACTATAATAACTATGAGCAAGATTTCATAAAAATATCTTTAATGTACAGACTTTTTGACTTCTACAGTTTTATTACAGTATAAATAAATAAATCATTACAATACATGTCTCCTTGTAAAATTTTACTCTGTTAAACTCAACCAAGGTGAGTTTATAAACCCATCACTTGATTGAATTGAAATAGCCGAATCATTCAAATCACTGGTTTAAATATCAATTTGTCGGCAGAGTTGTTGAAATCTCTATACCCCGGGAAACGATTCGCATTTTTCACAATTACTTGGACGTTTTCACGTTAATCTATCTTCTTTGTCTCGTAGACGGAGATTTTATTTGCGGAAGTTACGGATTGACTTCTATTGTTTTGATGATAGACGAGAAAAATGATTAATCTAAGTAAATTTTTGATTTCATTTTTGATGAAAAAACTTTTTTGTAACAAACTAAAAGTTATAGTTGAAAATTGTTTGATGTTTTTATACTTAGTTAATTTTGTTTACAGGCAGAATGTATTACAAAAGTACAGTTGAGAAACTTACGGCTTGGTATTAAACGTCATGAAAGCTGAAATAAAAAAAAACCCCTACTAGCATGTTGTTTGAAAACCACAATTTATCTACATCTATAAAATTTGTATTACACTAACATAATACGAGTATTGTTGGACTACTTATAATTGTTACGTGCATATGGTGGTAGAAATTTCTATAATTCAATCCATAAAAGGGTGCAGTAGGGATAAAGTTTATAACTTTACGCGGACTAAGTTCCTAGTAGAAAATAGTAACTAAATTCAATAAACTCAATTTCTTCTCTCTTTTTTACTTAAACTAAAGAAAATTATTAAGATAATTTCTGCCAAAAAAATCCTATTTATTTTTAAAACTAACATCAATACCTATATAAACGATATTATATAGACCTAATGATTGCTTCAAACGTCTCCTGTCACTGTTTTTCATTACATATTGATAAGAGATGGCAATTGCTTGTCTTCTGAAACATTTTAATAAATAAAAAGAGGTAAGGCCGGCTTGCACAACAATTATAAAAATCTGTCAAAAGATAAAAAACGCTTAAGCTATTGCTATCTCTTACAAACAGGTAAAGGTAAACAGTGACAGGACTAACTTCCAATATTTAATTTAAATATCGTTTAGTGATCGTTGTGCAAGGCCTAAGGGTTTGAATCTACTGATTTCCAATACCTTCACCAGTAAAATCATCATCATCACAACTTTATCCCGTTTTCTCGGAAACAGATGAGTAAAACGAATTCGATTTATAAAGTTATTAAGGAAATAGAATTTCCTGGTAATGGATTCTTTATCAATGTAAACAGTAAGTTCAATTACATTTTATCCTTGTTGGCATTTTTCAATAATATTTGTATTTACCTAACGTAGTTTATGAGTTGTACAAACCACGTGTGAAATACGTACCACTTAGTACGTACCTCATAGTTTGACGTGGTTTGACGTATATAAGAATAAAATAAGAATAAGAATAATTTATTTGCACAAACATAATAAAACATAAACATTAGCTAAAAGTAACAGTAGTTTTGTTGACTCACAAGCACGCATTTTAAGAATTGTAAAATATTCGATCGTGACTTTTACAAAAGGGAAGAACAACAGAAAGTCTGTTGGTAGGTGTTATCCTTATAAGATAAAACATGATAGGTATGGTACATAGGTAGGCTAGATTTAGACAGCAAAATAAATAAAACTGTATATGCTGTCAGACTACGTGTTTGTGTTATTTATTCTAAACCTTCATTCTCATTCTTTCCTCTTTGGAAGCAACATTTTTATTTTTTTTAGTTTTTAATGTTATTTTAAGTTATGTTGCTCAATGTGGTGTTTTAAACAACATTATTTGAGGTTTTAGAGCGCAATCCGTAATAAGGAGAGATTTTATCCATCAATACACCCATGCTTCGGCACTTTGACAGAATGTGTCTGGCTTTATTAAACACTTTTTGCTTTTACGAATAATTTATTTGACACTGACAAATTTGTTTGTTGAAGACGGATAGATGCCATAGAGAAGATAATAAGAAATAGGGGTGCGGGAAGGGGTATCCTTTATATTCTACTCGATTAACCAATTTATCTTTTATATTCTACTCGATCAACCAATTTGAATTAAGCTTGGAACAGATGAAATCGTAAACTATCATATTCTTGACACGGTCATTTATCCAGTCGCTGCTTCCAAGTAGAAACCCAGCTTTAGCTCCCTGAATTAAATTAAGCGTACACACGTTATATCATACGATGCTACGGCCTAATTTAACAGTTTATATTCATAGCACCAACTCGCAGCGGGCTTTGTTTATCTCGTCCGCGACAAATTTGTGGGAAAGTACGAGCCCGATTTGAGAAGGCTTCGTACCACAGTGCAGTGACATCGAGATTATACATGAACTCATTTTCAGAATGCGTGACTTTTAAAAACATTGCTTTGCATAATGAACTCTAATGAACTAGTGTGAAACTCATAAATCTATTTGAAGTTTGTATTGTATCATGTTTATTGTCAGTAGTTTTTAGGCCGCGATATATAATTAGCCAACTTAGATGGACAGCGTTCAGAAAATTCTCGATAAGTTTTGGTAAGTTTGACGACCGATCTGGCGCGGCGGGCAAATGTCCGCTTGCGACGCAGGAGGTTGCGGGTTCGATTCCCGCCTCGGGATAAATTTTTGTATGATCTGCAAATATTTATTCCGGGTGTTCTGGGTATTTTCTATGCATAATAAAAAATATCTATGTATGTAATATAGTATTGTATTAAGTATATCAGTCATCTAGTACCCATAACACAAGCTCTGCTTAGCTTGGGGCTAGATGATGCTATGTGGATTGTTCAGCATTATTTATTCAGCATTATTTATAGTTTTATCTATTGATACATCAATGCTTGGGCACCGGACTTGCGAGATAATGGTTAACAAAGCATTTAAACTACTGCTGATGGAACAAGCATTTGGTGCACCTCATGTTAAGTAGTAACCAACACCTATAAAAAGCATTTTCGTATAGGTCACGACGATAAGTACCTGTCCTACGATGAAACTACCCTGCGTTCACCAACCTCAAGTATACTGGGGTTAAATCTCATGTGCCTGTAATTTTACTTGTGCCTACTTAACCCTTAGGGCGGAGATAAAGGTTATTGAAAAACCAGGTTTTGCCATATTATTTAAACACTAGCGGCCGCTCGCAGCTTCACCCACGTGGCAGTTTTTTCCCGTTCCTGTTATTTTTGCGGGGTAAAAAGCCTATATGTTAATTCAGGTTACAATCTATAATTATTCTAAATTTCATCCAAATCGGTCCACTGGTTAGAGCGTGAAAGAGTAAGGGCTAGCGCATACATACAACTGTTGCATCGACTAAACTGTTTCGTCGAGTTGTGTACTTCGTGATTTCTACTCAACTAAACAGTTTAGTTGATGGAAGTGCGCATACAATCGATTTTATATCTTCTCAAATCGACCAGTCTTTATTCAGCAACGCTCGAGTCAAGGTGTTTACAAACCATGTCTCCAATTAACAACAAAGTTTTAGTTTGTGACTGGCAGTCGCGGTCAGTCGCGGATCGACTGTTTAGTCGATGGTCTGCGCACATCAATACAATGCAATACAAATTGAGCGCTTGATCGATAGTTGTCCAACTTTAAATCAAAAGCAAATCGATATAGCTTTTTGACTTTTTTGTCGAGCAACTATCGAGTTGACTGTATGTGCGCTTTAATATATTCTTTTAAACATAATGATACACAACAATATAGTTGTTTAACTAAAAGTTGTATGTATGCGCTATATAGCCCTAACAAACATCCATCCATCCATCCATCCATCCATCCATCCATACTTACAAACTTTTGCGTTTATAATATTAGTAGGATTTACTAGGATTTTAATATTATTCATGTAAGTAAATTAACATCAGCTGTTTTGTTTTTGACATGAGTAAATCTCAGGTTTGTACCTATTAAATGCTCACATGGGCGCACCTATATAAATGGGTGTAATTTGTGCCTACACACATTTCGTATTTCAATAAGGCCCTCGTCATCTCTTGTTAATTATTCACTATCAAGGTTCAACGCCTTATGCTCTTCCCTAATGGGAACTTGTAAGTAAATCACTCGTACTATTAGATATTCTGACTAAGGTATAATTTATATACCACTACACTACAGTAAATTTAAAATGACAGTGTTCAAAATCTAATAAATACCTACTAATAAAATATGTAGCATAATGAAATAAAGGCCAAGAAAGCGTTAGAGGGATGATGTCTTTGAGATAGAAAGGTGGGACAAAGCTAAGGACTAAAAGAATTGGAGGTATTTGGGGAAAATCCAATGGTGTACAACCCGATTCGAGCCCGTGACTATAGGATCAATCGATACCGGTACTCTCGGGTATAAGCGTTTATGAAAAACGGCTGGTTAATTTGTGTATGAGGTTTAGCCCCAGTCAGTTACTTTACACTTACAGAAACACAACTCGGACATAAAATTAAACAACTTTCCGAAGAAGTTACGTCATTTCATTAAAATTGTTCAACCGCAGGGTTATAAGATTCGTAAGCCGAATTGGGGAAATAAAACTAATTAAAACGAGCCTGGATCCTTTTGCGTTCGTCGTCTCAAAAAAGGCAATCCTGGATTCAGAAAACCAATGTATACCACTGATTGACCTGCTGTTTAGCGCGAATTAGACAGTAGTATTTTTTTTCCCGGCTGACTGATTGACATAATAAAATCAACGCACAGCCTAAGCTACTGGTTGTAAAGACTTAAAATTTTCAGATATGTGTGTGTGATTAGGTAGGTATTTATTAATTTGTTATATTTTTGGACCATATTTCCACATTTGTTTTTGTTAAGTGGTGTTTATTTGTTAAATAAATGCTATTATTTTCAATTAAATTAATTAAAATAAGTAAAATTATTAACTTAAATACTCTGTTCTGTCATGCGCCAGTGTGCGCTGGTAGTTATTTATTTAATGTTTTGAAAACGAGACAATAACAACAGTCTCTTCAAAGGTGTCACTTGGTGTTGAAAACGTCACCAATTTAGCCATCTCTTTGTATCGTAGAACAAAGACATTTCGAACGCAAAAATGGTTATATTCAACAGAAAATTCATTCAAGGAAGAATAAAACAAGAAAAGTGACAAGGTAGCAGCGACAGCCAATAAAACTTGACACCTATTTAGTAAGGTATCGAATCAGTAGCGAGTTCACCGTAATTGGTTGTGCTGACAAACTAGCAGAATCATTATTCCAGAAAACCATCGGTAAATTTAGCATTTTCTTAGATAAATATTGACAGTAAACCAGTCAAGCGAGATTCCTGGAAACAGGAATATCTCTAGTGAGATAGTCAAGTAGTTGTGTTTTCCGCATACAATGTAATTTGTTTTTTTGAATGGAATAAATAACTATGAACTATAACTATGAGTACCTTTGTGTCCAAAGATAGTTAGTTGTCTAAGAAAAAAAACTACTTTTCAAAGAAACAGTAGTTTTCAAGTAGTAGTAGAGCTCAATGTGAAAAGGGTCGTTCGGGGAAGTACTACCACCATACCTAGTTCTGCCGCCAAGCAGTGATGCTTGCATGACTGTGTTCCGGTTTAAAGGGTGTGGGTGCCGGTGAAATTACAGGCACATGAGGCTTAACACCAGTATGCCTCAGGTTGGTGGACGTACGGTACTACAACGTAGGACACGTACCTAACATGCGTGACCTAAAAGGCAATACTTTGTTATAGGTGATGGTTACCACTTAACATCTGGTGGGTCATATGCTTGTTCCACCAGCAGTACCATAAAAAAAATCTGAAATCGCTTAGTGCCAAGTGGTACTAACTCAAGATTTTTTGAAAAGGTACAAGGGGTAGTCAGAAATACATCCAAATGTTACCTTTGGCTAGATATCGACTTATATATAAATTTCGGAAATACCTTTCTTAGTACACCTCTATGTACCAAGTCAAATATACCCTGAACATTTCATTTCATTTCAAGGTTTAGGCTATGCGTTGTCTATATGCCAGTCCGTCAGTCAGGACAAAGATTATTAAAATTGGTATATATAAACAACAAAAGTATGATCGTTTGATGTTTGTGGTAAATGATTTCAAAGCTTACAAACATATCATATAGTTTAAGCATCAGCTTTTAGCACAAACTGTTAGACATCAGTTCGCTGCACAGCATTCCTCAATAAAGTTTGAGAGTTTCATAACTGTTATAAGTAATAAACTTAGAGCGATACAATAAATATAAACTAATGGATCCTGTCACGTTCCGTATTGCAACTTGTCTACGGTTGGGTGCGCGGTGCTGTGCGCCTCATCAATGCCAGTGCGGTACTGCAGTTGACCAGCTTGGTCATCACGGATTATCGTGTACTAGAGCCGCCGGTCGAATGTCTCGCCACGCCAGTCTTAATGACATCATCCGGCGGGCCTTTACCACCGTGAACGTGCCAGCCATTCTCGAGCCGAATGGTCTGATGCGTGACGATGGTAAACGACCTGACGGTATGACCCTTGTCCCTTGGGAGGTGGGGAGACCCTTGGTGTGGGACGCTACTTGCGTTGACACACTAGCGCCTTCCCATCTGTCAAGGACATCCGTTGGGGCTGGCGCGGCGGCAGATTTTGCCGAGGATCTCAAGAGGCGCAAATATGCAGGTCTCGACAGAGCCTACAGATTTGCTCCTCTTGGAGTCGAGACTCTAGGTCCGTGGGGTACCGAGGCCCTCCGGGTTTTTAAAATTCTTTCGGGGCGTCTGGTCGAAGCGACGCGTGACCCGAGAGCTGGTGAGTATCTGGCACAACGAATCAGCATTGCCATTCAGCGTGGCAATGCAGCCAGTGTTTTGGGAACGCTTCCGATTGGCACTGATCTGGATCAGTTGAGCTACCTTTAGATCGTTTGCAACGGTCTTTAGATAGCTCAACTGTTTCAAATGTATTTTGTACATACCAATTATAAATACTTGTATTAGTCATAATTTTCTTTGTAAATAAAGTATAACATTCAAAAAAAAAAAAAAAAAAAAATAAATATAAACTTGACATATAAGAAGTAGGTACCTAGGTAGGTACAAAAAACAAACAAAATCAAAATCTTTTTTTTCAAATCCTTTGGCTTCAATCTCACTGGTGGTAAGTGACGATGAAGCCGAGGATGAAACAAGACGGTCTAGAAGACACCTTTTCACTCTTGCCTTAAAGAGATTTAGATTATAGTGTTCAGGAAAAACAGACGCTGGCAATGAATTCCATTCCTTAGCGGTTGGCATGATAAAGGTGGAACCGAAACGTTTGGTACGAATGGGAGGTATATTTACCAAATATATAAACATTTATAATACCAATTTATATGTACCTAGGAAACCTAGTAGATAGGTAGTTAAAAATGGGCACCCTTGTACTAACTCCAAACGTATCTCTACTATAGGTACCTATACCCACTACGATATGCGTTTATCTGTGTTTTCTTATCTCTTAGAAAGGAACTTCTGTAATTCAACCCCTAAAGACTACAGCGAAGTTGAAGCTTGTAAAAATGCCTTTACGCGACCGTCATAAGCGATTCCGCTAGTTTTCTTATAAATTGCACCCAATATCTGCGGCAGAAATTGGCTATAAACATTTCAAAACTATTTCGTAAACCGCCCTTTGATCGCGTTTCGATTGCAGCATTCCTTTGGTTACATTCCACAGGAACTTTCGTGCTAATAGTTCAATGGCTTGAGTTGGAGGTACGACCAGGTTTTGCAAGCAGATTTAAGTGGTTTTCAAATCCATGGTGAACTTAATCTACTTATATCTATTTGTATTTATATCACTTATAATATTTGTCCTGACTGATTGAAAATAGATTATGCACAGCCTAAGCAACTGGCCAAAGAAACTTGAAATTCATAAATAGATATAAACATAGGGTATAATTTGTCATAGGGTGTACTGGTCCGACTTGGCAAGGAACAGAGAACGCTGGAAAAAAGGTACGTTAAAGGTTGTATGAAAATAACTTCGCACGGACAAAGTCGCGCGCATTTTGCTAGTTCGCATATATACGAAAAAAGTTTATTTTCGTTATAATTTTTCTGTTTTCTTACATATTTTTTAAAATTTAATTCGGGCTTCATAAATTTTTTCTATGAATACATAATATTTTGACTAAGTTGACATTTTGTTTAAAGTAAATTGTGAATTGTAAAATTTTGATAAATTAGCTGCAGTTATAGGTATCTACTTGTATCGCGATACAAGATTTAATTTTTTTAATTGTATTTTAATTTCTAAGTTATTATATTATATTCTAGACCTGTAAAGTAATTTTACTTATAAATGCTTATGACTGACCTGTGTTATAGAAGTGTCTACTCCAATTTTCTGTCATTATGAATATACTCGTACGTTAAATAAAAGTAGGTAGTGTTATATGTATTGTATAATGTAGTATTTTTTAATTGCAGTCGATTGACTAATTTGTTAATAAAATTGCTATTCTGGCTAGATAATAAATGCAAACTGTTATTTCATACTTCTTCGATCATCATACACCTATCCAAACAAACATAAAACATCTTATGCTTGGGTAAAAATGACCCACGGCTAACCCTCGCCCGATCGCGTGACCACAAAAGAGGGATCTAATTCCAAGACCCACTTAGCCAATTATCGGTGGGTTGACGTGTGGCCCACTGATGGTTCAATTTAACCAATAATTGAGGTGGCGACATTACAACCTTTAAGGTGGCAAGTGTTTTTTCTATAAAATTGTCTTTCAAAGTGATGATAATTTGAATACAATGTTTCAACGATGGCAGAATAAGAAATAGTATTATGCGAAGGTACTATTTTATTTATTAGAAGTTTATATTAGAGCTCTTTTTCAGGGTTCCGTACCCGAAAGGTAAAACGGGACTATTACTAAGACTCCGCTGTCTGTCTGTCCGTCTGTCACGCTGTATCTCATGAACCGTGATAGTTAGCGAGTTGAAATTTTCACAGATGATGTATTTCTGCTGCCGCTATAATAACAAATACTAAAAAACAGAATAAAAAAATATATAACGTATACTAAAAAAATAGAATAAAATAAATATTTAAGGGGGCTCTCATATAACAAACGTGATTTCTTCGCCGTTTTTATTATAGATAATGGTACGGAACTCTTCAGGAGCTAAGGCTTCTACTGACACTATGAATTTTGATTTACTCAATAAAACTCAATAATCAAGTAATAGTAGAGCTCTCTGTGAAGGGCTCGTCCAGAAAAGTACGAAGTACCACCACCATGCCTACACTGAGAGAAATTTACGTAGCCGGATTACGTAATTTATGTAGCAAAACGATACAGAATGACGATTGTAGCCGGCACCATGTCGCGTACGTAGCTATACTTAAGTAGCCGGCACCATGAATTTTTCCATCGACCGGCATACGTAATTTACTCCTGTATCGTTTTGCTACTTAAAATAAGTAGCATGCAATCCTCAACTGTCCTACTAAATACCTTCATTGTATACATACTTCACTGGCTCAGACTACTAACAGTATGGGCTCTCCTACTTATGTAATGGTGTAGAATATACACTGTACCGGCTCAGACTACGTACAGCATGGTCTGTCCTACTTACGAACAGGTGTAGAATACGTACTATACTGACTCAAACTACTTACAGTATTGTCTCTCCTACTTATGTACAGGCGTAGAATACGTTGCTACTTAAATAAGTGGCATGCAGTTCTTCCCTGTGTACGTATTGCACTGTTTCAGACTACGTATAGCATGGTGCGTCTTACTTACGTACAGGTGTGGAATATGTACTGTACCAACTCAGGCTACTTATAGCACGGACTCTCCTACTTATGTACAGTTGTAGAATACCTACTATACCGGCTCAGACTACGTCCAGCATGGCGTATCCTACTTATGTAATGGTGTCGAATATGTACTGTACCGGCTCAGACTACGTAAAGCATGGTGTGTCCTACTTATGTAATGGTATCGAATACGTACTGTACCGGCTCAGACTACGTCCAGCATGGCGTATCCTACTTATGTAATGGTGTCGAATATGTACTGTACCGGCTCAGACTACGTACAGCATGGCGTGTCCTACTTACGTAATGGTGTCGAATACGTACTGTACTGGCTCAGACTACGTACAGCATGGCGTGTCCTACTTACGTAATGGTGTCGAATACGTACTGTAGCGGCTCAGACTACGTACAACATGGCGTGTCTTACTTACGTAATGGTGTCGAATACGTACTGTACCGGCTCAGACTACGTACAGCATGGCGTGTCCTACTTACGTAATGGTGTCGAATACGTACTGTACCGGCTCAGACTACGTACAGCATGGCGTGTCCTACTTACGTAATGGTGTCGAATACGTACTGTACCAGCTCAGACTACGTACAGCATGACGTGTCCTACTTACGTAATGGAGTCGAATACGTACTGTACCGGCTCCGACTACGTACATCATGGTGTGTTCTACTTATGTAATGGTGTCGAATACGTAGTGTACTGGCTCAGACTACGTACAGCATGGTGTGTTCTACTTACGTACAGGTGTGGTACTAGTACTATACTGGCCCAGATTACTTACAGCATGGTGTGTTCTACTTATGTAATGGTGTCGAATACGTACTGTACCGGCTCAGACCTACTACAGGTTGCATGGATAAGAGCCAGTATAGTACGTAACGCCGAAACATAAGTGGGAAAACACAATGTTGTATGAATATGAGCTAGTATAGTACATGAACAACACCTAAGCATAAGTAAAAACACCATGTTGTATGAATACGAGCTAGTATACAACATAAAAAGCACATTCTAAGCATACAATCAATCAGTTAAATATATAATAATAATACAACACCTAAACAAAGTATAACACTCCATGGTATTAAGTCCGAGGCAGTATAGTATGCCAGTAAACAACATTTAGCACATAAGTACAAGTAAAACTCTTTAATGTTTTCTTTACTTCTTTAATTTTTAAATTAAAGAAGTAATTTTATCTTAATTATAACTTTACTTTATTTAGGTATACAAAAACACCAAATTGACTTATAAAATACTTAAGTAACATGTCACTTGCACCATAACTTTGCAGAAAATCTAAAAAGTGCACGTCCTAAAAATGTGATGTAACTTTTAAAGAGACTTGTGGGGGACAAACGTCGGAGACAATTGGAAATAACACCTCAGTGACACGAACAGATACTTACCCTGGATCAGGCCAATTAAATGTAATAAAGTAGCAGAATAGTGTTTGTCTCTACTTTGTCGAGCTTTTTGTTTGGCGTAGTCTATTATTTCTTCTTTCTTCAGATAGAAGCATAGAGAATAAACTGTTCTCTTTCCCAGGGTACATATATTTAACATCTTCTTGAAGCTGTAACATATTTATTACTTTGTTAACGAAAGTACCTCCTCGCCTAGTTGCTTAATAGCTAATAATAATAATAATGCTGGACAATCTACACAGCATCATCTAGCCCCAAGCTAAGCAGTGCTTGTGTTATGGGTACTAGATGACCGATATATACTTTAAACAATACAATACATTGATATTTTTATTATACTTATATTAATAATACTTACATAACTCACATTAGATCTGATGACAGTTACTAAGGCAGATGCAGATGAATCTGATGATTCAATATCAGGTTCAGGCACTATGTCTATATTGTTGTCATCTGATAGGATCGGGAAATACTCATCAGTGTCTTCAACAATCTGAAATATAAAAAAATGAGAGCGCAAATATAGGTCCTAGTCTTTATTCACTGTGCCCATGTTTCACCATAGTGCTCCGAGATGGGCTAAGCTTTGCTTGAATTGAAACATAAAAAAATGGAACTTAATGTAAACCTATCTTCATTCTAGCTTAGAACCCAGTCTTGTGCTCATTTTTTTTGCTGATAGTTCCAAATTCTAGTTTAATCATCATCGTCATCATGACTAGCCAACTATGTAGGTAGGTACTTTCATAAAAGTTAGTTAGGAGAAAAAAATATGTTTAGTAATAATTTGCCCTTAAGTATGATTAAGCTCAGTATTTCAATCAAGTAGGTTCCTAGGCAAAAAGTTTAAAAGTACTTACCTATTGCAAGTGAGTTCTTGTGCCAACTGCCGGACTAAGTATATGTGATCTTCTATTTTGGGGATTAGTTCTCGGAGTTCTCCAGCACTCATAAGGGCTAACACATCCACATCAATGTTGTTTTCTAAAAGCAGATAAGTACATAATTAGGTTATTGATTTTCAATGTATTGGAGGTGTGTGGTGAATCATAAATATAATCCAAACTAAGACTGCATTTATCTGCAAAGATACAGACTGGAATCCATGATGGATGTACCAACCCAATAAGAGTTACAAAGCATCAGAGCCGCCGACGGCCTACCTACGCGGTAAATGCGTACCATCGGTACCATCTACAACCACATCAACAGTTAACTACTACCTACCTACCAATGTTAATGTTTAGCCCATGGAGATAATATATATGTACTTACGTTTAGCCTAAGATTACGCGTCGTACCTACCTAATCTTAGTGATAAGCGTAGGTAATGCAAAACGCAAGTCTATCCCACAACGTGATATAATAGCTTGAGGCGTTTTGATGTAGGTATTTACCTGAAAACGTGAAATCTAGAAACCAAATAGCAAGGGTCAAACATTTCACTGCAAACTTACCGCGAAATACTTGCTCGTCCTTCTCCAATTTCAGATCTACACCCAAGATCATTCTTGTGTCTTGCGCAGTCGCCGTCGGCATCAGCAGTGGGCGCAGCAGCGGCAGATACTGACACTTGGCTCGTTTCATAGAATACTTTGCTTGCTTCTTATTTTGTGTATTACATTATGTAGAAATTGTAGAATTTTATTTGAATGTGGACCCACAAAATACTACTAGCGGGCGGCTTGGCCCGGGCGGCGCGGCGGCGGCCCGGGTGGCGGCGCGGCGGCCGTAGAAAAGAATGCACAATTGTAAATTAAATTTTAACATTTCTAACTGCAAATCAGTGTTGCCAGACGAAGATTTCAAAATCCAGAGAAATCCAAAAAAAATATGCAGATTCATTTTACGCATCTACACAAATAAATAATATTGAAGTGTCTGTTTGTAATATTAAAATAACCGCTTTTTACTACATGCATATGAATGTATATATGTATGATACATATACCAAAATAGCATTTTTTACAATTTTTGTCTGTCTGTCTGTGTTGTTTGTTCCGGTTAATCTCTGGAACGGCTGGACCGATGTCGACGGGACTTTCACTGGCAGATAGCTGCTGCAATAAGGAGTAACTCAGGTTACTTTTTTTTTTAGAAAAATTCCAAAATGTCCAATACCTACATGCCACGTATCTACATACGTACCTACATACGTACGCGCATGCCACTAATGCGCCGTCACGTCGATCACCTCCCACCGCTTCTATTCCGCGGGTTCATTTTTCAATAAAGCTAATACGAAGAACTAAAAATAAATAATAACACATATAGTAATGCAAGAACTAAAAAACTAAATAACTTTTTTGTTCATTTCTGCGCGGACGAAGTCGCGTGTACTTACGTACATAATTAGAAAATAAATGCATCTATAGCAAGCCAACCCAGCATTCTTTCAAAAAGGTTTAGAATAAAGCAAATTGACTGAAGGGAATGTTAGTTTTCTTCCATTCTCAAATATCATTATTTTATCATAAATCTGGTGCTTATTTTTGGAACCATCGGGCACAACTTGCCGTCGCTTTGCTAAATTGGCAACACTTTAGCAAAGGGCACAAATTTGGCGCCTAAAGAGCTAAGTAATCGGGATACGTATTTTAACGTACCGGCATACTTGTACGTAGGTAACAAAACAAACTACTATAAACAAGTAGGTAACGTACCTACTTATGTAATGAAAATGAAGTTACCGTCTGTCACCAGGCTGTATCTCATGAATAGGTAGGTAGTTAGAGAGTTGAATTTTTCACAGATGACGTAGATAAGTATTCCTGTTACCGCTATAACAACAAATACTTACTAAAAAAACCCGGCCAAGTAAGAGTCAGACTCGCGCACGAAGAGTTCCGTACCATTATCTGAAATAAAAACGGCTAAAAATCCCGATTGCTGTATTAGAGCCCCCTTATAGGTTTATTTATTTTATTCTGTTGATTCTGTGATTTTAGTATTTGTTGTTATAGCGGCAACAGAAATACATCATCTGTGAAAATTTCAACTCTCTAACTATATCGGTTCATGAGATACAGACTAGTGACAGACGGACAGGCAGACAGACAGAGTCAGTGGAGTCTTTTGATTATGATTTTTTATTATTGATTTTTATGTTTTTTTATGATCATCATATGGTCTTTACTTCCGCCTCTTATTTTCCGTGCCATAGGTAGGTATGCCAGCTTTCAGATCATGAGTGCAACATTGAGTCATTGAGCTAAGTTCGCACAGTAAAACTACTTGAAACACCTAGGTAGGTAGGTAATTAACCATGACACTACGGCGTTGTCATAATTTACTTAAAATACCTATTATTATCATCATATAATGTAGACTTGCATTGTTTCGACTTATCATACCAAGGTTCCTACCTTCCTACTTTCGACTTAAATTCTGATTACCTACTTCCTTACTAACTTGGTAGCAGGTAGGTAACCAAGTTTCAACTCAATCGGACCATTTATTGAAGAGTTCCGTTGAACAGACCTTGACTCCATCATCAGACCAGCTCGCTGTCACCATTTTATGAGAGCTAAGTAGGCAGGTAGGTATTTACCTACTAAATTATGAGAAGTATGTAAAGGTAAGTAGGTACCTACCTATAGTATAGTCTAGTCTAGGTACCTACCTAATTGTAGTAAGTATTTATTTACTTACCTACTTTACCTATTTAACCACTTGCCTACCTAAATAGATATGTATAAAATATTGTGATTTAGATAAGTACTTATTCTAAGTAAGTACTTAAGTAGATACCTATATTGTATCATCATAGGTTTCAAAATGTAGTAGGTACCTACCTACTTAGCTTTATGCATTTGCAAATTGGTGTAGGTGGATCTGTGCTAATTGCAGCCACGCGGACGCTGCTTCTGTATGCTGTAAGCTATTTGCAATACGTAGCTATCAACCTTATTTTACATATCCGTCATCTTTATTGTACGTAGGTCCCTTAATGTTGTAAGTAGGTACCTATACAGATATTGTGTAACAGGCTACTTATAAAACATATCTATCCACCTTTTGTAAGTAGGCGGAATACGTATTATGGTAAACCACCGACTCCTTAATGAACGTAGCTAGTCACATGCTGTAACTATGCCGCATGCTGAAATATTGCTGCCAGCTATCTACAATACGTAGCCATCAACCTTATTTTACGTATCTGTCATCTTTATTGTACGTTGGTCCCTTAATGTTGTAAGTATACAGATATTGTGTAACAAGCTACTTATAAAACATATCTATCTACCTTTTGTAAGTAAGCGGAATACGTATTATGGTAAACCACCGACTCCTTATTGAACGTAGCTAGTCACATGCTGTAACTATGCCGCATGCTGAAATATTGCTGTCAGCTATCTACAATACGTAGCTATCAACCTTTTAGTAAGTAGGCAGGAAGATGTTATAAGTATACAGATAAAAATGTAACCGGCTACATAAAATACGTAGCTATCAATCGTAGGTAAGTAGGCGCAATACGTAACAGGTAAAGATTAAGTAGCCAGATGCTGAATGTGTACCTCATATTGATATAACGTTGTCGGTTACTTATTCTAAGTAGCTGGCCACCTTATGCACTAAGTACCTATGTAGAATCGATATCATTTTGTAAATACTGCAGCTACTTAAAATACGTAACTATCAACTGCTCCTTGGTTATAAAGATGAAATAAGTATGTAACAACATTATAAGTATATTTCTGTAATGCCATTACGGAGCATGGCCCGGCTTACAACTGCATAAGTAAGATTCACCATTAATAGATAAGCGGATCACTTATTACGTATGCTACATGCGTAGTAAGTAGTAAATTGCATATACATTACAAAATCGGGTCATGTACGTAGCATTTTTTTCTCAGTGTATTTCTGCCACCAAGCCACTTGCTGTGTTCCGGTTTTGAAGGGTGTGGGTGCCGGTGAAATTACAGGCACATGAGACTTAACTATATGCTTCAGGTTGATGGACGCTGAGGAGTGCATCGTAGGGCACGTTCCTAACAAGTGTGACCTACGAAGCAATACTTTGTTATAGGCGATGGTAACCACTTAACATCAGGTGGGTCATTTGCTTATTCGAACAGCAAGTTTTATAACAAAAAGAAAAACTTATTCATCCTCTTCTAAGTAGGTAACTCATAGTTTCCCTAAATTCTGGTGTTTCCCCAGCCCACTCATATTGCATGTTCAAGTGCAATATTCCGAAGGCTTGCGAGCTTAATACGACCTTATTCACCTTCATAATTATGAACAATTACAATCTGCATGTATTTTCTTTCATTATTGCTTAATTTGTTGAAAGGAATTTTCAAGTACCTACATAGTTATAGAAAATTATGAAGCCAAGCAAACAGGAAAAAAGTTTAGCTGCCTTTAAATATTGAAAAACATTTATAACCATATTATACGTAGGTAGCAGTAGTATTTAATTTTACTTTAAAACTTCTTAACTCTCAATTTGCCTTTAGAGTATGTGTTTTGAATTTATTAAGTTTTCTTTAAATTATAAAATTAATAGAGCTCTTATAATAGGGATCGTCCGGAGAAGTACTACTATCATACCTATTATATACTACAAAGTAAGTAGCTTGCTGTGTTCCTGTTTCAAGGCTGTGGGTGCCGGTGAAATTACAGGTACATGAGGCTTAATACCTATATTTTATTCATGTGGTTGATGGACACGGTGCATCTTAGGGCACCTTCATAAGAACGTGACCTACAAAGTAACCCTTAGTAATTTTATAGGTACTACTTAACATCAGGTGGCTTATCTGCTTGTTCTATCAGCAAGTCATATAAATGGTAATAAAACAGTACATAGTATACATTTTAGTAGTAACAGGTCTCTTTGTGAATGACTCGTCCGTAGAAGTCCAATAGGACTTAATAATTATTATACTGGTTTAAACTTAAAGGGTGACAATGAAATTACAAGCAAAGCAATGCATTTCATTGCATTTATCAACCTTTGCTTGTAATGGTCACAGTTACAAGATCGGCCAATAAATGTTTTTGTCCTGTCTGTGTGTTTTCGCCTATAAGTCGCATTTCTTAACAGATTTTGACGAAAATTAGCTGTGTGCCGAAATTCGTCAAAATCGTTTCTTGATTATTAAAATTTTTTAGTCAACCGTGATTTTTTCTTTGGAAAAAAACGGGAGGGAAAAGGTATGAAGTTTGCTATAGCGTTTTATTCTTTACAAGATGTTGCGAAAACGAACCAAAAAAAGCTCGCAAGGTCTACTTTTCTCACAGAACCACTAGTTTTTGAATTATCACATAGTTTTTAAACAAAATCCAATATTACATATTCAGTGCTAACCACCGAATAAAGTCCATAATATTTCTTACTAAATTATGAAAAAGCGCGAAGGTAACGAAACTCAATTTATTCACTACTCAGCAGTGGTTGATTCTCTGTATGTAAATTTATTATAGCACGAATGAATTTGTTATTTAATAATCAATGAGCCTAAAAAGCGGCGTCGCGTGACGATATGGGACTGTTGTTTTGTGGTGAGAAAAAAGCGGACAAGAAAATCGCTAAACTTATGACCATAGAAACATTATCGTGTCCGGCATCTGTGCATACAATTACCGAGTAGCTAATGATTCAAGATTAAAAATTATTACTAATCTAAATTTTTTGTAGCAATACTGTTTTAGCTTACCATTTATCGAAGTCAAAGCTTTGTTTAAATTTATTAAAGTTCGCATTAAACCTACTTAGATAAATTGATTAGTTTTAATGTCGATTCATAGGTGGCATAATCGGCAAAATACCTACTTAAACGCAACTTAAATTTAACCACATCTCAAGTGACGAATTTTTGACAAACTGTCATAGCAAACTTTATAATATAATAACAAAAAGTTATAGATGAAAAAAAACTTAAATAGTACATAATTAACTGCAATCTGCATTGTAGATAATAAATAACTTTTTTAAACGAAAGATCTTTGTAGGTGACTCGGGAACTGTAGCTAGAGACACGCCCAACCATTTAAGCTCCGAAAATTTGACGCACCATAAGTTCATATAATCAGAATTTGTAGATCTAAATATCTTGATCAGACATAAAAGTTAAAACTCAGGACATTTTCCCTCATTCATGAACCTAACACCAAAAAATAATTATTCTGCCAAACTCAAATAAAACTTTACCCGCTCTTTCGTATTTTATTTTGCAGTGACGCTTTCGCGCACAAATCTTCGAAACATATTTCATACCCCAACCATCAATTAAAGCATTATCCGCTATCGTTCCCCACCACTCTCACTCTTAGGTCCTTGAATGAGTGCATAAGCAGAGCGTAATGCTGAAGAGAAAAAATGTAAAGCTACTTCGAGTAGACATCTAAAAAAGCTGCTTATCAACGATTCTTAGTACTATTTAACGCATGAGATACTATAATGGAGCATTAGGCGGTTATCTATGTTTTTATAATCTATTCGAAACATAACTGAGCTCCAAACTGAGCTGTGACAGCCGTCACAGCTCAGTTTGGAGTAGCCCTGCCTTCTGTGCTGTAGGTGGTGGGTTCGATCTCCACCAAGAACTAACATTTGTGTTGTTTGTGTTAATGAACGTAAATGTTTGTTCTGTGCCTGGGTGTTTATTATTATAATGTAGATTTTTTTTATTGCAGTCGATTGACTAGTTTGTTAATAAAATTGGACTTCTGGCTAGATAATAAACGCAAAGTATCCTTTCATACTTCTGCGATCATCATACACCTATCCAAACAAACATAAAACATCTTATGCTTGGGTAAAAATGACCCACGGCTAACCCTCGCCCGATCGCGTGACCACAAAAGAGGGATCGAATTCCAAGACCCACTTAGCCAATTATCGGTGGGTTGACGTGTGGCCCACTGATGGTTCAATTTAACCAATAATTGAGGTGGCGACATTACAACCTTTAAGGTGGCAAGTGTTTTTTCTATAAAATTGTCTTTCAAAGTGATGATAATTTGAATACAATGTTTCAACGATGGCAGAATAAGAAATAGTATTATGCGAAGGTACTATTTTATTTATTAGAAGTGTTATGTTTATTCTTAGTATGTATTTACAAAAAAAGTATATAAGTATTCTATCAGTCATCTGGTTCTCATAGTACGAGCTATGCTTAGTTTGGGGCTAGATGATGTTGTATAAAAATGTCGAGAAAATATTTATTTATATAATACATTTGTGAATAGATCAGAAACTAAATTGTACGCACATAAAATACCAACTTTAGTTATAATAATGATGGTAGAAAATTGTTATAAGATGAATCCTTTTACAATTTAAACTAGACACCAGCACTGTTATCACCAATCCACTTATCAAAAGTGGCGACTATAGCAAATCCCTCCAAACATGCATATGAGAGGTTTATGTCCAGTAGACTAAAATATCCCCTTGTCTTATAAATAAAGACATGAAGACTTAAATATCCCCCGACTCTTATAATGTTTATTTAAAAACAATGTGACAAGTTAATACCAACTTTTTAACATCTATTTAGTACTCACTGTTTTTATTCCTTACTTGCTTACAAATATTCTCCACTAGCTTTTTTTTTTTGTTCAAAAATCGCTGCGCTTGTGCAAAAAACGAAGCCTTAAGGAAACCGTTTCGTCCTACTGCCTACGACCACCTCGTGACTTTGGACCGTTGGTTTCAGGCCTTAAAATGATCGATAACTCTACTATATTATTAACGGGCAATTGCCTTGTAGATAACCATTTTGGGTTTTTATAAATGAGTTATGGGTAAACAAGTAGGTACCTTTAGATACTTACTTACCTCTCAACAAAATCAAAGATTAATGATATATATAGATACCAGACTATTTTAAACATTCTTCGTTATTTTTGAGGTTTTATAATTCACAAGCGAAGGGCAATTGAGATTTCCTTTCTTAGTTCTGTACGCACTAAGACGAGTATAGACTAATCATTTCAAGTGTCTTACGACGGTTTAGGCTGTGCGCTGGCTGTATATAAGTTTTCTAACTGACTTTGAGTATTGAGTATTGATATATTATAACCAACGAAACGCTAATTTTCTAGCGTTGCGTTTTTAATTTTAGGGTTCCGTACCCAAAGAGACCCTATTATTAAGACTCCGCCATGTGTCTGTCTGTAGTCTGTCAGTCTGTCTGTCTGTCTATCTGTCCGTAGGTCCGTATCTGTCTGTCACAGGGCTCAGGGCTGTATCTCATGAACCGTAATAGTTAGAGAGTTGACTCTAAAAACTCTAAAAAACAGAGTAAAATAAATATTTAAGGGAGCTGTCATTGCGAGTCCGACACGCGCTTGGCCGGTTTTTAGAATATATAACTCTATTACGGCAAGACTCAGATTCAAATGTAAGATCTTAGGATTAGAAAGTCGGGGTCACCCTTTCTAGACCACCTGTGCTCGAATGAAATATTAGTAACAAGGGTTCACCTTTGGCTCTATGACTATTATATTTTATCGCACATCCAAGGTTACACAGGTTACAGGTAAATTAAGTTCTAACTACTATACCCACTTATCGCTTGATTTTAGATGATACTTTCTACCGACGACGACCGATGTGTCGCTGCGGGCGAAAAGCCGACTGCGATGCAGGAGGTTAAGGGTTCGATTCCCGCCTTGGGATAAATGTTTGTACGACTGCAAATATTTATTCCGGGTGTTCTGGGTATTTTCTATGCATAATAAAAAATATATATGTATGTAATGTATTTTATTAAGTATATCAGTCATCTAGTACCCATAACACAAGCTCTGCTTAACTTGGGGCTAGAATATGCTGTGTGGATTGTTCAGTGTTATTATTATTATTAATTTGAAGGTCGTTTTTACATGCTAGCGTTTTCAAACGGTAAGAAAATATCATAAGGAAACTTGTTAGTGTTCTAGCAGCGGTAATAGGCTTGCAACGTTTAAATAAACATTTGTGGACATTTATCCCAAGGCGGGAATCGAACCCGCAACCTCCTGCGTCGCAGGCGGAGATTCGCGCCACATCAGTCGTCGAAAGGGACCACCATAGTTAAAATCAATCTGTTTGAAATCAAATCTTTCTAAGTAAAAAAGTAATCTGCAAACCCCTTCTCCGCCAACATTCACAAAAACACGATTAGAATTCCCGCGAAAAAAACAAACCAGAATCTTTTATCCGGCAACACGAAAAAATACCCTTCCACTGCATTTGTTCAAATATACCGTTCATCGTACCTGAAGGAAAGAAAGAAGAGAAAGCGCTCGGTAAAAGCATTGGTCGATTCGATAAAAATCCCTTCAGTGCCCGGTGCCACGCGACCCGAAAAATTGTCTGTAATATCTCCAGCAGTATACACGTCCTTTGATAATGAGAGAATGGCCAGACCGGCCGGGGGTCGGCCAAATTGAAGTAGCACTAGCACACCCATTGTGTTCAAAACACTCATTTTTATTACTGGCCTGCCATTTAATTTTCTCCCGTCGTGTCCCTGTGTTTTAAAGGTAACAGAGCTTATACACGTGCGGGCAACAGATTCTGTTTTGTATGCGTTGGTAAATTTCATCATCACCAGTCAGAGGAAGTCCAGTAATAAATAAATAAATATTTGTGGACATTTTACATAACATCATCTAGCCCTAACTAAGCAAAGCATAGACAATGAGAACCAGATGATGTAAATACATACTTAGAATACAATAAATAATAATAATAATAATGCTGCACAATCCACACAGCATCATCTAGCCCCAAGCTAAGCAGAGCTTGTGTTATGGGTACTAGATGACTGATATACTAATACAATACATTACATACATAGATATTTTTTATTATACATAGAAAACACCTAGAACACCTGGAATAAATATTTGCAGATCGTACAAACATTTATCCCAAGGCGGGAATCGAACCCGCAACCTCCGCGTCGCAGGCGGACATTCGCCCGCCGCGCCACATCGGTCGTCAAACAATATAACAAACATTTTAGTTCATTACACAAATGTTTGTTCTCGGTGAAGATCGAACCCAACACTTAAAGCACAGAAGGTAGGGCTATTACGAATTGAGCTGTAACCTTCCCCCATATATTTCCAAGAAACAACGATTTTGAGCCCTTTTGGCGCGTTTTTATAATGTAATCGGTGCTTTGTACGTGTACGTCAATCATCCTTTGCTTCTTCTTCTTTCTCTTCAGGTTCGTGGTATTCGCTATTTTTTTATATTCTATCTATTAAGAAAAAATTGCAACTTATTCCAGCACGTCCGAAAATTCATAATTACTGACGTGGTGGCGTTTTGTATTAACACGACCGTCATTCAGGAGTTATTTTGGGATCTTTTTGAGGTGAGCCCTGGTATTTTTGCTCGAAACAAAATGTGAAATGAAAATTAAAATCTGAATGGGTAAAATGCTGGAATTACTTTTAATTCTTTATTTTTGGCTGATATTTCTGAAAACTCACACTAATTGTTGCTTTTGCAAAATTTTGATTACTTAGCGGATGTTGTTCATATCTGCGTTAATTAAAATTTTGCAAGATATTCCCAGTTTTCAGTACTGTGAAATAATCAATCTACCACAAAGACTAAAAATATAAGATTGATGAACATTTCACACGGCACCTGTAATTATTAGCCTCAAACAAAGCAAAGCTTATTCTAACTGTAGGGACCAGATAAATTAGACAGAAATAGCTACCTATACACTTTCAACTTGTAGATGCTGCTTGTTGGTCAGGATTGAACACACATTTTACAGTGCAAAAGGCAGAGTTGCTAAATAAATAAATATATGTCACATATTTCACACATCGCTATCGCTATCTAGCCTCAAAATAAGTGTTTGTAAGGGAACCAGATAGTTAATATTATTATAAATTTTTTTATATATACAATGAATACCCAGACAGAACAAACATTTATGTTCATCACACAAAATGTTTGTTCTTGGTGGGGATAGAACCCATAAATTACAGCATCGTAGGGGACAGCATGTACCTACTTCTGTTGAAACAAGCATAATATGGGCTCACCTGATATCATGTGGCAACTATCACCTATAACAAAGGATTACCTTGCAGGTCACGCACGTTAGGTACGTACCTAATGTGGGTATGCACCAAGACGTACCTCTGACTACCCACCCCCTTAGACATCCTCAAAAAACCTTGAGTAGGTACTTGGTGCGAAGAGATCAGAGGGAATATATACCGTGCATGAGTTAAAGTCGTGATGATGTTACTTATTTCTCTCTTTTCTTTTTTTTTCAACAGACGTAGCATAAATACTAAAAAAAACTTTCAATGGTAAATCTCAATAAACTTAAAATAATACATTACAATACCAACCAAAACTAACAAAGTAATGGCGATAAAATGTAACAAAGAAAAGGTTCTTGCCATTTGGTTCATTGCGGTGTGTTAATGTAACCACAGGATTCGACGTAATCCCTACTTGGCTACTTTGTAATTTATTGTAAAACAAATAATGACACTGAGTGGATTCAATTTAATTCACATAGCTCATTTAGTATAGCAGGCGCTAAAGGGCGGTTAGCACTTTCTGTCATCATTATAAAATTAATAAACCGGTGTAATAAGACCACTTCCGAATACTCCAGGAACGTGTAAAGTTCTTACAAAACAAGGTCTTACAGAATACCACTTAGCTGACAGTCAAATAGATTTTACAATTATTTTGCTAAAATTCCTATTTATTAACCAGTGATGTATTCCGTACAGCGGTCGAAGACCGCGCGGCCGAGTGGCGACTGCTAGGTCAGCGCACCGGTCATCATCATCATCATCAGCCCATAGAAGTCCACTGCTGGACATAGGCCTCCCCCACACGTTTCCAGGAAGAACGATTCTGAGCCCTTTCCATCCATCGACTTCCCGCGGTCCTAACAATGTCGTCAGTCCATCGGGTAGGAGGACGTCCTACGCTTCGTCTTCCGGTTCGTGGTCGCCATTCGAGAACCTTTATTCCTCAACGGTTGTCGGTTCTACGAGCTATATGGCCTGCCCACTGCCACTTCAACTTGCTGATTCTGAGAGCTATGTCGGTGACCTTGGTTCTTCTACGGATTTCTTCATTTCTGATTCTATCTCGTAGTGAAGCTCCCAGCATTGCTCTCTCCATAGCTCGTTGTGCGACTCTGAGCTTGTGTATGAGACCAATAGTTAGCGACCACGTCTCAGTTCCATAAGTCATCACTGGTAACACACACTGATTATAGACTTTCGTCTTGAGGCTTTGTGGTAACTGTGACGAGAAGATGTGTGTGTGCGCACCGGTCAGATGATCGCAATTTCTTTTAGATTGCTGTTTTTGGTGTTCTGTCGTTTTTAAGAATTTTTATGTTAAATGTTGGTTCTCGGTGGGGATCGAACCCATAACCAACAGTGCAGAGTTGATACCAACTGTGACGGCTGTCAAATTATATGACATATATATAAAAAATGTGTATGTAATGTATTGTATTAAGTATATCAGTCATCTAGTATCCATAACACAAGCTCTGCTTAGCTTGGGGTTAGATGATGCTGTGTGGGTTGTCCAGAATTATTATTATGGATATACCAATGAGGTATAATAGGTAGTCAAAAAGAACAGAAGAAAGAAAGAAGAAAGTAAAAAGTGATGAATCAGCGGTGTTGGTTAGTATGTTTACCAAAGCTATATGCTTATTAATAACGACTGTAGTGTCCAACTTTACCCACACACGACGACCACGGGATATTGTCATCGGCTGAAATATTAAACCAGAAATTTTGGGGTATTTTGTCACACCGCAAACTAATTTGTTTTCTGAACAAAGGTTTTCAGCCCGAGCGTACCAACACGTTATTCGATCGATTGATGTTTAACTTAACCATTTTTTTTTTGTATTTACTATTGATCGTAGAACGAACAACTGCTGGGGAATAGAGGTTTTCGATTAGTGACTTCGAACCTGAAGAAAATGAATAGGATGCTATTTTATTCTATGGGCGGACGACATTCTCGGTATAGCGAGAAGATGGTGAATGGCTTTTTTCCCTAAAAACGTATATAATTTAGGTAATGTCCAAAATTATAATCGTTTTTGTTCTAGGTATCTATCTACCTTATTTTTTGCCATTTAATTAAGCAGTTGAAATATTCCAATAAAACTTACGTCGATTTAAAGTAAAATATTTAGAAGTTTAGCACTTCAAGATCATCATCATTAACCTGTAGAAATCCACTGCTGGGACATAGGCCACCCCTATACGGAAAAACGATTCTGAACCTTTTTTATCCACCTATTTTCCGCAATTCCAATGATAATATAGATGATGTTGTGTAAAGAAGTCCAAAAATGTTTATTTATTATTTATAAATATTATCAGTCTATTGGATAGGGTTCAGGGGTAAAAAGTCACTATGGTAATTACAATAAATATAGCATAAATTTCTTTCCAATATGGGTAAAGCAAGCATATTTGGAGGTATATACTCCTTAGCACAAAAACCTTATGGTTTCAAATTATCATATAAATGGTGACCCCGATGCTAGTTCGCAGTTTCTATCTCAAAGGCCCTATAACGTAATAGACGTCAGTGAAGAAAGCAATATGCCAACAACTGAACATCTCGGAAGCAGATGACAAACAAACCGATAAACATCGTATTTTATTATTCCTATCAGCATTTCTATTGGATATGCTGGGTTGCGAATATTCTTGTGCCGCGATAGGCATGCCTTTGAACGGTGTTTGTGGGTAGTTTTCAAACAGAATTCTAATACAAGACAAAGAGAACGGAAATAACACGACTTTAAACCCCATACGGACAGTAATATCCCCTCAGATATGTTAGTATTAAGTACCTATTTGAGGTTCCTTGAGGTTAAGGCTGAACAAGATACTCACCAGCCTTCGGGTCACTTCGACCATACGCCTGAAAGAATTTTGAAAACCCGGAGGTCTTCGGTACCCCACGGACCTAGAGTCTCGACTCCAAGAAGAGCAAATGCGTAGACTCTGTTTATTTTTTTTATGACAGCTGACCCGCTCACGACTTTGTTCGCGTTTTTCATACAAACTTCATTTCCTTTTTACCTCTATTTTAAGAATGACAACTCAATGAAACCTATGCTAAGTTTTAAGTTGAACGAAAATAACAAGAATCATAAAAATTGGTCCAGTCGTTCTTGAGTTATAAGTGACGTAATTAACACGATTATGTTTTATACCTATATATATTTTAGACTAGAGGCCACTCGCAGCTTCACCCGCGTGGCAGTTTTTTTACGTTCCTGTTATTTTTTCGGGGTTAAAGAGTCCCCCTATGTCCTATTCCAGATTACAATCTATATTTATTCCAAATTTCATCCAAATCGGTCCACTGGTTAGAGCGTGAAAGAGAAACAAACATCCATCTATCCAAACATTTGCATCTATACTATAATAAACCTGTAGAGGTCGAAAAGTCTGTACATAAAAGATATTTTGCTGAAATCTTGCTAATAGTGCTTAAAAAGAAGTAAAAAAACGGAATCGATTTAAAAAAAAATGTTTATACAATTGTTTGTACACGCATCACGCAAAAACTACTCAATTAATGTTGATGCAATTTGCAGAATTAGTTAGCTTATAGTCCTTTAATACTTAGGATAGGTTTCATTGAGCTGTCATCCCTAAAACGGGAGAAAAAAGGGAACGAAGTTTGTATGAAAAACTCTTAAAACTTGCATGTATGAGTTTGAAATTTAGCATGAAGAAATAATTAGATACCAGTTTTATTATTTTTAGTCAGCTCGTTTATAATATTAGTAGGATTTAGTGACTACTGGAATTTCGCAGATCATCGCCTCACCTTTATAAGGATTAAAAGGATGAAGCACTGAATAGAGGGCGCGATAGTCGATAGGATTATACGGCATAATGACACCTTCGACCTGGCGTTCACAAACACCTATGGATTATCAGAGCTCGAACACCAACGGCCCTGTTGATGGATTATCTATCGGGATTCACATGATTTTGATTTGAATTCTTGATAATCTAATCAAAATCAACAGTTTTTTATTTCGGACAAATTTACAATCCATTTTGTAAGTATTATTATTATTTATTTTATTTTTTTAGCCAGTATTTTCCCACTCCAGGGCAAAGGCCTTCCCTACCTACTTCCACTCTTCGCGATTTAACGCTGTTACTGGCCAATATTTAGATAGGCCTCAAATTCATAGCGCCATCTCTTCCTGGGCCTTCCACGTCGTCGAGTTGCGTTGGGTGGGTCCCACTCTGTGGTGGTTTTGTAAGTAAGATATAATTTAACCTTATTGTTAGTAATAAAGTAAAAATAAAATCTTAACTATAATAATTAAAAAACAATAATTTCCGACGGAAGGCTATCAATTTGCACAAACAAATATGTTGGTTGTATCCCTCCGCCTCCTCCAAAATGTCTTCACACCTCTCTGCGACTGTTTCTAGGATACTTTTGTAGCTGCCTCGGATTCTAATCATCAGAGATGCTGCCTTTTTGCGAATGATGGCATAAAAGCCATCCATCTAATACTGCGTAGAGGCACTACAAAAATAATGATTGACAATATATTATATATGCTAGATTTTGCCCGCAACTTCGCCTTCCAACTTACTTAACACTTATCGTTATATTTCGGCCAATTTATAATATTTTTATAAATAATAGCTTATGTGTTATTCTGATGTATGAACTATATTATTGTATAAACTAAATTACATTTAGATCCAAATCCATTCAGTAGTTTTTGCGTGAAAGAGTAACAAACATCCATACAAACTTTCGCATTTATAATATTATATTAGAATAAGTACAAAAAAATCCCGTTTCTATCATCAATAGTTTTGAGTTTGATTGTATCCTAATATTTCGGCACAGTTACATGCGCTATGGGTCGGTATATTATGTAGAAAATCATAAAGATTTTATATTATCGTAAAAGTTCTTTTGGTTACTAATTCGGAGAGCTACGTTGGTGACCTTGGATCTTCAATGAAATTTCTCAATTCTGATTTGATTGCGTTGTGAAACTCCCAGCATAGGTTTCTCCACAGCCCGTTGTGAATTTTCAGCTGGTGTTTGGATAGTTTACACGCCAATAATAACTAAAGACTAAAATCTAAATTCACACAATACTGAACCGTCCATGAACCATATTGTGAACTATGAAACTCTATCCCGTAAATAATCTATCCCAAAATCGTTGAAGCTCCACTAATCCAGTCCCAAAACCTATATCCGTGTGAACTGTATTGTGGCGCTATCACGTTGAACTTCACTCCTATAACAGTGAGCATGCAAGCAATTATAAAACTTAAATCCAGTAAGCTACTGCTCAATATCGTTTGATAAACATGCAAACTGAGAATTTCGGTTCGCCATTTTGAGTCTTTACTACCGGTGTTAGAGTAAATTCTGCATTGCAAACTAATTTGTTATGGCAATGTTAGAAGCTCACACAGATACTGATATTTGTTCTATGGTGTTAAGTAGAAGGTGTCATTATTCCCAATAATCCTATCGATTTTCAACCGGCTTCCCTAATTCCATATCGGATTACGATACTCTACTATTCAGTAATTCCTTTATTTTAATTAGGTATAATAAGATACCAACATGCTTACCAAATGCCAATATGCCAAATGGCCACACAAATAAGGGTAAAATAAAATGGTTATTATGGTAATACTGTAATATATTTTTACTTTTAATTGTTCACGGCGTACTGTCAAATGTCAAAGTTTTGACAAATGTTACTGTCATACATGACCAAAGTTTTGTGACGGAGAAATTTTCATTTCTTTGGCGCGAATCTAAGAAGTTGTAAAAAAATGGACCCGAGAGTAGGGTAAGTGGTATTATTTTGTAATTTTTGTGTTTATCCAACTTATTTTCATGCGAAATAACAAAAGTATTATTAATTCATCTCTACACAATTATAAAATACCACATTACTTCGATTTAGTGTGTTGCATCTTACACTAAACTTACCGTGGCCATATGACCACGCTAAGCTTTAGGCATAGCATTTCAAAGGAGATATATTACTTTCAGATGCTGCACTTTCGACCAGTTTAGGGGAAGATGCACCATAAATGAAGTTCTCGATGTTGAATTTCTGATACCGGAATCTATTTACGTTGCCCCTCCGGATCCAGCAATTTTGACATATAAGGATTTTGGTGATGAAGATAGTGGAGGGGGAGCTAATAATTTGAATCCTCGACAGTTAGAAGCTGATGCCGAGGTACGTCATAAAAACCAAACTCCGGACTCTACTCGTTGTTTTGACGATCTTTGTGGTAAAAGAATGAGAACATGGGTTGAACATTTTTGGGACCATTCCCAGAGATCGAAAATGACAACGCTGGTGACAAGTCTGCCGTCAATTTGTTTGAACTTTTTATTGATGATGAATGACTACATTATTATTACAGGAAGACCCAGCGCTTTTTCCAGACTGGCCAATGCAGGGCGCTTCGATGGCATGAAAACTATTATGTCCAGAAATGCAACAAAAGAAAGAGATGCGTTGGACCGAACTGCAAACCAAAAAACTCCTCTGTTAGAACTGAGTACCTATATGAAGTGCGATGGGGTTTGTGCATAACCCTGCTTTACCTGCTTTGTTATATACCTACCATGAAAAACAATAAAAACTGTTCAGTAGTATTTTTTGATTTATTTATCACCTTGTACTAGGTAGGTTGATCAAACTAGTTGTTTTGGTTTTTTTTGCTATTGTAAACGCTTAGCGTGTCCACTTGGACACGTGGTTTTTTTCTAACTTCTAATATATTTATAGAAATAATATTAATATGACATATTAAAAAACCCCTCATTAAACAATATTCAACAACTAAAACAACAAAAACCGGAAAAATAATAATTCGGGCATTACTGGGTTAATTACATATTAACGGGCATATTACATAGCGCAAATTGGCCCCACACAAAGTTGGATGAGCTGGGTCTATGTCTCCAGGAATTCCACGTCCTCCTCGGCCTACAGAGGCACACGGGGACACGTAGAACTGAGTCGTGGGACCTCCAGCATGCAGCAATGCATTGTGTCATCGTCAGTGTAGCGGTCCACCATTAAAATGGAAACCATTTTAAGCTACAGCCATTCTTCAAGCTTTACGGCTTTCAGAGAGTTATATCGATGACCTTGGTACTTCTACGGACGATTCTACTAGTCGTCTATAAAGTGAAAAATGTTCGTACTTTGTCCATAAAATAGTTAAAACTGTTTGATACCGTTTTATTAACAGCTATTGAAAAAGATAAAAGGATCCCCTTGGAAAACAAGTGTTTTAACGGCTCCATAAAAACGCTATCAGTTCAACCCTTAAAGCTGTAGACAAAGTCATAAACTGATAAGAAAATCTTTTGCTGTCTCTATCACCCTGTACAGTCAGCTGCACTAAGATGTATACCAATAATAATAAATATTGACAAGAATAATTCACACAACGCTTTCTAGCCCCAAACTGAGCAAATCTTGTATTATGGAAACCAGATCGCTGATAGAATAATTATATATTTTTTTGTAAATACAAACTTAGAATACAATATAACACCCAAACAGAGAACAAATATCTACATTCATCACATCATATTCGATTCCCTATTAGTACTAGTAATTAAGGAAGAGTAAAAAGGCCTTTGCATTTATTGTAGATGATTTGTGATGGGCTCCGGACGAGCCCTTCACAAAAAGCTCTACTACTACAAAATATAATTAAAATGTTAAAAATTATGTTTTTAAACAAGTAATATTCGGTTTTAAGAGCTCTTCAAATAACGTGCCTGTGGTTTTTAACCTCGCCATCACACTGGCCCTTATCGCAGAAGTAATAAATGATCGCCCAGACCAAACCTTATGCGTCGCCACGCGCGGGTCAAACCCTCTAATGAATGCGCACGCAGACGTTTCGCGCAGTCTGTTTGCAAAAATCGACTTTTCCATGGCTTTGTTGGGTTAAATAAAATGAGCAAAAAATATTAAAGGCGCACGACTGTAATACCCAAGCACGGTAGACCTTCAAAATGTTTCAGAAACTGTGCGTTCTCTACAGTGCAATGTCACATAAGGCTCGATCTGGTTAAGTGGTAAACATCTGAAAGTAATATTACCTTATAGGTTGCGTTAGTTAGAAACGTGCCCTACCACTGCACTGCTCTGCGTTTGTCAACTTGAAGTGTACAGATGTTGAGCCTCACGTTCCTGTAATTTTTTAGCCAGTCACTTCCTTCAACCTGGAACACAAGCTGCTTGGCAGCAGAAATAGGTATGATGGTAGTACTTTCCCGAACGAGCAATTCACAAAGAGCTCTATTACTACTAAAAAATAGATCCTCAAGATAATTTTCGTATTATATTTCAAACAAATATATTAAATGTATGTCAATGTACTTTCTTTATTCTTTACCAACAATTTCACATCAAATATCAAATATTCTTTCTTGCGTGACCAAAAAAGAAAGATTAGATTGAACCTTTTTATTATTTTTTGTTACAAAAACAACCTTAGTAAATCAAACTTATTGAAGTCCACAAAATATATTTCAAACACAAACTTTCCATAATTACAGCACATTAATGCCCATTATCCAAATAATACAAGACCGACGACTGGGCTGACTGACTAAATCTGATTGGATATGTTAAAACACACAGCTTGACAACAAAATTAAAAAACCTTTTTTGAAGTCGATATAAAATAGGCAGTACCCACATTGTGCCAATGGGTAATATTAGCTAAAGATCAAACAGGTCCCATCCCAGCATAATACTACTCCACGTAACATTTTGAGGTGAAGCGATGCTGGTTTTCAGATGCTAAAGTAAAGTCACGAGGCTTTATTAGTTATTGAAATAACCACCCCATATTATATTCATGAGTACCATGGAACGACAGAAACAAATAATTTTACGTCTACTTACGATAACATCGAATTATCTTAGTAAATAAAAGTTTTGGCTTCATTTTGAACGTTTTTACCCATTTAGAGTGCATTTTTATGGTTGTCGCTATTACCTGAAAGGGATATTAGATTTTATGAATAACTAGCGGCCACCTGCGGCTTCGTCTGCGTGGTAAAAGTAACTTTGACAAAAAAATTAAGTAGTGGTTGTGTGAGAACAGTAGATATTGCGAGCCCTTTTAACCATGCAATAACCGACACTTCCCCTTTTCCCAAAATTGAAATTTGTCCATAAATAACGCTACAGCAAACTTTTCCCCCTTTTTCTCCATACACTACCCATTTCGGATTTTTTGCAACTTCTCGTGCAGAATAGAAAGTCCTAACTGCCTCTCAAATTTGGTTAAAACCCTTCCCCTCTTTCTCCTCCCATTTTTGGTACTAAGAGATCGGAGGGGATATCTACCGGGCCTGGGAATTAAAGTTGTTAAGCTATTTTATTTTATTTTTCAAATTAAAAAAAACCGTGGGATTGCTTAAATTCGTTCAAAGACTAGTTTATAAAATAATTGAATGTAGCTTATGTAAATATACTGCTATACATTAAAGATCATTTGGGTATTGATCTTGGCTAAATTAAATTGATCCTACTCAACACCTTCAGTTAGAAAACAGAGTTATTTTATAATTACATGTGTAGGTATGCATATTGAACATTTGTGTAAAATAATGCATGTTTATGTTGTAAATAAATAAAGTATAATCATAAATATGGTAAGGTACTTTGCTCTATATACAAAAAAAACGAAAAAAAACCACGAAAAATCTTGGCGTTGTCTATCAACTTCTATAAAATATCGTGACCGTTGAACAATCAGTAAAACATGCTGTGCAATTACTAGCTCAGGTGCTGGCGACGACCTTTTGGCATCCCGCCAGGTCCCGGATAAACAGTTCAGTTTTTCAAATTTTGTGCGAATACCATGACATTAACTAATGACCTGACCTGTATCCACCTGGATTGCAGAAAACTTATAGCTATAAGTGATTGATAAAATAATTCCAAAACTATCATACAGACCCGCTTGCACAACGATCACGAAATGTATTTAAATAAATAAAAAAACCGGCCAATTGCGAGTTGGCCTCGCGCACGAAGGGTTCCGTGCCATCTGTAAAAAATGACAAAAAAATTATTATAATGATATAACTAAAAATTTATACTTTTCGCAATTTTTCCTTTATCTGTGCTATAAGACGTTGCTTTGATCCAAATTTCTAAATTCACGGGAAGTACCCTGTAGGTTTTGATTCCCTTGCGAGTGTTGAAAATTTACAGCATAAACGGCTGTATCTTTTGATTGCGTTGGCCTTTTTTGTACAAATTTATTAGGTGTAATAACTAAATTAGCGTAGAATTAATTTATTTAGTAAAATCATATAATTATTGTTTAGCACGATTAGTACTTAAGTCTTTGTGAAAGTTGTTATGAAAGAGTGAGATCTTCTGAATACCTGTCAGGTATTTATATACTTAAAAGGAGAATTTGAACCATATAACTACACACATGACATATACCTACTATAGACTAAGTTACTGAATAAAACATTATATTAATTCGTAATAAGTTTTAGTGCAAGCCGGGCCTGAATTCGCAAACTAGGAAAACTAGGAAATTTGAACTTGCTGACTAGAAAGAATGCATTTTTATGTAAATTTTATACGACGATCGGTAAAAATGTCATCATAAAGTAGAAAACGTTGGCTGTTGGTGCAAGATTTGGTATTTAGTGAGTGAGCTTGGAACAAAAATGGATTGTGTTGACAAAATTCTTTGCCCTGCTAGGCAGATCAACAATTTTTTTTAAATAAATATTTTGGAAATTATTACACATCATCTAGCCCCAAGCTAAGCATAGCTTATACGATGGGAATCAGATGATAGAATACTTACATGCTTTTTTTTGTAAATATATACTTAGAATACAATATAGCACCCAGACAGAGAACAAACATCTATGTTCATCACACAAATGTTTGTTCTCGGTCGGGATCAAACCCACAACCCACATCGCAGAAGGCAGGGCTACTAGGAACTGAGCTGTGACGACGCGTGCGCGCGACGTGTGCGTGTCGCGATGCGTTTGAAGCCTGATTACACTGGTGCGGGTCTGCTCCCTCTGTCTCTGTCTATCCTATACATAACGTCTGAAACAGTCGACGCGGGTTCGAAATCGAATTAAAGTTAAAAACATAATAGTACTAAATAATATAAACCCGAGCGGTGTCATTTAAATTTCAACGCTGTTCCTTTTAAAGACCTTTGCTTCAACAAAACTCAACTCCCACTTAAATCCTGTTTGTTTTTCATGAGATACTTACTAATAATATTCATGAACCTGTAATATATTAATTTATTTTGCATTGAGCTCGTTACCAGCATCCGTGTATACCAAGCTAACGGAGGGTCATGATCCTGAAGGTGATTATTTAAATTGCAAGCTTCATCTACGAAGTTTAGTATTATACAACGTGTTTCAGAAAAATTTGCAGATTGTAAACAAGAAAGAACGCTGGCCGCTTCACATGTTTTGTCAACATCAAAAACAGCGGGAGCGGCGGCTACAGCAGCAGAAGCCCTTAAAAGGCGGAAATATGCATCTCTCGGTAATGGATACATATTTCTGCCTTTTGGGGTAGAAACGTTAGGTCCATGGGGTCCAGAAGCGTGGCTTCTATTTAAAGAGTTATCCAAGAGACTGGTGGATGTGACTCACGATCAAAGGGCTGGCGCTTATCTTGGATAGAGAATTAGTTTAGCTATTCAAAGAGGTAACGTTGCCAGCCTTTTGGGCACACTTCCTGCGGTCAGTGACTAAAATTCTGTTTTCTACCTATAGTAAAGACCCGCACTTTACTATAGGTAGAAAAAGTTATGATAAAATATGTAGGTATAAGGTAGATAGGTTAAATATTAGATGTAAAATATTTGTATATACTAAATTACTTCCGTTATATTAGAAAGAAATAAATATAGGCACATATTCACACAACGCCCTCTAGCCCCAAACTAATCAAAGCTGTTTCACTGATAGAATATGCATACACTTTTTTTTTGTAAATACATACTTATAATACATATAACACACAGACATGTATATTCGTGATCATGATGATCAAGGCAAGAATCGAACCCGCAACCTCCTGTGTCGCACTTACTTGACACTTATCGTTATATTTTGAACAATTCACACAGTATTTTTATAAATTATAGCCTATGTGTTATTCTGATAATATAAGCATTATTATTGTAAAGTTTCATGAAAATCCATTCAGTAGTTTTGGCGTGAAAGAGTAACAAACATCCATACAAGCAAGCTTTAGCGAAAAAAATCAATAAAAAGACAAAACGAAAGGATTTCAGGAAGAAATCAAATGTCAGTTTTCTTGAGAGAAACTGTAGTGGATCCTTAATAATTCCTTCTAATATGCCTTAATCTCCGAAAAAGGCGTAGCCCTTAATGATAAAGCCAAGTAAGTATGCCAGTTTGTCATAGCCTTCCCCACGTTCCCAAAAAACTTGCCATTTATGTAGGAGCTAGCATTATAAAGGTGTCCAGTTGGCTCGCTGCCAGCTCACACAGATTCCGATGTCGAGGTTATTGCGTTTTAAATGGTACGTTTTGCAGCACGTTCACACCATGTCATGTTTTCAGCAAACTGGTGATTTTATTGAACTATTTATTAAAAAATTGTATTGGCTTTTCAACCTCATCATCAGATTAAATAACTCCTATATGACATGCTATAGACATCGCGGAGAGCACCGGTGGTTTAGTGGTAGAGGCCCCGCCTTCTGATCATAAGGTTGTGGGTTCAAATCCGGTCGTGCACCAATGTGTTTTTCTGTTCGAAAAATTTACAACAGTGAAGAAAATCATCGTGTTACTGATTATTATTAAATGCTTTTTGACTTTAAATTTGAGATTTAGGTATGTTCTCTATCAAAGGTTAACTGAGCCAAAACTATTCATTATTCCTTGAGTATGCTTGACAGTATTTCACATAAACAAACGTGTTTCAATGCCTTACGGTGCCGGGAAATACTATGTTGGCACTGCCTACGACAAATTAATAGGCCATAACATAGGATATATCGTTATTGGCTTACAGGTGTCTCTGCAAAAAGTTTGTCAGAGTAATAATTTACTAGTGTGGTCCGATATCCAAGATTTTTGTATGAGTCTAAGTCAAAGTAATATAAACAGCACAGACTTCCCAGCTTAGTTGGTAGTAGCTTCCTTCCGCTCTGTTGTATGTAGGTTCGATCCCCAAACAATCGTTTGTGTGATGCCCGGAGATATTTAAATAAATAAATAAATATTGCTGGACAAGACACACAGCATCATCTAGCCCCAAGCTAAGCAGAGCTTGTGTTATGGGTACTAGATGACTGATATACTTAATATACTATATTACACTATATTACATACATAGATATTTTTTTGTTATACATAGAAAATACCCAGAACACCCGGAATAAATATTTGCAGATCGTACAAATATTTATCCTAAGGCGGGAATCGAACCCGCAACCCCTGCGTCGCTGGCGGACATTCGCCCACCGCGTCACATCGGTCGGTCGGTTTGTTCTCTGTCTGGGTGTTATATTGTATTCCAAGTAATTTACAAAAAGGGTACAAAAGTCTGGTTCCAATGTAGTATGCTAAGTTTAGGGTTAGATTGTTCTGTGCGAAACGGGCAAATATTTATTGATTTATATACAGGAATCACATGTGATACTACGAGTAATAACGAGTAATCCTACCTGGTCCAGTGAGTCATCTTAAGTATTTATTTTATCCTGTTTTTTAGTATTTGTTGTTATAGCGGCAACAGAAATACATCATCTGTGAAAATTTCAACTCTCTTAATATCACGGTTCATGAGATAGAGCTTGGTGACAGACAGATAGAAAGACTGACAGACAGACAGACAGACAACAAGAGTCTTTGTAATACGGTCCCGTTTTACCCTTTGGGTACGGAACCCTAAGAAAATGTGTTCTCTGTTCATACACACGTTTAATGTTTAGTTTTGTTCACTCTGAGGCATGCCTTATGTGGCTGGAGGGTAAAACTCTGAAAAATCTGGACATTTTGCAATATGGTGTTATGGGTTCGGCGAACAATAGGATGTGGTTCTACCTTTGTGTTTTTCGTGAAATGTTTTCCTAGCTTACAATATTTGTTGAACGCTAGTGGCGTAGTACGTTTCTATTTAGGGGTTGAATTACGTTATTTTCAAAAGGTTTTTACGTTGTTATGGAATGGTTTGAATTTGCCGTAACTAAGGAGTTAGGTGACGTACGAAATCACTTATCTCTATTATTATACCGGGTGTAACAAGAATACTTCCAAAAACTGTCATCAGTCCAATGTGTAATGTCCTTTACTTATTCTCTAGCAGTTACTGAGTTTGATGAGCACCAGTGGCCCAGTGGAAGAGAACCCGCCTTCTGATCCTAAGGTGAGTACGGATCCGGTCATGCACCAATGAATTTTCTGTTCGAAAAATGTATGTGCGCAAAGCCCAAACGGTGAAGGTAAACATCGCCAGAAAAACAGCGGTGACGGGCTTGCAATCTGTCACGTATAGAATACCAACTACTGCAAAGATACCAGGTATCTGCCAAAGGTAATATTTGGACGTACCTTTGGCTATCCCCGTTAGATATCTAGAGTAGGTATTCAGAGATCTGAGTGGATATCTACCGTGCTTGGAAATTTGTGACGCTATTGATTTATATTTTTTTTTATAATTTTACGTGTTATAATGGTTACTTGATCTTATTGATATTTGAATATATTATTGGTTGAGATTCAAATGAGTTTCAGTGAATGAACAAATTAAATATAGCTTGATATTTAATTTATCGATGAAATTAATTATTAAATCACAAAATTATAAACCGTAGCTTTTCCAACTTTACAAATGCGAATGATATTTAAATATTTACTAATTTGAATATGTGATACAGTTATAATAAAGCTGCTTAACAATGCAAAATGGTTATCATCCTGAAAAAAAAACCGGGTGAAACTGAAAAAGCCCTGGAGGAAATGTGCCCTAAATTTTGATTATAGCAAAGTGTCGCGAGGAACTGGCGCTTAGATTCACCTAGATTTAAGACGTTTCAAGATGATCCCTGCGGATATTACTGAATAAATGCCTTTTGACTTTGACTTTGACTTTGTCTAAATATTGATGATACAAAATTACCTTCAACACGCAGAGCTGCGGGCGGTTGCTAGTAATAAATAAAATACCCAACCACTCGAGTAAGAAAATTCGATAATTTTTTTAGAACTCAAAATGTTTTAAGTGTTTTTTTATTATTAATATTATTAGTAGTATTGTGTGGTACGGAACACTGAGTGCGTGAGTCGAACCAGTCAATGCTTAGCCATTTTATTATATTTTGCGGTAAATAAATTAAATAGAATTATTAATACAGCTGCATAAAATTTAAATTACTCACTGGTTTCCGGGTATGCCGCCCGCTTTGCTAAATGAATACTATTTTAATGCTCATTTGTGAGGGCATCGTGTGTGTAAAATAAAAAAAATAATCACTATACTACTGTTTTTGTATATACATATATAGAATACAAATATTACCCAGTCACAGAAAAAAACATCTGTTTATGACGACCGATGTGGCGCGGCGGGCGAAAGTCCGCCCGCGACGCAGGAGGTTGCGTTCGATACCCGCCTTGGGATAAATGTTTGTACGATCTGCAAATATTTATTCCGGGTGTTTTGGGTATTTTCTATGCATAATGAAAAATATCTATGTATTTAATGTATTGTAATAAGTATAGCGAACCCATAACACAAGCTCTGCTTAGCTTGGGGCTAGATAATGCTGTGTGGATTGTCCAACATTATTATATTATATTACCTGTGCTTATTACTACTACTACTACTAAATGCTTGTCTTCGGTGGGTGGGGATCAAACACACAACCCACAATGTAAAAGGCAGAGCCAACTGAGCAGTGACGACTAAGTTGGCTATGGAGATAGTATCAATAACCGTCGATGTATAAGAATAGCTACACAAAAACTAAAGTATTTAATAGGCTTATTAATCTACTTTCAAATTAGGTGGTGAAAATTACGTCACATTTGCATAATTTATTAATCTATAATACGGCCAAATACACATTGCTCGGCTCATTAAAACTTTAATTAAATTTTGGCTCTGCGGAAAGTTCGATGTGACTAGGTAAGTGTTGGAAGAACAACGAGTGTTGTGTGGATGTGGAATTGACATGTTAGTGGAACCGCTTGTGTTTTTTATATGCGGAGATACTCATAATAAAATTGTTTATACCAATTATAAGAGTCTTTATCTTGAGTGACTGACTGACATATAAAAAACGCACAGCCTAAACCATAGGTTGTATAGACTTGACACTGTCCAGTTTATTTATCTTGATGCGCAGAAGTGTACCAAGAACGCAATTTCCAAAATTCAAACACTAGACGGGTATAGCGGTGGGGGTTGAATTTTGAATTAACAGCATGCGCTTATGCTAGTAAACAAATAAATAAAAAAAAAAGTTTTCTGTCCTATCCACTATTTACATAGGAGAAAACCAAAATTATTTTATTAAATATAAGTATATGTATAACTACTTGCTAAATTGTATGTATTGTAATTAATAAATAACTAAATAATGCTGGACAATCCACACAGCATCATCTAGCCCCAAGCTAAGCAGAGCTTGTGTTATGGGTACCTACTAGATGACTGATATACTTAATACAATACTATATTACATATACATAGATATTTTTAGTATACATATAAAATACCCAGAACACCCGGAATAAATATTTGCAGATCGTACAAACATTTATCCCAAGGCGGGAATCGAACCCGCAACCTCCTGCGTCGGAGGCAGACAATCGCCCGCCACGCCACATCGATCGTCAGAAAAAAAATTGCTTATATCATTTATTTTCTGAAATAATAAAACCAACTTTATTTATGGGGTTATGCGCATGGGATCCTGACGAGGTAAAATGTTTTAAGTATTTCCCAGTTTTGTCTGGTTTTGACTTATCTGGGTCATAATTTTCTAGCAATATATGCAATAAAAAAGAAATAAATGAAAAGAAATACGTTATACACACATTATAGACGCAGAGGAACGACAGTAGTTAATAATATATACGCAGGGAGAAGTAAGACAGTAGGAAGGCAACACAATATCACAATGTCACTCCATCTTGTCGAGGTCATCCCTGTATTTTACATCCCGCGGGATCAACATTGTTTTCACACTCCTCCATTCTACCTACTATCGTAACAGCTTATTTGGTATTATCCACAAGAAATAAATAGTCAACAAGTATGAAGTTCTCGCGATATTTTCTTACACCGTTTGAGGTTGGCATTGTGCGTCACTTTTTTGAATAGAAAATAAACATTTACTTTAGGGTCGAACCGGCGTGGTTATAACAAGGCTGTCAAAGGTCGTTTTTATTATTTTATAAGTGAAAACAGACGCACGCACTTAGAATAGAATAGAATAGAATAGTATGAGAATGTATCGTTTTCGGCTTATATTTAATAAGCCAAAAACGATACACTAAAACCGCTATTAAACGTTAAGTTAGTATCGTTATGGCGGATTTTTCTCGGTGTTACGGAATTAGTGTCGTGTAATTTATTTAGCTGGCAACTTGTTGTGGTATAACGTTGGTGAGTTTGCTTTGATCTTGGTTTATGGTTATTAAGTTAGAATAGATGGAGTACCTAAAGGATTTTGGATCTAGGTTGCACCTTATGTCAGTAATAGTAGAGCGCTAAGTAAAGGGTTCATCCAGAGACGTACCATACCTATATAACTTTTTAAACTATCATGGTTTTGATCAATATTTTGGATAGAAACGGGATATTTACCATGATTTTTGAGTTTGATTGTTTCCCGATATTTCGGCACAGTTGCATGCGCCATGATCACGGGTCGAACGGGATATTTACCATGATTTTTGAGTTTGATTGTTTCCCGATATTTCGGCACAGTTGCATGCGCCATGATCACGGGTCGAACACCGACCCGTTCGACCCGTGATCATGGCGCATGCAACTGTGCCGAAATATCGGGAAACAATCAAACTCAAAAATCATGGTAAATATCCCGTTTCTATCCAAAATATTGTACCATACCTATTTCTACCGCCAAGCATCATGCTGTGTTCCACCAAATTTTATACCAAGTGTCATATGATAAGCTTCATAACACATGTATTTTTTTCAACGTGTTATTTCAACCATGTTAAAATGTTTTTTTTGACTGGTCATGATTTTATTTTATGATACTTTACCTTTTTTTTGTGACTTATTGATGGAACAAGCTGATGGCCCAACTGATGTTAAGTGGTGTTATGACCATTACTTATAACAGAGCATTGCCTTGCATGTCACGCTCGTTAGGAACCTGCCCTACGAAGCACTACTCTGCGTCCATCAACCTGGGGCATACAGTTGATAAGCCTCGAGTGCCTGTAATTACACACATATATATATCCCACACAAATAACTTTTACAAATTATAAATATTATAAAAAAGTAAGATTAGATTGTTTGTTTGCATTGAATAGGCTCAAAAACTACTGGACCGATTTGAAAAAATCTTTCACCGTTGGGAAGCTACACTATCCCAGGGTGACATGCTATATTATATTTTCAATAAAATTAGGGATCCTTACTAAAACCCATGCGTAGCCGGGACGTGCCGCTAGTACAAAATAATAATAATAATAATGCTAGACAATCCACACAGCATCATCTAGCTCCAAGCTAAGCAGAGCTTGTGTTATGGTACTAGATGACTGATATACATAATACAATACATTACATGCATTGGTTTTTTTTTATTATACATAGAAAATACCCATAATAAGTTCAAAGTTTGTTTTGGAGTAAACTTCGAGTTAGACATTTTAAAAATTTATTACCCATACAAAAATACTGTTGAAATAAAACTGAAATAACGCTGATGTAACGTAGGACGAGACTTAAGTACCTATACAGTAAATTTTTATGAAGCATAAAAAAGTAGACGTTGACTGAATACAATAACAGGAGCGTAGAGTAATAAAAAAATAGTTGGCTCCCTTTACATAATGTTTGTTTTGTAACAAAATGTCCTATGTAGGGGTTCATTTGATAGCATGAATATTTCAATAACAATTGAAGGTAACCTCAAGAGATGTTTGTCAAAATAAGGAAAGACGGAATTGCTGTGGCTTCAAAACATTATCTTTTCATAGATGTTTTCCTGTTCCGGTTTATTTAAATTACAAGAGTGAAAGCTTTTCTCCAATGTTTACACGACACAGGAAAAGTCTTTGTATTTTTGACACGCACTAGCAAAATACCCTACTATACAACTCTACCAAAGTTCAATAGAATATAGAATGGAACAAGAAAAACCATTGAAACACTGTAAAAACAGAGATATTTAAGGCGATATGTGGGTAGATCACAAAAAATAAAGAATACTTACATGTGAAAGGTTAATGGGTTCCTGGCCCCGTTGCTTACGGGGCGAAATAAGTAAACAAAGTTTCGTTATTATCATCGAATCTGTCCTAACGGAACGTTCAGGTTTTGAACTGAATCTCAAAGTAAAAATAAAAAAAATAAATAGCATCACGATTTTAATCCCCAAGCTCGGTACTCAGATCTATTAGTACCGAGTACCTACTCGAGAAACTTCGAGAGCGTCTAAGGGGGGTAGTCAGAGCTATGTCCAAATACTACATTTGACACATACCCACATTTTGCAGTAGTTTCTTACAGGCCCATCGCCGCTGCTAGAATACGATATTTTCTTTCATAAATTTTTCAAACAGAGAAGTCCATTGGTGCACTACCGGATTCGAACTCACGACCTTAGGGTCAGAACGTGGCGTCACTCCCACTGGACCACCGCCGCTGGTAAAGGGTATATCTAAAAATAAACATACGTCGTACCTTCTATTGTCGGTTTCCTCGTCACTTGCCACGTGAGATTATAGCCCCATAACTCGAAATAGTTACACCGTGTTTTGTCTATTTTGATCTAATTTGAATCTTCCTGTCTATGCAAAAGACAAAACACGCTGTAGCTTTTACAACGTTACGCCGGTATTATTTTATAGCGTGTTTAGACGACGCGAAAAATTTCACGCGGCTGCCGCACATTTGGCCGCACGGTTGTGAAAATCAATACCACGCGAGCGAAACTGTTCGCGTGTCTAAACGCGCCCTTAGAAAGGTATATTACTTGTAAAAACCTTATTGGAAACCGGCATTAGTCGTACGGCCGCCATCGGGCTCACACATCACAGAGGTTCTCAAAATAGTTTCCTGCCACGCTTCCGGCATGTCATTCAACAAAGGATATCTATACCAATTATAAGAATTATTGTCCTGACTGACTGTCATACAGACAACGCACAGAGTAAACCACTGGTGAAAGAGACTTGAAATTTTCAGGGTATATTTGTTTTGTATCGTGGAGGTGTAATAAGAAAGTACTTTTTCTTATTAAACCTCTTCAAATTTGGTCCTTTAACGGGGCAAGGGGAGTTAATTAATATTCTACGTATATATAAAAATGAATCGACGTTTGTTAGTCTCACAAAAACTCGAGAACGACTGAACCGAGCTGCCTAATTTTGTTTCTGTTACATACAAGTCTAAGGAATGTGAAAATATAAAAAAGACAACATTTATTGGCACTACAAACTTCGCCATGTTAACTATTAAATAATACCTAAATATGTTTGGACCTATTTACACATCATCTAAAGTTTGTGCTAAGTTGAATGCAATGTTCAAGCTAAGTTGAAATTAGTTTGAACATAACTTTACGCGGACGCAGTCGCGCGCGTTTGAATAGTTCAGTATAATACAGTACGCCTACAATAATTGACTACAGCCATCAACATTTGTCAGGAATTCAGGGAATGAGGGAGAAAACTTTTATCAAAATAAACGATGAATTTATTCCCGAATATTTTATTTCATGTCTCAAAATAAATACACTAATGTAGCCATTTTTTTTTAATAAATAAATACTGAGCTTACAGCTTCTTGGTAACTACCTACTCTACCTTCTGCGATGTTGTAGGTTCGATCCCCGAGGACAAACATTTGTGCGATTGACTAAGATATTTGTTATCTGTTGGTTTTCTGCTTTATTATTTTTTCTTTTATACAATTTACTCATAGAACAAGGCTTAGTAATAAATTGAGAATCGAGTTCCCAAAATGGATTCAAATTACACAAAAAACACAAAAACTCAGAGTTGAGGCTTGGCTATTTTTACATTTTTATGTACGGCCTACAGTACTTGGTCTGCTGTTTACAACAGTCTTACATTTTATGTATGTAATAACTGTAATGTCTACAGTGCCTAAAAAACAGTCGGAAGTCTATTTTATTTTTTGCATACAGTTAGTCTTTTCAGGGGTGCAACCATGGAACTTCGGTCGACTTATCGTATCGACAAACTGATTTAATTTATCGAATTTTATCTAAACCGCTCGCACAGAACTAGCTTCGATATATTTTATCAAGTAGTTTTCCTGTTGACAGCTTATCGATTAATTTTGTAAAACTTCTCCAATTTATCGACCTTGCGTTTAACTAAGTTCCATGCTACCAATCTCAATAAATTTCGATAAAATCACGTTTTATCGAGAATTTATGTCAAATTTTATTTGTCGATACATCCATGCTTGGGCACAAGGGCTTTTATGTGCATGTATGTAAAAGCAAATTCACAAAACCCACACCGTAAACTCGGGTTGTACCTTCTGCCGAAATGGAAATGTCTCCTAAAACGCCATGTTTATTTCTTATTTTAAGGAAACGTAAGGATAAACATAAAAATTTACATTTAAACACATTAAGTTTGCATTTTAACTGTTGTTTCCACGATTATTCTTTTATTTTCAAGGCAAGAAACCTTTAAACTTAGTCATTTTAGTTTTTTTTGTTACACAAAAATCTTAACTATTAGTATTTATAGTAGATATGTAAAAATAAGTAAAAATAATAAAATTCATATAGAGCATGTCATACTGGTTACTGGTACTTTGTATCGTACATATTTGTTTATTGTCCGGAACTGTTGCGGAATAAAAAGAAACTCGTTTATTATAATAACACAACAAAGCAATATACCTGGAAGGTTAAAGGTAATTTGAATTAATTCATCCCTCGATTCATATGAGTACAAAACGGACGGCATGTTTGTTTGTCCACCCCTAACTCCAAGAAACACACTGAGCCAAGCCGTAGGTAACTGTTTGTGTTTCAAATTTACAGTACTATGTAAGCATTGCACCTTATGTCGGGGCCGACTCGGCCGTAAAGCGATAAACGTATACAGGGTGTAGAAGAGAGTTCAAGAAATCTGAAGATGTATGTACAAATACCTCTAACTGCGTTAATAAGTCTACTACTGAGATGTGGCGCAACGGAGAATGTCTCCCTGCAATGTAGGAGGTTGCGGGTTTGATTCTCGCCTTGGGATAAATGTTTGTACGATCTGCAAATATTTATTTCGGGTGTTCTCGGTATTTTCTATGTATAATAAAAAATATGTATGTATGTAATGTGTATCTATATATATAAAAGAAAGTCGTGTTAGTTACTTCACTTATAACTCAAGAACGGCTGAACCGATTTAGCTGAAAATTGGCAGGGAGGTAGTTTAGAGCCAGGAGAAGGACATAGGATACTTTTTATCCCGAAAAAATAACGGGAACGGGAAAAAACTGCCACGCGGGCGAAGCTGCGGGCGGCCGCTAGTTAAGTATATTTAATATAGCAAATGAATTGGTGTCTGTGTCGGTGTTAAGTATTCAGAAGCATCTTCTGAGTCATACAACATTATACTATGCTACTGGAATACACAAATATTTACTTAGTAATTTTTTACGTCATCCATGGGAGTGTAAACTTATGTTTCCCCAATATTTAGATAGATGGGGTTTGGTCTTATTATCAGAATTGCTATGTTTAATATTGTAGAGAGCATATTATACTAAAAATAAAATTTGAAAGTTCCCTTGTATGGAATTTTTTTTTATTCAAGGGAAAGATGGGGAACTTTCAAATTTTATTTTTAATCATATATTAAACAATCATACTGATTTTCAACTTGGTGGGAATTAATGTAGCTTTACTCTTATTTTTTGGTCTAATTTGACCGGACTATATATGGAAGTTGAGTCTACTTATCCGTCGAATTGCCGGTGCTAAACTTGGTCCACAATCACGGCACCCTGACCGGTCGGTTTCCACACAAACTTTCTACCCAGTTTGTCACTTCCAGTCTAAACTTCGCCTTTCACTTGAAAAGTTCCAACTTTTCGTGATTCAGAATTTTCACGCTAGTTTTTTTATGACGGGTGTCAATAACGTTATACCTTTTGTTCCTTTATTGGAAAGTTTTTGAAATAAAGTATTATTAAACTTTCTGGTTTGGACCAATCCGGGTTTATTACGGTTGTTTCTTGTCGTTTAAAGTTGGAAATTTATTTATTAAGAAAGAACAGAAATACTCGTGACTTTAATCCCTACAGACGACAAAGATACCATATAAGATACCAATAAGATAGAATAAGATACCATAATCGGTGTCAGCTAGAATCTAAAGTATAGAATGGTAGTGAGAGGTAATTTTTTGATTAGTTATAAATATTGGTGGATATATCCCACAGCATAGCCTTATTTTGCTCCAAAAAATGTTAAACTTTAGTTATTTAATAGTTAGCAACCGGTTTCAATTGAATAGATAATCACTGGTTATAAAATACCAGCGGCCCGTCCAGACTTTGCACGGGTTTTTGTAAGGATCCCTAATTTTCTTTTAAATATGATATAACCTATGTCACTTTGAGATAGTGTAGCTTCCCAACGGTGAAAGAATTTTTTAAATCGGTTTAGTAGTTTCGTAGCCTATTCAATGCATAAAAACAATCAATCTCATCTTTCCTCTTTATAATACTAGTATAGGTAATAATAATTGAATGTTACACCAAACGCTTCCAAATATTTTACAACACCGTGGCTCAAAATTTCCTTCCAACGCACTAACTAGTTCATTCATAATAATTACCTGCAAACCACGGCAATCCTCGAAACCGTTAAAACACATTTGTGCATAGGTATATATAATAGGCAGCATAAGGCAAACGCAATCTAGGCCTCGAAATAAGCCTGATCCAGTGGTCATAGAGTATGCACGCTTAGCTACAGCAGTCTAATATGAATATTATAATAGCCAAGGTTGCCTTACAGAAGTTTGGTATGTAACATTTGTTTTGATACGGTTTGCTCTTGGTATAAGCAGACCACTTTAAATCATCTATAACAAAACATTTAAGGTTACGTTCCTCAAGAACGTGTCCTACGATGCACTGCTCTGTGATCCATCAAGAAGTTACTGGTAACATCAAACTGGAACACAGCAAGCTGTTAGAAGGCAGAAATAAGCATGACAGTAGTATATTCCCGGACGATTGCATGCTCAGCAAGAGTCGGAGGCTTTAGTAGGTCCTACAAATAGTTTGGTCTGCCTCCAACTGCATGCTATTTTATTATTTGTCATGACTGATTTTTTTTTGTAGCAATAAATAATTATTAACAAAAAGTTGACTCCATCCTCTTAGCTCAGGCAGGCCTTTAACTTTAACTTATTATTTTTTTTAATTATTTTGGGTCTCTGCCGGTAGATTTACCATGACGTTTTTATAACAGTGGTAGTTTTTAGAGTTCCGTACCCGAAGGGTAAAAACGGGATCCTATTAGCAAGACTCCGCTGTCTGCCTGTCTGTCTGCCTATCTGTCCGTTTGTCACCAGGCTGTATCTCATGAACCGTGATAGAGAGTTAAAATTCTCAAATAAAATATTTCTGTTACCGCTATAACGAATCTGAATCTGAATAGGGGGCTCTCAAACAACAAACGTGATTTTTTTGCCTTTTTGTTATAGATAATGGTACGGAACCCTTCGTGCGTGAGTCCGACTAGCACTTGACCGGTTTTTTATTATTTCCGGAATAGGACTCTTATATCTCCTGCAAATATTGTAAATGGCTACAAACTTACAAGATCGCACCAGGGGTTGAGTAGCACCATATTCCGAGTAACAATACTGCGATCACCAATCCGGCTGCCAAGTTTCATGTATCAAGACGTTGAAATTGTGTAATAATTCAACAAACACAACACAGAGTTTTATTTCCAGTTTTCATTTAGGTTTCGCAGTACAGCGTTCCAAACAGACTGATAAATATTATTCCTTAGTAGTTTTACATTCGTTTGCAATAACACGAAGAGTCCGCAAGCCAAATGGCCTACCTAATCTCACTTCAACTAGCATAAAATTATCTTACAGTATTAGTGACCATTAGTCGTATTTACTCGCTTGAAATTTCCATACTACCTACTCTATGTCTAAAATAGGTCGAATATAGGCGTTAGGCAAATGACCACTCTGCAATGCCCTACTCTATGCCATTGTACATTTAACAGTAAAGTGGCTAGAAAGGCTGGAAGCCAGAACATTCATTTGCATAAAATGTAACACAATACCGCTTTTAACCGCTGCTGTACCAGGCCTATATCACTTTAAGCCTTACTTAAAAACAGTCAGTTGATAAACAATGCTAAGCTATTGATATATGATGGGTAATGAAAAACAGTGACAAGGCAAATTTTAAGCAATGCTTAGTATATACTTACTACGTCATCCGTCTTAATAAGACATCTGCAAGACATAATTCGGGGGAGGTTTACCATACTCACTATTCGCTTTGTAGGCGGATTCGTGACTGTTTTATGATTCAAACTTATGATGATGGAATTAGCGTTCTCTACAATATGCTGATAGAACAAGCAGATATCCCACCTAATGTCAAGAGGTAGGCTTTACCTATGGCAAAACTTTACTTCGCAGGTTAAGAACGTGCCATACATTGCTCTTCGTCTATCAACTTGACCTTGAGGTATACAAATACCTGTAATTTCACCAGCACATTCCAACCCGTAATACAGCAAGCTGCTTGGCAGCAAAAATATGCATGGTGGTAGTACAGTCAGCTGCACTAGAATGTATACAATTTGTAACTCTCACAACGGTATTACAGCAAAACAAAGAACTCTTACACCTCAAAAACTAAAAAATTATGAAATTAGTTGATGACCTCACTCTTTTTTTTATTAATTGCTGAGTAAATACTTTTAGGACTGCGGTGAACCCATTTTATAAGTTAGAAATTGTATACATTCCAGTGCAGCTGACTGTACATCCCCGGACGAGCCCTTCACTAAGAGCTCTATTACTACTAAAACTAAAAAACTTGGATATGCGACAGTACGTTTTGGTTGTTTATCCTGATAAAGAATACTCCGATCTCCGTACTATTAGATAATCTGTTTCTGTGCCGCATTCTGTTGGGAATAACAATAGGTTTTACAACGTGTCTGATTGATGAAGATGAATAAGGTCAGTGAGCCTCAGTTATTGGTTTCAAAGGGTTAAAAGCTTTGCAATTTATTTAAAAGAAAGTAAGACGCACAAAACAGACGCAAAAATGTTTGTGAAAATATTTATCTTTTAAGTACGAATGTACTTTTATTTTATGAATGTACTAGCGGCCGCTCGCAGCTTCGCCCGCGTGGCAGTTTTTTCCCGTTCCCGTTTTTTTTTTGGGATAAAAAGTAACCTATAGGTTAATCCAAATGCAATCTATAATTGTTCCAAATTTCATCCAAATCGGTCCACTGGTTAGAGCGTGAAAGACTAACAAACATCCATCCATCCATCCATCCATCCATACTTACAAACTTTCGCGTTTATAATATTAAGTTATATATTAGTTTTTGCGTTTATAGGATAGTAGGATCTTCCGAGGTCAACTTATTTTATTAAACCTAACTCTATCTTATGATCACCAACCTGAAGAAGTTCCAGACCAGTTCAGTTGAGTTTATTTATTTATTGGAGAAATAGGTACTAAATACAGAAGTCAAATTAAAATAATATAGATCAACGATAGTCAGCTTTACAGCATACCATTATTATTATTTTTTTAATGATGGACTATCCACACAGCATCATCTAGCCCCAAGGTTAGCAGAGCTTGTGTTATGGGTACTAGATGACTGATATACTTAATACAATACATTACATACATACATACTTATTTAGAGTACCTAACCTATACCTATTCATAAATATTAAACAAGTTTCAAAGAATTAAAACTAGTAAAAAGTAAGTAATGAATAATCAATGGCGAGAATCAAATTTGTGACTAAAGCCTCTCTCTGTGGTCGGTACTTCATGGCTGAAGATCGTGATCACTGGATGTCTTCGTAATGGAGTGGACGGCTTGTCTCCAGCGCGTTCTGTTAGTCGCCAATTTGACAACTTCGTAAAACTGGCCTTTACCCTCTTTAAGCTGGTCAGTCCATCGAGTTGGAGATCTACCACGCGACCGCTTTCCTTGTACATTTCCAACGATGACCAGCTTTTCGAGGTTTTCGCCGCCGCGCCTGGCTATATGGCCAAAGTACGATAGTATACGGCGGTGACAAATCGTGGACAACCTATCTTTAACTTTTAACTGCGACAGAATTGATACATTGGTGCGTTTTGCAGTCCACGGTATTCGCAGCATTCGTCTCCAGCACCACATCTCGAATGCATCAATTCTTTTCCTCCCTAAACCTACTACTACTACTAAAGTTGCTTAGTCTGTCTGAAAATTATCCCGTATATTCCGCCATAAACTAAAAAAATAGCATTTTCTTAATAACTTGTGACTATTGTTTTTGTTTTACTTTTAAATGTTATATGTTATTTAAAAATCCTTTAACTCATTTTACTCTGACAAAAGCTCAAGTAAACACGAGAAGGCTTCACATTTAAATTATAATAACAATACCTCAAAATAAAATACCTCATTTAGAGAAGGAAATAAAAAATAATGTGCCCAGTGAGAGTAACTTAATTAAAACCATTAAATAAAAATAAATGCAGCAAAAGAAATCGAGCTGACATTTTAATACTGAAAATGAAAATGGTTATACTTAAAAGCAATGATACTCATCGCCGCGAATCGGATACGAGAATGACTTTTAAAGTAATTATGATTACGAATAAGCAGTGGAAGATTAAAACTTAAGCAAAATTCATTGTTTAAATAAATAAGGAGTTTAACTGAATATACAATATTTTACACCCAGTATAATATACAGGGTATAATCAAACTGCTTTCGAATACTCAAAGAACGTGTAAATTTTCCTACAACAAGGTCTCATAAAGTAGTTGACAGTAAAAAAGATTTAGAAAAAACCGTTTTTTTTGCTGAATTTCCTATTTATCAACAAGCAATGTATAGCGTATAGCGCTTGTCGCGAAGGCAAAGAGGACTGTGTGATCTGATTGGAATAGGTAGGTATAAATTTTCCAGAAAGAAATAAAAAATTAAAAGTTTCAGAAAACTTTCCCCTTTTTCCCCTAGTAAAACTTGATAGCGATCAACTAAAAATTTTTAACCCCCCGCCCCGCTAGTGCCCCCGGGGTTACTGACGAAGGAACTTGTGTGCCAATTTTCGTCAGAACCAGTTGAGGAACCTGTAAGCAATAATAGACAGCCGGACAAAAGCATTTCTGGCCAATCTCAAAACTGAAAACCTCGCTTTGCTCGCTCGGTCAATAATGCATGTTAAAAAGCAAAAACTGGCTTTAAAGTAAATGTGAATGCGCCTTAATTAACGGATAACAAGCAAGTTTCCTAATTTTGAACAATTTGAATGTTCACTACGTGCCTCCAAGCCACAATGTTTCAAAGAAAACTTCGGGATTCATTTTGATATCGGCTTGCATCCGATAGAGAATCGTGACCCCGCATTCGTCATTCTGCTTTCGTACCAGCTTGAAACAGACAAAGAGAAGTTAGGTGTGCGCTCACAGGCTTGTCTTTATTTTATACTTTTAGGTTGTTTTTATAAGTTATAGTGAAAATAGTGACTTCGTCCCTTTCGACTTCAATCCCCGCTTAACCCGTTTAGAGGTTAAATTTCAGGATTTCTTTTGATGTGGGTCAGTCAGGACAAAAATAACAAAAAAAAATTAGGAAAGCGAAACCAAGCTGTGTCTTGTTTTTTCTTTAACGCGAGGAACTCGCCTCGATTCATGGCTTTAAGATTCAAGAGATCCTTGATATTATTGAATAAATGCTTCTACGTTGAATTACAAAAATACTGTGAGGAAAACTACCGTTTTCTTATACTGTAACATACAATATGCAAAATGTTTACTGTATAATTATTCATCCGATAAAGCAACTCCATCGTCTGTTATTAAAAATAAATTTACAAAATTTTGCCGGAGCGTGACTTGGCATGTAAAACTTGAAATATTTTATCGCAGAACCTAACTTCTAAATTCACCAGCCGATCGTTTTCGAGAATAATAATTTTAGCATGTTTTAACTTTTATTAGTCACTATTGAAAACGTTGAAAGGCTTTTAGCGAAACTTTTGACTTTCAAATTTATAAAATATTTTAAAATCCCAAAAATGCCTCGTGACAAAGTTCACAGATCGCGAATCTACTTTGAATACGTTGCGGCACTTTTGAATAATTTGTATAAATCAAAATTAACTAAGACAAATAATTTTTATAACAGAACTAGTGAAACGCACGCGACGTCCACGTGTGTTATTTTCATACAAACTTCAACCCTCTGTTTTATCCTTTCAGGGCTTGAATTTCGGGAATTCTTTTTTGCACTCTGCGCGCCAAGACAAAAAATTTTAGTCTCTACGATTTAACATGTGCGTTATCCACACATTAGTCAGTCAGGACAAAGATTTTTACAATTTTTTATAATAGTATTCATTTCGACTACCGGTTTAGCCTCTGCATTATCTACATTTCAGTCAGGTCAAAGATTCTTATAATAATGCTGGACAATTCAGACAGCATAATCTAGCCCCAAGTTCAGTAAAGCTTGTGTTATTAGCACCGGACTTATTTAGGCTGATGATGATATAATTCTAATTATTGTAAAACGACAAGTGCAATGTTTAACGTGCCTTTAACTACCCTTTAGTATAAATGATCTAGAAAGGTACTTAAGGTCTACAACACCTGAGGATTGCAGTTCTACTTTAATCTTATTTAAATCCTTGTTTTTTTCCACAGACTGCGTGGATTGCGTGAAAGATGATATGAGTAAGAAAGGAGTGAAAATTGAGATGACGACTGATAGAAGAGAGTGGAAGGAAAAAACCGGTTGTGCCGACCCCACTTAGTGTGGGATAAGGGCAGGAAGATGATGATGTTTTTTTCCACAGGCTGTTTTTTTGTCTTTAGTTAAATAAATTGATCAAAATCATGATTTCTTCCACTTCCAAAGGTTTTTAAACACAAAGGGCTTGTGTATGTTTTTCTTTGCTCTATCATTCTTAAAAGCAACGTTGTATTACGGACTGAAAGAGATTTTCATGATACGGAGCGGCCCTTAGTAAGGAGACACACCTAGCTCATTGTGGAAACAAGAAAAATATTTTAACTTTTAAATGGTCTTATTAGATTCGTTGGCTTTAAAATGTTCATGCTTTGTATGTTTAATGTAGGTACCTCATAAAAGTTCTAAGGTATCGTATACATCTAAAAGACTACTAGTAGTCTAGTTTATAGGTTCAAATGTTATGCACCATAGAATAATCATGGTATCGAGACATAATACCAGTCTAGTAGTCGCAACTCCGCCTTCCAATCCAAGGACACGGATACGAATCCCGTCAAGTACCTAGAAATAGTTCTGTTAAAAAAAAATTATGTGCGCTATGAGCTCTAATAAAACATTGCAAGGAAACCCGCGAATGTTCACCCCGAACTAAAATCTCTCGATGTTCATCGTAAAGACGACCGATGTGGCGCGGCGGGCAAATGTCGGCCTGCGACGCAAAAGGTTGCGGGTTTAATTCCCGCCTTGGGGTAAAATGTTTGTACGATCTGCAAATACTTATTCCGGGTGTTCTGGTTATTTTCTATGTATAATAAAAAATATCTATGCATGTAATGAATCAGTATATCAGTTGTCTAGTACCCATAACACAAGCTCTGCTTAGCTTGAGGCTAGATGAAGCTGTGTGGATTGTTCAGCATAAAAAAAGTCCTACCCTCAAATAATCAAACTATTTATAAAAGGGACAAATTTTTGACAGATTTTCAATGCAAACTCCCAAAAAATCGCAACTTGAGGCGTGCTTTAAATCTGTGATGCGTTTGAGTATTCGGGGGAGTTACTTACTGCCCTCAAATACTCAAAGTATTTATAAAAGGGACAAATTTTTGACAGATTTTCATTGCAAACTCCCAAAAAATCGCAACTTGAGGCGTGTTTTAAATCTGACATGCGTTTGAGTAAGAGTTGGATAAAAATATAAGAATCTAGGTGTGTCTTTAGCGCCACAGTGCAGTAACACGTGAAGGTTTAAACATCGGAACTATCTAGGCTGTCCAGTAGAAAATTATGTAGATGCTCGACACGCAAACCTCGTCGTGTAAGGCTTATCCAAATTACTTTATATTGCTGGCGTTTTGCCAGTTTTTGTTCGAGAGATAGTTGCAACAATTTAATTTTTTGTTCCTTTTTTTTGGCTCTGCCTAAGGGTTTTATCCATTTGTAAAATGAAGGAATTGCCAGAATTGAAGCAGTTCTTTTTTCTAAATGACCGGCACGCAAGGTTTAACACCAGTATGCCTCAGGTTGGTGGACACGGGGCAGTGCCTAATGTGCGTGACCTACACGGCAATGCTTTGTTGATGGTTACCACTTAACATCAGGGGGGCTATATGCTTGCTTCACCCAGCAGTAGCATAAAAAAGCTGGTGTCGTATATTTTAATTTAGACAACTGATGATGATGGCTATATTTTTATTATACCTTTTTAGCACTTATTAAAATTGGTTTAACTAGAAAAGTCTGGCGACGTAAATAAAAATACTATGGATTGTACGGAACCCCCAGGTCGCTAATCTAACGCACACTTATCCGGTTTTTAGTTCTCTTATTACTGAATCACTGCTGTAAGTATTGTGTTTGTGTATATTAATTGTGTGTACAATAAAGAATAAATAAATCATTTTCAGGTTTCCTACTTTGATTTATTATTTTTTTATAGTTATTAATTTATTACTAAGACTCCGCTGTCTGTCTGTCCATCTGCCTATCACCAGGCTGTATCTCAAAAACTGTGATAGTTAGAGAATCAAAATTTTCACAGATTATCTTCATTTCCTTTAAGGCCCGCTTGCACAATGATTACTAAACGATATTTAAAATAAAATATTGCTTAAAGGTAGCTCTGTCATTATTTATTTGTTTCTATTTGTAAGAGACGGCAAAAAGTTAAGGCTTAAGCATTGTGTACTTGAAATTTTATAATTGTTGTAACGCGCCTAAATGTAACTTAAGTTTGAAATCAAACCATTTTTGGTATTCATTTGAAACACACGTATCTAATCTAAATGTTATTTTAAGATTCAACTTTTTAAACTATCATGGTTTTGATCAATATTTTGGATAGAAACGGGATATTTACCATGATTTTTGACCCATTAGACCCACTTGCCAAAGACTTCAGTTCGACCCGTGATCATGGCGCATGCAACTGTGTCGAAATATCGGGAAACAATCAAACTCAAAAATCATGGTAAATATCCCGTTTCTATCCAAAATATATTAAGATTTCTTAATTCTTATGTAGCCTCAGAAACGAATAGACGTATATCTTGTTGGAAATATGTCCGTGATATTACTCGGAAACATTTTATAGCCTTTTACGTAATGGGGTCCACCAATATATTATTCTATGGTCTACTGCTCACTGAACCATTGTTTATGACGAACGTGACATTTTCATCTCAGCACTGGTTTTAAACTATTGCGTTTTCTAACTGTTGCAGCGACGGTGGGCTCGCAATCAGTCACATATAATAAATAATAAATATTTCTGAACATTTTTACACAACATCATCTAGCCCCAAACTAAGCATAGCTTGTACTATGAGAACCAGATGACTGATAGAATACTTATATACTTTATTTTTGTAAATACATACTTAGATTACAATATAACACCCAGACAGAGAACAAACATTTACGTTCATCACACAAATGTTTGTTCTCGGTGAGGATCGAACCCACCACCTACAGCACAGAAGGCAGGGCTACTACAAACTGAGCTGTGATGAATGAATGAAAATACTTTATTGTACTCCTTACAAACTAATAATGAGAAAAAACAATAATTAACAATAGTCGAGAATGTACAATGGGCGGTCTTATCGCCCTTATCGGTCTTTTGGAATACTATTTACTTACTGTAAAGTATGGGTGGTATTTGCAAAATTTAATATTTAGACTTACCTCTGCCTAACCCGTCACCTCTTCATATTTGACATCAAATAATCTTGAATTTGTGTAGAAAGAAACAAACAGCAACATTTTACTCCTTACGACCTACCACCTACGACATTTTAACAGTAAAATGTCGGAACACACGGTAAATTACTGATGAGTTAATGAGATTTTCAAGGTCTAAAATTAACTTTTATCTATAGGTACTAATATTATAAAGAGGAAAGATTTGTTTGTTTGTTTGCATCGAATAGGCTCCGAAACTACTGGACCGATTTGCAAAATTTTTTCACCGTTGAGAAGCTACACTATCCCCGGGTGACATCTATTATATTTTCAAAAAAATTTGGGATCTTTACTAAAACCCGTGCGAAGCCGGGACGCACCGTTAGTCTTTTATAGATAAAATATAACCTATGCCCGTTTTCAAAATATATCACTGTGTAGAATTGTATATTGGTCATATCAATGATGTTTTATAACAGACAGATACACTTTCGGCATTCACATGATAAAGAAGTCAATTGTCAAGTTCACATGCTCTTATCTCAACTTGAAATTAATATAATATATTTATGAAAAAAAAAAAAAAAAATATTATACATTACCAATCTTACCTATTATGTTATGTGGTGAAACGATTATATAATAGTGTTGAATTAACACGTACCAAAGAAGAACCAAGTTCACAGATATAGTTCTCAGAACCAAAGTTTAAGTAGCAATGGGCCGGCCATATAGCTCGCAAAACTGAGGACTACTGAGACATAAGATTCTCATAGTACCAAATGTACTATCAAGACGTAAATCTGAATACCCCCTTACACTCGAAGAATTTTGAGTAGGTACTTGGTACTAAGAGATTGGAGGGGATATCTACACTAAACGAACTTAAAAATATGATATTTTTTAAAATCTTACGTACCTATAAACCTACATACTTACTATTTTTAGTTTATCATTACTTATTTACAAAGAAAATTACAGCTAATACAAGTATTCATAATTGGTATGTAGAAATGAAACAGTTGAGCTACCTACGGACCATTCCAAACGATCTAAAAATATTTCAACTGATCCAAATCAGTGTCAGTCTATAGCGTCCCTAAAACACTCGCTATATATTTGTAAATTTAAGGGATTTTCCACGCAACTTTCCGAAAAAGAACGTTAAAAACAAAAAATATCCAAACGGCGTTCAAACAAATCGTTACGCCTTTTTCGATGTTCATAAAAGTTCTCAAATCGAGTAGTAAACCTCAAAGTTAGGAGACCTCACCACTTGGATTTGCTGAAGCTCACGGTATCAAGCTAAGTATCAACGCGGTCGCGGCCTACATTGCGTCAAAGCCTGGACCGGTTCATCTACTGGACTAAGTTTCTTCTAGGCTTGGTCGTGACGAATTGGCGCTTAGGTTCACTTATATTTAAGACGTTTCATGATGATCTCCTTGGATATTACTTAATAAATGCTTTTTGATTTTTCGACTTTTTGACAAAGGTGGTTCTTAAAGTTGAACAATACTTTTTTTTTTGTCTATTTGTCGCGGTCTGTGCCCTTTTACAAATAATTCTACTATTACTAAAAAAACTAGATTATTTTACGGCGATGATTGTAAATTTATTAAGAACAAGCAGCCTTCCTACTGTGATTCTGAAATTCGTTGTTAAATAACGCTACAGCGTTTTTTACCCCCTTTTTGCCCTTATTTCTCCCCGAATCAAAAATCACGATCGATTAAAAAAATTATATAAATCAAGGAACTTGTATGTCATTTTGATCAACCTTGTCAATGATGGTACGTATTTTAGATTGGTATCAAAGGTAGTGTTGTCCTGACGTTGAAGCTATCTGGTGTCAAACCAACAAACTTTGCCCATCTTTGCAACTTTAATACGAGTTTCGTGGTGTTTCAGAGACGTTATCTTTATAAAATCACCATCGTGTTTTTTTATTTCCTCTTCAGAGATGAATCCGACAAAATCCTTTCCAAGTTTGGTAATTTGCCCTCTTTGATTATACTTTTGGAATTAGCAACGAAATTAACGAAATAACTTTTCGAGTTTTGAAAGTGTACCGACCTAAATTTACTTACAAATCAGTTTATATTTCAGTTTTTTTATTCAAGATGATTGATGTTTTTATCTATTATTTAGTCTAAACAGTAAGTAAATGCGCTCTACCCCCTTAAAGGTTGTTCCTACTACCCAAAGGTTAGCTGGTAGATAATGCTATGTAGCATTAAGTTCGCCTATGTTGTTTTATTTTAAGTTGTGCAATAAAGAATTTTCTATCTATCTATCTATATTTGCATGTAATATAGTTTAAAACTAAAATTACAACAAGTATTTATAATAGGTATGCACAATTATATAACAAAATAGTTAAGCAGATGTTGCAAACGATCTAAAGATAGCCAGTTTCAATCGGAAGCGTCCCCAAGACGCTGGTTACCTATTGAGATCTTTATATAGTAAGTGCAAGTTTAGTAAGGTAATGTGGTGGATTGTTATCCTTAGGCACGGTATATATCTTTTCAGTTCCTTTAAATAATTTTATTTAATCTAGTCAGAGATACGTCTTTACACAAGATACTTACTATTCATAAAAATAACAAAATATCAACAAATCAACCAAAACGTTGTCCTCAGAAAAGATAAAATTGAAAACAATCAACATTTTCTCATGAAAACAGTCACAATGAAAACGGAATTGGATAAATGTTTAATTGCACAAAAAGTCTATTGGACAGCAAAAACTCAGTCCAATCGCCTATCAGCTGAAACAGTGGCAATAGAGACCAATGAACAGAAAGTACAATCACCACTTAATGATACTTCGTTTAACGACTGCAATAAAAATACAAATAACCCTACAAACGAAAATTGACAAAACACAGCACGTGGGTCCCCACTCTAGAGGGATACGACTGTGTGAGGATGCAAACCATTTTGATATTGTCCCTCTCAGTCCTACCCTTACCCTACCCTTCTAGCTAGCCTCAGTCGTACGGACCGCTCCATCGAGAGCAGACGTTCCGCTTGATACTCAGGAGCAAATTACGTCACACAATTTATCGAGGGTGTTCCGATAAGTGTTTTGGATTGGTTCTGTTTTGTAGTATGGTGATTAAATTCTAGTGAGATGGTGCGAAAACGAGTGAAAGGTGCCAGTTTGACGCACTTGTGCACAGCGATTTTTTGGTTCATCACCTGTTTTAACGGTAAGTTTTTAGATTAGGGGCTGTTTACGGTTCGGTGGACTTGGCCGTTGGGATAGTGGACGGTTGGGTTTCCGTTTAGCCTTCTGTTTCATTATTATTTGAATGGGTTTAGTTGTATAAGTGTTCCGTAAAAGTTTGGAAAAATTAAGCACTAAGTAAAATATGTTTTAGTTTTTTTTGGATACATAAATGAATTAAATAAAAACCAAAATTGCGAAAGTTGATCAAAGGGACAAAAACAAATTTTGATTACAAAGAGTAGAAAGAGTTCATAAATCATAAAGATATTATTTAAACTGATTGATATTGCGAGATTATAAACTGGCCTAAATTATTATTTGGATGTTCAATACGAAATAGGTGGTACAAAAAAGAAATGCTTTTTGTATTGAACATAAGCCAATTTCCTTCGGTATGTCAGGATATACGAGTAATATCAAAATTGTTTATAATTGACTTCTTTTTAAACTTTGACCAATTTCTAAATAATTCTGAACTGTCTGAATCTTTTATTAGAAGTTATAATTAACTAATAAAATTTTAACAAAAAAAAAACTGACTTCAATTTCTCATGGATGCCATTGTCAAAACTGAACCAAATTACACCAGCTTTAAAATAAAAACAGAATCATCAAAATCGTTTCAATTAGTCGAAAGTTCTGAGGTAACAAACATAAAAAAATACAGTCGAATTGAGAACCTTCTCCTGTTTTGAAGTTGGTTAAAAAAAATTAAAGAAAAATTATAAGATTCTAATGTAATAAAAAAACCAAAGGCATTTATAAAGTAAATTACGTTTACATTAATACTCGTCAAAAGCTGATTTAAACTATCATTACAAGTAAACTCAATGAAGACTTTGAAACTAGCGGCAAAGTAAATTAATCCTTGCGTATCACGCAGGAGTAACATGAAACGTAAGTTTCAGTCAACGAGCTTCTAATAAACCTACATATTATGTTGTACAGTCAGCTGCACTAGAATGTATACAATTCCTAACTTATAGAATGATTTAACAGCGTTATCCTTCCTACTAATATTATAAATGCGAAAGTTTGTAAGTATGGATGGATGGATGGATGTTTGTTACTTCACGCTCTAACCAGTGGACCGATTTGGATGAATTACAGATTGTAACCTGGATACTACTACTTTTTATCCTGAAAAAATAACGGGAACGGGAAAAAACAGCCACGCAGGCGAAGCTGAGAGCGGCCGCTCGTAATTAATATTGACACGGCAAGAACTCAAAAAATAAATGAACTTATCAGCTAATTTCACGATTGTTGAGTTAGAGTTTACCATAAGGTTCCGATACCGTTTTGAAAGTTACGAACTGTATACATTCTAGTGCAGCTGACTGTACAACTCAATGAGTGTGGGTTATGAACGTCATAATATTAGTACAAACATTTATTCCAGGGTGGGAATCGAACCCGCAACCTCCAGCGTCGCAGGTAGACATTCGCCCGCGTTAGTATTCCATACGTGACAGGTTACAAGCCCATCGCCGCTGCTAGAATACTAACTAATACTACTGGTATTTAGAAGACATACGCATAATAAATATATAAAAAGTGAGAGCAATCTAATAGAAAAACATAAGTAGGTGCCTGTGCTACAAAAACAAAAGGGTCTTGATACAGCGTATGCCTTATACAGTCTTACCACTATTTATATCTACCCCGCCTTCCAATCAAACCGTAAGTCTGAAAAAGGTCGTGAGTTCAAATCCAGTCATGTACTTATGGATTTATCTTTTCTATTTTTATCCACCATGGTGAAGGAAAACATCGGGAAACCAGTCAGTATCTTTTTAAATAACTTCCAGAAATGAGGTTCTCAATTCGGTGGTTTTTATGTTTGTTATCGTAGACCTCCGTTATTTATTTAAAGAATTAATCCGATTGTCACTGATTCGGATCAGTTGAGATATCTTCAGATAGTTTGCAACGGTTTGTAGATAGACTATTTCATATGTATTTTGTGCGTACTAATTATAAATACTTGTATAAGCTGTAATTTTCTTCTGTCAAAACTTTACCCGAATCTAATATCGACGAGCGTCCGTTAGTAGAACTACGGGCCGTTGTCTATTACATTAATTGATTAGGCTCCAAAACTACAAGACCGATTTGAAAAGTTCTTTTACCGTTGGGAAGCTACACTATCCCCGGGTGACATAAGCTATATTATATTTTCAAAAAAATTAGGGATCCTTACTAAAACCCGTGCGAAGCCGGTAGTTTTAGAAATACTTTTTAGTAGTAGTGGAGCTCTTTGTGAAGGGCTCGTCCGGGGTAGTACTACCACCATGCCTATTTCTGGCGCCAAGCAGCTTGCTGTGTTCGGGTTTGAAGGGTGTGGGTGCCGGTAAAATTACAGGCACATGAGGCTTTTTTTTTTTTTTTTTTTTTTTTCGAACGGACTAAAATGCTGGTATAATCGCCTAGCGATTTCCGACAGCGTTACCGGGCTACTGGCGAGCGCAGAAGGCGCTACGCCATTACAAAATTGGTTTTGTTGGCAACGAGCACAAGGGCACCACTTAGGTACGGACCTCGGCTTGGGCTGTTGCCGGAGAAGGGAGCTACGGAGAGACTCTTCGCCCTGAAGGGGCGTTAACGGGGAGACGTCTTCGACCCCGCCGCCGGGGTCGGTGTGATTGTGGAGTGTTTCCTGTGTCCGGACTCGATGAAGCGACCTCCGCCGCATTCGCGGCGGTGATCGTGTCATCTGGGTCACCTAAAACGTGTCTAGGTCTACGGAGGGTACGTTTAACGGGCGGATCTACTGGATAATCGGGTAGCGAGTTAATTAAGGGATTCGGATGGTGGGGAGCCGAATCATAAAACCGCCTGGAGGCGCGTTTCATGAATTCGGCTATAGATTCGAGTTCGAGATCTCGATGAAGATCGATATTACGCATGTACCACGGGGCACCCGTGATAGTGCGCAAAAATCGATTTTGAACTACTTGGAGGGGTTTTAAATTGATCGAATGAGCGAACGCTACGGAGGCGTAAGTCATGATAGGTCGTATGCAAGTTTTGTAAAGCGTCAACTTATTTCTAAGAGACATTTTACTCTTCTTGCATACGAGTGGCTGAAGGCGCGAAAGAATAAATTTGGCGCGGTTACGTACTGTGCGTACGTGTTTGACAAAGGATAGACGACAATCAAGGGTTACGCCTAAGTATTTAGCTGACTTCACCCAGGGAATGGGTTCGTCAAAGAGAGTGACGGATCTGGAAGGATTACGGTTACCCTTTGAAAAGTACACGGCGGCACTTTTCGTCGGGTTAACCTCTATCCGCCATTTACGGAACCATGCACCTAGTGCATCGAGAGCCTTTTGCAGCCTTATACACACCCGATCGGCGTTCCGATCGGATGTGTACAGGGCTGTGTCATCGGCGAATAGGGCTATTTCCACCTGATGGGTGCGAGGGACGTCGCTGGTGTACAGCGTATATAGGAGGGGAGAGAGAATGGATCCTTGAGGGACACCAGCTCTGATAGGTCTAGGGTCCGAAAGGGTACCCTCTACGCGATAGCGAAAGCTTCGATTGAGTAAAAAGTCTCGTAAGATTAGCACGAGCCTGTCTGGCACTCCGAGTTTGGATAGCTTGTAAATCAAGCCATTGTGCCAGACCTTGTCGAAAGCTTTCGCCACATCGAGAAAGATTGCACCAGTATCTGCCGGCCAGGTATGGTGAAATCGAGAGAGCACGTGCTCCGTGATGCGGAGCACTTGCTGGGGACAAGAGTGTCTAGCTCTGAAGCCAAACTGCTCATCGGGTAGGATTTTGAGCTCGGTAACGTGGGACCAGAGACGATTCAGAAGGAGTCGCTCGTAGATTTTCCCCAGGGAACTGAGGAGACTGATGGGGCGGTAGCTAGAAGGCTCTGTAGCCTTTTTGCCTGGTTTGGGGATGCCAATAACGGTGGCTTCCTTCCAAGAGTCGGGGAAAGTGCAAGTTGCCATAGCCGCATTGAAGATGCTGACTAGGAGGTAAATAAGGACGGTGGGGAAATTCTTAAGCACCCTGTTGCTGATGCCGTCAGCACCAGGGGCTTTTCTCGGATGGAGACCCTTGATAATCGTCTGTACCTCAGAGGCTTTAATCAGGGGAAGAGGAGGAGCGCTAGGGGGCTGAGAGACTAACCGTTCGACTTCACTGTCCACCGTAGCGAGGTGTTCAGGGTCAACGGGAGCGAGACTAGGGGAGCATTGCGATTCGAGGCTTTCTGCTAGGCAGTTTGCCTTTTCATCGTCTTCGAATGCGGGGGTCTGATTGGGTCGGGAAAGAGGGGGCATAACGGAGACGTTGTCGGCTTTCATGGATCGAGCAAGCGTCCAGTAAGCCAGATGGCTTGGCTCGATCCCGGAGAGCTTTGCGTCCCACCGTTCGTCCCTAAAGTCGCGGATTCGATTCTTAAGATTGCGTTCCACTACACGATGCCTATGCCGGTTAAGGTCGGAAGGCCAACGGCTATACCGACGGATCGCGGCATTCTTCTCCGTGATCAACCGTCTCACATCGTCTGGCAGGGCCCAGCGGTGGTCACCCGCCGCCGGTACCTGTTTCGACAATCCGCTAACAGCGGTGGTGACATGGTTGGTCAGGGAGTCGACGGCAACGGTAATGTCATCGGGGGATAAAATATCGTCAGGGATCCTATCCAAGCTGGGTGAATGTATAGACCCAAGAGCTTTCTCGAGTTTATGCCATTGCATCACAGTCTTGGTAGGAGGGGTCGAGACGGGAGGGGAACCTAGACGCATGAGGACAGGTCGATGGTCTGACGTCAACTCATGTAGCGTTTCTATAGAGTGTAACCGGAGAGTTACATTCTTAAGCAACGCCATGTCTAGGGTGTCGGGTCTATACCCAACAGTAAAGGGATAATGAGTGGGAGTCATCGGAGGGATGACATCGAAGTTAAGGGCATCGGCTGCGCTCTCAAGACGCCTGCCGTTCGGGGTAGTGACGTGGCAATTCCACATGATATTTTTACTGTTGAAGTCTCCAGCCAGAATGACTGAGCTTCCCAAGCTAAAGAGTGAATTTAAATCGCTTTCGAGCATGGTCTTAGATGGGGGAAGATAGCAAGAGGCTATGATGATCGATGGATGACCGGTCATCGCTAGCCTGCAGACAGAGGCTTCTAAATTGGACAGGGGAGGGGTGTCTAATGGGATGCAATGCAGAGACCTTTTGAAATAGATCAGGGTGCCGCCTAATCTTTGGCCTGGCACATGAGGCTTAATACCTGAATGCCCAGATGGACGCTGAGTAGTGCATCGTAGGTGACGTTCCTAACGAGCGTGACCTACGAGGCAATGCTTTGTCATTGGTGATAGTAACCACTTAATATCAGGTGGGTCATCTGCTTGTTTCATCAGCAAATTGTATAAAAAAAAAGCCGGGGCAGGTCGCTACTACTTTACAAAGCTATTTGAATTTAATCAAATAATAGCTCGTATTTTATGCATTGTTTGAAACTCCAAGTCGGAGTATCGTGTCGTTAGTAATAGCTGACAAAGGTCATACGTCACTCCATATCAACTAAAAAGAAAATAACTATCTCACTAATATTATAAACGTGAAAGTTTGTAAGTATGGATGGATGGATGGATGGATGTTTGTTACTCTTTCACGCTCTAACCAGTAGACCGATTTGGATGAAATTTGGAATAAATATAGATTGTAACCTGGATTAATATATAAGCTACTTTTTATCTCGAAAAAATAACGGGAATGGGAAAAAACTGCTACGCGGGCGAAGCTGTGAGTGGCCGCTAGTGTGGTTTTAATTTGGTATTATTACTGAGCTATTTTTCGGGGTCAGAGAAATGTGTTTTACCACTTACTGATGGTAAAAGCTTTTAATATAAAATTTATTCATAAGCCATAGAACCCATCTATTGATGGGTATTATAACCCCAAAGTTTTCGAGAGTAATCTTTCAACTAAATACAGGTACTTACGTATAAAGGTACATATTTACAATTTGGTCTAAAACAGTTCGGGGGCTGAAGTAGGTACTCATTAATATAAACACATTCTTGGGAATGACCTCACATTAGGTATTTTATACCAATTATAAGAATCTTTGTCCTGACTGACTGACTGACATAAATAATGCACAACCTAAGCAACTACTCGTAGAGACAAAAAAAATCAGGATATATTTGTTTTAGTGCTACACGGATAAAGCGAAATAAGGTTGAAAATATCTTCACGCGGACGAAGTCGCGCGCGTTACGCTTTCTTATTAATTTAATTATTTGTGTAAAGTTTTGTGCGTTATGTTAATAAGAGTAAGAAGTAGCCAATTGTAATCGTTCATATTAAAAATATAAATAAATTTTAATGTTTATTTTTTTATAATTAAATAACGTTTAATATTCATACAATTTACTTTTATAATGCACATAAATATAGTTCATATAAAACTCCTTTTATATCAAAAGAATCTAATCGAAAGCCAATAACGCCTACCATTGACAAAAGTAGGAAGGTCGTCCCTACCAGAGGTAAAATTTGTTCCCTGCGAAGCCTTGAACTGACGACAGAAATGTCACATCGAATAGAATTGCATTGGAAAATAAGCTTTGTCACCCTGACTATAGATTCAATGTGGTTTTGATGCGAGAATTTTCGCGGGCTGAAACATCAGTGTACTTACTGAAACCATCATACCTCTTTATCATAAAACCTGTAAAAATGGCTACATTTTTTATACCTACACTATTACTTAGCTAGAAGTTTTATTATTACAATGAAAATGTACAAATATAATTATTACTACTTTTGATAATTCCATGAACCATTCAAATATTTATATCCCTAAGATTTTGGACCACAATATTTTCACACAGTCGGTTAGATAATAATCATTGCAAATTTAGTGTAAATGTTCAAATATTTCTATCTACTTTGTTCTGACTGACTGACTGGCTGACTGACAACGTAGGTACAGCCTAAACCAAGCTTTCAGGCGTCTTGGTGAGTAAAGTTGTATGTGTACTAAGAAAGAAATTCCTGAAATTCAACCCCTAAGCAGGTACAGTGGGGGTTGAAGTTTGTATAAAACTGACTTCACGCGGACGAAGTCAAGCAAGTCGTTAATATTTTCAACAGCTTTATGGCCCCCCCTAAACTATTTTATAATAAATTTTATATGATAAATAATATATGATTAAAATTATCAAAAAAACTGAAAAATTACACACATAATCTTCGCTTTGACGAATGAAGATAAAACGTCAGACGGTAAAACGAAGATCAATTTTCCTAAAATAAATTCGTTTTGTAAAAGAATCGATAAAGGAGTGAAACATCTACACGGTAATACTACATACCCTTCTGTGTTCGAGGTTACGGCTGCGTCAAATGTAGCATGAACTCCTGCAATTCAGCCCTTATCTTTATAAGGGTAGAGTTCAATCACTGGATAGAATATACTCATCATAATAAATGTGAAATTGTAGTATATTTTTGTAGCTCTCGGGAGAAAATGACAAAACTCGTACAAAATTAAATTTTAGGGGCAGACATTTTATAATAAAGACTATTTTTGGAAGGATGAACAATTATGGATTTTGCTTTAGAAAAACAGTATAATGCTTAAAGTATATTAGTTAGTAGAGTATTATGAGGTTTAGGAGATTCTGAAGACGAAACAGCTCATTGTTATAAAGTTATAGAAATGGCTGTATTTTCTGTATAACATAAAATGGTAAGAACACCTACAGTACTAGTCTGCAAAGACTTAGTGTAATGTCTTGAATATTTTTATCCATCTGCACTTTACCTACAAGCCATAAATTTATAATAATTATACCGATGTGGCGCGGCGGGCGATTATCCCCCTGCGACTCAGAAGATTGCGGGTTTGATTCCCGCCTTGGTATAAATGTTTGTACCACCTGCAAATATTTATTCCGGTTGTTCTGGGTATTTCCGATGTATAATAAACAATATTTATGTATATAATATAGTATTGTAATTACTGTAATTAGTATCAGTCATCTAGTACCCATAACACAGGCTCTGCTTAGCTTGGGGCTAGATGATGCTGTGTGGATTGTCCAGCATTATTTATTTATTTACTTTTTGTTACATTTTATTGCAGTATTATAAAGTATGATTGTTATTTTTTTGCTTAAATAAAAATTATTACTATTGTTATTATTGTATTATTAGCTAACCTGCCTCGACTGTATTTCAACTAAATTAGCTATTACCTTCTTATGTTTAACCAAACGGGTTCACCTCTGAGTAAGTCAGTTTGTTTGTGTGTTTCTTGTTGTTTAATATTAGTTTTTGATAAGCATGTTTTTTTAGATCAATTATACTCTTATGTTCGATCTGTGTATGTAAACTGAAAATCAGTTTTGCGTATAAACTATTGTATTTATGCTATGCAGTATTAGTACTGAGCCCACTCCATGGCAATCTATTGTACCTACGTGAAAGTCTTTTTTGAGTGTCTTTCTGTCCTTACTTTGAAATTTTTGTATACTTATGAATGGAAGGAGGCCGTTGCCCAGCAGTGGGACACGTAAAGATAGTGATAAAATAATACAGAAATGTAATAGAGATATTATTAATTTTCATTTAATTCCGTGCACCGTATGAGTAGGGTTATTATATTAGAATCTTCTTATAATTTATAAATTAATAATTATATTAGCACACAGTGCAGAAAGCAGAACTACTACAAGCTAAGCTGTGACGGCTGTTAAAATAAACAACAAGCATAGTACTAGAATTTCAAAGTGGATACATAAAAAAACAACTATGTTTTTTCTCTTTTTTTCTACCTGCTAACTACTTACTCGTAAAAGAGACCACGTACCTCAAATGCAATTTCGGTCCGATTAGTGGAAACCGATAATGTTTGTTCTGGGCCTATCCGGCGGAAGACAGCAGTACTTCCGGCACGGTGCACGATAGCGCCATCTATAAATCACCCTCTGCAACTGGGATTTCGCGAGATTTTACCTCAACTGGACAATGAACTCTGGTTTTAATAGAATTTAAATAACAAAGCAAGAAGAATCTTCTAATTTATATGGTTAAAGCGGATTTTTGAAACGGTAGTGAAAAAGTCAGTTTTTCTGTAAAAAAGCTATTCAGTAAGTCATTTCTAGATATAATTTTTTAGATGTTCAGTTTTTTTACCGTAAGCTCTTACGGTACGGTTGCAAACTGTCTGAGAATAGCTAAATATCTATAAAAATATAGGAATGATTAAAGTATTCAATAATAATCTAGAAAGATATTTAAATACACAGAGAATAATTGAATAGAAATGTAAACAAAAATATAGAGATTAAATGACCATGATCGATCAAATTGATTTGTCTCAACCATTCCTTTGGCGGGACGATGTTCACCGGGTCAGTTAGTTTAATATATTATTTATAAATCATGTCACAAAAGCTGTGCCTATTATAAAATATATTTACGCCGTATTTTTTTGTCATAAGTTGCGTACGTCTACTTATCGCAACACATAAATCAGTTTTTCCGGACAGTAAAAAGGTATCTACGCTTAATTTCGCGAGTAGATTTATTTGTTTATTTTTATTTACTGAAACAAGAGTGAATTTGGAATAATAAAGGTTTGTACTGTGGTTGGGGTTACACACGAGGTACAAAATTGATCTGACATAAAAAACGAGAGTGTTTTAGACCCCACGACTGAAGTAAAAAACGTAACTGGCTACAAGAGAAAGAGACAAAGAACAGTGCTTTCATACCCCCTCCATGGTAGCGTTAAACGTTTAACGCAACCTTGTTGGAAGTGTCGTCGACTTTCAACTTAATCGTTCTTCTCTTCGCTTCTTCTCTTCTCTATGGCATCAGTTAGAGTCCGTACGTCATGGGCATCTGTCCATCATTATAATAAACTCTAACTCCCGTACTAATAAAATCGACGTAACGTTGAAATAGTTAGACAATGTTTTTGTTTTGTCTTTTGCATTGACAGGAAGTTTTAAATTAGAACGAAAGAGACAAAATATGATGTAACTATTTCGAGCTTATGCTGTACCTAATGCTGACTTTTTTAGTAGTAAAGTAAATGTCCACATGGCTTGTCACATTTGACAGATAATTGTCAATGTCAAGTAGATAAAAATAAATAGTAGTCAAGTCGAGTCAATAAATTTTCAATTGTTTCTCAGAATGTAAATTTTCAGTTAAACTACTCTTTAAATATCGGTCCTCAGGCCTCAATCGTTTACTGTGGCAAATTTTGTCGACATTGACATTGAAAAAATTGTGAAAGTTCGGTCCACAGAAACCATACAAAAAAATTAAAAAGAGTCAGTAAATAAAAGTGAAGTTTGCTGTAAGCTAGAGGGAGAGAGAAAGAAGAGGGGGTAAGGGGGGGCTATAGCCATTACGCTTGACAGGTAGATTATTGACCACAGTGTCAGTGTTTAGTAGTAGCCCATCTGCTAATGCGTTCCCTTCGTCGTCTCTTACGTCCTCTATGGGAGTAAATGAAAGGACTCTATTCTTACCCGAGATAAACCTTAGGCTTAAAACTAACAAAATCTGAACTCTAGTATTTCTTTTCATACAACTTGCTGATGGAGCAAGCAGATGACCCACCTGATGTTAAGTGGTTACCATCACCTATAACAAAGCACTGCCTCTTAGATCACGCTCGTTAGAGACGTCACCTACGATGCACTACTCAGCGTCCATCAACTTGAAGCATACAGGTGTTAAGCCTCATGTGCCTGTAATTTCACCGGCACCCACACCCTTCAAACCGGAACACAGCAAGCTGCTTGGCGGCAGAAATAGGCATGGTGGTAGTACTGCTCCGGACGAGCCCTTCACAAAAAGCTCTACTACTACTGAACTAACACTACCTACTAGCAACTAGATAACACCACAAACTGGTGCTCAAAGTCATGTTCCACATCCTCAATTTTGTTCATACCCTTGATATATGGCCCCAGTTCACAGTCATATTACCAAAATTTACGACGTGGCATGTTTCAAAATAATTTAAAACTTAAAACACTACCCGTAAATTTACATACGAATTGGATAAAACAGCAATGTGACATTTTAATTAATTTAAAGGCGAAGTTGTGTTTTTTTTATGTCATTGACTTATCTCTTGCTTGGTTAAATATTGATGGTCATATTAATATTGGTTAGTACTGGTTCCACTAGCTAAGATGGCCGATAATTTTGCCATCTCTTCACCTTTCCTTGATGGTATTATATGGCCCGTTATTCTAGAGTTATTTTAAGTTCTGTAATTCCAATGGTATTTTAACCAACATTACTGTGGTCTAAGCTCAATATGTAGCTTACATATAAGATAGAAAATTATAGCATCTTGATTTGTATATTTTTTTTGGGCACATAAAATTTTCGAACGAAAAATAAAAAATAAGCACAGATATAAAAAAGAGGTTAAGTGGCTTCAGTGTTGTATTCTAGTAAAACGTCCAAACTAATGTAGCACTAGCTTTTCTAGACTTCAACACGTCAACAGTTTGTCTGTACTGGGAATAGTACCTATCGAAGTTTCCGTTGTTTCAAACAGTTATCGGTTTACATTGTAGCAAATGGCTTCAGAACTATGTATATACATATGTATACCTAGAGTTCGAATGAACTATGGTAAACTTTACTGATGGAGTTCATAGACTGCCTTAGGGCCTTCCGTCTTAGTTTAGCAACTGTTGTAACCATAGATAAAGAAATTTATATGTGGTTTATAGCCAAGACAAACCTTAGCTTTTTATTCGAAGAATAATTTCTGAACTTCAACCCCCTAACGGAATACAGCAGGGGTTGATGTTATGTAGTTTTCGCGTGAAATTGTAACAGCCACAAACTTACATTCACATTTATAATAATATGTATTAGTAGGATTTAGTGGATCTAACTCGCGTGAAGCTATTTTCATACAAAATTCAACCCCCGCTGGACTCGTTTACGGATTGAACCTCGGAATTACTTTTTTTGTACTTTATTATGCACCAAAACAAAAAATCTCTACGACCAATGGTTTAGACTGTGCGTTGTCTATGTTTAAGTCAGTCAGTCAGATGCAATATTTTTTAAATCATATATATTTTTAACATTTCTTCAAACTGTAGACTACTAAATAAGTTCACTACAGTAAGTAGTATACTAGTAATACTACTAAGTAGAGCTCTGGAAGAACTCGTCCGGAGAAGTACTACCACCATATCTATTTTTTCCGCCAATTAGGTTGTTAGGTGTCGGAGAAATAACAGACACATGAGGCTTAACACCTATATGCATTTGGTTGATGGACGCTCAGCAATGCATTTTTGGTGTGTTTCTTCCGAATAAATTCATCACACACCACTATCTGACGAAATGTTATTAAACATGAAATTGTTCCACCAAATCAAAGATATCTTTTATTAATATTATGTCTGTAAATCGAAATGTAATGAATTTAATATTTCATTTCTAGAGATGTAAAGGAACGCCCTTGGCATTGAAGGGGAGATTTGAATTTGATTTTATTATAATTTTATCTAACTTAAATTTTATTATATCAAATGAATTTTAAATTGTCTGTACATACTTCAACTATAAAAATAATCATTAGAACTAATAAAAATCATAAAAGTTGGACATCTCATAAGGTGGACACATTCAACCCTTCACCTTCAGCCCCCACAACGAGCCCTTCACTATGAAAGGGGGCTATCTTTCATAGTGAAGGGCTCGTCCGGGGAAGTACTACCACCGTGTTTATTTCTGCCACCAAGCAGCTTGCTGTGTTTAGGTTTGATGGTACCGGTGAAATTCTGTATAACTCAGGTTGATTGACGTTGAGCAGTGCATTGTAGGGCACGTTCCTAACGAGCGTGATCTACGAGGCAATACTTTGTTATAGGTAACCACTTAACATCAGGTGGGCATTTGCTTGTTTTCATCCGCAATTTGTATTAAACGACGACAACAATAGATGATTTTTTACCTTGACTTTGACTTTGTCCGTCACAGGCGCTACTTTCAAACTTCCAATTATAATTATATCCAATTATATTATTATAACTTTCAATTATACTCATTTCTTACTTTATCCATCCTTGTCACCCATCCATCGTAACAACGTTCCTTTCGCTCCCTCAACTACAAAAAAAACGTTTTATATTTGATACCTAATCTTATTATACTCGACATTAAACTCGTTTCTCTTTAAAACATTCCGACAAATACCGTATGCAAAAAGTGTTTCAAAAACGTAGGAAAATTTAAAATACGATGTGCTTACCTAAGCAAAACACCGTTTTCAAAGTTTTCATCCTCATTACCTTAATAAACCAATTTATAAATAGCCTTGTCCGCCCGCTTGACCGCTGACCTCGATCCCTCTGAAATAGGCCATAAAATACAGAAAATTCTGTCTACATTTAGGTCCGCTACCTCACTTTTTTCAAAAACGACCCATTTTTCATAGCATTATCATTAACTTACCTACAAGATGGCCGGTAGTAAAATATGTTATTATAATACTGAGGTGACTCGGTAACGAGCAGGCTATTTGCATACCTCTTCTGATGGGCCTTTTTGCGTTTTTATCCTACATAAAGCCTTCGCATGTTTTCTGTCTTGCATTCAGTTAGATTGGCACCACACCGGAGCTTCATTATTTACATTATTATTATTTTGTAACAGGATCATACAAAAAAACGGTAGGAACCAAGCCGTAAGTTTCTTGTCGGTTCTTTTAGGCTTGGTCGCGAGGAACTGGCGCTTAGATTCACCTAGATTTAAGACGTTTCAAGATGATCCCTGCTGATTCAAGATGATATTACTGAATAAATGCTTTTTGACTTTGACTTTGAAAGCCTCACTGAGTGTTATTAATTGCTAGTTTTTTTTTATTCAAATTTTAATTTGTCCCACTATTGGGAAAAGGTACCCCCAAAATTGTCCACTCGTTCCGGTCTTTAGCGGTCTCCCACCAATCTTTTCTGTGAGTTTAATAATTAAATTAAAAATTTTAATAATTTTAACAGTCAGTTAGGACTAAGTTATATACCACGTGATAAAAAAATAGTATCATGACTTTATTGCCCAAGCACGGTAGATATCCCCTTCAATATATTAGTACCAAATACCTACTCGAGATTCTTCGAGGATGTGGAGGATAGTGAGGAAACTAGTTAGTATACTAGCAGCGGCGATGGACTTGCAACCTATCACGTACGGAATACCTACTAACTACTGCAAATTGTGGGTATGTACCAAATGTACTATCAGGACATACCTCTGACTACCCCCTTTGACACCCTGAATCAAATCTTTCCTTTTTATAATATTAGTATAGATAACTGCACTGTTTCGACGATAGTTATTTTTCTTTCCCTTCATTTATAAAAAAAAGTTATAAGGTAGTATTTTTTTCTCAATCTATTCGTGTACCTATTTCACACCTTAGGCAAATAAACAACCTTAGACGGTGGCTTTTCGTCTAAGCTTTCACATTACCTCCAGCCGCATTTAGAAAAATCGAGCTGAACTTCACGGACACTTGCCATAAACACACAAACATACGCTTCTCTTACACATACCACTTCGTTTAAATAACGAGGGTGTATTACCATAATGTGTCCCAAGGCTGCAGGGTAACATTTGAAATGAGTTGAAACGTTTTCAGCTGAACGGTTTCCTACACAATGCTCGCAGTTCAATCAGAATATCGATTTTGTTGAGGATTTTAGAGCATGATACAGATTTTATGCATGAAAAGTGTTCTTCCTTTTGTCAATATGCTTTCTTACTTCATAAATACTACAAGCAAATTGGTGGAGGTAATTTTGCTAACATCAATATTTAGGCGATTTGATGTAAATTGTTTTTTAGGTAGTTGTTTACCCGATTCCTGTATTCTTTTCAGAATAAAAAGTAGCTTATATCTTAATCTAAGTTGTTAACAATATTTATTCTGACTTTTATTTCTGGGACGGGCCGCTAGTTTACAATAAACATCGCATACACTTTGTGTATCTCGTGTCTGAAATAAAGGTATATTATTATTATTATTATTATTTTTAAAAACATTGTCTTCTCAAATTATTTTGGACAGATATCATATCTGAGATCAAACATGCAATGTGGTGCCAATTCGAAGTGTTTGATAGCTAATTGGTCTCACACTGGTAGATGATAATTAATTGCCATATTACGACGCGTCTCCATTGTGTTAAGATGACCGATATAATTTGTAATGACTAAGAAGATTAGCATGCTTTGATATCTTGTAATGCCATTGTTGACGACCGATGTGGCGCGGCGGGCGAATGTCCGCCTGCGATGCAGAGGTTGCGGGTTCGATTCCCGCCTTGGAATAAATGTTTGTACGATCTGCAAATATTTATTCCGAGTGTTCTGGGTGTTTTCTATGTATAATAAAAATATCTATGCATGTAATGTATTGTATTAAGTATATCAGTCGTCTAGTACCCATTACACAAGCTCTGCTTAGCTTGGGGCTAGATGATGCTGTGTGGATGGTCCAGCATTATTATTATTATTGTTATGGATGTGTCGAATTTCTACGCCAGTAAAGTGTAGGTAACCATCTGACACGCTAGAAGAAGAATGCCAATATATACCAATCATAAGAATCTTATTATATTATGAGAGCACCGATGGTCTAGTGGGAATGACCCCGTCTTCTGATCCTAAGGTCGTGGGTTTGAATCCGGTCGCACCAATGGACGTTAACTATTCGAGTTTTTTTTGTACGCAATACCAGTACTCTCAAACGGTGCAGGAATAGTAGTGCAGGTTAGTATTCCAGCAGCGGCGATGGGCTTGCAACTTGTCACGTATGGAATACCAACTACTGCAAAATGGGTGATTGTACCAAATGTAATATCTGGACATACCACTGATTAGACCCTACTGATTAAATAATTTCGAAATGTTGTACATATTTATTTAAAATACTTTGTCTTAGTTTTGATTTTCTTTGTAAATAAATAATCAAACATTTTGCTTGTTGTGTAGGAACTAGCTACAATTTATTAGTGGTAACTGATGGAAATAAAACTAGAAAACCATTCCAGTATGTAATAGAACGGCAAAACGCGTTTTCCGTATGAACATAACTCGAAACCTGTCATCAAAGGCTGGCTACCGGCGAATTTTCTTTTATCAAAGTCGTTTTGAAATCCCAGCTCAAAAGCAATTTCCACGTAGAGCTCGATGTCGGGCTAACCTAACATAAGCCTGGCATCATTGCAGTTATAAGACCGCTATCGTGTAGTGTAACGATCCGTATGCACTAGGCTCTATGTAGGCCACGTGCTAATTCAAGCTGTTAGCGTGCTAGTGGGGCAGACCGTTTTGGATAAAACTTTATGTGAAATTAAATAAAACAAAATGATAACAAAAAGTAATAAAGATTAGGAATATGTAAATACAAGTGCCGCGCAATTACCTATTTACTTTATCACTCATATTACCTAGTATTTCTTATGTGCCTATACTGTGTCTTGTTATGTTCTTTATATCAAACTTTTAAGTACAGGTTCATGTATGTGTTGGGAGACGAACCTTACTAGGTTCTCGTAGTTTAGAACACCCCCCGCTCAATCAACCGTCAACATTGTTAAAATTACTGAAAGTCTCTTGCCATCCACAGCCTAAAAATTGTTCTTCGTTCGTTTGTTGGTTCTATGCGGCATTAGTAGAAAGGTCTAATGGTAAACCCTTGGCGAGAAATGGCAAAGATAACACGGCAAGGTTGTAATGTCCCGACATTTCCTTTATTTTGTAGGAAACAGCTCGATGGGTTCTGGTGTAGTGTTTTGGCCTTTTTGCGGTGCAGCTTATGCATACCAGCTGGATTATGACAGACATTTTTTCTGTGAAAATACATTAATTCAACCCCCCTTATGACAGTTTCTAAAGCACGGTTGCAAACCGTCAAAAACGACGCCAAAATTGCCGTAACGATCGTATTTGACAAAAGTATTGTTTTCCATTCTTTTGTACTAAGTAACGGATTCTGAAATCGTACAAAGTTGCTCTCGTATCCATTGTTCTGATCTGATCAAACCTGTTTGGACTGAGCTCACGGTACAGAAAAGTAGGCAAACAAAATAACGAGCTAACGGTTACCCTTCAGAAATTGGATGACTTGGACGTGCTTTTGCAAATCACCTTCGAAATACGTAAGAATTAAGAGTTCCCATTGAAATCTGAGGTAATTGAACCATGCATGGGTATTTCAGTCATTACGGTCATCATCCATCTTCGGTTAAGAGTGTTCCTAAAAAGTGATTTTCATAGCAATCGAAAAACACTTGTTGAAATGTGTGTTCTCTTACATAGAAGAAACAACTTTTGGCTTAGAGTCCTAGTTCCATTTTTTTTGACTTGCTGATAAAACAAGCAGGCGGTCCAGCTGATGTTAAGTGGTAACTATCACTTTTAGCAAAGCATTGCCTCACAGGTCACATTCGTTAACGCTGCAAGAGCTGTTATATGCTCTTGTAGCAAATGCTGAGTGCTGGCCTTCTTTGTCGCTACATTATAAATTTTATCTATGTATGTTATTCATAAGAGACAAAATAAATATTTTCTATTCTATTCTAATTAAAAATTATAGAGTATACCAGCTGATAATTATAAGCTGTGATGAAGTTTATGTAACTCTTTTTGGGTCTCTGTTTACTTTGTGAATTTTTGCGAGCGCAAATATCTGAAGCGTATAACTCTGGGTATTCGGTGATGTGGACTGTGTAGTGTGACAACTGCTGTGGATTTAAAGTTCTCAAATCGAAACCACGAACTGGAAGACGAAGTGGGGTACGGCACTCACATGTACTGACACGACTGTCATAAAAGATGCATGTTTCTTTATTTATTTTATACACTTTGTTGATGGAACTAGCATATGTCTCATCCTGATGTTAAGTGGTTACCATAGCCTATAACAGAGCATTGCCTTGTAGGTCACGTTAGTTAGGAACGTGCCCTACAATACACTGCTCTACGTCCATCAACCTGAAGCATACAGGTGTTAAGCCTCATGTGCCTGTAATTACACCGGCACCTACACCCTTCAAACCGGAACACAGCAAGCTGCTTGGCGGCAGAATTCTTACAGATTCTTACAGCACTTCTAAACAATAGCGAGCGCGGAAAACGCTTAGCCGGTATTAACTAGGTTGGCGCTAACAGGTATTACTATGGGGACTTCTATGAGGGTCTAGTAGATAGTGAACTTCTGGACTAGCAGTCCGCGGCTTTGTCTTCGTTGTGGGGGTAACTTTGCTAACAACCATATTTAGGTGTTTTGGTATGACCAACTTTTATTTACAAAGTTTATATAGGTATGATTATTTAGGTAGTTTATGTTAGAGATGTTAGAGTTGAAAGCATGGGCATTCCTCACATACATTTTTCGAACAGAAAAATTCATTGGTGCACGATCGGATTCGAACCAACGATCTTGAATCAGAAGGCGGGGTCACTTCTGCTATACCACCGGTGACCCATGAACGGTGACTAAGTACATAAACAAGTACTATTATAGCTAAAGTTCAATAAACTGAAATTGGTTGATAATGGTTCTCTATCTGTAAGTCCCGACCTTTCAAAGTCTAAATGATAAAAATGTCAATCAATGATTTATCGAAACAAACTTTCGTAAACAGAAAAACACAATCATGCACATTAAGATATAGTTCAATTGACATTTTAACTGTAAACAGTGGTAATGATATTGGTCCCAAGTGGGTTTTGAATTTAAGACTTGTACTAAAAGCTTTAAGGCTCAGTTTTGTATGGTAAATGTTAACAATACCGATGTTAACCGGAGCTAATCACCAAACATAAGGCCCTCACGTCACTGTGTGATAAATTACACAAAACGCTTCATGATTATCGATTGTCGATTATAAAGTGTCATATTTATTGTTGTTTTTGTTGTTTTTAGATGATATCGTTAAAACGGGTTGGTTACCTAACTGAGGTTATGCCAGGTCATTAGCCTCAATAAGTGCAATGCTGGACATAAGCTTCCTCCAAATCTGGGAGGTTTACCATAGTCACTAAGCTTGACAGGCTGATTGATTGCAGTGTCGCTGTTTAGTACTCATGAGATGTTGCTGCGTTGATATCCGCGCAGTATTACTCGCCTGTCTTATTTGTTTGTTCAATTGTACATCTATTGTTTGTATATCTATTCCGGGTGTTCTGGGTATTTTATAGAAAATACCCAGCAGAGCAGAGCTTGTATTATGGGTACTAGATGACTGATATATTTAATAAAATACACTACATACATAGATATTTTTTTATTATACATAGGTATAATAAAAAAATATCTATGTATGTAGTATGCAGCTTAGCTTGGGGCTAGATGATGCTGTGTGGAGTGTCCAGCATTATCATTATTATTATTATTGTTTGTTGTTGTTATTGTGAGAGTGCTGGTGGTCTAGTAGGAGTGAACTTGCCTTTAAAACCCTTACTTAGGTCGTGAGTTCGAATCCGGTGGATTGTTCTATCGAAAAATGTATGCAATAAATGTGCGCAATGCCATGCTTTTAAACATTAAAGAAAAACATCTTGAGGACACCAGTTAGTATTCTACGTCCCGTTTTACCCTTTGGGTACGGAACCCAAAAAATACCCACTTAACAAACTAAGGTCATAAAAATTGGTATTATTTATAATTATGTAAGGACTGCCCACAGCGGCGGTGAAAGCCAAGTGCTTCCATTCACTTCTCTCTAGCCTTCCTTAGCCAAAGTTTTCCAGCTATCATTTTCATTCACCCTATCTTTTGGGAGGATGACCTTTTTTGCGCTTTTTGTCTCGGGGACTCCAGTTCGTGGTTATCTGGGACCATCTGGTAGCATCAAGTCTTTGTAGGTGACCCGCCCATTTCCATTTAAGCCCCAAAATCCAGCGGACTATCTATTGCTTTGATCTTTTTTCGAATGCTACTGTTTTTATACGGTCTGCGTCTGAAGCCTATATGCAGCCCCTTTTCATGGTGGCTTTCAATGGACATGTTCTCTTTTAAACATACTTACCAAGTGGATCAACTTTATCTGCTTTCAAAATGCTTTAGCACAGCATAGATTGTGTCTTTTTATAATTATATTAACTGAAATTATGCCTTCATGTTTATTACTGGTTTGGGATTTATGATAGTTATGTCTGGTTAATTGTGATTATTTATCGCTATCTTTGTCGAGTTAGGCCCTTGATGTATTTAAAAAAACCAGGTTAAGATGCAGCTATAAATAAATAAATAAATAAATAATGCCGGACGATCCACACAGCATCATCTATAATTATTTCCTTTTGATATGTTATGTAACTAGACACGTAGATTACGATAATGCAAGAAAAACAAAAGAGCATAACCTGACATATGCCGTTTTTAACTAGAGTCACTAATATTTAGACGTACCCCTAACTACCCCCTTAGAATTTCTCAAAAAATCTCGAGTTTAGCACTAGAGTTTAGAGAAGCACTTAGTAATGAGAGATTTGAGGGGATATCTACTGTGCCTACGGATTGAAGTCGTAAAACTATTTGTTTATTGTTCCAAATAAAGATATTTGAAATATGAACAAATGCCATTTTGCGTTAGGTGTGGCAGTATGCTCCAAGCAGTCTGAAAACGTATCTTTAAAATGCATTTTTTACATTTGTAATATGTTCAAAGGAATTTCAACTCTATGTTGCATATAATATCATTTAAATTTAATGGGAACACTTGAGTGAATGTTCACGTACAAAAGAATATGGAGCGGGCAATAAACCTATTATCATTTTACTATAATATCCATACCAATGGGCATAAAGTTTGTGAACGAAACGTTTTATATTAGTGCTTCAGAATCGCATAAAATTTTATTTGAATAAAATATTACATTACTACATAATCGATCATTATGTTTTGTTAATGGTTTGTTTTACAACTATAAGATTCTTTGTCCTGACTGACTGACTAACTGATTGACTGACTGATTGATATAATAGATAATGCACAGCCTTAACCACTGGCCCTAAAGACTTGAAATTTTCAGGGTATATTTGTCTTAGTGTGTGTGCGCTTGGAGGTGTACAAATAAAGGAATTCCCAAAAATCAACCCCTAAGCAAGTACAGGGGTTGAAGTTTGAATAAAAGCAGTTTCTCTCGGACGTAGTCTCACGCCTTTTCTCTAGTTATTACTAGAATAAAAACCTCATCTGCGCAGACCAGTGCATCAAATGGTACGTTCATAACGAACGGGTCCTGCGCGGGAATGCTTTGTTAGAGCTTTTTTTATAACATGTTGATGGAAAAAGCAAATGGCCCACCTGATGTTAAGTGGTTACCATCTCCTACATCAAAGCCTTGCCGAAACTGCTCTGCGTCTATTAACCTCATGTTAAACTTCGTGTGCCTGTAATTACACCGGCACCTACATCCTTCAAACCGGAATACAGCAACACTGCTTGGTAGCAGGAATAGACATGGTGGTAGTACTTCCCCGGACGAGCCTTTCACTAAGCTCTACTACTATTAAAACTACACTTAAAATCAGAATCAGAAAATAGGTAACAAAAATCATCTGCTTGTTAAATCAACAGGTTGTATAAAAAAGGTGCTATAAAAACAACCGCATGTTGGTAGAAAGTTGAGCGCCATGAAGCGTAGATGCTTTGACCCAAAGTTATACAGAACCCGCCGGGCAAATGTTCCAGTTGACAAATTACAAAAACCCCATAGCAACACAAAACACCAAAAGCTTTGTATTTGACAAACAAGGGAAGTAAATGATCATTTTTCATCCTAATATTTTCGGACAAACATATGAACATTGGACAGTGTAATTGTTCATCAAAATTTATTACCGACTAAACACAAAATAACGTTGGTAGGCTCATTGTGCGATGTTTGTCCTCAAATATTATTTTTTATTATTTCTTTATCTGCACTGCAGTGTACCAAGTTCGGATAAAAATTACAGTTCTTGCCGGTTCTTCTAGGTTTGGTCGCGAGGAACTGGCGCTTACATTTACCTAAATTTAAGACGGTTCAAAATTATCCCTGCGGATATTACTGAACAAATGATTTTTTTTTTTACTTTGAGTTGAAAATTTTTGTTATTTACTGTAAGTTATTTTTACTCTTTTATTTTTTTTTTAGTTTTATCTTTTTAAAAGTTAAGGATAGGATGTCCACGATTTGTCATCGCCGTATAGGTACTATCGTACTTTGGCAATAGCCAGCGCGGCGGCTAAAACCTCGAAAAGCTGGTCATCGTTTGAAATGTAGAAGGAAAGCGGTCTCGTGGTAAATCTCCAACACGATGGCCTGACCAGCTTAAAGAGGGTAAAAGCCAGTTTTACGAAGTAGTCAAATTGGCGACTAACAGAACGCGCTGGAGACAAGCCGTCCACTCCATTACAAAGACATTCAGAGATCACGTTCTTCAGTCATGAAATGCCGACCACAGAGACTGTAAGTCTTATTAAAATTATATATAAGCACTGCAAAATCTGCAAATATTAATTCCGGGTGTTCTGGGTGTTTTCTACGTATAATGAAAAACATCTATATATGTAATGTATTGTATTAAGTATATCAGTCATCTAGTACCCATAACACAAGCTCTGCTTAGCTTGGGGCTAGATGATGCTGTGTGTCCAGCATTATTATTATTATTGGTCAGCAAGTAACAATGCTGTGTTTCGGTTTGAAGGGTGTGGGTTCCGATGATATTAAATGCACATAAGGCGAACCCACGCGCCTCAAGTTAATAGACGCAGGGTAGTGCATCGATGGTAGTATTAGTACCACATAACATCAGTAGGGTAACCTATAGAAAAAAGAACTCGTGAACAAACCCGTACGCTTATGGTTTATAACAATTTTTGCGGGTCCATGCCTCTGATAAAAGATATGCATAATAAAAGACACGCGTGGAGGAAATTTACCGTCATGCTGTTACTAGCAGGTGGTTCAGCCATCAGAATAATAATAATAATGCCGGACGATCCACACAGCATCATCTAGCCCCAAGCTAAGCAGAGCTTGTGTTATGGGTACTAGATGACTGATATACTTAATACAATACACTACATACATAGATATTTTTTATTATACATAGAAAACACTCAGAACACCCGGAATAAATATTTGCAGATCGTACAAACATTTATCCCAAGGCGGGAATCGAACCCGCAACCTCTTGCGTCGCAAGCGGACATTCGCCCGCCGTGCCACATCGGTCATATATAGAATATACAGTAGGTTTTGTTCCTTAGAACCACAATTATTTGAAACATTATTACTATCACTTATCAAGGATCATTCTTATCCTGTTTCTTTTCTGTGGCTGTCAGTTCAAGAAATGTTATCTTACTTTCTTTTTTATAAGAAAAAACGGCCAAGTCCGAATCAGACTCACGCACAAAAGGTTCCGTACCATATCTATATTAAAACGGCTATAAATCACGTTTGTTGTAATTATAATAAACATTTATTATATTCTATTTTTTAGTATCAGTTGTTATAGCGGCAACAGAAATACATCATCTGTGAAAATTTCAACTCTCTAATCACGGTTCATGAGATACAGCCTGGTGACAGAAGGACAGACAGACAGATAGCGGAGTCTTAGTAAAAGGTTCTTGTTTTACCCTTTGAGCATGGAACCTTAAAAAACAAATATAATTCCCGAAATTAAGACCAAATTTCAATGCTTGAAATATTGCCAATCTCAACATAATGTCTTCGTATCATAGTCGATTTTTAAAATAAGTCACTGTATGCTATTTCAATTTATCATCATTGACAGCACATAGAGACCACTGTTAGATGAAGGCCTCCCTTATACGTCTCCAGAAAGAAAGATTTTGAGCTTTTTCCATCCACCGAGCTCGCGCAATTAATTCCGTGAACAATGTCGTCAGCCCATCGGGTATCCAACGTTTACGCCTACGGTTCGTGGATATTCAATAGATCACATTGATTAATTTAAAATACTCTGTCGCAACCCACTGTTCACCGCCAGAGACCATAAGACCATTCGTACACTAACACGAGTCTTCTATACCCAAAAACAATAGCAAAGTCGACTGCCTAACTAACAATATTTTATGTTTGTTTTTGAGGCAGGTATCTTACTGAATTCAACGAGTGTCGAAGACTTGTGTCGTAGTGTACGAACCGCCAAGTGCCTTTTGAACAAATGAACGCTAACGTAGTTCTGCAACTGTGTTAGCGTTCAAGGGTTCAACCTCTGCCGGTTCTACAAAAATCTTTAATATTGAACAATGAAATCATTTCACTCTTAAACTTAGCTTTTCCGGAAATCATATTACTCAATCTTTGAAATTCTGAGGACTCCACTTCAGCTGAATTTTCATTAAATACCTATTTGCGTCTCATTCGGCTCTACCCTCGCTTTTAAAAGTGTGACGTTTTAAGTGTTTTTGTTGAAAAAAGGTAGGGTTGGCTTACTATGTACCTATTTTAAAGCACCGGTGGTTTAGTAGAAGTAACCTTGCCTTCTCTAAGGTCGTGGGTTCAAATCCGTTCGTGCACCGATGATTTTTTCTATACAAACAATGATTTAATAACGTAAATGCGTAACGTCAGTGCGCTCAAACGGTGACGGAAAAGGTTGCGAGGAAACCAGATAGTATTCAAGCATCGGCGATGGGCTTGCAAACTATCACGGGAATATCAACAACTGCAAAATGTAGGTATGTGCCAAATGTGATATTTGAACATAGCTCTGACTCCCCATTAGACATTCCCAAAGAACTTTGAGTCCCCACAACTTGGTCCTTAGAGATCTCAGGGGGGATAATAATATAATTATATAAGATAAATAACTACCGTGTTGGACTTACCAATTAGTTAAGTCTAACTCGTAGAACCGATAACCGCTGGGGAATAAAGGTTCTCGAATGGTGACTACGAACTGAAGCGTAGGACGTTCTCTTAACCGATGGACTGACAGTATTGTTATGATTGTGGGAAACAAACGGATGGAAAGGGCTTAGAATAGTTTATGTTCGTCCTTCCTGGAAACGTACAGAAGCCTATCCTACTAATATTATAAACGCGAAAGTTTGTAAGTATGGATGGAGGTTTGTTACTATTTCACGCTCTAACCAATAGACTGATTTGGATGAAATTTGGAATAAACATAGATCATAACTTAAATTAACACATAGGCTACTTTTTATCCTAAAAAAATAACGGGAATGGGAAAAAAACTGCCACGCGAGTAAAGCTGCGAGCGTCTGCTAGTGGATTATAAACCACCAAAATTACTTCACAAATTAAATCCCTAGAGGGATTTAATTGTAAACAAAAGTTTAAATATAAATTACAATTATTGTGATGTAATAAATTTATTATTTTTTACACAAATTGAAACTTTGGTTAGCTGGCTATTTTAACATACTGATAATGAGATTTGAGATAGCTTATCATACATGGACATGTTTAAACAGAGGATTTTGTTGCGCATTGCCAAAATAGAGCCTGGTCTACTCTCAGAAACGATAAACGAAGTTTCGTATTGTCGTTTTGAGTTACACTACGCGGAATGCCTGGCGACGTCAACTTAACTTTTGACGGCTACCAAGTTACCCCGCAGTATATTACAAAACGACAATACAAATCATTTATCGTTTCTATGAGTAGACCTGCTCTCTGAAACGTCAGTTTTAATAAAATACCATTTCAAGATTAACATGATCAAAGCTTGAATTGACTATATTTCGTTACGGAAATTGGGCCTCAGGTGTACAAAGTTTTTGAAGCACAATGATGCTGATATTTTCCTTCACGAATTTTGACTCAACCGACGTAAAGTAAATCACAATTCTATGAGCTGAAAATTTAATAAGATCGCGGACGCGGCAACCCTAGCCGCGTTCAACGCCGTCGTGTGACGTGTATGTAATTACTTAGCAAGTGAAGCACAGTCATGCCTTGTCATTTTCGCTAAGACCTGAGTTCTATGCATAGCAGTGACCGTAATATAACAGGGGCTCAATTCTTGTAACGAAATATTGTAAAATTCAAGTTTCAATTGTATCAATCTCCAAATGGTATTTATTCTTTGAAACTGAAATTTCAGACAGGCCCAATTTTTTCAGTCAAATTCTTGTCTCTCTTACCTCAGCTCAAAAAATTATAAGAGTTGAGCCCCAGGCCTTTAGGGTGAAAAGTCAAAGTCAAAAGGCATTTATTCAGTAATATCCGCAGGGATCATCTTGAATTCATTGAATTGAAACTCACTAATAATCTAAAATTACATTTTACTGATGTTTTTTTTTAAATTCTACTTGCATAATGGAACAAGCAGATGGCCCACTATACTATATGATTTTCAGAGACTAGATACTCAAAAAAAATCAAAATCAAAATGTTTTTATTCAGTAGATACTAGATGATATTTTCAGAGTATACAACGCAACGGCAATGCCACTGGAAATATCAATAAGCCACAGTAACTGCTTACCTTCAAGTGGCTTCAAGCTTGTTTGGATAACTATGACATTAAAACAAAATAGCGTTATTGTGACGGTCGTAGTATCTTAGGAGATTTTCTTAATGGACAACCCTACCCTATTCTAGTTAAGGGGTGAAGTGGAATCATTTGTAATTTAAGTGTTGACATTTGTTCGGGGCTTTCGGTGTTTTAGAGAATTATGAGCATTTTAAATGAGCTTTTTTGCTTTGAATATTGAAGTTTTGATGGCTGGCGCTTCAAATACAATTTTTGTTGATGGCTTAATACTTTTAAAGTGTTTATTAGAGCAACCGGACTTTTGGATCGGTTGTTCATGCCTTTGTGATATGTACTAACTGACTTTTACGATGCCCTAATACGTAGTTAACCTATTAATAACTTGATTTCATCATCTTTTCATCATTTTCCTGCTTTACGTGGGGTCGGCACACCAGTCACTCCTTTCTTACTCATCATCTCTCACACAATCTATCCATCTTTTCTTTGGCCTACCTCTACTCGCATATCCATCCACATTTATATCTGACACTCTTCTCGTTAAATGACATTCTTTTCTTATCATGACATGTCCATACCATGCTAACCTATTGCTCCTCATCTTTTCAGTCACTGGTGCCACTTTCAAACTTCCTCTAATGTACTCATTAATAACCTGATTCCATTGCCTCTCAATTGTACCAATACATTTTTCTATCGAAAACATAATATAATATCAGTACTCTCAAAGAAAGAAACCGCATCACAGCTTTAATTCCTAAGCACGGTAGGTATTCCTTCCAATCTTTTAGTACCAAGTACCTACTCGAGATTCTTTGAGTGCTCTCAAACGGTGAAAAACATGGTATGAGGAGAACCAGTTAGTATTCTAGCAGCGGCGAGGGGCTTGCAACCTGTCACAAATACCAACTACTGCAAAATATGGGTTACACCAAATGTACGTGCCTCTGACAACCCCCTAAACATTCTCAAAGAAGCGCGAGTCGGCACTTGGTACTAAAAGATTTGTGAGATATTTAGTGTGCCTGAGGACGTAAGGTTTTTATTTTTATTGTTATCTAGCTTCTTCAAGATTAAATTTGATCACGTCGCCAGTTCACTCAATAAACTTAAAAAAAATCTTAGCGTGCACAAACTTTAAACACTTTGAAACATCAATTTACGGTGATGGAAAGAAAAGCCATTATAACTTTACCTAGGAGATAGGAAAAATGAAAGTTCTTGCAGTTTCATTTATACCTATCGCGTTCAAGAATTTTGTCCTATTTTCATCATGTTTATTGTATTATTTTTATACTTCTTGGAAATAGTCAACCTAAAATTCATGGAACCTTGATGTGGCGCGGCGGGTGAATGTCCGCCTGCGACGCAGGAGGTTGCGCGTTCGATTCCCGCCCTGGGATAAATGTTTGTACGATCTGCAATGTATGTAATCTAAGGCGTGCATTCGCCCGCCGCGCCACATCGGCCGTTATCTTTAATTTACAGACTTTTCGACCTTTACAGTTTTATTATAGTATTGATTGTTGTTCCAAAAATGTCAGCACTGAACTAGATAACCTACAAGTAACACATAGCCCCGAACAAAATGCCAAGATATTTGAAAACGCGATACGTTAGTCCCAGAGGATGTTTCCAACCCAAATAGCGCAAATACGCAACCTCTCGCCTCGCCTTAATATGAACTTGTGTCACTGCAAAAGTTAAAAGTGCAAAATCTAATATATTGATCTAATATATATTAACCTACCATCTAACTATTTGTAACACCTGGATTCACAAACAATAAAATGATTTGATTTGATTTGATTTTATCAGGACAATAAAAACGAAATAACGACTAATAGCCTAAAATTGACCAATGTGGCGCGGTGGGCGAATACCCGCCTGCGATGCTGGAGGTTGCGGGTTCGATTCCCGCCTCGGGATAAATATTTGTACGATCTGCAAATATTTATTCCGGGTCTTCTGAGTATTTACTATGTATAATAAAAAAATAGGTATGTATATGTATGTATTGTACTAAGTATATCAGTCATTTAGTACCTATAACACAAGCTCTGCTTAGCTAGATGATGCTGTGTGGATTGTCCAGCATTGTTATTATTATTATTAATTTAGTTTTCTCATCTTAATCTTCATGTAAAAGAGGAATATCAACTGCTGCTAAATGTGGGTAAATAATATTTAGATGTGCCTCAGACTACCCCCATTTTTTGAGGATTCGAATTCTCAAAAAATCTCAAGCAGGTACTTAGTACTAAGAGGTCTAAATGGATATCAACTGTGTCTGGGTATTAAAGTCGTGAAACTATCTCTTTATTTTTTGAAGTAATACTTCTAATACGACTTCAAACAAGGTTGCGTTAAACGTTTAACACTACCATGAAGGGGGTATGAAAGGACTGTTTTTTCTCTCTTTCTCTCATAGCCAGTTACGTTTAGAAGTTTTACTTCAGTCGTGTGGTCTAAAGCATACTCGTTTTTTTATGATGAACTTGTTGTAAAATAATTCAATAGTTTTTTTTTATATTTGAACTGGTGAACTTATTAAACAAGCAGATACTCCACCTGATGTTAAGTAATAACAAAGCATTGCCTCGCAGATCCCGTTTATTGGGAACCTGGCGCTTAGATTCACCTAGATTTAAGACTTTTCAAAGAAGATTTTACTGAATAAATGCTTTTTGACTTTGACTTTCACTTTTTCCTACGATGCACTGCTCTGTGTTAATCTACTTGAGGCATGCTGGTATTGTTTCATGTGCCTGTAATTTCACCGACACACACACTTCAAACTGAAATAAATGTTGGTTACCACTTAACATCAGATGGGCCATATTAAGCTTGTTTCACCACAAGTAACATAAAAAAGGTAACATACAGTGTAGGCCATGTAGGGCTTATTTTTTTTTAGGTATTTATTAGCAACGATAAGTGAAACTACTACTAAAAGTAAAATAATTTAATCTGTGGTTATCTAGGCTGGCTGAGACACTCGGACGAATGAAAATGTAAACAGAACATGGTGCTTCCGAGTAGGAATGTTGTGGGTCACTAGGGAGCTGGGCGTCTACCCCGGAAAACGATAAAGGTAGCTTCAAATTCTCGTTTTGAGTTACATTGCGGGACAACTTAATAACCGTTCCATTCTCTAGTTGTCGCTGCTTGGCATGACACGCAATGTAACTCAAAACGACAATACCAAACATCTTTTATCGTTTTTCAGAGTAGATAACCCTTATGTACGCGTTCAACTACATACATTATACTTTTTTACGGATGTCATAACAAACATTAGGAGCCTGTTTAGTATGGAATGACGTGTGCGATCTTTTCGCACCAAAGCTACAATTTCTTAAGAGGATAGAAGGTCACGTGACATGCATGATAATTTTGTGGAGGCGCAATTTTCGTCAAATAGTTTATGTATTTTTGACATGTGCGAGTTGTCTGCGTACAATAATAAAACGGAAGTACCTACTAGATGAGATAGACCTTCAGCCCACAGTCTAGTAGACGACCGATGTGGCGCGGCGGGCGAACGCCCGCCTGCGACGCAGAAGGTTGCGGGTTCGATTCCCGTCTTGGGATAAATGTCTGGACGATCTGCAAATATTTATTCCGGATGCTCTGGGTATTTTCTATACATAATAAAAAATATGTAATGTATTGTATTAAGTATATCAGTCATCTAGCACCCATAACACAAGCTCTGCTTAGCTTGGCTAGATGATACTGTGTGGATTGTCCAGCATTATTATTATTATTAGTAATATTAGTCCAAAGAGTCTTATTCTAAGCCTGTGGTCGTGGGACCACCGTCTTACCACCATCCCTTGTTTTTACAAGTAATTTCCATCCCTTTAGTTTTAGCCTTCGCAAGCTCTTTTTTTTTCAAGGGACTAGGAGATAGGCGGCCTATCTTCTGTGTACTAAGCACATTGCGGACACAAATCCAAGTGTTGAAACTATGGCAAACGTGGCTAACTAGGCGACCCTCTCGCGACTTTGTCCGTGTGGTTACTGTAGTTTATCATCCAAACTTCATCCTCTTTTTAATTTTTTAGGGATTACACCTCAATTAAACTCAGACTAAGTTTTAAATAGTAGTATTAGTAGGTACATACAAACATACAAAAAGTTTTTTAAAAGTAGAAGCCGTCTTATTGCCTTTTTTAGAATTCCGTACCCAAAGGGTAAAACGGGACCCTATTACTAAGACTCCGCTGTCTTTTTATCTGTCTGTCCGTCACCAGGCTGTATCTCATGAACCGTGATAGTTAGAGTTGAAATTTTCACAGATTATGTATTTCTGTTGCCGCTATAACAAAAAATACTTAGGGGCTCTTATACAATAAACGTAATTTTTTGCAGTTTTTATTGTAGATAATGGTACGGAACACTTCGTGCGCGAGTCCAACTCCCACTTGGCCGGTTTTTAAGTAATATAGCAAGATTTCAGAAAAATATCTTTAATGTACAGACTTTCCGACCTTTAAAGTTTTATTATAGTAGATTTAATGGTTCCGATGATAAAAATTGTTTAGTTTAAGTCTAGAGGATGTTGTGTAAAAATATCTGCAAATATTTATTACTATATCACACTGCAACCATTTCAACAGCAAGCGTCATACAATCATTATTATCATAAGCAATCCGACCACAAAGTGCTTTTACAACTCAATTCCGTGTTCTCGTTACATTGAACTCATACATTTTTACTGATCAATAACAAAAGATGACCTATCGTGGTGGAGAAATGTAGCAGAAAGGCCACAAAATAGGTTTATCTTGAATCTCGGAATCACGAAAATCACGCTGAACTTTGTTTTTGATTGCCTTCGACTAACTAGGTATTTTAAATAAATAAAAACTTCACAACTTTCATAGATAGATAGATCAGATCTATTTTTGCTGATGGAACAAGCATATGGGCCATATGCTAAGTGGTTACCTGATGTTAAGTGGTTACCATGGCCTATAACAAAGCCTTGGCTTGTAGGTCACGTTAGTTAAGAACGTACCCTACAATACACTTCTGTGCATCCATCAACCTGAGGCATATAGGTGTTAAGCCTCATGTGCCTGTAATTACAATGGCACCCACACCCTTCAAACCGAAACACAGCAAGCGGCAGAAATAGGCATGGTGGTAGTACTTCCCCGGACGAGCCCTTCACTAAGAGCACTACTATTACTAAAACTATGGTCTCAAACGGTAAAAGATAACATCGCGAGGAAACCAGTTAGTAGTTTAGCTGCGGCGATAGGCTTGCAACCCGTCACGTATGGAATACGATCTACTGCAAATCTGGGTATGTGTATTTAAGTATCTAAAAAAACCTTAGTTTCCTATTTTAGGTTCATTGAGGATATTTTAAAGCATTTATTCTAAATGTATTATTTGGCACATATCTACATTTTTATACGTAACAGGTTGCGAGCGTAGAAGTCCTACGCTTTGTCTTCCGGTTCGTGGTCGCTAGCCGAGAACCTTAATTCCCTCGCCTCGTCTTTCTAAGAGTTATTAAAATAAATTAAAACAGGCAGGAAGGCTAAAGAAAAAAAAAACTTTACTGCTTCAATCCCCAGGTAAAGTAGATAACCCTCTGAACTATTAGTACCAAGTACTTTGACGACCGATGTGGCGCGGCGGGTGAATATCCGCTTGCGACGCAGGAGGCTGCGGGTTCAATTCCCGCCTCGGGATAAATGTTTGTACGATCTACAAATATTTATTCCGGGTGTTCTGGGTGTTTTCTATGTATAATAAAAAATATGTATGTATGTAATGTATTGTATTAAGTATATCAGTCATCTAGTACCCATAACACAAGCTCTGCTTAGCTTGGGGCTAGATGATGCTGTGTGGATTGTCCAGTATTATTATTATATTATTACTTACTTGAAATTCCTATAAGCAAACAGAAAATCCTGTATAGGAAAAGGCTGTAGAATCTAAATAAAAATGAAATTGAAGTGAACAGCTTAGACTAGAATAGGTAAAGCTCATGGCCCAACAATAATATCAAAGTGAAGATTTGGAGAGCTATTGAATGTGTGAGACAGTGGAATTTTCTCTTCCGAAATGAAATGACAGTTTCGAGGCAATTTTCTTGAGAGCGAGTTGGTAGAAACATTACTGGGCCGGTCTCAGATGCAATACGAAAAATTGGATCCAAAGTACCCTAGGTGAAAATAACTATTTGTAAAGTACTTCATTTCCTGTCATCTACGGAAAAACATGCCTTTTTAATTTATTTTTTTTTCCTAGTGCTATTTTATACAAAATTACTTGAGGTCTTAGCGCAAGTGAAATTAATTGAAATTAAAGTGTTTAATGGCATCCTGACTTGTCGAATGTTTTCCTTGAGTTTTGAAGAAAAGCGCCATCTTTTTCTTCAAAACCAACAACAGGCAACTTTACTTTTTTTTACTGACTCGACTTGACTAAAAACTATTTTTAAAATCCACTTGACATTGGCAAAATTGTCCGTCAAACGACGGGCACATTAGCACAAAAAACCGGAAGGACTCGTTTTCTGTCATCTTTGGAAGCAACAATGTATTTTCATTTTAATTGTTTTTCTAGTGTTATTTTAAGTTCTGATGGGTAATTTTGGTGGTATTTTAACCATGATTACTTAAAGTCTTAGCACAAGTGTGAACAATTGAAATGAAAGTGTGTTATGAGGCATCCTAATTTGAACGAAAATGTTTCCCTTTGGTTTTGAAGAAAAACGCCATCTTTTTCTTCAAAACCGATGACGGCTTACTTTACTTTTTTTACCGACTCGACTTGACTAAAAAGAATTTATTCAACCCACTTGACATTGGCAAAATTGTCCGCAAGACGGACAGATGCCACAAAAAAAAAAAACCGGAAGTTGTTATTGTATTTCAAATGTCTCATTTCATAAGTGGCTGTTGAAAAAGGATAAGATACTAAAGGTACAAGTATTATGGTCTTGTTAAGGCAGTAGTTATGAGGTTAGCAAAATAATAAACTATAATAACAAAAATATATTATTATGCTATATGGCCTGCCCATTACCACTTCAACTTGATTTTAAAAGTTATGTTGGTGACCTTGAATCTTCTACGAATTTCTTCATTTCTGATTCTATCTTGCAGTGAAACTCCCACCATAGCATCCTCCATAGCCCGTTGGGCGACTTTGGGCTTGTGTAAGATACCAATAGTTAACGACCACGTTTCAGTTCCATAAGTCAGGTAAGGGTTTTTCTTGTCTGGGGGTAATTATTCCACCGCTATTACGTAATCAGGTGATGCGGCAAACTTAGTTGTCGGCAAACTTAGTTGTTCACATTTTTTATATTAATTTATAAAAAAAATAGTATACGCCAACTGCACACTAATATAATTGAGCTGTAAATTCACAAGCACGTAAAATAATGAGGCATTTTCAATCACGCAAAATGCTCATCAAATATGCAGACTACTTACAAATGAGCGGTCGCATCCATTTGTGGATTGCTCCATTTACTCCATTTGCTCCAGTCCTTTGCCCGCCCTTTGTCGTTGGCATTGAAGAGATCCATTCATTTTAACGATTACCCTTCAAAAGGCGGACTTCGACAACGTGTTTCTGAAACTATAAAACTTTATGTTATATACCGAAGCGTTTGTTTAAAATTGGTTGGCTCAGTCTCAAAATGTTGCTATTCATTTATATAATAAGCTAGCGAAACGCGTGATTTTTTGCATACTAACTGTATACGACAGACCCTACCACCGCCTCCGAACCATTATTTTCTTTGTTCAACGAGTCTAAATACCTTTACATCACTGGGGAACAGTAGGCGTGGTATGTACAATTAGCAACAAAATCTAATTTAAATTTTGAGTCTTAAAACCAATTCTTCTGATTGTGTAGTTAAATGGTATATTTACCTTGAAAACTGTCATAACAGTTTACAATACAAGGGTAAAAAATAACGGCGACGGGTTCTGAAGATATTCAAGAAAATCAAATGAATGTTCCGTTTGATTAATGAGAATATTTTTCATAAAAAAGTTTCTATAATGTCATCGTATTAGACATATTAGATGTCCTCAAAGAATCTCGAGTAAGTACTTGGTACTAACAGATCTGAGGGGATATCAACCGTGCTTGGGGATTAAAGTAAGTCGCGATTCTAGTTTTTTTTTTAGATAAAGTCCCAGCAAAACGTTCTGATTCTGCTTATTTTTTTTTAGCTTTCTGTCAACGCCATCTAGGAGTCGATTGAGAAAGATTTTGGGAATTTGCCTCACTGCTTCAAGCAACTTTTGTTGCTGACTATACGTACTCGTTACATGAAACAAACGAGGTATCAAATACCGATCGCAAACACGGCTCGTTTCGATTACCAATCGATTTAACGGACAAAGGGAATATGCCTACTCATTAGCAACGGCCCACCGAGATGCTTGCTTAACAACATTTCAGTGTGTATTCTGTTTTTGATGTTATTTTGTTTTGATAAACATACATATAGGCGTAATTAAGTAGACTTTTCAATCTGTTTATTGACAGGCCGTTGGCAGTGGCTCAGAGCTCTCCCTTCTATTCTGAAGCTTTTGGGTTCGATCCGCACCGAGGAAAAACATTTGTGAGGTGAAAGTTGACGTTTGTTCGAGGTCTGGGCGTTATATTTTATTCTAAGTACATGTGTACCTATAGTGAAATATTTTCAAACATTTATTTATTTTATATTATTATATCTATACTAATTATAAGAATGTTTGTTCTGGCTGACTGACTGACTTTAGAAAACGCTCAGCTTTAACCACTGGTCGTAGAGACTTGACGTTTTCACAGTATGTTTTTATTGGTACTAAAAGAATTCCTAAAATTCAACCCCTAAACGAGTTCAGTGGGAGTAGAAATTTCTACCATAATAAATTCACGCGGGCGAAACCACGCGAGTTTCGCTTGCCATCGTATAAAAAAATTCGAGAAGATTATTGATCAAGGTGGCAAAAGTGTTTTATAAGTAAAAATTAACGTAATCTGTTTTTTATAAAGCTTTAATATGGAGTTTTGCCATGGTCACCAAGCTTGGTAGGAGGCTTGGTGACTATGTTACAAAAGTACGTAAGCATAAGGACGTAATTTTATTGTAAAGGGGTTAAGCGTTCTGCGTTGTCTTCTACACTATTTTGTAAGTAAATAAACAAGAAACAAAGCTGAAACTTTCCAATTAGCTTCTTTAATATCCCTGAATAAGCAAGGAATTGCCAAAAGTCAAGCTTTTAATTAATTAAAACGTACAATGGATGCAGAACAATGTTGCTAAAATATCGCTGTTTCTGCAGGCAAATGTAGGTCACTCTGCCTTGAAGTTGGTTACAAAGATCTTAAAATGAGGCTAAGTCATCAATCATGAGCGATTTTAATCTGAAACCAGAGCCAAAAATATGTTTAGTCATCATGGACTCTTATTTTACATTCTACTAATATTATAAATGCGAAAGTTTAAATCTTTGTGGTAACATCCAAATATCCTTTTTATATATTAAACTAACGGAACGGAGCTTCGTCCGCGTGAAGTAATTTTCGTAACCTTCCCCCCTCCACTTCCCCCTCTCCTTTTCCGCTAGATCCGTTTAGAGGTTGAATTTCAGGAATACTTTTTTTATACCTCCACGCACCAAGACCCTGAAAATTTTAAGTCTCTGCGACTAGTATGTTGGCGCGACAGCGCCATCATACCAAAAAAAAGCGGTATTGACGTTAGCAAAAGTGGCCAGCAAATAATTGAAGCTCTTTCTTCTAGAGCGTTACTAACTGTCGCTTTGGTTTGCGAACCTTAACTTTATTTTTTACACGGTTACAGAAGCACCAATCACACTTTTTTTGCCGGGTTAATTTTTATACAGAATCAAAATATAATACCCGCTAGTAGTTATTGACTTGGACCACATCCATACAGCCGCTGGGCTTGTAATTTCTTCAGATCTTGGACTCACGGGCTCGTGTCTCTGCTTAGTTAATAAATAGCCTTTGCGACGTGTTTTAAAAGCATTTCTTTTAAATGCTCTCGTGAGTTGTAAACTTGTTAATTAAAAACAATATGGTGGAAATTACTTATTATCCAAATGGATTCTAAAAATAAATTAGTTTGATTTAAAGTCCTATTAAGTCACAGATACGTGAAACTGCGTTTATTTACAAAGAAAATTACCGCTAATACACTTGTAAGTACTTACTTATACCCTGAAAATATGAATTTTCTAGTCCCTATAAGCTGTGCGTAGCCTTTAAGAAAAGTCAGTGAATCAGGATAGACATAGATATAGACATACATTTATTTGCTACAAAAACATACATACACATACAAAACAAATCAAAAAGTGAAAAAAATAATAATAATAAAGATTCATATAATTAATTCAAATCAGCCAAAGAGTAGACAAGTCATATAAAAACAAGGCCGTGGTTTCAAATGATAAAAGAAATACTCGTAAATAAACCAGTACGCACTAAAATAAAATATATTTTTATGCTCGAATTCTGATTCGACTCTATGAAATAAACCTTTCGTTCGGTCTTATAACAGCACGTCGTTTTTCAATCTTACGCTAGCGACATAAAGAATAAAATAGCTGAGCATTCTTTTGTTCGGTGAATTTGGTTCGTTCACCCTCGTATCTCAAAACTGTTAGAGCCAATTGAGCTGAAATTGATATGTGGGTCAAAGAAAGTTCAGAAACTCATTTTGATCAAGTGGCATGTTTCAAGCAATCCCTAGAGACATTTCCTTTACAGCAAACCCTTTTGCGCCTTAAAAGATCAATGAATAGTTTGGTTGGCGAGGCACTTCTCTCAGCTTGAAGTTAAACTTAAATCCAGTTGGCTTTGAATTAAGTAATTTCTAACTTAATTAAGGGTACAAGTCTATTAAAGTTAAGGTGCATGCCTCCCAGGCCCAGCTTAGTTAGTAGTAACTCTTCCCGCTCTCTGGTTATGAGTTCGATTCCCACCGAGGACAATCATTTCTGTGGAGAATATAGATGTTTGTTCTCTTTCTGGGTAGTATATTGTATTATAAGTATGTATTGAGACAAAAAAGCACTTTTAACAATGCATTGCTTTGCAAGTCACGTTCGTTAAGAACGTGCCCTACTATACACTGATCTGCGCCCATCAATCCGAGGCGCCTCATGTGCCTGTAATTTTACCAGCCCCCACACCTTTCAAATCGGAATACTGCAAGCTGTTTCACGGTAGAATTATGCATGGTGGTAGTACTTTGTGTGCGTGAAGCTATTTTCAGCTTTTTATACTAACTTCAACTCCCACTGTACTTGGTTAGAGGTTGAATTTGTAAATTTCTTTCTATACGCATTTAGACAAATATATCCTGAAAACTTGAAGTCTCTGACCAAGCAGCGGTTTATAAGTTAGTCATTCAAGACATTTTTATAACTAGTAGGTATATATTGCATGTAACAATGTAGCAACAAAGTTTTAAATTTTCAATCCGTTTTCTCGGTAAGTTGGTAAGTAGAGACACCCTCAAAAATCTATGTCTAGAATCACCGTACCTACTCTGGAAGTTAAGGGCAGTTTTCGTCCTCAATTAAAACTTTTGTTATTTGGACTATTTACAGTTATTAAGTTTATATTTGTGGTAAACGTATAATTGTGTATAATATAACATGTGTGTAATAACGTATAACTGTGTATAATAACGTATATTTGTGGTAATCTGTGGTAAACGCGCAGCGTGAATTTATCAAATCTACCCGCAAGGAATTGCTCATTACTGTATAAATTTCACACTTAGAACTACGCTTGGTGGCAACAAGCTAATTACTAGGATATATTGTATTTTCTCTGTACGTGAATTTGTAAATTCTTTTGAGAAAATAAATGATTAAACCTAAAACCTATATTTGCTTTATTTTACTGAGTACAATGTATTTTGTAGTTAATATGAATCGAAAGATCAACTTTACTAAACAACTTTGTATTTTAATAAATTGTTTAAAAATATTATCGCATTTTAATAATTTTTAAAATAGAATAAAAAATGTTTATTAAGATGCCGTAAACTGAATGCTGAAGCCCACTATATGTAATTTGACCCTCAACACGATAAATGACAGAAAAGTGCTACCGTTACTGTCAGACGCAAGTAACGTTGGCAAAGAAAGCCCATTATTAATAGCCGTGGACCAGCCCAGAGGTTGGCAATGGAGAATAAATTACTGTGACCTTTTGCTGCCGACGGTACATTCGGAATAGTGAATTAGGTTATTCAAATTTAGAGTTCAAAATTACTTGCAGCTCTTTTGGTTTAAGAAATACGAAACGTCTCTAAAAATGATCAGGCAGAAGGCACTCTTTTTTTTTACATAAAAAGTTTTGACATTCTATTTCATTAGTTAATAATAATAATAATAATGCTGGACAGTCCACACAGCATCATCTAGCCCCAAGCTAAGCAGAGCTTGTGTTATGGGTAATAGATGACTGATGTACTTAATACAATATATACATTACATATATAGATATTTTTATTATACATAGAAAACACCCAGAACACCCGGAATAAATATTTGCAGATCGTACAAACATTTATCCCAAGGCGGGAATCGAACCCGCAACCTCTTGCGTCGCAAGCGGACATTCGCCCGCCGCACCACATCGGTCGTCAAGTTGAAGCACCTTATGTAATAAAAAGTGTGGAGAGCTCGGTATATCTTTGTTTGTTATTGTATAAAGTTATAACGGCATACTAGTTCAACTTTGCCGAGTTGCCTCCTTCACTTCAAGTTGCAGATTCTATTTTATTGCCTCATCATATTCTTTATTTCTTTGAAACTTGAACCTCACTCACTGGAAAACATCGTAAGGAACCCTTAGTATTCTAGAAGTGGCAATGGGCTGGCAACCTGAAACGTATGGAATACTAATTTCTGCAAATTGTGGGTATGCGCTAAAAGTAACATTTGGACTTACCCATGGATACTCCTCTTAGACATCCTCAAAGAATAAATAAATAAATAATGCTGGAAAATCCACACAGCATCATCTAGCCCCAAGCTAAGCAGAGCTTGTGTACTAGATGACTGATATACTTAATACAATACTATATTACATACATAGATATTTTTTATTATACATAGAAAATACCCAGAACACCCGAAATAAATGTTTGCAGATCGTACAAACATTTATCTCAAGGCGGGAATCGAACCCGCAACCTCTGCGTCGCAGGCAAACATTCGCCCGCCGCGCCACATCGGTCGTCAAAATTAAAGTCGTGAGGTTTGTGTTTCTGTTTGGAACCTCACACGCTGAGTAAAATTACAGATGATAGTACATTTTTTGCTATCTCAAGTTTGTTCGTACGAACATTATACATAGCGGCGATGGGCTTGCAACCTGTCATGTACTGAATACAAATTTCTGAAAAATGTGAGTATGTACTAAATGTCATATTTGGACGTACCTCGGACTACCCTTCTCAGACACCCTCAAAGAATCTAGCGTAGCTACTATGAGATCTGAGAAAATGTTTGCAGTACCTTAAAGTAGTGAAGCATAGAATTGTGTTTTTAAATATTTTCATTCAATTTTTTCATTTTAAAAAATTGTATAAAATAATTTTAGCTCAATATCAATAAGTTAAAACTGAATGCCTTTCTTTCATTCAGAGAACGAAACTATGAAAGTTCCATTTAAAATTTGAAATGATGCAAACTCAGTACCTTTTGCAGAAAGTCACCTCATAATTTTATTCGCATAAACTACACAGATTTCGCATAATAAATTCTAATAAAATGGAATTTTGATTCCACACCAAAAATTTGAGGTCAGTGTTTCCACAAGGGTGAGCGCTCGACATTTTTATAATGATAATAATATTTTTACAATTTCGACGGTCAGCAGAATAGCCGTTATCGTAGTGCTCGTAACAATGGACACTTGAGGGCAGCGACGACCCGACCGCAAATAGGGTCGGATAGTTTTAAAAAGCCGGACAAACAATTTTTTTACTAAGTACTACTTTTAGGTAATTAGGTAGGTTAGGTATACCTACCTAACCTACCTAATTACCTAAAAGTACTCGATTAGGTACTCAGTACTAAGAGATCGGAAGGGATACCTACCAAGCTTGGGGATTCAAACCGTGATACTATTTCTTTTTTTTCTTTACCACTTTTAATAACTGCATAATGTAGGTATACGCCCAATGTAATATTTGGAATTATCTCTGACTAACTTCCACCTTTAGTCATCTTCCCTTGAGTTGGTGTTAATTGGTAGGCCCTAAGAGATCTGAGTGGGTATCTACCATGCCGGAGGATAAAACTCGTGCAATTTGAAGCTGCATTATTAGGATTGCGTGCAGCGGTAGGATAGAAAAAACTCAAAATCGTTTTTCCTGGAAACGTATGGAGAAGCCTTTGTCCAGCAGTGGACTTCTACAGGCTGCTGATGATAATGATGCTATTAATTTATTTATGAAACTATATAGGTCAAAATAAAAACTGTCTGTATTTATGAAAGCACTGCTTGTATTTTTGCAATAATTAACATTTCATAGGGGATAAAACCTTGTAGTTTTAGCCGGACAAATATCTAAAAGCCGGAAGGCAGACAACACAACATATCACTTGGTGACCCGGTGCGGATTCGTACAAATGACATCTCGAGGTGACCTTGTTAGAACTTGAAGCTAGCTCTTGGGAACTGTACATGTCCAGGCATATTGAAGTACACTTATCTAGTTATTTTTGGCCAACGCTGTCATTCTTTTTGCGACCTATAATTTTCTTTTACTGATTTAAAAATCAATTATCGTTACTAATTTTCATAAAATTTAGTTTTGATCGTTTCAATCTCTAAACGGTATCCAAAACTAATTTTCAGTAAGGCCCGATTCTGACATCATTTAATCAAATTCTAGTTTCAATCTCGGGTCAGCTCCAAATAAATACCTACGTGAATTGTACCTCAAAGTGATGCATGATGAAAAAGGTACTACATAAAAATACTCCAGAAAGAAAAATAAAATAAACGAAGTAGCGAGCTTTTTTTAGTTGAAGGCTTAATTAACACCAGCATGCCTCAGGTTGGTGGACGCGGGGTAGTGCATGGTAGGGTACGTACCTAACGTGCGTGACCTACAAAGCAATGCTTTATTATCATTTGTATATTTTTTAAATACAATAGGTACATGATCCTGAAAATAATATAATAAAGCTACTTTTAAACAACTGTTTCATATGTATTTTGTTCATACCAATTATAAATACCTGTATTCGCTGTAATTTTCTGTGTAAATAGAGTTGTTATATAATAAAGATACAAGTATTGTTGAAGAATGATCGAGCTACAAGATAAAACGTCTTATTCTATAACATCGAAGCAAGTTCACAAGTGGCGAGTCACATTATGCCACTAGACCTTCGTCAACAAAGTTGTCTAAGTGCCGATAACTCGTGACTCGTGTTCGCACTTCAGTTGACTTGCACTCTACAAGCACTACGGCAGTGTCGTATCTAGAACTGAGGTTCCGCCCCAAATTACACTTATTTGTGACAGTATTGGAGTGGTGAACGCAACTCTGATGATCGTTTTGACAGTTTGCAATGAAAGTTATACTATATTCTAAGTATGAACTGGTTTTTATTTTGATGAACCAGGATTCAAAAATTTTAATGTCAACCTAAGCATAAACAAACCGGGGCTTGGTAAGTACCCTTGAACAAAATCTCGAGAGCGACAAAATCAAATTTTAAAATCGCGCAGTCACGCTTCCAAAGACTGCCAAGGATGAATTTAAATAAGCTTTCAACAACTCGGACTTCGAGATGCATAAATAAATATTAAATGACTCAGAAATACAGGAGTACCGGATAATGGATAGAGTAGCCGGTTTTATAGACCTCTTGAGGAAATTATTACGCTCGATCGTAGAATGCGTAATGCAAGAGGCTTTCTCAATATTTTATCATTAGTGATAAAATAGAACACTCACTAAGACATTCCTCGCATGAACTGATAAAAGTAATCGTGTATTGGGTTGAAAGAAACATGAAACAGGAAATAAAAAGGTTATTGAACGTTAAAATAAAAAATGAGTTAGCTATAACTAAATAATGAGTTAGTTATGTAGCACAGCACAGGCTTAATTCTTTTAACGAATTTTCATCAAATTCTTTGAAAATGACATTTCAGACAGGGCTAATTTTTTGTCTCAGCTCCAAAAAAATACAAGAATTCCGCTATTTTGTATCACCCACCAAATAAATGTATAGACTTGCGAAAGTCTTTCATTTCAAAATTCGCGTCATTCTTCTATAAATTACTATATATTCATCATAAAAAATAAATATTGTCAAACATTCACACACCGCCCTCTAGCCTTAAACTAAGCAAAGTTTGTACTAAATAACTTGGAACCAAATAACTGATAGAATACTTACATAGTTTTTGTTATAACCTGTAATATTACACCCAGACACAAAACAAACATAAATAAATAAATAAATATTTGTGGACATTTTTACACAACATCATCTATATTTATCTCACAAATGTTTGTTCTGGGTGGGAATCGACCGACCACCTACAACGAAGAAGGCAGGGTTACCACGAACTGAGCGGTGACAACTGCCTACATACTATTCTATATACATACGGATGGGATAGCAACTACTGTGCAACAAAATACGTGCATGTATCAAATGTAATATTGTACATTCCTTTGATTTCCCCAAATAGACATCCTCAAATAATCTTCTATCGGTACTACTACTTGATAGTAAGAGATCTATGATGAGATATCTACTGTAATGAAGTTTTTTTTTATATTGCTGATCACATGACGTGGCTAATTTATGAACAGATATGGAATAATAGTTTAAAGCAATAACGATATTCACTTCGAATCAAAGTCAGCTTCTCAGGAGTTATTAAAGCGTCAATATGCTGAAATTCAGTGTCAAAACAAACAATTTGTGTTTCACAAACTAAAAACATTATTATTCACGTAATAAACGATGTTAATCTCGACATCAGCCGTCAACGTTCCCGATTTATCATTATTGACGTATCGGCTAATGCAACCGTCAATTCTGCCAGCCAAATGGACGCTAAGCCCAAAAATGAACAAACTTTTGTTGTTTCAAGATGTTTTCCATCGAAAAACGGTCTTGTGGACCAATTCCTTAAAATAACCTTGACTGAGTTTTAAAGAGGATTTTATCAATTTATAACAGTAAAAAAATCGTTTCAGCTTTACCATTTAGGGGCAAAATAATAATAATAATAATAATGCTGGACAAACCACACAGCATCATCTAGCCCCAAGCTAAGCAGAGCTTGTGTTATGGGTATAAGATGACTGATATACTTAATACAATACCTACATTACATATATAGATACTTTTTATTATACATAGAAAACACCCAGAACAACCGGAATAAATATTTGCAGATCGTACAAACATTTATCCCAAGGCGGGAATCGAACCCGCAACCTCTTCAAGCGGACATTCGCCCGCCGCGCCACATCAGTCGTCAATAAAATATGACCATTGATTTTTCTTAAATTACATTATCATCATCAGCCTATATAAACCCACTGCTGGATATTGGCCTCTTCCATTCGTTTCCAGAAAGAATGATTTGAGCACTTTCCATCCGACTTTTAGCGATTCTAACAATGTCGTCAGTTCATCGGGTAGAAGGGCATTCTACGCTTTGTCTTCTGGTTTGTGGTCATCATTCAATAACTGTTATTTAAAAAAATATACTTACCAATAGTTCACACTTACCAGTAGTTGACAACCTCAGTGGTGGAACAGATGCAATTCCTATTACAATTAAAGGATTCCAACAATTTCAGTAAGCTTTTCAGTGTTGAAGTTCCATAGCCGAATGTTCAAAATTCAAGTTTGAAGGTGTAAATCTAAATTTACACCACTTAAAAAGCATTTTAGTCCTTAGACTGATTGCCTAAGCCGCTGTTCGTAGACTTGACATTTTCAAGAAATATTCATCTTGGTGCATAGAGGCGTTTTAAAAAAGAATTTCCAAAATTAAAAACCCTAAGCAAATACAGCGCGGGTTGAAGTTTGCTAAAAATAATTAAAAATAAAAAGTTCTTAAACTTTTAACACAACGTCATAATTTTAACCTTGAACTAAGAAAAACTATTTTGTATAAATCAGACAGCTGATTTTAATCAAACTTTCATTTGTTCCAGGTCTAGCTGCAGTAAAGATAATTAAAATAGTAGTGCCAGAAATAATACAATATGGTGTCATGGACGCTGTTATTTTGGACTGTGATTATACTTTGAGCAACGACACAGCCGGTCTAATGGTGAAGTGGTTCTTTAAGAACAAAGCAAGACCTGTATACCAATGGATAGCCACCCAAAAACCACAGGATATGGGCATTTTAAGGGGTCGTGTTGACCTTTCATACCGGGCCTCTACAGACCCGCTAAAGATGCACAGAGCCATGAGAATAGTGAAGCCAAATACAGACATTTCTGGTGATTATACGTGTGTAGTGTCTACTTTCATGGAGGAAGATTCGCGGACAAAGCAGATGATTGTTTTTGGTGAGTCTTATTTTGTTTTTAAATAAAAATCTGTACATTAAATTTTTTTTCTGAAATCTTACTAACAGTTCTTATAAAAAGACAAAAATACAGAATCGACTATAAAAATGTTGCTTGCTTGTATGTTTGTACGATTGTTTAAAGCCGTGATGAATGTCGAACTGTAAAATTATGTTTTTTCGAAGTTTCACTGTGACCATTCATATGAATTTACGTACTTTTAGTTTATTAAAACCACACACGGTGTTCAGGTATTCAGTAGACTTTGTTCGTGGCGGGCGTGGTCAGTGAACACGTCAACCAGACAAACTGGTAAACGTTTTGAAGCTCGCAAAACTTGACGTCCCATATTTCAACCTTTTTCTATATTTTTACTGTCCGTAGTTTCATTTCTGGAATTCTTTTTGTTTTTCGTTGTTTTACTCGAACGTTTTGATGTTTGATATTTAAGACAGCTTTTTGAATATGTTATAAAAGAAGTGCGAAAACCTTGAGACTTCGCCTCGTCAAGTAGTTTTGTTACAAACTTCAACGCTAAGCAAATGCTTTTCAAACTTCTTGACTGTAATTTTTGTAGAAGAGAAGAGAAGAAGGTACTGTAGAAGAGATTCATGTTGGTAGATGAACATATTGCGATTTTCATGAGAAAAAATATACTTTATAGTCTAACTAACACTTTGATGTCTCTGTCCACCTCCGGAATCTCGAAAGCCCTGTTCAGCCCTTATAAAAACATACTTTTTGTTGAAAAATTTGTATTCTAGTAGCGGTGATGGGTTTGCAACATGTCACATATGGAATATCAACTAGGTACCAAACGCAATATTTGGACGTACATCTGACTACCCTTCTTAGGCTTAAAGAATCTCGAGTGTAAAGCGCATAAAGGCCAAATTAAGGGGTAATTAATTTATGAAGGCCAGCTTTTTGTAGCGGATACACGTTTTTATCCTGACATCTGCTATCATTTCCGCGCAGTTTTTGCATTGACATTATGTAGGCTTTCTGACCAGAAGTGAAACTACTGGTCCTCATAATTTCATCCCTTTTGTTTTTGAATTCTATTCCCTCTAGTAATTCTATATCTCTATATCTATATCTAAAACATGTTTCAAGCCCTGCAGCGTCCTGATAAATGTGAAAGTAAGGGTAAAAAGCTGCCTGTAAATATTCTATAAATATTATAAGGCGACCATCTTAAGATGGACTGTATCATCACTCGAATTCTTACAAATGAGAGCTCTTGCATAATAAATTCATAGACTTGCACCACGCTGGTTCATTCACTTGCAATAAGGTTACCTTAAACTTTAGTTTTAAGCCGTAGAATATTATTCTACGGTTTAAAAGTACTAACTAAAGTTTATGTTCTTAGATCTTCATTTTGCTTTCACAAAAACACAGTTTTTTAAAACCTGAGACTAATCAGGATTCGTTCTCTGCCATATTTGGGAGTAATATAGCTTTTTCATCTTTGTTGTTTTTCTCGTGTTGTGTAATTTTGGTGACATTTTAACCTAATACTTAAGGTCTAGGCAAAGTATGCATTACGCGCAAAGCGTAGTTTATATAGAGTACCTACCACACGTTACTCTATATAAATTACACTTTGCGCGTAACATCCTGATTTTAACAAAAATGTTTCTTAGGTTTAAAAAAAAACGTTTTTTCTTCAAAATCAAGACAAAATCTTACTGGCCTGAGTAAAAACTTTTTCAAATAACTCTGACAGTAGCAACTTTATCTGTCAAATCACGGATATTCCATAGAAAAGAAAAAAAGAATACCCTAAGAATATAGTTTCTTATTCTATGATAATACCTAATCAATCAGCAAAAAAGTTCTTAATTCTTGAACGTGTAAATTGATCTTGTTTCAACAAAAACAAAACCACTCAACCGCGAACAAGCCTAATCGGTCTTTGTCTGTACATTTACCAAGGGTATCATGTTACAGTACCGGAGACAAACTTCCGACTGATCCAGAACAAAACGGATGACGATACAGTAAACGTCATTTGTGCGGCGGATGGCGCCTTTCCCGCGCCAAACCTGACGCTCGCCACCCCTGATCGGTAAGCTATTTTAAACTCTATTATTTACTAATTAAGTTTCAAACTTAAAGCTGAATGGTTACAACCAATGCGTGTTTAATCACAATAGATAAGTGCATAAAAATATTATATTTAGATGTAAAAACATTTTTGTTTTGAACATTGCGTGTAATATTTAAAGTAAGGCGTCATTCGTACTCCTTCAACCGCCAACTGTCACAACATAAGGTTGGTTACTCCTGATGCAAATTTCCAATGCTCGAGTAAACTTCCGAAGTTTTTTATTGCAAAGCGTGAGACCGCCTTTGAGGTTTGCATGGTTTGTTAACAAGACAATTGTCGATCTTGGTGGGTTTCTGGGAACGCCATGAGGGTGAGAAAAGGATAAAACATTGATTAAATTAGCGGTGTAACTGGTCTTTTCTGGCTATGTTTTGACTTACTGCGTTCTGTACGCTGCATTGAATGATTTTCAGCTGTGACAATCGTCAAGGTTTTTTGTGTGACTTCAAACTATACAGTAACTCCCATTTGTTTTATAGTTACGTCATAGAACTGCTAAAACTTTTTTATCCCTGTAGTTCAAAGGTAGGACTATTAAAACGAAAACCTATTTGTTCTATAAAACTAATAATATCTGGTAACTTTTATTTTAGTTCTATAGAAGTGTTGGTCAGAAATAATAAATAAATAAATAAATAATGCTGGACAATCCACACAGCATCATCTAACCCCAAGCTAAGCAGAGCTTGTGTTATGGGTCTAGATGACTGATATACTTAATACAATACTATATTACATTCATAGATATTTTTTTGTTATACATAGAAAATACCCAGAACACCCGGAACAAATATTTGCAGATCGTACAAACATTTATCGAACCCGCAACCTCCTGCGTCGCAGGTGGTCATTCGCCCGCCGCGCCACATCGGTCGTCAAATCGTCGTTTTATTGTTACGTCATAGAACTGCTAAAACTTTTTTTTCCCTGTGGTTCAAAGGTAGGACTATTAAAACGAAAACTAGCCTATTTATTCTATAGAACTAATAATATCTGGTATTTTCTATAGAAGTGTTGGTCAGAAAGGAAAAACTATGCCAACTGAGTTATGAGGCAAGTAAAATGCGAGATAACAGTATTAAAAATTCACCCATGGCACTGCTAGACATATAATAATATATAGTTTCGGTAAAAACCTTCAAACATAACCATTGGAAAATAAATCAATTTTACAAAAGAAAACCTTTCCGACCCGATACAGTAAATTTACGAAACGTGCTCGATCTATTTTGTTATTGTTATAGTTGGCTCTATGCCGGAGCAACAGATGCAATCCAAATTTAATTTCCATCAATGCTCCATCCACCCTTTTAGTAAGTCTGATTAATTATTAAAGCCACGTCTATTCATAACAGGCACCGTTCAACCTCAAACACTGAAGTTCCTCTTTCGCCGACTTCCCTCTAATTTCGAACGATTCACTTGACAGGGTTGGAAGCGGCAAACATAGTTTGACCTCCCTACCCCCTTGTGTAGTTCAGACAGTAGGAACGTTAAGGGGGCCGTGATGGAATTTCGAATGTCTAGGTAAACTGTGCGCGTTTTGATGTATGAAGTAACCGATGCCATATAGCAACCCTTGCGCCGCAATGCGGGGTCGGTGTTATGCAGTACCTAATGCACTAGAAATCTGATATGAAATATTGCTTCAAAGCGATTGTCTTGGATTTGAGACAGGAATCGCTAGTGAAATGGATTCTGGTGACTGTTTATCTTTCTGGTTAAATTTGTTTGTGTTGCTCTGATGGTTCTTGGCTTAGAATAGGACCGTTTAGTTTCCTCTGATGGGTGTCGTCAAAGGTGACTGATGGAACGCAACAGGGGTTAGGCAGAAGCATCTCCTGAGTACATAATACCGACACTGCGGTGACCTACTCGCTTGTCAGATATGAAGGATAACTACGACCAGGCTGATAATGACACATTTTAGATACAATTGCCCGTGGCTTCACTTTTATGGTACCGGGTTGAAATTAAATAGGCATTTGCAACTATTAGATAATTTGTACAGCGTATTAAAGCTAATTGAATAATATTAATGATTAAGTTTTGCATTGATTTTGAGTTCTGACGTACAAAATGCATTGGTATTGTAATATATATTTGGCTTCTAGAATGTGTATTTTTTAAACAATTAGATCTAGAATGCCTGAAAAAGTCCACTGCTAAACATAGGCCTTTATACGTTTCCAAGAAAAGCTTCAACTGTTCAGCTTGTTTTTTTGTAAGACTTATTAATGGAACAAGCTAATGGTCCACCTTAAGACTGTTGTTATAACATAGCATAGCCTTGCAGGTCACGCACGTTATATACTTTTTTTTTTAATTATTTGTAGCTGGTGTGTACAAAATTTACAAGTTAAAAACAAGTTCAACTTAAAGCAGTAATCATGTTTTGGATTTCTATTCCCAATGCCAAGTCGTTCGTTGGAATAAGTAGATTAGATTTTGTAGCTAAGTTTTTCAATCTACATGTTTCGACTAAGTTTGCGATGTAGTTTAAACTAAATTTATTCACTGGTAAGTTTGATTAAATTGCATGAAAAGAATAGAAGTTGATTAGGTTACATCATGAATTCTAGAAGTATTTTAATTTGTATCTACTACATTTTAATAAATATACCTGTAAGAAATTCGGCATTACTTCATTCACGTACATTCATTTTCAAACCCAGCGAGGGTTTACCCATTTAGGGGTTGAGCTTCAAAATTTCCTTTTACCTCTACGAACTAATGTGGCTCAGTGGCGCGTCTTTGGAGAGGCCTACGTCCAGCAGTGGACTAACTTATGCTGATGATGATGATGATGATGATAATGGTGATGATGATGATGATGATGGTGATGATGATGATGATGATGATGATGATGATGATGATGATAATGATGATGATGACTAAGTTAATATACCCTAAAAGTCTCTACGATCAGTGGTCATCTAGTCAGTCTATCTATATCAGTCATCTAGTAACCATAACACAAGCTCTGCTTAGCTTGGGGCTAGATGATGCTGTGTGGATTGTCCAGCATTATTATTATTATTATATTTATCCCAAGGCGGGAATCGAACCCGCAACCTCCTGCGTCGCAGGCGGACATTCGCCCGCCGCGCCACATCGGTCGACAAATTATAAAAAATAGGTACAAAGTTGGCAAGTAAAAGCTAAGATTAAACCCAAGATTCAACGTTACCACCTGGTCCACCTTCTTGCCAAGTTTCATGTTCTACAAATATGCTTTGTCAGAAAAATTCATTTTGCAGCTGAGATTTAACTTTTTCTGTCAATTTTGTAGTGAAATTAATGTGCGCAATGCCAGTGGTAAAAAAAAAAACATCGTGAATAAAACAGTTAGTATTCCAGCAGCGGAGATGGATATACTCTGTGTAATATTTGACGACCTATGTGGCGCGGCGGGTGAATGTCCGCCTGCGACGCAGCAGGTTGCGGGTTCGATTTCCGCCTTGGGATAAATGTTTATACAATCTGCAAATATTTATTTCGGGTGTTCTGGGTATTTTCTATGTATAATAAAAAATATCTATGCATGTAATATAGTATTGTATTAGGTATATCAGTCATCTAGTACCCATCATAACACAAGCTCTGCTCAGCTTGGAGCTAGATGATGCTGTGTGGACGGTCCAGCATTATTTATTTATTCAATAGTGACTTTTTATTAATCAGTAAATTAATATTGACAAACATTCAGACAGCGCCCTCTAGCTCCAAACTAAGCAAAGCTATGGGAACCAGAATAAGCAATAGGATATAGTGGATACATTTTTTGGTTAATACTTAGAATACATCAACGATAGTCTACTGGAAGTGACTCCACCTGCTGATCCGCAGGTCGTGGGTTCAAATCCCGTAGTGCACCAATGGATTTTTCCGTTCAAAAGTTATGTAGGTACGCAAAGATTGTAGTTATAAATTTTTTAAGCAATTTGCGTTAAGTTCACTGTATTTTTCGCTAGATTGAACTCAGTTTCTAAGACATTATTTCCCTTGAGATATCTCAGAAACTTCAATGTTGTTGTACAAACATGTGGTCGCCACTTGGTACTCCAACAAGTTAAATTAGAAAGTTGAGTAGTTTGGCTTGAGTTTAAAATTCATAAGCTTTATTATAAGTAACTATACTTACCCATGCAAAATCCAGTTGTAAAAAGTAATTAAATTAAATTATGTACTGTCACATATTACGATGCAGACGCATATAATATATTATAGTATTCTATTGGTCATCTGGTTCCCATAGTACAGCTATGCTTAGTTTGGGGCTAGTTGTAATAAAAAGTGTATGATATAAAAAACCTGCCAAGTGCGAGCTGGACTCGCGCACGAAGGGTTCCGTACCATTATCTATAGTAAAAACTGCAAAAAAACACGTTTGTTGAGAGCCCCCTTTAATATTAATTTTTATTCTGTTTTTTAGTTTTTGTTGTCATAGAGGCAACAGAAATACTTACCTACATTATCTGCGAAAATTTCAACTCTCTTACCATGGTTCATGAGATACAACTTGATAACAGACGGACAAATAGACAGACAGCTGAGTCATAGCAATAGGGTCCCGTTTTATCCTTTGGGTACGGAACCCTAAAAATAATGTGTTAATGTGTCCGATGTGAGTTAGTGTGTTAACAGTAAAATTTTCATAGAGAGCAAAACACGTGGGTTTAAATTTTGGAAATAGCAAAATAGTACTTTAATTTTTTTAACCTATTATGTCCCACTGCTGGGCAAAGGTCTCCCCCAAAATCTTCCACTGGTACCGGTCTTTGGCGGCCCACCAATATAATAATAATAATAATAATCGTTTATTCAGAACAATGTACATAGTGAATAAGATAACAAAATAAAACGATGAAACTGCGAAAGTTAAAAACTGTGTTGCAGTCTCAACGCCCACCTCCTAAACCAATGAGTATAGTTCTGCTAATATTTTCTGTGAGTGTCAAGATCGTCCCACCAACTTTAATATTTAATCATTTATTTTATACCCTCCACTAAAACCTCTATTACCACTCGTTTGACCAATCGATTGCTTTATAGTATACAGTACAACGTTGTATTCAATTACTTTCCGGGCTAAGGTTGCCTAGAAGAAATCGCTTTCAGCGATAAAGCCGCCTACTGTACTTTATTTGTTTACGCCTAGATGTATAATGTATCCTTGTGTACAATAAAGTGTTATCTATCTATCTATCTAGTACAACAAATACCAGACATCGTTAGTTATCAAGGCAATGGTAGTTGTAATTACATTCGATATAATAGGTATGTTTTGTTCGTATACTCCGTCCGAGTGTAACACAATTACTGTAGGTCACGTTAGGTGACCAATCGATTCTAGTTACTAAGTTTGTTCTGCCATTATTCTTTCTAGGTGACGTGTACTTGTAACTTACTTGAACACTAACTAGTTAGTACAGTCAGTTGCACGAGCATGTAAGCACTCCTAAGCTTTTTTTTTTAAATACTTGTAAAATTTCAAATGTGAAGTTTACGCAAAAATATTTCCATCGACGGCCCCACCGAATAAACGTGTAAGAGCTCTTACCGTAATTTTTTTTTTTTTTGTTTTTCGGTGTGTCGATTTAAAATACACCTTCTAAATTTTTTTCAGAAAGATTTTCCAATAAATTTAACGAAAACAATCAAAAAAAGCGTACTTCGAATGTTTATTCTACGGAAAATAAAAACACTAAACTCACACGAATATTGCAACAATGTGATTTTGCACACCGTTTACTCTTATACATTTAATGCAAACTTACTTTAGAATATTATTCGTCGGAAATTCAAAAAATACTGTAACTGTAAAGAGTTTTGCCGATGTGTAACTACCTAATACTAACATTGACAAATCCTATTATGTCCATAGAACAAAAAGGTATAATAAGTTACACTTTTAGGTTTTCCCACGAATAATAGTGTAAACATAGCATACCAAAATTTTGTTACTAGAATAAAAATGTAAAAGGGGTTTTTATTAATTTCTCGTAAATCATTAATATTAGCTTATCGATTTTTTTAACGAAATATAGATAATTTTTTTTCCTTTAATTTGTCTATACATTGTATTGACGTACATCTAATCAATAATGAGCTATATTTTTTTTTATGTTTTTTATTTTTCCTGTAAAATTGCGATTTTCACTTTACACGTTTATTCGGTGGGGCCGTCGGTATGTACTCATAATCTTACTAGTCTGAATGCGTCCTTGGTACTAATAAATAAACATATTTCCGACGGGAAAATTCATTGGTACACGACCGGATTTGAACCCACGACTTTAGGATCAGAAGGCGAAGTTACTCCCACTAGACCACTAATGCTCTTTAATTTTTTTAGACAAGAAAAAATATTGTACGTGTCATATTAATGTTATTAGTGGCACAAACTCACACACGACTTTCTTTCTAGGCATCTCGAAGGAGTTAACCAGATCTTGAAGCAAGTCAACGGGCGGTACTCTGCAGTGGCATCGTTGACTCTGAACGACGCCGACCTGTCTACCCCTGCAGAGTTCATATGCACGCTGAGGATACCACAAGCAAAATATGCTGTAAGAAAAGAAGCTATTTATTATCCAGGTGAGTGATTTCTAACATAGTTCTTATGAGATAGTATTAGTAGTAAAGCTCTTTGTGAAGGGCTCCGGGGAAGTACTACCACCATGTCTATTTTTGCCGCCAAGCAGCACAGCGTGTTCCGGTTTGAAAGGTGTGGATGCCGGTGAAATTACAGGCACATGAGGCTTAACACCTATATGCTTCAGGTTGATGGACGCTGAGGAGTGCGTAGGGCATGTTCCTAACGAGTGTGACCTACGAGGCAATACTTTGTTATGGGCGATGGTAGCCACTTAACATCAGGTGGGCCATCTGCTTGTTCCATCAACAAGTTTTATAAAAAAAAAGATAAGTCGCCAAGACAAGGTCGCTAAGACAAGACAAGAGATGGGCTTCAGATCAGTTTGTAGATTTTTTTTTTTTCCACCGTGGATTAACATTTGTGTGGTGAACACAGAAACTTAATTCTTAATTAGGCAAGTGTGATATGTCAATTCAAAAAAATTCAAAGAATGGAATTCTTTAGGAGATTGACACAATTGACTTGGGTCTCAGATGTTTATTCTGTCTGAGTGTTTTATGGTACTCTAAGTACATATTAAATAAGCTATCTGGTTCCCATATAAAAATTTTACACATTGCCAAAACAACACTAAGTATGAGATAAGGCTTTAGTTTGCAACGATCCACGCATAAGCCTTTAAATAAAAGGTTACAAGATAAGAAAAAAGTAACCGAGTAAAGACAGCAAAAGAATTCCAAATGAAGCCACTCATACAATCTATTCTGCAAACGCTATCATAGAAACCAATATCTCATTTGCATGACCTAATTTATCTCCAGACATCTCATCTTTATAAAAATGCAAGACCCGCTAGAGCAAACAATCTTTATTTCTGTGCTCGCGCAATATTCGCAATTTATAGCTCAAGAAAACAATGTAAATGTTAATTTTTCCCATTTCGTATAACAACATCTAGAAGATGCACATTCTATTAGGCCCTTTTTTTGAAACGCAGACAGAAAATTGTGTGTTTGCTATTTACAATAGCGCAAAATGTCGTCTGTTTACTTACTGTTCCCAATAAATTACAAATATTGCCTGCAGGTCTACTCTTAGAAACGATAAACGAAGTTTCGTTTTATCGTTTTATAATACACTACACCAACCAAGCTTGTACTATAGTTAGCCAATAGAATACCTTTTTTTTAAATAGAAACCTAGAATACACACCACCCAAACATAAAACAAACATCGATGTTCACCACACAAATGTATGTTCTAGGTGCAAATTGAACTCAACACATACAGCGTAAACTACTAAAATTTATAATAATCATAGTTTTTTGATACTTATCTAATAACTCAAGAAACGCACACGATTTCAGCCACGTGAAGTTATTTTAAAAAAAAACTTTAACCCTCTCTGTACCCGTCTAGGGGTTGAATTTTAAGAGTACATTTCTTAGTACAATTTTCCGCATTAAGACGAATATACCCTGAAAATTTCAAGTTTCTATGACCAGTGGTTTAGGCTGTGGGTTGTCTATAATATGTATGTCAGTCAGTCAGGACAAAGATTCTTATAATTGGTATAGATGCATAGGATAGATTTTTTAAAAATTGTACATTATACACTCTTGACTAAGCTCGGAACTTACAAACTTCGTATCTGTTTATCTGAAATATAATCGGGAGCTTCAATATAAATTTGTAAATTAACCTGTTTATTCAGGTTATTTATTCAGCTAGGTATTTTAACACTTCATCAGACTTTGAACATAAGCCGGCGTTAACCTCTCACGAAAAGCTGTTCAGCTACAAAATGCGAAATGTAAACGAGCAATTCAGTCTCCATTAATAAGCCAAAAACGTCATAAAAGAATTACGTTTTGGTTTTTAAAGATACCGCCACCGTCATAATGACACCGTAATAAACAATTACTATAGGCAAAAGATAAATAAACATAAGATAATAATAATAATGCTGGACAATCCACACAGCATCATCTAGCCCCAAACTAAGCAGAGCTTGTATAATGGGTACTAGATGGCTGATATACTTAGTACAATACATTACATAAATAGGTATTTTTTTATTATACATAAAAAATACCCAGAGCACCCGGAATAAATATTTGCAGACCTTACAAACACTTAGGCCGTTCCAAGGCGGGAATCGAACCCGCAACCTCCTGCATCACAGGCGGATATTCGCGAAGCTTCCGATGAAGCTTTGACTAACACGAGTTCCCACGAGGTCTACTGTTCTCACAGAACCAGTAGTATAATACGACTATTTATCGCCTAATTTCAGTCGCCTGACTTTTTTTATTTTCCTGACAGTTGGAGTAAAAAGGGTACACGTGAAAAATTAACATGAGATCTAAACGCAAAATTAAAAACCTACACTTGGTCTTTCTTTGCATCATCACAGAGATTATAAAAATGGCTGACGTTTCTTGAAAAAGCAAAGTTTCAGGAACGAAAAATATCTTTATGAAGGCACAAAAATAACAATTTCGCGGTATAATTTGCGACGGCCATTTCAGCTTTTTATCAGGAGAAAGTTTGTGTACACAGCTATCTTAAGAAGACTAGGAAACATTTTCTGCAGCGGGATAATTTTATGCTCCGTTAACTCTATTGTGGGAGATAAATGCGTTTGTTGAATATAAGCTGGGACCTGACAGTGTTAATTAGGGAGTTTTGAAGAGCCAAATCTTGGAGCTTAGCTGTGATGGTGCCGGTTTCGAGGTATCTCCTTCCATTACCGCTCATGGATGTCGAAAGAACCGACTAAGAAAATGCATCAGATGGGTAGCAGCATCTTATCTAGCCCGTAATTTTGCAGTCATCAATCCGCCTATCAAGTGAGGTGACTATGACAAACTCCCCCCATATATGGAGAAATCTTATATCTAGCAGTGTAAGCTGAAAAACCATATTTTAGTGTAATAGTTACCAATGAGTAATCTGTTTGTTCCACTACCAAATTGTATATAAAAAAAGATATATATTAGTTGTTCAAAACTCTCAAAACTATGTAGGTCTATGTATATTCTCGGGTTTTTCTACCCGAAGTTCTAATGAAAAGTCAACAAGTACTGCAAGCTCGTTCAGTTTCGTTAAGATCTCCCGTTATTGGACGTTGAAAGATGACTTGTTATGATGGATGGAGTTTTTTCTTTGTTAGACCAAGAGAGGTCCCAAGGGCACACAAGACTAATTTAGTGTCGAGTGCTTGAAATGGGACTGAGTTTTCTTCAACAGAATCATAACACGACTAAACATGAGCAGAGACTCAATTCTCGTAACAAAATATCGTCAAATTCAATCGTACCTATGCACAAGATGGTATTCTTTGAAACTGACATTTCAGACAGGCCAAATTTTTATAGTTAAATGTATGTTTAAATTTCGTCTAAGCTATAATAGCACAAATAAGACCTTACTTATAAAAATCTGTCAAAAGACAAAAGTGTTTAAAATGCCATCTCTTATTGGATTATGTCTGTAATGTATTTGGGTGCGTCAGTTGTGTGTAGATGTTTGTTTTGTGTCTGAGTGTTATATTATATCCTATATGTAATTACAAAAAAAATGTATTAGTTATTTTGTTCCCATAGTACACGCTTTGCTTAGTTAGGTGGTGTTGTTTGAAATTTTTACAAATATTTATTAAAAGCTCGGAATAAAGCCCCCAATTTCTTTCGCGTGAAGTTATTTTCATACATACTTCATATCCCACTATACTTAAGCCTTAATAGGAATGCTTTCTTTACAATTTTACACACTAAGGAGAATATACCTTACACCTTGTAATTCTTCTTCTTTTATTTTGTGGCTTTTCAGCGATACTTTGAAATTATAGACCAGTAATTTAGGCTGTGCGCTGTCTAATGTCAGTCAGTCAAGACAAAAAATCTTGTTTTTTAATATAGATAAGCTTATATCTTTCTTTTTTTCAAATAAATCATCAGAGCTAAATCAATTTGAATAGAAGATGGAATAAAAATAAATAACGTAGCGACAAGAATTCTGAAAAGTAAATTCCTCTTCATTTTTCAACAGTTGAGGTTATATTACGCTTCATCGCACACTTAACGCTGTGTGATTATAATTTCATATTTCATATTATTTATAAAATATTTTCCAATTATAATCTAGCCACAATGTAGCTAATGTGTAATTTTGTATTGTTTTAAATTTATATAAGTTATGTATTCTAAGAGTGTGTTACACTGTTGTTTATTGTATACCCACTTTTTGTTGTTTTTGTATTCTTAATGGTATGAAATTGAAAATTAAGCTAGATGCTTAATTTTATTATTTAAAAAATCATAAAAAATTTGCAGTTTTAACATTTTTGCTGAAGAAACAGACTTACGGTTTTAATCCCCAAGAGAGGATATCTAATTGTCTACCCTCAGATCTCTTTAGAGCTATATAAATTAAACTCAAGATTCTTTAAGGACGTTTAATGGGTAGTCAGAGGTACCTTCGCCAAAATATTACACCAAATTTTGCCGTAGTTGGTATTCTATATGTAAGTATATCAGTCATCTAGTACCCATAACACAAGCTCTGCTTAGCTTGGGGCTAGATGATGCTGTGTGGACTGTCCAGCATTATTATTATTATTATTATTATTATTATACGTGACAGGTTGCAAGCCTATAGCCGCTGCTAAAATACTAACTGATTTCTTCATCATACACTTTCTTTTTGAGAGCGCTCTTTGCTGAAGCATCGTTGTAAATACAGTTTGACCGTAAAAATCTACACTTTTCGCAAAAGATAAAACTTTCTTGGAAAAGCTCAATTTCGTGGATAAAAGGACGAACATTCCAGTAGGTTTTTAGTACTTTTCTACTACAGTTGTCGAGTTTTGAAGTCCGTTAAACTGCGTCTACGTTTTTCTTGGTGATTATATTTTTTGATAAGTTATATCTAAGGGCCGAATAAATACTACACAAGTTTTAAGTCTGTACCTACTATAATTATCATCGTCATCACCAGTTTAAACAAATTTACGACTAGGCATAGCCCTGAGCCACAGATCAATACCAATATTACTTAGACGCTTAGACGCTTACTTAGTGATAAATTTTTCGAAGTGTAAGCTAACTACATATTATGTTACCTATTTAACGTAATTCTTTCAACTTTATTTTTAAAAATTAGTAATATTTGTGTAAATTCAATAAGTCGTCAACTTACTTCTTATTAGAGCTAATTTTAAATACAACTATCTGCGGAAACTTATAATTAGTCTTCAGCAAGCATGTTCTGGTCCATCCAGACATGTCCTACATTCTAATCCAAATTTTTGTGTACCTAGCTGTAAGTTTCTCTAAAAATATCAATATTAATATTTTAGGTTTCTGAGTAATTAATGAGCTTTGAGTACTTTGAGCCTCCTCCATCCACCGATCTCTCACGATATTCAAAATGTCGCGAACCCATCAAATGGGAAAGGGGAAGAGGTGAACTTTTCTTCGTATTTCAGTTCAGTCGCCATTCGAGAACCTTTATTTTTTAGACAGTGACGGTTCTACGAGCTTATTTTCTTACAAGCAAAGCGTACCATAAGAACCAGCCGGGCTATGATGTGCAACGCGAGATATGTCGCGTTTGACGTGAGATTTTTTTTAGAAATTATACATATAAGACCCAAAGCAAACATAAACATTAAATAATAAGCTAAACATTTGCATTAAGTCTTTATTTGACAGAATGAGATAGATTTTTGGCATTAGCATGTTAGCACAGGAGGATATAGAGATATCTTTATTTTGCACGAGACAACAAAATTTTGTCTACTCGTTGTAGACAAAATTTTGTTGCGCTGCACATCTTAACCAGGCAGGTATTGGTTTTTTTTAAATTAATTAATGGTAAAAAGTAGCAACATTCGACCATTATAAAGGTACTCGTTAAAACACGATTTGATACTTAATTTGTACAAGCCAAATGAGGTTAGTAATTGTTTGGTTAAATTGGGCTCATTTACAAACACGAACATTTTTCAGAGCCTTCAAATTACAGACGACTGATTAAAAGGTTAGGTTTCCACTAGTTTTAGTAGAGTAGTGCATTGTAGGGCATACCTATTACGAACGTGACCTACGAGACAATGCTTTGTTATGATGGTAACCACCGGCAGCCTTAGGGTGTGGTGAACAGGGCAATCGCCGGAGCCTCGCTCTTGCAGGGGCCTCACGCAACAACCCAAGCAAATAAAAAAAAATATAGATCTTACTAACTATATTTTCTTTATTCAAAACTTTTAGTTTTGATCACTTACTTTTCACGAAGGACAAAGTTTCCTGCAAAAACCTGCCGCCGCCCGGAGCCTCGCAATGGGTAGGCCGCCGCTGATGGTAACCACTTAAGCTCAGGTGTGCCATCTGCTGAACAAGCAGATGCTGCTCAGCAAGTAAAATAAACAAAAAATTGCGGATATTTTTACACAAACATTTGTTCTGTATATGGGTTTTATATTGTATTCTATGTATGTACTTATTTGCTTATATTTTGAAGTGTGCAAGTATTTTGAAGTTGTTTAACGTCATCTAGTCCCACTTAGCAAGGCCTTACAGAAATAGTAATGATTCTTGGCGGCAGAAATAGGCAAAGTGGTCGGCCATTAAGAAGTACGGACTTCCCTAGACGAGCCCTTAGAAAGAGCCATATTACTGCTACAATCCTTTATATAACCGTTTTATCAGGGTAATGCATGTTTTTTTTTATTTGCAGGTCCAATCAGCACTACTCCAGAAATGCCTACTGCAGCCGACTTCCAACTAGCAGCAGCAGTTGGTTCCAAAGGTAAGGTTCCAAGAGTTTATTCCTATTTTTTTATAACAAAACTAGCGAAATGCGTGCGACTTCGCTCGCGTGAAGTTATTTTCATAGAGACTTCAACAATCGCTGTACTCGTTTACGGCGCGTTTAGACGGCGCGAAAGCTTTCGCGCGGCGGCCGCGCGGTTGGCCGCGCGGTTGGCCGCTTGACAGGAATTTGAACGTTGCTTTCTAGAATATACAGACGGTATTCGATATTGATGTTCTCAACCGCGCGGCGGCCGCGCGGCCGCCGCGCGGTTGGCTCGGTATCAGGGAATTTCAACGTTTTCGTCTAGTAAATTGAGTTGAAATCACGGTGGCCGCAAGCATAGAAAATTTTACCCGAACAAATGAACAATGCTTTCATGGGTGATTTCAAAAAAGATCGTAATACATTTTTTTTATGCGAGATTTTAATGCAGAATAACATCCAGGTTGATGGTTTAAATATCCGGCACTGAAATTTTATTATTATTTTATTTGATGATTTATTTTATGTTTTAATTATACGGTTTATACATCGAAGTGTTGAAAGGCCTGTATAGGAATGCCACCATGTCTATCCGACTTCAGGACCAGAGCACTAATCCAATCCAGTTGCAAAAAGGGGTGAGACAGGGAGATGTAATTTCTCCGAAACTGTTTACCTCTGCACTGGAGGATATTTTCAAGCTCGTGTCCTGGAATAGGTATGGCATTAATATCAATGGCGAACATTTAACTCACCTTCGATTTGCCGACGATATAGTCATAATGGCGGAATCGCTGGAAGACCTAGAAACAATGCTCAGAGACCTCAATATTGTCTCCCAACAGGTGGGTCTTAAGATGAACATGAGTAAGACGAAACTTATGTCAAATGCTCATGTCGCACCCGTGCCGGTATATGTTGGGAGTGATATCATCGAAGTTGTTGACCACTATGTTTATTTGGGTCAGACGGTCCAACTAGGCAAGTCCAACTTCGACAAAGAGGTCAGCCGACGAATCCAACTCGGATGGGCAGCGTTCGGGAAATTACGGCACATCTTCTCGTCACAGTTACCACAAAGCCTCAAGACGAAAGTCTATAATCAGTGTGTGTTACCAGTGATGACTTATGGAACTGAGACGTGGTCGCTAACTATTGGTCTCATACACAAGCTCAGAGTCGCACAGCGAGCTATGGAGAGAGCAATGCTGGGAGTTTCACTACGAGATAGAATCAGAAATGAGGAAATCCGTAGAAGAACCAAGGCCACCGACATAGCTCTCAGAATCAGCAAGTTGAAGTGGCAGTGGGCAGGCCATATAGCTCGTAGAACCGACAACCGTTGGGGAATAAAGGTTCTCGAATGGCGACCACGAACCGGAAGACGAAGCGTAGGACGTCCTCCTACCCGATGGACTGACGACATTGTTAGGACCGCGGGAAGTCGATGGATGGAAAGGGCTCAGAATCGTTCTTCCTGGAAACGTGTGGGGGAGGCCTATGTCCAGCAGTGGACTTCTATGCGCTGATGATGATGATGATGATGATACGGTTTGAGTGTAAGGGCCTTGCCTTTGATACCCCTCTATGTACCAAGACAAATATACCCTGAAAATGTTAAGTTTCTACGACCAGTTTACATTACGGTTTAGGCTGTGCGTTGTCTATTAGGTCAGGACAAAAATTCTTATATTTGGTAAAGATTATCCACATATACCGTTGATAAAGCTGCCGTCTGTGGACTAGATCCGTGTTGAATTCTTTTTCTAGTATTTCGACCCAAACTGAATTTTTGATATTTTTTGTGCTGTCTTATTTCTGCCTCTTACGGCTGATAGAGGGGAGCCACACTCATACAACCACTCTGAAAATACCATTGGCGAGCTTACTAATGTATGGTTTCTTGTCGTCAACCTCGCAGATTTTTTACTTAGCTAACATAAAAATAAGGACCTAAAATCGAACGTACTTAAATTAGCTCGAATGGCGTAACAACAGCTGATCACCACTTTATATCTTCTTTTGTAAGTCAATCTCAGTTTTTTGAGGTTCAAAATATATTAAACAGCTGATCACCACTTTATTTCTTCTTTTGCAAATGAGTCTCAGTTTTTGAGGTTTAAAATATTTTATAAATATAATATGATTTGAAAGAATAGCTTGGCTGAATATTTCTCCCTTTTGTCAAGCATTTCACACTATAGGTTACCAAACCACAGGCAGTATTGTGATTGAGATACACTCAACCTGAAAACCGTGGATAATTTGATCTATCTCTCTTATAATAGAAGCTCAGCTCCATAAAATGTGAACTATTGAAATATCACTCACTTAGAAAAGAAAGTTATGTTATGATAATATATGTAAATTTTCCTACGCGATGGAATCAAGAATTATGAAATCCGTAGAAGAACCAAGATCACCAACATAGCTTTCAGAATCAGCAAGTTAAAGTAGCAATGGGTATTTATCTCGTAGAACCACAGAGCAATAAATGATTCTCAAATGGCGACCATGAACTGAAAGATAATGCACAAAATCCAGTGGGCCAACGAAATTGGGGTTGCGGGAAGTTGGCGCAAAAGTTAAATTAGTTCTTCCTGAAAGCGTAATAGTAGAGACCTACGTGGGCCAGATCAGCAGTGGTGATGATGATGATGTTGGGTTCTATAAAGTTTGAAAAAAGCAGATATGATCTTATTTAATATTACCCACAGTATCATTCACTGACAGCATCATTTTGATGATTTTGACTTACTTAACCTTTAATAATTTGTTGGTCCCAGGGACCCCAAGGTTAAATAATTTTTTTTTTTTGTCTTACGTTGCGATAGTTTGTTATTAATTGTACTTTTTAACATTAAAGTTTTTTGTCAGTTATCTTCTAGTAAGAACTTGATTATCAAAGAGTTGATTAGCCTCGACATCATTATGGTGATGAAGATTCCGTATATTGTTTAGTGGCATCATGGACAAACTCTCTATGTTAATGTCCCGAATCCCTATAGAGATCGTTATTTTGTACATAGCCTTCCACAGTAATCCTCTTGCATCTTAGTTGCAACTCAATGATCAGGTCATAGTCTACCTTCTTATACTGTAAAGTTGAGCCTTTCTTTTTATATTTAAGAAAGAAATAGTTTTATGACTTTATTCCCCAAGCACGGTAGATATCCCCTCCAATCTCTTAGTACCAAGTACCTACTCAAGATTCTTCGAGGAAGTCTAAAAGGGTAGTCAGAAGTATGTCCAGATAGTACATTTGGTACATATCCACATTTTGCAGTATTCTATTACAATTTAATCCATTATATTTATTTTAACTTGATCGTAATTCATTGAAAACGATTCAAACACTGCATACTAAAGTTCAAGTTGATCCCTAGCAAAGAGTGTAGGGGATACTCAAGTTATGGTTAAAATCATGTTCCGAGAATTTTATAGTCAAACTAAGATCATTTTTATTATTTTCAAAATTGGACCCCGTGGACCCCTAACTTGAAAAAAGGGGTTAAAATGTCTTCATTTTACTTGTGTCAACCGCGTAGTGACCGCGCGGTTGGCTGCTTGACAGGAATTTGAACGTTATTGTTTAGAACATAGAGACGATATTCGGTATAGATCTCTCAACCGCGCGGCGGCCGCGCGGCCGCCGCGCGGCCGCCGCGCGAAAGCTTTCGCGCCGTAGGAATTTGAACGTTATTATTTAGAACATAGAGACGATTTTCGGTAAAGATCTTTCAACCGCGCGGCGGCCGCGCGGCCGCCGCGCGAAAGCTTTCGCGCCGTATAAACCCGCCCAGGGGTTGTTTTTTAGGAATTCCTTGATGATTCATAGGCCTAAAATGAATAAATTGGACATTTTGTGGCGTAAAGAAATAAATATCTGTGAATTTTTACACAACATCATCTAGCCCCAAATTTAACATTGCTTGTACTATGAGAAACAAATGACTAATATAAATACAAGCATAAAATACAATAAAATAACAAACAAATACGAAATTTCCTAAAGCTAAAAAATAACAATGTAAGTTAGACGCCTGTAATTTAAGCCAAACTTATCTAAATTAATTAGTGAGTAGTGTCTGGTTTTTTTAAATTAACGAGAACGAACGCTTTGATCTTAATTATTCTAATGACAGCACAGCGATATCAAGTGTCGATCTAACTCCTCCAATTAGTGTCAAAAGGGTTTTCTACACTTGTTTTCAGCAAATTTACAGCGATTGTTTTTAGTACAAAGTTAGCTTTATATGGACGTGATGGTTCCGGTTTAAAATTGAACCCCTTATAAAAGAGGTAATCCGGGGTGTTAGATGTGTAAGGTGACTAGACAAATACACCAGGAGATGAACAGCAGCATATTGACTGATCTCACAGCTCAGTAGTAACTCTGCCTCCTGTGCTGTAAAATGTGGGATCGATGCCCATCAAGGACAAGCATTGCTGTGATAAACATTGATTTTTGTTCTCCATCTGGGTGTTATACTGTATTCTAAGCATGTATTTACAAAGAAACCTAGGTGATCTATCAGTCATCTGGTTCCCATATAGCAAACTATGTTTATTTATATGTAGTTAGATGCTGTAGTGTTAAAATGTTGACTATGACCTCGGTCCATTCGATAAACTTGAAAAAAACTTCATAATATACTTCTAAAATTCATACTTCATATTATTTTCTGTCACAAACTGTATGGCATATTTTCGATTGACAAAACGATATCAGTAGAAGCTGGCTGAAAGCAAGTGTGGAATACCCACTCATTAAATGGTGCCTAATGACTTTCCGATAGATATTATACATTTTAAATGACCAAGTTTTAAAATATTATCGATATAATAATATCACTCGAGAAAACTCAAACCGCCCCGCCAGATTGAAATTCGGATACTGTAGTCTCCGTGGAAAAAACCGTAAGCCTAGCTGAGGGTCTAGCAAATCTTTATTATTTGTGCTAGCACAAAAAAACAGCGGACATTTTGGATCTTTTTTAGGGTTCCGTATCCAAAGAGTAAAATGGGACCCTATAACTAAGACTCCGCTGTCTGTTTTGTCTGTCCGTCTGCCACCAGGCTGTATCTCATAAACCGTGATAGTTAGAGAGTTAAAATTTTCACAGATGATATTTTGTTGCCGCTATAGCAACAAATACTAAGAAACAGAATAATATAAATGTTTAAGGGGGCTTTCATACCACAAACGTGATTTTATTGGCGTTTTTATTATAAATAATGCTGCAGAACCCTTCGTGCGTGAGTCCGACTCGCATTTGGCTGGTTTTTATATATGACTTGCCGATTCAACAACCAGATAACCCACCTGATATTAAGTGGTAACCATTGCCTATATTTATATCATGGCTTTGTAAGTCGTGCTAGAAACATGCCTTACAATACAAAACCCTGCCGTACATCAACTTGAGGCATACAGGTGTTAAACTTCATGTGCTTGAAACTCTTCAAACCGGAACATAGCAAGTTGCTTTGCGGAGTAAACATAGTGGTAGTACTTTCCCGGATGAGATCTTCACTAAAAGCCGTACTACTAAGGCCTCTAATAATTTTGAATTAACCTTCTTCTTTTGTTTCAGGGACAAGTATCTACACCGCAGTTTCAATGGTACTTCTATCTGCCCTAGCTCAATTTATATAATAAATGAATTTATTAATTGAAAAAATCCAAAGCGGGATTTAATTGTTTTTGTATAAATACATTCATCACTGTCATATTTCAAATTGTATGTTTATAAACAAGGGTGACGTATTTATAAAACCAGCGCCAAAAATACGGCTAGGTAAAACATTATCACTGAGAAGCCAAGAAGCCTTCTCCGTAGGTTTACAGGGCAAACAGTTAGCATTTTCCATCCAAGAGCTTTCTGTGATTTGAACAATGTCGTCGATCTATCGGACTTTATGTGAATGAAATGACTTAAAAATGTAACGACCGCAAGTGGAGTGGAGTCTTAGTGTTTGGCAGCCTCAATTGTGAGCCGACTTTGTTATTCATAATGTAATGATGAACAATATTTACGCGTCTGTAGTTGCGCCGTAGTGTTTCTAGTAAGCGGTGTTTGTTAGACTCTGCTCCACTCACGGTCGATATCCTGCTTATTAAGTCATGGGCTATGTGTACAGAGCTTGCAGTTAATACCGTAAAACGATGGCGGATATTTTTGTATGCATAAAACAATATGTAGATAACCTTGGTAACAATAATATTTTTATTAATATCTAGTCATATTATCCAAATTAATAAATTTGACTTGCCAAATAGCACTATACAACTGTAAAGCTCGATTTCAAGTTTATATCATCATCTTATAGCATGCATGAGGCTCACATTGACTTTGACACAAATATACACCAATTTTTTTGGTCACTTTAAAGCCGGCACAATCGATATCCTTATTATAATATATTATTTAAACAACTGTGTATTTCTCATAGTTTTATATACACAAATGTTTAGACAAATTTACGTAAAATCTTAGGGATTATTAGCTCATCGGTGCGGGGTCAGTGACCACATGTTTTACGATTTTTTACCCAGGGCGACACAGTGAGCGAGCTACATTACAGACTCTCCATGAGTGATGTAGGCGACGGCTTTCTATTGACCCAAAATACTTCGTGTTTACATAAATTTAGACTTTAGGGTTTAACATTTACACCTACACAAAAGTAACAGTGACGTTCGTACGAACAAAAAACACGACGCCATTTATTTGAGTTTAATCTCCTTTAAACAAACTTTTATTACTCGATACTTTTCATGCTCTAGCAATAAGGTGGTCAGACACGTATGACAGGTGGCAAACTCACGTATGAGTCAATAGCATTTTAGTTACAATGAACATAGCATTTTATACATCTCGTAAAGTTGAACCAAGTCGAGTAGAATCATGTTTCAATGTTCTATTTGAAAGGAGTTTAATATAAGAATGATGTGTAAGATAATAACCAGCAATCAAGTCAAGTTGGGCCGACTGGAGCAAAGTTGAGTCGAGTCGAGTCGAGTCGAGTCGAATCGAGTCGAATCGAGTCGAATCGAGTCGAGTTGAGCTGAGTCGAATCGAGTCAAATCGAGTCGAGTCGACTCAACGATCTATTCTCAAAGGCGATGCAATCCCATAGCTAAATAAGATTGGGTTTAAGTTGTTATTGCGCTTTTTACTGTACACTCATAATATCATAGCACCCAGTTATAAGCTCCCTTTTTTCATTGTACAGATCATATTATTAATAATATTTAAACTATTTTTATTGATGTTGTCATACCAAATAATAAATGTAAAGGTATTTGCAATGTACATAACTTTGTCTTAAAAAGAAAAGCTAAGGATGTATTGTAGTTAGAAATACACTGGCCTAAATAAAAAACATTTATTTTGACATAATTTATATCGTCCAAAATAAAATTTATTGCAATAAAAGCTGTGAAATCACTTTTGACAGCTACACTTATTTTATTTAGATAAATTTTGAGTGTTATCATATAATTAGATAGTGATGAGACAGACACAATGTTGAAATGTTTTATCTAACGTGCGTTTTATTATAGTTTAAACACTTTGATCAATGATACCTCTATATATAGCATCAGCGCAAAAAATCCGTCTCGGTAAATAAGAACTCACTTGAGAAGTGAGCTTTTACTTTTTTTTAGCAATTAGTGACATTATTTACTGTGACATGGCGACATGGGTGAAAGTAAGTTGAACTTAAAACTGTTCATCATTTTTTTCTCACTTCGTTAGTAAACGAATGTAGCTGTCTAAGTTTTAATTCTCGCGGACAGCTTTTAGCTATAATTTTGTATGTGACCAGTCATCTAAGGGTATCATTGATCGAAGTTCAAAAATAATAGAAGAGCAGCTGTCAAAAGTATCGTCATAGCATGCTTCAAGACAAATATATTTTGTTCAGCACTTTGTCAAAATTCCAAATAAATTCGTAAATAAGGGCCAATGTAAATATTTACATGAAGTTATAGCTAGTTAAGTTTTTTTATTTATATTATAAAAAAATAAATAAATTACATTTGCTGTGCATATTTGCCGTTTATGGATAAGATCCAAGTAAGACTTTTATTGTATAATTCCCTAATATAAATAAACCGATCGTTGTGTATAATGTTGTTTAATTGTTTATAAACTAAAACCCTTTGATAAAATATCGGTTTAAGAAATATTTGACGACATACTTTCAGGAATATGAGCACCAATAACCTAGTAAAAGTGGCCCCACCTTTTGATTCTTAGGTCGGATTCCCCTTACGGATTTGAACCTGTTATTATAAAATAAGATTATTTTTGAGCTTATTTTCGATGTCATTTTACTAGTAACGGTAACGTGATGCCTAAAATTTCTTTGCCTTTGTGAAATTTGAGGATCAAAGGTGACTAATATTCCGCTCGTGAAGAGCTTCAAACATTTTTTGCCCCGGATTGAGATTCTAATTACGCCTCCAACGGTCACGCTCAATCCGGATAAACAAGTCACTTTGAAAATCAGGCCAGGATACCAAACACAGGTTAGTGTGTTAGTAATAAGACCAACAAAAAAGGTCCGATTTTGGGAACTGCCGATAGAAGTGAAAACTAGGCCAAAAAGTACACATATATTATATACTCAGTATACATATAGCTCATGGAATAATAGCTAATTTGTTTTAGGTGATGGTAACCACTCAACATCAGGTGGATCACTTTCTAGTTTCATTAGCACATCGTATAAAAAAACTTTTAAATATAAATACACAAACACGAGTAACATTTTAAATACGCTTAATATTATAAAAATAGTATCTCATACCAGGTGTATAAAATAATTCAATTAAGAATTGCAAGCAAATAAAGACCGACCCGCGCAATAATTGGGTCAGGCTAGAGGCATTGAGGCCAGAGGCTGTAGACAAACTTACATTCTATTAGCGATATCGCTAGTTATTATAGTCTATTAATAATAATAATAATATTGCTGGACAATCCACACAGCATCATATCACCTGGCTCCAAGCTAAGCAGAGCTTGTGTTACAGATATCAGATTACATAATATAGATATTTTTATTATACATAGAAAATACCCAGAACACCCGGAATAAATATTTGCAGATCGTACAAACATTTATCCTAAGGCGGGAAAAATACCCAGAACACCCGGAATAAATATTTGCAGATCGTACAAACATTTATCCTAAGGCGGGAATCGAACCCGCAACCTCCTGCGTCGCAGGCGGACATTCACCCGCCGCGCCACATCGGTTGTCATTGGACGATAGATAGTAGTCGTTGTGATTTACTTATATGTGACTGATGACGTAATCAGTGCGTTATCGAATATGGAAGTAAAAATCGCTTTAAAGCGAATGAACATTGTCTAAGCCCTCAAGTCAGTTGCCTTCCATTAATATTTCAGAACACGATATGTTTCGAAACCCACTTGGCAACAGAGTGATTTCTTTGTTCTTCTTTATTAGCCCCAAACTAAGCAAAGCTTGTACTATTATAAACCAGATGACAGACTATTGTAATACATAAATCCTACTAATATTATAAACGCGAAAGTTTGTAAGTATGGATGTATGGACGTTTGTTAGTCTTTCACGCTATAACCAGTGGACCGATTTAGACGAAATTCGGAATAAACATAGATTATAACTTGGATTTTTTTTTTTCCCGAAAAAATAACTGGAACTGGAAAAAACTGCCACGCGGGCGAAGCTGCGAGCGGCCGCTAGTTACTTATAATTTTATGTTAATACATTATTTTTTATTAGCACAATGAACTAGGTACTAAGCCAAAAATAAACAAAAATATCCCTTCCGATATCTTAGTACTAAATAACTAGGTAGGTACTCGAGATTATTCGAGAATGTCTGAAGGGGTAGTCAGAGGTACGTTCAGATTGTACATTTGGTACATACCCATATTTCGCAGTAGCTAGTATTCTATACGTGACAGTTGCAAGCCTATTACCGGTGCTAGAATACTAACTAATTTCCTTACGATGTTTTCCTTCACCGTTTGAGAGTCCAGTATGTGTGCCCAGTATCTACCGTGCCTGAGGATTAAAGTCGTGAAACTATTTCTGTTTCTGTTATTTGAGAAACAAACATAATAGTGATTGATAATAAACTATTTCAGATAATATAGAAACCAAAGAAGTTTCCACGATCAAATCATACATTTAGTGATAATTAAGAGAAATACAACGTACAACCACAGATTAGAGCAGGAACAATGCCGTTAGAACACTTCAGTGCCCCCACCCTAATCTATACCAATTGTAAGAATCTTTGTCACGACTGACTGACTGATTGACTGGGATATAGACAACGCACAGCCTAAACCACTGGTCGTACAGGCTTGAAATTTACGTCTTGGTGCGTAGAGGTTTACTAAGAAAGGAATTTCCGAAATCTAACCTAAACGTGTACAGCGGGGGTTAAAGTTTGTATGACAATAGCTTCACACGGACGAAGACGTGCGCGTTTCGCTAGTTCAAGATAAAAAATGGTATCAAAGATTCATCATCGTCATCATCAATCTGAAGAAATACACTGACGGGCACGTGTGGACTCCCAACATCTTCAAGAAGAGACGAAAATTTGAGCCTTCATCAACCGACTTACATCATTTTATCCATTAAACACCTATAAAGGATATCCTCACGTGAAATAAAAGGTAAAATCAGTATCAGTACAAACATATAAAGTTAACCCAGAAACCTAAATCACCCACTGAAATAAATATACCTCCCGCAATCAATCAAACCTAAAACTCGAAATTAGTAAACATTTTCAGATGCATTAGGGATCGTTACCGTTCGGACTTGTCCCGTTAGACAAGTGCTCATTCGTGCGTAAGCGAAGACAATAAAGAAAAGTGTTAAAATAAAAACGAAACTAGCTGGGTGCTTTATGTGAGACTAGCGAGATTTATACGCTCAACCACCAGCATATTTCATATTGGCAAGTTTTGTTACACGACATCTGCCTGGGTGCTGACTTAGCCCACACCCTTGAGATAACCCTTTGTCGTATCTATTACAAGGTTTGCTGAAACAACGAAAAATTGTTTAGATTATCGTTGATACACATACATAAATAATAAATAGCGCTGGACAATCCACACAGCATCATCTAGCCCCAAGCTAAGCAGAGCTTGTGTTATGGGTACTAGATGACTGATATACTTAATACAATACTATATTACATACATAGATATTTTTTTATTATACATAGAAAATGCCTGGAACACCCGGAATAAATATTTGCAGATCTTACAAGCATTTATCCCAAGGCGGGAATCGAACCCGCAACCTCCTGCGTCACAGGCGGACAATAGCCCGCCGTGCCACATCCGTCGTCGAAATAGCCATAAAAATAAGCTTTTAGTGTAGTGTAGTAATAAGTGAGAAAAAACTGCAAAAAGCCAATTAAAAAACCATCTGAAATAGTCAAGCGTTTTGATTAACTACATTCAGAAATACACTTGTCTACAGGAACAGAGTTCGGACTTTCCGTTGAATAATAGATGTGTGGCTCCGTTTCCGAACGAATCACCGGCTAAATTATTGAGCACGGCACCTCTGGCCGTTAGCACAGAATAAATAAATGAATAATACAGAAGTCTTACTACTACATCAGCCACTAGTCATAATGTTGGCATACTCATCTTTACTTTCTACAAGTAGTAATAGAGCTCTTAAGAAAGAAATAAGAAAGAAAGAAAATTCATTTATTTGGCCCTAAAAGAAAAACAAAAAAAAAGTGAAACAAAATTAAAACATCTATAAACCACAATTAAAATGAAATAAGATCAAGATGACCCCTGCGGATATTACTGAATAAATGATTTTTGACTTTGAAACTATTGCATGGGCCAAATTGGTCCGTCCCTGTCTCAGCATAAATGCTGCATCAATCTTGCTGAGGTTGATGCAGCGCTGGTTTTCAGACGGAGCCGATGCAGGTGAGGACACGAACATCAAAAAAACATTAACATTTTTAGTGAAAGGCTCGTCCGGAGAAGTACTACCACCATGCCTATTTCTACCGCCAAGCAGTTTGCTGTATTCTGGTTTAAAAGGTGTGGGTGCCGGTGTTATTACAGGCACACGAGACTTAACACCTGTATGCCTCAGGTTGATGGACGCAGAGTAGTGCATCGTAAAGCACGTTCACCACGAGCGTGATCTGTGAAACAATGTTTTGTTATAAGTAATGGTAACCACTTAACATTAGGTGGACTATCTGCTTGTTCCGTTAGCCAGTCACATAAAAAAAAGCTGCCTCTGTACCTATGCCATGTAAAAGTAAGTTATTTACAAAATAGCACGTAGCAAAATAGTTATTTATAAGTGGTGTGCAATATCTATACAAATTATAAGAATCTTTGTCTTGACTGACTGACAACGAACAGCCTGAACTACCGGTCGTAGACACTTTAAATTTTTGCAGTACATTCGTCTTGGTGCGTAGAGGTGTAGTCAGGAAAAAAATCCAAAGTTCAACCCCTAAACGAATACAGCGGGGTTGAAGTTTATATAAAAATAACTTCACACTGACGAAGTCAAGTGCGTTTTGCTAGTGGAATATATAAAGTAGAAATAGTGGTAACAGAATTAGAACTGATATCTATTCGAAATCGCCTAACCGTTTTTAGATAAGGATGCAATTTGCAACAAGTTTAAACCCAGGGTAGTAAAGTTTATTTTACTCTGTCTGACAATTAGAGAGGCAAGGATTGTTGGAGGTTATAGCTGGACCACAGAGAGAGACAGGCGATGGGAACTTTTTAATTAAAATGCATGGATTTAAACTTTGATCTTGTGGCGAATTTGGTTGAACGTGATTGTGCATTGAACTCTGCTTTGGTAAGGACTGATTTAATTAATTAATTTACTGAATAGAAGACAGGGGCCCGATCGCGAGCTCTAATATCTCGGCTGCAAAATGTCAAACCGACGACTAACAGTTCCAGCAAACATTCATGGCTGTTTGGTTGGTGTTCGGCTGTCTTCGTATTTTATTTGTACTAGAAGTCCATAGAATTAGGACTAATTCTATGCTAAAAGTCAATAATTTTGTAACACGAACCTATACGAACTTACAGCAATCTCTGTGTGTCTCTGTCTGTTCGAGCCTATTCGGGTCTCATTTTGAATTACGAATGCATTGAAACGGCTCACCCGTTTCAAATTAGCTGACACCGTAATTTGGTATCACGAGGTGTTTTTATGAACTGTAAGTTATGGTTTTTGCTACAGTTTTGTCACATGTTTCAATTTTGGTTGGAAAATCTCAGAAAATAACTTTTTAAGAAATTATGTACGTTTTTATGATGTTCGGAGTATGTTTTTAAGGTAAACGCTGTGGCATTATAGTATGTACAGGGATGTTAGTTCGTGCTAATATATTATTTAAGTTCTTGGCAACAAATTTAATTATCATTAAGATTCTAAAACATAAATTGAGAAACCATATTGAATCTTAAGAAGAAAGCTACTTAAAATCTGACTGTTAAATGCAAAATGCAATTTAGTAAAGCATTAGCATGCTTTGCTAAATTTGATAGATTTAACGATAAAAATTTGCATGGCAACTCTGTTCATTGACACAATTCAATGACATTATTGACATCAACACTGCAAGAATTTGATACAAAAAGGAGTCAAGAAAAATTCAAATTGGATAAAATGACCCCCCTTATATTCCTTACATAATAAGACCAGAGATTATTGTTTCACTTATTTACAAACCACGGAGCGGCAACGTAATGGAATTTTATAAGGTTTCAAGATACTACGGAATAACGACTGGTACAATGTTTTCAATATTTTGGTCCTCTTGGATGTACGCATCTTTGTAATGCGTACCTCACATTTTATTGGCTCTTAAATCATTTTGCGAAATGAATAGAGGAATCAAATCATAGTAGTTTTGCGTATTGGCATTTCTCTATTTATAACTTTACATATAGGTATCTCATATGCATTGTTGCAAAAAAAATGTGATATGTGATGTATAATAACTCCACTCCACTCCAATAATGGAGTAATTCGCGCTCCTGATGATTATTTATTATTCAACTATTTTTGTCTTATTGCAATGGTCAGTAGGGCCCCATCTCATTATTGCAGTGTTAATAATTTACAAAACCATGCGTTCAAATCCTCTTTTCGTCTAAAGAATTTCGTATAGTTTTCATGTCAATTAAATTCAAGTTTTAAAGCCAAAACTAAATGTTAGAAATATATTTTAATAAATACTGAAAAATTCAGTAAATTACAACATATTTTACTGATTTTAATACTTTTACAGACATTTTATTCAGAAACATAAAAAAACAGCAACTTTCCGAAAAATATACGGATTTTATTGTTTCCTAGTTTCTGAACGTCAATTACATGACCACGTGACTAAAATGTCAGCAAAATTCAAAAGTCACAATGCTAGCTAATAAACACAGACTTAGATACGGCACAGTCGACTAAATACGGCAAGGGAGTGTAATTTTTTATCGGGCTTAAAATATGTTTATTATATAAAATGATTTATATATAATAAACATATCATAAATGTGCACTCTTCGTCTTAGTTTTCATCTTAAATAAGTGATAGATTAAAAGTAGGCTACGTATTATGTAATTTTAGGTCACGCACTACAGTATAATATGTTCAAAGTTTCATTCAAATCCGTTTACTCGTTATATAGATGAGTAAGAATAGACATACATACTCATTCATAAGCTTTCACGTTCATAAATTAGTGTGTCATAATTTATTATTACTCTATTATTATGAAAACACGTTTGCCATATTTTTTTGAATCACGATTAGTACCTATTTTTTAACATCACGATTGAATTTATTAGCGTACCACTGAACGCATATTACTCATTTATCATCTCACTTAATTTACTTGAAAAGTAAATAGAACAAGCAAATGGAGTAACTTGCGGAACCTATCTAGTTCATTCTTGTCTATGTTCAGAATTGATTATATTGTATATAGCACCATCTAGTATCAAAATGAGCAAAGTTTGACTAAGATTCCCGTGACATTTACTACCACAGGAATTAAAAAGCACGCCCTCTAGTATCGAGTAGTTGCGTTTCTTTAGTAATTTGAAATCTGAAAGAACTGAACTATAAGTGTTGCCGTTGTTCTAGTGACTTTGTCCACTCTGACGCTAAAAATAGAAGAGTCAAATTATTTTCACAATAAAATTCCGAAACAAACAAATAATAAATAGAAAAATATTAATTAAAAATTAATCTTGCTCTAAACAAAACAACGCATACAGTGGAATCAAATAGGAATCTACAGAGTGACTGCAAAACTGAAATCGAAATGGAAATGAAGTTTACAGTATCTTAATCCCTAAAAACTGGACTCGAGCAAAGTTTGCATTAATTAGGTTTAACTTAGTAATTTTAAAATGTTCTAGATATTACTTATATTAAAAAAAAATTATATCAACGTTTTGATTCCCCACACAACTTCTGTGAGGTGATCGCTCTGATAATGGATTATTTGTAATGTATTTTTGGTAAATACGATACAACAGCCAGATAGAACAAATATAATTACATAGATGCAACTAACACAGCTAGGTTGGCAGTAACTCTGCCTTCTGCACTGTAGGTTGTGGACTCGATCCCCTCTAAGAACAAACATTTATGAGATGAACACAGATGTTTGTTCTATGTCTGGGTGTCATATTCTATTACTATTATAACGTACATTACTATTTTATAAGTTCTCTGGTTTCCATAGTAAAAAGCACATGCACATGTACTAAGTACAATGTACACTAACTGTAGGCAACGCTTGTATAAGCGTTGCTTGTGTAAGATGGTAACATTGATAATTACTTGCAAAATGTGCGTTCTAAATCTGTTTTTGGTATCAACCTCGTAAAATTTTGAAATTCCATTAGATTTTTTTTATGCTATATATTGGTATTTGGTCAAATTCATCTTATTACACGGCATCTTTAATAGTTTGTAAAATCATAGAACAAGGTGTTAGTATTTTTAAAGATTTACGAGGGAATAGAAAAACGAAACATAAAAACCGTGAATTACCGATAAATACTCAAATAATGATAACTAGTTTTGGAACGTTACACAAGTTAGATAGAGAAAGAATATCCGTGTTAGCTAATTTACGAAAATTACCGAGGAACTGACATTCTATGAGCTGGTGATACGTATGTAAGTTACAGCATCGACCGAACGAATACATAAGCTCGTGATACGGCCCCAGGACGTCTTCTATTTTTGCACTTTTAGAGTCAGTTGACTCTGATCATTTATATTATACATTTCCTGAAAGTACTATTTCGAGCATTTTCCATCCACTGAAAATTAAAAAATAAAATGAACATATTAAATATTTGTGTTTCTTATAAATAATTGTCTATGTCTATGTCTATGTCTATGTCTATGTCTATGTCTATGTCTATGTCTATGTCTATGTCTATGTCTATGTCTATGTCTATGTCTATGTCTATGTCTATGTCTATGTCTATGTCTATGTCTATGTCTATGTCTATAGCATCATCTAAACCCAAACAACCCAAAAAAATGCATACATCTATTAATTTTGCTATATTTGCAAATTATAATTATGTATACATTTTTTTCTAAATACATACATAATAACACCCAGACAGAACAAACACGTTCTCCAAATAAATATTCGTCCTCGATACTTTTGAAAATCGTTAGACCCAAACAGCACCAGCATGTTTAGTTCCAAAAATACAAAGTGGACCACTCTCAAGCCCCTTTTTAATGAAGTAGCTTTTTCTTATTTTTGAGTGCTCATGTTTTTGCCCGAAAACGAATAATGAACATAAGACCACGGAATTCAGGATTCTGCAAGAATGGGCCTTGACTTGGCCTGAGAAACAATAACATGATAATAGTTAAGTTATTATAAGTTAATTAGTCAATAAGTTAAATCAAACAGAATAGGAACCAAGCCGTAAGTTTCTTGCCGGTTCTTCTAGGCTTGGTCGCGAGGAACTGGCGCTTAGATTCACCTAGATTTAAGACGTTTCAAGATGATCCCTGCGGATATTACTGAATAAATGCCTTTTGACTTTGACTTTGACTTTGAATAAAAGTAGAACTAACTGACTTGTGTGGCCAGTAAGCGCCGAGCTAAGATGGGCAACGCGAGATATATCGCGCTTGACACGAGATACTTTTTCTATTTATGGACAAATGGACATTATAAAATTAGAGATAAAAGGCCACAAAATATGCTAAAGATTAGCATTAACTCTTTATTTGACAGATCGAATTAGATTTTTGTCACTGCAACATTTTGTGGCATTGCACATCGTAGCCGTGCAGGTCGTATCGTTTTGAGGTACACTGCGGAGTAACTCCACATTCAAGTTATCGCTATTTAGCATACCTTGCAGTGTGACGCAAAAACAATACAAATTTCGCTTACCGGTGATCTGAGTAGACAACCAGACATAAATTAATAGGAACAGTTGAGCTACCTTAGATCGTTTGCAACGGTCTGTAGATAGCTCAACTGTTTCACATGTATTTTGTACATACCAATTATAAATACTTGTATTAGCTATAATTTTCTTTGTAAATAAATATGTATTAAGTAAAATAGGAACACAGGCTAAACTTTTACATTTTAAAATTGTTTGCTAAGAAAATATCAGCATTTTTCAAAACGGTCTCTTGGACCTAGTGTAACTGGCAGTAGTGAATGAAGCATATTCTTTGAGGTACCTAATAGTGATATGACCCGCCATTCGAGATTCACCTTGGAGGGTACGTGAGTGGAGCCTACGCACTCATCTGTGCACGGAGATAAAAAAACTGGAGCGCGCCTGTGGTATAAATAGGTCGGCTACTCGAACCTACTACAGAAAATTATTTTTAGGCCTTTCATCTACTTACTTAGTCTATAATCAGGGCGTTACAAGTGATACTTATGAGAGCTGAGATGTTATCGTTTTTAGGGTCCCGTACCCAAAGGATAAAACGTGTCCCTTTTAATAAAGCTCCGCTGTCTGTCTGTCTGTCTATCTGTCTGCCCGGCTGTCACCAGGTCTCATAAGCTAGAGAGTTCAGTCGCACCGTGATAGTTAGAGAAACATATCATCTGTGAAATTTTCACAGATGATATGTTTCTGTTGCTGCTATAACAAAAAACCCACAACTAATATAACACAGATGTTTTTACCAACTGGACATCTTCGACCACATCCAGGTGCAAACTAGATCCCCATACAGACATCTCATTTGTTTTGCACGACGCACGTAATAACACGATCAAAACGTATGAGAATTTTGACAGTGAAACGTGACGAGAATGTTTAAAACGTAGGTAAAAAAGAATTTATTTACCTACCTGAAATACTGACTTTATTATACAAAGTAGGCTTTTTGTTTACTGACTTAGTAGAAGCCTTTTATGTTTTGTACAAACAATGGCAGGTATATAATTTATGAGATGAGCATTTTTTGTTTATTTTTAGACTGAAATGTATTTTTAGTCCATAAAATTATTATTTATTTTATAGACTAAAATGTATTTTAACATACGAAACGTAACTGGCTATGAGGGAAAGAGAAAAAGAACAATGCTTTCATACCCCCTCTAGGGTAGTGTTAAACGCTTAGCGCAACCTTGTTGAAAGTCGCATTAGAAGTTTTACTTCAATTATTGTAATACACAAAAAGCATATTGCTCAGAAATTTGAAAGAAAATTACTTACTCGCTTTCGATTTCAGTCAGTTGTACAAATGAGGAAGCTACGTGGCCTTGTGGTGCTATTAAGTAAGAGACAAATCAGGCGGCAAACTCAACATGTGTAAATCTCTCATAACAGTATTTGTTCTGACATAATTTAATAGACGAGTCACAGCCTAAATCGCTGCTTGTCGAGTCTTAAAATTATATATCCTTTTTCCTCTAATACATATTATAAACGGGAGAGTTTGTAAATATGGAAGGATGGATGGATGGATGGATGTTTGTTACTCTTTCACGCTCTAACCAGTGAACCGATTTGGATAATAATAATAATAATAATGCTGGACAATCCACACAGCATCATCTAGCCCCAAGCTAAGCAGAGCTTGTGTTATGGGTACTAGATGACTGATATACTTAATACAATGTTATATTACATACATAGATATTTTTTATTATACATAGAAAATACCCAGAACACCCGGAATAAATATTTGCAGATCGTACAAACATTTATCCCAAGGCGGGAATCGAACCCGCAACCTCTGCGTCGCAGGCGGCCATTCGCCCGCCGCGCCACATCGGTCGTCGGATGAAATTTTAATAATTATAGATTGCAATCTGGATTAACATATAGGCTACTTTTTATCCCGTAAAAATAACGGGAACGGGAAAAAACTGCCACGCAGACGAAGCTGCGAGCGGCCGCTAGTAGTAATAGTAACTAAAGAAATGCTCACGGTTTCCACCCTGTTTATTTTTTAGAGGTCGTATTCATTTTGTCACTACACCCCTACGCACCACAGTTTTACCCAAAAATTTTGAAGTATCTACGACTAGTGGTTTAGGCTTTGCATTGTCTATACGTCAGTAGTCAGTCAGGTCAGAGGCCCAATGTTATAGCGAAACATCGTCAATTTCATGTTTTGATCGTGTCAATCACCAAATGATTGAGAATATTGACTAAAGCAGTAGAAATGCAGCTATAATAGCAACTCAATACACTAGTTTATGCTCTTTTCGCTTACGACAACGTCAAGATGTGAGAAAATAGCGCATATACATTCATTAATTCAATTTTTAGAGTTATTCAGTACATTGTCCATCGTTTGAAATGACGGAAGTGCCATTTTACACTTTTCGAAAAATATCATACTTGTAAATTAAAAACTCATGAACGACCTTATTGCTTTCAGATAGGTAAGAACTATCATAATAATGTCGCGTTGACATTTCTGTGAAAGTTCCCGGACGATTTGTTGTATTTTTTATAATATATTTGAAAATAATGCATTAGATCACTCAAAAACAACGTAATAACTGCAAAAAAAGGAGCGTAATGTGTGTATAAAATGCCATGTGTAGTTGAAGATTGTGATTCAAGTAGAAAACTATGAGAAAATGAGGATGTGTCGCTATCTTTCCATTTGTGAGTTTTACTGGAAAATTTGTGTTATTTATAGAACCAAATGCTCAGAATATCTTTGTAAATTATGTTGTCTCCAGTTTTTACATACATTTCCACCTGTTTTATTAAGTTTTCATACGATAATTACAACCAAAATAATTTAATCATAGTGATGTAGTAAATTGTATCGATGAGTAAAAATGTCGATGATTTTACCATCCATAATCATTGTTTTAGATTTCCCAAAGAAGAAAAGATGAAAAATGTATGGTTACAACTCATACAAAGAAGCGATAATTGGACACCGAATAAAGTCATTCACGTCTGTTCCAATCATTTCACAACATATTAATTTCAACTTAATGATCAAGTAAAATATCGGCGGCTAAAGCCATCTGCAATACCAACATTATATTTAACGCACGAATAAAAACATTACGATGTAGGACCAGGTGGTGCAAGTTTGCACTATCAAATACTCGATCTTCATTGTAAGATTTTTACCATTCGCCCAGCCAAACTGTTGTGCTAGTTTTTTTGAAATAACTGCTAGTATGCTAAGTGTTTTAATTTGAGCAGTCTGGAGACGACCTGCTTTATGCTCACGCTTGCTGTGGAAAGTTCATCGCAACGAGGTTCATTTCGAGCTCGCCTCTACCCGATTATTACATCCTTATTACAACCTTTTTGATTCATTCGCTAAATAGTTTTACAGTAGCCATGGCCGACGTAGGTAGGTACATATTTTAAGTTTGCAGAGAGTGCCCGACTCACACTGAAGTGCTTTTGTTACTGACCAACATCGAATGGCTCGTTTATTTTTTCTTTATTGTCTGCAGTGTAACTGAAATCGATAATACGAAGCTTCGTTCATCGTTTCTAAGAGTTGGTAGTTAGCCCTACAGACATACTTTATTTATCGATATCGAAGTCGACATAGTTACAACACTAACATCACAGAATACTACGTAATATTCGTAAATGTTAGTGATATCTGTTCAAAAGACGGATTTAAAAGTTTGTATGCATCTCTTTCTTGTACCATTTCAATATCGTAAGTGAAAACAGTACAAATTTTGTGTAATTGGTTGCTATTTTATCATGTCTTCTACTAGTCTTCTTATTCTATGATTGAAACTCTCATTTTAGACAGTCCTAATTTTGACAATCAAATTTTTGTTCTCGTCTCAACAAACAAATTACAAGAATCGGGCCTGAGGACAGAGATTTTTTTTAAGAGTACTAAATATAAATACAGGAATAGATTTTAGTATACATTTTGTCGCGGAGTGAACTAGTGTACCTACTACAAAAAGTTTTCTGTCGCCTCTTACGTCATGAGTGATAGGTATATATCGGGATCACCCCAATCACGTCATGCAACAGATAGTAGGTACGATCTAAGTCTAAGATTAGATAGATACCAGCTTGTGTTATGACGGAATAGTGTCAGCAAAATATAACGCAAGAAATGATGTACTACAATCTTGACTAGTATATATACTTCATTTTTTTTGTACATGGAAGTAGATGGGACCTAATATTAAGTGGTTACCATCGATTATAACAAAGTATTACCTCGTAAATCACGCTCGTGAGAAACGTGCCCTACGATGCACTGCTCAGCGTCCATCAATCAGGGCATACAGGTGTTAAGCCTCATGTGCCTGTAATTACACCGGCACCCACACCCTTGAAACCGGAACACAGCAAGCTGCTTGGCGGCAAAAATAGGCATGAAAAAAAATTCTACCTTGGTTCGTAAGAAGAAACAAGAAGAAAATTAATAAGGTGTAAATGGGCCTGAAACTACCAACTGCAAAATTTTCGGGACTAAAACTTTCCGAAAACTAATACGTCTTGCCACTCTCGTTGCCGTCAGCAAAACATCGCTGAATTTTCCAGAACGTGAGCCGGAGATTTAATGTAATTTATCTGCACTCATGAACCCCTCATTTAAAACGATTTACGCCGTACTCACTACACGCTACAAGCTCCGCCTTCAGCACCAGTTACCAAATGTTACTGACTTTTGTAACCCATTACTGAACACGTTGCATTTTTATAGTCGGAATTAAATCATTCGACAGCCGTAATAGCCTCGTAGTAACTCTACCTTCTACGCTGTATGTAGTAGGTTCGATCCTGAGGTGAGGTGAGGATTGAAGAATCATCGAACAAATCGAGGATTTGTGAGATGAACATAGATGTTTGTTCTGTGTCTGGGTGTAACAGTATATTGTGTTCTAAGTATGTATTTGTTGTAATCCATCGCGTATTAATTTATCTTTGCCTCTAACGCCAATGGATAGTATTAATCAATTCAATAGTAATACCGATATCGATACAGGAACTATCGATAGTTTAGCATCACTCACGACCAAATTCATATTTGACAAAAAAAGACAAAAAAAACTTTCGTCTTCATTTTAGGTCGTGTGTATTTTCTCTTTTTTAATTTTCTTTTAGGTTTCAGCTTATCATCAGTAAAGGCATTTACCCGATCACACAAAAATGAACCTTTACTCAATATCGTTACTTGGTATATAATTATAAGGCACTTCTATTTTTATTTAGTTGGACACTTCACAAATAAGTGTGTTTACATTCACACCAAAACACACAGGCCCTCACACTCAAGAACATAATTTCAGAGGCAACACCGTCATAATTTAGGCTTACGAATACAATTTGTACGTCAGGAAACGAATGAAGTGAGCCGAGTGAATAATTTGATGTACCAACGTACTGTCGCGAGGGTTTTGTTATGTGGAGAAAATGAGGCGAGTGGAGTCTTAAGCAATTTAAAATATAATATACTAGCGGTGCGTCCCGGCTTCGAACGGGTTTTAAATAAGGATCCCTAATTTTTTTGATAATATAATATAGCCTATATCACCCGGGGATAGTGTAGCTTCCCAACGGTAAAAGAATTTTTCAAATCGGTCCAGTAGTTTCGGAGCCTATTCAAGGCAAACAAACAAACAATCAAATCTTTCCTTTTATTAGTATAGACAAACGTAAAGCGCGTGACATCATCTGTGTGAAGTTATTTTTTATACAATATTCAACCCCCACTGCACAACTTAAGGAGTTAAATTTCAGATATTCCTTTCTTAGGAAAGGGTAAGGGTGTACCTTACGCACCATGAAAAATATACCCTAAAAATTTCAAGCCTTTACGACCAGTGGTTTAGGCTGTGCGTTGCCTATATACCAGTCAGTCAGTCAGGACAAAGATTCTTATAAGTGGTATAGATTTTGTTTGCTGAATGATTTGCAGGGAAATGTTCTGAAAAATAGCCAATTACTGAGACGGAGACAAGTATTGTGAATGTTCCGTGGGAAGAGAAATTACGTCGCTCGCATCGTCGCTTCAATACATAACAATGTAGTATCTACTACGTGGTTCATTTTTATGTTAACAAAGGCTTTTTTTATGCTACTGTTTGTAGAACAAGAATATGGCCCATATTCTTGTTCTACCAACAGTAGAAATAACCAGAACACCTGGAATAAATATTTGCATACCGTACAAATATTTATCCCAAGGTAGGAATCGAACCCACAACCTCTTCGTCAAATAGAAACAGTTTCACGATTTTAATGTCCAGGCATGGTAGATACCTCCTCAGATCCCAGATGTCAGTCAGGACATAGGTTGATATAATTTGGTAAGTATATAGATTAGTATAAATTTTTGAGAAGACAGATAATTCAGACACCACTTTTCTCAACGAGATAGGGAATACCAGTGACGAAATTATTGAAACAAAATTTATATCAGACGCTTTAAAGGACATTCAAACAAAACTACACCGCATGATTCAGGATCAAAGAAAGCTTACAGCTCGCTGACCTTTGAATCGGCTTTGATGTTGGATATATTCAGAATTCAGAACCAGATGTTTTTGAGAATGAGAATATGAAAAATTCTGTGTGATGCTTTCTGTCTGATTTCTGTTTACTGTGGGTACCTTGATATAGAAGCTACGTTGGAATCGGCTGATTGTGATCGTCTTTTTTATTCCACGTGTATAAGCTGCATCGCTTTTAATGAAATTACCGAAATGGTGAATAACCGAAATAAATAATTTGAATTTGAATTATAAATAATGGTACGGAACCCTTCGTGTGCGAGTCCAACTCGCACTTGGCCGGTTTTTTATCATAATAAATATAAAAATATAAGTATTACGCAACGTTCATATAAAGTTATGCAAATTACGTTCGGGTTGGCACGAATTAAGTTCCGTCGTTCAAACGTAGGCACAAAACCTAAACATAAAAGATCATTACAATGCCTTTATATTCCTCATACACGTGCGTAGCTAAAACTGGTAACAGCTTGTTCAGTACAAGCATTTATGCGCCGTTTAAACGAGTCTCGTATAAACGGCGCATAAATGCTTGTACTGAACGTACTGACGAGAATAGGGTTGTATAGAACTGTATAAGATTAACGAACGCGAGAATAATCAGGTAAACTAACTTAAGTAGTTTACACAAGGTAAAATCTAACCAAGCATAAAAATCTTTGTTTTTTTGACTCTGACCTTTGCATCTAAAATAGACGCAAAGACCTATTTATTATTATTATTGTCCTGACTCACTGATTGACTAACTGACATAATATAGACAACGCACAGCCTACACATGTCTTGGTGTGTAGAGGTGTACTAAGAAAGGAATTCCCGAAGTTCAACTCCTAAACGGGGACAGTGGAGTTTGAAGTTTGTATGAAAATAACTGCACGTGGATGAAGTTGCGCGTGTTTAGCTAGTTTTTATATATTTGCTAGTAAAGTAGTAGTAGTAATTGGATGACACACATGTTACGTAGATACGCACTCGAAACACTGCAATCTTTCGATTTGATTTAAAGGAATAGTCTCAAAGCGTCGCTGGAGACAGGCTGTCTACACGTGCAGAACAACACGCGTTAACCACGTTCTTCTGGAATTAAGTTAGGACCGCAAAGAAAGAATAAGTTGTAATATAAAACTGATCGCCAGCCTAAATAATTTCATAGCTGGACATAGACCTCCTATATGTTAAGAGGTGCTTGTCGTAGTTACCACGTATGATAAGCGGGTAGGTTTTTTGTACTCCGGAGAAGCTGTGTGTGGGGTGTGGGTGCCGGTAAAATTACATGAGGCTTAACACCTGCATGCCTCAGGTTGACGAACGCTGAGCAGTTTATTGTAGGTTACGTTCCTGACGATTGTAACCTACAAGGCATTTCTTTGTTATAGGCGAATGTACTTAACATCAGGTGTGCCATATGCTTGTTTCATCAGCAAATGATATAAAAAAAAGCTGTTGAGCCTCTGGTGCATTCCCTAAGTGGCCTCTAATAACATCCATGGGTGTTGATAAAGGGGTTGTATTCTAAGCCGGGATCCAAAGTCAAAGTCAAAGTCAAAAATCATTTATTCAGTAATATCCGCAGGGATCATCTTGAAACGTCTTAAATCTAGGTGAATCTAAGCGCCAGTTCCTCGCGACCAAGCCTAGAAGAACCGGCAAGAAACTTACGGCTTGGTTCCTACCGTTTTTTTGTATGATCCTTTTACAAAGTAATAATAATGTAAATAATGAAACTCCAGTGTGGTGCCAATCTAACTTAATAAGGTGATTGCAAGACAAAAAACATGTTAAGGCAATCATACCAAGATCTTTATATACAACAGAAGTTCAAAAGACAGCACACGCTACGCTTCAACTAAGAGTAATGCTTACAATCTAATGCATTCAAATAAGAGAATAGTACAGACATTGCAAAAAAATAATCCCGGCTTAGAAGTCCCGGTAGTCGACTATCATGGCCATCATGGTCGAATATCATGGTATTAGCTGTTGGTACACGTAAATTTGTGGTCAAACAAATGAACAAGCGGCCTTGTCTCACCTAGGGCCAACACACGCCTCGCAAAGGCTTTCTACAACTCACAAAAATACACTTCCCTTGTTCATGTAATTCAAAGTTATAATTGGAAGGAGTTCGTGATTGTAACACATCATTATGAGAAAATTGTAATCGGTCGCCACGTTACTTTGTTATGAATTGTAAAGTTGTCAACTGCGGTTACAGGGTTAAATAATGAGTTTCTGTTTGATAACAAGCTCAAGTAATTCCATTTCTTTTTTGTAATTTCAATGTGTAATGTGTGATTTAATGTTTGTGATGTAGTTTGACCATTATTAGCTTGGATAACGCATTATCGCTGCTGGTAAAAACCACTACCAAGTCTGGTAACATTACCATGAATTTATATTCTTAAAGGTGTCATGTTTAAAAGTATATGCCGGAGAATTAACATTGTTATCCAAAAAATAAAGCATCAAAACTGAACAAAAGTATATTTTGAGTTTATAATAATCTTCCTCAGGCAACAATAGTCTCCGCTACTATCAACCTATTTAAAAATAGAGTGAATAAATTGCTGCACGAAAAGGCATACTATAGTATAAATGAATACCTGAGTGAGAATTTAGTGTTTTTTTTTTTGACATTTTTATTTATTGACTTATGAGATAAGTATTCTAATTTTGTGACATTTGTTATTAATTATTTAGATAAAAAATCAACAAGCACTTTTTATAACGTACGCCAATTTGCGCTGGTTTTAAAGCACCCGTTTGCATACAATTCTATAACAGCCGGGGGTACCTTGACATTTATGTGACATAGTCATAGCCCTGTGACATCTTCCAACCCCTTTTTAAAGGTCATTATTATACACATAAGATGTTTAACTGGTCTTACAGTTCAATCGGCTATAGGTTGAGGGTTTAAAAGTCACCTATGACTCATCTTCCACACAATCCTGTGATGAGCTTAATTGTTTGTTCTGTCTGAGTTACAAAATTAAGGGTTCAAATTATGTGAAAGGACCGACAACTTATACCAATTACAAAAAAATTGTCCTGACTGATTAACTGACATATAGACAACGCTCAGCCTTAACCACTAGTCTTAGAGATTTGAAATTTTCAGGATATGTTCATCTTGATGCTTTAAGATGTATTAAGAAAGAAATTCCTGAAATTTAACCCCTAAACGGGTCTAGCGGGGTCGAAGTTAGCATGAGAATCACGGAAAATTAAAGAAGAATTACGCGGAAAAAGTCGCGCGCGTTTCGCTAGTACTTTATAATATATTCATAAGTGAAATTGCGCGTTATTATAGTGATTTATTTTTTCTTCTGCAAGATATTAAACGTATTTAACTTTCTAAATGCATTTAGAGACTTGTTAAACAAACATAATAAAGTGATCGTTGTGCAAGCGGGCTCTTATGTCATTTAATTTTAAACATGCTGGCAGAATCAGTCTGCCAGTCATTTTAAGTTGAGTTTCAATAATATCGGCTCGAAAAGTAGAGGAAATAGGATCTTCCTAAAAGGTAATAAGCCTTCTCAAAATATTCCTTTTCTTTCGTAACCTTACTCACGCTTACCTATATCTGCAATCGATACAAGGCAAGGCCGATGAAGCAGCTAATTCAATCAGCGATATCTATTCAGAAATTCAATTTACGTAAGAGACTCCTAATGTAGGGAAAACGCTTACTTTTTTATTTCTTTCATTGAGTAACAGGTGGGTATTAAATGGATAAAAGATTATTATTATTGAGATATATCTGCAAAGGGTTAAAGGTCAGTAATATTGAGAGGTTCTGCTGGGAGGCAACGTGATTTAATCTAAAACGACGAAATCCGATAGAACCTCGGTGACCTTGGTTACATGCTCTAAGAATTTGAAGGTTGAAATGGCGACAGTGGTTTGGCAAACCAATAACCGCAAGGGACGGTTCTCAAATAGCGGCCACGGAGACCGCGTAGGACATCCTACTACCCGACTGAACAGACTACATTAGGGCCGCGCGGTTGAGAAAATCGATACTGAATATCGTCTTTACATTCTAGGTGACAACGTTCAAATTCCTGTCAAGCAGCAAATCAACTAAGTAGTAACCGCTTGACCGTTGACCGCTTAACAGAAATTTGAACGTTGTTGATTTATTTAAAGCCGTAAATAATGTTGTTTGTTTTCTGGTTGTTATAATTATTTGATCGAGAGAAGCGATCTTATATTTCTGTGGCATCTTGGGTGCTGTCGTTAAAATCCTTAAAATATGATATTTTTTTTAGGTTCCCATAGAATTTTGTAAAAAGCGCAGCGTGAAATGCCTGCAGGCCTGTGACAGTGTACGTGCTCGCTCATGGTGTGGGATCGAATCCACAACCTACAGCGTAGTAGGCAGAGCTATTAACTGATCTGTGAGACCAGATAAGTACGAAGTAGTAACTAAGAAAAGGTGGTATAACCGTAACTACTGTTTCCTTCTGGATTGTGTAGTGTAATCGAGATGAGGTGCTTTCTGGGGGTTAATGGCTATCGATTTACCATCAGCTCTGCCCCTTCCTTACATCCCATTGCCAGCGGGGTCTCAACACGGTCACTGAATCACGAATGGATGAGGAAACTCACAAGTTTATTCTTATTTGTTTAGATAGAAATAAATGACAGTCGTCACAGCTCAGTTGGTTGTAACACATTCTACATTGTCCCCCATACTTATAAACGTAATTTAACGTTAAATACTGATTAACATGTCTAGTTACAGTCTGTTATGACTTATTGATAAGATTGTTTATCTTTTGACTTATTGTTTTGATAATCATTGTATTTTTAATAGTAGTAGAGCTCTTAGTGAAGGGCTCGTCCGGGGAAGTACTACAACCATGCCTATTTTTGCTGCCAAGCAGCTTGTGGTGTTCCGGTTTGAAGGTTCACCAAGCTGAGGTAGACTGGTATTAAGTCTCATGTGCCTGTAATGTCACTGGAACCCACACCACCAAAACGAAGGCATCTCTGTACAAATCCGGAATCCGTTACTGAAAGCTCAAGTTCTTGTCTTCTAGAACAAAAAAATGTAAAAGAATCTGTCAAGCACAATCGCAATGGCAATTTTGCCGTAGTTTTTGTCAGCTTGCAATGTGCTATAAAAAGAGTGTGCGCTTTCCAAAGCTTACTGCCAGAGTAACACGGGAAGTCTATGAGTCAACTATACAAAAAGTCGCTAGGAATTCTACACACACAATACAATAACGTTTTTAGGATGATGTTGGCCTTTTTACTTCTGTTGCGCATCAGGGATGTTTGCGGAATACCAAACTGATCATTTTGATACAATTATCCGCAAAAAAACTGTCTCTCCAATCAGCAGCATACGGGACAGCCGCAACGGTCTAAAACCTTTATCTGATAGATGCTCTTCATCATTCTGGGTAAACCTTATCCAGAATGCGATCTAAAGAGGATATACTTACATTTTAATACTTTATACTAGCAACTAGGTTAATTTTTTTTGTTTTGTGCTATTATGTATATTATTTGTAACACTATGGATTTTAAATTGTATTTCGGACAATTTTATTTTATTTATTTTTATAAAAGTTCTCGGTATGGAGAAAGTTGGGGCTGCCTAGCATCCCACGTAGTGTAACTCAGAACAATAATAAGAAACTTTGTTTATCGTTTTCAGGAGTAGGCTTGCTGAATAGAGATTCTGGGAAGTCTCAGGATCTTGAGAAGAACTAGGTGAAGAGATTTGAAAAGGCTTGTATCATTGGATTACAGTAATAGTCAGCCTATTTTGAAAGAACTTAAACCATTGGATTACAGTAGTCAGCCTATTCTTATTCAAATTTATCTCAACCCTATGTTATTTATTAACCTCAAAATAGCGAGCATAAAATAAATTCTGTCATATTCCATCTCATTCCCTGAGTCAATATATCAGGAATTAATGACGTGGAAGTAAAGAATACCGCTCGTCGCTTAACCTCTTTCTTTTAGTTTATTTGCTCCCTGATTTGTACAAATCGTCGTATTTATACACTTTTATGTCAGTTGCGTGGTTTTGAGATACGAGAACCCGGTTTGCGCTTCGTTGCTTCGGGAACTGATGTAGAAATAATAATATCTACCTACATACTTCAATTTACGAGTATATTGTGACTACATTATGGTTATACTTGGAATTTATGTGTTTTTCATATTATCTGAGGCCTGATTCTCGTAACAAAATATCGTCAAATTCAATTTTCTCGCGTATCAATCTCCAAATGGTATATATATTTGACGACCAATGTGGCGCGGTTTGCGAATGTCCGCTTGCGACGCAAAAGGTTGCAGGTTCGATTCCCGCCTTGGGATGTTTGTACGATCTGCAAATATTTATTCCGGGTGTTCTGGGTATTTTCTATGCATAATAAAAAATATATATGTATGTAATGTATTGTATTAAGTATATCAGTCATCTAGTACTTATAACACAAGCTCTGCTTAGCTTGGGGCTAGATGATGCTGTGTGGATTGTCCAGAATAAAAAAAAAATTCACTGCTGATGAACAACCTCCTACCAGCAGGTTTACTCTTAGAAACGATAAACAAAATTACGTATTGTCGTTTTGTAATAAACTGCGGGGCAACTTGATAGCCGTCAAAAGTCAAGTTGACGCTGCCTGACATGCCGCGAAGTGTAACTCAAAACGACAATACGAAACTTCGTTTATCGTTTCTAAGAGTAGACCTGCTGATTTTATGTGGTTACCATCACCTATAACAAAGTATTGCCTTGTAGGCCACGATCCACTCTTCAATTAATTTATTACAGGCACTGCTCTGCATCCATCAACCTGAGGCATACAGATTTTAAGTAAACCTGTAATTTCTTTGAGACTGAAATCAAAGACAGACACAATTACAGACTAGCTTCATAACTCCGTTGTCGCTGTAGGTTGTGGGTTTAATCCCCACTGAATAATCTGATATTATCATTTCAAAAAGGAAAAAATATAGGATTTTCCACCCAGATTTCAATGTCCGAACTGTTCCCCCATGTGACCGAACATTTGAAAAATGAGCTTTTAGAAGCGGAAAACTTCACCATTAATTATCTGCAAATGGCATTCCGTAACTTTCTTGAAAAGAGTTGGAAGTTTACAACTTAGGAACGTTGGCGTTGAAGAAAAACAATTACTGAATTGGAGTTTTAGAAGGTCTGCTGTCCCCTGAAGCAGTATTGTAGGCAATGAACGGCACCGACGTAAATCTAGACTCCATAATATATAAAACAATCACATGGAAATTTTAATTTTAAAACAATTAGGCTTTTGAAGTATTTAAAGCTTCAGAAATTTTTTTTTTAATCACACAAGTTTTGACCGAAATCAGTGACTATTCAAGGTATATAGTATATTTATCGAGACCGCGCAGTGGCCGCGTGGTCGTGAAAATCTATGCCACTAATCCATCAAGTATCGTCCTATGCTCTAGGTAACGTTTAAATTACTGTCCAGTAGCCAAGCCAAACCAAACCAGGTAGCCAACCGCGCGGCTGCCGCTATTTGGCTGCGCGTTAACCGCGTGGTGACCGCCCGGCAGCCACGCGCTCGGCTACTTGACTTGGATTGGCTTGGCTACTGGACAGAAGTTTGAACGCAACCTAGATTTTTTTCTAAAGTTCCTATATCTTGCGGTCACTGCGCGAAATCTTTCGCGCCGTAAGACGAAGTGCTGAGAATGCTCAAAATAGTTTTTTCTGGGTTGATGATAGTAAACGACACATGTCTATGTATGACTTCAGTGGATACAACGCTTTATATATATGGATGGAGTTTTAGCGAATTTCACTCAAGGTTGTTGTCTGCCGAATCAGGCTGCTATTTCTCAGTTCCTGTGATTTTAACCGGAGTTTCCTCTCTGTAAACAGTGATTGTTTCTCGTAAACTTTGTGTACTTTAGTGATATCAGTGATGCGTAATTGGATAATGCTCCGGGATCACTGGTTCTGATTGTGAAGGAATAAATTTTTCACAAGTAAACAAAAATTAAAATCAGTTTCGTAGCTAACTGTTACGGCGTAGCATTTTAGCTACGACGTAGACTTTAAGCTACGGTGTAGCTTTTTAATGGAATTTTCAGTTTTAAGTTTTGCTAATAATGTTTTCTGAGGTTTTACTTGCAAAGAGACCAGCTGAGTATTTTTTGCAAATTAGGAATAACGTTGTCAGTTGGTTTACACGGTCACACCTGAGTTTGTAGTAGCCCTGCCTTCTGCGCTGTAGGTGGTGGGTTCGATCTCCACCGAGAACACATTTTTTTGTGATGAACATAGATATTTGTTCTGTGTCTGGGTGTTCTGGGTCAGCTATCTGGTTCCCATAGTTTGAGCTATGCTTAATTTTGGGCTCAATGATGTCCACAATTACTTATTTCTTTCTTTCAAGAGAGTAATATCGTAAGAAGATACTTACCTTTTTTGTAAGCATGTACAACTTTGTTCCAACCTCACGATTATGCTTACTAGCGCACAACTGAGTACATTGCACTTACTTAAAAGGTGAACAATGGCACACAAAGAAGGCAACTGACACGATCTTGCTTATTCTATGTCTGTGGGTATAACAAAGCAGTATAACAGAAACAGCAGTTACTTAAATCGATCTTTTCAGCAATGCAATTTGACCAATTTGATTTTGATCCTTTTTGGACTTGACATTGACATGACTTACCAGCGTATTCCTGTAAGGAGAGGGTCGTGGGTTCAAATCCCACTCAAGGAATAAGTTTTGGCATAATATAAAATCTTTTTTGTATAAAATGTCCATAAATATATAATTTATTTAATTAGTGGCATTACAGCTTAGTTGGTAGCAGCTCTGTCTTCTGTGCTATATATGAGTTTGATCCCCATCGACAATAAACATTTATATCAAAGTCAAAGTCAAAAAGCATTTATTTATTTGAATCTAAGCACCAGTTCTGGTATATACTGGTCATACATATTTTGCTCTCTGTCTGAATGTTATACTTTATTTCTAAGTATGGATTTACGAAACACAGTATTCTATTAGTCATCTGTTCTTATAGTACAAGCTTAGCTTAAATAGTGTTGTAAAAATAGTATATAATAATAATAATAATAACTCTTTATTTCAAAACCAGGACAATTAGTACATATAGATAGTTAAGATGAAGTAAGTTTGGTCTAAATATTATACTATGTATATAATAGCTTAACAATATGTACAAGATTTGTAATTTGCAGAACCTACACTAATATTAGAAACCTTGTATCTGTAAATGCGGTATCTTTCCAGAACTCGTTAAACTTGTATACCTTATCCAACATTTTTACATTTATGTATTCCATTATACGAATTTCTTAACTATGTCAACGGAATACCGTCTTTCTTACCGTTGAAGTTGAAAATTAAAACTATTCTCGCAAACACGCGAAATAGTTACAACTGGAGAAACGTCGTCACTGTTATTTACGAGTTCAGTCGTACCGTACCTAAAACAAGCGTATAGAACTGTAATTCTACTTTGTTAGGTGTAAAACCGTATATTCTAGGTTTTTTAATAATAATCTATACCAATTAAGTGAGCACCGGTGGTTTAGTGGGAGTGACCCCTTCCTGAGGTCATGGGTTCGAATCCAGTCGTGCACCAATAGATTTTTCTATTCGAAAACTATATGTGCACAATGCCAGTGTTCTCAAAAGGTTAAAGAAAACACTGTAAGGAAACCTGTTAGTATTATAGCAGCGGCGATGAGCTTGCAACCTGTCACGAATACCAACTACTGCAAAATGTGGGTATGTACCAAACGTAATATCTGGCATACCTCAGAATACCCTGTTTTTTTTATTTATACCAGCTATAAGAACTAATGAATACTTACTTAACGGGTACTTAAAAACTAACGAATATAATCATTATAATACCACACAAACGCAACACTTTTTACACACACAGTATTTCCCTATACCTTAAACCTAAACAAGCCTACCCTCCAGAAGTCCGCAATACAAGTCAAAAGTCGAAGTCAAAAATTTATTCAGTAATATCCGCAGGGATTGAAACGTCTTAAATCTAGGTAAATCTAAGCACCAGTTCCTCGCGACCAAGCCTAGAAATAGTGGGGGACTTTTCAACGTCTGTGTAGGAAACTACGAGTTGTACTTCTAATCGCCTATATTATTTATCGCAGTTTCAATTCTGCATTGAAGGAACTATTTATTTAACATTCCAACGTTAATGGTCTGTTTTCTTAATTAATTCCATAGTTTGTTGATTGAAGAATGGTATGGTTCTGTTATTCTCTAATTAAGTTTATATAGTATGTAATTAATGAAAGGAGTTTGTTACTATGTTAAAGGTTATGTCTTATTTTAATTATATAAAGGGCGTACAGAACAATGGTCAGTCATTACCATCATCAACAACTTGTAGAAGTAAACGTGTGGCTTACTATACGGTTCCAGGAAGAACGATCTGAACCTCTCAATCATCGACTCCTTTGATCCAAACAATTTCATAGGTACATCAAGTGCATCATATTCTTTGTTTTCCGGTTTGTGGTTGCTATTCACGAATCTTCATTCCCCAGCTATAGTCGGTTTAATCAGGTACATAGCCTGCTCATTGCCACTATAACTTGCTGATTGTAAGAGCTACGTCAGTGTAAGTCTTCTGTCATGGCTTAAGCTGAGTCCAACAGCTAAACATGACCTTCAAAATACGGAAGCGCGGAAATTGCATCTAGCGGTTACTTATCTAACTTTCGACTGTGCAAAACGTTGCTAAGAATTAGTTTATGCTTGATATAATGTGATCAGCAACTTGTCTAACTATAAGTAAGTAGTACCTGTTTATATAACTTACGTATTTTGAACTTTAATACAAAGTAGTTAAGCATTTTTTACTGCAAATTTCGTATCATTCGTTTATGGCGGAACTGCAGATGCATTTGGCAAATGTTACCGTTTATTGTTACCAGGCGGGCACTACGCCAGTTGCCTTCTTCATTTCTTGAAACCTACTTTAAACTTCCTGATTGAATACCTACTTTCTACCTGGCTTTAAATAAGGCTCACTGTTGTTTTGGCAGGCAGAGTAAACTTGTTTTAGAATTTCAGGGATAAAGATTTTTATTACTTAATTATTTTTTATAATTTATTAGTTTAAAATATATCTAGGTATCTATCATCATTGTGGTTACCGTGTAGAAGATCACTACTGAAAAAAGGCTTCTCCACTTTTCTAGAAAAAACTTTTCGATCCACTCGCGATCCTTTTTTTTATCATTGATATTTAATTTTTTATCCTATGTCGTCGGTAAATCGTATGGGTGGGCGTCTTACACGCTTCTGGTTCGTGGTTACCATTTGAGAACCTTTATTCCCCAGCGGTTGTCAGTTCTACGGCTGCCTATTGCCACTTCAACTAGCTGTATCTGAAAACTATGCCGGCTGTCAAATATATGGTAGGTATTATACAAAGTAAATAAATGTTTGCGGACGTTTTTACACAACATCACTTAAACAAAGCTTGTACTATGTACTTATACTATAGATATGCTTACCTACTATAGGTATACCTACAGTACTGGTACATACAAGAAGCTCTATTAACAAAATATCATCAAATTTAGGTTTCGATCGTATCAATCTCGTAATGGTATTTTTCGAAACCGACATTTCAGACAGGTTCAATATCATCAGCAGATCTTAGCTCCAAAATAATCGAGGAATGGACTCAAATAACCGATAAAATAATTAAATACTTTTTATAAAATACATACTTATAATACTCAACACTCACTTTTTGACATAATATATGTTTAATACCTAGAGTGCTGTCTTCTGGGCCACAGTTAGCGCTTTTCTCGGAGTCGGAGCTTCAATTTATTGTTGAAAACATTTAATTATGGTCGACCAATCAAATCTCGAGGAGTTATTTACACAAGGAGTTTATTTGTCGAGTATTCTCTGCAGAAGGAGATTGTATCGAGTTTTTTTTTTGCGCAAAGAGGTTGTATTGCATTGAGTTGGACGTCAAATACGTGTGTTCTCAAAGAATATGGACTATTATTATTCTATGTGTGTTCTAAATTCATACACCAAAATAGTGCTTATTAGTCATTGTTTTCAGTAAATAAAATAAGTTTTTTAGAGGGGAATGGTATAAATATTTATGTTAACCACAATGATAATAGATTATTTTATAAAACTCGGCATAACTTATAAGTACATTTACGCACACCTTAGTAAATAAACATGAATATCAGCTTATAACAAGGTCTTGTGCAAATGGAAATAAAATATGATTTGTGGGTAGAGGGCTGGTAGCGAGTCTTCGTCTCTCTTTGAATATTTATGGCTCGGAATCGTGGTTATGTGGATGATTCATTTGAAGAGTTTCGGATGTTGACGACGGATAGCTTTTGGATGTACTTCGACTCTTTATACATTGACTCGTCTCAAAGTCAAAGTCAAAAAGCATTTATTCATTAATATCCGCAGGGATCATCTTAAAACATCTTGAATCTAGATTCACCTAGGTGAATCTAAGTGAATCTAATGGAATCTCAGTCAGTAAGTCTCACAACTCAGAGACCCAACTCTTGTATTTTTTTAGAGCTATGATGATATTGAAAAAAAAAATTATTGTCAAAATTGGGCTTGTTTGAAATGTCAGTGTCAAAGAATATCATTTGGAGACTGACAGAATCGAAACTTGAAATTGACGATATTTCGTTACGAGTAAGTATTTGTACGGCTTTATTTTCGTTGCGGCTTCAGTTATTTGTGCTGCAAGTTGTGGGTTCTATCCCCACTGAGGACCAACATTTGCGTGATGAACATAGATGTTTTTTATTGTATTTTAAGTATGTATTTACAAAAAACACGTATATAAGTATGATTGGTTTAGAGCTAGATAAAGTGTAAAAATGTCAACAAAATATGAAATAGTACAATACTTTTAGTAGTACCATACGTGACAGGTTGCAAGCCCATCGCCGCTGCTTTTCACCGTTCTCCCGGTGCCTTCACCGTTACAGAGCTTGGCATAGCGCACATAAAATTTCAGTTGAACCCCAAGACAAACGCTTCAGTTTTCCAAACCCATCTAAATTCGAATCAGATTTCATGAAATTTCAAGCATCTTGAAAACAGCTTGGCAACAATAATATGAATATAAGATTCCCATACCGCATTGCGACGACTGAGTAGCTTGCACCCCTGGCCGTACCTATGCTAATACCCAATGCATGTGCAACACTGAAGCGGACTTGACCTTCAAAGGTATTTCAAACCGCCATAACCAACACAGCATCATCTAGCCCCAAGCTAAGCAGAGCTTGTGTTATTGGTACTAGATGACTGATATACTTAATACAATACATTACTTAAATAGATATTTTTTATTATGCATAGAAAATACCCAGAACACCCGGAATAAATATTTACAGATCGTACAAACATTTATCATAAGGCAGGAATCGAACCCGCAACCTCCTGCGTCGCTGGCGGACATTCGCCCGCCGCGCCACATCGGTCGTCATTTTTCTTTAGCTAATCCACTACTTTTAATAGATATGTAGGTAACTTATGACTTGCGCCACAGTCAGTGCATCTGAGAAACCAAAAGAAATATCCTTATTCAAAAGTCGACAGCTCGCCGTGACCAGTTTAAAATACCTACTGCATTATAAATATGCCATTTTCGCAGTCGACAGTAGCTTAATGAAAAGGAAAATTGGTTTCATATTCTTTTGTGCTCTTTTCCGTCTGTGAAACAAAAGACGGCACATACTCCACCTCATTTTACACTTATGCTACGCAGTAACAATACTGTATTTTGTAGCACAAGTACTAGGATAGTTACTTGACTTTGAAAATCCCGCTCTAGAATAGAGCCCCTCTATCACTTCACGTCTTCAGAAGCGGCTGAGGCGACTTTTTGAAGTAAAACTGACGATAGCGTTACGAAAAGTGTGATCGGGCAAGGCGAACGAAAGTTGAGAGGGAGATATAAGTTAGTGAAGATGGAAAGAGAGAGAGTTACGTTTCATATTACTATGTAGGGGCAAGAAAGAGAGGTGCAAGCACAAATTTTATTTTTCTCTTTCTCTCGTAGCCAGTTACGTTTTGTATATTAAAGCAATTTTACTTCAGACGTGTGGTCTACAGCACACTCGCTTTTTTGTTTAATGCCCTCTTTTTTAGAGTTACAATTTGCAAATTGTAATGCAGCCACCGTTTCGCAGTAGCGTTACCGTTGCCGCGCAGTGTAACTAGAAATCATTTACCATAGCCCAAGGAAATCCACATTGCAGATGTCAAACTCATAGTATTTCAATGCACAGTGTAAAAACCGGTGGTAAGTTACATAAAACTCTTTGTAACCGCTACCTGTTAGCGTCGGTCGAAGCAAAGCCGGAGATTACAGCCTCTTGTCTCGCGCACGCTTCATTAAAACTCTTCGTAAAGCCGCACTACAAAGCAGCATTCTGGACTCTGACTTTCTGCTTGAGTGAAGTAATAGCACACCACATTTCCAAGTGCGCAACGTACGGATTTGTACTTACTTCTGTCTTTAGTATAGTTTTTACTGAACGATATATTAATTGTGCCTTAATTGCATATTGCATTTCTCTGACTGGGTGTTATATTGTATTGTACGGATAAACTTAAAACAAAAAGGAATTTAAGTATGTACACTGTATGTACATACACTCCTACTACTACTACTACTACTGTATGTACTGTGTGTGTATGTATGTAATTGTTTCACATGTATTTTGTACATACCAATTATAAATACTTGTATTAGCTATAATTTTCTTTGTAAATAAATGTAGTTTTATTAATGTTAAAAAAAAAATAATAATAATTAAGTATTCTATTAGTTATCTGGTTCCCATAGTACAAGCTCAATTTAGGGTTAGATGTTGTGTAAAAATGTCCATAAAATATTTTAATTTATTTATTTATTATTAAGTTGTAGTGTGCAATAAAGTATTTTCTATCTATCTATACATCTAGTGAGTATTTACCATCGGGGAAGTTACTTATTCATCTTTGGAGTGCGGTGGCTCTTCTTCGTATAGAAAATTAAACCACGAAGTTGAAATTTTAATGAAGCATTATTCCCTTGTGGTTTACTTGTAAACTTAATAGTGCTACGTTTAGACTTGTCCCGAAAGTCGCTTTTAGTTTATTTTTCGCTTAAATTTACGATCCCCGGTGTTTAAATTGCACACTTATAAGACCTAAACAGCCTTCAAACAACATAATATAATTATTTATAGAAAAAGAAAAGAAATAGCATCAAGACTTTAATCCCCAAGCAAGGTAGATATCCCTTCCGATCTCTTAGTAATAAGTATCTACTCAAGATTTTTCAAGGATGTCTAAGGGGGGTAGTCAGAGGTGCGTATAGATATTACATTTGGTAGTTACCCATATTTTGCAGTAGTTAGTATTTCATACGTGACAGGTTGCAAGCCCATCTTTGCATCGTTTTAAATCCATTATCAAAGACCAGTACCCTAGGCTGTGCGTGGTTTACATATCAGTCAGTCAATCAGTCAGGACAAAGATACTTGTAATTCATATAGATAAAAAATCAAGTATTTTTTTTGTAAGAATCTAGAAAGTTATTTTATGACATCAAGCCGCTTATCTTCTTTTTTAAAACCTGGAGAGAAATCTACTTCGGTAACCAAACATTGTAACTAAAAACAAAACATATTAAATAGGTCAGTGAACGTCAAGAAACAAAACAAATGGATCTCAAGTGGCAAGAAAGCTCTCCAGCTTTGGAATCAATGCGATGTTATTCCTCGGGCAAGTCTGTCAAACTCGCGTCGTCGAATACCTCAAATACCGGTGTCTTACTCCGGAAAACGATAAACCAAGTTTTATATTGTAGTTTTAAGTCACACTGCGGAGTAACTCGGTAATCGTTCTACAGTCAAGTTGTCGCTATCTGATATACCGCGCAGTGTAACTCATCAACTTTGTTTATCGGTTTTCAGAGTAGATACCCAGACATTCTTATCTCGGGTTCCGATATTTTCTTTGAATATTACGAGTTTTATTTTCAACTCTTTGAAGAGATTTAGTTTTTCAATGTACATATTCTCTGGATTTTCGGTATTTTTTTATTATTATACAGACAACGCACAGCTTAAACTGCTGATCACAGAAACGTGAAACTATCTTATACTTAGGTATCTTAGTGCAAAGAGGTGTACTAAGGGAATTCCCGAAATTCAACCCCTAAACGGGTACATAGCTGTTAAAAACAAAATAATAAATGTCTGTGTAAATTTTTGCATTACAATATCATCTAACAACAAACTAAGCATAGGTTGAACTGTGGGAACCAGATGGCTAATAGAATACTTATATACTTTTTTTTAAATACATGCTAAGAATACAATATAACACCCAGACACAAAACAAACTATGTTTATTACACAAATGTTTGCTTTTGGTGGGGATAGAACCCACTACTTACAGCGCAGAAGGCAGGGTTACTACCAACTGAGCTGTGACGGCTGTAGAAATAACTTTGCGGATGAAGTTGCCAGTAAATAAATAAAAGTTTACTTGACAAATGGTAGAGTTTACAAATTTTAACAAACAGATCGAAATTAAATGAACAAAGTTAACACTGTAACGCATAGTTGTATAACAAAATGGGCTCCTTGATTCCCAAACTAAGTTAAAAAACTTGTGTTTTGGAAACCAGTGATTCTGAAAGTCCTGAAAGGTTAATTAAATCACAAGAACCTTTCTGAAATGTTTAAGACATTTAAAAAAGGTTCTTGTGACTAGGACCCGCTTGCACAACAATCTGATTTAATTTTATTTAGGTAATCATGTTTACCGAGATAAACATGTTTAGCGTCAGTGTAATAGTTAAATTTAAATTTTCTTTGTGCACGATGTTAAATGCAATTAGCTTGGTAAATGCATTTAGGGGCTCGCTAAATACATTTCAATTGTCCGCTAGTCAGCTTGACGTTACCAAATGTTCATAAACAAACGTTATTCTAGATAGGAAGAAAACTCTTTATTGTATAAGGACACCATAAAATAAAAACCAGCCAAGTGCAAGTCGGACTCGCGCACGAAGAGTTCCGTACCATTTTCACAGTAAAAACGGCAAAAAAATCACTTATAAAAACCCCCTTAAATATTTATTTTCTTCTATTTTTAGTATTTGTTGTTATAGCGGCAACAGAAATACATCATGTGTGAATCAAAAATGACGGGGTGTTACAACTTTGACGTGTCTGTGCGTATGTGTCTGTCTGTGGAATCGTTCTCTGGAATCTTTTGTTTGAAAGGTGAATTAGTCGGAAGTGTTCTTAGGTGTCGAAGGTTTTTTGTGTTTTCAATTAAATTTTATATTTTTATAAAGACGTTGGATAGAGAGGGCTCAGAATCGTTCTTCCTGGAAACGTATGGGGAGGCCTATGTCCAGCAGTGGACTTCTACAGGCTGATGATGATGATGATGATGATGATGATAAAGCCGTAAACCTCCGGTCAAACCACTCAGATACATAATACACACTTTCACACGTAACTCAGAACCTAAGGGACCTTTAAAAAACTTCTAATGTCTAAATAAGCCTATAATAAAGCAGTTACCTGTAAATTAATAACAAAGTCTTTTCATGACGTGCTCAGAGCAAATATATAGTAAAGGTTTACTGGTGCCGTTGCCTGATAGGGTTTATTATAGAACCTTTAGCATAGTAAATGAAATCTAGTATGTCTGGTTCCAATATCTTACATACGAGTGTGTGTGAGTAGTAATACTGACGCTCACAATATCAATAATAGAAATAAAAATAAGTTTAGACAGGATGAAATTTTCTAATGCCACCTGTAGGCAAAGGACTCATAAGAATGGAGATCGAAAATTTCTTTATTTTTGAAAAGAAACAAAACTGCATTCATAGATTTTTAAAATATTCATAAGAGCTCTACTACTAATTAAGATGAACTACTGAATAAAAATGTACACTGTCACTCCGCTAATGAATACCTTGAAATAATATGACCCTATCTACAAAGGAATGGTACTGTTAAATGGTGCATGAAATTCGGAAGAAGCGTGTAAATCTACACAGGGTGTAAAAAAAAAGACAGTACAGTATAGCCCCTCAAATCCCTCAGATATAGATTAACACCTGTATGCTTCAGATTGATGCACGCAGAGTAGTGCATCGTAGGGCACGTTAACAAGAGTGACCTGAGAGGCAATACTTTGTAATGGTAATGGTAACCACTTAACATCAGGTGGGCCATCTGCTTGTTCCACCAGAAAGTCACATAAAAAAAACGATCTTTCGGGAGTAAACTTTTGTTTCTCCATTTCCTGTAATACGAGCCCATGTCCCGCTTTAAAATGCCTTATCTGAACATGTTCCGTTGATTTATTTCATCGAACCATTAAACTCCATTTAACTGAAAAGCCCGATTTTAACTGAAGCGTATGGATGGTAATCAATTGAGCCAATAAAAGTGTTTGTTGCGATGCTTATTCGTAATTTGCTTTATTTTTTCCGATCAATCAAGACTTTTTATGCAATAAAGCGATAGGGTGCGATAAATTATGGGGTAGCCTGATTAATTTCAAGCATCAGAAAAATTTATTGTCTATATTGAAGGGTTCGTCCGGGGAAGTATTACCACCATTTCTATTTCTGGCGCCAAACAGCACAGCCTTAACCACTGGTCGTAGAGACTTGAAATTTCAGAGTATATTCGTTTTGGTGCGTAAAGGTTTACTTCGAAAGAAATTTCCGAAATTCAACCTTTAAACGAGTAGGGGTTGATGTTTTTATGAAAATAGTTTCACGCGGACGAAGTCGCGCGCGTTTCGCTAGTTTATATATATACACATAGATCTATGTCTATCAGTTTAGCAGGCAGGCTTATGTGACTTCTTCGTGTTGACGATGATGATCCTCAACCGAATAAGATTCGTGGGTAAAGTCTATAATACCGATGATGTATGATTCAATGGAATTTTATCACTATGGTTTGTAGACTTGTGTGTGACTGCTCGCGCTTATCGTGTGTCGAGTCAGAAAGTTGGACGGCCTTGTAACTTTGATGATTAATGGCCAACCGCCTAAACTAAAGACATGTGCTTGTACTTCTATGAGTTAAATACATTGTTTACGCAGAAAAATTACAAGGAAACTCGATATTACGTTCTTGATAGACGTGCTTTGTGATGTGAGGCAATCGGGCTTTGATAGTATATGGCCAAACATGTAGATGGAGCCACGGTCGCTAAAGTATCGTATTAGGAACACCCCAAGGCTTATTTCTTCGGGTCGCTTATTTCTTTCTTATTTTTTCATGTATGTTATTCATAAGCGACAAAATAAATATTTTCTATTCTCTTCTATTCAATCATATCAAGAACATAATATACCACAAAAGTTTCAACTAATAGTAAAAATGGCAAATAAAATCTTTTTCGCAGTGCGTTTATAACTCTATCACTTTATTATCTCCTCACCCCTTGTTTTGTTAATGTAAAGTTGGATCAAAAGCTCAAACAAATGAGTAAGGGCGGGTTTATACGGCGCGAAAGCTTTCGCGCGGCGGCCGCGCGGCGGCCGCGTGGCCGCCGCGCGGTTGAAAGATCTTTACCGAAAATCGTCTCTATATTCTAAATAATAACGTTCAAATTCCTACGGCGCGAAAGCTTTCGCGCGGCGGCCGCGCGGCGGCCGCGCGGCCGCCGCGCGGTTGAGAGATCTATACCGAATATCGTCTCTATGTTCTAAATGATAACGTTCAAATTCCTGTCAAGCAGCCAACCGCGTGGTCACTACGCGGTTGACACAAGTAAAATGAAGACATTTTAACCCCTTTTTTCAAGTTAGGGGTCCACGGGGTCCAATTTTGAAAATAATAAAAATGATCTTAGTTTGACTATAAAATTCTCGGAACATGATTTTAACCATAACTTCAGTATCCCCTACACTCTTTGCTAGGGATCAACTTGAACTTTAGTATGCAGTGTTTGAATCGTTTTCAATGAATTACGATCAAGTTAAAATAAATATAATGGATTGAATTGTAATAGAATACTACAAAATGTGGATATGTACCAAATGTACTATCTGGACATACTTCTGACTACCCTTTTAGACTTCCTCGAAGAATCTTGAGTAGGTACTTGGTACTAAGAGATTGGAAGGGATATCTACCGTGCTTGGGAAATAAAGTCATAAAACTATTTCTTTCTTAAATATAAAAAGAAAGGCTCAACTTTACAGTATAAGAAGGTAGACTATGACCTGATCATTGAGTTGCAACTAAGATGCAAGAGGATGACTGTGGAAGGCTATGTACAAAATAACGATCTCTATAGGGATTCAGGACATTAACATAGAGAGTTTGTTCATGATGCCACTAAACAATATACGGAATCTTCATCACCATAATGATGTCGAGGCTAATCAACTCTTTGATAATCAAGTTCTTACTAGAAGATAACTGACAAAAAACTTTAATGTTAAAAAGTACAATTAATAACAAACTATCGCAACGTAGGACAAAAAAAATAATTTTTTTTAACCTTGGGGTCCCTGGGACCAACAAATTATTAAAGGTTAAGTAAGTCAAAATCATCAAAATGATGCTGTCAGTGAATGATACTGTGGGTAATATTAAATAAGATCATATCTGCTTTTTTCAAACTTTATAGAACCCAACATCATCATCATCACCACTGCTGATCTGGAAGAACTAATTTAACTTTTGCGCCAACTTCCCGCAACCCCAATGTCGTTGGCCCACTGGATTTTGTGCATTATCTTTCAGTTCATGGTCGCCATTTGAGAATCATTTATTGCTCTGTGGTTCTACGAGATAAATACCCATTGCTACTTTAACTTGCTGATTCTGAAAGCTATGTTGGTGATTTGGTTCTTCTACGGATTTCATAATTCTTGATTCCATCGCGTAGGAAAATTTACATATATTATCATAACATAACTTTCTTTTCTAAGTGAGTGATATTTCAATAGTTCACATTTTATGGAGCTGAGCTTCTATTATAAGAGAGATAGATCAAATTATCCACGGTTTTCAGGTTGAGTGTATCTCAATCACAATACTGCCTGTGGTTTGGTAACCTATAGTGTGAAATGCTTGACAAAAGGGAGAAATATTCAGCCAAGCTATTCTTTCAAATCATATTATATTTATAAAATATTTTAAACCTCAAAAACTGAGATTCATTTGCAAAAGAAGAAGTAAAGTGGTGATCAGCTGTTTAATATATTTTGAACCTCAAAAAACTGAGATTGACTTACAAAAGAAGATATAAAGTGGTGATCAGCTGTTGTTACGCTATTCGAGCTAATTTAAGTACGTTCGATTTTAGGTCCTTATTTTTATGTTAGCTAAGTAAAAAATCTGCGAGGTTGACGACAAGAAACCATACATTAGTAAGCTCGCTAATGGTATTTTCAGAGTGGTTGTATGAGTGTGGCTCCCCTCTATCAGCCGTAAGAGGCAGAAATAAGACAGCACAAAAAATATCAAAAATGCAGTTTGGGTTGAAATACTAGAAAAAGAATTCAACACGGATCTAGTCCACAGACGGCAGCTTTATCAACGGTATATGTGGATAATCTTTACCAAATATAAGAATTTTTGTCCTGACCTAATAGACAACGCACAGCCTAAACCGTAATGTAAACTGGTCGTAGAAACTTAACATTTTCAGGGTATATTTGTCTTGGTACATAGAGGGGTATCAAAGGCAAGGCCCTTACACTTAAACCGTATAATTAAAACATAAAATAAATCATTAAATAAAATAAAAATAAAATTTCAGTGCCGGATATTTAAACCATCAACCTGGATGTTATTCTGCATTAAAATCTCGCATAAAAAAAATGTATTACGATCTTTTTTGAAATCACCCATGAAATCATTGTTCATTTGTTCGGGTAAAATTTTTCTATGCTTGCGGCCACCGTGATTTCAACTCAATTTACTAGACGAAAACGTTGAAATTCCCTGATACCGAGCCAACCGCGCGGCGGCCGCGCGGCCGCCGCGCGGCCGCCGCGCGGTTGAGAACATCAATATCGAATACCGTCTTTATATTCTAGAAAGCAACGTTCAAATTCCTGTAAAGCGGCCAACCGCGCGGCGGCCGCGCGGCCGCCGCGCGGCCGCCGCGCGAAAGCTTTCGCGCCGTCTAAACGCGCCGTAAAGCATAAATTTCAGTCACTCAAGGATTGTTCCGACAATATTGCTCAACTCTGAGCCAACGAGTGGAAATCCAGATAATCCCTGAGCATGCACGAGTTGACTTGAATGTGTGGGATGTAGGTCGAGGACCGAAGGACTTTGTTGATAGCTATCTAGTAGACTAGATACAGAATACTGTTGGAAATAGAACTTGAATAAGTGTCATTGAACAAGTTTCACATTTTACCAATTTAAAATGTGAAAAAATATTTGATGTCGCTAATTGGAAAGTCAACAAAGCAAATATTTTATCAAATGATGGTTTACACTGATTTTACGCCAGCAACCTGTCCTCACTGAATTGGAAATGATTTAAATATATTTCAAACGCATATCCTGTTTTTTAGGTAATTTTTTTTTTTAATTATGTAGATATATGGTTTTTAGTCCGTTCTGTGTCCGTTCTGTGTCCGTGTAATAATATTTTTAAAATTAATAATTTTTCTTTTTTTTTCTCAAACAGTCATGAGTAGGTCTACCCTCTGGTGCCCCCTTATCGTTGAATTTTGGGACACGCTGTATAACTAACTTTACATTAACCCTTAGATCTCTTAGTACTAAGTAACTCATTCCTCATTATTAATTATTTGACTTGCTAATGGAACAAGCAGATGTCCCACCTGATGTTAAGTGATTACCATTACCATTCACAGATAAAACTGTGTGCGTGAAAAAACTGCCTTTGACGCGTGTAAACAATCTACAATATGCAAATGTCAGACTAGAAAATCTATACTAATTATATGAATCTTTGTTCTGACTGACTGACCTAACCTACTGGTCGTAGAGACTCGAGGGTTTCAGGAAATTCGTGCTTAAAGGTGTATTGAGAAAGGAATTCCCGAAATTCAACCCCTAATTGAGTGCAGTGGGGGTTGAAGTTTGCATGAAAACTCACTTCACTTAGACGAACGCGCGTTTCGCTGGTTTCTATAAAATTTATTGTGTATATTGATTTAACCGTCAAAACGGGACAATATTATAAGTTAATTCGCTTTATAATGTCAACAAAGGATTCCTTATTATCCCTGTGCCCCATCGTCATCTGTCGCGGCGAGATAAAAAATTGTCAACAATAAAACTCCTCAGAAAGGCGAAAGTACAAAAACGCTGAAATAAACTGAGCCCGACATAGTAACTGGTAAACAATCTGTGTTGGAGAAAAGGTAATGCTAGATAGGACACTAAGGCAAAGTGAAGTGCCTGCATAAACATAAAAGCTCAATAAAACTTCAAACTTTTTGCAGTTCTAGAACGTTGAAATTGATGTAGTTTTTAAGGTTCACTGAGGACACTGCTAAATACAACAGTGCAGTGTGTTGCTAAACTTTTGTTCTACAGCTTTTTAAAAATATATTTGTGCAGACAGTTTATGATTTAAAACTGTATACTATGTATGTATGTATTTACATTAAAACAGAATTGAAGTATTATATCAGTTATCTGACTAAATACATCTTATTACAAACACCAAAGTGGACCAAGACCATATCAAGTTGGACCCCCTGATACAACGCAAAGAGAAAGAGAGGCAGACAGCTCCAGAGATGATTAGATGACATAAAGAAAATCATAGGCCCATTCTGGTCTAGACAAGCAAGCGATAGATGTGGATGGAAGATGCTGGAGGAGGCTTTTGTGTCCAAAGACACACTAGGACAGGACTGAAATTAAAACAAAGTGGTTTTTTTTATTATTAGACTAGCTGACCCGTGCCCACTTCGTTGGGCGGTAAACATTTTTACTTACAAATCTTAACTGAAGTAGTACTCGATGTCGCCAACAGATGGCGCTATCATCATCTTCCTGCCCTTATCCCACTTTATGTGGGGTCGGCACAACATGTTCTTTTCTTCCACTCCCCTCTATCAGCCGTCATATCTGTACTCACTCCTTTCTTATCCATGTCATCTTTCACACAATTCATCCATCTTTTCTTTGGTCTACCTCTACTCACATATCCATCAACATTGATGTTCATCGCTCTCAAGGTTAAATGACTTTCATCCCTCCTCATGACATGCCCATACCACGCTACCCTATTGCTCCTCAATTTTTCCGTCACTGGCGCTACTTTCAAACTACCCCTGATATACTCATTTCGTATCTTGTCCATTCTAGTAACTCCACATATCCATCTCAACATTCGCATCTCTGCCGCAAGTACCCTTCTTTCATTAGTCCCTTTAGTTGTCCAACACTCAGATCCATACAATACGACAGGTCTAATGATCATTTTGTAAACTTTCCCCCTAAGTTTAAGGGGCATTTTCGGATCACACGTGGTTCCTGAGACCTGTCGCCATTTCATCCATCCCGCATTTATTCAATTCTTCACGTCTCGGCCAATATCGCCGTCGCTCTGTATCAATGAGCCGAGGTACCGAAATCGGAACAAACTGGTGTATCCCTAATACACCATCTAAGGCTATTGGGATAAAATTGGATGGACCACCGAAGTCACAAAACAGATGCTCTGTTTTGGTTCTACTGATCTTCAGTCCGACACTCTCCAATTTATCCCACCATTTTCCTAGTCTGCTCTGGACCTCAAGCGCATCTCCTCCAACCAGAACAATGTCATCGGCAAACAGCATGCACCAGGGTGCTTCTTCCTGTATGTCTGATGTCAGAGCATCCATCACCAGGAAAAACAAATAAGGGCTCAAAGCCGACCCCTGATGCAAGCCTACACCCACATTGAACTTGGCGGTAACTCCGGCTTCAGACCGGACGTCAGTACTCGCTCGATCGTACATAGCTCGAATAAGCTGTATGTACTTCTCAGGCACTCCCTTAACTTTCATACTCCACCACAGAACCTCTCGGGGTACTCTATCATACGCCTTCTCAAGATCTATGAACACCATATGCAAATTTTTGTGTACTCGTCTGTGTTTCTCACAAAGTTGACGAAGCGCAAAGATGGCATCCATAGTCCCGCGCCCAGGCATGAATCCAAACTGGTTCTGTGATACCTCACTTTCTTCTCTCATCCGTCGCGCTACAACCTTTTCCCAAATTTTCATACTGTGTGACATGAGCTTTATTCCTCTATAGTTGTTACAATCCTGTACATCACCCTTGTTTTTGAAGATGGGCACCAGCGAGCTGTTGCACCATTCGTCCGGGATCGCCTTTTCTCGTAACAACTTGTTAAAGAATAAAGCTAGCCACTTCCATCCATCCGCCAACAGATGGCGTTAATACGGCATAAAATAGTGGCCGTTCGCAGTTTCGCCCGCGTGTCAGTTTTTTCCCGTTCACGTTATTTTTTCGGGATAAAAAGTAGCCTAAGTTACTCCTTGTTACATCAGCTATCTGCCAGTGAAAGCCCCGTCGAAATCGGTCCAGCCGTTCCAGAGATTACCCGGAACAAACAGACAGACAGACAGACAAACATTTAAAAAAATGCTATTTTGGTATATGTATCGCATATACATTCATATGCATGTAGTAAAAAGCGGTTATTTTAATATTACAAACAGACACTTAAATTTTATTTATTTGCATAGATTATTTTGTCACAATAAACACTGCACAAAATATAGGTACGAATTTGTTTCGTGTATCAATTGACAAAAGCAAACTGCAAACATTAGAGTAGGTAACCGAAAATCCAAGAAAAAAAAAACACTGACATTGACAGTTTGTTGTTTTTTCAACTTTTTTTAAATTTGATATGACTTGGAGTTAAATCCTTCAAGCCGTATTTAAAATAAGGATATGAAATAATAAAAACTTAAAATAATAAAACACTTTTGGTAACGCTGGTTTTGTTTGACTATTGTAATGACTTGAAAACTAATGCATTTTAAAGTAAAACAAATGAAATAATATCGCGAAGCCGACCAAATTGAACTATTCGATTTCGTTTTCTTTTTTTGTTGTTTATCTGTGCTCCAACGCACACTGTTTTGATAGATATGATTGAATTTGAACTTTGTGCAGAGGTAATAAAGTGCAAATTGACTCTTTGACGTTAGGAACATACCTACATTGTTTAAACAACAGTGGGTGCTTGTAATTCAATATGAACTTTATGTTATAGCAATAAAGCTCGTTTTAGTTAGAAAACGTTTGTATGGGAAAAAGAAAAGGGGTGTTTTTAGGGGTTTTCCGGCAATTATTCGAATTTTTCTCGCCGTAAAAACCATCTTTGAACTTCAACAAACATTTTAAAAAAAGAATTGGCCAAATTGGTTCAGGCGTTGTTGAGTTATGCGCTCACGAACATTTTGCAATTCATTTTTATATTATAGATATTGTATAAGGTTCTTTTTAGCAATACAGGCTTTGAAATTGAAATTAAATCAGTATCTGGTTTTCTTAGTAAGTACAAGTTTTGCTTAGTTCGGGACTAGATGGCGTTGTATTAATGTATGTAAATATTTATAAATATTGTAGTTATGTTTTTTTTTAACTAAACTGTGTGGTTTAACTAACATACAGTTTAGTTCAGTTTTAGTTTAGTTTTAAGTCTCTAAGACCATTAGTTTAGGCTATGCGTTGCCTATACATATTTCAAAATAATAATATTGTCTGTCTTATCTGTAAGTGTAGTGTTTATTATTTGACAGTGGCTTATAGTAAACAGGCGTTATCTAGTGGTGGCAGACGACGATCTCGCCAGCTAAGCGGTCCCGTAACAGCCTCGACTTTTCGGCGGGAATAAAATTAAGACTTGAGTCTCGTTGGCATAACAGTTAATTTTTTAATTGCAAGACGATAAAAAGTTTTACGCTACTCCCCGTTTTAAGAGGTTTTAAATGAGGCAGTGGGTTTTGATGTGTAGAGTAAATTAGAGCAAGCTGTGGACAGACAAGGTTGACGTTGAGCTTAGATCCGTGGAAACTGTGTTTTGTTTTATATACCTAAGTATTTATACAAACCTAATAACTAATTACGTTTGAGAGCACTGATGGTCTAGTGGGGGTGAATCCACCTTCTGTTCCAAAAGTTATGGGTTCAAATCCGGTCGTGTACCAATGAATATTTCTGTTCGAAAAATATATGTGCGTAATGCCGTTGCCGTATGCGTTAGTTTTTTTATAAATTTAGTTTAAGCAATAATTGAATCTTAGAAATGTAAACCCAATAATGATGAATTACTAATTTATATTGTATTAAGTATATCAGTCATTTAGTACCCATAACACCAGCTCTGCTTAGCTTGGGGCTAGATGATGCTGTGTGGATTGTCCAGTGTTGTTATTATTTTTATCTAACATTTACTTGCTGATACAGAAACAATAATAGTAGAACCATTTTAGGCACCTTATTAATAATTTTACCTAATTTTATTAAAAGTAAGATGAATTTTACTTAAACCTTTTGCACTAGGAATAAATCGTGTGGTGTAAAAATATTCACTTTGAATCAAATAATTGTTATGTATGTAGATCTAAGGTAGGTTTCTATTAAATAGTATTAATGAGTATCGTGCGGGTACTCAATAAAAAGTCAGTCTCGTTTCAATGGTGGTTTCATTCAGTTTCGTATTAAACATTTGGCGACGATTAAAGAACCCCAGCGTCTGTTATGTCAGTAAAAAGTGAAAACGAGCAGAGTGAAAATAAGGCAGTCACTATGAATATCAACCAGTTGCAGGAGTTCAAGTTAAATGTCGATCGGTGGCCAACGTATGTGAGCAGATTGCGAGCATGGTTCGCAATACATGGAATCAAACCGGCGGAGTATTCAAAGTACCTAGTTGCAGTCGTGGGCACGGAACCATTGGATCTTATGATTGACCTATGTTTCCCGGAAAAGCCGGAGAATACAGATTTCGATGCGTTGGTCAAATTAGTGGAAGTTCACTTGGCACCGAAGCGGTCTGTCATAGCCGAGCGAATGATTTTCAGGTCTTACAAACAGACGGAAACCCAATCGGTTACAGAATACCTAGCGCAATTAAAAAAACTCAGTAAAACATGTGTATTTACTTCTACGGAAATATTAAAAGAGAATTTACGAGATCAATTTGTGTTCGGTTTGAAGAGTGACAAAATCATACAGAGGTTATTGACCGAATCGGAGTTGACGTTTGACCGAGCGGTGGAGTTGGCGTTGTCATTGGAAGCCGCCGTGCGAGACTCACAGGAGACGGCAGGGGTCGTCAGCAACGCCAGCTCAACGGAGAAAGTGCACGCAGTGGATGGAGGCGGGAATGGTGCCGGCCGAGGCTGGACACAGCGCGGTCAGCGCGCTTTCTCGGGCAGAGGCCGTGGCCGCGCAGCGCCGCAACAGCGGGGTGCGTTCGCTGCCAGCAGAGGCAGCGTCGGCGGTCAGCAGCGATCTACTTGTTTCCGGTGCGGACAGCCTCATCGACAGGAAAGCTGTCCGTTTGTGAATACAGAGTGTTTTGTGTGTGGCAATCGCGGTCACGTGGCGAAAGTGTGTCGTTTCCGTAAGCGCACTAGTGTACACAAGGTGGCCTCCGAGGAGGATTATGAGGATCAATCGTCTAGCGAAGACGAGGGGAGCCAGGTGTATCAGTTGAGTGATAACGAAGAGGACAAAAGGTGGTTCATGAAGGTGATGATCAATGGGAAGCAGTTAGTCATGGAAGGTGACACTGGAGCGGGAATGAGTATCATTAATAGAAGTACGTATCTAAAATATTTTAGTAATGTTGAACTTATTCAGCGTAGGTCATGTTTGAAGATGTATAATGGTCAGAAAGTATTACCCAAAGGTGAATTTAAATGTAGCGTTCAGTATAACAACAAGGTCGTACATAACCTAAAGTTAATAGTGATCGATAATGATGACAGTAGTTCGTTATTTGGTCGCAAATGGATGCGTGCGTTTGGCATAAAATTTCCCTCTGCGCCTGACACAAACAATACAGTCGCTTGTGTTGACAGCAATGGCTTTAATAAGTCAGCGGCTAGTGATCAGTTGTTGAGTAAGTTTCCCGAGGTATTTTCAAGCAGTATAGGTGCGTTCAACAAAGGTACGATCGAGTTGGAGCTGAAGGCGGGGGCGGTGCCGGTATGGAGGCGCGCGCGGCCCGTGCCCTACGCGCTGCGGCCCGCCGTGGACGCAGAGCTGGAGCGCCTCCAGAAGGAGGGCGTCATCTCACCCGTTGAGTGGAGTGAGTGGGGTACTCCGGTGGTTCCCGTCATCAAGAAAAATGGTGAGGTGCGATTATGTGGAGATTTTAAAACTACGCTCAATCCAGTGTTGGTGGACGACAAGTATCCACTACCTAGAATAGAAGATATCTTTGCGTCGTTGCAAGGTGGTAAAATATTTAGCAAAATCGATTTAAGCCGGGCGTACCAACAGCTGATTCTTAGCGATAATGCAAAAAAATACTGCACCATAGTAACAAACAAAGGTATGTTTACCTATAATAGATTACCGTTTGGAATTAAATGCGCGGCCAGTAAGTTTCAAAGAGTGATGGAAAAATTGTTTAGAATGCCGTATGTGGCCGTGTATCAAGATGATCTATTAGTCAGCAGTGTAAATGAAGCAGAAAACATGGGTAGATTGATGCAGGTTTTTAAAATACTATCAGAGAGCGGTTTAAAGGTGGAAAAGAAGAAATGTAGTTTCTTCAAAAAATCCATATCGTACCTAGGCTATATGATAGATGCTAACGGCTTAAAAACTGAAGTTTCGAAAATAGATGCTGTAAATAGAACACCACAACCGACAAATGTGAGTGAAGTTAAGGCTTTTCTAGGTTTAGTAAATTATTATGGCAAATTCGTGCGAAACTTAAGCAGCGTTTTAGAACCAATATACGGGTTACTGAAGTCAGATAATGAATTTAAATGGTCCAGCGAATGTGAAAATGCATTTCAATCCATAAAACGATTATTACGCGAGGCGCCAGTCCTGGGCCACTGGGATCCCAGCCTACCTACTTATGTGACGTGCGACGCATCGCCGTACGGGGTGGGCGGCGTGCTCGCGCAGCGTGCACCCGCTGCAGGCGGCGGCGGCGGCAGCGGCGAGCTGCGGCCAGTACTGCACGCTTCGCGCACTCTGTCTCCTGCTGAGCGAAACTATTCGCAAATATGTCGAGAGGGGCTAGCGATTATTTTTGCGGTAAATAGGTTTCATGATTATTTATATGGTAATAGATTTACATTGGTGACCGATTGCAAGCCGCTAGCGTCTATTTTTCATGAAAACAAAACTATACCATCCATGGCAAGCAACAGGTTACAAAGGTGGGTCGCAATATACGCACTCACTATGATATAATCCGGCCAAGTATCGATGACCAGATACGTGATAAACAAAATCGCATCAACAAAAAGGGTATCAATAGATTGCGGCAGTTTGAAATAGGCGATAAGGTTCAGTTCAAACAGTTTAGAAACAATAAAAGTTTCTGGGTAAAGGGTGTCATAGTAAAAAGATCGGGGCTGGTCTCTTACCATGTACGTCATAATGGTAAGGTGTATAAGAAACATGTTGATCACATCATTTTGCGAAACGTGACTGCTAGTGAAGGACAGGGAACGAGTAAGGAAGATAGGAATAATATTGATAATTACATATCAGACTTCAACATAATCCCGTATAGCGAGCCTTTAACTAGGGAGGAAGTCCACAGCGATGAGAATAACTCGGGAAACAACGACAGCACTGATCATATAGCTGCACGTGCAAACATATCACATGGCAACAGATTAGCTGTTGAAGAACAGAACGAACATGTTACGCCAAAACGCGTGCGCACACAGGTTCAACGTTTTGTTGTCACGTAATATTCATTACTAATCCTAAGCCATGGAAGTTCTAGATTTAAATACCTACCTACCTAATGTTAAACCATATTCGCTTACATCATTTAAGTACATTTATATTTAAGTAGGTACTACTAGATTAATGTGTTATTTTTCATGTTGCAATGTAAATAATTAGGATAAATTAACCATAGTGGATAGTTAAGTAAATATTCGTTTAGTTCAGGTATAAGTAACGGAATTGTTAAACTTGTTATGCTATAAGTAGTATATGTATTAATTAAATTAAGCTGACTGTTGATAGGTATGTAAATCGTTAAGTATCATATTATGTACTGTGTAAGTAGATACCTATAGGTAGGTGCATAAAAGAAAATTTGTTAAGGTAACTTTTAAACAGAGGTGTGAAGATGTTATGTATGTAGATCTAAGGTAGGTTTCTATTAAATAGTATTAATGAGTATCGTGCGGGTACTCAATAAAAAGTCAGTCTCGTTTCAATGGTGGTTTCATTCAGTTTCGTATTAAACAATAATAATAATAATAATGCTGGACAATCCACACAGCATCATCTAGCCCCAAGCTAAGCAGAGCTTATGTGTTATGGGTACTAGATGACTGATATCCTACATACAATACATTACATATGTATATAGATATTTTTTATTATACATAGAAAATACCCAGAGCACCCGGAATAAATATTTGCAGATCGTACAAACATTTATCCCAAGCCGAGAATCGAACCCGCAACCTCTTGCGTCGCAGGCGGACATTCGCCCGCCGCGCCACATCGGTCGTCATATCAAACAAATTAAAGTCAAATTAACATAGACTTAACCTTTTATGTTCTCTCACAGAGCTATGTACATAATGTATACTCGTAGCTGTAGCTACTACAAACTGACTCGCCAATTACAGGTAAACTCGTTACCATGAGGCAGATGGTTGCATGAATGGATTTTAGCCGCTGAAATCCAATACAAGTGTATCCTTTGTGAATGGAAGCTAAATGCTGCGCTGCAGGCTCGGCCTTTGTAAACCAATGCATATACTCGTACGTACGCAAATAAGACTTAAAAACACGAAACAGTTCTCTAATTGCTCATGTGGAATAATAAAAATTAACATTTTGAACATTATTTTCTTTATGAGTGGCTTTATTGTGCAGACATTATTGAATACAGCCGTTTTTGTATGATTCTCAATTACGTCATTTTATAAAGATTTTTTGCCTTCGTACGAAGTTCTTTTTGTTCTTATTTATTTCACAACTAACGATAGCGAAACAAGAATTTGATTGCCTAAATTGGATTTGTTTGAAATCTCAGTTTCAAAGAATGCTATCTGAAAATTGACACGATATAAACTTGAATCTGAAGATATTTCCTTATAATTGGGCCTCTTATGTTAAGTTGTTAGAAAGGTACAAAAAACGGTAAAAAGGTAATTCATTTAAGTAGATGCAATCTTTTACAGCTTGTATCTGCATCTCACTTGCGCATGTTCAACGCTTGAGCGAGGCAGACGATGCAACAATCAACTTTAAAGTCAAAAAGATTTAATATATTTTGTATGATGTTACTATCACTGACAAGAAAACATTGCCTTGAAAGTTACATTTTTTAGGAGCGTACCCTATGCTCTGGTCTATGTCCGTCAATCAAAAGGTGTCTATGTACATTACATTTTTTGGTTTATCGGTACATGTCATAGTTGTTTGACTAAAAAGTTAAAACAAGCTAAAAAGTTGACAAGCTAAAAAGTTTGTAAGGCTAAAAATTTAAATCTTAGCAGTCTTTTGCAAAGTTAATAAGAAATCAGTCAGCAATATTAATGCATTTCGATGCTATTTACTGGTAAAGGTAGTGACCTGAATCTCCAAGACTGAGCTGAAAATTGAATTAACGCCATCGCTTTGCCTATCGAGCGCTATTTACGTCTTGAAGAGAGATTGCGCATTGCAAATGAGTTTAAAATCTTATACTTAGTTTATTTTACCTCGTTTTGTCTATCAAAATGTATTGTAGTCTGATTAAAGTAGCACTACGAGGTATTTTATTAGTCTGCTGGTCGTAAAACGTAGAAAGCGCATGCAAATTTAAAGAGACTGCAAGCTGGTGCCTGCTTAAAGAAATAAAATCTCCTTTGTGGTATAGACAGGACCTTTCCATCACCTTCCGCTATATACCAAACCGAAACCGAAATCCTCATTAGATGTCTACATAAGATCCGCGGTCAGCGATGATAATAGTAAATAATCTTGGCGAAAGTTCCAATATTACTTACATCAGCTCACTTTATTTTTTTATTTTTTTTTAAATACAACTTGCTGATGAAACAAGCAGATGGCCCACCTGATATTAAGTGGTTACCATCACCTATAACAAAGGATTGCTTCGTAGGTCACGCTCGTTAGGAACGTCACCTACGATGCACTACTCAGCGTACATGAACCTGAGGCATGCAGGTGTTAAGCCTCATGTGCCTGTAATTTCACCGGCACCTGCACCCTTCAAACCGAAACACATCAAGCTGCTTGACGGCAGAAATAGGCAGGGTGGTAGTACTGCCCCGGACGAACCCTTCACAAAGAGCTCTAACTACTACTGTCAAAGTTTAAAACTTTATTTGAAATCCTGTCTTGAGTCAACATTATTTCAACCTTGTCATCTTTTTCTTAATTCAGAGAAAACAGTTATTGAATAACTGAATATACTAATCTACTTCTATCAATGACTATTATAAATACTTCATATTTTTTGCAATAGTTTCCGTTATCAAAAATACACATATATATAAAAATAAAGCTAACAAAATTGTAAGATGTCGTAAAACAATACAAAGAGAAAAATCTCTCCACCGCAGGCTATTATCATCGGAAAAAAACACAATCAACAAAAATAAGGCCACCATTTTTCGATTGCCGACAATATCTCCCAAAAGGTTGTTATCAATTCCAATAAATGCCTTTCTTTTATTTCAAACGGGAAGGAAAAAAAGGAATTACAACTGAATATCTGAAATTCTCATTAAAATTCCATTACGGCGTCGAATCGAAAGACTATGGAATTTTTATGTTATAAATATTTTGTGAACGACGTCATTTGACGATAATAATAACAAAACAGCTACAAAAATATTACAGAAAATTGAAAATTAAATACTAAACGCTAGTGGAATACTAGTGACTTTGCTTGTTTTTTTACAATCTGCTGCATCCCTAATCCCTCGAAAAGAATATTTTTAGTTCATAAAGCAATGGAACAAGCCGATTTTTTATATACAACTTGCTGATGGAACAGGCAGATGACCCACTTGATAATAAGTGGTTACCATCACCTAGAATAAAGCAAGCTTCAGGAATATGCCCTACAATGCACTGCTTTGCGTCTATCAACCCGTAATATACAGTTCTCAAGCCTCAATCACAGCAACTCAGCAAGCTGCTTGGCGGCAGAAATATCACACAGTTCCGCATAGGTTAGTCACTCAGTTACAGAAGAGATATATAGATTACCCATTATAGATATTTATTCCCCTGCGGTTTTAGATTCTACGAGCTACTGCGACACCAACATGTCAATACTGAGGTCGGTGGCCTTGATTGTTTGTACAAGACATTATTTTATTAAAAAAATGAAGTGCTACTTGATTCTTTTAGTAGAATAATGTTCATGCGGCTCGGCATTTTTTTTACTCGTTCAAGTAAAGTTGAATCTCGATTCAGTTTTGAGTGTAGTTCAGGAATGCAAGTTTAAAGGTAGCATATAAAGTAATGCGACACTGAAAGCCATGCGCTATATTCACAAAATAGACTTTAGAGACCTAAAGTACCTTTATGGAAGAATAAATACACTATTACTAACAAAATCTATGTAACTTCAAGTAGTTACACCATGTATTTGTCTCTATCGATTTAATTTGAAATTTCCTGTTAGTTTAAAAGACAAAACACTAGTGCGAAGAGTGCCGTACTATTCTCTATGATAAAAACGGTATAAAATGAGCCCCCTTAAATATTTATTTTATGGCTGTGAAAGTTTCAACTCTTTTACTATCAAGGTTCATGAGATCAGGCTTTATCTCTGACAGACGGACGGACAGACAGACCAACAGACAGCGAAGTCTTAGTAATAGGGTCCCGCTTTACCCTTTGGGAATGAAAAAATAATGTAACAAACATTTTCTTTTATAGGGTTCCGTATCGCACATAGCTTTACTATCGCCGTAGCTTTGCCTGGAAGCTTACCTTTACAGTACCCAGGCACCAGCATAATTTTATTGGTAGATTGGAAACTTTGGTATTCCCAGATCAATATGAAACTTAATTGGAACGATTGGGACTTGAATTGTTAATTCAAAAGTTTATAGATACAGCACCCTTAGGATCGGGTTTTGACTAGAACTACTTTTTATGTACCACTAGCTGATGAAACAATGAGGTGACCCACTTGATGTTAAGTGGTAACCGACACCTCATGTAATGCATGCAACAAAGCATGGCCTCACAGGTTACATACGTTAAGATTACAATATTATCCAATATATTACAACTTACAAGCTTAACTTACTTAACTTACAAGCGTCTCTTAGTATTATTAAGAATCTTTGCTTATCAGATAAGTCTTCATCTCATTGGCTGAAGTCACAGTGACAGCTTACACTGGCAAACGAGTAGTAGTAGAGCTCTTAGTGAAGGGCTCGTCCGGGGAAGTACTACCACCATGCCTATTTCTGCCGCCAAACAGCTTACTGTGTTCCGGTTTGAAGGGTGTGGGTGCCGGTGAAATTACAGGCACACGAGGCTTAACACCTGTATGCCTCAGATTGATGGACGCAGAGCTGTGTATTGTGGGTTACGTTCCTAAAGAACGTGACCTTCAAGGCAATGCTTTGTTATAGGCGATGGTAACCACTTAACATCAGTCGGACCATATGCTTGTTTCATCAGCACATTGTATAAAAAAAAAGCGATATATCCAATATCTTACAAGCGGATGCTTGTAACCGGGCATAATTCTGTGTTAGTTTGTGTCTTGTTTATTTTCATGGTAATTATAAGTAAATTAGGGAAAGTTCAGTGAACGTGAAATTAATAGACGTAACTAAGATCTCTCAAAGAACTCTAAGATGTATCTCCTTGGGGCAAATCTCTTAGTGCTTTCGGTTGGTTGCAAAAATGTTAAGCCCAAGTTTCGAACTGCGATTTTTCCTTATGAAAGGCTCGTCCGGGAAGCACTACCACAATGCTTTGACGACCGATGTGGCGCGGTGGGCGAACGTCCGCCTGTGACGCAGGAGGTAGCGGGTTCGATTCCCGCCTTGGGATAACTGTTTGCACGATCTGCAAATATTTATTCCGGGTGCTCTGGGAATTTTCTATATATAATAAAAAATATCTATATATTATGTGATGTATTGTATTAAGTATATCAATCATCTAGTACCCATAACACAAGCTCTGCTTAGCTTGGGGCTAGATGATGCTGCGTGGATTGTCCAGCATTATTATTATTATTAATAAGTAATCTTAGAATTTTCGTTGACATTTATTCCCGTATTGACATGACTTCTGAATTATTCTGTAACTAATATTTTAGTTTTGTGTTTGTTCTTTGACTGATGTAACTGGGTTATCCGTTCAGCCAAAGTAAATAAATAAGTAAATAAAAATCAAGTCGTAAGCTTATTAATTAGTAACCAGTTCAAACTTTTGATGACTATACAATTTTTTTCACTACGGCCCGTTTGTACGGACCGTAGGGGAAAAATTTGGTTAAAATTAGGTTTCTAGGTATGTACCTAGAAACAGACCTTATAGTATTTTGCATGATTAACATAATCGATAATAATTATAAAAGCTTTGCTCTGACTAACTAACTAGCAAATTTTCTGGGAGTAGGTATTTGTTTTAATGCGTAGAGGTGTACTATGAAGGATGATCAAGATTATCCCTTTTTTTGTTGGGAAAATAAACTGTAAAAGCTGACTTCGTCTGCTCCCAATAACTCTCAATGATTTACGCTTTGCAGTCGCTTTAACTGTGCCTCAGCTTTAAGCGTTGAATATAACACAGAGTTTACAAGATTGCAAGATTTTGCAGTAATCTCTACGAAAAAGCTATCTTATAGAGCGCTTGCAAATTATGTAACAATCTATCGTGCTCTAAAGATTTATTTAACTAATCCTGATAGATCTTAATATGGACGTTTGACAATCGTATTCCAAACGTATCAAAACCCTACGATGGATGATCCTAGATGGATGTTTGTTACTCTTTCACGCTCTAACCAGTGGACCGATTTGCATGAAAATTGGAATAATTATGGGTTGAAACCTGGATTAACATATACGTTACTTTTTATCCCATCATACCTATTTCTACCGCCAAGCAGCTTGCTGAGTTCCGGTTTGAAGGGTGTGTGTACCGGTGAAATTACAGGTACGCGAGGCTTAAATCCTATATGCCTCATGTTGATGGACGCTGAGCAGTGTGACCTACGAAGCAATACTTTTTTATAAGCGATGGTAACCACTTAACATCAGGTGGGCTATCTCCATCCATCAGCAAGTTGTATAAAATGAGGTGATATATTTCTCAGTCTAAAAATTCCGAAAACCTTCTAAAGTAAATGTTCTCCACATAAGTGCTCACATTCAAAAGCGGCTTTTCTGTTGCATTATCTGTTTGAAAACAAAGATGGCTACGGTACGGCACAAAGCGGCGCCTTTGATGTTAAAAAAGCCACTTGAAGCTGCCGAGCACAATGCAGCCGCCGGACTAGTTGACACTGATCTAGATAGTGCTTTTTAGTGTACAATACGATAGAAACAGAATATTTCAGTTTTCATATCGCTTTAACCGTAACGAAAGCTGACAGTTGAGATGCTGGTAGCTTTGTATATCAACTCCAAAAAACGATAAACGCAGTTTCAAATTTTTTTGAGTTACACTGCGGAGTAACTCGATAACCTTTTCACAGTCACGTCGATAATAACAATAACAAATAAATATTTGTGGATATTCATTTCACGCTCACAAGCGCTCAAAACTAAGCAAAGTTTGTGCAAAAAAAAACCAGACAACTGATACCTAATACTTTTTTTGGAAATACATACATAATAATAATTAATATTTGTGGATATTTTTTACACCACATCATAATAATATAGCCCCAAGCTAAGCATAGCTTGTACTATGGGAACCAGATGACTGATAATAGAATACTTATATAAGTTTTTTTTTGTATGTACATACTTAGAATACATTATAACACCAAAGCAGAGATCAAATATCTCTGTCACCAAACAAATGTTTGTCCTCGGTGGGGATCGAATCCACAACCTACAGGTGAAATTGCAGACACGAGGCCTAACACCGATTTGCCTCAGGTTGATGGATGCAGTGCAGACCTAGGAGGCCATACTTTGTTATAAATGATGATTACCACTTAACATCAGGTGGGCCATATCCTTGTTCCACGAGCAGTAGCATAAAAAATCTACTTAAAGTATTGTGATGCGTTCACACAGACAGGTTTTACAGACACCCGCGCGCGCGTCCTTGCTGAGCCATCTAAGAGATGGCAGTATGTGTTATTCCACGGCCCAGCTGGCCGTCTAAGGGCTAACATTAGTTAGATCATCTGTTTGTTCAGACAGCAAACGCTATAAAAAAAACTGTAGGTGATTTGTACGCAAATAGAACCATATTCCCACCACGCATATACCAATTTCTCAACACAACCTTGAACAAGGTTACGCTCGGTTCGACTTTCGCTCAGTAAAAATTAACATGTTTTAGGTTGTAGCTATGTAATACGTCAACGTCATCATCAGTCATGCTGTCTCGCAAATCAAGGGTTGCCGTATAAATTGTTTACCATAGTAGGTTGCGCTATAGTATTTCACATTATATAAAAAAATATACTGTCTTCCGGTTTGAAGGGTGGGGGTGCCGGTGTATTACAGGCACATGAGGCTTAACACCTGTATGTCTTAGGTTGATGGACGCTGAGAAGTCCATCGTCAGTGACATTCCTAACGAGCGTGACCTACGAGGCAATGCTTTGTTATAGGTGATGGTAACCAATTAACATCAGGTGGGTCATCTGCTTGTTCCATCAACAAGTTGTATAAAAAAAACATCACTTTGTAAGTCACTTTGAACTGCACAAACATGTCAAAATCCATAGTTGCGGAATTACAGGTACATGTGGCATAACACCAGTATGCTTCAGGTTGGACGCAGTACATCGTAGGGCACGTACCTAAAGTGTGTGACCTACAAGGCAAATGCTTCATTATAGGTGATAACACTTAACATCAGGTGGGCCATCTGCTTGTGCCATCAGTAAGTGACAATCAAAAACACTTGTACTGTTTGATATAGTTGACGTAAAGCTATAATAAATGTAAGATACTAGATTACTTGAGACATTTTTGCAAATGACTTTTGGTAGAAGTTTCTCTGATTGTACTGGCAATACTGACTGATATTGACAGTAGTCTGCTTGACAGACAAGATGGCCGACAGTCGGACGTTCAGTTAGGAAAGAGCGGTAGGAAACGTGGCAGTCTGTCTTGGGATCGGGTCGGAGTCAGTCGATAGTTTTGTAAAGTAAAGGAATGTGATGTGCTTTAATAGAGATTCATGTCAGTACCTTTTTGTAATACGATCTAATCAAATGGCAGACTATTTAAAATATTGGTTTGGTTTTGCTATCCCAGTATCTGGAGGGAGTCCCCCTTACAAGCTAGAAAAAGTTTAATACTCAAAACTTACAAAAAGTTAGCATATTACCTTACGTTAATTTATACTATTTGCAGTCAACTCTGAACTTACAAAAGTAGAAACAAAATTACACTGAAGCTTATACCAATTCAAATAAAGATGAAAATCGTTGATTAAAAAAAATGTTCTTTCGTGAACTTGTTTTGTTTCCCGTTTCAGATTCTGAGGTAATCCTAATTGAATTTCGGCCGCAATCAACTTGTTATTCCAAAGGTGGTATTCCTGTGGCTCGATAGAAAGATTTGTTCTATAGATTATTATTGAGTGAGATCACGTGAGTTTCCTAGTAGAATAGAATAGACTACTAGAGCTTTTAGTGAAGGACTCGTCTGGAGAATACTCAATATTCAATACATTTATTGCTTTCACATGGTTTGAGTCGATACAAACATTTTTCTTATATGTTAGTAGCACATGGACCCTGAATAGGGTATAGCAACATGGAACCAGGCCGAGATAGATTATAAAGTAGGTAGGTACATGTAATATTTTAGAATAGTAGGATTCGTGATTTTGCGTGACATTTTAATTTGGCTAATTACACATTTTAACACGGACAGACAGACAGACAGCGGAATCTTAGTAATAGGATCCCGTTTTACCCTTTGGGTACGGAACCCTAAAAAAGAGACGTGTTTTATGTCAGAGGGTAGTATCTCGGTGGTATAACTTATGTCTCTTACAATGACATTTGTCGAACAATTCAGAGAATACCTCCTGTTGATCAAATTTAGTAATTTTCTTCTTACGAGGGCGGTTATTGAGTTTTTTATGTAACTTTCCATCAAAATAGCAATTTGATTGGTAAAAGATTTAATTTTGGTAGTACTTTGATGACTACAAAGAGAAAGAGCTATTATTAAACAGTGCTAAGTTTGAAGCAGGCGTGAGAACCAAGGCCACCGATATAGCTCTCAGAGTCAGCAGAAGCAGCATTGGGCAGGCCATATAGATTGTAGTACCGCTAACAACTAGGGAATAAAGTTTTTTTAATGGCGACCGCTAACCGGAAGACAAATCGTAGGACGCTCTTCTACCCGATGAACTGACAACATTGTTAGAATCATCCCATTCTTGACATCCATTTATTTTCTTTAAATTATTAATATCATACTAATATCCTACTTCATATTATAAATGTGAATGACAGTTTGTTTGTTACGCTTTCACGCAAAAACTACTTAACCGATCATCATGAAACTTTGTACACATATTCTTGGACGAAGTAACATATATTATATTATACAGGATACTTTAAAAAACTTTGTTGACGAAAGATTCATTGCGAGCGAATCCGCGGGTAAAAGTTAGTATTTCATAACACAGGTCCTCCTGCGGTGTGGGTTGTGGTTTCGATTCACACTGACTAAACCACGGGTTTCCTCACAATGTTTTCCCTCACCGTTTGAGAGCACTGGTATTGCGCATAAACATTTTTCAATAAGAAAAATCCATTGGTGCACAACCGGACTTGAACCCATGACCACGACCACGACCACGACGATCAGAAGGCAGGGTATCTCTCACTAGACCACCGGAAAATATACAGAAAGCTTTAGCTGCAAAACACTTAGAAGATAACTCATAATAGTGGATTCGCTAAGCTTAACTTTTTGTAAAAGCTGCAATTTCTCATTCCTTTGTACTATCATGCTCTTTACCGAAGATAAGATAGATTGTTCTAAACTAAAACAGTGCTGGTTTTGAATCGCAGCCAAATAGAAACTAATAGCATGGCTAAGTATGAAAAAGATTTTTCTGTTTTATTCTGTGTGGGATGTGTTCAACGACAGAAATTTATGCACAAATTTTCAATCTCCGTGAATTTAACAATACTAACAATATCATGCATCTACCATGTTTGCAGAGGCGCGAGTTGATAGTCTTTATGCCATCATTCACAAAATAACAGCCTCATTGCTCGGTATACTGCGAATCAGCACCAACAGTATCCTGTTGGTTATACCTGATAGATATGACTTGCTTATCATGAAGTCATTCATTCAAGCCCTGATTAGATAGTCTCATGACTATGTCTCATAGTCAGATGGCTATGGGGTTGAGACACGTGTTAAGATTATTTGTTTTATGTATTTGTTGTTCCTTTGTATTCCAAAAATTCTGCCATTAGTCTAATACTAAAATCTATACCTAATATACTAATAGTAATATTATAAAGGGGAATTTTTTTATTGTTTGTTTGTTTGTTAGGTCGCTACGTTGCTTGCGTAGCATTCTATTTCGTAGCAGCTGCTACGTCGTAGCATACTAAGCCTAACTATAATTTTTAGAAGTTGGCTTCTTGTTTTTAGTGGCTTTCGAACAGTGGCAAGCAAATAATATTGAAAAGTAGCTAGATTTATTTAATTTAGTATAAAAGTAGATTGTTACACAAAAGATTAATTGTTTTTTTATCTTTGAGGGAAACATTCATGAGTGAATCCAAAGCAAAAAAAACTATTTATAATTAATCAAATCTAATAAATTTTGTCATATACTAAGTAGTACTAGAGCCCTTAGTGAAGGAATCGTCCGGGGAAGTGCTACCACCATGCTTATTTCTGCCGCCAAGCAGCTTGCTGTGTTCCGGTTTGAAGGGTGCGGGTGCCGGTGTAATTACAGGCACATGAGGCTTAACACCGGTATGCCTCAGGTTGATGGACGCAAAACAGTGCATTGCAGGGCACGTTCTTAACGATTGTGCAAGGTTATGCTTTGTTATAGGCAATGGTACACATCAGGTGAGCCATTTGCGTGTTCATCGATTACATAAAACAAAAAAAAAACAAAAAACAGCATAAATAGTTGTGTAGTCGAGTATTTTAATCGCACTGTGTCATAATTCCTTTTATTTTTAATAATGTAAGCTTAGGGATATAGAGAGAAAAAATCGAACGAGCTAGGAAAACTGCTTTTAATTTATTTCACCCCCACGGCAATAAAGCTGCAGACGAAAATTTAAGTGGGAGAAGTAGAAGTGGGAGCGGAAGTGGTAGTAGGACAGGAAGTGGAAGTGGAAGCAGAAGTAGAAACGGAAATTCAAATGGGAGCGGAAACAGAATAAACTAAACTACAAGAAAATAATAATACATACATATGTGTCGACATTTTTACACAACATCATCTAGCCCCAAACTGAGCATAGTTTGTACTATGGGAACCAGATAACTAATAGAATACTTGTATACTTTTTTTAAACACATACTTAATATAACATATATCACCAGGCAGAAGTAATAGAGCCGTTTCTCTGTACGCTGTGTAATGTAATAGCTGGACATTAATTCTGATCAGGCAGTGTGTACGGAGGGTAAACATTAGTTTGCCCTAATTCTAAGATAAGTTCCGTCATTATATAAAAGTTAATCAACGGATTAATAACAACTTTGCGGTTATTGCGGTTGAGTTATGATTAAAGTTTTATTCGTTTTAGGCCGGTTATTGCAACAAATCAAATTTAAATAAATGATTACTTTATTTTTCTCATCAACTCTAACTGCTGGACTAAGGCCCATATTTGGGAGGGATTTAGTCACCACGTTTTGGTGTGCAGGCGAGTTGGTGACAAACAGGCAGCAACTCGGCTGCACATATAATGAAAGCGCAGTTTATTCATTTACCTCCTCCTCCTGCCCATTGAAAGTTTGTCCGAAAGAGATGGCTTATTACAATAAGGCCCTCCATTGTGCCTAATTGCCCATTTTTAAACTGTATTATACTGTGGTGTACAATGAATAAATACTCTTTCTTTTGTTATGAGTTTAAGCGGACACAACTTCGTTTAAAAATATAGAGACTAAGGTCTGGTTCCCGTAGTACAAGCAATGCTTAGTTTAGGGCTATATAGCGTTATGCCTAATGTATGTCAATATTTATTTATGAATGCAATAATCATTTTAAAAAAAAACTCAAAGGTGCGGAAGTAATGTTGCTACAAGCTTATGACAAAACGTTTCTGAAACATCATGGTTTAAACGATTGTGGTAAACCATCCTGCGTAGTGTAATAATATAAGTGAATTGTGACTAAAGGATCTTTAGATGTAATTTTACGTAAGTACGTTTTCGTTATTACGCTAGTAAATAGACGTTAACGACGTATCCCGTTTCCCACTAACAACGGTATACCTGTCTTAAAAATAGGACATAGTTGTTATACCATGAAAAACAACAATCAAAGTTTTGTGCTAACATTTCGAGTTTCACTGCGCCGGATGCTAGATACCGACAACTCTACTATAGAACGATTACTGAGTTGCCACGCAGTCCTAAAAACGTCAAAAGGAAGGTCTGTTTTTCATTTTTCATGGTACACCAACCCGCTATTACAGACGAAATGTCCTACAGTGCTGACAAAGGTAGATATTTGCGGGTCTAATATCGCAATTTTCTGTGTACTATAACGTCATGTCTGACGATCGATGTGGCGCGGCGGGCGAATGTCCACCTGCGACGCAGGAGGTTGCGGGTTCGAATCCTGCCTCGGGATAAATATTTGTACGATCTGCAAATATTTATTCCAGGTGTTTTGGGTATTTTTTTTGTATACTAAAAAAATATCTATGTACGTAATTATATTGTATTAAGTATATCAGCCATCTAGTACTCATAACACAAGCTCTAGAGGCTAGATGATGCTGTGTGGATTGTCCAGCATTATTATTAAGTAAGCAGCCTTTCGCATATATTGTAGATAATTTTTAGTTTTTTTAAAAATACAACTTTTTTAAGCCATGGAATGCTGTACTAACTGGAAGAGAAGTAGACTTCCCCAGCACCTATTCCATCCTCACAGCTTAGCTTTAATGCACAGGAAAGACATGCGGTTTCCTATAGCATTGCCTTGCAAGACACGTTAGTTAGGAACGTGCCCTATGTAGCACCCACACCCTTGAAACCAGAACACAGCAAGGCCTATCAGCAAGTTTAAGGGCTTGATACTTCGAAAGTAGCGTAGCACGTCAAACCGTGTCCTATGAAAATCCTCAAGATGGTGTAAACTGGTTTGAGCATACCAAAATTATAAAATAACCGAACCAACTAAGAAACAAAGTAATATTTTCTCTAATGTGCTCATAAGTAACACAAGACACAGAGCGTAGGAAGCGTACCAGAATAAATAACAGTACTCATGCACAAACTTCACTCTTTCAACACAAATTTAATAACTGTTTTAACTAAAAATAGTCCAATCTATAAAGACCTACACTAGAAAAGCTACAAATATTATTTTGACCAGTAAGTGAATACATAGATTTGACGACTGATGTGGTGCGGTGAATGTTTGCCTGCGACGGAGGATGGTTGGATTTCCGCCTCGGGATAAAGGTTTCTACGATCTGCAAATATTTTATATTTTTGTTTTGATTGACTGGCATATAGACAGCGCACAGCCCAAACCACTGGTCGTAGAAACATAAAATTTTAGGTCAGTCAGTCAGTCAGGACAAAGATTGTAATTAATTGGTAATAGATTACTATGCATTTGAATAAATATCCTTTGATTTTGAGTTAGTATTTTTGATAAAAAAAAGACAAACCAATGACAAGAAGAGTTTTTTAGCTGCAACGTTTCTTAGTAAAGAGAAGAGTGTTTACGTGCATTGTAATATTAAACCTTAAGACACAGTAATGGAGTCTGTTTTGCTTTGAAATATGATGTGAGAGATACCGTACCGTTCTGTACCATGGTAACTGTAGCTGGCATGAGCACAAAGAAAGGATTAAGTAGGTTTGCACTGCACAATCGGAACAAAAGAAAGCACATTATATAGGTAAGCCTTATTTTAATTAAGATGCCGTTATGAGTGTACCATTATAAACAGACATTTTAAAACATTAGTCTAAATATCGTACCGTTATTGTTTAACACCAAAGACGTATATACTTTTAGAATAATTTTAAAATACAAATTGGTATTTTGTTCTAAATCATCATTACCGTCATAAATAGTATTTAAGAAAAGGCAAATAGACAGACTCGTCTTTTGAAAAAAATGCTTGTATGTTTGTAAGATTGTTTGTACACGCATCACGCAAAAACAACTGAATTAATGTTGATACAATTAGCAGAATTAGCTAGCTTACAGTCTAACTTAAAACTCTAAAATGGGTTTAAATAGGGGGATGAAGTTTGTATGAAAAACTACAGTAACTACGCTACCAAAGTCGCGAGCAGGTCCGCTAGTAGAAGAGAAATTGAGTATAGCTCATATGAACTTACTCTTAGAATAGAAAGTGTGAAAAAAATATAATAAACTTTTCTAGAAGATCAATTAGCCACGTCAAACAGACACTCATGCAGGCACCTACAAGGTGTAAAGGCGAATCGCCTCGTTTGAAGTCGCGACGCGACGCTTCAGACGCACTTACGCGTCTCTTGACATCAAAGGCGATCTTGTGATAAGCATAGTCTGCAGTATCCTTAGCACTGGTAAGGTTGCTTCTTGTAAACGTCAAATAAAAATAATATACCGAACCAGTATAGTGCCGTTCAGTTAAATTGCTAATTAGTCAGTTAACTATCTAATCTGATTTCATAGAAAAAATCATACTGCCCACTACGGGGTCTGTGACCGTCCGTTTTGCAACTTACCGTGCGGAGTTAAATTAAATAATATATTTATTGCGTTTATGTTGTGCCCTGTTGTATAACCCCTGGCGGTATAGAACAAGCACTTTAAAGTGTTTTACTTACGTTTGTTCATTTTATATTGATAATGATGATCATTTTGTTAGAATCACGACAATCATCATTGACAGTGGCGAGTACAAATACAGTGGCTAGTACCTATTGCAATAAATATCGCTATATTGTACTGTTGTTTAACTATTTTGCTAAACACTCGACCATTGTAAATCAGCTTGAAGAACGCAGTAGCGCAGTTCAGGAGTATTATTTTTAAATGAGGGCACCGATGGTTTAGTTTGAGTGACCTCGTCTTCTGATCGTGAGTTCGAGTCCGGTTGTACCTACATCAATAGATTTTTCCATCAAAAAGTTGGTATGCGCAACACCAGTGCGCTCAAACGGCAAAAGAAAACACCTTGAGGAAACCAGTTAGTATTCTAACAGCAGCGATGGGCTTGTAACCTGTCACGTAAGGAATACTAACTACTGCAATATGTGGTACAAAATATAGTCTTTTCTGTAAACACTGACTTCCTAGGGATTAAAGTCGTGAAGCTATTTTTTTTTAATGAAGCCAGTAATTTTGGAAAGACCAATTCGGTAGTTCAGAATTGGTGCTAAGGTTACACTGCAGTTTTATTCGCCTGAGTATTGTCAACGGTTGAAGTGAATAGGTAGGTGCTACAGTGTGAGCTCTTCTTTATGATTTCGGTCGAGTATCCACTTGTATACGCCTATATTAGGCCCCTAAGCACTTGCTCCAAAAACGATGGTAACGATACCAAAAATTTACATTTTCCGATTTTTCTTTGAAAATTAGTTATTTTAATGTCAAGAAAGCTTATATTTTGGTGTGTAGCGTATAAGAATGTTTTGAGCATTTACTGCGTCATCAGGTTCAGGCGTTTCAGGTTTTAAAAACCAATAAAAAAGTGTTTTTATGTTAGTGTCTATGGAGCCTGTTGATCACAGTCGTCGTAGTCGCCTTTTAATTATAAATTTGCAAAACCAGCGAACCTATGCTTATATGATTTTCCACACAAAAAAAATCAAATTCTTGGAGTGCGAACTTTTAAAACTCGTTGCATAGAGCGTTGAAGTTGAGAGTTGATAGTTTTTTTACATATTTCATACACCTACTATTCTTTGACTACAATCTCACCTGGTAAGTGACGATGAAGCAAGACGGCTCTATTCACTCTTGTCTTGAAAAGATTCAGATTAAAGTCCTTGTAGTTTCAAAAACTTTGTAACGAGTCAATCAGAAAAATAGCTATATAATATAAATATAGATATCTAACTTGCTAGTGTATACTGTAGTATAATTTGCTATTTGTAAACTCAACTGTCTCTTTTAACGTACCTACTGTATGCCTATAGAAGCCTATAGAAATAAACCAAATACTGTTTTAGTTTTGAAGAAATACTATCTTAACTTTTTTATCGAAATAACTAACTCACAACTGCTACTCAGTTTTAATTTTTGTAACGTATCTATGTTTTTATAAACCCCTGTTTTAAGCTTCAATAAACATTGTAATTTATATTTTTTGACATCTGAACGTAGCAGTACAAAACGGTACATTTCTTACTTTACGTATTTTATCACACCTCTGTGGAAAAAACCCTGAAATTATATCTAGTATCTACCAAATATGCGGGTGTCCACCTTTGCAATCTTATCCCGTATTTTTTGTCGTCAAATCTGATCGAGTCTTCGCTTTGAACATTTGAGAGCAAAGGATCCACTGAGTGGCTCTCTGAAACTTGAAAGGAAGATTTCTGCTGTCAGTACTTAACCATCGTGAATTTAGGAGAAAATATATTTTTGAAGGCTTTTTCCTTGTATTTAGGACGATAGTATAAGCTATATTTAACTATAAATTATTAAAAGCAATAGAAGTAAGTACAAAACTTATTATTTAATTATAACTTTACAGAACATTGTTTTTGAGAGCACCGCTAAATATAGGCTTTCCACTAACGTTTCCAAGAAGATCAACCGACATGGTGAGAGGTTGTCCAACGTTTCGTCTTTCGTTTCGTGGTCACCATTTGATTTTGCCTTTATTCCCTAGCGGGTTTCAGTTCTACGAGCTATGTGGCCTCCCCATTGCCACGTTAACTTACTGTTTCTGAAATTTATGTCGGTGACTTTGGTTCTTTCTACAGATTTCTTTATTTGATGAATCATTTCATTCATAGGTTTTTAGATTTTATAATTGTTATAAATTCAGTTCAATTACATTTTGTTCACGAAAAAAAAATTTATAAGCGAAGTTGCGCACGTTTTGCTAGCTCATACATAAATTTTTTAAGCAAGAGAATATTCTTTGTAGGTATTATAAGCGATTTTAAATGAAGGAATTCGGAACGATTCAACTAATTGGGTTGGTACTTCGGTCATGAAATACAAAAATGGGTCGCGATATTATTTATTGTGAACGGGAATTGAAGAGTTTCAATTATAGATACGATTGTTGGAGAGATGGAGCTTTTGATGCAGACTCTTTCGGAACTATTCAAATGGAACTCTAGAATCAGTTAATAAAAATAAATGAAAATAACTTGATTGTACAGACAGTTGCACTAAAATGTATAGAATTCGTAACTTTCACAACGGTTACAGCATAAAAATGAGCTCTTACACCTCAAAACTAAAAAATATTGAAATTAGTTGATGACCTCACTTATTTTTGGAATAATTGGCACGTAATATTTGTAGCACCGCTGTGAAGCTATTTTAAAAATTAAGAATTGTATACATTCTAGTGCAGCGGACTGTACATACACCAGACACTAGTAACACGAAAACAACATAAAAGGAACAGTTATAAAATGAAGTCCAGTTGAAGTGACCTCATCTTCTGAATCCAGTCGTTTTCTAAAGAAAAATTTATTGGTGCACGACTGGATTCGAAACCACGACTTTAATCTTTGACTTTTAACTTTAAGACTTAAATTTTTCTAAAGAAAAATGTATGTGCTTAATACCAGTGCCCTCAAATGGCAAAAGAAAACATCGTGAGAAAACTAGTTAGTATTCTAGAAGTAGCAATGGGCTTGCCATGTATGGAATACTAATTTCTGCAAAATTTGGGTGGTGGTGTCAAATGTAATATTTGGACGTACACTCCCAAGACTAGTCAAAGAATCCAAAGGTTCGTTCTACTTGGTAGGCCTAAAAAATCTGATGGATATCTATCGTGCCTGAGATTTAATAGTCGTTATACTGCCTAAAGAATGATTAACAAACAAAACAAACAAACAAACAAAAACAAAAACAAACAAACAAATTAACAAACAAACAAACAAACAACAAATTAACTAACAAATTTATTTAAAAAAATAACAATAAAGAGTAAAAGGTAAGGTAAAGCTGAAAAAAAAGTAGTAGCAAATTTGCTTTCTAACTCAAACTCGTCAAAATTTTTAAGTTTTAGTTCTAGCTGAAAGTTTGAGTGAACTTTCAAGTTCAAACGTTTGAAAGTTTCAAGAATTACTATCGCTCTTTGGAAAGATTTATTATAATATAATATAATATAATGCTGGACAATCCACACAGCATCACCTAGCCCCAAGCTAAGCAGAGCTTGTGTTATGGGTACTAGATGACATATATACTTAATACAAATATTTTACATCTAATATTTAACCTATCTACCTTATATCTACATATTTTATCATAACTTTTTCTACCTATAGTAAAGTGCGGGTCTTTACTATAGGTAGAAAACAGAATTTAAGTCACTGACCGCAGGAAGTGTGCCCAAAAGGCTGGCAACGTTACCTCTTTGAATAGCTAAACTAATTCTCTGTCCAAGATAAGCGCCAGCCCTTTGATCGTGAGTCACATCCACCAGTCTCTTGGATAACTAATACAATACATTACATACATAGATATTTTTATTATACATAGCAAACACCCAGAACACCCGGAATAAATATTTGCAGATCGTACAAACATTTATCCCAAGGCGGGAATCGAACCCGCAACCTCCTGCGGCCGCGCCACATCGGAAAGGTAGAATTACTGCATCCTTATCAGGAAGTCTAATTTCGAAAATGCCTAGGAAGTGAAAAGCCTTAAATGTAAAATTACCCACTTGATCTAAAAACTCATAGTTTTTACCCTTAATGTGCAGGGTGCATGTATTTGACGTAAGTTATCTATAGAACTAGACTTATAAATGATGTACCTACATGTATTAATGCATAGATAAATGTTTTTTTTTACTTATACAGAATTTTAATGTTATATTAAAATCAGAAAAACACAAGGTTTTTATTTATTTATCTCATGTCAGACTTTCAAGGATAAAACATGTAGCTTACTGTAATTAACGTTAGATATTTTATCCTGAAAACTCTTACAGGAAAATAGGATATATCATGTATGTAAGTATTTCCTCGACGTATTTTTTCGACTGGAAAGATAATTAAAACCCATGTTTTGGATAAAATCCAAATAAGTTAGGCAACAAATCCAATCAGCAAAAATAAAATAATTTACAGCCTGAAAATTTTCTCAGAGTTTCTACCACAGAATCGTACTAATATTTTAAATGCGAAAGTTTAGATGTTTGTGGGCCAATGACACTTTGACTGCTGTACCAATTTGTGTGAAATCCGAAGTATGTATAGGTACATTTTTTTTTGGTGGACAAGCAGATAGCTCCCTGATGTTCAGTGGTAACCATCACCTATAACAAAGCATTACCTGGCAAGTCACGCATCTTCAGAACATGCAATACAATGCACTGCTCAGCGTCCATCAACTTGAGGCATACAACTCCGCTTGAGGCAATGTCACCGGCACCTCCACTTTTCAAACCGGAACACAGCAAGCTACTTGACGTCAGGAATAGGCATGGTGGTAGTACTTCCTCGGACGAGCCCTTTACTAAGAGCTCTACTACTACTTGCAATGCACTGTCATGCTTTCTTTTCCCAATAAAATATTAAGAACAGGGTACTAAGAACGAAAGATCCTAGGAGACAAAGCACCTTCAATATTGGTGCTATTACATACTTCAACCACGCAAACAAACCCGCGGGGCAAAGCTAGAAACTAATATTTCAACTCACCAGCAAAATAATTCTCGGAGTAAAAATACTGCGCAAAAATTAGACACGGGCCAAATAGGATTATTTAAATTATAACCAAGTGCGTCTGGCAGGTTAATTATTCAATTACAACCTGCCCGGGGTGAAATCCTTAATTTGCATAAAGGTCAATCAAGCCCGATCGGTCTGTGATTACAGGAACGCATTGTGACGTGGTACTGTATGCTTCATTGTTTAAATAGGACCAGTGAAGGGACAGCAAAACCAAAATGGAAATAATATCTAGCCCCAAGCTAAGCAGAGCTTGTTTTATGGGTGCTAGATGACTGATATACTTAATACAATACATTACATACATCGATATTTTTTATTATAGATAGAAATACCCAGGACACCCGGGATAAATATTTGCAGATCGTACAAACATTTATCCCAAGGCGGGAATCGAAACCGCAACCTCCTATATTATTCGGGCGGATATTCGCCCGCCGCGCCACACCGCGACACGCGTCAGTCAGGAAATGGGAATCAAATTTTTTATTATTTAGATTAGTATTGTATCTTTTTAAACTATCGTTTTTTAATTGGGTATATATCCTAAAGTAAGTTAGTAAGAGTATGGCGTGTTTAGACGACGCGAAAGATTTCACGTAGTGAAAAATCAATTTATGATCAAGCACTTACAAATTACGTATTAATTTTCTTTAAAAATATAAATAATGTTATAAATATGAATAAGTCCCTTGTTATATTTTTTAATAGTTGCAAAGGTTCTTTTACTTTTTTATGTAAATACAGCATTGTAATATTGAACGTACTTCCTATCGCTCTGCCCAGGAGTTTTACGCCATCTGCACCAGTTAAAAATTAGGACCGTCCGACAACCGTTATAAAAAGTAATTTCTTCATAAAAACCCGAAGAAACGTTCGACATCATAATGGTATTTAAATGAGAATTTCGAGCTTTCTGATGGAATTTCTCTTTTTAGCTCCCTTGTGGAATCAGCGTATTTATTGGAACGATCATAGCTCTTCCTATAACCAATGATTATTTATTCCTAGATGCGTTACCCTGACCAAATCTCAATGAATAAATGAATAAAAACTTAGAATTTAATTTAATTAATCAAATAATCAATGTAACGTAGAAAAACATGTGTTACACACATGTTTAATGGACGGTGGTCGTATCTATATTAATAGATATAAATAGTGAAAACAATGATTTATTTGTTTGTAATGGAAAAAAAGGATGGACGAACCGGAAGACCGGACGGATGGGAAAGGCTATCGTTCTTCCTGGAAACGTGTGCAGGAGGCTTATGTTCAGCAGTGGACTTCTACAGGCTGTTCATCAATCATCATGAATGGAAATAAATTGATATGATAAACAAATTTAATAAAAAATCACCTAGTAGAAAACTAAACTAAATAGTAAAAAAAAGAAGTTCAAGACTTTAATCCCCAGGCAGGGTATCTCTTAGTGCCAAGTAGTATTTGCAGTAGTTAATATTTCATACGTGACGGGTCGCAAGCCCATTACCACTGCTAGAATACTAACTGGTTTCCTCGCAATGTTGTCCTTCCCTGTATGAGAGTTCTGTCATTGCGCACATAATTTTTCCGAAATAATAACTCATTGGTACACAATTTGATTTGAATTCACAACCTTAGGATCAGAAAGTAAGGATCCTACCTAATGATTGGTTTAATAACCATCGGTGCTTTCGAATAAAATAGTGTTTGAGGTAAAATAACTAGGTACTCATCAAAAGTGTCACATCTAAAACATAATATCAATGGTCGGCGGTTTCCACTCAGATAATATCAAATCGTGACCCTATTTTCGATTACGTCAAATCAATGGATGATATTTAACTTTTATCAGTACTTACTAGCTACTAGGGTATCACCATTCTATATTCTTTATTGAGATTGATTTTTTGCAAATTCATTCATTCATTCTTCGTGTCAATGGCTGGTTATATTAATGTGCTCCAATGGGTAGCAACTTATATGGTTTTGTCCGCTGCTTTTGTTAGGTCTGCTCGGGTGCAGGTGGATAGGCACAGAGCGCAGGAGAGCAGGTGCGGCATATTTTGCGTTGGGGCTCCGCACTCACACTGGACTTCGGAGGGATCTATTATACCCCACTTGGCTAAGTTGCTCTTGCAACGACCAACTTGGGTACGGAGTCTGTTGAGCGACTTCCAAATTGGCCATTGAAGATCATATCCAGGGGGCAGGTGTTCCGCCGGGGTAACAAAGTCCAGTGGAGGGGGATGTTTGCTCTTCCATAACTCTACTAACTTTTTTGCAAATAATATATGAAAAATCAACCAATAATTTACATGGCCTTCTAGAATAAGTCTTTTTCTGAACATAAAAAACCCAGGTGTAACTTTTGTCTCCAAAAACCTATCATTCCTATAAAATAAACATCAAATTTGAAAATAAATCAATAAAAAACTGGCTGCGCTCAGTGACTTGAACTCAGAGGCTATTATGTAAGGCAAATTTTTTTGGAGCTGAGATGAGATTGAAATTAGAATTTCATTGTCGAAATTGGGTCTGTCTAAAATGACAGTTTCAAAGAAGGCCTTCGTTTTTCTACCTATGTAAAGAATATTACTACCGGGAGTTTTTAAGGCAAGAGTGAACAGGTGATAAACACTAATGTAGTTCCTTTTCTCTATAGATTAATTATCTATATCTCTAAAGCCTGCAATACATGTTGGCCGAGCTAACGCCAACGCGAGCGTAGGCAAATCGATGCAAGGCAAGTGCTACCGTCCAGACGTTCGGCAAGTCTACGCAAACTATTGCAAGCGGCCAATGAATGAGTTGGACGAGTGAAGCTGCCCACACGTTGGGTGCTGTTAGTTCGCGTTGTGCATTCGAACTAGCTACATGGTTATCCGGTATTTATTTGGTTCGAACAATATGGACGTAGAATTTGTTGCAGCTGCTGCTATTTATTTGATGAGCACGTTTATTAATTACGTCTTTGTATACCGGAAGAAAGTTGTAAAAAAAGAAAAGACAAAAAAGATGGTGGTGAATTCATAGAAATAGAACAAACTTGAACACATCATCGTTGGTTTCGAACGATAATAATAATAATAATAATGCTGGACAATACACACAGCATCATCTAGCCCCAAACTAAGCAGAGCTTGTGTTATGGGTACTAGATGACTGATATACTTAATACAATACATTACATGCATAGATATTTTTTATTATACATAGAAAATACCCAGAACACCCGGAATAAATATTTGCAGATCATACAAACATTTATCCCAAGGCGGGAATCGAACCCGCAACCTCCTGCGTCGCAGGCGGACATTCGCCCGCTACGTCACATCGGTCGATATTATTTCATTATACACGTGCGACGATGACCGACACCAAACGCGTAATGGCGGGCTGACAAACATGTGGACACGATTGGCCGAGTGTAGACAAGCGCCTTTGATTTGTGCAAAAAAACCGACACGGCTCCGAAGTGAGGCGAGTGGCCGCAAGCGACCGCGAGCGACCGCGAGTGGTGACAAGTCATTGCAAATGACCTCTATACACGTTGGCGCTTGTATTCACTCGGCCAACTAGGCGAGCGACACCGAGCGATGGCAAGGCAAGGCAAACATGCCGTCTACACGTTGGTATTGGCCTTCGCTCGGCAACGTTGGGCCAACATGTATTGGCGCTTTAAAAGATGTCAGTGTCATGTCAGTGACACCGACTGTCAGTTGAAAAGTGATTTTTATTTAGGAAGAAGTTAGGTTACTATTATTTCAGAAAAACGTGAAACAAGACAGTACAGTAGTTTCCCGTATAATAAAAATATAATTTAGAGACCAGAAGTAAAGGCTTTAAATGTTGTTTTTTGTTATTTCAGGTGAGTTACTCTGTTGATTGTGTAAATTGTGCTAAAACTCTGTTTTGAATTGTGTTGTGAATAAAAGTATTTTGTTATTTCAGAAAACGCAATTCGGTCTTTATTTCATAAAAACTTATTACCATTATACCTATAGTAAAAAAAGAGTTATTTTATAATATGTACAATTTATCTATACCAGTTATAAGAATATTTGTTCTGACTGACTGACATTTAGATAACGCACAGCCTAAACCTCTGAAGAAGAAATTTAAAATTTTCTATTTATATTTGTCTTGGTGCATAAAGATGTAGGTACTAAGAAAGTAATTCCCGAAATTCAAACCATAGACAGGTACAGCGGAAGGGGTTGAAGTGTGTACGAAAATAACTTTACGCAGACGAAGTCGCGTGGGTTTCGATAGTAATCAACATTTGTGTAAAATGTAGTTTATTTCAGAGTAAATGATCAAAGTTTATTTCATCTAGCCCCAAGCTAAGCAGAGCTTGTGTTATGGATACTAGATGACTGATATACATAGATACTTTTTATCATGTATAGAAAATACTTAGAACACCCAGAATAAATATTTGCAGATCGTAAAACATTTACAAAACATTTATTATGTCTGGCTATTTCAAATTGCATAACCAAAATCTACTTATAATTCCATTGATGCGTTCTAAACAAGTTTCTGAGTACATTTGCAGCAGACTGTAAAACCCAATATGTTATTGAATTTCTTAGCATATTCGTACCATGACGTCAGCAATGCCCAAAGGTGCCGTCTTAAATTTGACTTGGGACTATGGGGTTTCTTTTTACCCTTCACGAAATACCGAGAGCCGTATTTCTTTAAACCTGTATTAAAACGTGTTGTAATAAAAATATGTTGTTTACAAGCAACCGCCCGCGGTTTTGTTCACGTGGTGGAGGTAATTTTGCTACCTTTAATATTTAGGCGCTTTGGTAAACTTTAAGGTAAGTACTTTTTTCCAAGACTTTTTATATAAAGTTGCCTATGTTAATCCGATTAACAAAGTGTATTTATTTTGAGTTTCATGCAAATTGGTTCAGTAATTAGAGCGTGATTTAGCCAGAAACATTCGAATATCTAAACACTTGTACCTAGAATATTTGAGATTATTACAAACAAGTTATACTTAAAGTCTCACAATGGGTTATAAGAAAAGTTGTTGTGGTAGCTTTACTATGTGATAGAATCTACATAAATCGATATCCTATATATAACAAATCTATTCCTGTGCGTTTGTTTCGCTAAAACTCAAAAACGGCTAGACCGATTTGAATTTTTTTTTTGTTTTTTTCTCTGTCTCAGGGATGATTTATAAATAAAAAACGTTGGTGATACGAAGTTTACCGAGTCAGCTAGTTTGAAATATAAAATACGTGGAATAAACTAAGCCACTGACGTAGCTTTTAGAACCGGTAAGTTGGTGTGGTAATGGGAAGGCCATATAACTCGTAGAACCGACAACATCTATGGAAACGTATCCTTATGTTCTTTAGGCTTATGATCATGATCTTCTAGGCTTGGTCGCGAGGAGTTGGCGCTTAGATTCACTAAGATTTAAGACGTTTCAAGATAATCCCTGCAAATATTACTGAATATTATGTTTTATGACTTTTTTTTGATGATGATCATTTATATTTGGAAAAATATTGTACTTATGGTTTGTTTCGTAGAAATTTATTTTAGTGTCGTTTTGTTCGGTCGTGGTTCATTGTAGATTAAAATTCTTTCTTTCTTCCTTTACGAACAATACCATAATACTGAGAATTATTCTTTGTAAGCAAGTACACTGAGAGTGCAACCAAGAGACTTAGTTTAATATGAAAAGTGAGCAGATTTTATCATACTGATTAGAGCCACAACTTTTATTCCACGCATTCAAGCTTAGAAAAAAAGAAGTTTCCATGATTTCTGTTAGTTAGAAGCATAAATAAATGTTTAGTCGTAACGTGAATTCGACCGTCAGCTGTTCGGTGCGAGGTCAATGACTACATATTTTACGACTTGCTGCTCTTTCCTTCCATTTTTTATATTTTTGTGTGCTTACTAACCCTAAAGGGATCTATTGTTATCCGAAATAAAGAGATTTTATTTTGTTTTATTTATTTATAAAGTTATTATTTTCGGCAGCCTATATGTCATCAAGTGTTTTTTTATATTTCGTAAATGTTGGTTCTCTAATAAAAAAAAAGTTTAAAAACTATACCTAAAAACAAATAGTGACGTGACCGCAATACTCCGTGTTTCTTCATATAGTACTGGTGGTACTATGGTCTTTCATATTAAATTACCACTCTTTTGCACATGTTCACTTCAGCGCGCTCTACTGTATTGCTTATTACTCAACGAGCTACTTTAGTATCAGTATAACTGCAGCGCCCACAATGTTACTACGAGCTGCATTCTTCATAATAATCCTCATTCTTCACTACTCCACCTCCTACAAAAGCCTGTCTGACTTCAACACTCAGATGAAAAAAATAGAAAAGGATGGAATGAGCACTACCGACGTTTTGGTGGGAAAGGCCATGAATTTTGTGTATTCAAACAAGACGATAATGAACCTTCTTGCAAGAGAGTTATGGAACGTTGGTTCTGGGGCCGTTGACAAAATTGTGAAGCTGAAGGGTGGAAAACGTGAGTATCTGAATTTTGCATCAATAACTTTGGGGGCTGAAATAAAAAAGGAAACAAATAACTTCGCCACTCAGACCTCTTACCTAATACCAAGTAGTACTGACTCAAGATTCATTGAAGTTGTCCAATGGGGGTGGTTAGAGGTACGTCCAAATATTACATTTGACACATACCTACCCACATTTTACCATTTTACCCATTTTATTTTATTTTATTTATTTAACAAACCACAGCTCATAGAAATTACAAAATATTTCATACATATATACCATACAGCCAATAACGGATTTACATTTTTCTTATACATCATGTAACATAGAACCGACTATCACTAAACCAACAAAAAAATTACGTGGCTAATATTAAACTTAAGCTTATTAAACTTTTTCGAGTTATTATAAAATATGTATATATAAGGTAGATAGGTTAAATACTTAAACTTAAATAGCCCATAGCCATCTCACAAATACTTCGATTAATAAACTTAAGAACCAAGTTTTCCTGTATCTGTTTATGGCCTATGGTTTCTGATTACCCCATAATATCCCAGTAAAAAAAAATACATTGTTTAAAACACATCAAAGTTTACTAACGAGGTATATTGTTAGGCATCCAACAAATACTTCGATTAATAAACTTGAACTAACTAAAGTAATTTGCATTTTGATAAGCTGTAGTTAAGCCTCCCTCGGTGTTTCATTAAAGTTAAGTAATTATCGATAATTTACGTAAAAAGTCATTCGTTTTGGTATCAAATTGCCTTGTAATTGGTAAACATAGTAAATTGATTGTAATCTCGTTGTTTTGAATTAATAGAGTATCTGTTACTTCGTGTTGGTGTTTTAAATTGCTCTCAACTGGTCTCACAGCTTTAGGTCAGTTGATAGTAGTTCTGCCTCTGTAGGTTATCGATTACCGAGAACACACAAAGTCAAAGCCAAAGTCAAAAATCATTTATTCAGTAATATCCGCACGGATCATCTTGAAACGTCTTAAATCTAGGTGAATCTAAGCGCCAGTTCCTCGCGACCAAGCCTAGAAAAACCGGCAAGAAACTTACGGTGATAACATAATGTGATGAACATAGATATTTGTTCTGTGTCTGGGTATAATTGACCGAGCGAGCGAAGCGAGTGAAGCGTCTCAGTTTCGAGATTGGCAAAAAAATGCTTTTCTCTGTCTATTCTCACATAGGTCCGCCGTCATTTTTTTACGGATTTTGATGAAAATATCCACATAAGTTTCTTAACTTATTTTTATATTCGTTCGTGGTTTTTTGATTGGGGGGGGAGGAAAGGGGAAGATTACTGTAGCGTTATATATCGATAGATTTCAATCAAATTTGAAAGGGACGGTAAGGACTTTATTCTACACAAGATTCCAAAAGGGAGAGTGGAAGGGGGAGAAGTATACTAAAGCGTTATATAAAGATGGATATCAATTTTGGGAAAGGGGAAATTGTTTGTTATTTTATAAGTATTCGCGAGGTCTACTGTTCTCACAGAAACACTAGTAATATGCTATGCTATATCATATGCTATTTTTGCATCGGCACCCGTACAAATCGGGATACAGCAATGTAAGCACCACTGCTTGCAGATAGAAATAGGTACAGTGGTAGTACTACCTCAATCGCGCTCTTTAATATTGTTGAATGGTATTTTGTGTAGATAACCAATTTGATCAATTTGTTTTGTTTCAGATAAACAGCCAGAAACTTAAAATCTGGGAAGCATATTAATCTAAAAATAGATTTAACTGGAAGCATAAAATAAATAGTCCAACAAAATAAAGATACCCTACCACTTCTGAATAGCAATTTTTTACAAAACCTACTATCGAGAGAAAGACTTAACAAAAGATGGTACCCTCGATATGAATAAATTGTATGTAAGGCACGTATTTTCGAGAGAATAGGCATTGTTCGATATCTTAAACGAGGGTGTGGTCTTTCCACCCCTGTCCAGCCCCAAACCAAAACAAAATAACGTCATTTAAAATTCATTTCACTCCCTATAGCTTTCAACTACCGCTGCCTTTATTTTCGTGTCTCTTTAAATCAGCTTTCAAAGTAAAACGGACTTTAAAGACATCTAGTTGGATTCAATAGACACTGAAATTGGTTGCACTGTTTTTTTATTAAAACTACTTTGCTGTATTTGTATAGTTTGTCATAGTATGATTTAATAAAAAAATATTATTCCCAAACCAATGTATTTTTTTTCTTATTTTACAAACAAAATGCACGCATTATGATCACACATGTCTTTGCCTAAAATGATCATAAGGTTAAAATTAGCTTCAACAACTCTCATGCCCAGTTCCAATATCTTAAAGCAACTAAAACTATTAGTAAAATTAAGTATTACTAAAATAAAATCAGCCAAGCGCGCACGAAGGGTTCCGTACCAAAGTAAAACGGCAAAAAAAAAATTGTTCTAAGAGAGCCCCCTTAAACACTTGTTTTATTCTGTTTTTTAGTATTTGTTGTTATAGCGGCAACAAAAATACATCACCTGTGAAAATTTCAACTCTAACTATCACGGTTCATGAGATACAACCTGGTGACAGACGGTCAGACAGACAGACAGCGGAGTCTTAGTAATAGGGTCCCATTTTACCCTTTGGGTACGGAACCCTAAAAATATCTTTTTGACCAATATTACACGCAACCCAAGCATTACTGTTTGGCGACAGAAATTATTACGGTGGTACTCTCCGGACGAAGTCTTCACAAAGCACTACTATTGTATTTGCTTTGAGTGTGATTTTCAATACGTAAGTGAATACTACAACATCATCTGTGCCTTTATCTCGAAGTAAATGCCTTCTAATCATGCGGTTGGAGTGCGTACGCTCACCAAGTGGCTTTCCCAACATCAAAGGCGCAACTGTAATCCCCTAAAGAAATGGGGACGCGAAAATTATTTATTAGTTGCTAGAAACGAGTTTTATAACTTCCCTGCGTCTCTGGATATAGAATGCCGCAATCCAGTGGCTTTGTGGCTTGAGATTTCCTTAATTAAAGGTTGAGGTTGGCTTTGATGTTTTATTTTTAAAATTGCTTTATCAAATTACTGTTGAACAAAATTCTAGTACGGATAAAAAAAAATAAGTTACCGTATTTTGGATGATTTATTACAGCAACGCTATTAGATTGTTTTACCATGTATCCATGGGATGCTGTACAAAGATTGAAATAGAGCCAAACAAAAGTTAAAAAACCCGCCAAGTGCGAGTCAGACACGCGTACAAAGGGTTCAGTACCATGAGCCATAGTAAAAAATCTATATGAAAAAATCAATTTCGTTGTATATTATTCTCTTCGGTTTTTTTGTATTTGTTGTTATGGTAGCAACAGAAATACATCATCTGTAAAAATTACAACTCTTTACTTATCACGGTTCATGAGATACTGCCTGGTGACCGACACACAGATTAAATATATTTTTCAGAAATATTGCTTAGAAATAGGCAAAAAGACAAAACCAACTTTAAAAAAGAATTTTGTTTGTACAGTTGTTTGTACACGTATCACGTAAAAACTGCTGAGTAAATGTTGATGCGATTTGCAAAATTAGGTAGTTTATAGTCAAACTTAAAATTAAGACCCACTAGCGCAACTATCACTAAATATATTTATCGAATCCCTAAATGCGTTTAGGAAGCTAATTAAGCTTAACATCTTGCACAAGATAAATTTAGTCGCTATAACTACGTTTACGCTAAACATGTTTATCTTGGTATATCTTGGCTGTCATCCCTAAAATGGGTGTAAAAAGGAAATGAATATGTATGAAAAACGCGAGCAAAGTGCGAGCGAGTCAACTAATGCTTAATAAGTTTGTCCAAGCCCTCTCATATTTTGGATGAAACTCCTTTTTATGTAATTAGTAAATATGATGACACACGATAAAATTATTTTAGGCTTTTCAAACTATCTTCCCGTCACTATCATCTATTACGCGTTATATAACGTGTTGGAGACAAAAACCTCCATAATTAGCTCGTTAAAATCCCAGCACTACCTTATTTGCTCAATACGCCTTTATTCATAAGTGGTTAATACAGGTATTTCAAAGGTGTCTTTAATGAGCTCGCCTCAGTGACGAACAAAGAAATGTTTGCAACTTGGCGGTGACACATTGTGAACTACCGTGGAAGTTTGAAATGGTAACTATTTATACACAACGGTTGGGACAAACACATTTTGCTGTTCGTGGAAGTTTATTGACATTTGAGGCAAGCTGTCGCTTGTTTTTAGCTGAAAAAAGCGATACTTTCAATAGTGTATTGAGAAATTTATACGTGAAATATCTTTAAAAATAAATTTTATAGGGTTTATACTTATAATTATTATACATTATTATTAATTGTTATTTATCTATATATAAAACAAAGTCGTGTTAGTTACACCACTTATAACTCAAGAACGGCTAAACCAATTTTTTGATAATACAGAGAGCGATCGTTTTAATAATTTGCCCGGTCCCATCAACTATCATAGCTAATATCAGTAAATTGTATAGGGATTAGCAGTGTCCACTACAAGCCTTGTAACGCCATCTAATGGGCTACATAAGAACTATCCTGGATTGCTTACAAAATTTACATGAGTACTTTTAGGTTACTACTTCCACTTTGATGGGCGGAACACCTTTTACTTTTATTTTTCGGATTAATATATATAACCTACGACACTATAAAATAACGTGGTAAAAGAATTTTCAAAATCGGTTCAGTAGATCCAGAGATAATCCCCTACAACCGCACAAACTTTACCTCTTTATAATATTAGAACAAAAGTATAGATACATACTTCCGAATAGAATTAGTGGTTCCAGGTCCCCGATTCAAAGGTTTTTCAGTGAAAGATCTTCCTTTTTCTGTCGGAGAACACACATTCCAACCTTGTCCTTTTTCTATAGGTAATTTTAAAGGGTTTATAAACAAAGGTTTTATTTTACCAATAAGAAGTTGAGATACAAAAGGATTCCAGGTACAAAGCGGCTGTCCGGAAAGATGCAATAGTTTAGTTTTATTTTAGCGTTATTGCGGTATCATTCGAGGAGGCCACCTGCGCTTGATACTCCTACCTACTGTGTTGAACATACGGGGGAATATACCGCATGACTTGTTCGTGAGGTTTAGAGCCTAAAGATACTTATAAGTAACGGCATAATATGTTACATATACAGAAGTGTCAGGAAAGTGTAAAGGTACGTTTAAACGGCGCTAAAGATTTCGCAAGACCGCCGCGTGGCAGCCGCGCTGTTGAGAAAATTAGAACCGAGTAACGTTTCTATATTCTTAGTAAGAACGTTTAAATTACTGTCAAGCGACAACCGCGCGGTCACTATACGGTTGACGCGCGGTCAAGATGTAACAAACAAATTACATTTTTTTCATGGCCACGTATTTCCGAACAGGAAGCTCAAATTTTAATGCGTGTTTTTAATAAGAAAGTGTAACAGAGATGGTTTCTATTTATGCTACTTTTTTTTGTAGAAAAATTTTTTTCTTCTTTGTCGTTACGCTCTTGGCAAAGCGGTCGTGGTCATCAGGTTATTTGTTATTACAAAAAAAAATAGTTATTAGAAAAAAATTATTGTGTAGTCATATAAGTTCGCTGCAATTTTATCTCGTATGTACCAAAGCCAGTGGCTTGTATGTTTCTTCCGTTGCTTTGTCCCACGCACAAACCGACGTAAATCGTGGATTTCTGTAGAGATTTCTCTGTTAGAAATATCACAGTTTGAAACACTAACTTATGAGAAATCTTGAAATAAATTGTACTCTTACTAACATGATAAAATCATATGATCAAGTGAGATAAAAATAAATAATAACCTACTTAACTACTTTATATTGTTATTTTACTTTATCCTACTAATATTATAAACGCGAAAGTTTGTAAGTAAGGATGGATGTTTGTTCTCTTTCACGCTCTAACCAGTAGACCGATTTGGATGACATTTGGAATAATCACAGATTATAACTTGGATTAGCATATAGGCTGCATATACTTTTTATCCCGAAAAAATAACGGGAACGGGAAAAAAACTGCCACGCGGGTAAGGCTGCGAGCGGCCGCTAGTTCTATAATATAATTATTCGCATGTAAGTAACTACATCTTTCTGTGAATAAATCTCTTTATATTTAAAACATTCACGCAACGCCCCCAAACTTAGCAAAGCTTGTAATATGGGAACCAAATAATTAATAGAATACCTTTAAACTTTGTTTTGTATATACATACTTAAATACACAGAACAAAAATCTATGTTTTAGTAGTAGTAGACCTTTTTGTGAAAGGGCTCGCCCGGGAAAGTACTAGCACCGTACCTATTTCTACCGCCAACGCCAAATGTCCAACATTATGCTGACTGATGATGACAATGATAACAAACGGGAAAATCATGAAATTTCGACTATGTTCTATACAATCTTCCTAGCATTAATTTATAAGGGCTTAAGAAATGTATGTTTGCTTAGGGTTACAATGACTAATATTGTTTTAAGGCAACTTGCTTTGTGTGTAACCTAGCTAAGTATTCAATTGTTAGTTCCTTTAGTAAACAAAGAAGAGTGATGAAAGGTTACTGCGACATATAATATTAGTGGTAGAATGCCTGTGACTGCGCTTACACTGTGATATTCTTACAAAAATAGAACCCAACACTGTACCACTGAGATATTTACAAATCCCTCGAAATAAGCAATTTTTTTAACAAACTCTTTCAAACCGCCTACCTGGGTATAATTTCCAGAACTTGTTTGGTTATTTTCTGTATTTTTTTTTTTTCAAAATTTCATTAAATCAGTCAGTCAGTTGTTAGAGCGTTGTTGAGTCACAAACATCTAAATATCCAAACGTCTAAATTTTCGCATTTATATTATGAAATTAAAAAGATTATTTATTTTATATAATTGAATTTAAATTAAAACTACAAAAGTATACTATAAAAGTGCTAAGTGGCGTATACACATAAGAAGGTTTATTTAGAGTTTTGCCATTTAAACTCTATTTTAATTATAATAAACTGATTTAAACATTGATAATAAGTTTATATAACTTTGCCGCGCCATGCTCCAATTTACTTTTAGTCTCTGTGATCTGCTACGTCGTAGTAAGTCCCTACGCCGTAGCACATCGCTACGGTCGTAGCAAGCTCTGTAATCTTACCCTATAACGATTTCAAATTGATTCATTCACCTGAAGCCATTTGTTCTACCGGCGTTATTCACTGTCGGCCATATTTTACTTAAGTCTCAGTTTCTGAAGAAACAGCTAACGTACAAGTATAATAACGTTAACAACTCCTATCTGTGTTTGGTTGTCATTTTAACAGTAGTCACAGCTTGTAGTAGTAGTAACTCTGCCTTCTGCGCTATAGGTTGTGGATTTGATCCCCACGCTGACAAACATTGTGTGGTGAACATAGATGTTTGTTCTGTGTCTTGAGGTTTTTTATGTTACTGCTGGTGGAACAAGCATATCCTATAATACGGAGGTAGTACTTCCCCGGGTGAGCCCTTTCACAAAGAGTTCTAATACTAATAAGTATTATATTGTATTCTAAGTAAGTACCTATTTACAACTTACATAAAGTATTATATCAGTCATCTGGCTTCCATAGTACAAGCTTAGTTTTTGACGACCGATGTAGCACGGCGGGCGAATATCCGCCTGCGATGCAGGAGGTTGCGGGTTCGATTCCCGCCTTGGGATAAATGTTTGTACGATCTGCAAATATTTATTCCGGGTGCTCTGAGTATTTTCTATGTATAATAAAAAATATTTATGCATGTAATGTATTGCAGTATATTAGTCATCTAACCCATAACACAAGCTCTGCTTAGCTTGGGGCTAGATGATGCTGTAGTAGATTGTCCAGCATTATATTATTAGATATTATTATATTATATTTAAACATATACATTTATTTACAAAGAAAATTATAGCTAAAACAAGTATTTATAATTGGTATGTACAAAATACATGTGAAACAGTTGAGCTATCTACAGACCTTTGCAAACGATCTAATTAGTTTTATATTATATTATATTATATTAGTTTGGTTCTAAATGAAATTAAACAAAATGATTGAATATGAAACAAAAATATCGGTATATTTTTTAACTCTAGCTCAAAAACACTACTGCTGAAACAGTGCTCCGGCTATAAGACGGTATCCGTTTTTCAGAAAACCCAGGCTATATTGACTTCAGCTCAATAACGACAGGTCAGCATCGTGGCTGAATGAAGATGTATTACATACAATTGATTGCACTATTCGAACTTAACTGTAAAGAGAATAGTCTTAAACAATTTGTATAAGAACTATGTTACAAATTATACAAATTATCTTACAGTACCGGTGATCTAGTGGGAGTGACTTCGCCTTCCGGTCCTAAGGTCGTGGGTTCAAATGCAGTCGTGCACCAATGGATTTTTCTGTTTGAAAAATGTATGTGCATTATGCCAGTGCTTTTATGTGACAGCACTCTGACGGTTTTGAATCGTATACATTGTAATACAGCTGTCTGTACATGATACTAATATATAATATAATATATAATAATGCTGGACAATCCACACAGCATCATCTAGCCTCAAGCTAAGCAGAGCTTGTTATGGGTACTAGATGACTGATATACTTAATATAATACATTACATTCATTACCGTCATTCAACCGAGTTCCATTTTATTTTATTTTTTAGCATTGAGTATTTTAGTTATGTATTAGTATATTTTATTTTATTTATGTATTAGTATTGGTTATATTTATGACTATGTTGTTCAGTAGGAATAGTATATTTTTATTTTCCACTCAATTTTTTCTATAGCTCTGTGCACTGCCGTCCCTTACCGCTTCACTCATTACTCTCCATCCCAAGGTTGCCTGGAAGAAATCGCTTTCAGCGATAAGGCCGCCCATTGTACTTAGTTAACCTTGTCTGTTTTTAACAAATTTTCCTTGTGTACAATAAAGTGTTATCTATCTATCTATCTATTACATGCATAGATATTTTTTTATTATACATAGAAAATACCCAGAACACCCAGAATAAATATTTGCAGATCGTGCAAACATTTATCCCAAGGCGGGAATCGAACCCGCAACCTACTGCGTCGCAGGCAGACATTCGCCCGCCGCGCCACATCGGCCGTCACTAATGTTTGTAGGTATTATTTTATTATTATTTTATTCTGTGGTTTTACCTGTTCGGAGATAAATTGAATAATCGATGTATGATGGATCACTGCCGCACACCTAAACAATAGCGTTAGCACCAGTTTAGTTATTGTTGAACGGTTTTCAAAAATACATGCGAACAGGAAATCAAAAATCGAAATCGGGAAATCGAAATCAGGAAATTGAAAAACACGCAAAAACATTATAGATAGATAGATAGAAAATAGTTTATTGTACACCACAACTTAAGGATAAACAAAAATAAAAACTTAAAATAATGCTACATACAATGGGCGGTCTTATCGCTAAACAGCGATCTCTACCAGACAACCTTTGGATGGAATGGACTCAAGAAGTTTACAAGGTGTGTTTGCTTATGGAAAAATAATAATATTAAAATAAATACTAGATAATTTGATGTGTAGTCTACATAATAATAATAATATACAAAGATAATTGGTAAGGATGGAATAACAAGACAAATACTTACATGTATTACAACAATTATAGTTGATTCTAAACTCATTCTTCCTGGAAATTAATTAAGACAACCGATGTGGCGCGGTGGACGAATGTCCGCCTGTGGTGCAGGAGGTTGCGGGTTCGATTCCCGCCTTGGGATAAATGTTTGAACGATCTGCAAATATTTATTCCGTGTGTTCTGGGTGTTTTCTATTTATAATAAAAAATTGTTATGTATGTAATGTACTGTATTAAGTATATCAGTCATCTAGCACCCATAACACAAGCTCTGCTTAGCTTGAGGCTAGATGATGCTGTGAGGATTATCTAGCATTATCATTATCATTATATTCATTATGTAGTGTAAACTTTTTAGTTTAGGCTATTATTCCAATGGCAGCCTTCAAACGTCACGATGACGTGATTGAAAACGTCTCTGAGAAGAAGACAACGCCGCAGACTAATGCTACAGTTCACAGAATGTCTATCATTCTAATGTTAAACCCATCCATTTCAATCGTATGTTTATCAAACACTTGTTTGGTCGACATCTAGTTTCACTGTGCAAACTTAATTTCGGACATGTAGGCGCAAACTCTGTTTCAAGAGTAGCGAAATTACGTTTTGATTGATCACTGCATGGTCAATATTTCCCGATTCAGGAATTTCAGCTTGATTTTCATCAATTTTGTTTTTGTACATATGTGCTGGCTGGTGACTGGGCTATGCGAATGAACAACTGCCTATCCGAACGCAAGCGAATCACACTGTGTGTCTTTTGTTACAACACACAATCTTTTGTGAAAAAACCGGCCAAATGCGTAACTGCTATAACAACAAATACTAAAAAACGGAATAAAATAAATATTTAAGGTGGCTGTCATACAACAAACGTGATTTTTCTTCCGTTTTTATTATTCTTCGTACGCGAGTCTGACTCGCACTTGGCCGGTTTTTTAAGTTTTGATTCATCATGATTTGTACCGTACCTGTACCGTATTGCATGTCCTGTGTTATATCCGTCCATTAGAAATAAATGCTCATTAGTTTGTCAGGTTCAATAATTATTACATGTAAATTATTTTTGGATTTTATTCAGTTGATTACATACTTTCGTTACAAACTGTCGCAAAATCGTGACCTGAGACGCAATTAAATTAAAGTTGCGTTTGAGTATCAATACTGACGGTTTGACAATTTACGGTAGTCGACCTGACAGATAAGATGGCCAATTATGTAAGGAAAATAGTGCTAGGAGATTAATATATCTTTCTGTATAAAGAAAATATGTTTTGAATATATATTTATATTTGATTAAGCGGCAGACTATTAAAAATTGGTTTGATTTTGCTTACTCGCTTGTCAAAGTGGGGGTTGCTACAATTGATGTAACGCTCGAATAACTTTTGTCTCGGAGACTTCAGCATTGTAGTGTCGTGAAATACCCGCATGCAATATTCACCGGCAGGACTTTGCTCCCGAATTCCTGCGAGGATGAACGTGGAGTTTATTGGACACCTTTCGTTTCAATTTGCGAGTGCCGGAGATATAGCATCGTTGGACCCTACTAGGAGGCGAAACCGACCCTCAACGCACAATACAAACTGCTTACCTATCTCAACCTAGTAGTAAATTTGTTACAGTTGTTTTTCTTTTATAATTTTGTGTAAAATAAATTTCTTCATGTGGATAGAGTTGGCATGGCTGATAGGATGGTTAAAATGCTAAGTAAACCCACTTAATTCATAACTATGTCCCAGATCAGGCAAGTCGTCTCTTGAAGCTGTCTGACATGCCTTACTGTGTTCCGGTGAAGGGTGTGGGTGCCGGTGAAATTACAGGCACATGAGGCTTAACACCTGTATGCCTCAGGTGAGGAGAACGCTGAGGAGTGCATCGTACGTAGGGCACGTTCCTTACGAGTGTGCCCTACGAAGCGATACTTTGTTATCCACTTAATCCACTTAAAACCAGGCGGGGCCATCTGCTTGGTCTTTCAGCAAGTTGTATAAAAAGTGACTATTTTATCAACAGTTACTAAAATCACAAAAAATTTTATAACACCGATTCTTAGTTTTAGATAATTACCAAAATGTTAGAATAGGATTACAAATTAATAGAATATCAAATAAAATTTGTAGGTGCACATCATTGATAATTTTATTCTCTTTCACATTCATTTAATAAATGAATTCAATTTAACTTTAGCAAAAAGTCACCAATCTACATGTCAAGCGTGGAAATATTGCAAACCCTTCTAAATTAGGGAGAAGAATTTTTTCGCGATTTATTGAGAAATGTTTTTTTTTTTCGTCACGGCCGCGCGGTTTGCCGCTTGAGAGGTCTTTGAACGTTGCTATCTAGAATATAAAGACGATATTTGGTATAGATTTTATCAACCGTGCGGCGGCCGCGCGGTCTCTGCGTGAAATCTTTCGCGCTGTCTAAACGCGGCCTCATAGTTTATCAACGATCCATCGTCGCCACCTTTTCAAAAATATCTTATCAGCAGGCATTTTTCACAATATTCAGAAATTTATATAAAGACTTGGTAATTTATATAACTAACTTTATAACGAGTTCACTAATAGGTACTATTAATCACGCATCTATCCGAAACTGCACTAATTGGTTGTTAGATGGTAAACCATCAATTTCAAAGCTTTGGTGAATGTTGTCTCACTAAATTGGGTTTTTGTTGAAAATAAACCTTATTGAAATAACTTAGGGTACAATTTTGTCTTCAATTAAGTATTGGATATTGTTTTAATATGCATAGTATGTTGGAACGTTCGCTATAAGCAGGAGCTTTCTCAAATTTACTTTAAAAAGTTTGGAAAGTATTTTAGCAGCCGCAATAGGCCTGCATCCTGTCATGTATGTAATACTGCAAAACGTGGTTCAATTACTTTTAAAATTTAACCTTCATGAAATCTGGCTCCCTTAGTACAGCTTTGCTTAGTTTGGTCAGCTTGTACTGTAAAATAAATTGTCTACAAAAATTTTTATAACCAATTTATTAGGAATAACCAAAAAAAGCGTTTACCACAACTACAAACTTGAAGATGAAGTGTTAGATGGGGTAAAGAAATCAGGGGATGACGCAAGCTGAAAACATTCTTGAAAATATTCAGCAGTGGTCTTCTTCAGGTTGATAATAAATGAACAAACAAGCTACGCCAATTAACTATACAGGGTGGAAGTTTTTATGCCACCTGAAAGCACTCATAACAATGGAGATGAAATTTCACTCGTACAAATCATTCCTTTATATTTAAAGAGAAACAAAACTGCATTCAAATATTTTTTTATAATCTTTTTAAACCACTGTACTTTTATGACATAATCGACAAGTTCATCAATTCTCTCTACAACACATGTTAAATTAAATGTCCGATTTCTGGGTGTAATAAGATTTTTTTAAATTTTTGAATGCAGTTCTGTGTTTTTTCAAAACTAAAAGAATGATTCCTTTAAGTGAATTTTTCTTTCTCGATTGTCAGGAGTACAACACCAGGTTACATTAAAAAAAATCCACTCTGTATACTATCCTTATAAACCTTTTCAATGAAGCCCAACCATTATCCATACGATTATATTACCCAGTGATTGAAGTTTCATTGCCGGCATAATTGTTCGCGGTTCATATTTTATGTTTATTTTATAGCTGTTATGAGTTTATGGGCATTGTTTGCTGTATTTATTCCAATGAAATAGGCTTCTAATACTCGTATGTTGGGATAATCATTAAATTAATTGCCTATTTGGAGTTAAAAATAGAAAGAAAGAAGTAGGTAGCATCACGACGATTCTCCGAGGACGTCTAAGGGGGGGAATCAGAGGTACGTCCAGATAGTACAGTTGGTAAGTACCCACATTTTGCGTAGTTAGTATTCCATACGTGGCAAGTTGCAAGCCCATCGCCGCTGCTAGAATACTTACTGTTTTCCTCACGATGTTTTTCTTCACCGTTAGAGAGCAATGGCATAAATAATATGGTAAGATGGCGCTACAATAAATTTGCTTTAATTCTAATCTAAGAAACCATACATGGCAACAGAAATTTAAAAGGAAAAAATAGTAAAATTTAATTTAATTTATATTTCATTTAAAATAAAAACAAATCTGTGGGCCCCTTTCGCACGGGGCCCGTAGCAATTGCTACTCTTGTTATGTGGTTATACGGCCCTATCGCGAAGTCTACTCATATATATTAAACAACTTCACTCACTAGTGTGAGTGTATGGTTTATTATAGATGCAATACAGAAGTATTCAACCTGACAATACGTATTATATATACGCATATCGCTTTCCCCCTCACCCTGCAGACGTTATAGCGAACCTGTCAGGAGTATAGTCTAAATTATAGGAGTAAGCTACAACCACATGAGGTTTAACATCTATTTTAGATTGATAGACGCTGAGCAGTGCATCGCAGGGCACGTTCTGAATGAGTGTGACCTACGAGGCAATACTTTTTTATAGGCGATGGTAACCACTTATCATCAGGTGTGCCATCGGCTTGTTGCATCGTAAAGTTGTATGAAAAAAAGCCTGTGGAAACTCACAATAGACATACAGACTGCAAGTACTGAAGAATATAGTAATAAACTACACCAATAAATATAATTTAACTGTGGCTCTTTGTGTGGAACTGCTGTGTTTGCATTGCCCCGCCGATGGCCCTGCATTGTGTCCAATGGATTGCATCTTGGACTTTACACTACAGGATACAAATACTATTGCAATGCCGCCAACATACTTTTTTTTATGCTGGACAATCCACACAGCATCATCTAGCCCCAAGTAAAGCAGAGCTAGTGTTATGGGTACTAGATGACTGATATACTTAATTACAATACATTACATACATAGATATTTTTTATTATTCATAGAAAATACCCAGAGCACTCGGAATAAATATTTGCAGATCGTACAAACATTTATCCCGAGGCGGGAATCGTACCCGCAACCTCCTGCGTTGCAAGCGGACATTTGCTCGCCGCGCCACATTGTTCGTTAAACAATCAATCAATTCAAATTGCATTTTATGTTTAGTGATTTAAGTACATAAACATACATCAGTTTATAAAATTTTATCAGCAGATCTCACTAAGTTTCCAATAGAAGATGAGCGCTGAGTTATTGTGGTTGCACGCAAAATTAAAGTGGCAAGTTCCTCGTATCCTAGTTCAGTACAAGCAGATTTTAGCGTCCAATAGTTTATTGTCCTAGTGAGCCTCGGGTTAAACGCATGTATATTCGGTCAGGGGACGTTCAATACGTCAGCGCTTGAATCGTATCCAAGCCCACTCAGGTTTGGCACGGAGCATGCGATTTCATTTCCCGTTGTCCCCACTGTGATGGAGCCATAAAAGAGTAACAGGCAGCCTATTGTCAGCTTAAAAAGAGATGTAGCTATGATACTAATTAAAACTATAAGGTTTTAAAACTAGCTGACCCGTGACTGCGTCTGTGTTGTTCTTTGAATTTTTCATACAAACTTTATCCCCTTTTTAGATCCACTTTAGGGATGACAGTTCAATGAAACCCATGCTAAGTTTTAAGGTATTATTTAATCGTATGACATTTGTAACAGGCGTAAAGATAAAAATAAGTAAACATATTTAAATCTAAAATTCTAGTCAAATTAAATAAAATTAAAATTAATAAACAAAAACAAACTTCTTATAAGTTCAATCAATCAATACAAAAAGAACAATAACTAATACTATAAGTCAATGTTCAGGTCCCTGATCCAGGATACAGCATTTGAAGGCAGATCTACTAGATCGCTCCAAGGGCCCGGGTACAAGTGGATTGGGCAGCGTTGGATAATATGTTCAATGGTTTGGTCCTCTTCGCCGCATTCACAGAGCGCCGAGTCTGTCCAACCCCACTTTTGCCGGAAGTACTTACATCGGCCGTGTCCTAAGGTAAGGTGGTGTAAGGTATAAGATGACTCTATAAATTGCATAAAAAATCATTCAGTAGTTTCTGCGTAATGAGTGTACAAACATTTACTTTTCAAGTTGATTTAATCTTTTTACCTTTTTTTAAATACTATTCAGACAAATATTTCCTATTTCCTTCATAGTATCTATGCTCATTTGCTTAGGTTGTGTTTTATTTACTATCAACGACTAGGGGTTCAAAGTACCCATCACTAAATATTTTTATATGAAACCAACACAGTGATAGCGTAAGGATATATAATTATGTTCTGTGGTGATAGCAAAGAAGCATTTATGTTAAGTAGGTATTGTAAACTTGAGCTTTTTATGTCAGTCAAGACGACGCCTAGTACTACTAACGTACGCTCGTAGATAGGATATTGAAACCGGGCATAAGTAAATTAAGAAAGCTGCCGGGCTAAGATGTGCAACGCGAGATTTGTCGCGCTAGACACGAGATACTTTTTCTATTGATGGGCATTTTAGAAGTTACAGAAAAAAAACCAACACATAATCATAATATAATATATTTATTGCGAATATGGGTGGGAATACCAGATGACAAGATGAATAAACTTATGTTCTACCATACTCAACTATACACAGCATGCAATAACAATACAAAAGTTAGTAAAATGTCACAAGTGAATACATCAGAGAATTGAGAATTAATTAGAATTGGCAATAATAAATGTCACAAAATTAAAATATATAACAAGTCAGTAAATAAAAAATGACAAAAAAAATTAAGTTAAACATTAGCATTAAGTCTTTATTTGACAGAACGATATACATTTTTGGCACTGGCATGTTAGCACAGGAAGATTTAAAGAGATATCTCTATTTTACACGAGATAACAAACAGACAAAATTTTATCCCGCTGCACATCTTGGCCGGGCTGGCTTATAGTTAGTCGGTGGCTTTAATAAAATTCATGAGACACCAACTACGCAATAACTCAATAAGTTATATTGAAGTAATACTTCTAATGCGACTTCCAACAAGATTGCGTTAAACTTTTAACACTACCATGGAGGGGGTATGAAGGCACCGTTCTTTCTTTCTTTCTCTCATAGCCAATTACGTTTCATATATTTACTTCAGTCGTGTGGTCTAAAGCACACCCGTTTTTTAACAAAAAAACTTTCGAAAATAAACTAAAAATATAAACCATTCAAAAAATTGTTTAAAAAATCATAACGTGAATATTTCAGCATCACGGTTCGGCTAGTAAGTTCAACCGGCCATGCAGGTTCAATAGTCTGAATAATCAACTTATACGGACATTTGGAGTCCGAAAAATATGCAAATACAACAACCGCTGTTTATACAAGCAATGTTTTTGCTCGACCTCTGCAGGTCTACTCTTAGAAACGATAAACGAAGTTTCGTATTGTCGTTTTGTAATGTACTGCGGGGCAACACGGTAGCTGTCAAAAGTCAAGTTGACGCTGCCTGACATGCCGCGTAGTGTAACTCAAAACGACAATACGAAACTTCGTTTATCGTTTCTAAGAGTAGACCTGATTTATCTAACACATAAAATATAGGCACATAACCACTTGCAGGTTTTCTTACAGCAGCTTTGCTTAAAAATCTTTGAAATTGTTTAATTATTTCTTTCTTTGTTTTTTTATTATAATTTTACTTTTGAAATTGAACTAATTTTATTTTGACATTCAATGGATACTCGCTGTACTACCACTATTCCTATTTCTGCCGCCAAGCAGCTTGCTGTGTTCCGGTTTGAAGAGTGTGGGTGCCGGTGAAATTACAGGCACATGATAACACCTGTTTACCTCAGGCTTATGGACGCTGAGCAGTGCATTGTAGGATACGTTCTTAACGAGCGTGACCTACGAGGTAATACTTTTTTATAGGCCATGGTAACCACTTAACATCAGGTGAGCCATCTCCTTGTCCCATCAGAAAGTTGTGAAAAAAAATGTCCAAGAATGTCCAAATGCCCAGATACTACGACAAAAGTAAAAAACAAAGCAATATCAATAAGCACAAATGCCTAAATATCCATTCTCTCCTTACTCGCCTTACTCACCTTACTCATTTTATAATATTGAATGAACATTCAAGTGTGCGCTATGTTCAACAAACTTCAAAAATAAAAAGGTTTTCAATTCGGTTGTATTTTTTTATTTGTTAGCTACCTCAGAACTCTGCAATTTAAATTATATTTTTTTGGAAGGATACTTACAGATTGGTCCCATTTAAGGTTTATCAAAATTAGTTCTAGTTTAGTTAATCAATCTGACAAAAACCATGCTCCTTAGTTTAATTGTTTCATATCCTCCCTCCTATATATTTTTTATCCTCTACACAGCTACAATCAGATTTTGACAAGAATTTTAGATTAAAACTAGAGTAATTTGGCATTCATTTTACTCCCTACGCAGCGCTCTTTACCGACTAATGCCTTCTAATCGTGCGGTTGGAGTGCGTACACTCGCCAAGTGGCTTTTAACATCAAAGGCTACGCCTTTAGCCGGACTACAGTTTCGATGAAAGCAGGTTGAGTTACGCTTTTCTTTTTTCTTCATAATGACATCTGCCCGACATTCGGCAGACAATTTCACCAATGTCGAATGAATAAATACTTTTTAGTCAAGTCAGTAAAAAAAATAAAAGGAGTCTATCATTGGTTTTGAAGAAAAAGATGGAGTTTCTCTCCAAAGCTTGTTCGTTCGAATCAGGTTACCACAATCACACTTTCATTTCAACTGCTCAGACTTGTGTTAAGACCTCAGGTAATAATGGTTTAAATACCACCGAAATTACACATTAGAACCTAAATTAACACAAGGAAAATAATGAAAACGATGAAAAACTATGTTTACCTACTCTAGAACAAACGGCGTGGGTCTACTCCCTTTGTCTCTGTCTGTCCAATACAAAATGACTGAGACAAACACACTACAAGATATTGATGACAGCAGAACTGACTCTTTTGTTTTTCATTAGCTCACTTGATACGATGACAAAAACTATTGTATAAAAGTAAAAAATACTTACAAGGTCAAGGTCAGCGTTTTTAATCCGCGTCGATACCTGTACGCGTGATGAGTCTGAAGTACGTACGGCAAAGATCAATCAGGATGCAGCTTAAATCGGCTTCAACCTGGTTTCTACCTGATTCGGCCCTACCCAACAAATGGGGACGTGAAAATTATTTATTAGTTCGCTGCAAACGAACTTTTGAAAAGGAAACGTTGGACAAAGAGCTTGTATATTTAACAGCTAATGCTCGGTTCCAATGCCCTACAAACATCCGTTAGTAGCACTCTGGGTCGTAAATTCGTTATTAAATAGATCCATCCGCTTGGTAGATGTTCGTTTATAATTTTTTCCGAGTAGACGCTAAGTCGTTATAAATTGTCTCACCATTTATAACCCAAAATTTTTCTAATAGGTGTTGTTGAATTCGTAGTTGTTCTTCGATCATGAGTTTATCAGTCACAAACTAAAGGTATTGGCATAGATTAAGAAGGACCGGATACGAAACTCTTTCAGATTCACCATTAAATTTTGGGCTTACAAACTACCGCAATAACCCCTCACGAGCACCCGCTCGTGAGGGGTTATTGCGGTAGTTTGTAAAGCAGTTTGTAGTTTTTTTTTTTTAAAGCGCAAAACATCAAAGTAGCATAAGACAGGCTTATTTTCTAATTTGTAAATTACCAAAATTGCGTAAGGTCTAAGTAGCAAAATGCCTAAAATGCATTATAATCACACATCATCATCTAGCCCCAAACTAAGCAGAGCTTGTGTTATGGGTACTAGATGACTGATATGCTTAATACAATACATTACATACATACATATTTTTTGTTATACATAGATACATACATTTGCAGATCGTTCAAATATTTATCCTAAGGCGGGAATCGAACCCGCAACCACATGCGTCGCAGGCGGACATTCGCCCGCCGCGCCACATCTGCTTAGTTTATATCAGTCCATTTGCTAGGCGTGAAGCGGCTAGATCTAAGACAACCGCGCCCACTCACCGCACATACCCCTCGCAGACCCTCTTAAACGGCACGTGTATCGCTAGGGGCACTATGTTATCAGTACTAGATACGTCATCATCATCAGCCCGAAGAAATCCAGTGATATACATAAGCGTTAGTGTGCCACAATTATCATAATTATCAACCTGATTGAGTCTACTGGTGGACATAAGCTTTCTGCTTTCCAATATATATACATAATTACTTAAGTACATAAATAATAATCACATTTTTAGGTAGGTGTATGACTAAAAAAAGAGCGCGAGTATCGGAGCTGTGGTATTGGAAGTTAGTTTTGGTTTTGTAATGTCTTATTTATAAAAAAACTTTTTTATAAAAAACTTATTTTACTTTAAAGCCTATATTACGAGTATCTATTCTGTGCCTTTATCTCTAAAATATGTCTGGTTTATTCGTTCCAAAAGAGTATTCACGCGTCCGTGTGGGTTGGTTAACTCAATTGTTGTATTTTTCAAGTCGATCACAACGCCTCTCACTGAAAAAAAGTCACATTTATTACTAAAAGCACGAATAATATGCTTCAGTATGAAATTATAACTAAAACCCCTAAAATAGTTCTAAGGCTAATCCAAACAGCAAATAAACATGTATTTATAGTCGTTGTAGCGTTAGATAGAAAGATGATACTATTTGTACTCATTAATAGTTTGTTAAATATAGTAGTGTAACAAAGGTTTACTCTAAAGAGAACTAGATGTCGCCACTAGTAGATTAGAACGCGCTATCGTTGCGTTTTACCATTTGAATGACTTTTCTGTATATATTAAATATTGGAGAGTTCTCTCAGGTAGCTAAATCTAATGCGGATACGGATTCTCCGGACCAGTTAGATTTAGAATACGATCCTCCTCAGCCTTTAAGTTGGCGGACCGTTTCCCGGACCCTGATAGACGGCGCGAAAGGTTGATCGGTGCACTTTGCCCGGCAAAGTTTGCCGCGGTCTATTGTCGTCTCCCTTGCACAATAAACACCGTCCTACGTAAAGTGTGTTTTATTCACGCCGAGTCTCCCTTACAGTAGGCGAATTCTGACTTAGGTACTTATTTACGTTTTTCGGATAACGGATTTCAGTTTGCGAGTTCGAACTTTTTGTATTGAGATATGATAAGCGCCCCTACCGGCCCATGTATGTCTGTCTGTCTGTCCATCCGTCACTAGGCTATATCTCATGAACCGTCATAGTTAGAGAGTTGAAATTATCACAAATGATGGATTCGTTTTCTGTCATCTTTGGAAGCAACATTGTATTTTCATTTTAATTGTTTTTCTTGTGTTATTTTAAGTTCTGATGGGTAATTTTGGTGGTATTTTAACCATCATTACCTGAGGTTTTAGCACAAGTGTGAACATTTGAAATGAAAGTGTGTTATGTGGCTTCCTGATTTGAACGAAAATGTTTTTAGCCGACTTTACTTTTTTTACCGACTCGACATGACTAAGAAGTATTTTATTCTACCCACTTGACATTGGCAGAATTGTCCGAGAGACGGACAAATGCACCAAAAAAAACACAAATGATGTATTTCTGTTGTCTGTATAACAACAAATACTAAAAACAGAATAAAATTTAAGGGGGCTCTCATACAACAAACTTGATTTTGTTGCCGTTTTTACTATAGTACGGAACCCTTCGTGCGCGAGTCCGACTTGCACTTGGCCGGTTTTTTTTTCAATCCACTGACTGACATCGTACTTACCCGGTCGTAATGCAATCTTGGCCATAACACCATTAAACTCCCTTATAAAAATGTCAACCACATCCTTATTCCCATACCAAGCGTCTAAAATGCCTTTTGAGAACCACTTCGAGGGAGGTTTACTTTCTTTTGGAACGAACGGTCTCTCGTCTTTAAACTGAGGCTGCATAGAATCACACTCTAGAAAAACAAACACAAGAGTGATAGAAAAAACTTTTAAAGCGTCCAAAGATGTGAGCATTTTGATCAATGAACTAATGAATCTTGAGTCACTTGTGACTGAGTGAGGGAAGTGGTACAATTGCCGGTGTTATAAGGTATTGTACTGCAATCGAACAATACATAGTAAATTTCCGCTTTTGGTGTTTATTTAGTAAACCATACGAGACAGTGCGTTGTGATGTCACACTGATCGATAACTGACGATGAGCCAAGCATGGATGTATCGATAGATAAAATTTGACATAAATTCTCGAAAAAAGGGGGTTTTATCGAAATTTGTCGAGATTTATGGCAAGGAACTTAGTTATATTTTTTTTATGTGATTTGTGGATGGGACAAGCAGATGGCCTACCTGAATGCCTCACATGCCTTAATACCTGTACGTGTACGAAGCTATTTTCATACAAACTTCAACCTCCGTTGTAGACGTTTAGGGGTTGAATTACGGGAATTCCTTTCTTAGTACACCTTCACGCACTAAGATGAATATACTCTGAAAATTTTAAGTCTCTACGACCAGTGGCTTAGGTTGTGCGTTGTCTATATCCCAGTCACCCAGACAGGACAAAGATTCTTACAATTGGTATAGATAGATAAGTAGATAGATATATAATATATTTATTTAATTCTGGTAAAGTCAGAGACTATGTATTATCTCTCGAACTTATTAAAGCTTTAGCCAAGAGTGAAATTAACGTGAAACTTCAACTTTGTACCTGAAATTCCAGAAAAGTTTGAACTTTGCAATCTCATTAGAATCTCATGAATATTAACAAGATCACTACAATCCTCTGACCGATATCAGTGTTCTTACTAATGTTTTGAAATTGTTTGGGAGTCTGTCGAGAAATTTCAATTAAGTCTTAGAACCCATTTATATGCGCAACCCGAATAATATGTATTATGTTTTAAAAATTCAAAAGGTTTATGCTGTGTTATAATAATTTTTAGCATTTTGTTCATCTGTTGCAAAGGGGGCATCCATTAATTAGGTGAGGTCATTTTGTTTTCTCCTATATTTCTTGCAAAATTGCCACACGTGAGATTAGGCGAGGTTCAAGTTGACCCTCTCCTCCCCTAAATGTTTTACGTAATTAATGGACGCACCCAAAGTGAAGTATTTTGCTATGATGGGAGAAAGGTAAAAACATTTACAATTGTACATAAGACCCTCCCCGCATTTACAAAAAAAAGTATATAAGTATTCTATCAGTCATCTGGTTCCCATAGTACAAGCTATGCTTAGTTTGGTGCTAGATGATGTTGTGTTAAAATGTCCACAAAAATAAAAATATCATCATTATCATCAACCGACATGAATCTACTGCTGGACGTAGGTCTCTCCCAAGACGCGCCACATTACTTTGGGCACTAGAAACGACCCGTGTGGATCCGCGTCATTTATTTTCCCATACATCTTGTATAGAAATCATTGCACTAGAACATAAGGGTCTAATCCCTGTGTCTGCCTTTGTCTCATACAAAAAAAAAAGAAGTAGCATCACGACTTAATCCCCAAGCATGGTAGATACCCCTCCGATATCTTAGTAGCTCAAGATTCTTCGAGGGTGTCGAAGGGGGTAGTGAGAAGTACGTCCAGATAGAACATTTGGTACATACTTACATTTTGCAGTGGGCAGTTAGTATTCCATACGTGGCAGATTGCAAGCTCATCGCCGCTGCTAGAATACTAACTGGTTTCCTCACGATGTTTTCCTTCACCATTTGAGAGCTGGCATTGCGTATTCATACAAAATGTCAAGAGATCTGAGGGGATATCTACCGTGCTTAGGGATTAAAGTCGCAACAACAAATTGGGGAAAAAAATCTCTAAAATGTCTGCAAATATTTTCAATAAAACCACAAAGATAACTTTGCACTTTATTTCTAGGGTTAGCCCCCGCAACCAATCTTAGAAAATCTGTCAAGCTATGGCTTGGCTACTCTATACTAATATTATAAAGAGGAAAAATTTTGATTGTTTGTTTGTTAGCATTGAATGGGCTCTGAAACTACTGGACCGATTTGCTACACTACCCCCGAGTGACATAGCTATATTTTATTTTCCAAAAAATCAGGAATCCTTACTAAAACCCGTGCGAAGCCGGGACAGACCGTTAGTAATAAATAACTTTATTTTTTTTCAGCCGAGCAGTTATTAAACTTCTCATAAATTTGGATCATTACACTTTACATAAAAAATGTTTCTAAACCTTTCTAAGTGTACTTCTTTCAAAGTTGTCTCAAACTCGAAAAAAAGCAATAAGGCGATTTTCTTGGAACAATAAAAGTCTTAAGAATTTCTCCTTTGGAATAACAATAAATCAGGAAGAATGAGTTACTGAAGCAAACATATTATCAAGGTGGGAGTAAGTAAATAGAGTTTACGAGTGTTGAGTAATCACATAAACACAGTGGCAAAAATGCCATCGTAAATACACGGCGCTCGATGTGTCGTATCGAAATTGTAACCTGGATATATAGCTACTAGATCTCTTACCTTAATTTTTACTGTATTTTTTTTTACTTTTCGTTATCTAGCCCCAAACTAAGCATTGCTTGTGCTATAAGAACCAGATAATTATCAAAATCAAAATCGATTAAAAAATATCTTTATTTTGATCACAAAAAAATATAGGTACAAAAAAATATGAAAAATCGACCAAGTGCGAGTCGGACTCGTGCACGAAGGGTTCCGTACATAAGTACTAAAAACGCAATTAATTATTCTGATTTTTAGTATTTGTTGTTACCTATAGCGGCAACAGAAATACTTACATCATCTGTGAAAATTTCAACTCTCTAACATCACAGTTCATGAGATACAGCCTGGTGATAGACGGACAGACAGACAGACAGACGGAGTCTCAGTAATAAGGTCCCCTGTTACCCTTTGGGTACGGAACCCTAAAAACGATGATATCCGCAGGAGTCGTTTACTGCGTCGGGAATATCAACGCCCTCCTCCGCAATAAATACTAGATTTTAGGGTTCCCAATTGCTAGGAAAAGATGACCTTCTTGATAGTTTGATAGAACACTTGTCACACGTTTTTTTATTACATTCTTAGAATACAATTTACAATACGAGACACGAGAAATAGTACTGAATATCGAGTGTTAATCATCAACAGCCTGAAGTACATTACTGCAGATAGGACTCACGTTTCCAGTAAGAATTAATAAGTATAAATAATAAGAACCTACCATGAATGTGTTTTTGTGATTTATTTACTATTTGATCGTAGTATAGTAGTTGTAGATTGTACGTAGTATGGCGATACAAGCAATATTAGTTTAGTAATCAGTATGAGTTAATATAACCTATGACCTACCTACTTAGCAATTTATTGTTAGATTTAAACAACAACACGGAAGAGACTAGTCACCTGCGACACAGGGAATCCTAGTGCGGGGGCTAGTGTTCATCAGACGTTATTATTATTATCAGTAGGAACCTATCACTGTACCGTACTTATAAGTTTAACTTTATTTTGGTGAATAAATGTTATTTTGAGCCTTTTCCATGCACTGATCCAGCGATCCTAGCAATATCCTCGGCCCATCGGGTGGAAAGGCGTCCTACGCTTTGTCTTCCAGCTCGAGGTCACCATTCAAGAACCTTTCTTTTCCAGCGGTTGTAACTAGTAAGCGTTTGTTGTTGTTGTGCTGTGTTGCTATCGATTAGTAAATATTTTACTTACGCAGATATTTCACTAGTTTATTACGTAGATGCTCAAGACGTTTTATTAGCTCAAATAATATGACCTTCATATATCCATTGTTTGTTTTTCCGTGATAAATAATCTGTTTAAATAATAATTAGTAAGATAATAAAAACAAACAACAAACTTTCATTACTTAAGTTTAATCTTGTCTCAAGTAACGAATTTTTGATAGCCTTTCATTGCAAACTGCTCTCTCTATTTTATTTGACTATACCTATGTATATACCTGATTTGAGGCATTAAATCATATATTTATTTTATTTTTAAATCTAATAAATAATGTTCTAAGCAAAGTTATTCTAGTATCCACAGTTCCACATTGACTTACTGCTAGCATTCATCACGTTCGCGGCCACATCCGAAGGGAGAAGCTGGAGCGACGGAGACGTTCTTAAATTTTCATACCGCATTCGCCCATTCCGCGCATGTCACCGAGAAAGTGAAAATACCAACCGAATAGAATTTTACGTACGCAATAAGTTTGTATGTTTCTGTTGCGACAGTCAATAATGAGGAGATAGAAATGAAATTCCAGACATTTATTGCTCATTGGATCTATGTTAATGCCATCAAGGTTTTAATGACTGAATTACAAAATATTGCTCATAATTTACTAGTCTAAAATTCTAACAGGTTTATGTCCAGCCGTGGACTTGTGTAAAAACACATGAAACAGTTGAGCTAACTTCGGAAGCATCAAATAAGGCATTCCTGTAACAATGAGATTTTGGTCACAACGCAGAAATAAAAATTGCCTGTTGTGTGCATTTCGTTTCTATGCGTACTTTTTGCATTATTACTATTGCGGTATATTACTGTGAGACTCAGGGCAATTTGAATGTATATTTATGGGAAATGGTGATGGCTAAGTGGGGTTCTGCTGTTCGTATTTAAGGAATGGGGAACGAACAATCAATATATGAGAGTACTGGGTAGGTACCTCTGTACGCAAAAAGCACCTTTTTAAAACATTTAAACCGCTGGACTGAGATGTGCAGCATGAGATGTGTCGCGCTTGATACGAGAGATTTTTTCTTCTTCTGTTGGACATTTTAGAAATTATAGATAAAAGTTAAACGTTAGCATTTGGAGTTTTGGCATTGATATTTTAGCACAGGAAGATATAAAGAGATATCTCTATTTTGCACGATGTAGCGAGTAGACAAAATTTAGTCGCATTGCACATAATTCACATCTCAGCCCGACTGGTCGTCTTTTCTTAACAATCTACCCCCTAAAAACTCTTACCTTCTGAACTTAAAACAATTTTGCTTTTACACTAAAATACTATTCGGAAAATTTCCAAATTACAACAGCGTCAGAAGACTTTTTAGTAGTAGTAGAATTTTTAGAGAAGGGGAAATATTACCACCATGCCTATTTCTGTCGCCAAGCAGCTTGCTGTGTCCCAGTTTGAAGGGTGTGGGTGTCGGTGAAACTAGCAGTCATCGTAGAGCACGTTCCTAACGAGTGTGACCTACGAGGTAAAATTTTATCAAAGGCGATGGTAACCACTTAACATCAGGTGGGTCATCTGCTTGTTACATCAGCAAGTTGTAAAAAATAATTAATGGAAAATGTTACACGTTGCTTGAATAATGTCAGTACCACGTGCCGTTTTGCACATTTTGACAGTAAATAAACATAATAATAATAATAATATAAAAAACACCAAAACAAAACCAGCCTTACCAATTTATTTCAGTTCCAGTAACCTCGCATTGTGCTCTGATTTACAAAGTAGCACCATACGAAACATTTAACATACGGAAGCGTGGAAGTGAATAAATAAAATTTAAAACAAATCCGTGTGGAAATAGAGCCACCCAAGATTTATTTGCCACGTGTATGTTCCTTCGATTTTTCCTCGATTGTTTCATTTTATTCGACGGTACAAAGGTGTTTCAGATACGCATAGTATGCCTACTGTTGGAGATCTTGAGTCCGATCTCTTGGGAGGTGCTGTGATTGAAAACACTGTAAAACTGTATTGCGAGTTTATTGTTCTGTTTTATACACTGTACACCTTTTAAATGTATTATTAATACAGAAAATGCATAAACTAGCGAAAACCGACTTCGTCTGCATGAAGTTATTTTTCTACAAATTTCAATCAAGTAGTTGTAGAGCTCTTTGTGAAACGGCTCGTCCGGGGAAGTACTACTACCGTACCTATTTCTGCCGCCAAGCAGTGATGTTCGCATTGCTGTGTTGCGGTTTGAAGGGTGGTGGTTGAGGGGAGGTTTAACACCAGTTTACTTCAGGTTGATGGACGTAGGGTGTTGCATCGTAGGGCACGTAACTAACGCGCGTAGCCTATAATACAATTGTTATAGGTAATGGTTACCACTTAACATCAGGTGGGCCGTAAGCTTGTTCCACCAGCAGTAGCATAAAAAAAAACTTTTACAATGGATTTTAGCAAAGTCACGTATAAATCCATTAGTTATTAGATTTTTAAAGTAGCTATTCCAGATTACTATCTGGATCTGGAGGTCACTACCTAGAATAGCATATAGGGCGATTTTTATCTAAGTACAACTGGAAGTAAGTAATTATATGAATAAGTAAGTAATAATCGTAATTAGATATGAAGCTCATTCTATTTTAATCCCTTTATTGTTAGTAAGAATAATTCATTATGAGATGGAAATCTACATAATTTATTAATTTACGTTATTACTTTGAAAGTTTGGTTTTAGATTATTATTTCATTTCAGTTACTGGATTAAGTTAGCTTTAGAAGTGAATTGTGAGGCAAGAAACTACCATGAAAATTATAAAACGAATTGGCGGCCTGAAGAAATCAGTAAGAATGCTACACTTCAAAGCATTGGCAGTCTTACTTAATGTGTTTGGACAGTACTGCAAGATAAGTTCTTCAAAAATAACTTGTGCATTACTAAGAACCTACTGTATTTGCACATCTATATTGACCATTTCTGCTACGATAGCTTATGTCAGTGTCCTTGAAAACATGTTTCACAAGATGATAGCATTTTTTTTTCTATTTCAATACCAACTTTGGTGCATTGGCTCCCAAATTACTAGTCGAAGCTATCTCTCTGTTTACACAAGCAAAATTCTTACTTACGATTCTCTTCTAGGTCACTTGAAGAAAGTAATTGAAATACCATTTGCACTCATATTTCTTTTGATCGCTTTTTGTTTGAATTTCGCTAGCTTCTATTGTGATCTGTTTTATACACCGTTCGGGTTGCGATGGCTTCAAGCTAGTAAATACAAGGCTGTTGTTTGTTATTTGAATCGACTTTACAAGACGTGTTCATTCGATTTGGCCTCTTACACGATTGTGTATGTGGTGGGGTTACTGCATACCCGACTGATGCTGTTAAAACAGACGCTGGAGAAGAACCCTATTCCTGTAAATATCGTTGGAAAGAATGAAATAATGCTGAAACTTAGAGTTGTCAGGAAATGCAAGATCAATTACAATAACTTGCTCAATGCGTTTGACGATGTTGATTTTCAAATGCAGGTTACGGTAAGTAAACATTTTTATAATTGAACTTTTATGCTGTGTTTTAGAGCTCTTTGTGAAGGGCTCGTCTGGGAAAGTACTACCACCATGCCTATTTCTGCCTCCAAGCAGCTTGCTGTTTTGAGTGCATATTGTTTAAACCTACCTACTTACATAATAATTTACTCTTTTAGATGATTACAATGTTGCTGTTTAACATACCGTTGCTCATATCATTTGGTTATGTTATATTGAAGACATTGATTTTTGGAGTAAGTAAATAAGTGTGGTTTTTATTGTGGTTTCATTGATTAAATGTTCTGTTTCTTTAACATTGATGTATAATACCGTTAAGCTTAGTTCTTTCTGTGCTGCAAGTGATGGGTTCGATCCCTACCGTGAACAAAAATTTGTGTGATGAACATAGATGTCTGTTGTGCCTTGGTGTTATATTGTATTTTAAGTACCTATATATTTATAACCATTTTGTGTTTTAGTACAATTTATGTGTTTTATCGGTCATCTGGTTCCCAGTTTCATAGTACAATCTATGCTAAGTTTGGGGCTAGATGATGTTGTGTAAAAATTTCCTATAATATTTAAAAACATAATATGATGGCGGCTGAAGTACCAAATGGTTTTTAAAAGGAAATAAGTAAAATTAATAAGTTCAATATTATTATTACAGTAAATTAGGCATCTCTGTTTAGTTTAAACCGAAGTTATATTAAAATTATTTTATATTTTTGATAACTACGCCAAGCATTGTTGCAGTAGATATGTTTCGCATTGCTATGGTAACAACCGCTCCATGCGCTTTTTGTGAACTATGTCATAACGAAGTGGACAAGATGAAAAAGCTGCTGAGTATACAGATAATTCGGTGCTCAGGTTATTTTTTTCTATTTATATTGATCAACATTGTACAGTCACACAGTTTAATTTGTTTGGATATTCTTCCTTCGACATCAAAAACACTGCAATAGCAGCAGCAACTAAGACCACCTAGTTTAAAATAAAAAGACCCTTATAAAAATTAAACCTCTTACGAAAAACAAAAAAATTTAGCTTCACGCACGGTAGATACCCATCAGATCTCTTAGTATCAAGTACATAATCGTGATTCTTTGAGAATATCCAATGGGGTTGGGGTTAGTCAGAGGTACGTCCAAATATTATATTTGGTACACACCCACATTTTGTAGCCTTTAGCCGCTGCTACTGGTTTCTTTCACCATTTGACAGCATTGGTATTAGACACATACATTTTGCGATAGAAAAACCCGGATGATGGTACGACCGGATTTAAATCCACGACTTTAGGATCAGAAGGCGGAGCCACTCCTACTAGACTACTGGTGTTCATCTCCTACGGATGTTGTAAAAGGCAATTAGGCACTATCTCTTGTGTATAATCACCGATATTGCTTTCACCAATCTGCCTGCCAAGTGTGGTGACTATGACAAACCCCTGCTAGTATGAGGGAGGCTAAATGTCCAGCAGCGGATTTGTTTAGACTGACATAAATGCCATAATTTTGATGAAGTCAACGAAGCTTATCTATGGAAAGTCTGCTTGAAATAGTTGAAACACTGATCACTTCTCTTTTACATGTAGGTTTTGTTACTTTAAGGTCATCTGCACTAGCAACCTTGCATAACGTTGAATTCGGCATAACGTTGAAATTGTGACACCGTGTTTTGTCTTTTGCATTCACTGGAAGTTTTAAAATAGATCGAAAGAAACAAACACGCTATTAAGTTAGTGCTAAAGTTATACTCGCAGTACCATACCTACAAGCAAGCTTACATAAAATAGTGATCTTGCTAAAGTCTTTTTACATTTCAGATATTGAACTTCGCGCAGAATTACAGCGTATGCTGGATTTCATGGTGCAGCGTCCATTCCGCTTCACGCTGCTGCGCGCCGTCCACGTCAACATCCAACTGCCCGTCAACGTCTTTGCTCTCGTCATTACATACATCATACTGTTCGTACAATTCACACACTTTAAAATTTAATTTACGTCACAGTTGCTGTATATGTGTAGTTTAACTTGTGTTTACTTAGTGGTAATCTCACCCATAAATTTACATATCACCGATTTATGATGATGTTAATGTGTTAAGATTGTAGACTTTAGAGATCTATACTAGAATCGATATTTAACTTGTAAACACACATACAAACTTCACCCATATTTACACATACACCTCCACATATATACCACGCTACCCCAGTACTTTTTTTTACGCTCATTCGATCAATTTAAAACCCCTCCAAGTAGTTCAAAATCGATTTTTGCGCACTATCACGGGTGCCCCGTGGTACATGCGTAATATCGATCTTCATCGAGATCTCGAACTCGAATCTATAGCCGAATTCATGAAACGCGCCTCCAGGCGGTTTTATGATTCGGCTCCCCACCATCCGAATCCCTTAATTAACTCGCTACCCGATTATCCAGTAGATCCGCCCGTTAAACGTACCCTCCGTAGACCTAGACACGTTTTAGGTGACCCAGATGACACGATCACCGCCGCGAATGCGGCGGAGGTCGCTTCATCGAGTCCGGACACAGGAAACACTCCACAATCACACCGACCCCGGCGGCGGGGTCGAAGACGTCTCCCCGTTAACGCCCCTTCAGGGCGAAGAGTCTCTCCGTAGCTCCCTTCTCCGGCAACAGCCCAAGCCGAGGTCCGTACCTAAGTGGTGCCCTTGTGCTCGTTGCCAACAAAACCAATTTTGTAATGGCGTAGCGCCTTCTGCGCTCGCCAGTAGCCCGGTAACGCTGTCGGAAATCGCTAGGCGATTATACCAGCATTTTAGTCCGTTCGAAAAAAAAAAAAAAAAAAAAAAAAAATACTTTTTTTTAATAACAAATAATGAAACAACAAGGAATATTTAACAAAACATAAATGGTACAGTAATGTCATTTATGTTTTGTTAAACATTCCTTGTTACTTAATATGTGTAGGGGTGTGCCTATGAGTGTAATGTGTATGTTATTAGGTAAGGGCTTTATTAAGTAGTGTATTTTAGAAATATAGACTTGAGTGTTTACGAAGAATAGAAAGTATGTATGTAAGAAAAAGTATAAATATTCTATTAGTCATCTGGTCCCAATAGTAAAAGCTATGCTTAGTTTGGAGTTAAATGATGTTGTGTAAAAATGACCACAAATATTAATATAAAGTTATAAATATATACCTAGAATACATACAGACAGAACAAATAACACTTCGTTATCTGGTTCTAATAAGCTTCCGGCAACCTGGTCGAAATTTATTAATTTGTAAATAAGTGTATAGGAATTTCTAAGGTTATTTTGGATCATGGTCACTGTTTCACCTTGTTAATTATATTTAAAAAGCACTTGTTTTTATAAATCTAAAAATATAATCCGATGAAATAATTTACAAAAAGACTTTGGTTTGATATTTTATCAGATTCTTTTTGATTTAAATTAATTAAAATTCATGGATTATTTTCACGTATTTATTCCTTTTTCACACAGAATGACACTTCTTATTTGACAGTTCACAAAAACAAAAAAGTTGCGGATGCATTCAATGCTGCATACCACAGAGTGCATTACATTCTTATTATTACGGATCCAAACATTCTCCCGGGGGAAGGACAACTATGGTCCTTTTAAAACACAAGTATTTCAGTCAGGTTAAGACTCTATGGGGTAAAAAGTAGGGCCTCTACATTAGGTATGACTCTGCAACTAAACTCTAAAGTATCAATGGCAAGGAAAACAATACTATAAAAAAATTAAAACTCAAAATGATGTGAGTTTCTAACAGGGGAATTACAAATAAGCAATGTCTACATAAGAACTTATCAATTAGGGAGAATCATCCAGGGGCAATGGACTCAACTTTGAAACAGGACGCTTAAAGAGATGATTTTTATATTGTAAGGTTACAACACGAGTAGTTCCATCTGCACCGGGATGTTTCTCTACAATCTTTCCCAAAAGCCATTTACCAGGAGGCAAGCGCTCATCTTTTACTAGGACTATCATTCCAACTTTAACATCAGGTAAATGTTGGTTCCATTTAAACCTTTGTTGAAGGGTAGTGAGGTACTCAGATTGCCAACGAGACCATAAATTTTGGACTAGTCTTTGTACTATTTTCCAACGAGTCAAGCGATTGGGAATATCAACAATATTTTCATCAGGGACACCAATTAAAGGTTCACCTATTAAAAAATGACCAGGAGTAAGGGGAGGGTCATCTAAACAGGAACTTATTAAAGTGAGAGGTCTAGAATTCACACAGGCTTCAACTTGAGTTAGTAGAGTTGTAAACTCTTCAAAAGTAAGGTTGGTTTGACCTACAACACGTTTTATGTGATTTTTTACGGATTTAACACCAGCTTCCCAGAGACCGCCGAAGTTCGGTGACCCTGGGGGAATAAAATGCCAGGTTGTGCCATCATTGGCCAGAAGTTGGGAAATCTCTTGAACGAAGTTAGATTTTGCGTTTTTGAAGTTTAGTTCTAATTCGCGTGAAGCGCCAACAAAATTCGTGCCACAGTCACTCCATAGATCACGGCAATGACCGCGGCGCGCCACAAAGCGTCGAAATGCTGCTATAAAAGCAGAAGTAGTCAAGTCACTCACTAGCTCCAGGTGAATGGCCTTGGTGACTGTACATACAAATAGACAAATGTACGCTTTACAAGTGCGATTACATCTACCAGGATACAGTTTCAAATTATAGGGACCACCATAATCAGTACCAGCCGTTAGGAATGGGCGGGATGGTTTGACTCGACATTTTGGCAAATCTCCCATGAATGGGACTTTCGGGGTGGCTCTATACTTAAAGCAAGTCATGCATTTATGAACAATAGCTTTTACAAGATTTTTAACACCAACAATCCAATATTTTTGTCTGACAATATTCAAGGTAAGTTGATGTCCACCATGTAAAGAACGAACATGGGCATCTAAAACAATCAATTGGGCTAAATGACAATCAGAAGCCAGCAGTATAGGGGATTTCATTTCAAAGGGAACTAAAGCATTGGATAGTCTTCCACCTACACGCAGGATTCCATTGTCATCCATCACAGGATTCAAGGTATGTATTTTACTATTTTTTGATATAGTAGATTTCTTTTTTAGTAAGTTAATTTCCTTTTCAAAACTTTGGTTTTGTGACATTTTTATACAGACATTTAAAGCGTTTTTATGTTCAGCAGCGGTTAGGTAAGTTTGGAAATCAATTTCAGGTATCTGGTTTTGGGTTACTTGTTGTTTCATCTTACATAATTTCATAAACTTCAGACAATAGGCAGTGACACGGATCAGTTTCAACAGAGAAGAGTATTTTCTTAAATATTCCTGATTTTCACTATCATTATTTGTTACTAGTAAGTTAGTTATCTTAGGTTTGGATTCCAGATCAGTCTCAGGTATAGAAGAGTTCTGATATTTAAGATATATAGTTTCTTTCAGAAATGTGGGTCCGGTCCACCAAAGGTCAGTCAGGTCTTGAGGTTTGACACCTCTGGATGCACAATCAGCAGGATTGTCTTGTGATCTCACATGGTGCCATTGACTACTGTTTGTAGTGGTTAAGATTTCAGCAGTACGGTTAGCAACAAAAGTTTTCCAAGTATTTGGACTCTTTCGCAGCCAAGATAAAACAATTGTTGAATCAGTCCATGTAAATACTTCATGCACATCAAGGCTAACTTTCACATCCTGTAATATCCTTGCCAGAAGCACTGCACTACAGATTTCGAGACGAGGGATTGAGACTTGTTTGACAGGGGCCACTTTAGTTTTAGCTGTTACCAATGTAACCTGCACATCAGTCTCGGTGACAACTCTGAGGTACACTACAGCAGCATAAGCAGAGCAAGAAGCATCACAAAAACCATGTAATTCAATTTTCTTATTGATGTGACAAGTTCCTAGCCAGCGAGGCAGTTGGATGGGAGTCATATCAACAACACTATTAAGGTAAGAGAACCATTGGTTCTTCAAATCATCAGTTAAAGGTTCATCCCACTCCAAACCCGCTAGCCACAACTTTTGCATCAGAATTTTAGCTACAATTATGACTGGTGCTAACCAGCCTAGGGGATCAAATGTCTTTGCAATAGAAGATAAGACAAGTCTTTTGGTTATCACTTCACTTGGATGAGAGTCAGTATCAATCTTAAGTTCAAACATATCACTTTGGGGATTCCACAAAACACCTAATGCTTTCATGGATTCATCTAATTTAATATTCACTACACTGGGAAATACCTTAAGGGCATCAGGGATTTCCTGCAGAACGGATTCACTATTAGAAGACCATTTGTGTAAGGGGAAACCACCCTTCATGAGCAGAGCAGTCAGATGTTGTTGGAGGGTGATAGCGTCGCTGTCTGAGCAGGCACCGGTGAGAAGATCGTCCATGAACATGGACCCTCGGATGACACTAGCTTCAACAGGGTAATTTTCATGCTCATCCTCAGCTAGTTGTTGGATAGTTCTGATGGCAAGGTATGGCGCACTTGAAGTGCCATAACTAACAGTCATGAGTCGATATTCTTGTATAGGATCACTACTATTCTCTCTCCAGAGGATTCTTTGATAATCTGCATGAGATTTATTCATGCGGATGCATCTGTACATTTGTTTTATGTCTGAGACAAGACATATCTTATGCCTTCTCCATCTGGTGAACAAGTGTCGCAGGTCTTGCTGTAAGGCAGGTCCAGTCAGTAGTTCTTCATTCAGGGAATTTCCATTCACAGGTTTTGCGCTGCCATCAAAGACGACTCTAAGTTTGGTGCTGATACTGGATTCTCTCAAGACTGCGTGGTGGGGTAAGTAGTATACTTTCAGTGTTTTGATTTCTATGTTCGGTGTATATTTAATATCTGTTTCTGTTTCAGGGTTTGCAGTGACCAGTTCCATGTGTCCTTGGGCTTCATAATCTTTCATAAATTTGGAGTATTGTTCTCTAAAGTCAGGTTTGTGTTTGAACTTTCTCTCCATCTGGTGTAAGCGGTTGACAGCCATGGATCTAGAGTCTCCAACATCTGGGTTATTCTCATTCACAAAAGGTAAACAAACTTCATATTGTCCATTTTCAAGTCTGGTGTGTGTTCTCTTGTAGTGCTCCTCACATTGGATATCATCCTTTGATTTTGGTCTACATGGGGTTTGGTGTGGCTCTTCCAGCTCCCAAAACTGTCGAAGCAATGTATCCACTTCAATCTTGGTGTGTAGTATTAATACTTCTTGGGGTAGTGGTCCATTTTGTGTAATCTCACCGGAGATTATCCAACCTAGTTTGGTATTCATAGCTAGCAGTGATTTGTATCTCTTTACTCCTTCCAATATCAGTTGTGCATGGATTTTTGTTCCTAGGAGTAAATCAATGGGTCCTCTATGGTTGTATTCAGGATCAGCCAACTGGAGATTTTCAAAACAAGGGATTTTTTCAAAGTCTTGGGTGGGCAATGGTGCCGTGATTCTTTTCAAAACATAGGCCATCAAGTAGAATGATGTTGTTCTATTCTGACTTGGATGTAGTTTTAGGTTAACCGAGGCCTTTGTTCTTCCCACTTCAGTATTTTGCAATCCAGTGACTATTCCATCAATGTAGGTACGGTCTAGATTCAGTAGTTGTGTTGCTGTCTCTGTGATAAATGAAGCATGAGATCCTGGATCAATAAGTGCTCTCAAAATATGAGTATTTCCATCTTTGGATTTGACAGCTATGTGTGCTGTAGCTATTAGAGCTTGTCCATCATTCATACCGGTGCTCATACTAACTACAACATTCTCTGTGGGTTTTTCAGTCTCAGTGCTTGTTTCCTTTTTGTATGACATATGAAGGGTTGTGTGGTGACGTCTGCCACATATCTTGCAGCTTGTACTTTGCTTGCATTGAGCTACAGTGTGACCCTTAATGAGACAGTTGAAACATATTCCATTTTTCTTGATAAAATCTTGTCTTTTGAGGTTCTCCATTTGGGCAAATTCAGTGCAGTGACACAGATAGTGGTTCTGTGTGCAATATGTGCAGTAGGGTTGTAACTCAGTGTGCAGTGACTTGATCGGTTGTTGGTTTGTTTTATTTGTGTAGGTGCTTGTTGCGTTCTTAGGTTTATTTTCTTTAGTGGTTTGAATCATTTCTATTGAGCGGAATCGGTTTTCTAAGTAGTCAGTTAAGTCTTGTAAAGTAGGTGTCTCTTGTGATATCCCGAGGTGTTGTTCCCAAAGCTTATGTGATTCAGAGTCTAGTTTGGAAACTGTAATGTGTACTACAAGGGCATCCCAAGATGTTGTAGGTATCTTGAGGTTCTCTAAAGAATGCAAGCATTCCTTGGTAGTATCCAGCAGTTGCTTTAGTGCTCGAGGACATTCAGTGTTAAGTTTCTTTTGAGACAAAAACCTATTCAAAACTGTGTTCACGATAACTCTTTTGTTATTGTATCTGCTTTCTAGGGTTTTCCATGCCATGGTGTAGTTGGCGTCTGTCACAGAAAAATGTTTGAGCAACTGTGCTGCCTCACCTGCCAAACTGCAGCGGAGGTATTGATGTTTTTCAACATTCGTGAGGGTTTCATCATTGTGTATAAGTGATGAAAATAGATCTCTGAAGTTTAGCCACTCATTGTAATCACCCGCAAATTTAGGTATTGCGATAGGTGGTAGTTTGACCCTAGGTTTCTTTTCAGTTGAAGTTTTCGTTTGAGAATTTTCATGCGCAGATTCTTGAGATGAGTCTCGACTTAGCGAAAAAAACCCGTCTTTCAAAAGTGATTTTAATTCTAAGTAGATTTCTTCGGTTTGCTCAAAATGTTTTTCCATTTTTTCCATATTTTCAGGTATGGCGTCAGCAACCATCTCGTCGTATAAATCATTATATTTCTTCCAGTTATCGTCCACTGACTCTAAACGCGTCTCCAAATAACCTCGTGTAATACGTATTTTAGGGCATTTTTTGGTGTTAGAAAGTAATTTTTCGAGACGTTGTGCGATGGTTTTCAGTGACGTACTTGGTTCCAACATTTTGAGGATAAAATGGAAAAATCTTACCAGATTTTAGCACCCACAACATATAAACTCACTATTCGGTTCGAAGGACCATTAATGGTTTGATATTTTATCAGATTCTTTTTGATTTAAATTAATTAAAATTCATGGATTATTTTCACGTATTTATTCCTTTTTCACACAGAATGACACTTCTTATTTGACAGTTCACAAAAACAAAAAAGTTGCGGATGCATTCAATGCTGCATACCACAGAGTGCATTACATTCTTATTATTACGGATCCAAACAACTTATTTATCTAACCTTGAATTATATTTTAGTGTTTTAACTTCGATCAATGATACTCTTAGATGACGGGTCACATACAAAATCATAGCTCAAGGCTGTCCGTGTGAATATATACTTAGACAGCTACATGTGTTTACTAACGAAAAAATTTATATACAGTTTTAAGTTCAACCTCATTACAACCATGTCACCTAGTAAATAATGTCACTAATTGTCAAAACAAAATAAGAGCTCACTTTTCAACTGAGCCCTACAGAGACGAATTTTTTGCATCGACCCTGTATCTAGGGGTACCATTGATCAAAGTCTTTTAATAAGCTAGTAGTAAAATTAAGTCAATATTTACTCTATTTAATTAAAAAACGTAGCAAAGTGAAAACAATTTTACAAAGTGACAAAAAATTTGTATTAATATTGGTACAACGTGTTAAAAGTTCCATGTACGGGATTTACAGACCGTTTTTGAAATAACAAAAAACGAAGAACAACTAAAATATACATACATATATATAAACGTATATAATACTAAATTCATAATTAGGCATAGAATAGTTTTAGGTAAACCCTAAACTATGACAGTTTTTTCTGGAATTTAGAGTGACAGTTGTATTAAAGCCTAATGTTATAAAACAATGAGTGATGAATAACAATAAATAAAAGGGCTAATTAAAAGGGATACTTAAATTTAAGTAATGATTAAATTTAAGTATCATAAAGCATTTAGGGTTTAAAAATCATATATACATCTTATTTCCTTTATGGCGGTATACTATACGGGAATGTATGCGTGCGCGCAATAGCTTCGTACTGCTCATGACTGAGTCTATCCTTTTCTCACATGATGTGAGACTCACACTAAACCAGCGGTGCTCAAAAAAACCTTATAAATATGATTTCAGGTAAAAATGGTGACAAATTATTTGAAGAACTTAATTAGTATTATTAAAACCAAACTTAGTTATGTACCTAACAAAGTTAGGTCTTAAAACTTTTTATACAGACCTAACGGATAAAGGCAAGCAAATGTCAGCAGTACATGGGTATTTGGACGACAGTGGTGTAGATTCTTGCTCCAATATTATTAGCTTACTGATTTCGACAGCGCTAAAACTACAGCTATCCCTGTTGTTTTAGATTATATAAAGAGACGGCAGCATATTAGTGCTGTGAAATTAAGTATCATTAGTCTGAAAGTCACGCAAAAACTACCGAATGGATTTTAATAAAACTTTACAAACTTTACAATAATATAGCTTATACATCAGAATAACACATAGGCTATAATTAATAAAGATACTGTGTGAATTGTCCAAAATATAACGATAAATGTTAAGTAAGTCGAAAAAAACCACACGGGCAAAGATGCGGGCAACAGCTGGTACTATATTAGAACTGTATAGAGGTTGAAAATTTTGTATTTACATTGAAGATAGTTTTTTGAACTCTTGCTAATAGTATTTAAAAAAGGCAAAAAGACGTAATTAACTTTAAAAAAATCTTGTTTGTTTGTTTGTGCGATTGTTTGTAGACACATCACGCAAAAAGTACTGAATGTTGATGCGATTTGCAGAATTGGTTAGGTTATAGTCCAACTTAAAATTTAGTATGAGTTTCATTGAGCTGTCATTCCCAAAATGGGTGTGAAAAGGAAATGAAGTTTGTATGAAAAACGCGAAAAAAGTCGCGAGCGGGTCAGCTAGTTAGTAATACTAACGGACGCATGTAAGATATTGAAACCGGGCGTATTGAGCTATGGTGCAAAAATGCTGCTAGGACGGGACAAACAGCGCAAGAAACCGGTAGGGTGAGTTGTATTTTATTTTATTCTCCTGTTCTTTCTTCTCTTCTCCGTATATCATTAATGGTTTCTGTAGAAGATTCCATATTCGTCGTGGTGCTGTGGGTGGTAAGGTTCCTCTTCTATAACCTTCTTTTTGGGCACGTACGGGTTCTTCTCGGGGTCAGCGTTCAAGCTGAAAGCCAGATATCAATTAATTTTACTCGCCCTAAAAGGAAAATCATTCTTTATTAATATTTAAATCCAATCCACTCTGGGTCTACTCTTAGAAACGATAAACGACGTTTCGTATTGTCGTTTTGAGTTACACTTGAGGTAGCGACAACTTTACTTTTAAAAGCTACCGAGTTGCCCCGCAGTATAGTAAGACGATGATACGAAACTTCGTTTATCGTTTCTAAGAGTGGACCTGCTGCTTCTTTTCTTTTCCCAATTAAAGTATCAAAATATTATTTCACCTTTTTCTAATAAATGTCTAAGTCTTACTATTCTTTTCTAAAAGCTTTGATTCGGCTACTTACTTGTAATGATCAATAGCCTGGGAGCAGTCTACGTTGTACCACCAGTCGCAAGCAAACTTAGCCTGGTCAAAGAGTGTTCCGTTGGTGCAAAGGAAGGAAGCTCCTTGGTGACCTTCGCGACCATCGTGGCAGACGTGGTAAGCCTGCAAAACACGGTACAGAAAATGTTACGGATATTTTTTGCTCTTGAATACATGTGCTGATTAGATTAGTAGTAGTAGTAGAGCTTTTTGTGAAAGCGCTCGTCCGGGGAAGTACTACCGCCGTACCTATTTCTGCCGCCAAGCAGTGATGCTCGCATTGCTGTGTTCTGGTTTGAAGGTTGTGAGTGCCGGTAAAATTACAGGCATATGAGGCTTAACATACAAGGTTGTGGTACAAGGTGCGTGACATACAAGGCCTTCGTTATAGGTGATGGTTACCATTTAACATCAACACTCAATATCAGGTGGCCCATCTGCTTGTTCCTCCACTGGTTCTCATAAAATAAAACCAGTCTTGATATGACGAGTGTAAGAAATGCAAAACGTTAAAAAAGTTGACAGTGCAAATAAGCCCTTTCAAAATCCTGTTGAATCAAATATTTATGCCAATCATAGGAACCTTTGTCTTGGCTGACTGACTACTGACTGATATAAAGAAAACGCACAGCCTAAAGCACTGGTCATACTGGTATGACCAGTTTCTTCTCTTACCTACTTACTTAGTCTACTTCTAAGTAGAAGAGTAAGAAAGGAAACTAAATTGCCGAAATTCAACCCCTACTCGGGTACAGAGAGCTTGAAGTTTGTATGAAAATAACTATACACAGACGAAACCACACGCGTTTCGTTTTCGCTAGCAAATGAGAAAATATTCAAAAATCAATATTTGTGAATATTTTTAAACAGCACCATAAAATAAACAAAGTTAGAACTTTTGAAGTTAAATGTAATGATAGCAGACATTTGGCTTAAAAACAATGCCTAAATCTTGTAGGTTAGTATCGAAATGAAACTCCGGTAGACAATAACTTTAAACTTATTCAATTAGGAAGATAACACCTAACCGAATTACAACGGCGACCAAAGCAATTTGGTACGCCCTATTGGACTTTGAAGCTTAATGATTTTCAAGATGAACTTACTAGAACGGAATTGTTGGTAAAACATAATAATTTGGTTAAAGTTAGGATGAAATAATCGCTCATCAAATAATTTAGGGTGTGAAGAAATTGAAGAACTTAAACGGGACGGGAATTAAAAATTCTCAAAAATCAGGAACAACGTTGTCACATCAGTGTGCAGTTTATTTTATTGTTATTTATGTTTTTTTCTTAGTTTTATTATTTTTTACTTGTATTGTTCTGATTTAATTTTTTAATCGTGATGGTTAGAATTTTTTTTTATCTTTCTTTCTATCACCCTAAAATTACTTATTGGTAAGAGAGCAATATTTACGGTTTACGGTTTAAGCATTTTATTTACTCTTAAGAATTAACAAATTCACTTATAGAGAAAATACAGTAGGTACAGCATCTGTCATTAAGCGTAGCTAATCCACTTTTACAAACTATAATATAATATAATGACTATAATAATAATTAAAGTCGGTAGTTTTTATGCAAGAAGAGTGGACCGATGCATAGCAACTGCAAACAGTGCGCTTTGTAATATTTTAGGAATCTATACCAATTATAATAATCTTTGTCCTGACTGCCTGACTGACTGATATATAAACAACTAACAGACAACAACCACTGGCCACAGAGGTATGAAATTTTTAGGGTATATTTGCCTTGATGCGTAGAGGCTTAAAAATTTCAAAATTTAACCTCTAAACGGGTTGAAGTTTATCATAAAACTTACTTCAAGCGGACGAAGTTGCACGCGTTTCGCTAGTGGTTTATATTTTTTAAAGAGTTCAAATGCAGCGTGTACGTACGGCCATTCGTCCCAGTCTAAATTTCTACGACACTCCGTTAAGCCACTTCTAAACATGTCATTAGCCAATTACAAAATATCCTGCAGTGGATGCAAAGACAGGTAATCAGTTCCACTAGACTAGATAATTTCATCGGTTAGAAATCACATGGATATTGAACAATGTTGCTAGACATGTAATTTTTTAATCTATACCAGTCATAAGAATCCTGTCCTGACTGAAAGACTTTTTTATACAACTTACTGATGGAACAAGCATATGGCCCATAAATAAATAATGCTGGACAATCCACACAACATCATTTAACCCCAAGGTAAGCAGAGCTTGTGTTATGGGTACCTACTAGATGACTGATATAAAAAATAAATATTTACAGATCGTACAAACATCTATCTCAAGGCAGGAATCGAACCCGCAACCTCCTGCGTCGCAAGCGGACATTCGCTCGTCGCGCCACATCGGTCGTCGTAGTCATAGAGTCTCTAAGACTGACATTATAGACAACGCACAGCCAAAACGATTAATATAATATTTTACAGTTAAAACGTAAAGAATTGAAATTCAGGTTTGTAAAAAATTAGGTTTGTGTAACACCCCTACGTTTGGTACGTAGGGGTAGTTCTAAGAAAGACATTTCCGAAATTCAAAACCTATAGGAGGTAGGGGGGTTGAAGTTAGACAAAAATCGCTTTACGCGGACGAAGTCGCGAGAGTTTCCTCTAGTTTTTTTTTCATACTATCGGCATCCACTGCCTGATAAACGTACAGTGGGTTACAGTAACATACAAATCTTAAAAAAATTATTGTGCTGTGACACCAGAACTATGATGCTGGTACAAAGCCTACTAAAATATAGTCATTATTCTAAGGGTGCGTATCGACTTCGCGCGGCAAACCATCGAACAATTGGCTCGCGCGGCAGCCGCGCACTATTGGTACTGTGCCGCCGCGCGAGGTAACTCAAACCTTGGCACGCTCAAACGTGCCGCGCGACAAACTTTTATGTCTGTATTTGATAGCGCAGCAAAGAAGCGTCAGTGCGTTTTACGCGCTACCATGTAGCATTCTATTTATATTTTATATATTTGTTTCATGCTCCAATGAACTTTTCGCTTCGATTTCTTGTGAATAATATGATAAATAAAGATAAAAGCAGCTGCACGTTGCCTACGTAAAACGTCCATGGTTGCCGCGCACAAAATGAACACTCGTTGACGCGCTTCCAAAAAATTGTGCGCTAAATATGGCTTGCGAGTTAAAACCCAAGTCTGCCGCGATTAAACAATGCTCGCGCGGTGGCCGCGCGAAGTCTATACGCACCTTTATGTCTACAAGCGGGCACACCTCTTTACTCATGAACCTTTGGCACCTACATAATATTCGTTTGCACTCGACAGTACTACTTTCATTCATTTATGTGCTCATTATATAATTGTGGTTTTTTTGATTACTTGCGGTATTGCTCTTTCATTCATTCATAAAAATGATCTCGTATTTTAAACACAAGCTTCAGAACAATATCAATATGGCGGGTTTCTTTCTGTTTTTTTAAAAGATCTGCGATGCAAATAATGTTTATCTTACCTGACATCCAGTTTCCACATTAGCGTACATCCCCGGGCGTACCGGGACATGACTGCAGGAGAACCTGGTCTCTGGAACGGAGTGGTATATGGGGTAGTCCACACCTGGGTCTCCGGGTACGTTACGAAGGTCTTGGGGCTTCTCGTGCTCTCGCAGTGGCTTCTGATGGACCGGCCTCTCCTGTTCGTAGTAGAAGTCTTGCTCGTATTGGTGTTCGGGTTGATATCTCTGAAGTAAAACAGCAATGGTTATATCTAGCCTCAAAGCCGTTGCATTTACGAAGGAACATGACCATGACTAGATTCACAAATGTCTAATGAGGGTAGACAGAGGCACGTCCAAAGATTACATTTTGGCATATACCCACATTTTGCAGTAGTTGGAATTCCTTACGTGACAGGTTGCAAGCCCATCGCCGCTGCTAGATTACTAGCACTGGTTTCCTCACGATGTCCTTCACCGTTTGAGAGCCCTGCGGTCGTATACATTTCGTTCAGAAAAACCTATTGGTTGACCAAATTCGAACCCACAACCTTAAGATCAGAAAGCGAGGTTACTTCTACTAGACCACTGGTACTCCTATGTATATAGAAGTGATATAAAAACAATAATAACACATTAATATCCATCTTACGTTACGTTTGTATTACCATTTTAACCACTCAAAAGCCTTCACTTCGATCCAATTTCTACTCAGTACTCTTATATAATACAATATTATGTACCTATATACAGTTATAACTGATATTATCAAGAGGTCAATTATTACAAGACTGTAATCTAAATACACAAAACCGTTATGTGACTGACTGACTGTTTATATGCAAACCCTATCCTGTACTTTCATTTCGTATGCAAAAAATATTAAGTTTAGGTTTTTTTTTATTTGAATTGCTGATGGAACAAGCATATGGCCCACCTGATGTTAAGTGGTTACCATCACCCATAGCAAAGCGTTGCCTAGCAGGTCACGTTCGTTAGGAACGTGCCCTACGGCTCTGCTTCCATTACCCTGATGCGTACTGATGTTAAACCTCATGTGCATTAGTGAAAGGCTAATCAGAAACGTTATAATAACATAACAACGTTATAATAAACAGATTTAATAACAAGAAACGTATAAAGTAAAAGATATAAAATATAGACAAGGTATATTTTAGAGTCATCATCATTACCATCTTAAGTCTATAGAAATCCAATGCTGGACATAGGCGTCCCTCATACGTTTCCAGAAAGAGCGATGTTGGGTACTTTCCATCGAACGACTTCACGACTATTTTAGAGTAAATAGTAGATATTCCCAAATACTTATATGTACAATGTAAAAGAAAGTTTTAAAAAACTTTACGCCAACGTATAGTCGCAGGCAAATCACTAGTTAACTAATAAGTTTGTTAGTATTGTTAGGTAACGACTTATGTAACTTTTATTGAGCATTTCGTTCGAGAAATTGTAAACAATTACCGTTCAAAGGTTACTTGGACTGGAACTAATTGGTAAGTGATGTGGGCCCAAATTCTAAAAGTTCCGTATTAAAAGAATACCATCATCATCAACAGCCTGTAGAAGTCCACTACTGGACATCGACCTCCCCCATACGCTTGTGTTATCTATACTAATATTTAATTTTTAATTTTTAATTTTTTTTTTTTATTTTTTTTCTAATAGTTAAATTTAGATTTGACCTTGTTTGTTTGTTTGTTTGCATTGAATAGACTCTGAAATAACTGGATCGATTTTAATTCTTTCACCATTGGGAAGCTACACTATCTCCGGGTGATATAGGTGACCATTACCCATAGCATAGTGTAGTCTAGCAGATCACACTCATTATGAACGTACCTTACGATACGTGCTCTGCGTTCATCAACTTGAGGCATACAGGGTGTTTAAGTCATATGCCTGTAATTTTACCAGCACTCACACCCTTCAAACCGGAACACAGCAAGCTGCTTGGCGGCAAAAATAGGCATGGTGGTAGTACTTCCCCGGACGAGCCCTTCACACTACTACTACTGTTTTAAATCAGTAAACTCGTGATTTCTATCTAGCATAGCCCTAAATTACTGCAAAAATGTAGCAACACGTTGTGAAACCCTAAATTAGTACGTACAGCAAGTCCTCTCACTACAGGCTCAGTCACGGTCGGTGAGTTTCGTAACTTCCACGTTCTTAGGCTTTAGGGTTTTCATACTTGTCCTGCCAAATAAATCGGCCATGCGTATCTAGTACCTACCAGTTTCTTGAGAGTAACGTTTGATTCTGCAACCTTCAGATAAAACTAATAGTTGCAACTATTAGTCCATGAATAACGCCACAGCAAACTTCTCTCCCTTTTCTTCCCTATACTCCCCTTCTGGAATGTTTTTCGCAATATCTACAGCAAATTTTCTCCCTTTTCCCCACACTCAAAAATCGACATTAAAATTTAAATAAATTTAGCTTATGTGCCAATTTTCGTCAGAATCGCTTGAAAAATGCGATCTGTAGGCAAGAAGAAACAAACAGACATTTTTGGCCAATCTCAAAACTGAGACGCTTCATTCGCTTCGCTCACTTGGTCAATAATAATAATAATGATCAATATCTCGGTCAATAGATGATGCTTCTTGGTAACGGATTTCAATTACCTCCCATGGAGGTCGTAACAGGCGACTAAAGGAACGCACTAGAAGATGCGCCTAAACACTGATACTGCGGTCACCAATCGGCCTGCCAAGGGTGGACTATGGCAAACCCCTTCAGACTGGGGGAGACCTATGTCTAGTAGTTGACGAAGTGGATGAAATGAAGAAATGAAAACATCTAGTAGTACGACTAAAGGGAATTAAAATAGTACTAAATATATATATATCAATTATAAGAATTTTTGTCTTGACTGACATACAGACCCGCACAGTCTAAACCACAGGTCGTACAGGCTTGAAATTTTCGTTATTTGTTAAGGTTAGAATTTTTATGAAAATAAGTTCACGCGGAAGAAATCGCGCGCGTTTAGTTAGTGTAATTTTTTTGTCTCATTCCCCCAAATGAGTAAATCTTGTACTATGGAAATCCAGCTAAATTATATAATCGACGACCGATGTGGCGCGGCGGGCGAATGTCCGCCTGCGACGCAGGAGGTTGCGGGTTCGATTCACGCCTCGGAATAAATGTTTGTACGATCTGCAAATATTTATTCCGGGTGTTCTGGATATTTTCTATGTATAATAAAAAATGTCTATGTACGTAATATATTGTATTAAGTATATCAGTCATCTAGTACCCATAACACAAGCTCTGCTTAGCTTGGGGCTAGATGATGCTGTGTGGATTGTCCAACATTATTATTATTAATCAAAAAGTGTAATTTCTTACCTGCAAATAAGCAGCATCTGACACCAAAGTACATAGCAGCGCCCCAGTCAATGCTCTCAAAACCGCCTTACCCATATCCCCACACATTTTGAACTCTTTAAAATACTGAATAAAAAATAGCAAAGTATTCTTATAGATAGTTGCTTGGACAACAGTACCGTACAAATGTATTGACAGCAAAGCAATGAGTGGTGAACGCTGGGTACCCCCACTAAGCGAGTGATGAAATAAGGAATGGCGTGGTGTGGGGTAAGTAATGTTTTCATTTGGTGCAGAATTGTGCCTAACCTTACCTAAGTTTTTTAATAAAATACCTGTGTAAAAATATATATTTTATAATATAGTTTTTTAATTAATTAATTTTAATTGTTTTCCTCATGTTATTTCATGTTCTGTTGCGTAATTTCGGTGGCATTTTAACCAACAACGTTACTTGAGGTTTTAGCACAAAGTGTGAGTTTTCAGATGAATATGAAAACGTTACCAGCAAGTTTTGAAAAAAACTTAATATTTTCTTCAAAACCAAAGACTGCTGTCGTTTTTTACTGATTCAACTTGATTAAAACCTATTTATTCATCCACTAGGCAAAACTATTGTGTTGAATGAAGGACAAATGCCTAGAAGAAAAATATAAATAAAATCAAGCACAATTGCATAGCTTGTAATGTTTGAGATACATATAAAAAAAATTGTTATCATTCATGAAACACTTTGTCAGATCGATTTACATGATGTCGACTGTACTTAAACAAGGAAAGAAAGCTTACAAATCAATATAACCACCTTATGCAAGTTTTATCTAAGTCTGACCCAATCGACGACCGATGTGGCGCGGCGGGCGAATGTCCGCCTGCGACGCAGGAGGTTGCGGGTTCGATTCCCGCCTTGGGATAAATGTTTGTACGATCTGCAAATATTTATTCCGGGTGTTCTGGGTATTTTCTATGTATAATAAAAAAATATGTATGTATGTAATGTACATATTGTATTAAGTATATCAGTCATCTAGTACCCATAACACAAGCTCTGCTTAGCTTAGGGCTATATGATGCTGTGTGGATTGTCCAGCATTATTATTATTATTATTGACAAAAGTCTTACCATATCGAAAAACCCATTCTAGCATGCTAATATGGAGCACCTAGGTATTGTCTGGAGTGGAGACCAAGGACTGACTACAGAAATGTGGGCATAATGAGATGAACCGACGGATGGAAGGGGCGATGCGGAAAGCCCAACAACGAAAGGAATGGCGTGCATTGGAATAGACCTTTACTCAGCATTGGGTGGATATAGGTTTAAGAAGAGAGGTATTGTGTGACTACGCTTCCAATCGGTACCGCTTTACAACGATTTCAACCGCGTTTGCAACGATAGCTCTACTGTTTCATAATTATGTTTTCTGTACATTCCTACTATAAATCCTATTTTTCTGTTTTTACCTGTATATTTGTAAATTGATAATCTTTGTAAATATTATCTTTTGTCAAAAAATGTAGTTCCCAGTATTAGATGATAATTATATAGCTAACGAACCTGTTTATAAACAGTTTAAGCCTATTGGAAAAAACAGCAACTTCCGTTTGCAGATGGATCAAAACAAATATTGAAATAAAATTCAAAACTTTGATTAAAAGTGAGCTATGTTATAAAATATTTTAAACTTATCAAACTAGAAACGTTCTAATTTTGTTACTGAGCGTACCTATATAAATATTTTACCAAACAGTGTACCTACGTTTAGACGTGCTAAAAAAACTGTAGGTAATTTTCAAGCGTAAAAGCAATAAAATAAGACACTGAATAAATATTCCTACGTCGATTGTAAGAGTGCAGAATCGAAAATTACTCGCACCGCGTCTCACACCACCTGCCCTACATTTTAGTAGAGTAAAAAACACGTATGGAAGAAAATGCGAATGTCGCTGTCAATGACCTTTCACCATAAAGACTAGACCCTTCCAGTACATGGTCACCTTCATTAGTCGTTTTCGCTGTACCGCTTGCGCAACCAACTGGTCGTAAGCCGGTGTTGCTGGTGAAATATCCCGTCTTGCAGGCTGAGATCAGTTTGAAATTAGTTTATAATAACTGCTTAGATTAGAATAGAAGTTACGTTTGTAACTATAGAATCCGGCCGCGGCTCGGTTCGCATGGTGGCTTCCTGCAGGGCTAAGATGTGCAACGCGATAAGATTTTGTCTAAATTTTTTTATACTACCTGCTGATGGATCAACTGATCTTAAGTAGTTACCATCAAAACACAAACATTGCCTCGCAGTTCACGTTCGTTAGGAACACGCTCCATTATGCACTGCTCCGCGTCAACAACCTAAGGTATACAGGTGTTAAGCCTCAAGTGCCTGTAGTTTCACCATTGTGGTTAGTTACGTCTGCGCTACGCTGTACGTCACGTTAGACATCTTAGCCCGACTGGATAAAAGTAGCTTTTCATAAATTAGTCACGAATGTACACATAATTTTCCAGGTTTCATCCAAATTTAATTGTGACGAATACGCCCAGCTTTTAAAATCTGAGCACCAGAAATCCGACGCGCGGTTTGTCGCTTTACAGGACTTTGAAAGTTGTTACCTAGAATATAAAGACGATACTTGGTGGATACCGGTACCGATTTTCTCAAACACGCGGCGGCGGCTGCACGGTCACTGCGCGTTATCCCTCGCGCTGTATAAACGCGTCCTTATAATAGTAAATAAAGTATAACCTCATTGTTACTGATGCAGGCAGAGGTGTAACCGTGAGATTGATGGTTTGTTTGCATAATTATCTGTACCGTGAGCTCAGTCCGAACAGCGAAAATGTTCGGGTTTGTACGACCTGAACATTTTCGAAGGCATTTTCGTACAAGTCCGGATTCCGGAGTCTGTTACTTAGTACAAAAAATTTAAAACAACGTGGAAAACAATACTATCTATCAAGTACGATGACAAACAGGCCTTTGCATCTATTGTAGATGATTTATACAGCATTAGGGGCAACGTTTTCACTTATACCCCTATTTACGGGACGCTCTAGTACCTGGGACAGTGTTTTTAGATTGAGTAGTCTTGCCTAGCACCTACTCCATCCTCACAGGGTCGGCATTATCTACACGAAAGACATGGTCAATACGTGCGGATATAGTAACAAACATCCATCCATCCATACTTACAAACATTCGCGTCTTTAATATTAGAAGGATAGACTAAGAGAGAATAGGGTCCCGTTATACCCTTTGGGTACGGAACCCTAAAAATAAAAGAAAGAAATAGCATCACAACTTGAATCCCTAAGCACGGTAAATATCCCCTCCGTACCAAGTACCAAGTAAAACTTAAGGTGTACTTAATAGTCCCATTGCAGGTTTTATAACTTTAAGTGAGTAAACTTTATAACAATACGCAATTAACATGATATGCGCTAACTCGCATAATAACGATTGTTTGATAATACTTTCAATTTTCACGGCCTGCTGATTGGTGCACTTTACACATGCAAACGGTTTCTACATCATGTACTGGAGACTCGTTTTTAACGTACGTGACCTGCAAGGTATTACTTTTATTTTTATTTTGTTTACCAACATACTGTATACCAATACAATATCATGAAAATCCCTGTTACTTATTCAAATAAAGTGACACTACAATTACAGGTAAAGACAGCTTGATGAAAAAATATTGAACGGTAATGAATGTGAACAATAAAAACGATAGTTATGTCAACAACAACTCACAAACACATAACAAACAAAACACTACAGTCAATATAATTCATCCTATTTGTTTTATTGACAAAAAGTAAAAACAAGACTTGTATTTATTACTTTCATCTAATATTATGAGTCACATGACTGGCCTTATAGTTCAGTTTGTGTCTATGTAGATTTTGCTTTCTGCACTACGGGTGCAAAACTTTGTTTTGTTGTTTTTTATAAAACTTTCTGATGTACAAGCAGATAGCCCACTCACCTATAGCAAAGCATTGCCCTGCGTCCATCAACCTGGCATTTAGGCGTTAAGCCTCATGTGCCTGTATTTTCATCGGCACCCACACCATTTAAAATGGAATACGGCAAGCTGCTTAACGGCAGAAATAGGTATAGTGGTAGTACTTTCCCGAACGAACCTTTCACCCAGAGCAATTCTACTCATAACTTGGGACTAGGTTGTATGAAATGCCTGCTGCATAAGTATGTATTAACATGAAGACAGTGGCCGTGTGCATGAGGGAAGGAGCTGAGGGTACTGCCCGTGGATTTCACCGACTACGGACATGCGTTATTTGTCCGTCCGGTAAGAAAAACCATACATAATTGGTGTATATTAAAAATTGCGTGAGTTATGTGTGATTCACTTTCAAAACGTTAGATAAATACCTAATCGATCTCATAAGCATTACAGATTGCCAATATGCCAATATGCCGTGACGGTTCCGGCATAGTACCTATATAGGAACCCTTCATCGCGTATCGTGGAGGTTGTATGTGGTGACTAAAAGAAAGCACCGGGCATCCCCTGATACATGCCACCAATACTAAGGCCATATGTGTATCTGCCAAGCGTGGTAGCGAAACTCCTTGAAATATAAGGAAGCCAAACTTATTTCGTCCTACTGCTGGGCAAAGGTCTGTCCCAAATCCCTACCATTACCTCAGGGTCACTTCCACTAGACCACCGCCACCGGTGCGGTTATGTATTATGTATTTAGGTATGTTAATTAATTTATCATATCAACAATCACTGCCCTATATGGTTTCCTAATACCTACAGCCCGTATCAAAGACCCGGCAAACGCAGTTATTGCGACAGCCTAATCTGTGAGAACCTTCGAGATATGTTGTAGGTACCTGGGTAAGTAAGTAACCAGTAAAACTGAATTTCGTTCTGGAATGTTGTGTGTCTATTTTATTTTGGACACTCCAGCTTCGCCCGCGTGGCAGTTTTTTCCCGTTATTTTTTTGGGATAAAAAGTAGCCTATGTCCTATTCCAGATTACAATCTATATTTATTTCAAATTTTATCCAAATCGGTCCACTAATGGTTAGAGCGTGAAAGAGGAACAAACATCCATCCAGCCATCCATCCATCCAAACATTCGCATTTATAATATTATAGTAGGATGGTGCCCGTCAGAGTCACTCGGTAATCTGCGAGAATCTTTGAGATCTGGTAGGTACTGTAAGGGGACTCCCTCCAGATAATGGGATAGCAAAACCAAAGCAATATTTTAAATAGTCTGCCTTTAATTAAATCGTATTACAAAAGTACTTACATGAATCTCCATTGTAGCACATCACATTCCTTTACTTTACAAAACTATCGACCGACTCCGATCCGATCCCAAGACAGACTGCCACGTTTCCTACCGCTCTTTCCTAACTGAATGAACGTCCGACTGTCGGCCATCTTGTTTGTCAAGCAGACTACCGTCAATCTCAGTCAGTATTGCCAGTACAATCAGAGAAATTTCTACCAAAAATAATTTACAAAAATGTCTCAAGTAATCTAGTATCTTACAGTACCTACGTAGGTAAGTAAGTAACCAGTAAAACTGAATTTCGTTTTGGAATGCTGTGTGTCTATTTTATTTTGAATGGTGGCCCGTCAGTCACTAAAATGCCGGGTTTTTATCACAGTGCCTTCTTTCATAGAACATGTTTTCATCATCTTCCTGTCCTTATCCCACACTAAGTAGGGTCGGCATAACAGGTTTTTTTCTTCCACTCTCTTCTATCAGTCGTCATCTCAGTGTTCACTCCTTTTTTACTTTTTCATAGAACGTGTGTGGTCCCGAAATCTTTTACGAGGTATTTTTAATCCAAATGGCACAAATTGCAATACTTTTAGAGGATATAGAACCTTTTACAAAATCAAAAACATATTTCTAAAAGTTTCTCTATGATGTATCCTAATAATATGACCTTGAGGATTATTTATGAGAGGCCAGTCAGTGTTTTTGTCTGTGTTGCCTTCGTTCAACCCACTAATATATGTACCTATTATGCTCCTACTTACTACTTTACCTCTTTACTAATCAATTAACTTTTGGCTTCGTTTATACTGGCAAAAAACCTCAAAATGCTATGTTGTATGAAGTTAGTCATTATTCTATGGTATGAAGCTACAAATATCATTTATATATAGATAGATACATCAGTCACCCTAGTATTTTACTGATCCAAATCAGTAAAGCTAAATTGAGCTATCTTTAGATCGTCGAATCTGTAGATAGCTCAACTGCTTTATATGTATTTTGTACATACCAATTATAAATAGTTGTATTAGCTGTAATTTTCTTTGTAAATAAATATGTATTTCACGTTTTATTCTTTGTCCTTTCTCAGATAAATAAACTTATCTACACAAGGATTCCTCAACAACGTATTCTCAGTCAACTGAAGACGAATTTTCACACTCATCGTATGGTAGAATAAATTGTAGCTTTCAACTAGGGAAACAACTTTTAATCAGGACATCACGCGAATCCAACTTTAACTACATTTTGTAGTAAATCCTTATCAAAGAGCGTTCGCTCTTATCAGCCTTTTATGAACCCTTAGTTCAAAGGGCTTGGTATAATGGAATTAGTACACCACACCACAATGAACAGACATAGATCTAGGGGTTAAGAGGGTATGCCTACCGGTTTATCGTGTAATTTGTACATACAGCCACCGGTAATAAGTTAAATAAATAAATAATGCTGGACTAGCACACTCACTCTACTCCACACAGCACCATCTAGCCCCAAGCTAAGCAAAGCTTGTGTTATGGGTACTAGATGACTGATATACTTAATACAATACATTACATACATAGAATTTTTTATTATACATAGAAAACACCCAGAACACCCGGAATAAATATTTGCAGATCGTACAAACATTTATGAATATATTATATATTTCCCAAGGCGGGAATCGAACCCGCAACCTCCTGCGTTGCAGACGGACATTCGCCAGCCGCGCCACATCGGTCGTCAAGTTGGTTGCACTTTATAATTTTCAATACTGCCTGATGTTGAGTGATTGCCTGATGGGGTGTCTTATTTGGCTCTGCGTCCACCGCTCTGAGACGAAAATACCTTGGAGGAAAAGTGCAATAATTTTGATCATATAAATAATAATAGAAGCATTTTTTCCTTTACTAAAGAACATTATCTAAAAAGTCACTTGTAGTCAGTTTTTTTCGTGTTTGCTGCACCAATTTCGACAAAACATCGTAAAATTAACATAAGGAGGTACCTAATTATCTGTATTTATTTAACAATGCGTAAAAACAGCAAAACACCGAAAACAGCAATTTAAACGAAACACGATCATCTAATCGGTGCGTTGCTCTTTCTACCGGGTGGTGGCCGGTCAACGACCGGGCGACTGCGGAGCACTGCTATATGCAATACATTGCTGGTTGATAAATAAGTAACTTCAGCAACAAAACCGTATTTCTCTAAATCTATTTAACTGTCAGTCAAGTGGTTATTCTATAAGACCTTGTTGTAGGTAACTTTACACGTTCCCTGAGTATTCGGAAGTGGTCCTATTACACCCGGTACATGGTACTGCAAAGGAAATCATCTATGCCATTAGCCTCACCTTCAATCAACCTATTTAAAAACAGTGTAAAAAAAAATGCTACAAGAAAAGGCATACTATAGTATAAATGAATACCTGAGTGAAAATTGAGAGTAGTGTATTTTTATTTATTTTTTGACATTTTTTTATTTGCTGGCATAAGTCAGTAAATAAAAAAATACATAATAAAATACATCATAATATGTATTTTAATTTTGTGACATTTATTATTGCCAATTCTAATTAATTCTCAATTCTCTGATGTATTCACTTGTGACATTTTACTAACTTTTGTTTTGTTATTGCATGCTGTGTATTGTTGAGTATAGTAGAACATAAGTTTATTTATCCTGTCATCTGTATTCCCACCCATATTCGCAATAAATATATTATGATTATTATGATTATGTAAATAAGTAAGCACCATAGGTTTAACAACATCAGACTTGCAACATTGGTACTATCAGCTGAGCAGACGAGGCAAGTTTGGAGGTTACCATGTAGTTGAGTAGTTGCTAACGATACTGAAGCCTCCGTAGGCAAAGTTGGATAACTAAGTGTAGTGTTCGCCGGGTGCCGCGCTAACTTCACTTGGCTGTAGCCGGCACGTCCGAACGGACACGCGTCGGGAATTCTCTTGTGTACAAAGTAACTGTGGTTTTATTGTAGATCCAAAGAACCCTACAAGTGGCGACTGAGGAGAACAATGTGAGTAAAAAAAAAAAGAAGGAAAAATCAGAGGTATGGTAAATATTCGTAAAAATACCTACTTTGGTATGACCAAAAAGAAATTAATCGTAGTGTTTTCAATTCTACCTGTCTATTACCACTTACCTATGCATAACATAGCTTCTCTAAAATAAACGATTACTGACTTCGGCTACGAGGCATTGCGGGTAACAATGTTTACCTACGACGCGACGCGACGCGACTTGACAATATTTTGAACAGAGGAAGGTGCATGTCACTGCTCGCATATTGACACCAGTCAAGTTTAGATACTTTAGGTACTATAAGGTAAATTGGTACCTAACCTAAGTATCTACCTACTTACATAAATACTATAAGCCAACTATCGAAATGTTAACCTACACGGTTACTTGAGTAGCATGAATAATAATAATAAACCTTTATTTCAGACAGCTTACAGGTTCATATTACATAAATACATACAAAGAAACGAAAAGAAAATAAGTAAAAGTTTAAAAGGCCATGCAATTAAGTACCCAAAGGTGTACTGTTGTCACCATAAATAGGTGAAGGGCCACGACGTTATCATAAACGTTAAACAACAAAATAATAACAGGATGAGTGAAAAGAAAATAAGTAAAAGTTTAAAAGGCCATGCAATTAAGTACCCAAAGGTGTACTGTTGTCACCATAAATAGGTGAAGGGCCACGACGTTATCATAAACGTTAAACAACAAAATAATAACAGGATGAGCGAAAAGAAAATAAGTAAAAGTTTAAAAGGCCATGCAATGAAGTACCCAAAGGTGTACTGTTGTCACCATAAATACGTGAAGGGCCACGACGTTATCATAAACGTTAAACAACAAAATAATAACAGGATGAGTAAGAAAAGCGTTGTGTACCGAAGGTACGTAACTAAGTACTCATCCAGTAAAAACAAAGGGTCATGTTATAAAATTGAATGAGAATGAGAATGAGAATATTTTATTTGTAACTCAAAATAACGAAAACAAATAATAATGTAAGTATTAAAAATAAAACACATATTTTGAGTCACAAAACGGACTCTGTCTCAGCATGAGCCAGTTGTAAACACGTTACAACCAACGCTGGTCTTCCGACAGAGCCGTTCGGTGACGTCACGGAAGATAACACAAGACATCAAACAATCAAAAATATGAAAATAAAATAAGAAACTTAATCTATATTACAAATATATATGATATGGTACATTAAAAGAATAAAATTCTAACAGGCAAACCAGGCCTTCATAGAAAGCGTGAGAAAACATAACCCATATAACACAGCATGGGATGTTTAGTTATGTACAAAGTTCCTTATTGGAGGGGGAATATTATTCCAGCATCGCGATGCAGCGTAGCGGAAACTGCCTACGAAATTGGAAATTGTTACGATATCGTAAACGGCCATGCAAGAAAGACAGAATATTTAGATACCTAGTAAGTTCCTAGGCATGCCTCACAATCACCCACATTTCTTGCTACTATAGGCCACGCAATTTATTGTCATCGGAGATGACCAAAGACCACAAAATGTACACTGTGAATACAGGTGACATTTTATCATAAAAAAAGGGCCATGCCCAAGTCGATCGTAAGTGAAAAGACCGCAACAAGTATACACTGTAGCTACAAGTAGGTACCTAAGTAGGTAGGTACCTGTTAGCTCAAAGTCAAATTAAAAAAGTATTTATTCAAATATCCCCATGGATCATCTTAAAACGTTAAATCTAGGCTAAGCGGCAGTTCCTCGCGACTAAGCCTAGAAGAACCAGCAAGAAACTTACGGCTTGGTTCCTACCGTTTTTGTATGATCCTGCTACAAAATAATAATAATGTAAATAATGAAGCTCCAGTGTGGTGCCAATCTAACTAAATGCAAGACAGAAAACAAGAACTTACAACAGAAGTTCAAAAGACAGCACACGCTACGCTACGTTTCAACTAATAGCGTACAATCTAATGAATTCAAATAAGAGAATAGTACAGATATTGCAAAACTATATCGCTAGCTACTATAGCTAGCCATTATACAGTTTCACGTTAGAACAACTGCGTAGTGAAGACGTTTTATCACTATAAATATCCTAAAAATACGAAGATGCTAGAAGTGTTTTACATGACTACCTTACTTGCTTAGTAGCAAGTAGGTAAGTCGTAGAAATTATCTGTCAATTTTGTCATTATTTTGGTTCGATGTTATTTATATTGGCCTGGGAGATCCTACAAACTGTGATCTCGGTAACAACCTTCGTCAACAGCCTTCATAAGTCCGCTGCTGGATATATACACTGATAGGCCTCCCGAATATCTGGGGTGTTTGCCGTAGTCACCACGCTTGGCAGGCGGATTGATGACCATTCAACTATGTAGGAATTTAAAGTAAGATGCCTAATAATTCGTAGAAAACTACTACTTTGTTGCCAAATTTTAGCTATGGCAGGAAATTCAGGAATCTACATTACGACTACTAAACCTTAGTTGTTTCCGAGGCCTAAATGGTCCCGGAATTTCACTGAACTGGTCTAAAAATTTAAGAACTAGTCGTTAGACTGACTGTGAAGCTTATCATCTAAAGAAGTTACAAAATATCTAAAATATGGGCCTAACAATATTGCTTCGACAAACAAGAGTTGACTTGAGTACCTTGTTCATTTGGTCCCATGAATAGGGTAACAGAAAGTTGTAAAATGTGAAATATGTACTTAGGTATATAATTTACAACAGATGCAATGACCAAAGTATCTATATAGGTATCGTAGATTTGGTTACTAGTCACTCTCTAGAGTCTATTATTATAATACTTTGCGAATACTGAAACTTCAAAAGCACAAATACTGGAAATTGTTTGGTATATTCAAGAACCTAAATCCTACTAGAAGTGTGTAAGAAACATAGAACAGAGTGTATTTAACGAAAGAAACACCAGTAGCTCAGTTACAGATACAGAAATATGTTAATTTGCTAAACAAACAAAACTTAGTACAAGATAAATAAGAAGTGTAAAAAAATTAATGATGAAAAGGAGAACAACCATAGAAAAGTACTCTCGACTAGACGACTCTCAACAATTAAATCACCAAGCATGGTGTACCTATAGATAAAAGATGCACGTACAAATTTAATAATGTGACTGATACCTACATACATATCTGCTACTCTGGAGGCAGAACATTCAACTATGTAGACTAACTAATTACATACCTACAACATTGATACTTACTCATTAAAGTAAGTGGACGAATGAAGATATTCAAGATATCAAGGAAAATATATTGCTATTACATAAAATAGTAAAACGTGAAAAAAAACCAACAGTTACATACACAATACAGTTCGGGTAAGTAACAAAATCTAGTTCAAAATACGACAAAGTAAACCAAGATGTACAAAAATATGTCACGACATGACAAGTAATACAAAACATTAATAATAATAAGCCTAGTTGCAGTTCTTGCTGTATCACTAAGACGTCAATGTCTTCTGAGGGTTTGGTAATGTAATTAATATGAAAGTCACCCAGACTGGTGGCAACCATAGAATGTTTAGTCTATATTCTTAGGGTGGCAATCATACATTTGCAATACTTACTGAGACTCACTTTTACTCTTACTTCAATACTTGAAACCAGATATAGTTAAAATACGACATTTTAATAAAGAGGATTAATATTTAAGTATATAAATTAAAGTAATCACATCTTTGAATCCCAGTTGATGGTTCTTCGTGACCTTAAAACTGATAATGCACTTAGTGGAAAAATATATATAAGTATTTGATACCTAACTATGTTTTGAACTTTCATGTACATTCGACGTGCTGCCAGCAAAATTATATTGATGGACCTTGAATGGACTGATGAAAGCAATCCGTATTGGAGCAACGCGACTTTGCTTTTACTTGTTTAATTCATTCAAGTTAAGTTACTTGAAAGTTGAAGTCTTTTACCCTTTATAACACGACTGAAGTCTGGCCCTTGCTGATCCAAAGTCTTGACACTCGACAGCTTCGATGAATTTGATTCGACCAGATGTTTCACTTGGCGAAGAGTGTGGTTAATATAATTAATCAGTGATTTTTGCAGGTTATTGCCATGAACTTTTCAAGAGTTCCGATTATTTGGTAAGATCGTTTGCTTTAGAGTATGATCGATGTTTCAATGGCACGGATTTTGGATTCGATATGTGGATGGACCTGTTCTTGAAGTTATTCCCACAAGAACTAGACTGCTAATAAATTTTAAAAAACTATTACATCACATACCAATGTAGTTGTTCAGAGCTATGCCTAATCATAGTTAGATTTTCATCCTTTCTAAGTACTAAATAAAGTATCAAAGTTAATAAGTTAATTTAACAACTGTTACAATTATTCAAGGATGTACAATTTTGTTCTATGATGTATAAAACCTTTTGTACGTATACTCTCATAGACAGCCATCATAGCTTGGTTGGTAGTGGCTCTGCCTTCTGCGCTGTGGATTGTTGGTTCGATTCCAACCAAGGACCAAACATTTCTGACAAAGGTACAAAATATGTGACTTTACACAACTTACTAATAACTTAAGCTTGTGGAAGTAACACAACGGCTATGATAATAAAAATTATGATAATAAAGTTCCATACTGAGTCGTTTTAGTGCTTATGCTCATTAACAGTTTATGTGCATATAAATGTAGGTACTTACCTACAAATTTCACACTAGTAGTTATCAATGTAAATATATAATAAGCATCTCTTTTGTAACAAGAGAAATTCTAAGTTTAAATCTAAAATGCAAGTAGGAGTTATAATACCGCATGATTTAATAGTTATGTTTTATCTACCTTACTTATATAAATACCTAACTTTTTCATACTAAAACATGTTGTCTAGTAGAAATGTAAACATGCTTAAGAAAATAAGCCTTTTAGATTTTTCGCACCATTGACTTGTGACAGTAAAGTTACATCTCTTCGAAGTTTTAGTAAGTTACAGAATGCGATGTCTTCTGTGCCCTTATGCCCTACTACTTGCGCAAGGGATGACTACGGACACTGCCAGAAGTGGCGAATTTCTACGCCGATAAAGTGTTTTCAGAAGAAAAAGAAGAAGAGAAGAAGAAGAAGATGAGAAGAGACCTGGATTTAAACTAGTCTTATTAGAATACATAGTACCTACCTAGTAGTGTTTGTATACTTTGTATATAGCTACGGAAAGGAAAAGGACAGGATCACGGAGGAAGGAAGAGAAAAATGAGTTACTTATTATTATTCTTTGAAAACTGAAATTCCACTGCTTTATTGTCTGTAGGTAATGCATTTAATGTAATTGTACTGAACAATATGTTAAATAATGTATTATTGAAATTTTGATTAGATGCAATGAATATGGCGTAAATAGTGGCGTTGAATGTTAAATGTAATGTAGTAATTTAGTCACCTAATAGTTTAATGTATAAAATTATATCAAGCTTAAACAAACAATATCATCATGCTACAATTGTATCTTTCATGATTACTGATCTATTTATGTACCTACCTATTCTCAAATTTTATAAATTTTAATAAAGATGAGAATGTAGTGTTCGCCGGGTGCCGCGCTAACTTCACTTGGCTGTAGCCGGCACGTCCGAACGGACACGCGTCGGGAATTCTCTTGTGTACAAAGTAACTGTGGTTTTATTGTAGATCCAAAGAACCCTACACTAAGTATAGTCCTTATTCCCGCCTCTATCCGGTTGGGTAATAGGATATATCGTTTAACGAGGCAAAATATATATTTTAAAATATCTGTGACGTCTAACTTGTGGGTACAGCATCGCCTGCAATAAAATGAAGGTATTTCTCGTCTAAATACGAATAAATACTTGTGGATATTTTTACACAGCATCATCTTGCCCCAAACTAAGCAAAATTTGTATGATAGAAACCAGATACTTAGCTATATTTTTTTATAAATATATACTTAGAATACAACATAACACCCAGACAGAGAACAAACGTCTATGTTGACCACACAAATGTTTATCCTCAGTGGGAATCGAACCCACGACAGCACAGAAAGCAGAGCTATGAAGCCAGTCAAAAAATAAAGGCTCTTACAAATGTCCAATAACATTTTCAACACTAGTTTACAGGTGTTCGCTGTGTAGTTAAAGCCGTTTTTACGCATAAAATATCAACGTGTTGTAAAATTCTGAATGCCTAATACCTGGAAATTTCTGAATCTGTTATTTTTTACTCGAAATACAGTGATTTTTCAGATAAAATAACGAAAAACATCAAACAATATATTTTATGAAGTAATACTTCTAATGCGACTTCCAACAAGGAACAATATATTTTATGAAGTAATACTTCTAATGCGACTTCCAACAAGGTTCCGTTTAAACGTTTCACTACCATGGAAGGGGTATGGAAAGCACTGTTCTTTCTCTCTTTCTACCATCAGTTACGTTATGTTACTTCAGTCGGTTTTTTTAAATACATACGACTTGTTTTTTTTTTACAATTTTGTTTAGTCTAGGTAAGTAGTAGGTAGGTATTCATACAGTTTTAGGGGCAACTTCTTCAACCATGCCTTTATTTACTAGATGCTATGTGCCTCGGATAAGATTTTAAGATTTCAGTCTAGGTTATTCAATGACAAACGGCAAAAAAAAAATCAAAACTTTCGCATTTAAATTAGTTTGACAGACATCGCAACTAGTTGTTAGTAGCTCTATCTCCTGCGCTGTAGTTTGTGGGTTCGATTCCCACCGAGAAAAAACATTAGTGGAATCAACTAGTACCTACTACTGTTTAAAATATAAGATAGAAATGAACGTTAGAGGCTACCTTCCCACAACACAGGTTTAACCTAAGGTGGGAGTTAGTGATACGTTCAGGTTTCCAACATTTTGTTTATGTTTTGAAACATTCACACTAGAACAAGAATCTGTAACTATGGCTACCAACTTTTTTGCAAATAAATGTTTATTATTATAATTATTATTAACTCAGAAGCTCAATTCTCGCAACGAAATATCAAATTCGATATTCTTCGAATTCAGTTCTCAGTTCAGTTATCTGGCTCCCATAGTAGTCCCATAGTTAATTTTAGTTCAATTTTATCGATTACCCACCGAACTTCTAGTGGGTTAAGTCCAAAAGTTGCATTACAAAACAATGAACTATTTGAAAGGTTGTTGGTGCTTGTCAAAGAGTGACTGCAGCACAATGCTTTGACCAGAGTTCAAAGCCAGCATTCGCTTCCAATATTTGAACACTACCTCTGCGTCTATTGAACCTTTCGACGAATTTGCTGCTATTGAATTACAGTTCAAATTTTAATAAAACAAGTAAGTTATAGTTATAGTAATAATAATAACGCCGGACAATCCACACAGCATCATCTAGCCCCAAGCTAAGCAAAACTTGTGTTATGGGTACTAGATAACTGATATACTTAATACAATATAGCATACATACGTATTTTTTATTATACATAGAAAACACCCAGAACACCCGGAATAAATATTTGCAGATCGTACAAACATTAATCCCAAGGCGAGAAACGAACCCGCAACGTCCTGCGTCGCAGGTAGATATTCACTTGTCACGCAACATAGGTCGTCAAATTATAGAAGTAGATACAAAATATACAAAATACATTGCTGTGCCACCGGGGCTTCATCAGTCTTAAGGTCTTGAGGCTTCACTACAAAAAAAGAAACAATAATCAATGTTTTCATTCTATAATAATTTAATTAAACATGTCTACTAATAGACACCCAGTGAACATAGGCTTGCATATTTGGGGGGTTTGCCATAGCCAATGTAGACAGTACACATGCTGCTGCCTATCTCCTGGTGTATTTCTTTATTCCCCTCTTATGACATCGATGGGAGATAATGGAGGGGTCCTATTTTAAGCCGAGACCGCCACAGCTGGCCAGCTCTTTCTGGTACACTTCTGAACAGTCTTTAAATTTTACATCATATTATTTTAGATTTTAGTGACATTATGAATGTTACAGGTTTTAGTTCAGACTGTCCTACTTGGACAGTTCATCGTAGGCCACGTTCCTAATGAGGTGATGGTTGAGACATAATAATATGCTAGTTTGGTAGTAGTATAAAATAATAAGTATTTTTTGTTTAGTAAAATAGTTTTAATAATTCTTCGGAAAAAAAAGTCCTTCGACTTTTCAAACCCCCTAAATCATGACGTTTATCTAAATTGTCCTAATGAACACTGCCTACAAGAGTAATTAACATGAAGCTGTTATGCTAGGAATCGTTCATGACTAGTAACAACATTTTTTTGATAAGATAATAAGATACACTTTTTACTTCTCAACTATAGTTTAAAAAAAAATTGCTAGTTTGCTTGTGTAAAAAACATTTCAAAATTGTCTGATCATCACTGATTTATGCCGAATGTACTTTATAGCGCAATCGACGCTTAGCGGCACAAGCAGCCGCTCTGACGAAATATTTGAACACTGGAAATATCGAGAGCTTGAAAAGTCGAGCACCAAACAGAGAACACCAAACCCCTATTCTATTTTTTGTTTTATTACGAGACCGTTACGTGAATGATTTTGTGTATAATTTGGACTGTTCACACCATAAAATAAGGACTTTTTACTCTCATTATTCTATGGTTCACACGTCTTGTGTTAATCGTCACGCAATTTCACGCGCTTAAAACAGACACCACATAAAAACTCTGACTGAGGACTGAACTACAATTATTAGATTCAGTTCAGCTGACAGACCAAATTACTTCAAACCTATCGACGAAAATGTGCTGACCTCACCATGCCTTCAAACTGAATTTGGAGTCACATCGTTAGTTAGGAGGATTTGTAAGTTCAGCAAAATTAAGTTTTGGTAGGTAGTCGGTAGACCTAACACGTTAGCACGCACCTAGGTACATATTATGTACTATTATAGTACTATTCTTGTTTTTAGGGTTCCGTGCCTAAAGGGGCCTAAAACGGGACTCTATTACTACAAATAATAATGTTACGAATTGTATTCATTCTAGTGCAGCTGACTGTACCTTAAATGCCATGCAGGTTTGGTAGCTGTTTATTTTAGGCGTACAATTTCTCTGCTACCTGAAAACGTTACAAAACATCAAAAAGAAAAATGAGTATTTTTACAAAGCCACGAAAATAACAATTCTAAAGCGTAATTTGCGAGGGTCATAAGCCATACACACAGTAAATGAAGGAATAAGTGGCGCATTTTAACTGCTATACTACAGTTCTCTGAATATTTTTTCCTGATAATTCCTCCTAATATTCCCTATATTATGTCCAGCATTGGCTTCAAATTTTCAAAGGCTTCAACAAAATCACGTTTGTTGTGTGAGAGTCTCCTTAGTTATTTATTTTATTCTGTTTTTTAGTATTTGTTGTTATAGCGGCAACAAAAATACATCATCTGTGATGTCACTCTCTAACAAACACGGTTCATGAGATACGGTCTGGTGACAGAAGGACAGACAGACAGCGGAGTCCTAGTAATAGGGTCCCGTTTTACCCTTTGGCTGCGGAACCTTAAAAAGACTACCACGCTACTGACAGTACCTACATAATTCATGTATCTTGAGAGGAAGAGAGATAGTTGGATAAAGGGTAGGGAGGCCTTTGCCCTGCAGTGGGAGAGAACCGGCTAACAATCAAAAATAAATTATTTCAATAAGTTGGCTTCTTGGTGCTAATGGACGAGTTAGACATATCTTCTCTGAAGTTGGAATCCTGCTTAGATACTGTACGATGCCATTTTTATCAACACAGTTCTGTTTACATAATTTGTGGGTTTTAAAAGACTTCCGGTACCGAGAAGATTTCAAGCTTTGTTAGGTCTATTGTTAAAGATGGTTTTGGACGTAAACAATGGCGATAAATAACTTTTTTTGAATCAACGTGATTTTTTAGGCAAACTTTTAAGCTTAGTTGGTTTTTTTATAGCGCCATAATAACCCCAAACTGAGTAAAGCTTGTGCTATGTTGTCATCACACAAATGTTTGATCCCGGTGGGGATCGAACCCATATAGGTACCATTTGTCTCGCAGCCCACGCTAATTGTAAACGTGCCCTTACGATGCATTACTCTGCGTTCATCGACCTGAGGCATTATGGTGTTAAGCCTCGTGTGCCTGTAATTACACCGGCACCCACACCCTTCAAACGGAACACAGCAAGCTGCTTGGCGGCAGAAATAAGCAAGGTGGTAGTACTTCCCCAGAAGAGCCCTAAACTAAGAGCTCTACACTACTAAAAAATGAAATAAATTACATTGCTGTTTTGTTTGATTCCGGTTTGGTTCTGAAAACGATTTTGGTAGGTAAACCTTACTGAAACGGCATAAGTGAACCAGTTATTCCTCTACAGCTGGTCGCAATCAGCAGAAGTTTGAACGAACGCTCATCGTGTGTCGAGTTTCAGGAGTTCGTGGTGTAACTTTCATGATTAACAGCCTGTCTACTCTGAAACTATAGAGATGACGCATGGTTGCATTGTCGTAATAAAATGCCTAGTTTACCTAGTAGTAGCAGAGTTCTTTGTGAAAGATTATTTTGTACCTACTTCTCCGTGTGATTATTGTACAAAATAACATAGCATGAAGCGGGGCCGAGCGGACGCTGACTGCGCATTATCACATCTTGTGCTCTTAAGGATAAATGAGAAAGGGTATTGGGACGGGGTAAATATTAAGGTTCCTTACCCAAAGGATAAAACGGGACCCTATTACTAAGACTCTACTGTCTGTCTGTCTGTCTGTTACCACGCTGTATCTCATGAACCGTGAGATAAAGAGAGTTAAATTTTTCACAGATGGTGTATTTTTGTTGCCGCTATAACAACAATAAAAACAGAATAAGATAAATATACAACACGCGTGATTTTGTGCCGTTTTTAATATAAATAATTGTACGGAAACCTTCGTGCACGAGACCGACTCGTACTTGGCCGGTTTTATTTTATCATATTACTGCATGCATCGATGGATGAGTAAAATCGACACGGGCACATCCTTTCTTGATTTCTTTCAATTTTTTTTCAAGCTGAACTTTGACTTGAAGAACTTGAAGAATAAAGCTGCGTTTATTATGGCGCGAAAGATTTTACGTGGCCACCGCGCGGCACCCGCGCGCTTGAGAAAATCTGTGCCGAGTATCCATCAAGTATCACCTCTACATTTTAAGTAACAACGTTCAAATTCCTGTCAAGGGGCCAACCGCACGATCACTACTAGACAACCGCGTATGACAGCGCGGTTGACCGCTTGACAGGACTTTGAACGTTGTTACCTAGAACATAGAAACGATACTCGGTATTGATTTACTTCGCCGTATATACGGACCCTAAGGATATCCAAATTTATATGACCCAGATGTCCCTAAAGTATAAAAAAATCTAAGTACCTATGTAGGTATTACACTTAACATCAGGTGGGCCATCTGCTAGTTTCATCAGCAAGTGGTATAAAAAAAAATATTAAGTTAAACAACACTATACCAATTCAAAACTGATAAATAAAAAATTCTATCAATCTCTATAAACACAACTTTTGCTTGCTGCCTCCAATTAAGTACCTACCTACCCTGGTATAAGTACCTACTACTTACTTACCTACTCCCTTTGATAAAACTAAAAAATACACCCCAGAAAACGTGATCAAAAAGAGTTTTTAATTACAGCCCTCCCAAGTGTCTAATAATAAGCAGTAGGGTGTTTCATGCCTACTCTAAGTAAGCCTGCCCCTACAACACTTCCAGAATTTTTTTCCTTTCCTCATTTTTTTTCGAAAGACTACCTTCTTACTTTAAATACCTACCTAAATCCATTGTAGAAATGTTTAGGTAGGTACTGAAAATATTGGCCTGGGACCACACGTTATCTATACAAATAAATAAAATTTAAGTGTCTGTTTGTAATATTAAAATAACCTCTTTTTACTACATGAATATGAATGTAGGTATATACGGTACATAGCTTCCTAAATGCATTTAGGGTCTTAGCAATACTTTGTTATGGGTGATGGTTACCACTAACATCAGGTGGGCCATATGCTTGATCCACCAGAAGTAGCATGCAAAAAACGAGTGTGCTTTAGTCCCCACGACTGAAGTGGCTATGAGAGAAAGAGAGAAAGAACAGTGCTTTCATACCCCCTCCATGGTAGTGTTACACGTTTAACGCAACCTTATTGGAAGTCGCATTAGAAGTATTACTTCAAAAGTTTCACTCGGAGTGATAATGCGTAGATACTAACAAATATGTCATCTGTGCCCCAAGGTGTAAACGTAAAACAGACCGTTTGAAGTTTTCACTCGTTGGTGACGTGACGACCGACACTGGTGACGACGTCGCGACGGCACCTACTGAGTGCTACTCAAACATCAAAGGCGATCTTGGGCTTAAATCCTTGGTTTCTTAGGATGCGGTGACCGTCACTGAATGACGGACGGAGATTAGGGCCAAACGATTGCTTGAAAACGTTTCCCTTTGGTTTTATAAGAGAAACGCCATCTTTTTCTTTAAAACCAATGACAGCCAGGGTGCGGTTGAGGAACATCAGTTGACAAACATGTCGTATCGATAAACTGACTTTATCTATCGAATTTTACCTACACCTACTAGCACAGAACTGGCCTCCCTCGATATATTTTATCGACCTTGCCTTGATGACAGTCTGTTCACGAATTCGGTAAAACTTCTCGAATTTATTGACCTAGCGTTTAACACTAATTTATCGTGATTAATAGCATGGAATCAATCTCGAGAATTTTTAAAAAACCCCGTTTTATCGAGAATTTACGTCAAATTTTATCTATCGATAGGTACATCCATGCTTGGGCACCTGAATAAGGAGCCAATTTCCAAATGTCAAAGCTCATTTTCTGCATTTATCATCAAACAAACCTCGGTACCTATACAAAGAGGGTTTATAAAAGTAACCTTATCATGTTTTACCTACATAGAGAAGTTGGTTCTTCCCCCACCGCCATAAAACGGTGGCTGAATCTTAGGTGCACGATCCCCATCCTAGTCTGCGTTTGCGTAGTTTTTCTACGTCCACAGAGATTAGAGCTTTAAAACAAAAACTGAATCGTGTTCTTCAGAAAAAAAAATGTCTAGTGTGATAACTCACGCGAGGCAAGACTAAAAGCTAAAGGCAACCACAGATAACACAGGTATTAGTAATGCAACGGAAATAATAATGTTATAAATTCATAGATTATTGGTAGGTAAATAATACAGTAAAACTACAAGTAATAAACTAGGTGTAACCTCAAAGTCTTTTGCCACTTTCGATCTTATTTGAAACTTCCTGTCAATGCAAAAGACAAAACACGGTGTAGCTATCTCAACGATACGTCGAGTTTAATTACCTTAAAAAATCAGGAGGGTAAAATAATACAGATAACAAGACAATATTACAAATACAAATTCCAAATCACAAAGAAAAACTCAAAATCTTTAAAACAACAATGCTACGTTAAAACACCATTGACTAAAAAATCACACAATAATCAAAATTAGCGTCAACATTACAGGTTTTTTTTAACATTGCTTGAAACCTTGTTGGTAAGTAATCTAGCTTACCTACTTGATTGTATCTTGTTATCTTATCTTGTTTGTCCTAGGTGGGGATCGAACCCAGTCTACAGCACAGAAGGAAAGGGCTACTAGGTACCTACTAACTGAGCTATGAGGCCAGTCATAAATAGGCATGGACGTTTACTATGATTGTCTATTTGTCTGTGTTCGGTTTGTTTTTCTGGCACAAAGGAAAAAAAATCGACGAATTCGCTACCTACCGGTTTTTACGACAGTTATAAAATTTTTAGGAAGGAAAGTGTGTCGCATCGCCCACAATTTAAATAATTTATCTTGTTGTTTCGCTAACTGTACCTACCACCCTACACCGAATTACACCATCCTGTTTATATTTCTGAACATAATTCGCTGAACTACCCTATATTAATTGAGCAAAAGGCGCTAGTAAATGGCCATCAAGAGGACGAATAGCGACGATACGTTACCGGGATCATCGGCTTGAGTGGTCCATCGTGATACCGACATAAATAATGAGCCATTCCACCGGCGCGCGGCGTGGCGGCGGCCTTACAATAAGATAGGTACAGTACCAACCCACTACATTATCTACTCGTGCATACAGTCCCTGCCGCCAGTACCTACCTAATAGATACCTACATTTTATACCTAACATCTTTCAAATTTGTGTTCACGCTCGGTAGATCTATCATAACTTTTGTCGCACATAATTGTGAATGTAATGATGTAATTTTGATTTTGAAATATTAAGTGCTAATTTAGTGCAGGCGAGAACTTACCTAATTACAACGAATCTTTGCTACTTTTACAATTGACTTTAGAGCCATCTAGTGGATTGGTACTAAACGAAATTTGGCTGCATAAGCTAACATTATACCTAGTTGTCGTTAGGTTGGTTAGTACTAATTTTATCGCTAGATGGCGTCGACTGACAAATGTGTAGGTAGGTATTAGTGAGTTAGGGTGTGGCGTGGGCCTACAACAGCACTTCTGTTGGTTGGGTATGGATCACTGGGAAAATTTAACTCACCACGCTGAGCAACAAAAACATTGATTGTAGAAATCATAATGGAAAATATAAAAAACAAGGTGAGAGAGTAAACCCATGCACCTTATATACTCTGTTTACGAATTGAACGAACAAAAGAGCGAATTACACTTAGTTTTAAAAATACCCACAGACTACACATATATTCTGCAATTGAATGCATTTTGTAAACAAAGCACGGTTAGTGCACCATTATATTCATCGATCAAATTTGTCTGTTGTTTTATTAACTACATATAGGTATTTTTCTCCCGAAAATCTATCAAGCATAAATCTCAAAAGCCACCCCAAGCCCATTACCTCATTTTTGACTAGAGATGGCGCTATTATCTTGTTTGTTTGTTCGCGGTTTTAAGTTCGTTCATTCTTTCGACCGACCGATAGATTCGGACAAGTAAGATGGCGGCGAGTAATGTGAAAGGCAAAACGTTGTCGTATTTCTACATGTAAATAGAGTTAGCTCGATTTTTGATACAACGTTACTATAAAATAAGCAAAGTACACTAGATTGTAACAAAGTGCATTATAGAAAGTGAAGTTAGTGTGCATGAAACAAGGCGTGAACTGCAATTCATTTCACAATAGACAAAACCCGTCGTAGCAAGCACTCAAGGAGTCGAGTCGAGGCCATAATTTATGATGTTATCTGTCGTGTGAGCGTCCTCCGAAGCCACATTGAGATACTATGCTTAGGGAAACTAAGGCGATGGTATGTTTTTGCGCATAATTACACCCTTTACATTGATTTCTAGCCCAAACTATGGATGTGTATTGTTGTGTCATTCAGCGACGCTTGCAAGTCAAAGCGGCGGCGGTTCATGTATTTTTACTTCAATCAGAACGATCCTTTAATTACTCCAAATTTTGTAATCCTGCTGTTTATAACTGAATATACTGTTATTAGAGTCCCACCCCATAATTAGCATGTTGTAAAGTCTAATTTTATGTTTATGATGCCCATTGTTGTCATTCTATTGATAAATCTTACTTCTTTTCAGGAGTGTTTCCTCTGTGAAAAATATACGTGATACATCATGAATTTTACTGGACTCTTGTGGTAAAGACTAAAAATTAATGGTGTAATACAAAGTATGGATGAAAGTGTGGACTTCTGTTGACATAATTACCTATTATTGACAATAAGACAAGACGGAGGTGGTAATGGATCCAGTAGGACCATGGTCAGCATATGCTTCATACAACCGATTGGCTGGGGTTCAGGCCAGTGCGGCAAGCGGGGATTTTCATCACCATCTTGCGAGTGGAGGCACCGGGCTTGGAGGTCAATCAGTTCCATCCACCACAAGTCAGTTGCTGCTACAAGCAGCGCACACTACTGCATCCCTAGCAGGACAGCTGGGTTCATCAACTGCATCACCCTTTAACCCAGGAGGATTTCTTTCCCCACCTGCCGTGGGATATGATGCTGTGTTTTCTCCATTGTTTCATCATGCCAATCCTAAGCCAGCTCATTATAGCTCATCTCTTCAAGCACAGCACAGACAAGTTATAGCCCAAGCACAGGCAGCAGCTGCATCAAAGCAAACGTCTGTAGAATCTGAGCTATCTTCATTGAGAGAGAATTACTCACATCAAACTTTAGCCGCTCAGGGATCATCATTTTTTGACCAGTCTTCCTCTCCCGGCGCGGCAGGTCTAAATTGGCAAGGGAACAATCAACTGCCCAGCCCGTTTGGAATACTACCACATGAAAGTGTAGTGCCCTCATCTCCCAGTCCTGCAACTACGAAGGCATCAGGGACATATGAGAATTTTAATGCCCATTTTGCAGCAGCACAAACCTTAAATAACCACCTCAACTCACAGATTTCCAGTGCTGGTAAACAAACCAACAGGTCAGCGTCACCAGCTGCCGCGCCTAAGCAACCCGCGTCTTCAACGTCATCCTCAACATTTTTTCAATCCCCTTCGTTTGGCAATCAGACTGATAATTATAGTACAAGCAGTGCAAAAAGTGGTCAGTTGTCGTCACAGCAGGATTACGCCGGAAGTAAGTCGTATTCAAGTTCTGCAAGTTCAAATGCCCACTCCCAACAATCATGTATAGTGTCAACTCCACCGGTGACCTCCTCTCCTACACCTCCCAGCAAAGATTACCGACCCTCTTCAAACTCCACATCTCGACCCTCTGCTTCTATATACAATTCACAGTCTCCCAAAAGCTCCAGTAACGAAAAGCCTGTCCGACCTATTCCAAGTAATAGCAACAGTAGTTTTATTCCTCCTGCATCTAAACCTCCTCAAGTCCAGACTAAAGCTCAGAGTAAAATATATCCAGAGTTGTCCAGTGAGCAAAGAAAAAGTTGTGAAGCTAATGAAAAGTTGCAACCTCAGTCTTCTCCAATCAGCTATTCCATTATGGATGCGCCAGGAAGACTGAGCTATAGCAGTAGTAGTGCTTCAAAAACAGGCAGGGGTGGCTCTCAATATTCTTCCTCACAAGGCTCAAGCTTCAGACACTATCAAAGTGGCAATAATGTAGAAACAGACTATCATGTTCGTGCTAAAAGTAGCTCTAGCACAGATACCGGTTACTCCAGCAGCAGCTCTCAGAATGGCCCCGACTGTAACGTAGTTGTGCCAAGGCGGCGAAGTCCTATCCAGACGCAGCCACAAAGCTCTCCCTTAGGTCATGTATCTAGTCCAGCTTATCCTATGTATCACAGTCCCATGAATAATTCAGTAAACTCGCCTCAACAGCATTCTGATCATTATAACAAACCAAGCAATACCGCACCGCGATCTCCTTTAGATGCGTCTGTGACGCGATCACCGTCCCAAAATAGTCAGGTAGCATATCCATCGGTCATAACTAGAGCACTAGGTCTCGAACAAAATAAAACCTTCAATGAGACTAGATTCGAGCGCAATCAAAACCAATCTTCCGCTCAAAGTTGCTGGGAGAACGAGCGACAGCCCGCCAGGAAATATTCGACCAACGGTAGTAGTAATTACAATAGTGGAATAGCGGAAAATAATACTCGCACCGAGGAACCCGCCCCACAAACCCCGACTAGGAATATAAGCGCGACTGACAACAAACAAAATTATTTCGACAGTAGCAATGTAGCCTTACAAGATCTTTCTAGTTGTCGCGGCGACCCCATGAGCATAGTTAAAAATTTACAAAGCTTACAACAGAGTTGTCAATTACAAGAAGTTAAAGCTACGAAAGCACCGCCCACGCCCGTCACAAACACCGTGGTGCCTAGCAAACCGGCGCCACGTAGGAAGAGTATAGAGAAACCTCCTCCAACTAACATGAACGAACTCTCAAACGTCGCAGTGATGGCCGATTATTTAGCGACCAGAATCCCTCCACCCGCCCATAGTTCCACCAGTAATCAGCAACAGAACGGCAGCTACTTCGACTTCGAGAGGTGGAACCTTCCCCCTCCCCCGCCGAAAATGTTCCCCGGCACTTCCGCATTCGGCTCTCAAGCCCCGCTTCACGCAACTAACTTCAACCAGCACCAGGCGCTGGCCATGCAGCACGGTCACGCACTAACATACTTCCCTCCGTTTCACCTGGGTCCTCACCCCGACTTCCAGTCGTCCGTGGAGCTGACACCGCTCTCCTCGTTTAGCGACACTCCACCTTCGGCTTCCTCGTCGTCGTTCTCAACGCCCGAGACTCGCGAGGAGGAGCAGCCTAAGGTGGTGGTTCCTAATATAGAGGAAGAACTTGGTTTCCTTGCAGAACAACGCGCAAATACTGCATCGTCGGTAGCACCCTCTTCACAGCAGCCTCTAAACAGCACCGCGCAGGACGCTAAGATGGATAAAAAATTCGGAGTGCCCACAACGGGGCCGGGCTCGGGTTTCATGGCGTCGTACCTGAAGTTCTTGCAAGGCGAGCGGGACACGTCTCCCCCGCCGGCGGGGCGCGGCGCGCGTAAATCGACGTGGTCGCGCACTGCTAACAATACTAGCAAGGCGTACGAGCCCGCCAAGAGCCAGTGCGAAGCGGCGGGTGCGGTGGCGGGCGCCAACGGGGCCATGGGCGTGCCGGGCATGAGCGCGGGCCTGCTGGGGCCGCACCTGCATGCCGCCGCCGCCTCCAGTCTGCTGGCGTCACAAGCCAAAGGGCTGGAGATGGAGGACCCGCGCTACTACAACGTGAACAAGGACAGGAAGCGCAAGTACGAGGGCGAGGAGAGCGGCGCCTTCGAGGAGGAAGAGGCGCGCCGACTGAAGGGCGCCGTGCTCTCGGTCCCGCTAGCCGACAAGCGCAAGGGTCGCAGCACGCCACAGAAGGCGACGCCCGCTCCTGCCGCCCCCGCGCCCGCGCCCGCGCCCCTGCCCGCGGCCGCTCCGCGCAAGCCGCGTCCGCCCGCGCCGCCGCCGCCGCCGCTGCAGCCTCCGCCTCAGCACCAGTACTATTATCAACATCAGCCGGACGAAGGTGCGTTCAACCTGCTAGACTTCCACCTCAGGAGTAGAGCGCGATGGTGAAGAGCCAGCCCTGAAGCTTGTATGACAGGAGCAAGCTGGCCGCCCGCGCCGCTCGGGCGGCTCCGTGAAAACTTGTTACATTTTAACTGTGATAATGTAAATTTTGATTAGATGAAATCTATCGTTTGGCGCTGTAAATATTTTGATGAAATCGCGGTGTATCCGACGACGTGGCGGACGTCGTGTTTTATTTAGGGTTAGTTTGTAACAAGATTTCACTGCGTTTGTTGTTGATGACACACTATTAGTGCCATTTAATTGTAAATTGTTAGATTTGTGACTCTTGTCATACTCGCTACTGAAGGGGTGCTACCATTAATAATTCCAAACAAAACTATGGTATATTTTTATATGGAATTCATACCAGTGGGTGTCTGTTGTATATAATAATGTATTTTACAGTATTTGAGGTTAGTTGGTACTTACCATAGCGTACGCATATTCTCTAGTTGAAAGTGATTTTATATTGTAAGAATGAACTGCATAATACATTGACAGCTATCGATAAGTGCGAGATGTATTAGGAGGCCATTGTCCCGAACATATTTTTTTTTGTATTACTATTTACTTAATTGTTATTTGTTTATGCACAAAATTCTCAATATTTTATGTAAATATTTTGTATAATAATAGGAGGAGACTTAAAATAAACACAAGTATATTACTGACCGTGTTAAAATTTTAATTTGTAATTATTCCTGGTAGCACCCCTCACTTCGCCACATAGGGATGACATGTACGATGCGGCGACTTTATTAATTATTGTAAAATAAATACAAATAAAAATGTAACAAGCCATTTTAATGTACCCAGTGCTGCACTGTACATGTTATTCCCTACATCCTATGATGACGTGGCCTCCTCTTTCCTACCTATCCTACCAAGTCAATGTAGGCGCCCTTTAAGATTTTTCTTTTTAGAAATAAGCCTCGGATACACAGGTGGGTTAAAAATAAAAACAACGAATTAAAATTGCTAATTTCAATATACTTTTTTTTTGTTTAAATTTTTTTCATTATCTTTTTATTTCAGCGGTCCACGGGGCGAACTTGAATTACGGTTTGTACGGAGCGGCAGAAAATGATAATTCAAGTAGAAAACTACACCATATAAAGTCTCATCAGCAAGTGACAAGTACGAGCCAAGATGGGTCGAGACCTTTAGAGGAAATGCCTTACCAAGTGAGTACCTTGACCTGTCTACTGTTTCAGACAACAAAGATCTGTTAGCCAACGATTACTGTCCAAACAAAGAAATCTATAGTCGAACCATACGAGTAGTAATAAAATCTTCTAAAATTATCAAATTGGCTATTATGAATCGACTAGAACCGACTGCGGCTTTGGAATAAAGATTTGACAGCTCAGTTAGTAGCTCTGCCTTCTACACTGAAGGTTGTGGGTTCGATCCCCACCGAGAATGAACATTTATGTGGTTGGTTTCTTAGATGTTTGTTCTGTGTAAGGTGTTATATATTGTACTAACGAAACACGCACGCGCGACTTTGTCCGCGTGAAGCTATTTTCATACAAACTTCAACCCCCGCTGTACACGTTTAGAGGTTGAATTTCGGGAATTCCTTTCTTAGTACACCTATATGCACCAAGACGAATATACTCTAAAAAAATTCAAGTCTCTACGACCAGTGGTTTAGGCTGTGAGATGTCTATACCCCAGTCAGTCAGTCAGGGCAAAGATTCTTATAATTGGTATAGATTGTAAGTATGTATTTAAAAAATAAGAGCGTATAAGTATTCTATTAACTATCTGGTTCCCATAATACAAGCTAAGCGTAGTTAGGGGCTATGTCTGCCAATACTTGAAATAAAAAATTACGACCACGAACCGGAAGATGTAGCGTAAGATGCTCCACCACCCGATATACCAATGACATTGTAAAGTTCTCGGAAAGTAGTAGCGGTAGATTTATTCAGACTGATAATAATAGTCTATCGCCACAGCACGACATAGTAACGTAATTTGTAAAATAAAAATTATACGCTTGTTTTTAACAAAGACGCGGGAATTTATACAATTTGCATTTTTAATATGGATAAACGCAGTCAAGGATAATGTAATCACTATTCATAGACGTTTAATAAACCAAACATTAGCCTAAACTTAACCCCTAGTGTTCCGAGGTGCCGACGTCGTCGTGTCTGCTGTTCAATACCAACAGCGGTTTTTTTGCGCTTACAGCATCGTTTACATACATAAGCGCAATACCTACTTGGTTAAAATGTTAGGACCAGCTGATTTTTTTCCGCACTCTGTTGGGTCCAAAACAAAACTGTTTATACTGATGGTTCTTTGGTCGAAGTTTTGGGAACAGTCTTATTACACCTATATATTTTTTATGAAATCCCGTTATTCTTAAGGGTATCATTATCAGCCTGAAAATCCACTGCTGAGCATAAGCCTCTCTTATAGGTTTCCAATAAGAACGATTTAAAGCGATCCCGCGATCTTAAAAAAATTGTCGGGGTGGGGCGTCGTCCTACGCTTCGTCTTCCGGTTCGTGGTCGCCATTTGAGAACCTTTCTTCCCTAGTTATTGCCGGTTCTATAAGCTGTACGGCCTGCCCGTTGCTACTTCAACCTTCTGACGCTGAGAGATATTATATCAGTGACTTTAAGTCTTAGATTTGTGAATATTCTCAGATTTAGCATAGCTATTTGGACTATCATGATTTTGATCAATGTTTTAGATAGAATTGAGATATTTACCATGATTTTTGAGTTTCATTGTTTCGGCACAGTTGCATGCGCCATGACCACGGGTCGACATCATGGCAATATCCTGTTTCTATCCAAAATATTAACTATTTGGAGTTCTCGAATATACTCCAGAGTGCTGCCTGAGCTGCGCTAAATGTTTTGTATGGAATCGCAAGAGTTCTCAACACGCTAGCTAGGGCTAGGGTTGCTATATTTATGACTCCATACAACTTACTACAAAAGGGTTTGCATTACACAAAACAGATATCAAAGCTCTGGTTCAATACTCAGACCTCTGTACCTAAATCCAAGCCAGATATACATTAGTTGTAGGTATTACTTACACTTGCATAAGTCGACCTTACGCCTTAGCCTCTGGCCTTTTCGCGGAGATATTAAAGGCCTAGGATTATCTAATAAGAAACCAACAGCTCAGCGCTCATAAAAGCCGTTACCCACGAACACCCAGTTCCATTATCTTACAAGCATATGTTAGTGTTACTAATAATCACTGCTTGTAGAATAAACCTTCATCTCATTAGCTATGTTTGCGCTGGCTAATGTGGTGAGAGTTTACCTGACAGGTAATAACCCGTAGTACTACTAACGAACGCTCGTAACTTGTTGGAACCGAGCTTAAGACAACAGCGATGAAAACGTGTGTATATTTAGAGACCAACAAGTTGTCCTTGAAGAACCACGTGCGACAAAGCGGCGCAGTATGCATTTATTATCAACCTACATTTGAAAGGAGGTTTTTTAATTCGATTGTTGTTTTTATGATTGTTACCTCAGAACTTTGTCGTTAAACCGATTTGAAAAAGGTTGAATCCCATTCCATAGAAATTTCAACAAAATCGGTTCAGTTGTATGTTTAAATCAAAATACCGTATTTGAAAAATCTACCCGAAATAATGTCATCAAAGTATAATTGTAAATCGGTTTCACAAGTTTTTTAACTTAATTATATGAAATTGCGTTCTGCTCTGCTCACCTCACGTGGTTCCTCAGTCAGCAGATAACTTGTTGACATTGCCAACTATAACAACTTTTGATAGTAAAGGTCGGAGCTCACTTACACGACCCCACTTCAACTACTACTATCGAGGGGTACAATGGCGGCAAGCTCCCTTAAATTAGCTGTCTTCTAATTTGTGTGTGTTGTCAATGTAAAGTCAAGGACGCCCCTCAGTAGACATACACTGAGCTCATAATTCAATATTCGATACATGAAGCTCATAATTCAATGAACATTTTGCCATGTGGGAGCCGTGTTGTATAAGTCGGCTACTGCCTTTAAGCTACGACGACTTTATTCAGAAATCTATGTATCTTTAAATTTATCTTTTGTTCATAGTCTGGAGAGTACATCGCGTTAAAAAATGAAGTGACAGAAATGACAGTATGGCCCTCGATATGGAGAGTTGACGGAAAGACTCTGCTACAAAAATATGAACCCTTTGAAGAGAACGGGAAGGTGCTTTATAGAAATATATCTACAGTAAGTATGTGCATGAAGCCTTGGTAAGATTAAATAAATAAATAAATAATGCCGGACGATCCACACAGCATCATCTAGCCCCAAGCTAAGCAGAGCTTGTGTTATGGGTACTAGATGACTGATATACTTAATACAATACATTACATATATAGATATTTTTTATTATACATAGAAAATACCCAGAACACCCGGAATAAATATTTGCAGATTGTACAAACATTTATCCCAAGGCGGGAATCGAACCCGCAACCTCTGCGTCGCAGGCGGACATTCGCCCGCCGCGCCACATCAGTCGTCAATATCTAATAATAATGATAATGATTAGGTAATATCTTGTATCTGCTTTGTCATATCAGTCTAATACACAAAAGAGAATCTGTTCTCATATATACATTATTCAACATGATTCCAGGTACAAAAGATCGTAACTATTTTATTTCTACTAAAGCCAGCTTTTACAGGGTTTTGTCTGTAGTCTTGAAGGTTATGACCGGTACCTATTATCTACGAGAATCCGGTAGTAGCATGTAATTGGGATATTTATGGGTTAACACTAACACCCATAAATATATATGGGTGCCTTAACACCGGTATGCGTCAGGTCGATGGACACAGAGTGGTGCATCGTAGGGCACGTTAATAACGAACGTGACAAGGCAACGCTTTGTTATAGGTAGTGGTAACCACTTAACATCAGGTGGGCCAGATGCTTATTCCATCAGAAAATCTCATAAAAAAATACCTATCTGTAATAGACCTAAAAACTTGTTTAACTTTTCACAGTATACAGTTTGGAATCCTGAAAACAAGAAGCTGTACACACAGGTGCCAGTTAAAATTCGGTCCCAGACACACTTAGAAACCATACTTGAATTAGTTAGAAGTGAACTTCCTACAGACGAGAATAGTTTTATAGAGAAACGAATGCTGGAGACGCAAATGTATCAGGAGAACTTCGAAGTATATATCCAGACTTTGATCTCTCATGCACTGGACCCCAACTTCCTAACGGAGATATTTCAGGAGCAAGGTAACACATTCAACGCAATATTTGATAATTAGAGAAAAGGGCGCGACTTTGTTCGTGTGAAGTTATTTTCATGCAAACTTCAATCCGTGAGGAGTTGAATTTCAAGAATTCCTTTCTTAGTACACCTCCAGTGGCACCACACTGGAGTTTCATTATTTACATTATTATTACTTTGTAAAAGGATCATACAAAAAAACGGGAACCAAGCCGTAAGTTTCTTGCCGGTTCTTATAGGCTCGGTCGCGAGGAACTGGCGCTTAGATTCACCTAGATTTAAGACGTTTTAAAATGATCCCTGCGGATATTACTGAATAAATGATTTTTGACTTTGACTCTACGCATCAATATGATTATACGCTGAAAATGTCTCTACGATCAGTGATTTAGGCTGTGCGTTGTCTATATTATGTCAGTCAGGATAAAGATTCTGATAATCTGTATAGATTAGCGGACTACGCGTGACTTCTTCGTTAAATTCAAACAAACTGCTACCCTCTACAACCAGCGCTGGTTCGTAGAGACTTGAAATTTTTTGTTGAGAACGTTTAGGTCTATTTTTTGATTTCAAGTGTATCATATGACGTCACGCTAATTAATATTCATGTGAGATTGTAATTCGACTTGATGACGTACGCCTTTTGTAATGTCGACGATAAATCATGGTCAAGCTCTGTAAAAACATGTATAAAAACTGAGCTTGTTGAATTGTAAGTTGTTTTTTTGTGTTGATTTTATGGAGTGCTTTACTAGTACATGGATTCTATAATCAATTTATACTACAATATCTGTACAATATTGTTTCCATTTTTCTTGCAGTTGCAATATTGAGAGATTAGGGATTAGATTAGATAGATTTAAGGATTTATGAAGGGAATTCCCAAATTTTTTCCCAAATATACCCTGAAAATTTCAAGTCTCTACAATCAGTGGTTTAGGCTGTGCGTTGTCTATATGTCAGTCAGGACAAAGATTCTTATAATTGGTATAGATTGGATAGTCACTTTCATTTTAAATATATCATTCATGGAAAAATTATTAAAGAATTTACTGTTACGAAAAGCATACTATACACTTGACGAGTATTTCAATTATCAAATAATTAATATTGAATGAAACGAACGCCTATTGCTATTATTGCTATAAACACCCTTATTCTTTGTAACGATACCTATAATTTTTGTTTATGACCTACGTAATTTGCATGTTCTTTTTATATATCGGTCCGTTTTACTCTGTTGCAACACCCTTACTGGGTATATTATGTGTATTGGCACCAAAAATTGTATCTAGTCCTAAGATCTGACAATGTTAAACCTACTTACATAATAAGGCATTAAACATACTGAATACTGAAATAATATTTCAGATGACTACTTCCTATCAAACGTGAAGACCGTTGATGAGGTTACTGAGACGATGCGCAATCGCGTGTCGTCAGGCAGCGGAGGCGGTGGCGGCCGGGCCTTAGACGCAGCTTTAGGAACATGGCCGGGCCTTAGTGTAGCTAACGGAGCCGGGGTGTGCCGAGCTTGTGCGAGACCCGCCCAGGCGAGGCTACTTCTGTACGGACAGCCCTACAATCCAGCCACCTTGGAGCCAGTTCAACCTGACGCGAGACTAGCATATGAGAAGGTAATTTAACAAAGCATTGTTTAACTGTCACGTGACCAGCACTTAGTGTAGCTAACGGAGCTGGGGTGTGCCTAATCCATAGTGCCGTTAAGATTACTGTCATATCTTTACGGCCCTTTTGGTATGAGTCTGGCAACATAATGTAATTTTTTTTATGACGAAAATTAAAACTAGAATACCTACTTCCAGAGGGTTTCTCACTGTTCTGAAGAAATTAATGAAGCAATGAATAAGTGATTATGATTATGAAATTGGCGTAGACGTCCTCCATATTTGAGGGGGTTAGTCATAGTCGCTACCCTTCGCGACCGCAGAAATACATTCATACATAAGTACATAAAATCATGCCTGTTTCCCATGGGGGTAGGCAGAGACCACGGATTTCCACTTACTACGATCCTGACATAGCCTCTTTTGCTTAATTCATTTTCATATAATACATAAATAATAGGCACAATGAGGCTTAACAACAGTATGCTTCAGGCTGATGGACGTAAGGTAATGCATCGTAGGGCACGTGCCTAACAAGCGTGACCAATGCTTTGTTATAGGTGACAGTTACCACTATTAGGTGGTCTATTAACTTATTCCATCAACAGTACCATAAAAAAAATATAATATATATTATATATTATACATTATCCTTTCGTACATTCCAGGAGTTCCTAGTTTGTGCGTCATGTTGCAACCGAGTGCAAATGTACTCAAGAATCTCCCACCAGAAGTATCTAATGTACGCAGAATGCAGTAAGCGGGTCTCGGAGAAAAGGATGCAAGACCCGAGGAAAGACACCACGCTTATACTGAACGAGCTGTTAGCTGATGAGATGTGGCTGTCACAGGTAAAATACATCTTACTTTAATATTATAAACGCGAAAGTTTGTAAGTATGGATGGATGGATGGATGTTTGTTACTCTTTCACGCTCTAACCAGTAGACCGATTTGGATGAAATTTAAAATAAACATGGATTATAACTTGGATTAACATATAGGCTACTTTTTATCCCTAAAAAATAACGGGAAAGGGAAAAAACTGCCACGCGGGCGAAGCTGCGAGCGGCCGCTAGTATTTCTATATTGCATTCATCTCACTAAGTTTTATTGTCACTACACTGGATCTTCATATTATAACATGTTGTAAAAAGGATCATACAAATAATAATAATAATAATGCTGGACAATCCACACAGCATTATCTAGCCTTAAGCTAAGCAAAGCTTGTGTTATGGGTACTAGGTGACTGATATACGTAATACAATACATTACATACATAGATATTTTTTATTAAACATAGAAAATACCCAGAACACCCGGAACAAATAAATAAAAATAAATAAATAATTCCGGACAATCCACACAACATCATCTAGCCCCAAGCTAAGCAGAGCTTGTGGTATGGGTACTAGATGACTGATATACTTAATACAATACTATATATACTACATACATAGATATTTTTTATTAAACATAGAAAATACCCAGAACACCCGGAATAAATATTTGTAATATCCGTAGATATTTTTTAACGTCTTAAATCTAGGTGAATCTACGTACCAGCAGGTGGATTCTGAGTTTTTTACGTTTTCCGGATAACGGATTTCGGTTTGCGAGCTTGAACTTTTTGTATAAAGATATGCTAGACAATGCTAGTACCCCTATAGGCCGCTAGGGGCGCTTATTATATCTGCATAAGTAGTTGGTATTCCATAAGTGACCGGTTGCAAGCCCATCACCGCTGCTAGAATCCTATACTAATATTATAAACGCGTAAGTTTGTAAGTATGGATGGATGGATGGATGGATGTTTTGTTACTCTTTCACTCGATTTGGATGAAATTTGAAATAAACATAGACTATAACTTGGATTATCATATAGACTACTTTTCATCCCGAAAAAATAACGAGAACGGAAAAAAAACTGCCACGCGGGCGAAGAATTGAAGAATTTGAACCGACGTATTTATATAGCATCTCAAATGAATGTGTACGTTTCGTTCCAGTTATTCCGCGATGTGCGACACTCCTGGGCGGAGGCTGAGGCCTGGGAACGAAGGACGCGTGGGGTGACCCGCCACATGATTTAACCCGAGCTCTCCCTACGCCACCGGCCTTTAGGGAAAACAAGGACTAATATAATTTCCAACTCTGTGAAAACTGTGCTGTACGTAATTGTTTTTATAATACATATTCTAGCATTTAAATGTTTTGTACGAAATCCGGGGCAGGTTTTAGAAGTAGGTTTTGAAGCGATTCTCAAGTGATGTTAATAGTAGGAGGTTTGTTCTTGGTTCTCTTTTGTAGGTACAATCGTGTAGAGTTTGATTACTTAGTTTTGCTCTATCTATTACTTTAATTCAGTTTAATCTAATTCCCACTGTTGATAGATATATTCAATCTTCAGGGTATAATTGTCTTTTTGCGTAAGGGTGTGAAGAAAGGAGTACCTAAAACTTTAACCCCTCTATATTTTTCGCTAGTTTATGAAATAAAAGTCCAATTACAAATTACATTGACAATAAGTATTTTGTTATTAGTAACAATATCCAAATTAGACAATCAATTAACAAATATCAAATATCCAAATACCTACAGTTTATGGTTCCGTTAGCTGATTGTGCCAAACGTTATAAAAATCTATCTGTCTCTCTATTAATCGTTTGTTGAAATAGGACGGACAGTGTTTTGTTAACATTTTATAACTTGAGTGTTAAACTATGGCCTATTTCAAAATCGAAATAAAATAAGTCCAAATGTTTTAATGCACAAAAAGCATTATGCAACTTTCTCGTTTCTGCACAAACATGTTGCAAAGATTTTGTGTGTGTGTGGAAAGATGTACGGAACTCTTAGTGTTCGAGTCCGATTCGCTCTTATCCGATTCAGGGGTCATGGGACTTAGGTCGACAAACTGAACTACACTTGCTGGCACAGAACTAGCTTCGACATATTTTATCGAGTGGTTTCCCTGTGTGATTTCAATAAAACCTCGTTTTATAGACAATTTATGTTACATTTTATCTATAGATACACCAATGCTTGGGCACCAGTTGAGATGTAGGACTGTGCCCGTTAGCTAATTAGTCAAACTCTAACTTCCCAACTCCTACTAAGTTTCATACAAACTTCAACCCCCGCTGTATACGTTTAGAGGTTGAATTTCGGGAATTCCTTTCTTAATACAACTCTACGTACCAAGACGAATATACTCTGAAAATTTCAAGTCTCTACGACCAATGGTTTAGGCTGTGCGTTGTCTATATCCCAGTCAGTCAGTCAGGACAAAGATTCTTATAATTGGTATAGATATAGATTTCCTTAGGCATGGTTATAAGTCCAGACCGGTGCCATTTTTTTTTCTTAAAATCGACAGATCTGATGCATTTAGCCCGAGCGTTATAATACGCTTTCAACAACTCTTGAGCCTTATTTCTAGTTAGAATTAGTTTAACCTCTATGCTGCAAAGATTCCAAACGTATTTTTGACAAAAGACGAGAAGTTAGGCGCGTTTACATAACCCCGCATAAATTCAAAAGGGTATACTTTAGTGCGTTTAAAGATGTTTACCCTCTACGGCGGTGACCTGTTTTTTATGTAGATAGCATAATAAGTTGTGAAATTAAAATTTTAAATTAACCACCTTTGGAGTAACTATCAATTGGCAAAAAAATACTTATTATGTGTAAAAGTAATAAGGAGTGCAATAATGTAATTTGTAAAAATGAATGTTTTAATCTGTTAACACAACTTTAGGACCAATATTTGCGTAAATTTAAGATTTAATTAGTTTTATCTAGAGGTCACTTTAGATCAGTTTCGGGTTCGAATTCGGAAATGCGCCAATTAATTTTTGTATCATCATCATCATCAATCAAGGGTCTTCGGCCCTTCTCATCCAGTGTTTGCCAGCTGTTTGTATATGAAATAAAATATGTGCGCAATGCCAGTGTTCTCAAGATTCTTTTTTATACAATTTACTGATGGAACAAACTTTTGGCCCACTTGATGTTAAGTGGTTACCATTGCCTATAACAAAGCATTTCCTTGTACGTTCACGTTCGTTAGGAACGTAACCTACAATACACTGTTCTGCGTCCATCAACCTGATGCATAAAGGTGTTAAGCCTCATGTGCCTGTAATTTCACCGGCACCCACACCCTTCAAAGCGGAACACAGCAAGCTGTTTGGCAGCAGAAATAGGCATGGTGGTAGATTTGGGTCCGCTTTCAAACTTACTTTACTATATTACTTTCAAAGATAACAGAACATGTATCCTCTCTCTTATACGGTACCAGTCGGGCTAAGATGTGAAACGTGAGATATGTCGCTCTTGACACGAAATATTTTTTCTACTGGTAGGTACACATGTTAGAATTTGTAAAGACAGACATTTGTACAGAAAACCCACAAATAAGCTAAATAGCGATGTCTTCATTTGACAGATCGAGTTATTGACGCTTATGTCGACTTTTGTTTTAGAAAAATCATGGTTTAAAACAATAGGTCGATTTTCATTCCAAAACACCGATTATAATCATAAAAAAATATACCGGCTATATTTTTAGGACACTATCTCAATTTACGGTTTATGAAACAGACATAGGCTGCATTGTGACAATTGCCATAGTAGCCAAAAAAAGAAGTTAAGTGAAGGTTTAGTGCATAGATATATCCCTATTTACACGACATAACGAGTAGACAATATTTGGTCGGGTCGCACACCTTAGCCCTACTGGAAAAAAACTTTGAGCCTGGTCCATCCACCGACTTTTCACGATGCAATCCCAAAAATGCCGTCGGCTAATCATTACTTCTTTATTAGTATCTTCTGTTAGAGGTAAAAAATTCAAAACCATGAAGATTGTTGCCTGTTGTATTTGTATTCTAAATTAGTTTAATTTATTGCCGTTCTCTATTGGCCTAGGTGTAGTAATTATTGATGCCTTGGTAATATTGTAATGCTATCGTTTATATACGTCCTCATGCCTGAAATTAAAATAGCATTTTTAATTGAAAGATATTGAAAGCTCGGGCTAGCTAATTTAAATCTTATCATAGGCTCTACTCCGCAAGACGAAGGTTCGTTTAACATTTTGAGTTGCAACACGCTCTGTAAGCGAGTTGCTGTATATACTGCGTAATGTCGCTTTAAATGTTAATAAGACACAAGTATAACGTTGTGCGGGGTAGACCCCTTGATCAGCATCAGTAGCTACAACGGTACAAGTACCAATCACATTATTGATCCTCAAATTGTATTTGAACAAGGAAAAATGTTCTACTATTTTCTAAACTTATTGCATGTACTAACAAGAATTACATTCCTCCAAGATTTTTCAACGTTTCTGGTTTGAAAAAGTATTTAGGTAAGGGTCAACGCAACAGGCGGAAACTGTTCGAGCGTTTCCCATAAATAATAAAAATCATGTCCTATCCCGTTAAAGTATAAATAAGCAAAAGATTCGCTAGAAAAAATAATCTACGGCCTATTATAACTACCTCCCCGATTTGTAAGCGAACAAAATGTGAGGATATTAGTTTCTACTTATCTATAAGTACATTGAAGATGATATTTTGTATAATTGCATTAGGTTGTATAGGATAATAATTAACTACATTATGTAGTAGTTTAAGTACATAAGTTGCAGTGTAAAAAACAGGTTCTTCCCGCTATTACAATTATATTATAAAGATCTTTATTCTTTGGTCAGGTTTAGGTCAATAAGTTTTATTTAGTTAGATTCGTAATACCAACATACAATGTTCTAAAACAAATTTCAGGAAATAAAAACTTGACTAGTAAATTAGTATATTTTTATTTTAACCAAACCCAAGTCAGGTACAATCAACTCTATCCCCCGAATACTACTCAAACTCAAGTGACGAATTTAGACAGATTGCATGCAAACCGTCAAAAAATCGCGACTTGAGACTGCGTTTGGGTATTCGGAGGTTTAAATGGGTAACAGTGGGGGAACCGTTAGGGATACAAGATTTCAGAAATAATACATTCCCGGACTATAGCGGGACTTCCAGCAGTATGGAACTTGCATGGAAGCATAATAAGAGGTCTGATTTCTTCTGGGCACATTTTAGCCCAGAAGAATCCATACTTTGTTATTTGTTCGTTCACGTTCAACTGAACGATGTTAGTAATTCGCGACGACCTGTAGGCGGATTCTGAGTTTTTTTTCCATTTTCCGGTTACCAGATTTCGGTTTGCAAGTTCGAATATTTTGTATAGAGATACGCTAGTGCCCCCAGAGGCCAATAGGGGCACTTATCGATATCTGGCAAACGAAAAAACTCAGATTCGCTCACTGGCATATTATACAGGTACGTAACACCTATAGGAAGCGAAATACACCCATCTTCATCAATTGTAGTCCACTGCTTACTTACTGCTTTCCAGGAAGACTTGGTAATTACTTAGTGATGACTGCCTTTTCTCTCAACCGCTTTCTAGCATGTCATCAAGTGGGAGGTCGCCCTATACTTCGTCTCCTTCCGGTTCTTAGTGGCCGAAAACCTGTCCCACAGTGAAACGGTTTGTTCTACGAGCTTATAGCGCATTGCCACTTTAACTTGGTTGGTCTTCGGGTTTCCCCGAAGAACGCGTCTCAAGAACGGCCCTTAAGAGTAGTAGGAATAAAACTCAGCACTGTTGTTTGTAGAATACTTTTAATTTGCTTGCACACAGCCTCGATTGAGAACAATGTCGGAAATTTTGATGCAACAAATAAAATAATTGCGTTTTGTATGCAAGATCAAACTAATCCAGTTAGTCAATGATAAATGCTTTACATTACAAAAAACTAAACAAGAATAGTTTAAATTAATCAATTAAATTTAAAACATGTATAAAAAACTTAAAAGTGGTATGTAATAGTAGAAAAAATATAGATACAATGAAATGGTGCTTCACGAATTTAGCTAAACTAAAGAGAAACAATCATAGAATATTCATTAGCATACTTAAAATTATGTTATTAATCAGCTCAGTTAAAGATCGTTGAGATTTGGAAAGTGTCCTGCGAGTTGTGTGCACATCTCCTGTACTTAAATTATCACGAGGACGTACAAGCGTCCGCCACCGCTCACCGGTCCGGCGACCGCACCTAACAAAAATCTAGAATTACGTAACTTACATTATCGCATATATCATACATCTAAATTCACGTAACTTATTTTTTCAGTTTCAGGTTTTTGTTGTTTTACTTTTTTTTTATCGTTTTTATTATTTTTTTGTTATACCATAATCTCTCACGTTACCACTTCGCGTTGTTGCCGGTGAAATCTGCCTTGCACGAATGATTTAGTCCGTCACTTGTATGAGTAGGTCGATGCTACTCTTCTTGTTTGCGGGGAGCGTAGTTGTTAGAGCGAGGGGGTCGGTTGGGACGCGGGCCGCCTCGGCCGCGGCCTTGACCTTTGAAGCCGTCCCGATCGCGTCCATCCCGGTCCCGTCCGTCCCGGTAGCCATGTCCGTCACGTCCGTTCTCGACATGGTCGCGGGAGCGCTCGCGTCTGTCGTCTCCCGTGTCCCCGTTACCGTAGTATCCATCGTCGTTGTTCCTTTTGCTCTGATAGTTGTCTCTGTCGTAGTTGCGTTCCTTATTCTGTCTGCCTTGGTAGCCGTCCGAGTTCCGTTGGTAGTCGGAGCGGTTACCGTCAGCGTTTCGCCCTTGGTATCCGTCGTGGTTTCTACCTTGATATCCGTCAGCATTTCTCCCTTGGTATCCTTCGTTCCTTCCTCGGTATCCGTCGCCTTGACGATAGGAGCCGCGTCCGCGTCCGTGGCCGTTGGGCGCGCCGCGATTGCCCCGGTTGCCGCCGCCTCCGTACCGGCGGTACCGACCCTGGCCGTCTCCCTGACCGTGCGTGCGACGCTCGCCGTTCTCATCGCGTTCCGGACTACGCGTCTCCTTCCAATCGTCGTCTGGCTTGTTCTCGGGCGATGCAGAAGGTCGCGGCTCGAGCTGCGGGGCTTGAGCGGGTGGCGGGGGAGCGGGAGACGACTGCGCGGCCGGTACGGCCGTCGGCTGAGCGTACGCGCCCGGCGGAGACACGTGGTTCACCAGCTGGTGCGGATGCTGAACGATGTGCGGCATCATCACAGTGCCAGGTGGGAAGCCATGCTCGATGGGAGCGAAGTGCGGCTGACCCGGCATCTGCTCGTGTCCGGGAATAAAGTGCTGGTTCGTGAAGGTTTGAGAAGGTATCCCCTGCGGCGGGGAAGGCTGCATCGGCTGAGGGGTCCCGTTAGGGCTGTCCAACTCCGACTCTTGCAAGAAAAAGAAGTTCTGCGATCCGATGACCTCGGCGATCGGGCGTTGCTGCGGGTATTGATGAGCGAAGTACGCATGCTCGACCTCCTGTAGAGTGATGGGAGGCAGCGGCCGAAGCGGGTACGCAGGGGTGGGGACGACACCCGGGGCCGGTGGGACCGGCAGAGCTGTGAATCCGACCGGGATGGACGGCGCCTCATTCACGACCTCCAGCACTTCCGGCTGGGGTTGCTCTTGAACCGGTTCCGGCTCAGGCTCCGGCTCATTGGTCACCTCTGGCTGTTCAGGTTCAGGCACTTTGTCAAAGTACCCACATCCCTGCACCTTTGCGATGATCTCCTTGATGTGTGTGTAAGTGGTGCCGAGCACTTCCTTGGCCTTGCCTTCCGTGATGGAGCACAGATGCTCGGCCGCCTTTACTGATGCCAAGTGGAAGCCTGGCTGTCCCTCTTCATTCGGCTCATGCTTGGGCGACACTTCAGGGTACCTGAAATTGTACAAGAATTATGACCACAACCATAATTTTAATTGCAAAAGATCTATAAAGATATACCTTCAGACATATATTATCAAATCATTGTGCAATGAACACAGGCTAGTACAGAAAAATTTGCCTCAAGTCAATGAATTTAATTTTGATTTTCACTGTTTGGCCTTTAGATTAAGTTGACTAGCAAATTTAGAACTTATGACCTTTTTGACTAAAGACATTGATGCAAAAAGCTTTGAAACAGTAATAATGTTAAGAAATTGCAGAATGAGTAAATTATGCGAGTAAAATTGTAAGCCTTTGTTACAAATTTTTGTAATAAACTTTAATAACTTTTGATAGGGCTTTTAGAATTTGATAAAGCCACAGAATAGTAGAATGAGTGATTATTTGCCAACCAAATTATAAAGCAGAGTATCAATATTAAAAACATCTAGCAATTATTTAATACTTAGCCTGCTTTGCAAAGGGTTCTGTGATTATTCCAAATTAAGGCGAGTTGAAAGTATCTAATTGCTTTTACTTACAGATCATCAAGAATAGTGAGTTCTTCTTGAGTTAGTTTGGCAGCCCCATTGGCTCCGTTGAGGAAATCCTCTCGAACCTCAGTGGTGCCCATCATGTTCAGGCAATCTAGCACAAGCAGAGCCTCGCGAATCTTGTTGGTGTCTGCTGCATACCGGACCCATGCATCCTACCAACACATATTCAGCACTTTTATTTACACTCAGCAACAGACTAAAATAAATATTTTTGATGATTTTCTAAGTCAATCATGACTGACTCTGGAACTTTATCGTAAATAATTTGAATAAGATTTGAAGATTTGCTTTGCTTATAATAGTTTTCAATGTACAGCTACCTGTTTATAGGATAAGATGAGTATTTACCTATAGACATACTAAAGGATCTTGAGGATCATCATCCACAGCCTGACTCACTCACTAGGGTATTAGGCCTCCCTTAGCTTAGTCTTAGTACTTACTTAGTCCCTCAGTGCTATTTATACCATAGGCAAACCCACAATTTTGATGTCACCCACTCATCTCTCCTCTCTCTTCTTTTCGCTGCAGGAAGTTATACCCTTTTTTTACCTATTACATTACCCAATTTACATTGTCTACTAGCCCAATCAGAAACATAGACATAATGGCTCATAAACAAAAATCTGCTAATCCTTATCTAGTCATTTACCTTTTTGGCTTGTTTCTTAGCATCTCGCTCAGCTGATACAGCTATCTGGGTGATTTGCTTTGAAAATTCTCTGGAAAACTCGAGAGTCAGATTCACCTCGTCCCATTTTGACAATGCTACTTTCTGTTCTTTTTCCAAATCTTTACCAGCTTTTTGCAAACTACGGTACTGGTCCAACTTGCCCTGTAAAATATAATCTTTTGAGCTAAGAATGTTATGCTGATAAAAGAAGATCCAAGTACATAATAATAGACTGGGTAGAGTAGTCATTTGACTATAAGGACTGACAAATGTGGCTATTCTTCTTTTAACTTATATCCTATATATTCTTCTCTTCAGAAATAGCTGGATAATAAAAGACTGTAGGTAGTTTAGGCTTATTGATGGTGTAAGCAGAATCAAACGCACAAAGAAAAATGTACCAAAACATTGCACAAAGCTATAAGAATACAATACCCTACATTTTGTATGAATTATTGAACACTTTACACATCATACGTGATAACAACTAGGACCACACAGATAGGTAATGTCTCAATAAATCGTAAAGGTAGCCACCACCATACGAGGGCGTCATGTCAAGTTCTATCGTCAACATAGCAGGAGGAAGCACATGGGTGAAAATGGCGTCAATAGCATCATCCGACATAGCTTTATTTACTCACAGAGTCACAAAAATAGAAAATCCTATGCGAATTGAACATGGGGAGTAGTCACAATTAGGCCAAATAGGCAAAGGACGCAATAAACCGTTGCTGATGATTTTACAACCGCATTGTAGTACATACCTTTCGTTTCTCCAAATTGCGTATTTTATGCTCTATAATCGTCATAACTTGTCGTATTGGTGAATTATCCAAGGCCTCCGAAGAGGCTGGTTTTTCAGACTTTCCATTCGCAGCTGAAGGCATCCTTCACAGGCAACAACTTTTCCAGGATTTTGTATGGTGGTGGTGGTTGGATATTGAAGAGAAAAATTCTATCAACACAAAATTGCCGTCATTCACTCAACTCAATTGAGCCACAGACTGTTACTAATCATTATAAACTGAACTGAAGCAAGCAACTGAATGAATTGTTCATTTTAGAGCTGTTTCTTTCGTTATAGTCTTTGGCTTAGTGCTTGTACAGACTGCATTAACCGGTTAGCTAACTTTTTATAATACTATAGTTTAATTATGGTGCATATTGTATTGCTCTGTATTTTTTCTTACTTGGTATTAAGAGATCTGAGGGGATATCTACCGTGCTCGGGGATTAAACTAACTACTTACTGTATATCGCTTGCGAGTTTGGTTTTATATTATGTTAATGAGAGTCCGTTTTCTTTGTACTGGCACTTCCGCAGCTGCTGCCGCAGCACACTCGCGCGCGTCGCTCGCTCAGCTCACTACCTCAAGCGTTTTTTTATGTTCTAACCTTCGATTCTCTATCCGAGTCGATTCCATCTTAGAGAAAGTGAGCGTTAACGGTATATTATCGGGCCGTACAATTAATAATACACGGTCTGTTACGATAATACACCCAACAATTCAAATCCCGTGGCACGGATTACCGAGGTGTACATTAGCAGGCCGGCATTATCAGGCTGCGAATTAAGTGGCCGTATGTTATTGGTTTTGTTTGGTTTCCTTCTGTATTATGAAAACAAACAAACAAGCACCCACTGCATTTTGTGTATTGTTGGTTTTTCAAAGTTTTTGTTCATTAATTTTGTGTTAATGCTAACGCGAAAGGTCTGTGTACGCTCGATTTTTTTCGTATCAACTACGGTTGCTGTACATCATGTTTTTATCAAAGGTAAGCTTTTTCTAGATCCACATGACCTAACCTATAAGTTTGTTTTGTCCGTTTTTTGCATGCTATAGCATTAATCTATCGTCGGATGCTCAATGTTCATGCAACTGAAAAAACAGCAGCTTACCTACTTTTACAAATACTAACCCAACCGGAATCAAGTTATTTTGTTTGATACAGTTTATAAATTACTGCCGCGCTGCCTCCGCGTCTCGGCTTAATTTGAGGCAATAACCTATTGTATTCCTAATCCCTTTCCTTGCATGTCCTTTGGTTTTTAATTCAACGTAACATGGCCTAAAGGTAAGTACCTAATTCGTGAGTGGATATGATGCAATTAAAATAATTTGTTACCTATTTTATTTTCAAAGGGAACTTTGCATAAATAGTTCCAGTTCCATCATATCGTCGGCTTATTGTGAGAAGTCATTAACTACAAAAAGTCACTAACTACGTTTATTAGATCGGCGCATTTGTCTGGATGGGCTCTACAATAATCAAAAACCCATTTATTTGTAGCTCTTCTAGTTTCGACGCTATGACACCTGCATAAAGTCATTATTCAATATTAATAATGTAAATAATGAAACTCAAAAAACTTCAAATACGTTTTCCCACACTTTTAGATTTGTCGCTTAATGACTTCTAGCAATAAGCCGACGATATTTACTTTTATTAAACGTATTAAGAAACCTTTACTTAAAGCATAAGAACCTGTTGAGCATGCTATGTGAAAATTAAATTACCGAGTGCTTAAAATTGAAAAATATGTAAGTACCTACTTATCTGCAAATGAATAATGTAGTGGTCTTATATGTAATACTTAAAGCAATCACTTACCAATTCAAGATAATTGATAAAGGAACTACAATCTGCGCTGCTTGCGTTGCTGTTATAACAAGGCTTTCTGAGTTTATATAAAATAAAATATCTGGTTGTGGAAGCTGTCCTTTAAGAATTGGGTTTCTGTATTTATAATGCAACTAAACACTAATATTGGTTTTGAGTGCTTAAGGATTTGTGTGGTTTTATGAGCATGTAAGTAATTTACCTGCATTATAGTTGCTAATATTTTATTATATATTTTGCACTGTTCAGGTCTAGATAGTACTGGCTATATAAAAGAATATGCTTTAGTGAGATAAACATTTCACCCAACATCATCTAGCTCCGAACTAAGTAAAGCTTAGGATCCAAAAACTTAGAAAACAATATGATACCTAGATAGAACAACAACACAAATGTTAACCTTTAATGGGAATTGAACCCACAAATTTTCGCTCTATATAGGTTACAAATAATATTATGTTAGGCTTTGCATGTGGCATATGTCACTATCAATAAAAGTTACTAGAATGAATAGTTCGTTTTTAGTTTTAAATATTTCTGTATAACAGCTATTGAAATGACCAGTGTCGATAAGCTTTTGTGTTACGGCAGTTTGTTCTGGGAGTGTTACTCCCATTAATATTAATATTTGAATATTAATCCCATTATTAATATTTAAATATTTTTGTAAAATAATATCAGCGTAGAGTGAGTAATGCCCACCTCGATTTAAAGCATGGTGTGCCGAAGTATTATAAATTCATCAATCATTTTCCTGATAAATAGGTAAATATAAAATACTAGAGGCCACTCACAGCTTCGCCCGCGTGGCACTTTTTTCTTGTTCCCGTTATTTTTTCGGGATAAAAGGTAGCCTATGTCCTATTCCAGATTACAATCTATATTTCTTTCAAATTTCATCCAAATCGGTCCTCTGGTTAGAGCGTGAAAGAGGAACAAACATCCATCCATCCAAACATCGCATTTTTATAATATTAGTAGGATAGGCAGAAATTTCAAATATGCTGTCAAATAGGTACTGTGCTTTGCATAAAAGTTAAATCATAAAAATCTTTAAATTTAAATTATTTGTAAGATGACAGTATAAGAGGAAATTAAAACCATAGATAGGTTAGGATTCCAACTGAGGTGGTATAAGAAATAGTTTTCTTTTTTGTTTGAACTTATGTCTTGTATTATTTCAGGTTTCAAATCTTACTCGGCAAGTTTTGGGCAGCAAGTGTCTTCATACAACAACTGCTAGATTTGATACACAAAAATCCGAAAAAAGTAAGGCTCTTCTTCTACTTACTTTTACTACTTACTTACTTCCTTGGAAGCTTCGTATGTAGCCCTCGGCGTCCAGTAATAAATAAATATTTGTGGACATTTTTACTCAACATCATCTAGCCCCAAACTGAGCATAGCTTGTACAATGGGAACCAGATGACTGATAGAATACTTCATCAACATCATCAACAGCCTATAGAAGTCCACTGTAGGCATAGGACGAAGAGAGGATGTACCGTAATTTCCCGAACATTGCCCATCCGAGTTGGATTTGTTGGCTAATCTTTTTGTAGAAGTTGGACTTACCTAATTGGACCGTCTGACTAAAATATACATAGTGGTCTACAACTTTGATGATATCGCTCCCAACATGTATCGGCACGACGGCGACATGTGCATTTGATTCCCGCATCAAACCTGCAAGTCCTGCAACCTCCTGCGTCGCAGGACGTTCGCCCGCCGCGCCACATCGGTCGTTAATTGAATTTTAATATTCATTTTACCCTGTAATTTTTTTTTTCAGCAATAAACCAAGTGACGTTATTAGGGAGAGTCGGCGCTGACCCGCAGAAAAGGGGATCAGAAGAACATCCAGTTGTAAACTTCCCCCTGGCAACTCATTTCAGTTACAAATACGAATCTGGTGATGTCATGCAAAGAACTGACTGGCACAGAATCAGTATCTTCAAGCCGGGTCTGAGAGATACTGTGTACAAGTTCTGCAAAAAAGGCCAACGAGTCTACATTACTGGCAAAATATCTTACGGCGAAGTAAAAATGGATGATGGTCAAGTTAGAACAGCGTCGACTATAGTTGCAGATGACGTCATTTTTTTCAACCAAAAACTAGTTACAGAAGAAAGTCAATGATTATCCTAAGCTATTATTTATTAGTTTGTAAGTTTAAATGGTAAGCCACTTACAATTAGTGCATACATTTATTTAGTAGGTAACTCAAGATATTGTTTCATTTTGGCGCATAGTGCTATATTGTGATTTAAGTTTAGTAACACTATTTTTCAATTTTATTTTGGACAGAAAACTATTTGTTCCTAATTAGTATAGATTCGGACCACACATCAAAAAGTCACTTACGACTTAAAATTTATTTAAGTGATTAAAAGTGAAAGTTTTCTCACTAAGTGAAATGTAATTTCTTCTAAGAAAATTAATATTCTATAAACAAAAAAAAAAAGAAAATAGCCTTACGCCTTCAATCTTTAGTTTTTAGTGCTGTGACTTCACTGAACGAGACTGAACTCAAGATTCTTTAAGGATATCTTGAGGGGTCGTCGTCAGATACATCTGACGAACAAATAGTAAACTAGTTTAAGGAATATTTAAACTTTATAAACAAGAATTATTGTTCATCTAATTTTGTTGTTGACTGTACTTACTTCTAAGATAGAAGCAGTGTCTATAGAACAGTAATAAATAATCAATAAATATTTGTGCATATTTTTTCTTTAAGCGGAGTCTTAGTAATAGGGTCCCGTTTTACCATTTTTACGCAGCCAGCGTAACCTCCCTTCTAACCTCCAGTTTGTAGTAACCTACCATCCCTAGGACAAATAGAATAGGATACATAAGAAGAAATAATGGGTCGACCCCGTACATTTTTAGGTACCACAAAAATCTAATATGTTTAGTGTGTATTTTTTCCACCGTGCTAATATATTTCTTTCTTTTATTATGGACTCCATATCACAGAAACAATTATGAGCAAGCGATGGTCCGCATCATGGCATTTTCATAATAACTTCAACCCACGCTGTACCCGTTAAGGGGTTGAATATCGGGAATTCCTATCACCTCTCACCTCTACGTAGGTAGGTACTAAGACTAAAAATGTATGTACCTATATAAAATTTTAAATGTATACGAATAGCTGTTTAGGCTGTGCGTTGCTTACTATGTCAGTTAGGAGAAATATATGATCGGTATAGATTATTAAAATAATTAAATTAATAAGGAAAAAATGTACACTGTGTACATTGTCAGTTAGTAAAAAAAACTCAACACTAAATTCGTAATGCTCTCAATTACAACAGATGGCGCTACCTGACTACTTTAAAACTTTGAATTTCGAGAGTTCATTAGCGTAGAAGAGATTTAACCAAGTCCATAAACACCTACCTACTTCTAAAGTTTTTCTGTAAGTACGTTGTTAGACACGAATTTTTTTTGTATCTGCTTAATTCATCTGTCTTTCGAATGAAGTGATTCTTTCGTGGGTGGCAGGCACAGAAAACTTATACCCTGACGGATGAAAGGTAGATTATGGTAGGTGCAGGCCAAGACTATAAGGAATGGCACTTGCATTCTACTAAATGACCATTCTGAATCGGTACTTTGTACCTATAAGAAAAAATCCATTTGACTTTAAATTTGCGCTAAAAATTTGGACCAAACACCGGTTTGATATTTTCTAGTTTCGCCTGGTTGGTTGCAGAAAGGTGAGGATCTGGAGGGCTAAGCACGAATGAGTTGACATTCGCAACGTATCGTACAAACATCCAAGTCACACTGCAATTGAGTTACCGATACCACGAAAGTATGTAATTCAAATGTCAACACGATACGCTTACGACACAAATGTCAAATTTGTTCATGCTATGCCCTCAGAGGAAAGATCAGTTAGGTAGTAAAATAAAGTTTCAGTAGGTAATATTTATATTTTTCTTTATTTTTAAGTTATAATAAATCTGACACAATATTTGTTTGTGTAAAACCCTTGTTTACCATATTGTGTAGTTGGAAGTAGTATTGGCTTAACACCAAATAGAAATAGATGTAAAAATACAAACTCAGTTGTTATCGAACTTACTAACATACTAGGTACTTTGATAAAGCTCCACATTTTGTTTTACAAATCATACATACACTCTCTTTACAGTCATTTCTTATTCTAACTTATTGTAGTACTTAAGTAATATGTACAGAGAATATTCTTTATACTAAACATAATATTTCTACCTACGTTGATAAAAGAGATCACAGAAAATTGTAGCTGGAAATCTTTGAGTTAAAAGTTCTAGCGTACTCTACTAAGTCTACCACTTTATTTTTTTTTATCACAGCGGATATTTATTGTTTTCAAGGCTAAACTGGTTGATTGGTCATCAATATTGTATTTTCTTAATCGTTTTAAATTGCGAGTACTCAAACGTAATCGTTTATGTTGCTGAAGCTGCCAAATCGCCATGTAAGTCGTTACACATAGTGGTAGAAAACTAAATAACATCACACGCTACAATAATGATTTGCCAAAAAGAACAAAATGGAAGACGATAACTGATAATGACAGTATTCTGTATATAATATAGATATATATATTTTATAATTTTCTCGGTTTTTCGCTTTTCAGCAATCTATTTCAAATTCAGCATATTAACAAAAAAAAACATAAGAACTAATAAATTACCTAAATGCATTAACTAGCGCGTACCACGCGCATGTACGGATAGGTTTACAAAATAAAAATAATGTTTTGGCAACAATGTTATCTTCTTGCAGTTTGTGGGCAGTGAAACGAGTTGTCCATTGCACAAAATCTTTTATCAATATTTAGCTCAAACTCACTTTCGCTAAAGATAATTGACACTAACTTTAAATCACTTGGCACAAAGGCATTTAGTGGGTCCATACCCTGTTTAACTCCAGAGCCATCTTGAATCTGTCAAAGTTCTCTCAGCGATTTTTCGGATTACATATATTTTTCTGATAATATTTATGAGGAAGACTTTATCCTTTCTGAGAGGAATTTGACTAGAATTTCAGTGGGTGGAGTCGGTTGCACTCATTTATAAGAATAGCACTGTTTTTCATTACTATTGAAAGTCATTGTTCACACTTGTCACTTAAGTTGAGGGCATAGTGATCTGTTGTGTATTCAGGCTCGCGTTTCATCAGTATGCTTTCACCGATGAGCGCGCTGATACGGTGTTTGTCTTGTAACTGTGGGTCTGGCCGGGCTCGTTTCCGCCACGGTTCTGAAGCAGCCATGCTTAGATCAGTGGGCATATCTTCATCGACGTTGTCTTCTTCACAACGTTCTTCTTTCATCTCCATCTTGACTGGTGCTTGGTGAACTACTCTAGTGGGGCTCATTTGTTGCCTCAACAGAGATATGTTTTTGATGTTTTTCAGCTCAGTCGGATTTCTTAAAAATCTGTTGACAACAAAACTCATTACTAAAACATTTGATGCGTTAAACGGTTTATTTCTAAGGATGTATATAAATGTGCCAATTATTACAAATTAACATATACATTCGCATTTAATAATAATGTGGGACGGCTTAAAAAATGGAAACTTACTGGTAACAATGTCGCTCGCCTTGCACTTTGCGGAGGATATTGACACGGTAGTAGTATCTGAGCGCGCGTGACATCTTGTCGTAATTCATTGATAAATGGTTCTTTTGGATTCCCCATAGTTTCGCCAAACCAGCAGGATCTACAATTTTGAATACACCAGTTTCTCTGTTCTTCCACGCGATGTAGTTAGTGTAGCGCTGACTAGGGTCGTTTAGTAGCTGTTGAAGGAAGTCCCATAACAGTCGGCCGTCTGAAAGTAAGGGTTTCATATTAGCCACTGTTGTTTGATAATGGTGAAAAGAAGCATGTTAAACATAGCAAAGTTTCAACTTACTTGTGTTTGACTCTGGCATATCATTGGGGAAGAATTCCCGATGCTGAGTACGGTAGTGTGAGTGTTGTGGCACTAAGTGGGTTTGCGGTGCTGGGCTGGCCAACGGAGTATCCTTAGGCGAGCGCGGTGTTTGAGCAAATTGGTTATCTTCATCTGAATCGGACTGATTGCTTCCTGAGCTGGTAGTTTGAGTAGTTGTTGGTACTGAAGGTGCGTAATTTGGTGCGTAAGTGGTAGCTTCTCCTCTTTGCGGACTGCCTGAACTGTCTACTGATGGAGCAGGGCTTAAGGTCACGGAGTTGGGTTGTGCCGCCACCGCAGCGGCGCTATGGAAGTGGTGGAAGCCATCGAGCGTCCATGTTGGTGTAGGTGGATGCGAGTGTGGAGATGGTGGGTAGGGAGCTGCGCGAGCTGTCGGCGTGACTGGAGAAGAAGGAACCCTCCCCAGAAGAGCCGCATCACGCACCAGCATTTGTAAAACATTGTGTAGAACATCACCGGCGCCAGGGCAACGCTCACCCAAATCATTCTTTGTCAGAAGACATAACGCCTTACCTGTGGTACAATAAAAAACAAGTTTAGATGTTGAGAACCATAAACGAAATGAATGCGCATAAATTTGTGATAAGTTTTCGTCCTTACCGTTCATTTGGAAAAGATCCATGTCGAAATTGGGCAAGTCAAATTCTCGCTCGCACCATTTCAAAAATACGATAACATCTTCTCTGGTCCATAGTCTGGGTTCTGGAGGGAGACCTGCCGGTAACTGTGCCTTCGTATCTCCAAGAGGGGATGGTGGTGGGGGTGCCCAGGGTAAGGGATATCTCCACAGTAACTCCGTGGGGCTAAATGGTAGCGGTAACCGCTCCATACTCGGCCCGGAGGGCAGCTGTAGACTCACTACCTTCATCCTGACTATCTGCAAGAAACAGAAACACCACGTCAGCTGGTTTTTGTTATTCCTGGGCTACCTATTCTCATTTATCAAATTGTATAAATATTTAATTTATAACTAACATTCATACATTTTGTATAAAAATGGCTAAAATTAAATTCAAAACGTCATAGTAAGTATTTTACAGAAAGTTATATAGGTAAAAAACAGTGTTTTTATGGCATAGAGTGTTTCATCTAATCTTTTATGTTGTATTACTTATTCAAAAGCGAATGTAGGCTGTGAACGACTAAGTACTTAACCTAATATTTACTATTGATACGAGGTTTAAAACGTTAGTAGTAAGTAATGTAATAGTAAGAGATCTTTAAATTATCATACGTCAAATGGCTTTAACTCATGGCCTTGAATTTATAATAGATAATTAATCATTGGTGATTCTGAATAAATATTATATGAAAAATGTTCCAAAAAAGCAACGATGGTAAAGATTCGATTGAGACCCAATTTATTCAAAAAATAAACAAAACTATGAAGATACCTGAACAATTTGTTAACTATGATCTATTAGTATATACTAGATAAGTCCTGTGCTTTTATGAGTAAGTAGTATTAGGTATTGAGTCAAATTAAATTAGTTATTTTGTAAACGAAATCATATCAACTAGCTGGTAAATTCATAGAAAGTTCTGCATAAAAAGCCCCAACAACAATAGCAAAACATAAAAGATATGCATGCTACAGTAGATCTTTGTAAACAGCCACCTGTTGTGGCCAAGACTTCCCAATGTCAGCAGTCTGAGATATTCCGAATAAGCAGGTCGATGCTTTTGTTACTCTTTCCAAGAAATTGTATCTCTTGTTTACATGACGTAAGATATTCGCCTATTAGACCCCCCACATATGGTATAGTGATTGTATCTTTTTGCACAATGAGTTTTTTGCAGTGTTGCTATGCGCCTAAGTACTTAAACCACCTACCTAGTAGGAGTTTGAATTGCAACAGGTAGTGGTAGAAGTCTTTGAAACTGTTTTAAGATGTGTTTGTTTAACTATTTAGAGTTAATTCGACCCATCTTTAGGCATCACTGAGTCGCCTTATTGAGCGCGGTCGGAAATGCGTGAGTCCGCGATAACACGGCCTGCGATAAGCACCGCTACTCACCGGCTGAGCTGATCCGGAACTTGTTGTGTATTCAAAATCCTGGTGGGTGGATGAGCTTCTCAAACTCAGCACATGATCTTCACAACACTAATAGCACAGTATCCAATGTCCAGTAAGCACCAAACACACGCGATGCAGCGGCGGTCCCTCCAAACGTGTCGTGTTACGGCACACCGTAAACCAGCAGCGTATCTGAGGGATCGAGCTCGCAGACTAGCGTCGCGGGCAGCTCGTCGACGCGGACTGATGATGCGGTGGCGGCGCGGGCGGACGGACGTGCCAGCCCTCCCCCCGCACGCCACCGCCACCCGTGCCACCTCACACTGAGATAAAACTTCGGGACTCAGACCGAGTCCCATTTTTAACTGAACACACGAACATTGTTTCCGCAAAACCGTTATCAACGTACTTTGACAGACGATGGCGCTCCACCACTTGTGGCATTACCGATTGTTAAGAATAAGTAGACATATCATGTAGTCAGTCGTTTATCAGTCGAGTGGAAATAGGATCATATTTTGAAGTTGCCTAGCGCACGCGGAAGTTCTTGGTGTAGGTATGGCAGGATTACGTCAGCCGCGCCAGTTTTTAATAACTCGCAATATTTCCTTGTTTGTAAAGCAATTGCGAGTTCTACATCACATATTACTCGATTTTGAAGTCAACTACGGCATTTGAGTTCCTTTCATTTATCTTTTTGAAATTCATGATTGTGTTATGAATGATACAAATTATACGTGCGTCATGGGATTCATAAATATTAAGTGATTACCCTGCATTTACATTATGATAATGCTGCTGATAATAGTTTCACCATACCTGCCTACCGTACTGCCTGAAAGTTGTGGTGGTTTCGTTACATCATTTAGATGTGGTTGAAGTTCAACGAAGCTGATAGATAATAAATGATGAAGAAATATTTAGGATTTTGTAAGATCACGACATCGCACCATCACTGCGGAGACAAAGCACAGGAAATGTCTCGGCAGCCGGCCGGCAGTTTCCTGGTGTAGAGTGAGACAATATGAGGCCTAACCGGTTTGAACTCAGCTCATTCGACTCGGCTCCGTGCGTATTAAGATTGTAGCCGTAGTGACGTGCACGAATGTCAGCCAATAATGCTGCTTTTTATGTGCCTCTAGCGCCGGATGGTAGATTTATTGTCACCCACCGATTGTTTCAAATCGTTCATAAACAGTCGTGCTGGTGCTGGTAACTAAACAATTTGTCCAGATATTTTTAAACATCGAATGTATAATGTTACTAGAAACGAGGTAGGTACTTCTATCTACCTATATCATAGTGATTCATAGCAGGTGTATCGCTAATCGTTTCAGCTTTCCTTGTTTTGAACTACAGTAAACGGTTCCCTCCCATGTGTGTATCGTGTATGTAGACTGAGATGATTGTGTGCGCCCTGGCCGCGGTCCCACTACCGGTTCGAGACAAAAATATTCGGCAGCCAAGACGGAAGTGGCCTCGGAATCTTTACCTGTTGCTCCCTTCGCATACTCAGCTCTCCAGCGCCCGTCTCCCTCCCACTCGTGAGCTCATAATATTATGTCGATGTCGTCAACACGAAAGTTCCGCGTGGAGTTATGTGCAGTAGGTAATTTGGAATAAAAGATGCTCGGTCATACGTGACCGTGACCGTAGATTACGCTGCTGCTTTCTTTGTGTTCTAATATTAGGTTACGTGTTTTGATATGACGCAATCTATGACATTTGTATGACTGTTCTAGGTATTTTAAGTTAAATAGTAGTCTGTTTTATTTCGTTATTTTTGTGTGAACTTTACTTACCTACTCTCTTTGATTATTTACCTAAATAATCAAAGCCTACTTCTTGAGTTTACTTCTCATATTCTTCGGGATTATTTTTTTAAATTACGCTTTTAATAAGCAGTATTTAATTACTCCTTTTCTTGGGCTGTACCTTATTTATTTAGTGATGCGACCCGTTCGGAATGCCGCGAACGTTCGGTCTCGACTTCACACGCGGAAGCGCCAGAAATAAGCTATGCTTGTGCACGTTTACAACTATCGACATTAGTAGCCACTAGCCACCTAATTTCAGTACCTATTTGATACGTGCTGTTTCACGCTGTTTCACCTTTGTGGTTAGATCTTGAGATTTTTGTTCCTGTTGTTCGAATCAAGATTATTTCTTACTTGTTTATTTATTTCGTTACCTAAATGGAGTTAAAAAAAGGCACGAGCAACCAAAATTTTATATATCGGATCACTTTATGCAACAGTAATATGATGTACTAATATGATAAAAAATAATGAAATACCGCGTAGAAAATATGACATAAAATCATAATGAACATGATAATTACCTAATTGTTGAGTTACAATTACTACTTTCATAAGATATCAAAGTTTTAATCGGTTTATAGATTTGATTAACCTGTTTACGTGCTTTATTGTTTTATTTTTTGGTTTTTACTGGCAGGGGCGGGAACGGGTTTCAGGTGCCCACGTGTGGGTTATATTATCGGATTTTGTTGGTCGTTGGTAACTTCTCGAGATTGTAAAGAATTAAACGCATGAATATACCGCGTAGACACTTCACTATTGTCCGACTGCGACGCAGGAGGTTGCGGGTTCGATTCCCGCCTTGGGATAAATGTTTGTACGATCTGCAAATATTTATTTCGGGTGTTCTGGGTATTTTCTAAGTACTTATAATAAAAAAATATCTATGTATGTAATGTACATATTGTATTAGATATATCAGTCATCTAGTAAGTAGTTACCATAACACAAGCTCTGCTTAGCTTAGGGCTAGATGATGCTGAGTGGATTTTCCAGCATTATTATTATTACTATTTAAACAAGTCAATAGTAATTTTACAGTTTACTACATAAGAAATACAGCACCATAGTTTGAAACCGGAAATTAAAACATACGGAAAAAGGAAATTGGACAACGGGCCGGTAACCTGTGGGCACCGGATGTAGGGGGAGGAGGGGAAAAGGGACGGAAGAAAATCTCTTCCTGTTTCCGGTAACGGCCGTTTCTGACGGACAAAAATGCGGGAAATCGAAAAACTGTTGCTCGTGCTGTAATATTATTTATTTTATTCAGAAACTCGAAGAACTTTGAGTCGCTGGGCGTCTAAGTCAGCCCTGTAACAGCTTGCAATAAACTACATCTTAATAATATTAGAAACTAATGTCAAAACTATCTCAGAGCCTGGCTTAGCTCACATTCCAAAAGTTTTTTTACACAATTGTTGATGGAACAAGCATATGGCCCACCTGATGGTAAGTGGTTACCGTCGCTTATAACGAAGCATAGCCTTGTAGGTCACGCTCGTTAGGAATGTAAACTACAATAACACTGCTGTGCGTCCATCAACCTGAGGCATAAATATGTTAAGGCGGTGGTACTCGCCAACAACCTTGAGGAGTCTGTCCATACTGAGTTGCACTGCCGCCCGTCGCCCGCACAGGGACCCGCGCGCATTCCATTTCATATCGCATTCAAGAAATAATTATTTGTAGCCTAATGAATTATTAGATCGAACTGCCAATTGTTCACTTTGTGATAAATACTTTGACAAATATTTGTGTGAAAAAAAATTACTAAAAATCAATACCGTTTAGAAGAAATAACCAAATTTAAAATAAAAATTGCTTCACTTTGGATATTTTTTTCATATAGTAATAATATAGTTAGAATTATTTCAATTGTTCAAATTAAAATGTAGTCTTTAATAAGCAATATATATATTTTTTTGACATTTATACTCACTCATCAAAGAGAAATAACACGGAGAAAACCTCTCGTTGGCGGATACCACCTTAAGCCTCATGTGCCTGTAATTTTAGATGATAATCGTCTTCTATAACTCCATAAGAAGCACATTTGGGGTAGTCAGAAATGTTTACATGTATGTACATGTATGTATATGTAAGATGTTTGATTCCACTGTAGTGTTTTACCTTACACTCTTTTACACTTTTTCCTTATTTTGTAAAGGAATTATCATCTATCATACAATATCAGTTTAACAATAATCAGCTCGTGCTTATCGTTGTAATCCTACCAAAGTATGTATGACACACTTTAATTAGGTAGATACTAGGTAGTGTAGATAAGTACCTAGGTACCTAATTTCCCTACCCTAGGTACCTAATTAAAATTTTAAGTACTTAATGGGTAAAAATCTCAAAAATGAACTGTAAGTAGGTACCTAGTTCGTTGACATCATACATTTTGCCATACATTAAATAAATGGTAAGTGAAAACATACGTAACTGCATCAGTAGTAACATAAATAGCATCAAACTAAGCCATTAACTATGAGAACCAGATAACTGACATCTGTATATTTTTTTGTAAAAACATACTCAGAATACAATATAACACCCAAAACAAACATCAATATTCATCACACAACACAAATGATTATGAATAGAACCCATAACATAACCTATAGCACGCAAGGCAGGATTACTACCAACTGTGCGTTGTAAAGCTTATGAAAAAGATACTATTAGGTACATATTATTATAAGTGTACCCCAATTGCACCACACTGGAGCTTCATTATTTACATTATTATTATTTTGTAACAGGATCATACAAAAAAACGGTAGGAACCAAGCCGTGAGTTTCTTGCCGGTTCTTCTAGGCTTGGTCGCGAGAAACTGGCGCTTAGATTCACCTAGATCTAAGACGTTTCAAGATGATCCCTGCGGATATTACTAAATAAATGCTTTTTGACTTTGACATCTTAGCACGTATTGTTTTCTGTATCGACTTACACATAAACCTTTTTCGAATTCTAGCAATCTATTATTGAAACCCTGCGTATAGTTGGCGACAAACATGTTGTCCTCTGACATACCACGTGACTAAGCTGCGTAGAACGCATTTCCTATATTAATTTTCGTACTGCGCAGCTCACGTGGTGTGACTTCGCTCCGCTCGCTTGCCGAGTACGCACGTCTCTTCGCCCGCTCCGAGCTCCCGCTCGGACTGCCCCGCCGCCGGCCCCCGCGCCCGCTGCCCGCCCCGCATCGTGCTACCGGCGCACAGTGTAGCTACCTGTGCGTCGCTCCGTGGGATAGGCCTTCCTATCCGCACTTTTCAGTGCGCCTGCACTTGTTTCTTTGCAAAACGTCCTTTTCAGGACGCTTGGTTTCTGACTATAGCAAGTACCGAAACAACGTCCTTCTCAGGACGCTTTGGTTTCTTGACTATAACAAGTTCCGTCACAACGTCCTTTTCAGGACGCCCTGTTTCTTGGCTATAACAAGTCAAATCCACCTTTTAGTGGTCAACCAAGGGATACCTTGCGGTGTTATACGAACTTGGTTGGGCGTGGACCCGGAGCGTCGGTTTTCCTCCTTCAGAGGAACGCCTAATCCGGACGGGTCTGGAACCACCGGCCTTGGGGGATCTCCTAGTCGACTGTCCAGACCTATTAGGACACACCCTACTCGCAAGAAAAAAAGCGGCGAGTAGGACACGCGAGTTAGGTAGGACACTGAGGCCTCACCCCTTCCTGTCTATCCCGGCGGGAAGGTCACTCACATACACACCTCCTGAGTGTTTCCCCTCAGGAGGATGGAGCAGCTGGTTCTCGGCGACCTCACCAGCCTGGAGGATGCCCTTGTGCTCATCCGGGCGGTGATTCGTCGGTTCCCGCAACTTCTGACCGAATTAGCGAAGGAGCCGCCTTCTGCAGTTCCTCCCGCGACCCGCGCCCTCCCGGCCCTTCAGGCCAAAAAATCGCGCAAGACACGTTCGGAGACCCTTCAGGCCTCCGACGTATCTAGCGACGCCTCCCCGGCCCCTACGGCACCCGCGTCAAAATTAGTTTCGGCCCCTAAGGCATCCGCGCCGCGTAAAAATCCTTCGGCCCTTATGGCAGCCGCGCCTATAAATAAATCGGCTCTTAAAGCACCCGCGCTCCCCTCTCCGGCCCCTCAGGCACCCGCGAACCGCGTAAACACCGCAAAAGCCCTTCAGGCGACCTCTGCCGTTGTAGTGGCCGACTCACCCCGCTCCCCCTCACCCCTACCGCCTCGCCCTCGCCCCCGCCCCCTCCCCCGCGCTCGATCCCTATCGCGCTCTCGCTCGCGCTCACCAGCGCGCACCCGCTCTCGCTCGCCTATGCGTACCCGCTCGCCCATCCTGAGCTCGAGATTGTCGCACGACAACTCTTTCGAGCCCATGGATGCGGCTCATAGCCCCCGCTCTATTCAGACGGAGGGTTCCTCTTTCGCGGCTTCACCGCATTTCTCATCCGAAGAGGATGAAGCCGCCGGCTTTACGGTGGTTGGCTCTAAGCGGAAGAGGCCTCCGGCCAAATCTGCTTCCTTGCCTCCCGCTAAGGCTCAGGCCCTCCGCCCTCCTTCCCCGACCCAACCTTCTCAATCGGCCCCTGCCGATAAGAAGGAAAAGTCCCCTCCTCCCATTTTCCTTCGTCAGAAGGAAAAATGGGACCACGTTTCATCCGCCTGTAAGGCGATGAACATCCCATACACCCATGCCCGTAGCACCCGGGATGGGATTAAAATTCAGCTGCCCTCAGCAGCGGCTCACCGCAGCCTCACCTCTGTCCTCCGTAACGAACGCATAGGTTTCCACACCTATGCGCTCGAAGACGAACGCCTTCTGCGTGTCGTCATCCGCGGCCTCCCTGCGGAGCACTCCACGGAGGTGATCAAAGCTGACCTCCTCCTGCAGGGCTTCCCCGTCAGGGAAGTCCATCGCATGTACGGCGCCAGATCAAAGAAGACCTTTGATCTGGTACTAGTCGTACTCGACCTAACTAAAGAGGGCAAGGCCATCTTTAACCTCAAAGCCGTCAACGGCCTCTCAGGCTTATCGGTAGAGACTCCTCACCGTAATGGCACCCCATCCCAATGCCACAGATGCCAACTTTATGGCCACTCTGCGCGCAACTGCTTTTCCCGACCGCGCTGCGTCAAGTGCCTGGGTGACCATGGCACCGCTGACTGCAACCGCTCTCGAGACGCACCTGAGCCGCCTAGTTGTGTGCTCTGTCAGGCTGTGGGACATACCGCGAACTATCGCGGCTGCCCCATGGCCCCCAGAGTGAACAAAAAGGTGGCACAGAGGACGCCCGAGCGCGTAGCGCCTCCCAAAACCCCGCAGTACTCCAAGTCCACCCCTAAGGTGACTGTAGTACCCGCGCCAGTCCCGTCCCACAATGCGTGGAGCCGTCCCCTTCCTACCTCCAACTTTGCCCGTCAGGCAGTTCCCCTCCTCCGACCCCAGCAGCCGTTCATGCCTGCGTACGGCTCCCCGCCTGTAGCCCTCCGACCCTCCTGGTCGAGCTACCCACCCGGTTTTGGATACGGAGAAGGCCACTACTCCGATCAAGTCAATGATTTCACTAGAAATCTTCAAAATTTACGTGATCCGATACAAATTGCTAATTACATTGCCCAAAACGACCAACTGCTTAGGTCCCTCCGTTCCCCCTCCCGCGTACAAAACAAAAAACCAATATGTTAGTACAAAAGGAGAGACTAAAACCCCATTCCGTCACCGTAGCGTTTTTCAACGCTAGCGGTTTAAAAAATCAACGCGACTTAGTTCACGACTTTTTGACCCGTCATCAAGTCGATATCATGTTAATACAGGAAACATTCCTAAAGCCCTCTATTAAAATCCCCCGAATGGCTAACTACCAATCCATCCGCAATGACAGAATAGGCCAAAGATTAGGCGGCACCCTGATCTATTTCAAAAGGTCTCTGCATTGCATCCCATTAGACACCCCTCCCCTGTCCAATTTAGAAGCCTCTGTCTGCAGGCTAGCGATGACCGGTCATCCATCGATCATCATAGCCTCTTGCTATCTTCCCCCATCTAAGACCATGCTCGAAAGCGATTTAAATTCACTCTTTAGCTTGGGAAGCTCAGTCATTCTGGCTGGAGACTTCAACAGTAAAAATATCATGTGGAATTGCCACGTCACTACCCCGAACGGCAGGCGTCTTGAGAGCGCAGCCGATGCCCTTAACTTCGATGTCATCCCTCCGATGACTCCCACTCATTATCCCTTTACTGTTGGGTATAGACCCGACACCCTAGACATGGCGTTGCTTAAGAATGTAACTCTCCGGTTACACTCTATAGAAACGCTACATGAGTTGACGTCAGACCATCGACCTGTCCTCATGCGTCTAGGCTCCCCTCCCGTCTCGACCCCTCCTACCAAGACTGTGATGCAATGGCATAAACTCGAGAAAGCTCTTGGGTCTATACATTCACCCAGCTTGGATAGGATCCCTGACGATATTTTATCCCCCGATGACATTACCGTTGCCGTCGACTCCCTGACCAACCATGTCACTACCGCTGTAAGCGGATTGTCGAAACAGGTACCGGCGGTGGGTGACCACCGCTGGGCCCTGCCAGACGATGTGAGACGGTTGATCACGGAGAAGAATGCCGCGATCCGTCGGTATAGCCGTTGGCCTTCCGACCTTAACCGGCATAGGCATCGTGTAGTGGAACGGAATCTTAAGAATCGAATCCGCGACTTTAGGGACGAACGGTGGGACGCAAAGCTCTCCGGGATCGAGCCAAGCCATCTGGCTTACTGGACGCTTGCTCGATCCATGAAAGCCGACAACGTCTCCGTTATGCCCCCTCTTTCCCGACCCAACCAGACCCCCGCATTCGAAGACGATGAAAAGGCCAACTGCTTAGCAGAAAGCCTTGAATCGCAATGCTCCCCTAGTCTCGCCCCCGTTGACCCTGAACACCTCGCTACGGTGGACAGTGAAGTCGAACGGTTAGTCTCCCAGCCCCCTAGCGCTCCTCCTCTTCCCCTGATTAGGGCCTCTGAGGTACAGACGATTATCAAGGGTCTCCATCCGAGAAAAGCCCCTGGTGCTGACGGCATCAGCAACAGGGTGCTTAAGAATTTCCCTACCGTCCTTATTTACCTCCTAGTCAGCATCTTCAATGCGGCTATGGCAACTTGCACTTTCCCCGACTCTTGGAAGGAAGCCACCGTTATTGGCATCCCCAAACCAGGCAAAAAGGCTACAGAGCCTTCTAGCTACCGCCCCATCAGTCTCCTCAGTTCCCTGGGAAAAATCTACGAGCGACTCCTTCTGAATCGTCTCTGGTCCCACGTTACCGAGCTCAAAATCCTACCCGATGAGCAGTTTGGCTTCAGGGCTAAACACTCTTGTCCCCAACAAGTGCTCCGCATCACGGAGCATGTGCTCTCTCGATTTCACCATACCTGGCCGGCAGATACTGGTGCAATCTTTCTCGATGTGGCGAAAGCTTTCGACAAGGTCTGGCACAATGGCTTGATTTACAAGCTATCCAAATTCGGAGTGCCAGACAGGCTCGTGCTAATCTTACGAGACTTTTTACTTAGTCGAAGCTTTCGCTATCGCGTAGAGGGTACCCTTTCGGACCCTAGACCCATCAGAGCTGGTGTCCCTCAAGGATCCATTCTCTCTCCCCTCCTATATACGCTGTACACCAGCGACGTCCCTCGCACCCATCAGGTGGAAATAGCCCTGTTCGCCGATGACACAGCCCTGTACACATCCGATCGGAACGCCGATCGTGTGTGTATAAGGCTGCAAAAGGCTCTCGATGCACTAGGTGCATGGTTCCGAAAATGGCGGATAGAGGTTAACCCGACGAAAAGTGCCGCCGTGTACTTTTCAAAGGGTAACCGTAATCCTTCCAGATCTGTCACTCTGTTTGACGAACCCATTCCCTGGGTGAAGTCAGCTAAATACTTAGGCGTGACCCTTGATTGTCGTCTATCCTTTGTCAAACACGTACGCACAGTACGTAACCGCGCCAAATTTATTCTTTCGCGCCTTCAGCCACTCGTATGCAAGAAGAGTAAAATGTCTCTTAGAAATAAGTTGACGCTTTACAAAACTTGCATACGACCTATCATGACTTACGCCTCCGTAGCGTTCGCTCATTCGAAAAATTTAAAGCCCCTCCAAGTCGTTCAAAATCGATTTTTGCGCACTATCACGGGTGCCCCGTGGTACATGCGCAATATCGATCTTCATCGAGATCTCGAACTCGAATCTATAGCCGAATTCATGAAACGCGCCTCCAGGCGGTTTTATGATTCGGCTCCTCACCATCCGAATCCCTTAATTAACTCGCTACCCGATTATCCAGTAGATCCGCCCGTTAAACGTACCCTCCGTAGACCTAGACACGTTTTAGGTGACCCAGATGACACGATCACCGCCGCGAATGCGGCGGAGGTCGCTTCATCGAGTCCGGACACAGGAAACACTCCACAATCACACCGACCCCGGCGGCGGGGTCGAAGACGTCTCCCCGTTAACGCCCCTTCAGGGCGAAGAGTCTCTCCGTAGCTCCCTTCTCCGGCAACAGCCCAAGCCGAGGTCCGTACCTAAGTGGTGCCCTTGTGCTCGTTGCCAACAAAACCAATTTTGTAATGGCGTAGCGCCTTCTGCGCTCGCCAGTAGCCCGGTAACGCTGTCGGAAATCGCTAGGCGATTATACCAGCATTTTAGTCCGTTCGAAAAAAAAAAAAAAAAAAAAAAAAAAAAGCTCACGTGGTGCGTCAGTTAGCGGACAACTTGTTTGTCGCAAACTAAAGAGAGACAGGTTTGACTATTATACTTAATTATAATAAAAAAATATATATTTTTTAGTTTCATGCCCCTATTGAAGACTCCGCTCCGTCTCTTGAGCTAAGTAGGTTCGATGACCTGCTACAGGGGCCCGCTAGCACAACGATCACTAAATATATTTAGCGGGCTTTAGGAAGCTAATTAAGTTTAACACTTTGCACAAGGAAAATGAACGTGATTAGCTAAATTAAATTAAATCAGATTGTTGTCCATCAAGCCGACCTAACTCTGCGGCTGTGTTTAGTAGTCAAGATTAATATATAAGTAAGAAAAATACCTAGGTAGCTGTAAGTATATATTTTATACGTAAGTACCTATACCATATCGTATACCTCCATAAATACATAATACCTAATATATTTTTATTGTTTGCATTCGCTTTATCTAAAACAACTCTTTTCAATAAAATTCAGCAGAAATCGGTCAAGTACTGTGTGTTAGTATAGTACCTATTTACTTTTTAGTAAGTATACTTTTACTTACATTCAAGTTGAAATTTCGTTGCCAACTTGTTAGCGGAAGGTGGGACCGTATTGTACCTATTTAAAATTGCATCGTATGCAAATGGCAGTACTACTTACGTCGGTACTAATTTCTATACTGCGCTGGTACCTACTTCCTGTGTGCTGACCCGGATCGTATTTAGAGATTAGCTAATAAGGCGATGTCCCTTACTTCCTTGATAGAAGTTCAAAGCCTTAAATAAAACAGCTTTACCCTGCGACTTGTATCCTTGTATATAATATGGACATTACCGTGGGGCTTAAAATTTTTTTAAACACCGTAAGAACTGGCAGCATATCCATAAATTATATAAAACAGATTTTATTAAGGTATATTATCAAACATCCAAATATCTTTATTTCGAACTATAAATAAATAAATATTGACACACATTCACACAATGCCCTCTAGCCCCAAACTAAGCAAAGCTTGTACTATGAGAACCAATACTACTTATATACTTTTTTTTGTAAAAACATAGGTAAGTACCTAAGATCAAACATTTATGTTCATCACATAAATGTTTGTTTTCGGTGGGAATCGATACCACCACCTACAATGCAGAAGGCAGGTCCAGCTAACAAACTAAGCTATGACGGGTGTCTATAAACAGATGTATTAAAACAAATATGAAAAACGAGGATATCCGTAAGAGTATTTATATCAAAAGTAATCTGGTCAATGTCTTGTAAACAAGTAGGTAGGTAGGTACCTACTATGTCTTGTATTACAAGCTTTACTTAATTTGGGGTATGACGTCGGTGTGAGAGATGTTTGGCAATATTTATTTATCAATGCTATGCTGAGTTCTCGTTTTCTTCTGTACTTCCCTGTTCATACTTGTAATTTGTGGTAGGCACAAGGCGATGATGTCAATTGTTTTACTGTACGTAAGTAGGTTGGTAGGTAGGTAGGTACATCAATCTTTCCATAGATGCGCTCGAACTTTCAATAAAATTAGGTACGCAAGTCATGAAAGGACTGGTCAATAAAGTCCTAATTCGTTTTTAATTATAGCCTTAAGTTAGAGTTAATTATGCCTGTTTAGGTTAATTATGCATGTTTCACTCAGTAGGCAAAATTGGCCAGTACATCATTGTGCCGCTTTTTATTTCCCCTACCTCCAATAATAGAAATAAGTAAGTATTTTCCTGTCTAGGACTTTCCTAGCTTTCAGACTCTGCCTCACATACCTATTCCAAACCACCATCCCTAATTATATTATTAAACACTAGCGGCCGCTCGCAGCTTCGCCTGCGTGGCAGTTTTTTCCCGTTCCCGTTATTTTTTCGGGATAAAAAGTAGCCTTTATATTAATCCGTCTACAATCTATATTTATTCCAAATTTCATTCAAATCGGTCCACAGGTTAGAGCGTGAAAGAGTAACAAAAATCCATCCATCCATCCATACTTACAAACTTTCGCGTTAGTAGGATTTCTTTAAAATCTCCTATTGTAAACAAAATTCATGCAATTTGCGTTCAAAATATAACTCTTAGTGTGTGTAAGAAGCTATTGAATTATGAAATTATTGCAACTTAAATCAACGCACTTCCGACCTCGATTCAACTGTTGTTCTCACGTTACATAACCAAGTGCCACTCAAAACTAGGTAACGATGTCACACCGAAAAATTGCGCCACTTGCGTATCTAGGTACCTACTGCTCTAACCCTTAGTTATGTTGACCGTCACTCTTTAACTGTGTGGGTGGGGATGGGCTATTCCCGCGCGTCCCCATGTTTTTTATTCCCGCTGATACCCATCAAGGACCAGCAAAGATTAAGGCATTGAAAAATAATTAAAAAAGATAAGTACTTCAAAAATTCCAACCTGATGTTGAGCGGTTCCCTCTATTAGCATATAGCAATCTCTATTGTTTTGTATTTATAAAACTGATGGTCAGCCTAGATTACAATTACGTCTCTTAAAATTTCGATCATCTCTATATTTATCGTATGTTTTGAATGCACGTTCAACTGTCCGCTTCTCGAAGGTAGGTAATTGGTGGTTAGAAATCGTTCACTTCCGTCGACCTCAGCAAACCGATGGCAACTTGTGGTCACGCGAGTGAAATAAAATCTTAAACGCCATCATTTACATACTTACTCATTTCTTCTGTATAAAATGGCTCTGCCTTCCTGTTAGTGACGTTGTGATTGTAACCAATCTTAGCTTGTTGGAGTAGCAATTTACAAATTAAAATATTTAGTTGGTATAACGTCAAGACATTCGTCACGAAGCGTTGGTATTTCCGTTGTAGCCAGTAATGACCACTTTAAAATGTAAAACAGTTCTATATGTTCGTATACGGCTGCAGTTCAAATAATTGGGGATACAAAAATCAATAAGTGGATGCAGTAACAAACTCTGAATGGACAATTAATCCACGTTTTTAACGAGTAACCCCCCTGTGTAAGTTTGTAAGCGCACAAGTGTCACATGACAATGCGCTAGCGACCCTCCGTTTCAAACTGACGTGATAAAAAATCGGGCCGAGAGTTGGGACTCGGATGAGAGCACATTTCTGTTACTCATTATTATTACTCTTAAGTTGCAAATATTTTGTTTTCTTTTACTATAGGAAAATGTATCAAAACCCAACCTACAAATATCAAAACATGTAATTTACACTTCCTTGATTCGAGCTATATTTAGTGAGGAAACGACAATTAAAACTGAAGCTGCAATTTATTTTAATGTGTTGTATTTACTATGTATGTAAATGTAGTAAAGCTTGCATATTTATTCACTGTAGGTAAGTAATCGCTATATGTTATGTAGATTACTGTTTTTCCCTTATTGAGTCACGATTATGTCATCTTTACAACTATCTTTATGATTCCTTCCTTATCCTGTGACAATATTTGCTCTACTGTCTAAACACTAGAAGCTGATTGTTGTAAATTAAAATATTAAGAGGTATTTATTATTCGTAGCCTAGAGCAGAGCAGTTCGCTCGCTATTAAATATTCTCGTGACATAACTCCGTGTCGTAAAAAGTGTATCGTCTGGGGGCTCACTTGGTATGTCCCAATCAGGCCATGTGCGCGCGGTCCCACGCATAGTTGACGCACAAGTGTGCGCCAGCGCCACATATCGTACCTACCTAACAGTCGATATAACTCTACTCTTCCCATGTGTGAGTAAGTGAGCTGCTACTTCCTGGTACAGCGCGAGACGCTTTATTTAAATTCCTCCTTTGTGTGCGTACGCAATATTATTTATATTCTGCTACTACTCGCGGGATGATGCCTATAAGATACGAAAATTATAATAATCATGCGTGTGTGTAACGTGTCTCTTTAATCTTCATTGTACTTCCTGATTATACGTCTGTGTGTGTGAGCCACTTGTTTGAATGCGAGGGCGACTTTATCTCTGCGAGGGATAGAGTGCAGAGTCCGATTACACTAGGGTAGGACAAGTAACAGGGGAAATAAAATTTATCGACAAAAATGTTACAAGTTCTAGTCCAATTCAGCAATAGAGAAATACAAAAGATACCTACCACGAGTGCAGAACTTGAATCTGAATCTAAAAAGGACGATTAAAACACCTTCAGATTAAAAATTGTGGATCGTAAGAGTGTTTTTAAAAATGTACGCGATTTCCAACGAAAACTAAACAATGAACGTGTTTATAATCCTCATTTGAAACAGGAAGTGTAAAGTCCATTGCTGTATCCCAAGCTCGCGCTTCTTAGTAAGAAACAATACCAGTTCCGCTGTGTTTGCAAATTATACTTTCAGGAAGTTTAAAATACTGATTGAGACGCTAAAACGAACGCTGAAGTGTTGAACATTGCGTAGGCTATATTGCACCATTCTAAAAGGAAGTACATTTTGTTGTGACTGATGCTGGCATTGAATTAGCATCCTACTGTTGTTTCAGAGATTGTTGTTGCTTTGGCACTTCTCGATGCCTTGTTTATTCCCTTCTCTAGTGACGCAAGTGGACAGATGCATGGAAGCTTGTACAATCGGGAGGGTTCGTATGTGCCATAGGTACATTGGTACTCTGAGAGGGAGCTATGAATTTGCACCGCTAAACCCCCTGTCGCTCGCATCTGTCGCTGTTGGCGTCGCAGGATTAGACACATCGTCATTAATTGATTCTGTTGAGGCGAAGGGTTACCGACTTGCCGATCAATGTTTATATTCTACATAAATAAAAAAATGTATAATAAAAATGCACGTGCTAGCATAATTGCCTACTGCTTAGTTATAATTATTTATCAGGCAGCCGAACTCAAGTCGTATGTCCTTTATTTACGGAATCACAATTTGATATTGCATTACCTTCATACAGTCAGATATTGGATAAGTGGGATCTTTCTCTTTCGATTTCACATTATGATTTCAAGTTAACTCTGTCCGCAGCTGTTACTTATATCTACTATCATCCAAATGCACATTTGCTTCTTGAATAACATTCAAAATATTTAAATGTAGATACCGTTTCCTCCTTATTAGTGCGCTGCAAGAATGTTTATTCTATGTCGTTGTATCACTGCGTCCAATGTTTATTATATAATTTTCCTCTACATAGAATCCGGATGCAGTCGCAGCAACGTAATCGATAATGCAATTACAAGTTACGCGTGTTCTCAGAGGGATGTTGAAGGACGATGCGTTTGTAGGGCTTCTTGTTCGAATTGATATAACTCTAGAATTGCCTGTAATAGATCGCTTATGCGTGATTTTACATAATATTTCTATGAATGCTTAATGATGACCAGGCAGGACATAGGCGCATTGTTCAACGGTGTTGTCTGTGATCTCTGTTTAGTTATCTTGTCTGAAATATCTGTGTGTTGCTTCTACGTGTGCCGTCATTATATAAAACTTAATCTCTTTCTTTAGAGATGCGAAAAAAAAATATGTTTAGTTAGTATTCTATAATTATATCGACAAGTAACCTTGATTCAAATAACAAAGTGTATCAATTGCATTCTTGAATATGCTCCCCCACTATTTGTATGTATACCTGTTTTCAATAAGCAGCCTAAATGCCCGGTAATTTATGAAGTGGGGCAAGTTCAACCCCGCATTCATTCACCCGTAAGGTACCTACCTGCTGCAGGTGTCTCAGTCCTGAGAAATCTCCATCGACCCACAGCAATTGTATGAGGGCTTTGATTGGAATTCCATGTCAGAATTAAATATCTAATAGCTTATTTATTTCCCCACTTGTCATAAAAACAGCTGTACGCTTTGAGATAAAAATATTTTTTTACATGGCTGTCTTTAATGTATACTGTGTAAATGCTAGTCTGAATATTTCTCTTATGGATTCAGCATTGTTTGTAGAAAGTTACTTCAGAAATCAGAATTTTACGCAGTCGAGAGACAACATTATTCATTCGTTATTCCTGTAAATCACCAACAAAGACGGACGCAGTGAATTCATGTCACCCGTGAACCCCAAGCTTTGTCCAAAGTGTGAAAGGGTTCACTCATTAGGAAGATTGCTAGGGCGCACAGTGCTGCGAAAACATTGTCTATCTGCGGTGTCGCGTATTGTCTTCTGTGTAGCCCAGCAGAGCACTGCAACCTCTATACTGTTGCTTATGCTCAGGAAGTTTATTCACCATCATAATGGAACGAGGCTGAGCTGACACAAAGAAGGTGCATTCGGGTTAGACGAGTAAGCGGGAAGTGAATGGAATGTAGCACTTTGTTTCGTGTAGATGACGTGTGGCCATTACTTGGATTAAGTTCACCTTGTTGCTTTGCTAAGTAATTAAAAGGATTCTACAAAGTTGCTAAAATTTACTGAGAACCATCACTCAACAGATATATCTAGTTTATGTTGAGTGGATGATAAAGATAGCAAATTGAAAGTTCAAACAGAATGCCTGCAAAACTACCAGGAGACATACGTTTTACTTGCTAATGAGACACAGACTTATATGCCTTCCAAAGTGATGTTTGAGTCACGTTTGAACAAAGCGCTGTAGGTATGTGAGGCGCCATTCGATTCAAGCCATTCTAAGATGGCATCGAACAGGAAGTGAAGTAGGAAAACGTTCAAGCGTCATTCAAGGTCAACTGCGCGACAAGTTTCATCTACCACTTACAGATGACCATAGACGAGAAGCTGACTTGAGTAAATCCACGCGTCTATGGATGAGCATGCATGCAATGTGTTTAAATCCTACATCAACGATATTTTCGAAATTAATATTCGCATGGATGCTCTGCAATCAATCAATCGTTCATAAAATCTTGATGTGCAATGACGATACTGACTGACCTATATTCGTAATGCCTCTACATTAGTAAAGTACTAAGTCTGTGTATGATTTTTCTCAATCAAATATAAAATATCTTGAAAAAAATTCTTCGAAGTTTTACAGATGGCTGGCCAAATATATCGACTGTCATGTGGTCGTCCGACAATTGTTTGTAATTTGAAAAGTTACGGTAATTTTCTCGTCATACATGAAGATGCAAATTTTTACTTCCTCACAGTTCGTATAATTTGATCCGCTGCTGTAGGTATGTATTGCTGCCATCTTGAAAACTGTTTTTATCAAGTCGTTGATTTTTTACACGTAACATGACATTTTAGTAGGTAGGTAAATACTTTTAGTCTCTTGCTTATATTTTTTATATCTTCCTACTGCGCAAAACTGCAGAAAAAAATGTACATCTGAAATTAAACGGTGTCAGATCAATTACTTCGCTCCACCCCACCTTTTTATCCGCGTTCCAATACTTTTCAAGTAACTGATCAGTTTGTGGATATTTACCCATTTAAACCTCTAGATAATAGGTACTCTGTGAAATAAGCAATGCATTTCCAACGCGGCAACGGCAGGTAACATTTGCGGTGCACAAAAGACACAAATTTCTATTCTATCGGCTATAATATTAACTTTCGCACAATAGTGAACATTATACTTCCAAGTACAGAGCAGTTCTTCACTTCCGAACAATAGATTGAATAGGAAGCGAAGTGGTAAACAGTCGTTCCCTGGCGAATCCATCACGTACCGAGGTGGTCATCGCTCATTGTTGTTCATTTATAACATGTGCGATTTTATATCACACTCGCGCATGTGTAACATAATTACCATGACTAAAAACTGGCAAAATATACAGTGAATAAACTTTCAAACTTTAAACGGTGATGGGGTTAGTTTTAAGCTATGTTTAAATTTAAGTACACATCTTTACGTTAGTAAATATGGAGGTATAATGTCCATAATGTTATCCTTGACTTCCGTATTTTTGATTACGAATTAAATTTGGGTCACAGATGCACTTCACTTTTTTGAAATTAGACTACTGATTTTATTGCTGCTATCTGCCAGCAAATAACCTATAAGTACTTTAACAATGTAAACGAATTCCTATTTTAAGATCCTCTTCCTAGAATCTTTGCAAAGTAATCTATAATAGGATATTGAACACTTAATTTCCACAAAGCTCGGAAAGAATTGGGTAAGGAAATAAAAGACTCGAGTGCTTTTTAGTTTATTCCTTTCTGTGGTTCAAAGTACAAAAGGGATTGAAGCTCTTTGAGTGCCTGCTCGTATAATATAAACGCCGGCGTTTCGTATACACAGAAATCTGGAGGATAAAAACATTGTTTGCTGAAAGAAACACAGAATTAGCAAGAAATGGCTTCTGTCCGTTATTTGCTGGTGTATGGGGATTGGCGTACAGATACATGATTAAGCCGTAGTTTATATTACGTAAAAAATATAGTTCTCTGAAGCTTTGCTTTAATACCGACTTTTTTATTTCACGTTCAATAATTATGCTTATTGACTACTGTACACATAATTGAAATATATTGTGGAATCTTAGAACGCGCTACATTAATTGAATTCTCTCATAATTGTATAGGTACTTATCTAGCTTAATCGTTCTCGATTAGATCGTAGATAAATCGACACGAACTATGTTACACTTTCATGCCGATCTTTCGTCTTTTGCCGACGCTTTGTCTGCTCGCTCCACCACATCCCTAAAGGTTCCTGATCATTATAATTCCGGGGAGTATTTCCATAAAAATCATTCTGATCGTTATCTCACTGAACAGGTCGGATTCTTTTTTTTTCACAGCATCATTTATTATCTTAAAGGGTACAAAAAATGTAAGGGTCTATAAGGCGCCGCTACGTCCCTTCTAGGAAGCGGTCTCGGATTTGTTTGACACTCATCTGTGAGATATAGAGCGACCAGTGTACTGGGTCGTTCGCCGAACCAGCCCAGTCTTGGACATTCGGTTGGGATTGTTGGGGACAAAGAGGTGTGAATGCAGCACTTTTGCATAGACCGAATGGATCGTTGATACGATCTAAACACTTTTGTTCAAGATGAAAATCTAAATGTGCCACTCTCCAATACTTTTATTGCTTTGATGCTGATTAGGTTTTTTTATGCAAATTCTTGGAATATTATAATGTTCTTTTCATCGACTTTGAAATAAACCATGCGACGCGGGGCGCGGCGTGGCACAGCGCGTTTGCATTATGCTCTATCCTTAATTCATGTGCAAGGCTCCATAACGCACGTTTTTTAGAGATTATGAAGTACAATATAAAACGTTGAAAGGGTTGGCCCAAAAAAGGCTTTCGTTTTACGCTTACTGAATATTATCAGTCAATGGTACATGATACTACCTCCTATAATATTATAGATCAAAGGTTTGTCGTAACCGTCAACGTGAACCGTTGCGCAAATTCCCACAGAGCCTCAAAAGCAAATACCTTCTTTTGAATCAGGACACAAAGGCAGGGCAAGAGTCAGGTAAAGCGCCTCACACCGCGGGGTTCCATCGCAGAAGTTTTATATTTCCGCTTCTTTGTCATGCCTGGAGGCAATTAATAATTTCTCTGGATGACCGAAGTCATTGTTGAGGCAGCTCTCTCAAATAAATGGCGAAGATTGATGAACTCGTGGCAATGGGGACCCGTCACAGTTTTTTCTATGAATGCAGTTTTATAGGCCTTGAAAAACTAAAACATAAAATGCAAAATTTTTTTTTCTACGGCCAAAACTGACTAAGTTATGGGCAAAATACCGAACGAGATTCACTGACCGCGCGAACGGAAGCGATGACGTCACAAAGGCCCAGCGCTAGCCGCCAAACCACTGCGCGCCCCGCGTTTCTGTTCGCGATACTCGTCCGACACGGAGCGTAACGTCACCAAGTGATTTAATTAGGTTTTTATTAGAAGGTTGTTATTTTAATATAACAAATGAGTATTAGAAATAAGGTAGATATCGGTTTTGAGCAAGCGCAATCCGATAATCTACCTAAAGTTGATACCTTCATGGTATTTGATTATCTTAGTAATCATTTAAATTACACAAGCGCTGAAATTCATGGTTGGAAACTTCAGAGGTAAACAAATCTCATTATCAACCTAATCAGAATAACAGGATAATATGTAGGTAGGTACACATACTTGGACTAGCCTATAAAATACCTAAAAGTTTTAGGTTAGTCAGCCAGGGAAGTTGTGTTTGTTCTTGTAACTACCTACGCTGTTATTTTCAACATTGGTATGTAGATAAGTATGTAGAAACTTAAAGGTTTAAAGAAAAATATTATGTAGGTATAAAATAAATAAAATTAGACTTAAATACTTAATTTGACAGGAATGTACCTACCTAAGTTCTTTGGACACGTAATTTAGAGCTATGAATAAACGAAAGCGTTAGGTATGTTAAGTTTAAAATAAGCCCTAAGAATTTAAATTATATTTTTTCGTAGGTTATACCCAGATTTATTTAAAAATTATACAATAAATAATCAAGGTCAGGAATACAATACAGGAATGCAATACTTCCTTCTTCAATCTAAGCATTCCTCCCCACAAGCCTATACTTGACGTAGTTCTCCATATGACGACCGATGTGGCGCGGCTGGCGAATGTCCGCCTGCGACGCGGAGGTTGCGGGTTCGATTCCCGCCTTGGGATAAATGTTTGTACGATCTGCTAATATTTATTCCGGGTGTTCTGGGTGTTTTCTATGTATAATAAAAAATATGTATGCATGTAATGTATTGTATTAAGTATATCAGTCATCTAGTACCCATAACACAAGCTCTGCTTAGCTTGGGGCTAGATGGTGCTGTGTGGATTGTTCAGCATTATTATTATTATTATCAGCTTCCACCTAAAAATATAATAAATTCAGGTATATATTTTTTCTTTTTTATTATATATCACTTTTGCCCGCAACTTCGTTCGCGCTTAAATTTACATGGGTAAGTACTTCTTTTTCATTCACTTTGGCTACAGTTTTATTACATGTATAGATAGATATCCTCATCCTCGAGGGTACGACGCCAGAGGCATGGAGCAGGAGTGTGGTGGTACTGTTCTTTAAGAAAGGTGATAACACCCTTTTGAAGGAGAGTAGTTACTAATCGTCTCGCTCGTAGGCTAGACGACTTCCAGCCTCCCGAACAAGCCGGGTCCCGAAAAGGCTTCAGTACCATAGACCACATTCATACGCTCCGGCAGGTTATACAGAAGACCGAAGAGTATAACCAGCCACTTTGTTTAGCGTTTGTGGACTATGAAAAAGCCAGTCGAAACCTGGGCAGTGTTACGGTCACTCCAGCGGTGTCAAATTGACTATCGGTACATCGAAGTGTTGAAAGGCCTATATAGTAATGCCACCATGACTATCCGACTCCAGGACCAGAGTACAAATCCTATCCAGTTGCAAAAAGGAGTGAGACAGGGAGATGTAATTTCTCCGAAACTGTTCACGTCTGCACTGGAGGATATTTTCAAGCTCGTGTCCTGGAATAGGTATGGCATCAATATCAATGGCGAACACTTAAGTCACCTTCGATTTGCCGACGATATAGTCATAATGGCGGAATCGCTGGAAGACCTAGAAACAATGCTTAGAGACCTCAATATTGTCTCCCAACAGGTGGGTCTTAAAATGAACATGAGTAAGACGAAACTTATGTCAAATGCTCATGTCGCACCCGTACCGGTATATGTTGGAGGTCAGCCGACGAATCCAACTCGGATGGGCAGCGTTCGGGAAATTACGGCACATCTTCTCGTCACAGTTACCGCAAAGCCTCAAGACGAAAGTCTATAATCAGTGTGTGTTACCAGTGATGACTTAATGGCACTGAGACGTGGTCGCTAACTATTGGTCTCATACACAAGCTTAAAGTCGCACAACGAGCTATGGAGAGAGCGATGCTGGGAGTTTCACTGCGAGGTAGAATCAGAAATGAGGAAATCCGTAGAAGAACCAAGGTCACCGACAGCTCTCAGAATCAGCAAGTTAAAGTGGCAGTGGGCAGGCCATAAAGCTCGTAGAACCGACAACCGTTGGGGAATAAAGGTTCTCGAATGGCGACCACGAACCGGAAGACGAAGCGTAGGACGTCCTCCTACCCGATGGACTGACGACATTGTTAGGACCGCGGGAAGTCGATGGATGGAAAGGACTCAGAATCGTTCTTCCTGGAAACGTGTAGGGGAGGCCTATGTCCAGCAGTGGACTTCTACAGGCTGATGATGATGATGATGAGATAGATATATATTCCCCAAGACGGAAATATTCCTCTATAATCCCAAAATGATCCCCGATATCCCGGGAAACTTGTGGGATATTCCCGCATTGGGGAATATTACCGAGAACGGCACATTTTATTGTAGTTAGACCTGAGTACGACCCTGGTTTTAACCCGACTACCGAGGAAGGGTTATTAGAAACTTCACTACTTACATTTTTTATCATTTACTTACTCATTGAAATATACCTAGTAGGTACGACCCTGTATTTTTCTTTAACATTCGTAAACAAGCTTTACTAAGCTACCTACGCACCTGTTTACCACACGAGTAATGATTGAGGATCATTTTGATGTAAGTAGGTACCTCCATAATATACCAACTATTATCATAGTTGGTATATTATGGAGGTACCTACCTACTTACATCAAAATGATCCTCGCAACAAAATCTTGAAGTTTGGCACGAAAGCGGAATTTTGTCATCCCTCTTCATGATAGTGCACCATTTTTTGCGCACTTTCGGGACCTTTGGCACATTGAAAAATAGTTTTTTAGGTGTACTAACTGAAGTATTAGTACACTTCGGTACTATACAGTACTTATAGTTCGGCATATTCACGTAAAAACCACAACACGACCCGCGCAGATCGAGTGAACTCTAATAAATGAATTGCGGAGAGCGCGCCCGCGGGCGGAAAAGATATCGTGACGTCACATGAGCTATTCGGCCGCCCCGCGGTTGACTGGTACAAAATGTGTAATATCTTCGCAACCAATGGAACGATTTCAATGATTTAAAAAGTATCCTACCTAAACGAGTAAAAGGAACACCATTACATAGATAATATATGCATTTTCCGACTTGGTACGGGAGCTCATTGTCGCATTTTACGTTTATAGACTGGCTTTTTGCTTTACAATTCCTGAATGGCGTCAAGAGTTCTACTGCTACGGTTGTCAATTCATGAAGAGTGATACTTATTTCGCTTTGTTATTAAGATTCTTGGCATCGGTTTAAATTTTGTTGAGCATGAAGATCATCTTATATAGGCTAACCTAAACCTAACCACTTTTGACCTATAAAGTATATGGAATGTTATATAAAATCTCAATATTTCTTTATACATGAACACGAGTTCGTTCTGAGTTTGTGTAAGATATGTCTATACAACATACAACAGACAGACTATTAGGCATAGATTATGGGTTTAATATGACGTCAGCAATGATGGGGCTCGTGTTACTTTAATTATTAACAGAAATCGTTTAATTTTATAATAACGATGCAAATGTTCAAACATTTGCATAAAGTTGACGTATAACAATAATCTAACGTAGGTCTTTAAAACTAGAATAATAAATAAAATTCAAGTCTTCACATCAATAATTCATCATTATGGTTAGGTAACAAAAGAAGCTGATTAGTCACAGTAGTATTTGGTTTAAGTATGATATGACGACATCCAATACTTTTCTGTGAGTTTTAAACACGACTTGCTGCTGGAACAAGCAGATGGCAAAGCAAAGCATTGCCTCGTAGGCCACGCACATTAAATCGTAGGTCCTCGTTAGAAATATGCCCTACGATACACTACGCAGAGCGCTGCGTTCATCAACCTGAGGCGAGGCATAAAGTGTGTGGTGTAATTTCACCGGCACCCACACCTTTCAAACGTTATTCTAGACTACTTATGATAAGCTTCTAAAACCCTACTGCTGGAAGGTAGGCCTCCATTTTCCACTCATGCTTACCATTATCCTTTCTAAAGTTCAAAGTAGGCTGCAAAAATGGCAGGAGAATTTGAAGGGTGCCGGACTGAGGATCTACTATCCTGCTGATCAGTAGTGGATAAAACAACATTTGCTCTACGTCATCGGCGGACCCATCATTTTCATCTCTATATCCTTAGATCATTGTATTCTTACCAGTCTTCTACGATTTTCGGTACCTCGGTTATAAGAAGATAACCAGTTGTGCCAACCCCACTTGGCGTGGGATAAGTGCAAGAAGATGATGTTACTTATCATTATCCTTAGTGGATTCACCTTTTGGCTCATCAACTGGCCTGACCAGTCCCATTTCGGTATTTCCTGTTCATGATATTAAATTCAAATGTATGCATACTTTTTGTCGGCTAGTTATAAGCAAAGGTGGCTGCGGCTGCGCAGGTTAAGTGTTGCCATACCTAACTTAACTAAGTAAGTAGGTACCTTAAAAAATATAAACCAAAGTTATTTTTACGATCATTAAATATAATTTACGAATGTGTCTGGTAGGCGCGTCGAAATAAAAAACCAAGTATGTGTGTTTTTCCAAACACACATACTTGGTACTATCTAGCCTAAATTCGAGTGTAAATTATGCATATTATACAGGTCTTCATAAATATATGTCTTGCCGAAATATGACACATATTTAGGTACTTACAACTGACATTTAGTACGTGTTATTACATGTCACGCCTCAATTAACAGGATACATAGAGTAAATATACAGGTCTTCATAAATATGTCTATATGACACGCAATAACTCTATACTTAGGTACTTACAACTGAAATTAAGTATGTGTTATTACATGTCACGCATCAATTAATACTCCTTATTGTACACAAGAATACATCATAAATCAAGGTGTAAACAATGTATACAGGTAGGCACATAATACAAGTAGATTTCTTCCAGGCAACCTTTGTACGGCTATTAAAATAGTGGAATAGTAATGGACTGCGGTGAACAAGTGTTACACTAAAACTGCAGGATTCGCTCGCAGCTTCGCCTGCGTGGTAGTTTTTTCCCGTTCCCGTTATTTTTTCGGGATAAAATCATAGTAGCTTTATGCATGCAAAGTCTCAGCCCGATCGGTTTAAAATTGACAAAGTTTCATCCCCTATTTTATCCCCTTGGGGGTAGAATTAATCAAAATCCTTTCTTAGCGGATGCCTACGTCATAACATCTACCTGCATGCCAAATTTCAGATTCAGAACCTGTGCGTTGATAGATCACTATGTCAGTCAGTCAGTCAGTCACCTTTGAGTTATATATATTTAGATTTATTAAATTTTTATAGTGCTTACCTGCACTTAAAAAAAATATATTATCCCAAAAGTTATGTCGTATCGTGGGATTTGACCACGTATTTGGGACCCACGATACAAATACTAATAATCGAGGGCAATTTCCTATAAGTAGGTATATCGATATCAAAAAAGTAAATCGATTATCTGGCAAGTGGCAACACCAAGCCTCTATAAAGATACACAGATAACGCCAGAAAAATACAGGTATTCTCCAAAGTAGGTGTTGTTTGTTACTTCCTCGCGTAAGATTGGACGGAGCTTTTTGCTTGACTTGCTATGTCAAGCTCGAGCATGCAAATTTGAAATATGTTTCTTATATAAATTAATTAAACATGTCAGTAGGAAGCTAACTACCTTTTACGATAAGCTTTCTGGCTCTAAACCCATTCCAAAAGGTATAACGACCGCGCGATGTACGGTGTAATTTTATTTCTTGTGACTTTCATTTGTTTCTTAAAAGTCATTGATCTATGTAGAATAATTGCCCATTAGATTTGTTCCTTGAACCGAACACACACAGAATATAAATTCTAACCTCTTTCTTTTTCTTTGACGACCGATATGGCGCGGCGGGCGAATGTCCGCCTGCAGAAGGTTGCGGGTTCGATTCCTGCCATGGGATAAATGTTTGTACGATCTGCAAATATTTATTCCGGGTGTTCTGGGTGTTTTCTATGTATAATAAAAAATATCTATGTAGGTATCTAATGTATTGTATTAAGTAGGTATATCAGTCACCTAGTACCCATAAATAACACAAGCTCTGCTTAGCTTGGGGCTAGATGATACTATGTGGACTGTCCAGCATTATTATTATTTTTTATAACGATACCAAATACCTACTTAGCAAGCAAAGCCGCAAGGATAACTTCTCATAGACTGTTCAAGCCATAGATCCACGTACCGAAATAACTTCCTGGAATATAGGTAATGTATAGTTTTTCTCGTAGATCCGGGTCATGCGCGTCACGTAACGGGCTCGGCGATAACGGGAGAGCTAGGCCGGGCTAGGTCGCGCAGCGGGATGAGCTACGCGGAAGTGGGGACGCGGACGCAGAGTGCGAGTGTGCATTGGGTGCATTCTTCTCTGGCGCCGTCGGTGACCGACTTATATGCTTTGATTAAATCCTACTAATATTATAAACGCGAAAGTTTGTAAGTATGGATGGATGGATGGATGGATGTTTGTTAACCTTTTACGCTCTAACCAGTAGACCGATTTGGATGAAATTTGGAATAAAAATAGATTAGAACTTGGATTAATATATTGGCTACTTTTTATCCCGAAAAATAACGGGAACGGGAAAAAAGCCACGCGGGTGAAGCTGCGAGCGGCCGCTAGTTCATTATAAGTAAAGTCAGTTACACTAGAATGTGTACACTGAAAGTGTATGTGAGATAAAATGATATTACAGCCAATGGTGACCGATGTGGCGCGGTGGACGAATGTCCGCCTGCGACGCAGGAGGTTTCGGGTTCAATTCCCGCCTTGGGATAAATGTTTGTATGATCTGCAAAATATTTATTCCGGGGATCAAAACAATTTTATCAGTTATTATTAACTCATAATTAGCTTATCTGTTAGACATTATTTTTCTCCGCAAAAAATTTACTGTCTTGAACCAAAATACTTGCAACTTTACAAAAAATAATCATGTCAATTGAGTTTACCGCTAAGCTTTTCATTAGCAAGCGGTGTCGCATCAAAGGAACGTAATTACAAACGCAAGTGGAGTGCAAGGTGGACCGCTATGGACTTCGAGTGACACTTATGAAGCAGGCTGGAAGATAACCGACGAGTAGAAATATCCAGCAACGCGCAAGTATGATATTACTAGCGGCCGCTCGCAGCTTCGCCCGCGTGGCAGTTTTTTACCGTTCCCGTAATTTTTTCGGGATAAAAAGTAGCCTATATGTTAATCCAGGTTGCAATCTATAATTATTCCAAATTTCATCCAAATCGGTCCACTGGTTAGAGCGTGAAAGAATAACAAACATCCACCCATCCATCCATCCATCCATCCATCCATCCATACTTACAAACTTTCGCGTTTATAATATTAGTAGGATCAGTTTGTTAGTTTGTATAGGTAGTGCTTATCTACACTTGAAAAAATCACAAAGATTTTATATCATCCCAAAACATATTTCCTCAAGTGGGATTTGAACCCACAACCTTCCCCTTGGTACGGGGATGCGATAGCCAACTTCGCTACCGAGGATTCAAATGACTCGATGAAAGTAACGTATGAAACATTCCAAATCTTATTTTCATCGAGTCATTTGAATCCTCGGTAGCGAAGTTGGTTATCGCATCCCCGTATATCAAAGGGAAGGTCGGTTCCATTGTTAAGCCTCATGTGCCTGAAATTACACCGGTACCCACAATCTTAAAATTGGAACACAGCAACGCTACTTGGTGGCGGAAAAAGGTATTGTGTTAGTACATCCCGGACGAGCCCTTCACTAAGAGCTCTACTACTACTAAGTGTATCGTGTTTTGTCTCCTTCGATCTAAGAACCTTCCAGTCAATGCAAAAGACAAAACACGCTGTACTATTTCAACGTTAGGTACGTTGAGTTTCTTAGTACCAGAGTATGTGTGAAGGCCGACCAGTTGGTGGTCACGGTAGATGAGAAAAAGATCTTGCTCTAGAAATTTCGACTCCACAAATCGTTTGACGGTGATTCCTTGACTCGTCTTTATTAAACTGGGTTATATGAGAGAAAACCAACAATCGGTGTGCGGACGAAATAATCCAATGGGTTTTCCATGTTATCATTGGCGAGAGTGATAGAACTGTCAAATTATGTTCGAGTGTTTTCTATAGGCATATCGTTCATATCATGCAAGCTAGGTTAGCTCTGATATCTCCTAGTCAATGGTATAGCGGGGCAGCTATTATTTGATCTAAGCCAACTTCGCTTGCCGTGTCGCGATGCGGGTAGTTAGACAATTTCATACTTTAGCAGTCGCCCGTAAAGTCATTAGATTACAGCTATCGTTTCATGCATAATCTTGCATTTAAAATTAAATCAAAGTCGTATTTAACAAAATTGAACTGATTCCAGTTTCCACCTACCTAGATACCTCTAATAGTTTAAGCGAAACTTAAAATGCGATTTCTAAAAAAAGTATAAACTTATTTGTTTAAAAAAAGACTACTAAGATTAATCTTATAGTATAACCGTCAAAACCATGTTTATATTATGTGGCTCGTATACTCAATTATATAAATTACAGAACTATTAAATTGTCTGTCAAATAAATAATAACTTAATTGTGTAAAGTCAATTTTCATCTTTTTGTCTGCACGCACTCCGTTTGCATCTCACCTATTCTACAGCTTGCCCGATTTCACGTGTCTCGATTACCCACTTAGATAAAGACTTACACAATTAAAATAATTTACGTGTTAAAGCCTGGCCTTACAAGAGACGTATCTGGTTTGGTAATAGGTATTATTTAACGAAACTCGGTTCACGGTTGGTTGGCGCGCGGTGCGCAGAAGAAAGTAAGTTCACTGCCACGGCCGCGGTGCGACAACCTTGCCGCCTTTGGTTACGTAAACTTATCTATCGACTCGCCCAATTCTAGTTCACATTTTTATTTAAATACTTTGTCTGCAATTACTTTTATTTCTCTACATTTTCCGATTTATTATCCTATTCCAGAATGCAAGATGTATTCAAACATTAAAGTTTGATGGATATCAATGTAGCGATTTTATTAAGGTTCATTTAAATCTCTTCTAAGGAGTTCTTTCTCCTACCTAAACGGATAACATCTGAGATATCTATGTAAAAAAAGACCTAAGCTTGTTGAATCTGTCACGTCACCTACCTATTTTGTCACGTGACTTCGCAGACCAAATTTTTTTTTGTGGCATGTGTCCGTCTTGCGGACAATTTTGCCAATGTCAAGTGGGTTGAATAAAATACTTTTTAGTCAAGTCGAGTCGGTAAAAAAAGTAAAGTCGGCTGTCATTGGTTTTGAAGAAAAAGATGGCGTTTTTCTTCAAAACCAAAGGGAAACATTTTCGTTCAAATCAAGCTGCCACATAACACACTTTCATTTCAATTGTTCACACTTGTGCTAAGACCTCAAGTAATGATGGTTAAAATACCACCAAAATTACCCATCAGAACAGAAAAACAATTAAAATAAAAATACAATGTTGCTTCCAAAGATGACAGAAAACGAACCAGACCTAAATTACCGTTGTGTTTGAATGCGTTGAGATCGGGTTGCTGTTCCGTGTAGACATTGGACTATACGAATTCCTGTAACCAGGATTACGTGCATTTTACCGCTATGCCAGGTCAAATACCTTGCCTGTAATCTTGATTTTTACTAACACCATGCAACGGCTCTTACCTACCAACCACCAATACAATTGAAACTTGTTTTACCTAATAGACTATTTTCAACGGTTTCTTTAATACTTTACGTATATCATTCACGACGAACGATAACGGATTAGAAAATCAGTTTTTGCTGCTTTGCCTATAGTAACTCTCAAATCAAGGGTTTCTTATTTCAAGAGTTCACGCTCCTACTTGGGAACTTATCGCTCCCGGGTTATCTAAGTAATATATGCCACGATATAGAAAAACACTCTACCTACGTCATGTAAAAAACAGATATTGTAACTGCAGTAAAACACTGTAGAGGTAAATGGTATGATACTGGTGATAAAGATAGGCAGGTAAGTACCTACTTTATGTGCTGAGTATCGTGTAATTGGCCAGTAATGTTCCCGTTTACGTCGGATTCAGCTTACCGCTTAGCATTCTTCGTCGTCAAGTTGTCGTTTTCGTTTCTTAGCTCTGTAATTTGAATAAATGTAGGGAGATGAAACTCTATGTGCAGAAATAATAGTGCTTCTTTTAGTCGGCTACAATAACAAGTTATGCCATTAGTAGGTACCTAATCTTGGTTTTGTTTTATAAAATAGACTGTTGCAAGAATACAATATTGGTATGCAGAGTTGTCTAATTAAATTCACCATTCGTTCGACCTTCAAATTGAAATATTCGAATATTCATTTGTGTGGCTAGACGGTTTAGCTTCAGAACAACAAAGTCTGGCTGGACATCTACCAGCATGTGTGAATCACAAACCAAAAATGCATAAGCACTCATAATGTATAGGTATTATGTGAATCAGCGCCGGAAACATCGCCATGTTGGCTCGCTGCCGCCATGTTTATCAGTATACCGGAAGTTGCGTGCGCGCCGACCGTCTTTAGATGCCATTTTCATAAGTCGAGCGAGATACTAGTCGGAAATATTCAGCCAGTGGTTATTTTAGTCGCCGACGTTTTTCCGCTTTGCTGATACATTTGCCGGACTATCATATTTTGACGCAGAGTCGAGTCTGATATAATTATGTCCAGTGACCGCACAAGAACTTATATATGTGCCTAGAAAATTATCGTCAATGTAATTCTATAACATTCGTCATTTACAACAATTTCCTCTTGGCTACAGACAGATAACTCTATTTATAATAATTTGAACGTGTAGGTAGTAATTGGCGGTATTGGCCAGTCAATTATCATTACACTGGCAAGTAGTTTCAATTTTATTTTCTGCTCGCATACATGCAGAATTTATTTCATACTCGTCCGTTAGAGTTATTATAACCTTTACATTTAACAACCTCGTAGACGTAGAGCTATGATTTAACTACAAACATAGTTTAGACATCATCTTAATCATCATCAGATACCATTTTTGTGACACAGTAAATAATTTATTTATCTACTAATAGCGAAACGCGCGCGACTTCGTCCGCGTGAAGATATTTTTATACAAATTTCAACCCCCGCTGTACACGTTTAAAGGTTGTATTTCGAGAATTCCTTTTCTTAGTACACCTCTACGTACCAAAACGAATAAACTATAAAAATTTCAAGTCTTTATGACCAGTGATTTAGGCTGTGCGTTGTCTATATCACAATCAGTCAGTCAGTTAAGACAAAGATTAGTATAGATAGATTTATCCTCATCTCTTCATAATTAATCACTAGAATAAACCCTTTCAAAAACATTGAACGTAAACCTTATAAAAAGTCCGTAAAATAAAAAATAACGATACACTTTAAAGAAAGGGTGCGCAAACGCAACGGAGGCTACGTAGGAATGTGGTCGGACGGGCAGAGGGGACGCGCGGGAGGTTGAGGGACAAAGGCTCGGGAACTGGTTTCGCTTCCTGTACGTGTCGGATGTCCTGCGGCTTCCTACCCCTCTCCGCTGCCACTGCAGCCAGGCTAGGGCTGTCCTCTCAAGTATATAGATCTATGATATCCTAGGAAGCAGAACGAATAAACGTATACTTATTCTATTCTATTCTAACGGCCCATGGTCCTCAGTGGCCGGACCCTCTGGTATCCAGTGGCTCGGCCATTCCTGGTTTTGGCAGCGACTGTAGTAAACATCTAATAATATCTGGTACAATCCCTTGGTATGTTCAGCAATGGACGCTCTGCAGCTGAAATTATGCTGCTAAAAACAACGGTCATATACATAGTCCAATTCGTTTCCAGAAAAAAGAAGTTGAGCCTTCTTCACACTGTCATCAGTCCACCAATTAGTATATGACTCATTTGACACACACATTGTCCAGGTGAGCAAAAAGATCACCAAGGGATAGATAACAGAAGAATACATGCAGCGGAGATGCAAATGTTGAGATAAATATGTGGACAAAAATCGATAAAATAAGGATTGAATTTGCTAGAGGAAGTTTGAAAAGAGCAGTAGCTTATAAGATATTATAAAGTAATAGGTAAGTGTGGTATGGGTATGCCATGGAAGGAAAAGAAACAGTTTTAGATATAAATGTAGGTCGATATAAGATTTAAGCTAGGCTAAAGGAAAAGAGTGAAAAAACCTGTTATGCCGACCCCACATGAAGTGGAATATGTGCAGGAAGATGATGATGGTGTTAAGACCTGAGGTTATCACATCAATATTTTCTTCATATGAGACGTGGTTTGGTTTCATGTTGAGTACAAGTGGTATATCTTTGTTATTTCTTTATTCTTTCTTTCAATTTTTATTACTTACACTTATTTAGCTAGACCTGAGACAGTTGATTTTACCTATTGGTACCCAACAGTGCGTACTACTTACACTGTTAAACTTCTTATCTCGATTTTTTATGAAGTTATAATTATAAATTTAATTAACACTCGCCTAAAACTTTTTCTATAGGAAATTTTTCTATTAAATAATCTACTTACCGAAATATCGCTGTTGGGTCCGCAAAGGTTATCATTAGAATATCACAGAATAAGCAATAATATTTTACCAAATAAATAAAATAAGTATTTATTGTGCCTTGTGTTTCCGAGTTCTTATTTCAAACTCATTTTTATACAAATTTCTAACCTTTCCTACGTAGGTACATCTACATCTTTCCGTACCGAAACTAATCTTTCCTGAAATTTAAATTCTACGACCTGCGGTCAGAGCATTGTCTATATATCAGTCAATGAGGAAAAACATTCATATAATGTATAGATTAACTAATAATCTCACTGTAGAAAACAGAAATTGTGTTCTGTGTATCTCACCAAAGAGTCTGTGATACAACAGAATACTACTTTGGACACTTAGACGAGTAAACCACTCGTCTAAGTTTGGACAGTATCAGACAGTTCAGTATTATGTTGACGTTAATATTATCAAGGTACCAATTACCATAGCTGCTACCACCACCACTGAGTAAATCAGCTAAAGATTCTTAGAAGATTAAGAATTATTGTAGCAACCCTAGAAGCTAGCAGTATGCCTCAAGCAGGACACGCACGATTGAGGACATACTCTCGTCTTGTTTTTGTTCTGCTGCGGTCGCCGTAACACAACACCAGTTGCTGACCACGGCACTGATGCAGGGTATTGCTGTGCTTGGTGTCAGGTAAACCCATAGCCTATGTAATAAAAGACTTGTATGAGAAAAAGCGAGGAGCCTAGTCTGTCAAAACATTTCGCGGTCGGTCGTAGGCAGTTAAAGCTTTTTAAATTGAAACCCATCGAACCAACAAGGTCGCACATCTCAGCAACATTTTATCTATTTACTTTGAACGTGCATGTATTTTTACATAGATGATACAGTAATTGCCAGTTCTCAAAAACCACGTCAGGTTCATCTTAGGTGGCATTGCAGTATTGATAAGTTGTTTATATCAGATAGGTCAGCAGTTTTTGTACATAATAGAGGCAAAAAGCTACGTATTATCTATTCTGTGCAAAAAAAGTATGAGTTTAAGAGAATACCTACCGAATTATACAATCCAATTACTTCGGCGTAGGTCATGGCGTATCAAGTCCGCGGATGCATCGATTTGTTTTATAATGTAGTTTTTATAAGTAGAACTTAGTTAATCTGTACCAATTATAAGTATCTTTGTCCTGACCTGACTACCTAACTCATTGATATATAGACAACACAGCCTAAATGGTTGGTCCTAGAGACTTGAATTTTTTGCAGTACCTAGGTAGGTTTATGTGTGTGCATTTACCAAGAAAGGAATTCCCGAAACTCAATCTTTATAGGGTACAAAGGGGGTTGAAGTTTGTACGAAAAAAACTTCACGCGGACGATGTCAGGGGGGCTTGAACCAGTTTTTTATATAAAACATAAATCTTCTGCCTATTGACGTATCAGCAGTAGGAATAACTTTACCTCCCAATCTATTCATATTTATTAAAGTAAGTAATGTACACAATACAACTTATAGTAAAAATATTCAACTTAGAACGCAGTAAAATCTTTACCTAATGTTTTAACATAAAGACTCAAAGGTTGCCTATCTACTGTCTAATAATAAGATCAAAATAATGAAAATCAAATATCATTATTTGGAATTAAAACATGGCACAGGTTTGTAAAAAAACGATAGTATCCGCAGAAGTTTATAAAACTGTGTCGCGAACATTAACGCCCTCCTCCGAAGTCAAAAATCCAAACAATATGTAGATTTAGGTAGGTATTCTAAGTTTAACAAGAAGAAAATAATTAAAATTTAAGAGTAATGTAATTGTTGTGCATGTGAGTGTTAGTGTGGCATCCGTTTCCTTCGCCTCCACCCCCCTCTCTCAGACATTTACGTAATCTTTAAAACAATACTTGGTTGCTTCCGTATAGTCAATCGTTTTCCACGGCGCGGACGGAGCAAGGCTAATGCCAAGGTCTCAACTTTCTACATACAATAACATTTTTTTACTTCTTTTGGTAAAGACAAACTGATGCCAAGTTTAGTCAGTTCTTGTATGCGTTATGAATAAATTAAGACTGTACTTTAGTACCTACCTAGTTATGATTGTACCTATTTTATTACTTTTTGGGCTCTTTGTGAAAGGCTACCACCATGTCTATTGAGCTGCGGCGCCGGCGTTTCTATGTTTCGGTTTGAAGGGTGTGAAATGCCGGTAAAATTACACCGTATTGTTGAATACCTTCCTATCATGAGTGACCTGCAAAGACATGCTTTGGCATACGTATTGGCATGCTTATTTCTGCCGCCAAACAGCTTGCTGTGTTCCGGTTTGAAGGGTGTGGGTGCCGGTGAAATTACAGGCACACGAGGCTTAACATCTGTATGGCCACAGGTTGATAGACGCTGAGCAGTGCATCGTAGAACACGTTCGTAACGAGCGCGATTTACGAGGCAATACTTTGTTATAGGCGATGGCGATGATAACGACTTAACATCAGGTGGGCCATCAGCTTGGTACATCAAAAAGTTGTTTAGAAAAAACGTAATCGTTACCAATGAACATCAGATGGGCCATTTCCTAGTTAATAATAATAATAATGCTGGACAATCCACACAGCATCATCTAGCCCCAAGCTAAGCAGAGCTTGTGTTATGGGTACTAGATGACTGATAAACTTAATAGGTACAATACAATAAGTATTACATTTATAGATATTTTTTATTATACATAGAAAACACCCAGAACACCCGGAATAAATATTTGCAGATCGTACAAACATTTATCCCAAGGCGGGAATCGAACCCGCAACCTCTTGCGTCGGAAGCGGACATTCGCCCGCCACGCCACATCGGTCGTCAAGTTCTATCAGCAAGTTGTATAAAAAGTATTTCTACATTTCCTATCTTGTTTTGTAATGTTACACCATCTACAAATTACTTAGATACGTTTATAGTGCGATATAATTATACCTACTCGTAAAATAAAATACCATACCTACTTAACTGCTTCCTCATGTTTAAACCACTTCAAACCTTGACCTAGTGAATTTTATATCGTGACATAATGTTTAAATTTAAACCAAGATGTTATATCTTTATACGGTCATCTACCCAGCCCTAAAAAACATCATAGAAGTTTACCTACTAATGTTAACATTTTGAATAATCACAATACCTAATCGTGTTTTTGATTCAAAGATTAATTTTGAATACTTACGTTTGTTTCGTGCCCTACGATGCACTGCTCTGCGTCTAGCAACTTGAGGATGTGCAATTTTGTCCGATGTGGCGCGGCGGGCGAATGTCCGCCTGCGACACAGAAGTTGCAAGAAGTTGCGACTGCTAATATTTATTCCGGGTGTTCTCGGTATTTTCTATAATAAAAAATATCTATGTTTTGTTAATGTATTGTGTTAAGTATATCAGTCATCTAGTACCCATAACACAAGCTCTGCTTAGCTTGGGGCTGGATGATGGTGTGTGGATGGTCCAGCATTATTATTATTATTAACTAGCGGCCGCTCGCAGCTTCGCCCGCGTGGCACTTTTTTTCCCGTTCCCGTTATTTTTTCGGAATAAAAAGTAGCCTATATGTTAATTCAGGTTACAATCTATATTTATTCCAAATTTCATCCAAATCGGTCTACTGGTTAGAGCGTGAAAGAGTAACAAACATCCATCCATTCTTACAAACCTACGCGTTTATAATATAAGTAGGATATAAACAAGGTCTTGTTTTACCCTTTGGGTACAGGCTTTACAACTTAGCAAGAACTCTGTATAGGCTTGTGTTGTAGGTTGTGGGTTCATCACTAACAAGAAGAAACAAAATATCAATTACAATATCCATTCACTGTCCAGTTATCATCCGGGAGTCGTTTCAAAACCATTGATAACCAGAACCCAAGCCGGTTTACATCCTACTCCGTGTAGAAGGAAGTGCAAGGAGCGGTCAGACCAGCTTTGCGAATAATTAAATGGCCGTGTGAATCTCCACATCCGCTTTGAATCCATTCATTTTCCTCCCAGTATAAGTTTTTCTCGAATCGCGTGACGCAATCGCGGATGTTTGAATCTACTGGTCCTTAGCTCCCATTGTATAGTAATCACGGTTAAGTGACGCGAGAAGTGGATCCAGCTCTGAGATATAGGTATTGCAGTTTGATTTTTTATTTTAAATTTCTTTTGAGTTTGTCCAAACGTCAAGAACTCCGAATGTCGTCAGAGGAGACTCAGGGAACAGACCAAGGGAGAAATGGGCATCAACAGCATTTTCTGTATTTAGTAACACTACGTTGTATTGCGCTTGCCAAGCTTATTTACTGCGGCAAACCCTCCTGGATACGCTGATATTCCGAACATGAGTATACACTCATACACATCTATACTAATATTATAAAGAGGAAAGATTTGTTTGTTTGTTTGTATTGAATAGGCTCCGAAAATACTGGACCGATTTGAATAACTCTTTCACCGTTGGGAAGCTACACTATCCCCGGGTGACATAGGCTATATTACATTTTCAAAAAAATTTGGGATCCTTACTAAAACCCGTGCGAAGCCGGGACGGACCGCTAGTAAAACATAAAATTACAGGCACATGAGGCTTAACAACTGTATACCTCAAGTTGATGGACGGTGAGCTGTGAATCGTAGAACACGTTCCTAAAGAGCGTGACCATTGAAGATATTTTTCTGAAATCTTGCTTAAAGTAGTTTAAAAAAGGAAAAAAAGACGGAATCAACATAAAAAAAATCTTTGTATTTTTGTTTGTATAAGTACTTACCTACACGCATAATGCAAAAACTACAGAATTAACATTGATGCGATTTGCAGAATTAGTTAGCTTGTAGTCTAACTTAAAACTTAGAATGGGTTTTATTGAGCTGTCATCTCCAATAAGGGTGTAAAAAGGGGGTTGAAGTTTGTATGAAAAACTACAGTAACCACGCGGGCGAAGCCGCGAGCGGGTACATCATAAGGGTCAACAATAATATTTATAAGATGAGTCCACATGCGAGGTTCGGTTGCATACACACATTTAGATTGAAGGCAACTTATATCAATTGGTCACGCGTGTTGCGCTTAGAAACCCGAGGGCGTCGACTGCGCGCACGCAACTGTCACTCTCTTCTACCCGAGAGGAACAATGTGATTTCTACGTTACTCTACAAAAAATACAAATAATGTGTCTCATGCGAACAAATGATTTAATGAGCATCTTAGATCCAGATACCATAAGTTTTTTGATTGATCGAATTAAAACAATGAGCCAAGATATGCCCTTTGTTTTCGTGTTGGAATCGTTTAGTTCATTAGTGGGCATTGCCGACGGCAATAAACGTGTTATTATTACCATATCTAGCAATTTAGTCAAATGCTGTCAAGATACCTAGGTATCAATATTTTTTGGTATAGAAAATGTTACGCTTGATATTGTGGTTTCTATTTTTTTTTTATCATTTACAGACAGTCCTTTGGCTTCAATCTCACCTGGTGGTAAGTGACGATGAAGCAGGACGGTCTAAAAGACACCTATTTACTCTTCCCTTATTACATTATCTTATTTATTATCACATGCATGCATGTAATTACAGGCACATGAGGCTTAACGGCCCGGTTGAAGGCGAAATACCCATTTCGAAGCCCCCCGCTTCAGTCATACTATACATACATATGCATTGCACTGCGTAGTTAGAGCTCAACAAGCGCTTAAAATTTGCCATCTAGCGAGTATCACTCGAACTACATGTTCAACTCACTGTCATTGCATTTGGTCGTCTAGGGTGATTGCGCTAGTTGTCGAACTATTAGCGGAGTGTCCAACTAAACTAGGCCAATTTATTAGTATGCAATATTTACTAGATATCTACTGAAAGTGTTTTACATGGTTCCACGCATGATCAAGTTATATTCAAAATAAAAAAAAGACCCAAACATTAATATTTGAAATTCAAAATGATAGTGCAACTGATGGTGCATGTCATACCTACCTACAGTAAGCAAGTAGGTAGGTAAAGAAACAAACGCTGATTACGAATATCTGGTCAGATTTGAAATTCAAAATGGCGGGTACAAATCATGATACAAAAAACTGACATGGGTGTCGTTTTCGACTAATTTGGGGGTGCCGATTACGAATATCTGGTCAAATTTGAAATTCAAAATGGCGGATACAAATCATGATACAAAAAACTGACATGGGTGTCGTTTTCGATTAATTTGGGGGTGCTGATTACGAATATCTGGTCAGATTTGAAATTCAAAATGGCGGATGCAAATGATGGAACAAAAAACTGAAATGGGAGTCGTTTTCGACTAATTTGGGGGTGCTGATTACAAATATCTTGTCAGATTTGAAATTCAAAATGGCGGGTACAAATCATGATACAAAAAACTGACATGGGTGTCGTTTTCTACTAATTTGGGGGTGCTGATTACGAATATTTGGTCAAATTTGAAATTCAAAATGGCGCATGCAAATGATGGTACAAAAAACTGACATGGATGTCGTTTTCGACTAATTTGGGGGTGCTGATTACAAATATCTTGTCAGATCTGAAATTCAAAATGGCGGGTACAAATCATAATACAAAAAACTGACATGGGTGTCGTTTTCTACTAATTTGGGGGTGCTGATTACGAATATCTGGTGAAATTTGAAATTCAAAATGGCGCATGCAAATGATGGTACAAAAAACTGACATGGGTGTCGTTTTCGACTAATTTGGGGGTGCTGATTACAAATATCTTGTCAGATCTGAAATTCAAAATGGCGGGTACAAATCATGATACAAAAAACTGACATGGGTGTCGTTTTCTACTAATTTGGGGGTGCTGATTACGAATATCTGGTCATATTTGAAATTCAAAATGGCGCATGCAAATGATGGTACAAAAAACTGACATGGGTGTCGTTTTCGACTAATTTGGGGGTGCTGATTACGAATATCTGGTCAAATTTGAAATTCAAAATGGCGGATACAAATCATGATACAAAAAACTGACATGGGTGTCGTTTTCGATTAATTTGGGGGTGCTGATTACGAATATCTGGTCAAATTTGAAATTCAAAATGGCGCATGCAAATGATGGTACAAAAAACTGACATGGGTGTCGTTTTCTACTGATTTGAGGGTGCTGATTACGAATATCTGGTCAGATTTGAAATTCAAAATGGCGGATGCAAATGATGGAACAAAAAACTGACATGGGTGTCGTTTTCGACTAATTTGGGGGTGCTGATTACAAATATCTTGTCAGATCTGAAATTCAAAATGGCGGGTACAAATCATAATACAAAAAACTGACATGGGTGTCGTTTTCTACTAATTTGGGGGTGCTGATTACGAATATCTGGTGAAATTTGAAATTCAAAATGGCGCATGCAAATGATGGTACAAAAAACTGACATGGGTGTCGTTTTCGACTAATTTGGGGGTGCTGATTACGAATATCTGGTCAAATTTGAAATTCAAAATGGCGGATACAAATCATGATACAAAAAACTGACATGGGGGTCTTTTCCGACTAATTTGGGGGTGCTGATTACAAATATCTGATCAGATTTAAAATTCAAAATGGCGGGTACAAATGATGGTACAAAAAACTGACATGGGTGTCGTTTTCTACTAATTTGGGGGTGCCGATTACGAATATCTGGTCAAATTTGAAATTCAAAATGGCGCATGCAAATGATGGTACAAAAAACTGACATGGGTGTCGTTTTCTACTAATTTGGGGGTGCTGATTACGAATATCTGGTCAAATTTGAAATTCAAAATGGCGCATGCAAATGATGGTACAAAAAACTGACATGGGTGTCGTTTTCTACTGATTTGGGGGTGCTGATTACGAATATCTGGTCAGATTTAAAATTCAAAATGGCGGATTCAAATGATGGTACAAAAAACTGACATGGGTGTCGTTTTCGATTAATTTGGGGGTGCTGATTACGAATATCTGGTCAGATTTGAAATTCAAAATGGCGGATACAAATCATGATACAAAAAACTGACATGGTTGTCGTTTTTGATTAATTTGGGGCTGCTGATTACGAATATCTGGTCAGATTTGAAATTCAAAATGACGGATGCAAATGATGGTACAAAAAACTGACATGGGTGTCGTTTTCGACTGATTTGGGGGTGCCGATTACGAATATCTTTTAGAGTTTTTTTTCGAGTTTTTATCGAGTTTTTTGTACCATCATTTCTACCCGCCATTTTGAATGTCAAATCTAACCAGATTTTCGTAATCAGCAACCCCAAATTAGTCGGAAAAGACCCCCATGTCAGTTTTTTGTACCATGATTACGAATATCTGGTCAAATTTGAAATTCAAAATGGCGGGTACAAATCATGGTACAAAAAACTGACATGGGGGTCTTTTCCGACTAATTTGATTTGTACCCGCCATTTTGAATTTCAAATCTGACCAGATATTCGTAATCAGCACCCCCAAATTAGTAGAAAACGACACCCATGTCAGTTTTTTGTATCATGATTTGTATCCGCCATTTTGAATTTAAAATTTGACCAGATATTCGTAATCAGCACCCCCAAATTAGTAGAAAACGACACCCATGTCAGTTTTTTGTATCATGATTTGTATCCGCCATTTTGAATTTCAAATTTGACCAGATATTCGTAATCAGCATCCCCAAATTAGTCGAAAACGACACCCATGTCAGTTTTTTTGTATCATGATTTGTATCCGCCATTTTGAATTTCAAATTTGACCAGATATTCGTAATCAGCACCCCCAAATTAGTAGAAAACGACACCCATGTCAGTTTTTTGTATCATGATTTGTATCCGCCATTTTGAATTTCAAATTTGACCAGATATTCGTAATCAGCACCCCCAAATTAGTAGAAAACGACACCCATGTCAGTTTTTTGTATCATGATTTGTATCCGCCATTTTGAATTTAAAATTTGACCAGATATTCGTAATCAGCACCCCCAAATTAGTAGAAAACGACACCCATGTCAGTTTTTTGTATCATGATTTGTATCCGCCATTTTGAATTTCAAATTTGACCAGATATTCGTAATCAGCATCCCCAAATTAGTCGAAAACGACACCCATGTCAGTTTTTTGTATCATGATTTGTATCCGCCATTTTGAATTTCAAATTTGACCAGATATTCGTAATCAGCACCCCCAAATTAGTAGAAAACGACACCCATGTCAGTTTTTTGTATCATGATTTGTATCCGCCATTTTGAATTTAAAATTTGACCAGATATTCGTAATCAGCACCCCCAAATTAGTCGAAAACGACACCCATGTCAGTTTTTTGTATCATGATTTGTATCCGCCATTTTGAATTTCAAATTTGACCAGATATTCGTAATCAGCATCCCCAAATTAGTCGAAAACGACACCCATGTCAGTTTTTTTGTATCATGATTTGTATCCGCCATTTTGAATTTCAAATTTGACCAGATATTCGTAATCAGCACCCCCAAATTAGTAGAAAACGACACCCATGTCAGTTTTTTGTATCATGATTTGTATCCGCCATTTTGAATTTCAAATTTGACCAGATATTCGTAATCAGCACCCCCAAATTAGTCGAAAACGACACCCATGTCAGTTTTTTGTATCATGATTTGTATCCGCCATTTTGAATTTCAAATTTGACCAGATATTCGTAATCAGCATCCCCAAATTAGTCGAAAACGACACCCATGTCAGTTTTTTTGTATCATGATTTGTATCCGCCATTTTGAATTTCAAATTTGACCAGATATTCGTAATCAGCACCCCCAAATTAGTAGAAAACGACACCCATGTCAGTTTTTTGTATCATGATTTGTATCCGCCATTTTGAATTTCAAATTTGACCAGATATTCGTAATCAGCACCCCCAAATTAGTAGAAAACGACACCCATGTCAGTGTTTTGTATCATGATTTGTATCCGCCATTTTGAATTTAAAATTTGACCAGATATTCGTAATCAGCACCCCCAAATTAGTAGAAAACGACACCCATGTCAGTTTTTTGTATCATGATTTGTATCCGCCATTTTGAATTTAAAATTTGACCAGATATTCGTAATCAGCACCCCCAAATTAGTAGAAAACGACACCCATGTCAGTTTTTTGTATCATGATTTGTATCCGCCATTTTGAATTTCAAATTTGACCAGATATTCGTAATCAGCACCCCCAAATTAGTCGAAAACGACACCCATGTCAGTTTTTTTGTATCATGATTTGTATCCGCCATTTTGAATTTCAAATTTGACCAGATATTCGTAATCAGCACCCCCAAATTAGTAGAAAACGACACCCATGTCAGTTTTTTGTACCATGATTTGTACCCGCCATTTTGAATTTCAAATCTGACCAGATATTCGTAATTAAATTTAATAACAAATTAAATTCTATTCTATTCTATTCTATTCTATTCTTCTATTCTAATTTAGTAGGTATTTCTATGAATCTTGTCTGCCTCCCTTCTAACCTATGTCGCAGTAGATCTAAATAAGTATAGTACCTACCTACTTCATAGTAGGGCTAGTCATATGCACAAATATAGAAAAAATGAAATGATAAAATGGCAACTCCACCTATTTCCGTATTTTCGACCGGTGGTGCGGCGGCAGTCGGAGGGTCGTCGGGTAGCGACGCGCCGCCGCCGCGCCGCCGCCCGCGCCGCGACGAAGGTAAGGTAGGGAAGGGGGTTAGGGGAACGCCTATGTTCAACCGTAAACAATCTACAACTACAAACGACTACGTAAAGAAATAATAAATAAAATGAAATAATAATAATAATATTTGACCCCACATAATAAAAATACATAAATTGGTAGGTAGGTAGCTAGTAGGTACATCCTTACATAAAAACTGGTTGGATGGTAGGTTAGGTAGATGAGATAAATAGACGTACGGTACTTAGGTACTTTCACCCGTCGCATTACACATGCTTTCGCTCTCATGATTTTCATAAGTTGTTTTTTTTAACTTTTTTTTATTACCCATACTTTTAGATACGAGTAAATATAGAACTGAACTAGCTGAAATATTGACTAGAACACACTTTGTTATTAGAGTTTTTGTTTAAAAGTCCCGCGCTTTTAAATCACGTCGATCGTGAGCTTGGTCAGTGTACGGTGGAGAGGCACAGGTCCGTCGCTGGCCGTTGCCGCTGAGTGAGTGAGGGCAGGCGGTGACAGTGACGCTATAACGTCTAATCCACTCGTAAAAAAGAGATGGCAATAGCGCGTGTGTCGTATTTGTAAACGTCGTAAGTGCAATAACACAAAATATTTTTTTAAATATAATAAAAATAAGCTTACTGTATAATCCGTACAGTAAAGTATTTAATATGAACATAATATTTTTTTTTTGTAAAAATCATTTGTTACATTGCTACACTTTCATAGCACTGACTTAATAAAGTATTTCCAGCGCCTAATTTGAAATTTATATTCTATCGAGAAAATTTTATCTAATCGTGTTTTCAATTTTTATAGTTATAGATATGCTCAATTTGATACTCATACTTAAAATTTAACCCGCTCAGAGTTCTATGCGATGATTTACAGTAAACGCCGTGAACCTCGTTTCTATTGAAGGGAGCCCTTAACACCTGTATACCTCAGGTTGATGGACGCAGAACAGTGTTGTGGGTTACGACTTACGTTCCTAAAGAACGTGACCTTCAAGGCAATGCTTTGTTATAGGCGATGGTAACCACTTAACATTAGGTGGGCTTTAAGATTGTTACATCAGCACAATGAAAAAAAAAAATGCATGCACAGTAGTAATATATTATTTCAAATTCAAACAATGCGCATTGGCTTTAGTTAGTTAATGTTGCTTGAATGTAGATAAGCGTGGACCTTTTAACAAACATTGCGATATATCGATCATCCACCTCGCACTGCAAACGACTGATAACGGTTATCAAACGTCCGCATCCAGCCGTCCCGGAAACATTTCTTATCGCACTGAAGTGACGTCACCACTGTAGGTTTCATAAACAAATCAAAAGGGAAAACATTCAAGCCGAACTTTAGACTTTCCTTGTTTGTATTCCTTTCTCTATTTAGGGTTCCGTACCCATAGGGGAAAATAAGACCCTATTACTAAAGCTCCGCTGTCTGTCTGTCCGTCTGTCACCAGGCTGTATTTCATGAACCGTGAAAGTAAGGGAGTTCAAATTTTCACAGATGTATTTTGTTGCCGCTATAACAACAAAAACTAAAAAACAGAATAAAATATATTTTTAAGGGGGCTCTCATATAAGGGGGCTGTTTAAATTGTACAGATACGAATAATGTACGGAACCCTTCGTGCGCGAGTCCGACTTGCACTTGGCTGTTTTTTTTTTGCTTTATGATACTGCTAGTGGATCAAGCCTATGGCCCACCTGATGTTAAGTGGTAACCGTCGTCTATAACAACGCCGTACGTTAGGTACGTGCCCTACGATGCACTATCCTGTGTCCACCAACCTAAGGTATACTGGTGTTAAGCCTCATGTGCCTGTAACCTGTGTTCACCGGCACCCACATCCTTCTAACCGTAACACAGCAACGTGCTTCATTGCTTTGCTGCAGAAATAGGTACGGTGGTAGTAGGTACTACCCCGGACGAGCCCTTTCACAACGAGCTCTTACTACTACTTAATTTTAATAAAGAAGGTCCGATAAATTGCAAAGATAATTTTAAATTATACAGATGAATTTTAAAATCCATGTAGGTACCTAAGTAATATGCCTCTAGATATTTATGAACCGCATCAGTATTGATTCTTACATTGCATCAGTCAATAGTAATAATATCTTTACATAGACAATAGCATTTGCACTCAACGCAATCTAGCAATCAATTACATTTATGAGAAGAGGGCAGATGTTCGTGGCGTCATCTCGGGTAGAAAGCGGAAGGGTGGCGGTGTCGTCAATTGGCACAATTGGCAGTAATTGTGGACGGTATGTCCGGGCGAGTCGCGACTCCGTCCAACTGCCGCCACAATGCGATCTTATATATAAACTAGCTGTAGTTATACTATATTCACGCGGACAGCTTTTAGCTATGGTTTTGTATGTGACCCGTCATTTAGGGGTATCATTGATCGAAGATAGTTTACAAAGATTCCAAAAAGATGACCGAAGTGGCGCAGGGGGCAAAGGTCCGCCTGCGACGCAGGAGGTTGCGGTTTCGATTCACGCCTTGGGATAAATGTTTGTACGATCTACAAATATTTATTCCGGGTGTTCTCGGTATTTTCTATGTATAATAATAATAATATCTTTGTAAGTAATGTGTTAAGTATATCAGTCATCTAGTATCCATAGCACAAGCTCTGCTTAGCTTGGGGCTAGATGATGCTGTGTGAATTGTCTAGCCCTATTATTATTATTGTTCCATACGAATACCCTGAACTATAGATCTAGAGTTTATACATTCGAGCTTATAAATAAGAACATATTGAATGTATCGAGTAATTTGCGAGCCGGATCCATAGACTCATCGCTATCTTATGTAAATAGTCTGAATGTGTGTGTGATGACCCTAAGAGTAATAACTAAAGCAAAATTACTCTAAGAATTAACCACACATAGATACATTAATTCTTGTTGGCTTCGATGATAAATGTCATTAAATCTTACACTGCTGTCCTGCAACCGCCTTCTGAGCGGTGTGGGTTCGATTCCCACCGAAAACACATATGTAAAGAACACACTTGTTTGTTTTGCGTCTGAGTAGTAAAATTATAAGTAGTAGTGAGTTTTCTATCAGTCATCGAATATAATTCGAGCTTTGCTCAGTTTGGGGTTAGATGTCGTTGGGTGAGATGTCTGTCAATGTGTATGCTATGCTTTTTCTTTGATTGAATCAGATATTTATTTGTTTGAACATAGAACGAAGGGTCCGTACCATTGTCTATGATAAAGACGGCAAAAAATCACGTTTGTTGTATCAGAGCCCCTTAAATATTTATTTTATTCAGAAATAATATCAGAATAACTATCACGGTTCATGAGATACAGCTTGGTGACAGACGGACAGACAGACAGCGGAGTCTTAGTAATAGGGTCCCGTTTTACCCTTTGGGTACGGAACCCTTAAATCAAAGATCTTACAAAATTACTTACCTACAATGTTCATTTACACAAAATCAAATGATATGATATTACTGAATAAGTACATAAGTCTATGGCTGAAGTATATGCTGAAATCCAAACCATCAACCTATTATTTTCCTAGCAACATATATTTCGTCATCCTCCTGAATGAGTCCATGTTTAGTTTGCCATAGTCACCACGCTTAAATTAACCACCTAACGTACATAATATACTTATTACTCTTACAAAGTTCAAATTGATACAGAAATTCATACGTGTTATTAAAGCTGATGTGAGATATGTGTCTGCCTGTCCGCTTTGTTTTGTTAGGTATCCAATCAGATACTTAATTAATTCTTTCCACGGTGATGTCACAGACTGAGGAATAATTTCAAGCATTTAGAATGCATCACACCATTGTGGCTCCATACGAAATCAGCTAAACTTACCGTCTCATAATTCCGTTCTACAAATCAGCAGTTAGTAATGTATGAAGTCGTCACGAGTTGTGCGCACGCGCAGGCGCAGGGCAACGCGGAAGTCGCACACACTTCCGCGTACCGCCATCTTGGACACCTCGTGAGATTCGCCTGTTGCTTGCACTCCAACGGTCTTGTTACTTTCTGACTATCCCGATTAAACTCTTTAGCAGTAAATTTGCCTTTTTACTGCTTTGTCTTTGTCCCGTTTGTTTATGGAGTCTGGAATTAAAAGTGCTCGTTTTCGCAATCCTACTAATATTATAAACGAAAAAATAACGGGAACGGGAAAAAACTGCCACGCGGGCGAAGCTGCGAGTAGCCGCTAGTTTGGAATATAAATATCGATGATGTTGATAGGACTAAAGTACTTCTTTGTTCTTTGGTATTCCAAGAATGAAAGATTGCCATTTCAGTAACTTTAACTCTATCTAAGTAGGTATTGGGTAAGTACCTACTTATTTTGCTTGCATATGCCTGGTGTGACTTTACAACTCTCTCACCCTCTCTTTCTAATTACGGAATAACGTGGTAGAACAAAAAGAGATGACCCACATAGGAGACCGGTCGTGCGAGATCGGGTGCGCACCGTTGCGCACATTACGTGTTAGAAGATGGGGTTATGCACTAGGCGAATTGCGCTCTTGTAACGGAACACAAGCGATGTGAATTTTCTCGCCCTAATATCGTTTTTGCAGGCTTTTTCCGATTTTGTAACGTGCCCCGGATTGTGTAACGGCATCACGACACCATTAAACATAGACAGACAGGTACATCATTTTATAAGTTTACACACCTATCTTACTTAAAAGGTAGACCTACTGAATGCAGGTAAGTAAATACAGTACCTACTTAGGCTACTTACCAACATTGTTGGTACCTAATTGACCGAGTGAGCGAAGCGTCTCATTTTCGAAATTGGCCAAAAAATACTTTTACCCGCTGGTCTGTTTTCGCCTGCAGGTGAGATTTTTTTACCGATTTTGACGTAAATAGGTACACAAGCTTCTTGATTTATTGAATTTTTTTAGTCGATCGCGATTTTTATTTTAGTGGAAAATAGAGCGGGGAAAGAGGGAAGTTGTTGCGTTATATCTATCTATATTTTCAAATGCATTTCAATTGGGAAAGGGGAAGAAGTGCTCGCGAGGTCTACTGTTCCCACACCACCACTAGTGGTAGAGTGCCAGTCATGGTTTTATAAAGTAATGGTTTGGATCTTGGATATTAGTAGGTACAGTACCTACCTACCTAAGTGTCCAAAACTTCAAGAGGCTACAATACGAGGCAGAAGATAGAAAAAGGTAGCGTTGCCTGGGAACACTGTTAGTAGGTAGGTACAGTTAGAAAACAGAGTTTGTTTATATACTTACAGTTTTTAATTTTTTGTGTAGGTACCTACATATGCACCTACAGTGTAGGTCCTACACAATTCTGTAAATGAATAAAGTCAATTATGAAGTGAAAAGTAGAATAAAAACATCTTAGCCTAAGTTTCAGAGACGAAACTTAACTTGGATTTACGCTTGCGTTTGTCAAAATAGGAAGCGTTTTGATATTCGTCTAAGGTTTTGACCGACGATGCATGTGTAAGTTTACGCTGAGTTTCGATTCCCCGAACGAGTCCTTCACAAAGAGCTCTACTTCTACCTACTATATATACTATGTATAGACATACAGATATAAATATACTTAAGGAAATTAATAAACTCTAGTGAAACTCAACTCAACCTGCAATACGATTCAGAACACTGAAACCATAGTAAATTCTAATTGTTTATAGATTAATATTTGTTTATAAATAGTTTCTATTTTTGAAGTCAGTACCTATAGGTGCTTAGTTTGTTATTAATAAGCTGGTTTTAACTTGCAGAGTTCTTCAGAGAACTTTGCATTCATAATTAAAGGTAGACTCACAGATACGACCCGCGTGACTATATTAAACATTTTCCTTGGATCAGGCAGAGCCAGAGGAGTAGACACGCGCCATTTGCTCTAGTGGCTTCTGTTAGTGGTAGTATAGTGGCTTATGTAGGCCAACGCTGTTTTTTTCGTTTTCTGGATATTGGATTTCGCTTTTTGAGCTCGAATTGTTTGTAAGTATGGAGATACGCTAGGGCCCCCTAGGCCGCTACGGGAGCTTATCGTATCTCCATACAAATAGGTACAGTGCACCGTACCTATTGGTTCTTCTCCAAACAAACTCTTTCACAAAGAGCTTTACAAATATCAGGTTTTGTTTTTATCTAACAAAATATAGAAAACAAAGGTAGAGCTTTCGCTTACAAGTAAACAGACCTTAAGTCTCCCCTTTCCACATCTCAAGAAAAGCAATATTATGCAATTCCCACTTGGCTGTAATTTCGTAACACTTTGTTAGTTACCGAGTGGGCAGGTTAGCAAACCTGCGGGCTTAGGTAACGCGGCATAGTTCCTAGAGAAACATCCTGTTTTGCAGAGGTAGAGTGCTCTTTCATAATTTCTTGTGCGGTGGTTATGATTGCAAATCATTTATTGCAGAATGTCTACCTAATACATGACACTAGTAATTTAGTGTTCCTACCTTTAACCTTTTTGGGTTATCGTGCAGCTTTCAGAGATACACTAACCATGACTGGTTGGAATTATAGCTGAAAAACCCTTTCTCTCAGTCAGTCAATCAATTGCGAAAAATGGGTCTTCGTGATAACTGACGTTTGCCATGATTTAGCAATCTCTTTCGGAGACTGTCAGGTTTTTGTAACCTTGGAAAATAAATCATTGCTCTAACTTCTTATACATCTATATATCTAAAGGTATATTCTTAGGTAGAGCGGCTTTTTCAGTGTTTTATTACTCATTTTAGTTTAAATTCTGTACCAACATGCAAATAACGTGAAGAAAGAACAGCAACCACGAAACTGCTAGATTGTTACATGTGCGATGTGGCAACTATCAGCGGGTCGCGACCACAGGCTCCCGTGCTGCGGTGGCGCGTCCGTGTTTCTCAAGCTAGGATGTAGTCTGGGCCCGCGGCGGCGGCACCAACTACGTAATCCCGCAGCAACCAGCACTTCCTGAAGGTGGCGCAAGCGCGCGAATGTCGGCCGAGCATTTCGCGCCACTTTCGTAATTCGTTGCGTGGTGCGACCGGCCGCCCGGCCGCCCGGCCGCCTTGCCGGGCCCGCAGGAAGTAAAAGTTCGAAGGTAAGAAAGTAGGTCTCCACTGTAATTGGCAACGCGCCTGCATATTGATGCCTACTACGCTTTATATAGGTTAAGTGCCGATCACCTGCGGCTGAGTTATGCCTGCCTAAATTAAACTGTTTTGTTATAGTCGTATGAGTAGTGTCAATGTTGAGTAAAACTATATCGTTCTATTGTTCAGGTTGCCTGATCTGACCTTATCCCTGGAGTTTATTGAAATAGCCCTTAGTGCTTTATTTTGTTGATTTTAAAAGATGATGATGTCTGCGGAGCAAGTACTAAGTACTCATTCTCATCAGTCATACATCGTATGTTGCACGTCATGTGCGTGACATAACTATGGACCAGCGCAGGCGCTGACCCAATCCGAGTTATGACACAACACGTTAATGCTTAACCCCAGCGCCACAGTGTGTAACTAGGCTGGTTCAAGATACGACCAATCGTGAGCACGTGAACCTCCAATTACTTATTCAGACAATCTCTAATAGAAACAATTACTTACAGCATCACATTATTAATCAAAGAACACGCTTGCGTTTGGATTCAGGTTGCAGTTGCGTGTGATATGATAATGTAGTTTTCGAAACAATTAGATGACTTAATGATATGATTGAACCAAATCTGCGGATAGAAATATACTGTGAGACATTGCATGATAGTGAGTTGCTGGTATAGTAAGTATTGAAAATGAATACAAGTGCTTCTCAGATGACTTTATATACAAACTATATATCATAAAATTCACGGTAGTCATTAATTCGATGGCCAGAATTTAGTTACCGCGCTTACTAATGTTGCTCTAACCCACCTATCAATCGACAATGCAATGCAGGAAGCAGAGGCTCTCGCCAAGTTGCAAAAGCCGTCCTCTTCATCTTGTGAAACCTGTGATGTTCGAAAGCTGTAGGTAGCTAATTTAATTTTGTCTCCATAATCAACCGACGGTGCTCATATCAGAAATTGCTTTGGTGAACTGCGACGTAGAAGTTTTGTAAGCATAGCACAGTGCGTTGAGCTCAGTTTGTGTGGAAATTCTGGATGGAATCACTTCAAATCAAACGTGACGGCTCATAACACACTCATCGGTTAACGACAGCCTCTGGTGCCATTAATTCCCTTTGTTTGCCTATCCAACCTATTTCAACACACTTTATTATCTCGTTTGCAGAACTGAAAGCCTCCTAGCTGCCTCGGGCAAAAAGGAAACTAAGACTGACTTCAAAGGCAGCCGGAAACCGGAACCACGGCAAGGGTTAGAGCGGAGACGACGCCGTTTCCGGCGGAACTTCGGCGCCAGGAAGGTGGGTAGATAGATAAATAAACTGTCGCCATATTGCCGGACTTAGATCAATAAATCCGTTCGGTTTTGCATGTTTCGCTACGTACGACTTCCGCCTCCTGTTTACTTTCAGACTTTCAGGAACTGGTGCGCAGTATGTTTTGGGCTATACATGGTGGTTAGCGTTTCTCGAACTTCAAAAGTTGGTGATCAATTCTTCATGTAGGTACCTAGCCTGTTGATTGATGCTGTTGCTCGATCAATTATGATTATGTTTATATCCAGGTGTTTCTGCAAAATCTGTTTCTTACTTTTAAAAAATTAACAACTAGCTGATCCGCTCGTGACTTCGTCTGCGTTACTTTTTGATTTTTTAATACAAATTTCATCCCCTACAAACTTTTACACCTGTTTTAGGAATGAAAGGAATGAAACCCGGTTTAAGGTTGGACTAATAAGCTAACTAATTCTGCAAACAGCATCAATATTATTTCAGTAATTTTTGCGTGATGTGTGTACAAACAATCGTGCAACAAACGTTTTTTTTTAAGTCAATCTCGTCTTTTTGCGTTCTTTTAGTACTATTAGCAAGATTACAGAAAAATATCTTTAGTACTTACTTATGCTTTTTGACCTCTACAGTCTTACTTACTATTAAGTAAATTAGGTGGATTTAAAAATTAGGGGATTTAAAAATAAAATTTTTAGTGTGCAGAAACAAGGTTCACCAAATTCACCAAAAATGATGTTAGTAAGTACCTACTGCGATACTGATCACAAATTCAGCCTCTATCTGGCATAAAACTTACCTGTAAACGTTGTAAATTTAAACATTTAGCTTAAAACTAACCCTGTCACTATTTCCTAGTTATCTTTAGCAAGAGGTTGTAATAGTTTAAACAATACTTATATTTTAATAAAGCCATTATTATTTAAATGAAATTTATGTGGTTGGTAACAATTTGAATTTGTTTTAGTCTGCTCATCACAAGGAAGGAAACACGTTTTTGTTTGGCGTCGGCGACCGGTTCCACAAGTGTTATTCTGAAAACGAGATAGCTCTGGACTTTCCGATCGCCATATTCTTTATAACTAGCTGTTGCCCCCGTCTTTATTTGTAGATAATATTTTTAAAATGTTTTTATTTACTTGTATAATTCTAGAATATATGCAAAGGTCGGCTACAAACCCTTGATAATTGTAACTATCTGTTATGCTTTCTGCGCTGTACGTGGTAGGATTTGTGTGATGAACGTATATGTTTATTCTCTGTCTGGGTGTTATATTGTAGGTACTCTTAGTATGTATTGAAAAAAAAAACGTATACATGTATTTTATCATTCATCTGGTACCCACAGTACAAGCTATGCTTAGTTTTGGGTTAGATGATTTTGTATAAAAATCATCATAAATATCCATTTATTTCGTTATTCTTTCTTTTAAACATCAGGATTCGTGTCTTGAAAAAGCGCGGCCTTGCCTTCTATTTGATCACCAAAGAGTTGTTCGTCTATTCAGCACTCGTATAATCACATCTCTATTAACTCGGTAACGCTCTTCAGTGCTACGTCTTTCACATTATTAATGACTTTGCAAAGCTCTCGTTATTCCTTTGAAATTGTAAAGATATATCATATAGGTACTCTTTATATCATATTTAATTGAATGGTAGGTCCATTTTCCTAAACTACACATTGAACAATGTGTAGTTGAATTTTCTAAGTAACGCTTGTCTCTGACTGTTGCTTAGCTCTTATAATCTATCGTTACATATTTTTTGACTTTTGCAAACTTTACTTACATGTTATACTCAATTTATATATGTCGATTGTCAGGAAGATACAAGAAGTATCTTGTTTAAACTAGGTATATTTTTTGCCTTCCTATGTTAAATGCCATTCGCATATAAAGTTCCATCGTACAAGATTCTCTGTTTTTCTGACAGTCCATTTTGAAGGTCATACGGAACTTCGGTCTCGCAAATATTATTCTTATTTTTACTTATGAAGGAAGTTATAAAAACTCGCTTTGTGGAATTGATAGAGCAGGTAACATTTAATGTCTTTTTTAGTTCTCGTTTTTAATCATGTTTGCGATATTCCAAAGAGCTAAGATTATTCCAAAAAATCTTTGAGTGGGCAATCGTTGGAATATAAATTAAATACTCGAATAATAATACCTATACTCGATTTTTATAACGATTATACGCTGGTAGGCGTGTGTACCTGTATCTACCTGCACCTACTTAGGTGTTGTCTTACTTTTATATAAGCTACTAAAATACTAAGGAACTAAACAAACCTTTCAGCACATCTATCAATGTTCAAGTAATGACTAAATTAATTTGTTGGTCTCCTGTCTCATGAATTCATATACCTAAGTACCCTTTCTGAGAAGAGGCCTGCGCTCTAGAGGTCAATGTCAGTGGTAACTGCCAAAGCGACCACTTGAGCAAGAACTCTTAGATACACTTACATCGCCCTTCACTTGTTCAGCTTAAGGAAATTGGTAGCTTACAATAAATTGGTGAAAACAACCAGTTCCGGCTTTGGAAGATTGCTTCGATAAGTTCTAAGTGAACAAAAATACGGTAATCAGATTGCCTACCTACTTGCTTACTAGATTATGCTATGCCTGTATTGGTGACACGAATTACAAGCGACTCGACTGTTATATAGACTTTTGAAGTAAAAACTTCTTTAGGCGCGTTGAGCACTTTTAGAGTGAACAAAAATCATGGAACTCGCGTCATCGTCACCGAACGCTTTCCATGTGTTCTGTGTACATACGTGTACTTTTTGGCCTTAGTCTTCACTTCTATCGGCAGTCCACAAAGACTGCCTATTTTTGTTTCGTGTTTCTGTCATTGATGATTGCGCTCTAAACTTTTACTGAACACTAATACGGTGCACCAAAGTGTACGTGCTAATTGTTGCAAATGAACTATAAGCTAGGTGGATTTTGCCGTCACCGATTAGTAGTCACTGCAGAAGGCGGTATGGTACAACCTCGGTTTGGGCCGTTCCCAGTAAAAGTTTTAAATAAAACGACCCAGATGCCCAAGCTTGGATGTATCGATAGATAACATTTAACATAAAGTTTCGATAAAACAGGGTTTTATCGAAATACATCGAGATATGTACATGATACCATCATGGAACTTAGTTAAACATGTGTGGATCCACAATGTGTGGATAAAATTCGATACCTAGATAAAATCAGGTTCCCCAAGTTCCATAATCGCATCACTGAAAGGGTAAAACAAATGTTCGTCTCACTAGGATGTTTTCGTGCAGTGCTCGTATTTATTCATCGGGGTCACCAGGTCGAAAAAGTATTATCAACGCGAGGGATAAGGGAGAATATTCCCCTGGCAAAGGTGCTACCACAGATGGCAGATTGCTGAGCAAGTGGAACGAAGGCAGGGGCCATGCGCGCGCGGCGTGACAGGCTACCGTCCAATTGGTAGAGATTGCGAGCTTCCGTCGTCGCTTCCGGCAGATAACAACAAGAACGGGCTACGGTCAACGATCTTCGTCTGCGGGTCGGCATTGCCTAGCTCAGTCTACAAGCTGGGTGGTATTTTTGACGACCGATGTGGCGCGGCGGGCGATTGTCCGCCTGCGACGCAGGAGGTTGCGGGTTCGATTCCCGCCTTGGGATAAATGTTTGTACGATCTGCAAATATTTATTCCGGGTGTTCTGGGTATTTTCTATGTATAATAAAAAATATCTATATATGTAATATAGTAATATCAGTCATCTAGTACCCATAACACAAGCTCTGCTTAGCTTGGGGCTAGATGATGCTGTGTGGATTGTCCAGCATTATTATTATTATTATAACAAGTCTTAATACTATCATCATCATCATCATCAGCCTATAGAAGTCTACTGCTGGACATAGGCCTCCCATACGTTTCCAGGAAGAACGATTCTGAGCCCTTTCCATCCATCGACTTCCCGCGGTCCTAACAATGTCGTCAGTCCATCGGGTAGGAGGACGTTCTACGCTTCGTCTTCCGGTTCGTGGTCGCCATTCGAGAACCTTTATTCCTCAACGGAATAAATATTTATGCTATAATGTAATGTAATCCTCTCAAACGGTGAAGAAAAACATCGTGAGGAAAAACCGGTTAGTATTCTGACTGTTTCGCTAAATAGCATCACGACATAATTCCTAAGCACGGTAAATATCCCTACAGATCTCTTAGGACCAAGTACCTACTCGAGATTGTTCGAGGATGTCTTAGGGGGTAGTCAGAAGTCCAGATATGATATTTGATACATGTGTACGATAGACAAAATACTCTCACTTTGAGCATCGAAGCTCGGATTGTTCATAAACTTTATTTTGCCATAAGTACCTACTAACTTTTTTTTACATAACTTTATTTTCAATCTAATAGTTAGAGGTGTACTTATGCATACCCCCTTACGATTTAAAAAATTTAGTCATGATAATTTTGCTGAGCTATACACAGTATTTAATCATAGTGTCGTATTTCTACGCTGGCAAATTTTAACTTTAGGCGAAACTTTCATTCTTTTTCAACTCTATGGCGAATTTTCAAAAACTGTTTCTTAGCGAACGCCTACACTTTCCAAAAAGTGTCTCTGCCAAATTTCAGACTTCTAAGTCTTGTAGTTTTGGATATTATTATTATTTATTATATCAGATAGCACCGTACTAACGAAGCTTCTGACAATCCATTAGACAAACATATTTCTTATCTCTAGCTCTAAGCTAATATGTATTATAAGTCAAAGTCAAAAGGCATTTATTCAGTAATATCCGCAGGGATCATCTTGAAACGTCTTAAATCTAGGTGAATCTAAGCGCCAGTTCCTCGCGACCAAGCCTAGAAGAACCGGCAAGAATCTTACGGCTTGGTTCCTACCGTTTTTTTGTATGATCCTGTTACAAAATAATAATAATGTAAATAATGAAGCTCCAGTGTGGTGCCAATCTATCTGAATGCAAGACAGAAAACATGCTAAGGCAATTATATATATAGCTAGTATATATGTATTATAGCCATAATCTAGTATGTAATACGTAGGTAAATAATCTTTAATAATTTAATTTTGATTAAGTAAGCACGCGATAATAGGTACTATAATAACGAATGTATTAGATTAGATAGGTATTCAACGCATCGATCAGCACATAGGTACTTTTATGATTTAATTCTATACTTTAGATAAAATTTAAGTAGCTCTAGTCACATAACAAACTATAATAATACACTAGCTGACCTGCTCGCAACTTCGTTCGCGTTTTTCATAAAAACTTCATTTCCTTTTCACATCCTTTTTCTACAAATCGCATCAACATTCATTCGATAGTTTTTGCGTGTACAAACAAACAAACAAACAAACAAACATTTTTTTTTAAAGTTGATTTATAACACACATGATATAAATCAACATACATGACAAGCACTATTTATTATTCATCTAGAATTTTTTTTATATTTATGTAGATTACGCTAGGAAAACGCCACTCCCTCTTTCTTCCACTTATTTGGATCTCAAGCCAAATTCGACCAACCTGTATAAAAGACGTCCTGCCCGGCTATGATGTGCAACGCGACAAAATTTTGTCTACTCGTTATCTAGTGCAAAATAGATATCTCTTTATACCTTCCTGCACTGTCATGGCTGTGCCAAAAATCTATCTCGTTCTGTGTTCTGTTCTAGGCTTGGTCACGAGGAACTTTTAGAATAAATATTTGCAGATCGTACAAACATGTATCCCAAGGCGGGAATCGAACCCGCAACCTCCTGCGTCGCAGGCGGACATTCGCCCGCCGCGCCACATTGGTCGTCCATGTTTTAGCAAAAGATACATACACCCTGTTGTGCAAGCGATCGCTTATACCGTTGGTTTGCTAATCACAGTGAGACCATACGTTCTAATTTGTAAGAAACTTGGTTTATTTTCAAAGAATTATTTTTCTACACTTTCACACAGCGCCTCCTAGCCCCAAACTAAGCAAAGCTTGTACTACCCGATAGCCCGATAGCTGATAAAATACTTATATATTTTTTTTAAATATTTATTCTTAGAATACATATTCTTATTTATTCTTAGGCCGCCCATTGTTTTGCCTGTAGGTGTAGGTATGTGAACAACTTCTGGCAGACGAAGTCGCGCGCGTTTCGCTAGTCTACTAAATACATATCCATGCACATTATAAGGTAGGTATCTAGGTATCATTTATTTTCATTAATTATCTTTTTGATAATTTTATTTTTATCAAAATTATCATGATATTATTTTCCGGTTTACCTACATGATTTTGCATTTTTATGTATTAGGTAAAATTAACATTTAATTTGGTACCTAAGTGCACCAAGGTACTTAAGTACATGATAAAACGAAATGCCTAGGTAATCAAGTATTACTACGTGTCCTACCGTACCTATCTAATTATTATCTACAAGAATTGATATGACATTATATTTATTAGCTTTTATAGAGATTACTTACCTACCCACAAATATTAAGGAAGTCGCAAATCTATACCAATTGTAATATCTTTATCCTGACTCAATGACTGACTGACTTATGTATAGACAACGCACAGCTCGAAATAATTTTCATGATAATATATTCGTCTAGGTGTGTAGAAGTGTACTAAGAAAAAAAACTTCCGAAACCAACCCCCAAATAGGTACAGCGGGGGTGGAAGTTTGTATGAAAATATGTTTGTATGTAAACACGCAGAAAAGCCGCGCGCGTCGCCAACATTTATATAGGTAACTAGCTGTGCCCGCGACTTTGTCCGCGCGGAATTTATCAAAAAAGTTATGTAGTTTTTTTTTCGTTTTTGAATTTTATTTTAATAAAAGTAGCCTTAGTTACTCCTTATTATATCAGTTATCTGCCAGTGAAAGTCCCGTCGAAATTAGTCCAGCCGTTCCAAAGATTAGCCGGAACAAACAGACAGACAACAGACAGGCAAAAATTGTCTAAAATGCTATTTAGGCATATGTACCGTATACACATTCATATGCATGTAGTAAAAAGCGGTTATTTTAATATTACAAACAGGCACTTCAATTTTATTTATTTGTATAGATATACTTAGATAAATATTAAAGTATTTGTCAAAGTCAAAGAAAATTTGTTCAGTAATATTTCGCAGGGATCATCTTGAAACGTTTTAAATCTAGGTGAATCTAAGCGCCAGTTCCTCGCGACCATGCCCAGAAGAACCGGCAAGATAATTACGGCTAGGTTCCTACCGTTTTTTGGTATAATCCTTTTACAAAATAATAATAATGTCGATACTCATGATAGTTTTGAATATCTATTAAATAGCCAACTTAGTACCAACAACATGGCTCCTTTAATCTGTGCCAACGATCTAATAGATTAACGTGATAGCTACTGTGGCGAAAACGTTCTTATTTGTATTTGAAACTGTAGTTTTTATCTTTTATTTTTTTTGTCAGGAGTATTTTCGGTGCTTAGTTCATTCTTCAGACGTATACCCATGTCCTTTCATAAAACTCATTTTATCTTCCACACATTTCATGTTAACTTTCAATCTTTTCTGTATTCTAAAACCTGAGCTCCATACAAATCAGTCCAGCCGTTGCGCTTCGATCGCAAATTGTCAAAGAAAATTTTCAATGAATACAACGGAGTAATATTCGTTAGATAAAGATAAGTGGACTAGAAACCCGAAGCAGTGTCACCCTACAAAGAGGAAATAGCTGAGAGTGTTCGAGCTGAGACCGCACCGGAAGTGGCGGCCGTTCCCACGGACACTCATCCGTTACTTCACCTCTTCGGTTGTAACAAGAAGTCCAGGTTTACTTACCTAACCTGCCTGTTTATAATCATCTCGATATCATCTTACTAATTTCAATAATCTTCATACTTATTACGATATAAGTACTGAGTAATTTCAGCTAATTTACATCTATGCATGACATCTAACTAAAGTAGATATACAAATACAAATAGCTTTATAATGCAGTTGAAATTAAAGTTAGTTATGTGGCATCCTGAAACGAAGAAAAAGATAGACGACTTTACATTTTTTACTTTTTTTCAAAACCAAAGTTAAACATTTCGTTCAAATCATGCCACCAATATCACACTTTCAATTTTCAACTGCTCACACTTGTGCCAAGACCTCAAGTAATGATGGTTAAAATACCACCGAAATTATACAATTAGTGCCTTATAGAACAAAGAAGAAGAATAAGAAGAAAATGTAAAGATAAAAAGAAAAATACATAGATGAGTTTTATTTCTGTCATCTTTGGAAGCAACATTGTATTTTAATTTTAATTGTTTTTTTAGTGTTATTTTAAGTTCTGATGTGTGATTTCCATATTAGGTCTTAGTACAAGTGTAAACAGTGAGTTAGGTGGCATCCTTGTTTCCCTTTTGTTTTGAAGAAAAACGCCATCTTATTCTTCAAAACCAATGATAGCCAACTTTACTTTTTTTACAGACTCGACTTGAATAAGAAGTATTTTATTCAACCCGTAATAGCTTAGTAGGTAACTTCGACTTCGAGTCAGCCCATAACATGCGGAGTCCGGCCACACGTTTCAGTTACAACACCCCTTTGTTCTAATGAGAACAGGATCCCTAAATACACGCTGAATCGGAGCAAGTAGCTACGATCGAGTCGTGAATCGATGTCGTTGATGGTCGTGTAAAGTTACATGCGTAGGTTAGCACACAGTTGCCGTGTAGATTGAAAGCCAAAGGGAGTTTTGTTATTGTGTACGTAAATAAGTCCCGAGCATTCGTTGGAGATCACTTTACAATAAGTAAGCTTTGATTTACAAGCATGGTGCCCGTTCCGTCAGTATGTTCCATTCAGAGCTGTGGGTCTTGGCTTATAATAGGACTCCTCCGTAAATAAACCTATGTCCAGCTTTAGGTTTATTTAAATTGATGACGATGATGTCAGGAGCATTGCATAAGCCTTGAAGCTTTGAGTAGACAGCTTTATTTATCAGTCTCAAAGGAGTTTTAAAATCATGACTTACAACGAGAGAGATACAATTCCATTCAAATAAAATTCTCAATCTTCATCGGCACTAGGTAAAAAATGATCAGGTAAATGTTTCGTTTCTAGCTCTTCAAATAGATAGCCTAATCTGTAAGTCCTAGAATGATAAAACCCTAGAGTCCAACCTGCAGGGTGTCACATATGGATAAATAACTGCGAGCAAACGCTATTGAATGAGCACATCAGAAACACCTACCTTTTTACTAATTGGCCTTATCCTCAGGAAAGGCACAATCAATGTGCTTCGTTGGAAATTCACATTGGTATTGCTTTTTTCTTTTCCATCAAATCTTTTATGCTCAATGCCAGGTATGGCGTAGTAAAATCACCACTGGCTTCTACCAAAAAGTCCAGTTGATCTCATTGTTTAGTCTAGCGCCAAACGCTTTTAATTCCTAACAATCTGATTAAGCGACTTGTTATGCGGTGATATTTATTGAAGGAATTGTGGATTATGCTTTTGATTTGTAGGTGACGTTTGTTTATGCTGAGCGGTAGTTTTTGTACGCGAACTCTCTGATCTGATCTGTCTGAGAAACACGAATCAACTATCGTAATGTAAACTTATTATCTCATACCAATGTACCGACGTCATTGTCTTACCCAAGTGTGCGAAATCCATGCAGGTATTGTTCGTCTGCAAATGCATGATCAGCATTATCATTTCAGCTTAGGACGTCCGTCTACTGCTGAACACAGACCTCTTCCAAAACTAGCAACGCCAAATCTTGTACGGACCTGACGTCTCTCAGCGATCCGAGGACCGTTCTAGTCAGTGCTTTTCAGTGTGACCTGTTCACTGAACTGGAGAACTTTTTTGTCTTAACTGAAAACGGGGGAATCAAGTCAAGCCCAGATTTATACGGGCTGCTTTATAGTACTCACATTTGCCTACTGGACTCACCACATTCGGCACCCATTACTAAATCATTTAAAGTCGTGCCTATGCAACTGCACGGTGAATAATATTGAGTAATCGTGAAAGGCGTGCAAGACTTGCTTTGGCGCGTGACTCCCTAGGGAACGGAAGTCTTGCGCGCTTCCGGCTGCGCACGGCCCGCAGTTCCGGCGCTAGTACTTACTGCTGGAAATTACTCGCTTGAGGTTTTTGTCTATCAATGTGTAACGAGTTGGATTGCGCTCTAATTGAGACACTAACGGTCGTTCTGATTTGATCGCTTTTCTCAAACAACATAGTCGTAGAACGTATGATGATGACGTACCTACTGACAAAACAAAAACCAGAACGATTAATTATAAATTCGGCGTGGCAATGCAGCTAACGTCTTGGGGTCGTTTCCGCCATTAGATTTTTCCAATTGAGCTAAGTATTTAAAGATATTACTATTTATGCCACGATTTGTAGATAACCTATCTGGATCATGTATTATAGGGATTGAAGTGGCGGAATAGTACTATATATATTTTATCGTATATTTTATACTTTTACAATGTACTAGCGCAAAGTCACGCCTGAATCAATTGACTACCCTAGATTTCTCACCATCAGCTTCTTCTTTACCAGCTATATTCCACACCCTCAGAATTACTGGTCTACAAAATAAACTAGTTAGAGTTAAACTCTCTAAATTATCGTCTACGTTATTTGGCCTTCAAGGTGCGTGGCGTTATTTATTATCGCAATTTTTGTGCTACAAATATTTTGTGGCTATTTTTGCGAACGCAGACGTGGGTGCTGGCTCTTCTAGCTGCTACCTGTTTTATATCCTAATACATACCTAACCTAACCATAGTATAGGTATTACGGATATACCCGATCGAGACCCAGTGTAATGGAAGGGGTTCGTTTTCTCTTATCTTTGCAAACTACACTGCTTTTTCATTTTAAATGATGTTCTAATGTTATTTTAGGTTCTGGTGTGAAATTTCGGTGGCTTTTTAACCATGAAGTCTTAGCACAAGTGTGAACAGTTGAAATGAAAGTGTAATATGGTATTTTGATTTGAATGAAAATATTTCGCTTACTTATATAGGTTTTGAATAAAAACGCCTTCTTTTTCTTCAAAACCAAAGACAGCTTTTATATTTTTTACTGACTCGACTTGACTAAAAACTATTTATTCATCCATTTGACACTGGCGAAATTATCTGTCAAATGACGGACAGATGTCATTATAACGAAAATAAGAAGTAAAATAGTATGTTCACTGTTTTAGGTATAAGTTTTATATTCTAAAATCTTCACTTCCAGCATTCGCAATAGCATCGACAATCTTCGATTGCAGAATATTTTACAGTTGTGATGTTAAAAAATAATTTCTATGACATCAAAAAGTGAAATACAAGCCGAAGAAGATGTGGTGGTGAACACTTTGCCACCTTTGATTTTAAACAACCCTCGGAAGAAGATTGACCCTGGAGAGGTTAGGTACCGATATACTTACTTAAATAGTTTAATAGTGAAATCACTCACATGAAGTTATTTTCATACTAAATACAACCCTTAACGAATTGAGTTAAGTTATTTTCATACAAATTTCAACCCTTAACGAATTGAGTTTCTGGAATTCCTCTCTTTGTAAAACCCAACGCACCAAAACAAATACCATGAACATTTCAAGTGTCTACGAACAGGATTAGGTATGAACTAAAAATTTCAAATCACGATCAGTGGTTGTGCGTGCGTTACCTATATGTCAATTATTCAAGCAGTCAGGACAAAGATTCTTATAATTGGTACAGACAGATATAGATAGGAAATACATTACTCGATAGAAATAGGTATTCTGGATCTGCGTTGCTATATGCAACATAAAATAACCTGAACAGATACAAAAAAAAATGTGTCATGTTAATTATTCTGTTGTTATTTAGAGCTCAAATGTAGGTCATTTCGACAATCATGTTCCGGCAAATTAGGTCAAGCTCAGTCTGTTTATTTTATCAACCTACGTTCTCACCGCAAATCGGTAATGCTACAACTGTATTGGAGAATCTTAGATCCATTGTCTAAGGGCCACTTAGATCATGTCTAGGTTTGACCTCTCACCCAAAGAACCGACAACATTGCGGGAAGTTGATGAAAAACGGGCTAGTTCTTCGTAGAAATGTATCGAAGAGTATGTCCAACAGGACTTCTTCAGACTTACCTGGGTATACGGCCTTTTTTTAAAGCCACACATGAATTCCACGCCATTATCATTATCAGCCTGAAGAAGTTGGTATTGCCTCACCCAATAGATTTACGAAACGAATGATTTAGAGTGTTTTCCATCCATAGCACCGCATCATACTCTTCTACATCCAATCATGAAATCACTGCATCATACCTCCATAGAGGTCTGATATAGCATTTAGTTTAGACGGATCAATTTGGCACCACGCAACATTAGAAATTAGTTTTGATCTTGTTTTTCAATCTCTCTTCGACGGCCCCACCGAATAAACGTGTAAGAGCTCTTACCGTAATTTTTTTTTTTTTGTTTTTCGGTGTGTCGATTTAAAATACACCTTCTAAATTTTTTTCAGAAAGATTTTCCAATAAATTTAACGAAAACAATCAAAAAAAGCGTACTTCGAATGTTTATTCTACGGAAAATAAAAACACTAAACTCACACGAATATTGCAACAATGTGATTTTGCACACCGTTTACTCTTATACATTTAATGCAAACTTACTTTAGAATATTATTCGTCGGAAATTCAAAAAATACTGTAACTGTAAAGAGTTTTGCCGATGTGTAACTACCTAATACTAACATTGACAAATCCTATTATGTCCATAGAACAAAAAGGTATAATAAGTTACACTTTTAGGTAATAACATATTTTCCCACGAATAATAGTGTAAACATAGCATACCAAAATTTTGTTACTAGAATAAAAATGTAAAAGGGGTTTTTATTAATTTCTCGTAAATCATTAATATTAGCTTATCGGTTTTTTTAACGAAATATAGATAATTTTTTTTCCTTTAATTTGTCTATACATTGTATTGACGTACATCTAATCAATAATGAGCTATATTTTTTTTATGTTTTTTATTTTTCCTGTAAAATTGCGATTTTCACTTTACACGTTTATTCGGTGGGGCCGTCGTCTTCTGCATGTTATTTAGTTTTTGCTGGCATACTGTGAAGCCAAATTCAATTTAATTTATTTCACAAACAAATAACTTTCAAGTACATAAATTATCATCAAGATTATAAGCAAAAGCGCCTTTCTTCGAACTGAAAGATTTCTTTCGTTCGTTCCATAGGACTTCTTGCTATCTTTATAATATTGTCGGTCCATCATGCGTTTGAAAGACAAAGTCAACAAATTTACTCTTGAAAGCAATGCAAAGTAGGTAATGCAAAGTAGGTAGCCTAGGATTAAACTGGTTTTTTTCTGCAATATAATTAAGTCTAGTTAGAACGGAAATTGAAAGGAACCTCTGTCTCGGAAACGTTGCTTGCTTCCGCAAAAGTGAAACTAAATAAAGGAAGTGAGGCCATTCTCGTTTCCACTAGGATGTCATTTCCTAACGCCGGTCAATGAACTAGCGAACTTTTAGAAGGTGAGGTTAAATAAATGTATGGCGATAACCACTTTAAACGGGTGAATAGGTCAGCGACAAGAATAGATCAACAATATTAGTTTTTTAATGCCGATTCATCTGGATTTAGCAAATATATGGCAACTTCCGGTTGTAAAAAGTTTGAAAACCGACACAGCTCAGTAGGTAGTAGCAGATAGATCCGAAATACAATTTAAAAGCATCTTCCTATGCCAGTTGCGTTATTTCTCAACCAGGAAAAATGTGTGTATGCCTTATTTACTATCATAATCAATAATAATAATAATCAATAATCATTTATTAATAGATGTAGTAATAAATAGATGTAGGTAGAACCGTCAACCGCTGGGAAATAAAGATTTTCAATGGCCACTGCAAACCGGAACAGGAAGCGTATAGGGAAGGCGCCGTTCTATCCGATGGACAGACGACATTGTTAAGATCGCGTGAATTCGGTGCATGGAAAAGGCTCAAAACCGTAAGGAGAAAATTGGAAACTTATAGCCTTATATTTATAGAAGACTTAGAATAGAATAGAATATTATTTATTTTCCACATTAACACTGATACAGATACACCACAAATACACCAAACATATAATTAGGCTAGACAGATGAGCGAGCACAGTAGGTAACTTACTCTAGTCCTTATTCTTATTTGACGACCGGTGTGGCGCGGCGGGCGAATGTCCGCCTGCGACGCAGAGGTTGCGGGTTCGATTCCCGCCTTGGGATAAATGTTTGTACGATCTGCAAATATTTATTCCGAGTGTTCTGGGTATTTTCTATGTATAATAAAAAAATATCTATGTATGTAATATAATATTGTATTAAGTATATCAGTCATCTAGTACCCATAACACAAGCTCTGCTTAGCTTGGGGCTAGATGATGCTGTGTGGATCGTCCGGCATTATTTATTTATTTATATTCTATGGTAGACTTATAGAAGTAGTGGATTTCTACGGGCTGTTAATGATGATGATGATATGCAGGCACATCATAAATGTCTAATCTGGCGACTCGAGTATTCTTGTACTCATCTCCAAATAATCACAGAAATAACGTATAACGTCGGCTTTATAACTTCTTTAACATGTCGTTAACCTTTCAACGATACACCTTTCAGCGGTAGCGTAATTTGTGTAGTAAAACATAAATAGACCAACTATCTATTTTCCAGATAGATCCAAACATTTTGAAACTAAGATGCAAGGAACTGGTCCCGATTGATGCTCCATTGGTCTACTATCCTGTCCCGAAACCTCCCGCACCAGTAACGAAGTTCCCGCTCACTATTGAGTGGATCCCTGATCAACTACATTATGAACTGGATCGAGAACCTGTGGTTAATATTTTAAGGTAGATATTTTTTGTGATGCCTGCGATGCAGGAGGTTGCGGGTTCGATTCCCGCCTTGGGACAGAAAAAAATATTATTTTTTATTATACATAGAAAATACCCAGAACATCCGGAATAAATATTTGCAGATCACGCAAACATTTATCCCAAGGCGGGAATCGAACCCGCAACCTCCTGCGTCGCAGGCGGATATTCGTCCGCCATGCCCCATCTGCCGTCGTATTAGAACCGCATCAGTCAAACAAGACTATGATTTTTAGATTTATATGCGTTACTTCTACATATATATATATAGGATTATGTTGATCGTGCACTGATGATATATCAAGGACATCGACAATATTTCCTTTACCTGTTTGTATAGGTATATTCTATGAACGCACCTGTGTGCAAATTCTTGGTGTATGGGAAAACCCCATAAGGATTTTACTGCAAACTATACTTACGTATTTTAGATGATTTTAGCCTACACCTTCCTTGATCTATGAATAGTGAACGATGTATCAATAACTTAAAGTAATGAATATCACATTGAATCCAACTTATAGAAAATAGAAATAGAAAATAGAATAGAAAATATTTATTCACACCACACAAAACAATACAAAAAACACAGAGTAGATATAAAACTAAAAGGAAAGTGGCGAAAAAAGTCATCCACTCAACATATGCCAAGAAGCGCAATGGCTCATATGGCGCTGGTTTTCAATATAGCAAGTATTGCAACCCCTGTGTGGATGACAGAGTGTTGAACAGTATAAAAAAGCATAAATGAAGTATAACAATTATATATATAAGTCAAAGTCAAACTGTATACATTGCTTGCTACAAATTAAGTTTTTTATTCATTATTCATTAAAAAGCATTTATTCAGTAATATCCGCAGAGATCATCTTGAAATGTCTTAAATCTAAGTATAAGTATGTATTATCAAAAAAACTCTTATCAGCAATCTGGTTCCCATACTATTGTACAAGCTTTGCTTGGTTTGGGGCTAAAGGCGTTGCATAAATGTTTGTTATTAATTTACTAGTTCTGTGAGAACAGTAGACCTCGCTTACCTCAGTAGACTTTTGAGCAAAGTAGGGGTACAAGTTTTAGTTATTTCTCGCGTTTCCTTGGTCCTAGAACGTCGGTGTTTACGGGTTCGTCTCGTGAAGGCAAAGAAGAATGCGTAGGTAGTACTAAATATTCCGAAAAAAACAAAAAAAATTAAACCAATAGAAAACTTTCCTCTTTTCCCCCTTCACTCATACATTTTGGATTTTTTTTCGCAATATCTTGTTTAGAATGAAGCCCTTAGTGTGTTTTTCAAAGATTAAAATCCTCTGATAAATAACACTACAGTAAACGTCACCCTTTCTCCCCTATTATTCCCCAAATCAAAAATTGCGATCGACAAAAAAAAATTAATAACTCGAGGCACTCGTGTGCCAATTTTCGTCTGAATCAGTTGAGAAATGCGACCTGTAGGCGATAACAGACAGACAGAGATGCTTTTGAATTATAACTGTGACCTGTAACTAGACTATATTTTTCCGTATTTTCCTACCTACATAAAGAAACCTTCCATACAGCACATCCTACAGCCTGTGTAGAAATGTCCTTCTGCTGTACAACTGTAAAATTCCTCACAGCATTTGGAATAGTTGTCCACGAACCATCTACATCCACTGCTGCGGCCTCTGGGATGAAACAGCGCGGCTGGGAGCTAGCTGGTGCTGCTACCCTCGTACCAGGTTCCACCTCGCTCCAGGCATGGCCTTCCGGCTGGTGGTAAAGGCAACTCCTCGGAACCACTCGCCCGTTCCGCTGGCGTACGCTGGTCTTCAGTTGGCGGCGGCTCATATGAGAGACCATGTGGTAGGGTATTTTGTAGTGCCTATAAATGTGATTTTTATGAATTATAAACCACCCTCTTCTGGCGAAGGAGAATAAAGGTTCTGAAAGAAATAAAATGTTAAAATCCCTTTGTTTCTGGTTTACCTTGTCTTGGATGAATTAGGCGTTTGCGTTCAATTTCAAAAAATATTATTATTTTCAGTCTTACGGTTACCTTTTCAGTCTTACTTACATCTTACTTACATGTAAGTGATAACTAGTGATTTGTAATTTTATATAGGTCATGCGGCGATGGGCTTGCAACCTGTCACGTATGAAATACTAACTACTGCAAAATGTGGGTAATGTACCACCTACCATATTAATTAACCTCTGATTACTGTGCTTGGGGGTGAACGTCGTGATATAATGAATATAATATTTATATTTATTATATTATGGTCATGCTTTGACAGCCGTCACAGCTCAGTTCGCAGTAGCCCTGCCTTCTGTGCTGTATAGGTGGTGGGTTCGATCTCCACCGGAAACAAACATTTGTGTGATAAACATAGATACTTGTTCTGGGTTTGGGTGTTATATTGTATTTTAAGTATGTATTTAAAACACAAGTATTCTATCAGTCATCTGGTTCCCATAGTACAAGCTATGCTTAGTTTGGGGCTAGATGGCGTGTGATCTGTGAAGTGGTTGTCAGTATTTATTTATCATTATTTTATTATAATTATTTGCGTTTTGTATTTCACTAAGTGAGGAATTTACGTTTTTACGCTTTCTTTTGACTTTTGGCTATTCTTATGATGATGATGATGAAATTATAGTGCAATAAAATTACCGTAAATTTTCCGCCGCTGCCAGTCTTCTTAATAATGGGACTTAGATGCTTTACCTACTCATATTCTTATCTATTATTAGGAATGAGATCAGAAGGACTTGTCGTGACTCTTAAAAAATATATTGCTTAAATTCTTATTTAACATACCTACCTAATCCTATTGTCATCAATAACCCGTTTTGGAAACATTGATGTAGGAAAGATTGGACTGAACATTTAGGTATTTTAGGTAGGTATTTAAATATAAGCAAATACCTAAGTAAAACGAAACATTAGTTGCTAAGTGCACAAGGATGTCTTTTTTTGTATCGTACTTAAAAAGATTTTTTTGCGATTTGCTGAGGACAACCAGATGGCCTATCTGATCTTAAGTAGTTATCATCACCTGTAACACAGTATGGCCTCGCCGGACACGCACTATAGGAACGTGCCCTACGATGTACTGCTCTGCGTCCATCAACCTGAGTCATACAGGTGCTAATCCTCATGTGCCTGTAATATCACCAGCACCCACACGCTACAAAGCGGAACACGGCAGGCTGCTTGGCAGCAGAAAGGTATGGTAGTACTTCCCCGACGAGCTCTTTAGAAGCTTGTTTGGTCATTCCTAAGAGATCGACTAAGTTAGGCAACGATCTGCGCCATTTGGATTAGTAACCTAGTATCATACCTATTATACGACGACCGATGTGGCGCGGCGGGCGAATGTCCGCCTGCGACGCAGAGGTTGCGGGTTCGATTCCCGCCTTGGGATAAATGTTTGTACGATCTGCAAATATTTATTCCGGGTGTTCTGGGTATTTTCTATGTATAATAAAAAATATCTATATATGTAATGTATTGTATTAAGTATATCAGTCATCTAGTACCCATAACACAAGCTCTGCTTAGCTTGGGGCTAGATGATGCTGTGTGGATCGTCCGGCATTATTATTATTATTATTTTTTTTTAATTATTATACCTATAAGTATAACATTTTCAAGTACCTACCAATAAAATATGTACATACTAAAATAGCTGAATACATACGAGATTAAAAGTTATGAATAATATATAAGTTTTAGGGCCGAATACTGTATATGCTATGCTATATTAAACGCAACTTAAATTTGATCACGACCCAACTTGCGGTTTTTTGACAGTTTGCAATGAAAGTCTGTCAAAAATTCGTCACTTGATGTGATTAAATTTAAGTTGCGTTTCAGTATTCGGTCGTTAGTATACCATACTTGTATATAAGAAGCTAAATGTAAGGTTGTTTTGTAAGGTCTGAATATAGCTTTAATTTTTTTTAAGTAATTATATACCATTGACAGACTCTCCTTGAATTCTAGATATTAAAAATTCTATACACAAACTCGGTAGCATAAAACCAGCAAATCACAAGAAAATCACACATGCCGGTTACCAACCAAGCCACATGTCCCTTGATGTGTGATATTGGTCCAGCCTAATAATTTCATCGATGACTCATTCCTTTGTGTAGTCTGCAGTGAGGTCTTACAACACCATGAAAATATCTTGGTGACTTCACACACCGAACAGACGTCGTATTTTTACATCGATTGAATGTGTGGGTGTTGATGTAATCTGTATGTTTGTATTTCCGAACTGGAAACTGCAGAATAGTCTGATCTCTGTCTGACACGTGATGTTTTCGATGCTTTGACCTTTTTAGTAGGTACTTACTTAGTTGAATCAGATAATTCTATCAATAGACTGCTGTAGGTAACTAAGTATCGCTTTATGAATTTATTTACTAAGGTATCAGTAGGTCTTCGTCATCCTCCTGAACGAATCTTCTGCTAGATATGTCCGACCTCATATTTAAAAGGTTAGCCGTATAGTCATCACGCTTGGTAGGCAGATTGGCGGCTGCAGTCTTGGTGTTTAGACCTGCGAGGTAATGCTTTGTTTAATGTTTAATAATGACGGTAACCACTTAATATCAGGTGGGCCATCTGATTAATCCGTTCTTTCCGTCTTTCGGTGTTTAGATTTGGCGAGACACGAATCTACTTCACATTGCAGAGTCACGTGTTGTGTGGTGTAATTGCATAGAAGTAGAGTCTAAGAAAAACTTTACAAAACCTACCTACTATTTGTTTTATACAGGAACTGGTATCGTACTTTTTTTTGTATTAGAATTCACGATCTAGAACATTTGAGCGCACGATTGCATTTATATACAAATTCTAATTAACGTAACCAAGTAACAAGCACTGTACATATTTAAAATAGTTCAGAGTTGTCTTGAAGGTTTCGGAGGAGCTTTTCATCATCTACCATGGATGTCATAATAAGCTACTAGAAAAACGCACTAGAAGTTAAGCAGCAGCATTTCCGGAGTCTAAGCACCGGCACTGTCACCAATGCAAGCACCAAGCGTGGTGACTATGGTGTGCCAGACTATGCCTATGTCCAGCAGCTGACTGATGACGTAACTTAACACCTATGGTAACCAATGCGTTTGCAAGAATACGATAAATCCAAACAAATGTTTCGAACCGGAAGACGAAGCATAGGACACCCTCTTACCCGATTGGATTGACGACATTGTTAGGATCGCGGGAAGTCGATGGATGGAAAGGGCTCAAAAAGCATATGGCCCACCTAAGGTTAAGTGGTAACCATCACCTATGACCTATAATAAAGCTTTGCCTTGTAGGTCACGCATGTTAGGTCTACAATACACCACCCTGCGTCTACCAACTTGAGGCATATAGGTTTTAAATTTCATGTGCCTGTAATTTCAATGACGATGAAACAAATGTGGAGGAGGCATTGGCCCAGCATTGGAACCATTTAGGATGATGATTGTGTAATGATTTGTATCATAAACATTGTTGATTGTCGTTCATATAAAATAGGAACTGCCTGCGAGCCGCAACATGGCGAGAAATAGATTTTACGAGTGCGTGTGGCGCTATATTAACGCGTGTTTACACTTGAGACGCTTTATAGGCGCAACGACACCGTATTAAACGTATAAGGAGCTTTTATATTCGTATGGCAACCATAACATTCGATGATAACAGTTGATCTCTCTTGGCAAAGCCTGATCGTTTTCGACTTATTACTTTGGTTCGAAATTTTTTTAAAAGTCCCGGCTTTCCTATTCTCATATATTTGAGTATTACAATCTACATTGTGTGTATAAATATATTCTACAGTACATACTGTATCTAAATAGGTTAAATAGCATACAAATCGATTCTGAAATCGTATGTAAAACAAAGTCGGGCATTTCCAAAGACAACTTCAACTCCCCATTTAAAAGATCTATAGTTGCTATCAAACATTTATCCCACCTGACGTTGTGAAACTTTTGGACATTCTCATTGCAATACCACGAGGAATACGCGCGTTGCTGTCTGAAGACATCTGAAGGCTCAATCAAGCCCCCGGACAGACAGAAGAGACTTAAGACGAGGCTGCTAAAATTTTCCTGTGCCTTTAGGCCAGTAGGCTAAGGTTCAGGAAAACCCGTTCCTTTTTTGCAACTTTTTTTCGGCAACCGCACCGGCGACCTGAGCAATGCGAGCATCACCACATTGCTTGGCAGTAGGAAGGTACGGTGGTAGTACTTCCTCGCCGAGCCCTTTCACAAAGAGCTTTACTACTACTACTTTCATCTGTACATCTCACTCTAAGAAAACAACTAAGCTTGAACTAGCAATGCTTCCTATTGCTACACTATCTATGCTTCGTTTACGTTCAGTTTGACAATGGCAAATTGCCGACAGACCCCAAAGCTTATCGGGCGCCCTTCACGCTGTCCAGAATTTTTAGCTGGTGGCCCATCTCATGAATCAACAGAATTTTGGTATTTAGCCTTAGTCTCATACGTTTAGAAATTTCACTCTTGTCTTGTACCTACCTACAATCTATAGAAGCAGTACAGTCGCACTCAACCAATCAGCTCATCTGCATGGCTTCCGGGTGGTGATTGAGGTTGATTGGTTTTTATTATCGTCGCCGCAACGGCGTCGCTTCGGACCACATTTATATGGTATCATACTCCTGATATTATTGTACTAGGTACTATGGGCACGTATACGTGCTGATAGGTGTCCTAAGTGGGTTTGAACCCAGCTGTGCACAGACCCGCGCACTCGTTTCGCGTGTGTATTGCGCTTTAGCGTTGATTTGAAAAACGCTCACTCGATTTATTTGGAGTATATCTTTTTTCATAAAAATAACATTACTAAATGAAAAATCATCATCATCATTAGCCTGTAAAAGTCCTCTGCTGGGCATTGGATTCCCCCACACGTTTCCAGGAAGAACGATTTTGAGCCCTTTCCATCCTTCGACTTCCGGCGATCCTAACAATAATAATAATAATATTTATACCGTTAGGTCACTGGGTAGGAGGGCGTCCTATGCCTTATCTTCCGCTTCCGGTTCGTGATCACCATTCGTGAACTTGAATTCCCGAGCGGTTATTGGTTCTACAAGTTATAAGGCCTGCCCATTGCCACTTCAACTTGCTGATGGTGAGAGCTATGATCGTGATCTTGTTTCCTCTATAGATTTGCTTATTTCTGATTCTATCCAGTACTAAAAATCCTAGCATAGCCCGTTGTGTTCCTTGAAGGAGGCTACCCGTTGTACTTAGCCAAGGGGTGGATAAGATTTATAATAGCAAAGAACCTCACCATTATCTCGCCAACATTATTCTAGGGAAGTTCTGAATGATACTAAGTATCTTTTACATCGGAAGTGACCGGAAAGGCGCGGTTCCCGGATATTCCGCCAGCCAGCCACCCCCGGATCCGGTCATGGGACTTCCGTAGCCCGACATTTCCGCTATCCCTGAAAGTAAATGTATAGAAACTTTCATTATCTACCTTCTATTACGTCACTTTCAGGCAATGCCTAATATAGAGATTTTTGATTAAACTCATAGTTTTACAGTTTTTTACATATTTGAGCAGAAATGTTTGTCCTCTGTTTGGGTGTTATATTTGTTGTATTCTTAGTATTCGGTCGTCAAAAATGCAAAGTCTCAAAAAATTGAAACGGCATTGCAATATCTGGCGCATCCCGAATAAAAAGGGATCTAAAAGTAGATTGAAAGCAATTATTCAAAGCCAGTCGGTGTGGGTTACAGAACCCTCTGTCTCGGTTCGATTTACCGTGAACACATTGGAGCATCCACCGATTCGCATCAAAGCACTCTTTGACGACTGCTTCTTTATCTTTAGCTGATAACTTGATACTTTACGGCAGCTGCGGCGCTTGCTTCCGTAGAATGATACTTGATATTCGCTGATGAAGAGATTTCAACTATGTCTCGTGCCCATCTGTAACTCTATACGTGGATTTGTGGTAGCACAATAGATAATGCTGAATGACAAGATAATGCGGAACTTTAGATTGTCATCGCGTTGTCCTACTTTGTGATGAGAGTGCATTCTTGCTGAGCCAAAGTTCCCGGTACAGAGGCAAGGCAATCTACTCGGAAGGATGATAAACGAAGTATCATTTTATCGTTTTGGTTTACACTGCGTGCCATGCTAAGCTGCGACAACTTGACTGTGAAACGATCACCTAATTACCTAGCAGTGTAACTCGAAACGATGAAGAATAAATAATTTTACACAACATCATCTAGCCCCAAAGCATAGCTTGTACTATGAGAACTATGACTGATTTTAAATACAAATTTAGAATGCCCAGATAGAGAACAAACATCTCTGTTCATTACACAAATATTTGTTCGCGGTGAGGATCGAACCCACACACAACCTACAGCACTAGGCTGAACTACTACCAACTGAGCTGTAAGGCCAGTCAATAATACGAAACTTCGTCTATAGTTTTTGCGAGTAGAAGCTCTATGGCCTTTAATCTCAGTATGACCATATCATACAAAACACGCGCGGTGATATTAGTTAAGTACAGCAACTACTGTTGCACTAATACATGTAGATCAAAATACAAACGAGGCATGCAAAAATAGCTGCATTATCTACAAAATTATATCGTGATAAAACTGCGTTGCCATGTTAATTATCGGGCTCTGAAAACTGAACTGAAATTATCTCGTGATGCTTGTTGTGCAACAATATAAATTAGTTCAGGGTTAAACATAAAACAGACTTCTGTATACCTATACTCTAATGAAAAGAATTGCCGTAAACAGCTTCCTGCTGATCAACCTTCCTTCCTCAAAGGAGAGTTTTACCGTAAAACGGGGCACTGGGGTCAGGCGAATTCCTTACACGTCCGAGTATTAAAGATGCGTCTCTTTATGTCGACTACTCACAACTATAAGTACCTTCCTTTCCATATAAACTCTCTTAACGTAGTAAGGTGTTGATGTTCCGTTGACAGTTTTCGCTTCCTTATAATGACTTTCCACATTACGCTGCGTTCCATTTACGCTGCATTATATGACCTTAAAAACTTGAATCGCAAATCAGCAGTTATGATACTTCTCTATGCATACGAACTGCAAACATTGTTATAATAGTCCATTCCATCTTTACATGTGCAAGTTCCGAAGTCCCCAAAAAGCACAATGGCTGCAGCGTGCGCCCTACATGCAATACATATGCGCATGTTACGCGAGTTACGTGCCCGCCGTTATGCCGAGTCGTGTACTAACCTCGTGTTATGCAAGCAGCGCGGAACCGGCCCGTGAGAAGCACCCGTAATACTGTACAGTGAGCACACTTACTTAGCACACGCTCCGGTTCTAACGGCATGCAAAGTGGTAGATACCTATGACCAATAATGATAACGGAGTTCATACTTGTGGCTATCGTCAACTGCCAGACGAAGTAGACGAAGTTGAACAAGTCAAGAGACAAAAAGGCTCCCACAAGGCTACAGTTTCACTGGGCACGCATTCAAAATCTTCAACAATGTTTTGCCAGGATGTACTATTACTACAAATAGACGACACGACGTGACCTATTGACCCTTTTTCGATTGATACGCGTCTGTAAAATGTACCTATTAATAGTAGATTTCTGTTCCTCTCCGTAGTGACTTGAGCTTTGTAGCCGCAATATCCAACCGAAATTTTGGCATCACTGGGCATGGAACCTGTAGCCACAATGGTCTACCTACATGCGTAGTATTAAGGCTATAACGAGGTTCAAATTCAAAGTTTTTGAAGCAGCTAAAGCACAAATCTAGCCTAGGTTGGTCGGTATGTAGCCAACTGATGCTGCACCAACATAGAATGAAGAGAATAATGAAACTGACAAAAAAGAAGGATAGGTGTCAAACAAAGCTCACGAATTTCATTTTTATTATTATCAACACCGAACTGCGGATTAAGCTATTCGGAATCTTCAAACGTAGCTTCCGTCATCCACCAAAATATCAACCGGCAAAATACCCAAAACAAGTTTCAAGTGAACCAAAGCAAAGCGCAAAACGCCGGCATGTGGCGAAGTCATAACAAAACAAAATAAACGTGGATGTATTCAATGTCTTGAAATGATTGAACTCTAGTTTCATAGTACCTACACGTGAAAAAAATAGTAAAGAAGACGTCACAAATGTTGAACAAACATGTGCGGTGCAGTTCCTTAAAAAACATGATGCCTTCTGAAAAAAACGCAACAAAAAAATACACTCGAATGCTCAAGCTTGAGCTTGCTCCTGACAGGAAATATGATATTTTATTTTGGGCGTGGGATCAAACCAAGTCGATAATTTGTGTCTCGAATAGAACTTCTAAAAGACCGTTGAAATGAAATTGTTGAAGACATTTTATTAATAGAGAAAAGAAAGACTTTGAACAACAATAAATTTCAACTTTGATGTGTTTAGATTGAGAAGAAAGAGCTTCGGGTGTTTCAAAGGACCCGCGTCTTAAATGACACAGGTGAGGCTACCAAAGCTTTGATAAAATCATAAGTATACTTTGGTAACAAACGAAATCATAGTTGGTAAATATTTTTACCGAACTGGCTTGGATTGGGCTGTACCTATTGAAAAACTGGTTCTAATCAAACTTGTCTCTTGGAACTCAAGATCCTTGATTTAAGTAAATGAGAGAGGTCATAAAAGGTACGCTTGACATTGGACGCATGCCTACTTTTTTAATAGATAGGTAGGTAGGTATGGTATCCATATGTAACCCGTTTGCAAGCCTATCAGCGGCTGTTAGAATACAAACGAGTTTATTCCACTGTTTGTGACAAGAAGTCATAAACATTTCGAACACGAAAACCTAACCAGATTTAGCTTCATGACCAGATTCAAAGCAATAACTGTAGAAACCGTAGTATTTCATATATATTTTTGCATAATTTTGAAAGTGAATCAAACTGGTACTTTAAACTAAACCTAAACTGAACTAAACCTTTATAAAAAATTTATAGGAATAATCCAAGTCTCTTGGCCGTTTCTTATTCCTCAAATTTGTTTCAAAGTGGTCCTTGGGCTTATATTAAACTAACTTTGATTTCAAAAAAGAGAGTATGCTATTGTATAATAGATAGTAATGAAACAACTGTTTATAAGAAGCGTTTGGATTTCCCCAGCTGCTCCCGATTCAGTGCTATCCGGGACTCCCGGGGCGCGTCATCTCTGCGTGTGATCTTCCGCATGATCTACATGTCAAAATAGTATTGGTTCACTAGCTTTTAATGCAGGCTTTGCTTGTTATCGGGTTCAAATACATCAAAAATAAACCTAGAGTTTTTGTTTACCTTGTACTTTATTAACCCACTAAGTGCAGTCAGCAGCAAAAGTTGATTAGGTAACAGCTTGAGTTTTTTAACACTATTCTTTCTCCGATAAATAGATAAATCATAATGCTGTGCCTTGTAAATGTTTTAGGAATGTACCCAGATACGTACATTCTTCAACCTGTGGCATACTGGTGTTGAGGCTCATGTGCCCACCACCAACCATTTCACCACTATGACAACTACTATTCTAGCTATGAGAGTTTTACAGCACATTTTTACCCACATTGTATTTTGTTATGCCGACCATTTTATTAAACTCGCAAACAATGTTATGTCTGTATTTGTTTACTTTGATGCAATACTTTGTCATACGAGAAGTGTTATAATAGGTACATTACCTACCTATCTAACACCTACACCTACATGATTACGATTACGACTTGCTTAACCATTACGCTGGCACATTAGATTATTTTAGGTAAGATTTTGATTACGTGTTTTAAGAACCAGCTCCATGGTGGGAGGATTGTACACAGATAGGCCATTTTTAGCGTTCAGCCTCAAGGTTCTTATCTTAAATTTATTGAAATAACAAAAAGGTAGAACTGAAAGATTCTCGAAAAGGTTTTTAGGTATTTCAGCAAATCTCTTTTTTCTGAATCGAGGTGATCGAAAACGCGTTATTTTGCTTGATTGTAGAATTGCTTGGATATGAAAAGTGTAGTAGATCTATGCCCTGGTGTAGCTTCTATAGACGCTACATCAGGACATGAAGACGCGTTTTCTTATTTTTTATGCATGATACTGATGGAATCAGCAGATGGACCACCTTACGCTAAGTTGTAACCATCAGCTATAACATGCGTGACCTCCGGGTCACTATCAACCTGACGAATACATAGGTGTTAGACTCATGAAATCTGTAATTGTATCGGCACACCCTTCAAACCGAAACTCACTCGGCGACGTCGCTTGGCGGCAGAAAAAGGAGTGGTTCCCCGGACTAACCCTTCATAAAGAGCTCTACCTTAGTACTACTAAGCATGCCAGTTAAATATCTAGCAGGTACACGGTCGGAGCTACGTAGAAAGCTCCTGATGCATGGCTTGACGCGTTCAGGTCAGTTTAGATTCTATGAGCTATTGAGATAGCGTTTAAGGATGTTTACGTTAATTAATGCCCAATAAGATGCGTCGCTTACAAAGTAGCTGCGATGTCCACACGTGTGCAGACAAGTGCACTGACATACAACGGTTCAATTCTCGGAATCGGGTTAATTCGGTGCGTGACGTCATCGCCGTCCGACAGCTTCCTCGTCCGAGCAACTTGACTGAGGCCTGTTTAGACGGCTCTAGTTTTGGACACGCACGTAATTACTAGGTCTAGTTTGAGTAGGTAGTAAGCTTTGCTTTTATAAAATTTATTGAACGTTACCGCTATGGGATCGTGGTTTGATAAGTAAGTTTCCATAATGGAATTACAGGGAAAAAAGGTTTTACCCACTTAGAGGGTTTTAAATCATAGGTAAGAATTTCTTGGTAGAATCATTTTACAGCCCCGTTACCATCACGTCTTATTACGATTCCTCTGAATCGTTCCGTTTTGACAGATTTGATGACACAATATGAACCGTATCACGACCGAATAAATGTCATCGAGGATTCGTTTTCTGTCATCCTTGGAAGCAACATTGTATTTTCATTTTAATTGTTTTTCTAGTGTTATTTTAAGTTCTGATGGGTAATTTTGGTGGTATTTTAACCATCATTACTTGAGGTCTTAGCACAAGTGTGAACAATTGAAATGAAAGTGTGTTATGAGGCATCCTGATTTGAACGAAAATGTTTCCCTTCGGTTTTGAAGAAAAACGCCATCTTTTTCTTCAAAACCGATGACGGCTGGTTTAACTTTTTTTACCGACTCGACTTGACTAAAAATAATTTATTCAACCCACTTGACATTGGCGAAATTGTCCGCAAGACGGACAGATGCCACAAAAAAAAAATGTCATCGAATCTGTCCAATTTCAATATAACGGCCTCATGTTTGTCAGTTGCTCGATAATCTCAGACTAATTCAGTTAGCTATTAGCTACTCGCGTCGTCTAAACATATTCAAACAACTTGTTCGTAATTAATAGTGGAGTTTCATTTAGTTCCTGACATGTGGTCGTCTGAAATTGGAATAAGCTGCGAGTAACAAAGACGCAGTAGCGTCATACTTTTGTTCGTTTTAAAGGAAACATTATCATGAGATAATCTTATGCATGTTATGATTACAACAGGGAAGTGTTTAAAATTAAATGTGCTTTTTGCGTTATCTCTTTTCATTCTGTGTAATTTACAAGTTGTTTGTTTACAGGCGAATCCTGGATTTTATTAAAACTAGCTTTTATCTGTTCGATCTTACCTACTGTATTTTATTAAAGCAAGCCTACCTACTAAGCCTGCTAAGGTACCTAATGATAAAGTTAGGCTTGATTCAATCAAATGTAGGTAATGTACTTTACCGCGCTTGTCATAATTGAAACATGTTCATGTATTGTTAGAATCTTATAAGATTCTAACAATACATGAACATGGTACTGTGCTATTATTGTGAAAGAAGAATAAAACAACTTTTTTTTTTAATAATACAAATTTCAAATGTATTCAACTTTACTTTATTACTGAGATTAGAAGTTTACACAGAGGACCGGTCCTTTAGTGGGAGTAGAGGCAAGATCCTAAGATCGTTGGTTCAAATCTGCTCATCCGGCACCAATGACTTTTTCTATCGAAAAATATATATGCGCAACGCTAGTGCAACGCAAAGCGATTTTACTAATTTATAAATAAAAATTAAATTTAATTGTATTTGTTAAAAATTGACAAATCTTTAAGAGAGATCCGCTCGGAATCGTATTTAAACGTTTTAAAATAGCTGTGCCGCCTTCTAGGTTGGTGTAGGTTTGGTATATAATTATATAGGTACTGATATCATATTGATACATATGTGATCATATATGATGATATATAAGATGGATATTAGAATATCCACAAGTGCAACGCGGTATTAATATAAACTAAGGACCCCTGGTTTTATGACACGGCAGATGTTGCAATCAGAGGTCATCAAGGGTGTCGCAGCGGGATGTCCACTCGACCCCGCGCTATTCATTGTGGATCACAATTGCGACCATTATTTCACCCTTTTACCCTTTCAAATTGAATAGAAACAACTAAAAATATGGTCTTCGAACTAAATGATGCTTTAGTTAGAACAAGAAAAGAATATTATTATAATGATTAATTATTTTATGATTGTATGAAGTGTCACAGCACCGGAGGTCTAGTGAAAGTGACCCCGCTTTTTTATTCTAAGGTCGTGGGCTCAAATCCAGTCGTGCACCAATGGATTTTTCTATTCGAAAAATGTGTGTGCAATGCCAGTGCTCTTAAACGGTAAAGGAAAACATTGTGAGGTTAGTTAGTATTCTAGCAGCGGCGATGGGTTTGTAACCTGTCATGTATGTAATACTAACTACTGCAAAAGGTAGGTATATATATGTACCAAATGTACTAGCTGGACATACCTCTGACTACCCCCTTAGACATCCTCGAAGAATCTTTAGGTCTTTGGTACTAAGAGATCGGAGTTGATATCTGCATTGCTTGGGGATTAAAGTTGTGATGCCATTTCTTTTTTTATCTAAGTACTAGCTGACCGGTGCCCACTTCGTTGGGCGGTAAACATGTTTACTTACAAATCTTAACTGAACTAGTACTCGATGTCGCCAACAGATGGCGTTAATACGGCATAAAATAGCGGCCGTTCACAGTTTCGCCCGCGTGGCAGTTTTTATCCGTTCCCGTTATTTTTTCGGGATAAAAAGTAGCCTAAGTTACTCCTTGTTACGGTAGGTTAACGATAAGGTTTAAAATAAAACTAAATATGCAGTTATTGTTTTCTTATAAATCGAGGGCATGACTCCATTCACAACATTTCTTTAACTCGCGTGGTTTCGGACTTGTCCACCGCCCTTCTCAAAAACCACCCTGTATATCTAGAGTTATCATTGATCGAAGGTTTGTCGCTATATTTTTGCGACCAATGCCTGCAAAAAATCTGGTTGAACTTAAACGTACCCTAGATGCTCCCTCAAAAATATGCATGTTGTTAAATACCACATTAGTTGATGCATGGCATTACTGAACTCATAAAGTCTGTTAATCGATCACAAAAAACTGAAAGCCGACTGCCTGATTGGAACCACATGACGTCGTTGAGCGACAAAATAAATTAATAAAAAACCGGCCAAGTGCGAGTCGAACTCGTGCACGAAGGTTTCCTTACCAGCATCTATACTAATATTATAAAGAGGAAATATTTGATTGTTTTGTTTGCATTGAATAGACTCCGAAACTACTGGACCGATTTAAAAAGTACTTTCACCGTTAGAAAGCTACACTATCCCCGGGTGACATAGGCTATATTTAAAAAAAATTAAGGTTAGGCGCTAGTCTAAAATAAAAACGGCAAAAAAATCACGTTTGCTGTATAAGAGAGCTCCCTTAAATATTTATTTTATGCTGTTTTTTTAGTATTTGTTGTTATAGCGGTAACAGAAATACAACATCTGTGAAAATATCAACTCTCTAACTATCATGGTTCATGAGATACAACCTGGTGACAGACAGACAGACAGCGGAGTTATAGTAATAGGGTCCCGTTTTACCTTTTGACTACGGAACCCTAAAAACAATCACCAGATCATTTGAGTAAACAGAAAAAACCTTTTGAGCCGGTGCCACCGGGACAACCTGGTGAAAACTTAGCCCTTATTGCGGAAGTAATAAGGGTGAAAATATTGGATGTTTTGTTTATGTTTCGAGAATTCGTCAAAGATCAGCGTGGGAAAGCTGAGTAAGGTCAGGTGGCACATGTGGTGCACTCCTGTTTACAATAAAAACAATATTTAACAGAATAAAAGTGAAGCTGAAGGTGTTGTAGACGTCTTTGCGGGGGAGATAGTTCACGTAGTAACAGCGGATTTTCTAATACAGCTGCGTCCAGCATCGTCTATCAATAACGAATATGAGATATTTTTTTAGATGAATGAAAATGGCAACCTTTTTTATGTGACTTGCTGATGGAACAAGCAGATGCCCCACCTGATGTTAAGTGGTTACTATGTATTACCTAAAATAACACGTAGTCATTAAACGCTTACAGCGTTTGTATGGACAACGTACCGACTTGTTTAACCTTAATAGCGACAGTAAAACAAAATGATTGTTTTGCAACGTCCGTCAAGTTACGGACGATGCTATCTTGGGAAACCCGTAGCTCTACTACGAGCCTGGTGGTCCGTAAACAAAACAAAGCGTTTATCTCTGCAATGAGATGAGTGTTTATTATGAACATCTCATGTGTTGCATGCACCGCAAAATAAAATTTTACAAGCTTGTAATTTTATTACATTGTAAAGACTATTACCAGGTGCTTGCCTAAATAGAAAAGTAAGAGTTGGTTTTGTGGCTGGAGTTTTACTTCACTATAAAGTACAGTTTGTAACCCACCACCGCACCTATCTATATCTATCTATACTTTTTTTTATGCTTCTGCTGGTGGAACAAGCACCATCTGATGTTAAGTGGTAACCATCACCTATAACAAAGCATTGCCTTGTAGGTCACGCACGTTAGTTACGCGCCCTACCCTGCGTCCAGCAACCTGAGGCATGCTGGTGTTAAGCCTCATTTGTCTGTAATTTTAACTTACCAATAATAAGATTTTTGGTCTGACTGGCTGACTGATATGTAGACAGCGCACCGCCTTAGCAGCTGGCCTTAGAGACATGAAATTTAAGGATATTATATTTATTGACGACCGATGTGACGCGGCGGGCGAATGTCCGCCTGCGACGCGGAGGTTGCGGGTTCGATTCCCGCCTTGGGATAAATGTTTGTACGATCTGCAAATATTTATTCCGGGTGTTCTGGGTGTTTTCTATTATAATAAAAAATATCTATCTATGTAATGTATTGTATTAAGTATATCAGTCATCTAGTACCCATAACACAAGCTCTGCTTAGCTTGGGGCTAGATGACGCTGTGTGGATTGTCCAGCATTATTATTATTATTATATATTTGCCTTGGAGCTTAGAGGTGTACTAAAAAAAACGTTGACGGGTACAGCGGGGATTGAAAATTGTTTGAATTATTTCAAACGGACCAAGTCGCGCGCGTTTCTTTATAGTATATTATAAAAACCATTAGAAACAAAGTTATGTTTTTTGTAAGTTCAGGCTTGGTTGAGTGGAACCGGTGGCGCCTATCTTAACCTAATTTAAAGAGGTTTTAAAAGTGATTCTTGTGATTTTCGTAAGCGCGACCTGCGAGGCAATGCTCTGTTATAGGTATTTGTAACCACTTAACATCAGGTGGGCCATCTGCTTGTTCCATTAACAAGTCACATAAAAAAAAATTTATATGATTTGGACCAGTTTCATAACTTTTTGAAACAGTCTGAACAGTAAGTAGTAGTAGTCTGAACAGAATTATGCGAATGTCATCATCAGCTCGTTCCAATTCTCCGAAGAAAAGATACCTTTGTTGTACCTACTATTGTACGAGTTCCTTCTGACATTCAGTACCTGATGTTTGACAGTAAGTATTCGATGTTGTTGTTCATATGAATGTGGTGCTAAAGTCAGAATGGTTTTCGCATGATCAGCTGCAAAGAATGTCTTCGCTTGACAAAAACTTACCCACCAGCACCGCCCAGGATTTAGCTCCTGTACACATGAGCCCGTGGGAGATAATAGCTTGTTTTGCGACGTGGGTGTCCGTATTATGCACTTTTTATGCAATATCTAGAGGTGCCTATCGATGCGCGTGCGCAATAATGCAGGCTTTGTGAATGAACAATACGGTAAGAACTGGGACGTACTTTACGGTTCTCAATGTTTACGACAAGGACACTGATTCTTTCACTATCGCTAGCAAGGTCTCCAAGTTATAAAATAAATCTGGTGCATAAAAAATACTTCACTGATTCCTGTCTCTACCCACACTTTCACTCCAGTGTGAGGAAGTTACGAGTGTGCTTTGTGTGCGATTGGCATTTGGATGTAACCGTCGAGTCAGTTTCAAAAACTGATCAAAAGTACAGAAAAAGAATTAAACAAATCAAGCATCATCAGAATAAGGGTACATAACCCTTATTCTGATGATGCTGTACGTTACGCAGCCCGGGCTAACATGATCATGTAGTTTTGCCCTTGCGCTTCATTGGCACAGAACAGGCACGCTCTTCTAAAATTTCCATTGGAAGCTTTATAAGTGAGCCATGGCTTGATTACCCCATAAATCACGCTCACATTTTTAACGGGATGGGAACCGCAAAATACCTGTGTACTCAAGAATAAATAATCTAAACCAATTAAGAGTCTTTGTCCTGGCTGACTGGCTCATTAACTGACTGACTGACTGACATATAGACAACGCACAGTGACTGACATATAGTACACCAGTGATCGTAGAGACTTGAAGTTTTCAGGGTATATTTATCTTGGTGCGTAGAGGTGTGTACTAAATAAATAAATAATAAATAATGTTGGACAATCCACACAGCATCATCCAGCCCCACGCTAAGCAGAGCTTGTGTTATGGGTACTAGATAACTGATATACTTAATAGAATACAATATTACATAGATATTTTTTATTATACATAGAAAATACCCAGAACACCCGGGATAAATATTTGCTCGTACAAACATTTATCCCGAGGCGGGAATCGAACCCGCAACCTCCAGCGTCGCAGGCGGACACTCGCCCGCCGCGCCACATCGTCGACTAAGTAAGAATTTCCTGAAATTCAACTCCTAAACAGGAAAAAGGGGGTTGAAGTTCGAAAACCCGTAACTAATAGGTAAGTTAGGTAAATGTAAACCCTGGTTGAGTTGAGGTTCAAACATTACAACAACGGTTTTTCTCCAACTCGCTTCCAAATCTAGTTGTAAACTCATCTGTGATTTCATCGAATTGAAATGTAAGTGAAAAAAAAACCCCAGTCCAATTTAGCGATACGTAAAATCCACGTCATAAATTTTAGCAACTCGAGACGTGATCGCAGTACCTATTCCGTGTTTAGTTTTCCTTTTAGTAGGTTTTTTTTTCATAAAAGTCCTCAGTCTCTCATTGTTATTACTAAGAGCATAAGAGATTGCTTTTATCGCTAGGTTTATCTACCTACTTTAAAGTTGTAATTATTTATTTTGTGCTTATAGAGATAACTACATACTAAGTACCTAACTTACCTATATATTATACTATTGACGAGCGATGTGGCGCGGCGGGCGATTGTCCGCCTGTGACGCAGGAGGTTGCGGGTTCGATTCCCGCCTTGGGATAAATGTTTGTACGATCTGCAAATATTTATTCCGGGTGTTCTGGGTATTTTCTATGTATAATAAAAAATATCTATGTATGTAATATGGTATTGTATTAAGTATATCAGTCATCTAGTACAAAGCTCTGCTTAGCTTGGGGTTAGATGATGCTGTGTGGATTGTCCAGCATTATTATATTATTATTATTACTATCAATTATAAGAATATTTGTCCTTACTGACTGACTGACTGACATAATACACAGCGCATAGCTTAAACTGTTGATCACAAAGACTTGACATTTTCAGCGTATATTCGTCTTGATGCGTAGAGGTAGGTATATACTAAGAAAGGAATTCCCGAAATTCAAGACCTAAACGGGTATAACAGTCGCGCGCGTTTGTTAGTTAGTAATCAATCAGAACGAATATCCAGAAAATAATAACCGTCCACAAGTTCTTCTCATACTGATGCGTCTTAGGCAAATACAGGTACCAGACTAACATAGAGCCGATGCAAGCTGGCCTATGCACTATTTCAATTCAAGGTCAGTCTGTTGTGTTGGTATACTACGCTGACGAAGCAGTGGGTGCCAGATTCACAAAACCTTCAATCAATGATACCTCTAGATAACGGGTCACATACAAAATCATAGCTAAAAGCTGTCATCGTGAATATATGTAGGTATACTTGTCTGGTCTAAGATACTTGTAGATAGCTACATTTGTTTACTAACGAAGCGAGAAAAAAATTATAAAACAGTTTTAAGTTCAACCTAATGAGCTCCCGTACCAAGTCGGAAAATGCATATATTATCTATGTAATGGTGTCCCTTTTACTTGTTTAGGTACGATAGTTTTTAAATCATTGAAATCGTTCCATTGGTTGCGAAGATATTACACATTTTGTACCAGCCAACCGCGGGGCGGCCGGATAGCTCATGTCAGGGAATCGTGACGTCTCGATTCTCTTTCGCCCGCGCTCGCGCTCTCCACCATTCATTTATTAAAGTTCACTTGATCTGCGCGGGTCGTGTTCTGGTTTAAGTTAATTTTTTTTTAATAAAACCGCGCGGGTTCGGCGTCAAGCGCTGGATCATTGTGACATGACGTCACAATATCTCTTCGCTAGGCTGTTCGCGCGGTCAGTGAGCCTCGTTCGGTATTTTGCCCATAACCTAGTCAGTTTTGGCCGTAGAAAAAAAATTTTTGCACTTTATGTTTTAGTTTCTCAAGGCCTATAAAACTGCATTCACAGATAGAACTGTGACGGGTCCCCATTAGAACCATGTCACCTAATAAATAATGTTACTAGTTGTCAAAACAAAATAAGAGCTCACTTCTCATGTGAACTCTGATATACCGAGTCAGATTTTTCGCGGCGATCCTATATCCAGGGCTTTGATTAATCAAAGATCCAGGGGTATCATTGATCGAAGCAGAACTCAAATTTAAGTGACACGGAAGTCCCCGCTAACTTAATACACCCACGCCCACAGAATAACCAATTGTTAGTACGTACAGAAGCTTGCGGCAACGAATAAGTTCCTAGTGCCTAGTTAGGTACTTGTTACTTCCTACACCTTGTTCTGAAAGGAAGCGGACGTGACCTATGTTGTGTTACAAAATGTGTATAAGTGTCTATTTAATTGAAAAGAGTGGGCGTTTTATTGAGTAGTACTAAAAATAGCATAGCACTTAAGAAATTACAGTATGCCCAGGTTGATGGACGCTGAGTAATGCATTGTAGGTGACGTTCCTAACGAGCGTGACCTACGAGGCAATGCTTTGTTATAAGTGATGGTAACCACTTAACATCAGGTGGGCCATCTGCCTGTTCCATCAGCAAATTGTATAAAAAAAATTGAAAAAAATTTTTTTTTTCACCTACCTACCAAAAAGTTATCCACATAAAAGTATCAACGGCATAACTCATATGCTTAGGAAAGTTACTGATAAGAAGCACCGTATTATGTTATTTATCTTAGCTATTTTATTTACATCGATACCTGCTTTATACAACTTGCTGATGGAACAAGCCCCGTGGTTACCATCGCCTATAACAAAGTATTGCCTCGTAGGTCGCGCTCGTTAAGAACGTGCCCTACGATGCACCGTTCACCTTTCATCAAACTGAGGCATACAGATGTTAAGCCTCTAACTGCCTGTAATTTCTCCGGCACCCACACCCTAAACCAAACTAGGCTTGGTCGCGAGGAACTGGGGCTTAGATTCACCTAGATTTAAGACGTTTCAAGATGATCCCTGCGGATATTACTGAATAAATGATTTTTGACTTTGACTTATAATAGGCAGGAATATGCATAGAATATATGCAAATATTATATGTAATATTATTTGCAATGTTATATGGAATAGGCATGGTGGTAGTACTTCCCCCGACGAGCTCTACTACTACTAACTGTGTTTCTAAGTAGATTGGAATCAGGTATTAGCATGATGAGAAGGCATTTTGCCCTAAATGTATGGAAATTTTATGCGACAGTCACACATCAATGAACAATATTGTAAGTACCTAAGTAGGTAGAATTGATCAATGATTTTTTTGACCTTTCCAATTTGTACAAGTTAAGTGTTTCATTACGTCATAACCTTGAATTTAAACTGTCAAACTTTTGTTTCCGGAAAACCTAAACTGTAGGTAAAGGTAGTGAATAACATTATCATAATTAATCTAATGAAGTTCAAGATACCCTACCTTTCTGGTAAATTAATGTAACCATAGGCAGAGGAGGATAAAAAACTTTTCCTTCATAATTCTTGTTCTGGTTTGACCTTCAGACATCTAAACAGTTCCTACATTCTATCGTAGCATGCAAGACGTTTGACGGAAAGGGCTTCCTCTGAAATTGATTTTGCCTCTTCCTTATCACACAGTTATTCAATTATTTCTTAGGCTGCCAAGATATCTTTATTTTGCTTTGAGAAGAGGAACTAGACGAAACATTTCAATTTCAATGTGTTTACATATTTTTTTCTTAAACTCAAAGTGTATGTTGATATTAGATGCCTTCATCTTTTGGGCGCATTTCAATACTACATTAAATCAGGCTTTCCAGCATCTACACCATCTTAGTCTAATCAACTTCTTCCACTAGTTATCGCTATAAGCTTTGAATGTTTTCGATATAAGCGCAATGACGATCAGTCACTCGTCTAAGCGATCAGTGCTCTCAAACGGGGAAGGTTAAAACTTCTATAACCATGATTTATCTAAAGAATTTAATTTATAAACAGACATAAATATTTTGAGAAGATTTGCCGCTTAGGAGTGTGATTTAGGCAAAATCACCCATGCGATTTGGAGGAGTTTTATTCTACATCAGAACCACCACTGCCTCTCGTTTAATTTATATTTTGCGCAAAATAATATACCTACATGTTAGGTATAGACTGATGCTCCAGTTTCACAATCTAAACGTGCCTTAAGTACTCGCTGTACTGGGCATACGGAAACGCGTAGGATCTGACATCGGTATTGGGTCAAGTACGACCGGCAAACAACTTTATCGTTTAAAAACCATGACGATAATCGGCTGAGCTATAAAATATACATGAACACTTTAAAATCATTGATTTATGATCAAGAATTTACAATGAGGATCTAGGACCGGTACCTACACGAAGTTCGACCTACGTCTTCGAGGTGAATCGATTTACTGGACTGCCCTAAAGGAAGATTGAGTTCTTGTACCTTGTAGCCGTGATGCTTGCAGGATAGAATAAGACCCCTCCAGACTGTCATCACTGAGTCATCTGCCTGCCAAGTGTGGTGACTGTGACAAGCCCTTCCAAATATGGGATATATGCTTTCTAGGATATGCTGGATATAGATCCAGCAGTGGATTTATTTAGGCTGAATATAACGTCTTAGATTTATTTAAATTTATCTGCTTGGTATCCAATAGTCACCTCAAAGAGTCAACAAAAGTAAACTTCCTCTGCTAATCTAATACACTGTTCTACTCCACTAAATAGAATCCAATTGAATAACAAACCAATAAACAACGTAACGAACATTCCGTTGCATCAGGTTACACAAGCGATGCCGTGTGCTGCGTAATAGTGTAGCGTGGAGAAAGTAACGCGGCCTTGGCAGTGAAGCGTTGAGCGCATCGCCGCGCGCACCACCTCGTGATTGGTAGACCAGTATTGGACAAACATTCTGATTGAAAAACATCAAGTATTTATGCACTTTTGATCTTACTTTGAGTATTTTAAGCCCCTGCAATGTCCCGTGGTTGAGCTCCCAATGCTCCCATGGAGTCGTAAGACTAAGAAAACGTTCCAGGAGATGAGCAGCGACATGTCCTGAGAGTTGACACCACGGTTACCAATCTGCCCGCAAATCGTGGTGACTAATGTGAGGCAACCCGGGGGAGGGAGTTAAGGTAGGTAATCTGATTGTTCCATCACCTTTCTAAGAATACTGGTCGATATTTTATCGCTTGCTATAGCTAACCGGGTCTTTGCAGATAACGCTAGATTAGTAGTTTTTGCTTATAGAGGTAAGTAAAATACACCTAAAACGTGCAAAAACGCTTGAACCTGAATCGCTCAACCACTTTTTTTCTCCTCAATTGAGGTATCCTCGCGATGCCCTCATGAGGAGAAACGAGGGACTCCCTAATCCTCGTTTTAAATAAACGAGTTACCCATTACTATAAAGTAAAAACTGTGGCTGGGGGATCGAATCTCAGTAGTCATGCATGGTCAACAATTATGGCAACAAATTGGTTCTTTTAGTCCTCTGAGCATAAACGAGCAGTATCGATGTCGCCGTAGCCGAAAACAGTTGGTGTCATCATCATCATCATCTTACAGTTACAGTGCAAAAACGCGTTCACTGTCCGTCCACAGACCTGATTACTTACTCATTTACTTCAGATAAATCCATGTTATAATAGATAATTAAAAACCCACATAAAATGAATACGATATAAAAAAAAAAATATTAGACCATACGGTAGACCAAGTAGGTATTTAAATTAAGGAAAAAAAAAAAAAACTGTCATCTAGCTAACACGTCTCTGATTTTATTTTTTCAGAAAGAATTTTTCTACAGCCTTTGCGGGACTTTGGAGCCCTGGGGCCGGGAGACCACCTCCCGGAGCGTATCAGGTATTGTTTTCGAGATCGGGGACAGCCTCAGCGCTTCAGAATTTGAAAAGGTGGTTTCTTTCTTTGTAGTTTAGTTACATCGGTTTTGACAGAAGCTTAGCTCTTGTTATTTATATGTCAACAGGAAGGAGCGCGGTTGCCGTGGTGCCCGCCTGAGCTACCACGCTTGCGCTCCACCTACCTGCCACTGTCATCGCGTTAGTTTATTTACATTTTATTTTGTAAGAATAATTACTGTGATGGCACAATGCACACAACCGTCGAATGTAATTAGGAATGTTACCGGGATCCATTCTATCGTGTCGGTGCAGACTCTTGTAGAGTGCACACAATGCCCCCAGGCCCGCTTCTTCAAGGGACAGAGAGGCCTCAAAATTCATCAAAAAAAGATGCACAATAACCATATTATCTCGCTGTCTGCTCCGGTTGCAGGAGCGGTAGATGTTTTGGCGCTAAATTCAAATTCTACGCCTGATTTACACCCTTTTTGGAAAACTATTAGTAAGTACAAAACTACAACCCCAGTTTTGAAACGTATTCCTCGAGGTGCCCGCATCTCTGTCGCTACTGCTCTTTCACAGGCCATTAGGAACGTTGTATCAAAAAATACGAAGCGAGCTTGGGAACATTTACTAGTTTTTCCTTACAGCGTACTTCATGTAGAGAAAGATTTAGGCAGCAAATTATCACTAACGGTTCGGATCAAACAAAATTGTGTTAGATATACTGCACGTGAAGAGCACTCGCCTGTTTTGAATGCAGATCAGGACACACAAATAAATTCAAAATCTCTAAAACCATTGGCTGAGTCTTCTATCTACAAACTTGTGGAGAGCAAACTCAGCGATGGTGACATCAAGGGTGCCTCCCGTATTTTGTTTTCTAGTGACACGATAGCTCCAAATTCTAATGATACTCTCATATCTCTTGAGAGTAAGCATCCGCCCGCAGGGCCAAACCTTCACCTCCCCGAACCACCCCAAGAGAGTGATGTCGCTGTGGACACGACCAGCCAAGATGTGCTTAGGGCCGTCATGTCGTTCCAGAGTGGCTCTGCCGGCGGCCTGGATGCTGTGACTCCACAGCATCTAAAGGATTTGCTGTCTGGCGGATCTGGCCATGCAGGTGAAGTCCTTCTGGGGGACCTGACGTCCCTGATCAACTTGATGTTGTCAGGTCGAGTCAACAGCGAGATCACAGATCTCCTGTACGGTGCAAACCTTTGCGCACTCAAAAAGAAGGATGGCGGGATAAGACCCATAGCCGTGGGCACCACCTACCGTCGCCTTGCAGCTAAAGTCTGCTGTCGGAAAGAAGCCGACTACCTAGGCGACTATTTCCGACCTGTTCAGCTGGGCTTTGGTTCGCGAGGCGGTTGTGAGGCAGCAGTACATTCCCTTCGTACATTTTTGGATCAAAATTATGGGGAGGTGATTCTGAAGGTTGATATCAAAAACGCCTTCAATTCCGTAGACAGGGGCGCCTTGCTAAAAGAAATTAAAGAAAAAATTCCCGAAATTTACCCATTTCTCTGGCAGTGCTATGGCTCGCCTTCTAAATTAATTTACCGGAACAATGATATTTCGTCTGCCGTTGGTTGTCAGCAAGGTGACCCTCTTGGTCCGGCCATTTTTAGCCTTGCTATCCATCCAATTATTCAACGTCTCCAATCCAAGCTTAATGTTTGGTATTTGGATGACGGAACTTTAGGTGGAGATGTGGATACAGTTTTTGGCGATCTAAAACTCATTACAGATGAATTTCGGCAAATAGGTTTAGAATTAAATTTTTCGAAGTGCGAACTTTTTCTTTCCGACACTTGTTTGAATAAAAATTATATCATTGAAAAGTTTAACAGTTTGGCCCCTAATATTACAGTTGTAGATAAGTGTTCACTTCGACTCCTTGGTTCACCAATTCTTGATGAATCCTTTCCGACATTCATAGATGAGAAAATTCAAAATTTTAATAAAACTTCGGACCGATTACTTAAAATTAATAGCCATATGGCTTTTACAATTATTAGGTTTTGCCTTTTTGTACCTAAATTTACATACTCTTTACGATGTTGTCAATTGTGGAAACACAGTGAGCTGGTGGAAGGCTTAGACAACATAATAAAGAATACTTTATCATCGGTTTTGAATATTTATTTGGATGATAAGGCGTGGTCGCAGGCCTCCCTACCTGTCAAATTGGGAGGCTTAGGTATTCGCAAAATTTCTAGTGTAGCCCTACCAGCTTTCTTGTCTTCCGTCTATAGCACTAATCCATTGGTTCAAAAAATTCTAACCCCGTCTCTTTTGGTTACTCCTGGCATAACTCTCAAAATTTCTCATCTAGACGAAGCTCGAAATGCTTGGCATATTGCTTGCCCCAATACGGCTCCCCCCACATGTCTTTCGTCTCAACGGCAATGGGACGGGCCTCTGTGTGAGTTGACACGGAATTGTCTGTTACAAACGTGTTCCAGCTCTGCAGATCGTGCCCGTCTCCTAGCTGTTTCTAAATGGGAGTCAGGACATTGGTTACAAGCTCTTCCTTCACATAACATTGGTACTCTAATGGATCCTGTCACGTTCCGTATTGCAACTTGTCTACGGTTGGGTGCGCGGTGCTGTGCGCCTCATCAATGCCAGTGCGGTACTGCAGTTGACCAGCTTGGTCATCACGGATTATCGTGTACTAGAGCCGCCGGTCGAATGTCTCGCCACGCCAGTCTTAATGACATCATCCGGCGGGCCTTTACCACCGTGAACGTGCCAGCCATTCTCGAGCCGAATGGTCTGATGCGTGACGATGGTAAACGACCTGACGGTATGACCCTTGTCCCTTGGGAGGTGGGGAGACCCTTGGTGTGGGACGCTACTTGCGTTGACACACTAGCGCCTTCCCATCTGTCAAGGACATCCGTTGGGGCTGGCGCGGCGGCAGATTTTGCCGAGGATCTCAAGAGGCGCAAATATGCAGGTCTCGACAGAGCCTACAGATTTGCTCCTCTTGGAGTCGAGACTCTAGGTCCGTGGGGTACCGAGGCCCTCCGGGTTTTTAAAATTCTTTCGGGGCGTCTGGTCGAAGCGACGCGTGACCCGAGAGCTGGTGAGTATCTGGCACAACGAATCAGCATTGCCATTCAGCGTGGCAATGCAGCCAGTGTTTTGGGAACGCTTCCGATTGGCACTGATCTGGATCAGTTGAGCTACCTTTAGATCGTTTGCAACGGTCTTTAGATAGCTCAACTGTTTCAAATGTATTTTGTACATACCAATTATAAATACTTGTATTAGTCATAATTTTCTTTGTAAATAAATGTATTATTTTAAATTAAGTAAATAAAAACACTGCGAGTTATAATTGATAATAAAAAAGTAGCATAATTTATTCGTTTTCATGGTGATTACAGGAAATCACAAAAAAAATATCATCCCAAAAGTTATAACCCCGAGTGGGGTTTGAACCTACGATCCTCGGCTTGCCGAACGCGCAGCTGAGAGCCCAATCCCAGTCGACGAAATGGTCTTACTTTTTTTTAAAAGGGGAAAGTCGTTTGTGCAAATCCCACTCTCATAACTTTTGGGATTCTATAAAATCAATACATGGTTAATAGTTAATTAAAGAGAATAAGAAGGGCTCATCCAACGCAATCCGCATCCACGTAAACCGCGGAGGTCTACTCTGGTTTACCTAAAATTTCAATACGAACCTTCGTTTATCGTGATGTCTGCGCAAGCTTCCATCTTCTGCAGGATGGTGTTGCCGCTGCTTCCTTAAGACCTTGTAGGTAAGTTCATTGTTGTAGCCTAGTAGGTCCCTAGGTACCAACTCCAGTAAAACCACAGACTATACAATTACGTCCGTTTTAATTAGCGCGAGTTTTCACGCATGCGCTACACTTTCGTTGTCATTGAACTTGGAAAGCGATGCTCCTGGCATTGTCATTAGATCTGGGAATGCACTCTCGCTGCGCGCGCGTCAATTGTATCACGCGAGTGTGATCGGTGAAAACATTATGAAATCGGCTGATTGGATGCTGCGATTATCCACACAGTCCACAATCAAGTCTTCAAGAACTTCAGATTCTTGGTTTTGCTTATGACACATTATCTACGTGGGCTTTTATAAGCTACTGGTTTGGTGGCTTGGTAGAAGAGTTCATATAGGACGTTTTAATACTCCATTATTGGAAAACTTTTGCTGGGATGAACTTTCTAATGCTCTTCAAATAAAGGAACAGCACTGTTATAGCTCCAAAAGAAACAAACAAGCACCAAACAATCTTTGGTGCTGGTTTCTGGTGTGGGCTTAAGTGTCACCTAAACATTCCCTAATTCCATGTTCCAAGTGACGTCCACAGGTGACCCCATCTTTATTAGAGTGCTATAACTGATGGATATTTCAATATCAAAGGTAATTTTATGATGATTGGTTAAACAAAGATTTAAAAGAGTTATAAGACTTTTTCAGACGAAAACTCACAAGAGTTCATTAGTTCAAGAGACTCTTAGGGCTTCTGATTGCAAGGCGAGGGACCCAGCCGACACGCTGGGAAAATTGTAGGCGTTTGGTCTCGCTTGGCGCTTCACTGACCACGAAAACTGCCTCGGCCGTTCACTCAGGACATGGAAGGAATGGAGTAGTATTGGTTGAATCTTAGCTCGACCACTTCCCCACTGCCTCGAGTAAAACAAAACTTAGCTGCAGGTGGTTATAATAATTATCCGCAGAGGTGAGTAATCAACATCCAATAACCTATCGTACCCTTACCTATTTTTTTATACTTTCTATGTCGTGCTGGTTTCAAGATAAAACCATAGAAGCCATGCATAAGTTTTTACTTCCACCAAGTAAGCAGTATCGGTGTTATGTCTCAGGAAATGTTGTTACCCATGAGTTTGCTAAGTTTTTACGACATCCCTGGTTAGTCGTAAAGGGATCCTGTTCTAAGCCAAGACCACTAATGTTTTTTTTTTCATCTATATAAACTATAGTAAAACTGTAGAGGTCTCAAAGTCTGCTCGTTAAAGATATTTTTAGGAAAAAGGCAAAAAAACGGAATCGTTGTATGTGTGTTAGTACGATTGAAGAATGATGATTTTATCAAGCTTCTTTCGTTATTTAGCAAAGTTCCATTTTATTTTATTTTTTAGCATTGAGTAGGTAGGTATATTAGTTATGTATTAGTATATTTTATTATAAGTTTTCGTATTGGTTATATTTATGACTATGTAGTTCAGTAGGAATAGTATTTCTATTTTCCACTATAATTCAACTATCGCTCTGTGCACTGCCGTCCCTTACCGCTTTTCCATCCCAAGGTTGCCTGCACTTTCAGCGATAAGGCCGCCTATTGTACTTTGTTTTAACAAATTATTCTTTTGTACAATAAAGTGTTATCTATCTATCTACTATTACTTGTACACGCATCACGCATAAAAACTGAGATAAAGTTATGATTTTCATTGAGCTGTCATCCCTAAAACGGGTATAAAAAGGGAATGAAGTATGTACGACGATGATAATTATTATTGTAGGTAAGATATAAACACAACTTAACACAAGATGCTCCATAGCATTCCTGTTCTGAAATCACGGCGCGTAATGAGAAAGGATTGAAGGAATCGCGCTCCATTGGCGCCGTGTCCGGGCCCTTCGGCGTCGTCGTCACCATCTGGCTTCAATGCAACATCATCATTAGGGTTCCGTACCCAAAAGGTAAAGCGGGACTACTAAGACTACTATTACTAAGAGTCCGCTGTCTGTCTGTCTGTCCGTCTGTCTGTAACCAGGCTGTATTTCATATATACTGCTGGTGGAACAGGCATATGGCCCACCTGATGTTAAGTGGTAACCATCACCTATAACAAAGCCCGTTAGGTACGTGCCCTACGATGCACTACCCTGCGTACACCGGACTACTTTCGCAGACGAGCCCTTTCACAAAGAGCTCTACCACTACTACATACCATAAGTACATTGCATAAGTACATAGGTACCACAAGAAAATGCCATAAAGTAATAACATACTTACCATAAGTACATAGGACGTAGGTACCTTAGACGAATAAATAATTGTTTTTTTTGTCTAAGGTACCTACATACCGACGAATGTTTAACGAAATTATAATAATAATAATAATGCTGGACAATCCACACAGTATCATCTAGCCCTAAGCTAAGCAGAGCTTGTGTTATGGTACTAGATGACTGATACACTTAATATAATACATTACGTACATAGATATTTTGGGTTATTCCCGTTGAGTCACACCCTTTCAGTCACACTGTGACACAATGGGACGAAAAAGTTTCGTTGAGTTACAGTGTTACTCAACGGGAATTTTTTATTCCCATTCAGTTACACTGATACCGAGGGTGTGTCACAATGGGAAGAAAACGTGCCCGTTGAGTAACACTGTAACTCAACGAAACTTTTTTTTCCCAATAAGCCACACCTGATTACAAAAGTATAAAAATAAAACAGTTTTATTGATGAAAATAAATATACTAAGATAATGAGTACTATTAGATATTGAGTAGATTCAAAGGTTGCCATTGCAGAGAAAAACAGATATTTAAGGTTGCCACGATGAAAATAAATAAAATATGTGTAAAAATGTCCAAATAATTAACTCTTAAAATTTTCAATAATAATTATTAGAAACACATACTCATAGAATAAAATGATAATTCTCTTCAAATAATAAAATGTTTCAAGAATTAACAAATTCATTTAAAATTTGATTAATAAAGTTCATATAATTTTTTTATAATTTTTTTTTAAGAAAACTCTTTTTAGGACTAAGCTCGCCTTTGTACATGTTTTTTGTGTTCACCATTTTGTAAACATTTTGTGTACAATAAAGAATTTAAGAATTTAACTTTAATTAATTAGTGTGACTTAACGCGACATATTTTATTTATTTATTCCCATTCAGTCACCCCTGTGATACAACGCCACTTTTTTTTCCCCGTTGGGTAACAGTGTAACTCAATGGGAAAATAAAAGTCGCAATGTGTAACAGGTGTAACTCAACGAAACTTTTTCGTCCCATTGTGTCACAGTGTGACTGAAAGGGTGTAACTCAACGGGAATAACCCGATATTTTTTTATTATAATACATAGAAAACACCCAGAACACTTAAAATGAATATTTGCAGATCGTACAAACATTTATCCCAAGGCGGGAATCGAACCCGCAACCTCCTGCGTCACAGGCGGACATTCGCCCGCCGCGCCACATCGGTCGCAATTGATGAGACAACGACATGACGGTTGGAAAACGCGAGGAAATACAGCCACATGCATGTCAGCCGAAGGAAGTGAGCGGCGGTACGGCCTTGACATTTGCCTCGTCTGCGAATGTGACTGCCAGTCGCCCGCCAGGAAGCCACGGCAAGATTCTTATGAAGATTCCGATTCTGTAGCATCAGGAGCGGAAACAGGACGGAATTGGGCCATAGATGTCCTTCAATAAGTACCTCAAGCTTTCAAATCTCAACTATAATAGGTAGGTAATAAGGTAAAATGAACCTAGTACAGTAGGTATACGCAATTGGTACCTACCAACCTACCTACCTACCTACCTACCTACCTACTATTGAATAATTGAAAACTCACTATTAGCACCCGCGCAAAGGACGAAGAAACAGGAACACAAAGCCATAACTTTAGCCGGCATCTTGCGTGAGCACTCTACTCAAAGAATATAGTAGGTACTCTCACTCTACTCGTTCTGCAGGATAACGAATGAAGTATACTATCTTTTAATATTGTACCTACAATGAACACGAAAACCTGCGTTCCTTCTTGGTCGTTAGGTGTATGAAAAGCCGCTCGAACATTGTCGTTCCTGAATTATACAGGCAACAAAGTACTTTATACAAAACACTTAAATTTCACGGGTTTGATAATTTACAAAATAAGCACACCGACATATCTAAAATAACTTATTGGAAAGTTTTCTCGATACAGTCAAAGAGAAGAAATAAAAAATATAGAATCACGGAAGATATCCCCTCCGATCTCTTAGTACCTACCAACTTGGTACTACCAAGTACTTACTCGAGATTCTTCGAGTATGTCTAACGGGGGTAGTTAGAGGTACGTCCAGATAGTACATTTGGTACATCATCATCAGCCGTCCACTGCTGGACATAGGCCTTCCCCATACTTTCTAGGAAGAACGATTCCGAGCCCTTTCCATCCATCGACTTCCCGCGGTCCCAACAATGTCGTCAGTCCATCGGGTATTTGGTACCTTCCCACATTTCGAAGTAGGTAGTTAGTATTTCATTAATAAGCCAACAAGCCCCCATGGCCCGTGTTCTGGTTCCAGGCCTGCGTTTCAATTTATCGAAACGCTTCCTGCTGCTCATCAGGTTAGGTTAGTTCTGACGGACATGCAGTTGATAAATGCAATTATTTATAGTGAACTAGCAGCCCATCCCAGTTTCGCACGGGTTTTAGTAAGGATCCCAAATTTTTTATTTTTGAAAATATATTATTTCCTACCCATGATAATTACTTAAAATCAGATTGGCCATCTGCTTGTTCCAGTCACAGAAAAAAACTATTAAGTATAGATTTCTTAGTACATGTAGGTTAGTCATTGAAACTTATATAGGTATAAGCCTGCTGAGAGTCTGGAATCTGATGAACAAAGAGCTATGCAGTTTTAAACGGATTGACGACTAAGAGCGGACAATGAGCCCGCAGTATCGGCCACTTTAGGATTGAAATAAAATCAAAAAGTTCAATGAACATGAGAGCAGATGGTCAAAGGTCTACAAGACGAAGATCGAAGATTGTCATCGGATAAGTATGTTTTTTTTTTTAAACAATACTCACCTTCATCTCTAAAAGCAAGGTAGTTTTGGCATAGACATAAAGACAGAGGCATAGAGATAGAGCCTAAACGTCTAGTCTAATCAGTATTCCACAATAAGTGAGTAGGTAGTTAGTTACGACTCTTACGAGTAGGTAAGTAGCACTCTTGCATAACAATGAGCATGTTAGTTATGATGACGTTTCTGACCAGAATAAATATCGCCTATGTTTTGGTAGATGGACTTCGGCCGTGGGAACATACCAATGATGGTTTCCGCTTGTGCCAAAGCATCCTAGGTAGGTCTTAGAGATAGGTATATGGTGAAAAAGTGGTACCTACAATACTCTCGAAAACGAAACGGTTAGGTAGCAGTTTAGTATTGCACTGTTTCTGTACCTGTCACCGAAAAATATCAAAAAATAAATCGCCCACTTCAGAAAAATATTGTTGCTTGCATGTTAGACAACGACGACACTCATACGAGTAGGTACTAATATAATTATAATTACTTTTACATAGTATTAAATACTAGCAAGCTAGAAGTAAGTATTGGTCATTAGTAATGACCTTATGTTGATATGCTGGAGTTTAAGTCATTACTTAGACTCAAGTATAGCAACGATGATATAGCACTAGATGTCGCAGTATAGGAAGAAGGAACCTAGGTATATAAAGCAAGACAGACTAGATTCTAAAGCTATCAAATCGCGGAACTAAAGTGCGTAGCGCAGTTTGTTCCTTCCGACCACAAAGTGAAAACCAGACATAAGGCGCCATCTGTTTATTTGTCAGCGAACTATGGAAAATATCTTCTCAATAGATGGCGTTCCATAATCTAGTAGATTTTATTAGTATAGAAGATTCACCTAGATTTAAGACGTTTCAAGATGATCCCTGCGATTTTACTGAATAAATGCTTTTGGACTTTGACTTTGAGAAAACTTATAAAAGAGAAAAAAAATAGCTTCAGGCACGGTAGATAAACATCCCCTCGGATCTCATAGTAGTACTTACTCGAGATATTTTAAGGATAACTAATGAGGGTAGTCAGTGGTACATCCAATTAAATTTGGCACATACCTACATTTTGCAGTAGTTGATATTCCATGCGTGACAGGTTGCAAGCCCATCGCCGCTGCTAGAATACTAGCTGATTTCCTCACGATGTTTTCTCTCATCGTTTGAGAGCACTGCAAAGCCAATACATTTTTAGAAATCAATTGGCGTACTACCAGATGCAAACCCACGACCTTAGGATTAGAAGGCGGGGTCACTCCCATTGGACCACCACCAGTACTTACCTACACTTAAGTACTTCTAGTAGTAGTAGGTGCTAGGCTAGCCCGGTAACGCTGTCGGAAATCGCTAGGCGATTATACCAGCATTTTAGTCCGTTCGAAAAAAAAAAAAAGGTGCTAGGTACTTCTACAATACCTACTTATAGCCAAGCTATTAAAAATTCAGCACAGGCAGCAGGTATTCCAAGTAAAAACTGTGGTTGTGACCGGAAGCAATACGAGGGTTCTTGGTATCAGTAGTTACCTACAAAGAGATTTTCACAGGACCCTGCTACGTGATACTACGTTGGTCACAGCTTACTAATAAGTTGTTATGAAGTTAATGTCATTCTTATCATAGAGAAAGAACCTTTGAAACTTATGAACAACTTATGATTTTTCTTTACACCTTGCTGATGTCATAAGCGGATGACCCACCTGATGTTAAGTGGTTACCATCGCCTTTGACTCGTAAGTCACGCTAGTAAGTAACGTGCCCTACGATGCACTGCTCAGCGTCCACCAACCTGAGGCAGGTGTTAAAGCTCGTGTGCCTGTAATTTCACCGCAACCGGAACACAGCAAGCTGCAGAAATAGACTTTTTTTTAAAGGTAGGTACAACTTGCTGTTGGAGCAAACAGATGGCCCACCTGATGTTAAGTGGTAACCATCGCCTATAAAAAAGTATTGCCTCGTAGTTCACGCTTGTTAGGTACGTACCCTACAATGCTCAGCGTGCATCAACCTGAGGCAGGTGAGGTTCGTATGCCTGTAATTTAACCGGCACCCACACTCTTCAAACCGGGACATAGCAAGCTGCTGGGCGGCAGAAATAGGCATGGTGGTAGTAGTTACCGGGCTTCTGGGTATTTTGAGGTTACGCCGAGTTTTTTTAACTGTAGGGAACACGTGAAGCTTAGAATATCGGTACAGCAGGTCTACTCTTACAAACGATAAACGAAGTTTCGTATTGTCGTTTTGAGTTACACTGCGCGGCATGTCAGGCAGCGTCAACTTGACTTTTGACGACTATTAAGTTACCCCGCAGCTTATTACAAAACGACAATACGAAACTTAGTTTATCGTGTCTAAGAGTAGACCTGCAGATGCTATTAATAAGTAGAGCACTGGGGCCAAGTCCTCTTCAATTACACAACAGGATCTACAAACCACAACGACCGATGATGACGACGATTTGACGACCGATGTGGCGCGGCGGGCGAATGTCCGCCTGCGACGCAGGAGGTTGCGGGTTCGATTCCCGCCTTGGGATAAATGTTTGTATGATCTGCAAATATTTATTTCGGGTGTTCTGGGTATTTTCTATGTATAATAAAAACATTTATGTATGTAATGTATATCAGTCATCTAGTACCCATAACACAAGCTCTGCTTAGCTTGGGGCTAGATGATGCTGTGTGGATTGTCCACCAATAAAATAAAAAAAATAAAAATAAAATAACAACCCCATTAGGATTCCGTGGGCAGACAAGGATCTGATTTGAGTTCCGTACATAGTTATTATTCAAATTTGGCAGAATGCCCATCGCGGTGTCAGCGACCGCAGAGCTTACGTCATCATGGGGGATCAAAGACCCTTTGGGCTGGACTTGACTAGGAAGTAGGTGTAGGTAGATCGATAGTAAATATGCCTTTATATATTTAGAATAGTATTTACCTGTAATACATTGTTGTGGACCTCTGCCTGGAATGCCTGGAATACTACTTCTAGATGAAGTAGGGTTGCCCAGCGCCTATACAATCTTCGCAGTCTGTCAGGAAATAGTGTCAGTAAATTATTATTTATTACAATTGTACGAGTATCATTTACGAAATAATATGAAAAAGAGAGGTAGGCCAACTGAGCATATTTTTAATTCGAATCCACGCATCATGTACCAAGTGTTTCTTTTTATGGTTGGGGTCAAGGATTCCATAATAATACTCTCAGTTTCATGAAATTTAATGAATTCTAACACTTTTTCGTTGCTCCACTTCAGTGTCAAAAATTAAATGCACGTCCGTCTCGCTTCAAAGTCTGGACGACACTGAAATGAAATGACGTAGATGTAGCCACCTAAGCGAATATTGGTGCGACAAATTCCTTTGATTCGCGCCAGTTTACCGACAGCTCCCCGATACTACATCGTCTTATCGCCCGAATACTACGCGATGACACGATGAACCCGGCCACATTTATCGCGTTAACACGAATATTCGCCATAGCCCGCTAATGTAGCCAAAGCATAAGTAATTACCTACTTAAATTAAGTGCATTAAATATTTTTCTCTTTGTAAAGGGCTCATTTAGGGAAGTACCTACTACTTACCACCTTACCAGTTTCTGCCTCCAAGCAGGGATGCTCGCATTGCTGTGTTCTGGCTTGAAAGGTGTGGGTGCCGGTGAAATCACAGGCACATGAGGCTTACCACCAGTATGTTTCAAGTTGGTGGACACAGGGTAGTACCCTGTAGGGCACGTACCTAACGTGCGTGACGTACAAGGCAATGCTTTGTTATAGGTGATGGTTACCACTTAATATCCCCCATCGGGTGGGTCATACGCTTGTTCCACCAGCTCGTATCTGGTGGATAGGTTATCAGAATCTGATCAGAAGCGGGATTAAGTCACATTACGTCACGTTACCGGCCTAAACAAGTCCAATGCTGGACATAGGCTTTCCCAATTTCGGGGCGTTTGTCGTAGACAAAACGGATGGGTATCCGTAGTGTCGGCTTTTAGTACACACTAGGCATGCTGCTGCCCATCTGTTCCCTTATTCTAAACTGGTCTTCCACGGTCAATCAAGTCAAGGCACCTACATACGGCTTCTTTAAATTCTGTTCCAACGATTCCAGCAATAAACTCATTGGAAGCACATACAGACAGACATAATGACAATCAACAATGATAAACGACAAAAGTTCCGGTGCATTCGTGGAAAAGTCCATTTTCATGCGCTGGCGCACGTGTCTCAAGGTGTTTAGAGAGGGGCGGTCAAAGAAATGGGAGGGAGGGGAGGAAAGGCCACCAGAAGTCTTTGACCGTACATGCGTCGCCGTGCATAAGCAGACAGTTTTTGTATTCAAAAGACATCGTAGACTCCCCAACTAGCGAATCGCAAGAATCTATTCATGTAAGTAGGCACGGTACACTAGTAAAACAATTGTATGTTTTTTTTCATTGTAAGTTTGATGAGTAAAATGCGCGGTCTTTGAATCGTGGCATAATAATATCAAGTAGGTACCTACCTAAGTATATACTTACCTACCTAATGCCGACATAGACAATTTGCCGAAAAATATTTTTTAGAAATACAAAAACTTACAAAGATATGATACACACGTGGTGAGTACCAACATTATGCAGAGTACTTTTGTATAAACTGAAAAATAGATACAAGTGTGACAATTGGTGCGCTGGGCTGGTTTTCAGTCATTGGCAATATTTATTTATTTGAACCATGCTTAAAAAAAAGAAAGAAGTAATTGGGAAATCCTGCGAGTTCTGGCAAATTTTAACGGTAGAGCGCAGCCGAAAGAAAAGAAATAGCATGACGGTAGGCATCCTCTCAGATCTCGAGATAGGGGTGTCTGAGGGAGGTAGACGAATGTGCCTGTAATTTCACTGGCAACCACTACACCCTTCACAGCGGAACACGCTACGCTGCTTGGCTGGCGGCAGAAATAGGCATGATAGTAGCACTTTCACAGACGAGCCCTACACTAATGAACTCTACTACTACTAGAAAAAGGTTATAGGGTGAGATTCAGATCTAATCTTTCGTTTTGTAATCTAATGCGGGGCAACTCGGTAGCCGTCAAAAGTAGACTAGCTGCAGCATTTCTCTCTGGAAAAAAGAATATAAGAGATATAAATCCTAGGTTAGGTACCTATCATTATAATATAATATAGTATAGTTGGTATGGCACGTAGTGTAAACTCAAAACGGCAATACGAAACTTCGTTTATCGTTTCTAAGATAAGACCTGCTGAGGTACTGGGCAGACCAGTAATCTAGGTAGGCATCATTGGTGCCGAGGCGAGGTATTCCAGCTAAGCAATGAAGCATTGCATCAGTATGCGTCGTCAGGGTGCCATGCTTCCTGTTGGCCGCGTTCCCGCAAGCTATGGTAATTTAATATACAATACGACAGTGGAATTGTACTCGGTAGGTAACTTGGAAAAACCACTAAATAGCCATTGTATTTCAAAACTTCTAATTTGAAAGCTGGTAGCGTAGATACTTAGGTACTTACTTTTCTTAGAATACGTACGAGACTCGAGGGGTTATTTTTAAATGAATTGGTGAAGTAGGCAAAGCACTTGCAAGCCCATAAAATCTTTGGATACGTTGACGTCGTTGTCATCGACGACCGACCGATGTAGCGCGGCGGGCGAATGTCCTTCTACGACGCAGGAGGTTGCGAGTTCGATTCCCGCCTTGGGATTAATGTTTGTACAATCTGCAAATATTTATTCCGGGTGTTCTGGGTGTGTTTTATGTATAATAAAAAATATCTATGTATGTAATGTATTGTATTAAGTATATCAGTCATCTAGTAGGTAGGTACTTGTGTTTTAGTGTATATACCTAATGCAATAGATTTAATTAATAAATAAATTGCCAGATTTAACCATCAACAGCTATGTATGCCTACGTTAGTCTCATTACCTACATTATTATGTGAAATAAATGTAAATCTTCGTTCCTCGTGGGTTTAAGGGCCTGTCTCCATTGGGTAACTCGACGACGCAATTCGCTACCTATTTCATTTAACCGCAACATAGCAACCTTTCCGCTGACGCAACTTGCGGGCCATCAAGTGTACCATCACTGGTACACTTGATGACTAAGCAATTAAATGTAAGTTGAAGTGTGAACTATGACGTGTTTAGTACATAAGTCAAAAATCAAAATTGCAAGCATTTAAAGATACCAAGTCAAAGTCAAAAAGTATATTTTCATCCCACCATCTCGGAAAGAGTATTTTAAATCTACAATATCTGAGTGGAAAAGCCGTTTTTATTCTCTAGAGGATAAAGTAAATTGAATTTAGAGCATCGTGTGCACTAAGTTTGTGAATTAAAAAAAACATTAAACCTATTTACTGCTACCTCTATGGTGCCGAATATATTATACAACTTTTTTTTAATTTGTTAAAAACTCAGACTCGGAACCTTCTTGGTGTTCTTTTTTCAATTTGCTTTGTACGCGGTTCTTTACATTTCCTCGCTGAGGTGGAATGAAAAGTTACGTGTTGCACTCGAGTGCAAAGATTTTTCACCTCGTGCTCTTTTGATTCCCTCGCTAACGCTCAGGATTCTAATTTTGAATCCTTCGATTGCTCGGTCATCAAAATTGAACACGCGGTTAAAAAGCAACTTTGCACTCTTGTATAACAAATAACTATTTATTAGCATCCGAATAAAAAGTAAACTTACTTATTTTGAACAGAACAGAACTCGATTGGTATTTTTATCGTACCGGGCTTTTTACGATAGGAGATCCTATGTACAGTAGTGGACTTACTATCAGGTTCCTGACGACAATGATGATTTTATTGGCCAAATGGTTCAATAATAGAATATAGTAGGTAGGTAAAAAAAGGAGGATAGAATGGTTTTCAAACTTTGAATCCAGGTTTCATTATATAACTCATCTTTCTCACATCATCCCTTAGTGCCATTCTCTCACTCCTGTTAGTGGCCACGTGAACGCGGAATTTATAAAAATACAAGCGAAGCCAGTGGTTTTGGCTATGCGTTGTCTATAAGTCAGTCAGACAGTCAGTCAGTCAGGGCTAAGATTCATAGAATTGGTATACCTACCTACTTAGATATAGGGTAGGCCCGCTTGCACAACATTCTGATATAATTTTATTTACCTAATCACGTTTACCAAAACAAACATGTTTAGTAAACTTAAACGTAATAGCGACTTAACCCATAACACAAGCTCTGCTTAGCTTGGGGCTAGATGATGCTGTGTGGGTTGTCCAGCATTATTTATTTATTTATTTATTTATTAATTCTCCTTGTTTATTGTAAGTACCTACTTACCTACCTAATTAAATTGCAATTAGCTTCCATAAGCATAGTGATCATAAATTTGTTGGTGACTAATAGAACCATCCCTTTTTCAGCTTGTGACACCTTGTGTTGGAATTCGGAGCTGTTAATTCCAATCCACGTTCCACTGTCTTATTTAAAAACAATACGCACTTGTTGACATAATCGTAAAGCCATATTGGGCAAAAATACTTGTAAGTGTGTTGAACAATGGAGTTAACAGTAAAGTTGTGGAGTGTGTGGTAGTTTGTACAGAGCTGTTTCTTATTCCGCTCGGATACGGGCGGCGGTGGTACAGCCTAGAGGAGACAGCTCCTCCATTCTACACTTGAAACAAAGGATGTAAGACAGGCCTTTACATGACTACCTATGTATCTCATAATTTTTAAAGATGATGTGCTGTTATCTAGGACATGATTAGGTACCTGCTTACATCACAATACTAATGCAACCTATCGATTAATGTAGCCTCTTCCACTCATTTCCGCCATTTTGACAGGTTCAACAATCGAACTTCAAAGCTCAGTTCATAGTAAGTTTTATGGCTTCAACGCTAGGTACCTATTATGTTGAAGGTTTGATTCGATCCCCATCAAGAACAAACATTTGTGTGAGGATCATAATAAGTATTTCATTTCATTTTATTTGTTCATATAAAAAAATTAATTTTGACATAAGTAGGTAGGTACATTTTGTTAGGATCGCGGGAAGTCGATGGATGGAAAGGGCTCAAAATCGTTCTTCCTGGAAACGTATGAGGGAGGCCTATGTCCAGCAGTGGCAGCAGTAGGTACAGGATGTTAATGATGATTTTACTGGGTGCACTAAGACCACTTCCGAGTAAATATTTATTTCATTATATAGATGACCAAGCTATTCCCTAATGCACTGTGACACTGGTACTGTCATAGGACGGTGCATTGTAATTCAGATTGGATGTCGAAACGCACGGGTCGGTATGTGGCAATGCGGATGCTAAGAGCTTTTATTAAAGCTTTTGTTTAAAAATAATATGACTATTCTGCTAGGTAGGTAGCTAATTTTTATAGTTAGGTCTATCCCTACTGGATATACAAGGCCTCCTTTATGTCAGGAAAGGTTTTTACCACGCTGAGCTGGATTGGTGACCGCAGTATTGATGCTAAGTCTTCGAGCGCTTGGTTAACCCAACCTAATTACCTATCTACCTAGGTTACCTACTCCAAAAAAAAATATTTACTACTAATGCCCATCCCCTAATAGGGCGTTCCCTTATTCTCCTATAGCAGGGCCACTACGGACCATGTGACACCACACAGAGAAGAAATAAGTGATAGCAAATCAAGTAGGATAGGTACAAAGGAGATAGACTGAGCAGTGAGTAGGTAGGTACCTACCTGTTGCTATGCTATGCTACTTAAGGGAAAAGGGGACACTAAATATTACCTACAAATAAATAAAAACTCGTTCATAGATGAGTAACACACCAAAAGAAACGGCACTTTTCACGACCCCCAATCCCAAGGTACCAAGTAGGTAAGCACCGGTAGGTTAAATAAGTTCATTTACTTACCTACTTAATTTAAGGTTGTACCTACCTACCTACTCATAAATAATTGGTAAGTATTTCCCTAAAATAAGAAACATTTAGAAAGCATAAAAGTGACAATCACCCATAAACACCTAATTTTATGGCGCACGAATGAAAAACGGCGCGCCTTTGAAATATTTTTTTTCTGTGATGTTAGATGGTGCATGGGCGGACTCGCCATTCTTCCTGACTGAATTTATACGTTTTTACTCCGGCAGGCTATAAAAACCGGTTTTATAGGCCGCGAGACGTTTACTGTTTCATAAAGTGACGGGGTATACCTATATTACCTACTTCGTATGCGGAAGATGCCTAAAAACGGGATTTCCGTGAAACGATTTACCAAGGTACCTAGGGTCTTTTTAACTTAGTCTTATCCGCATTATGTACAAGTAATATAAGGACGTTAAATAATACACAAAATAAGCAGGTGAGTCACGTGCCACGAAATAGGTACCTACTAGCACTATACCTACCGGCTAACTGACTATGCCTCCTCACTATGTTTTCCTTCACCGTTTGAGAGCACCAGTAAATTTTTCGAACAGAAAAAATCAGAGGCAGGACATGACTGGACTCGAACCCACGAAGGCGTGGTCACAAATTACCAGTCTTCAAAATAGACTACAGCATATCAATAAAAAAAATACTAAGGCTTAATTAATTAATGTAATTAAAGAAAATACAGAAAAAAATCATTCATTTTATGATTTTATCAAATAATAATAACCAAGCTAAGAGAGCTTGTGTTATGGATATTAGGTGACTAATAATTAATACAATACGATACATGGATTGATATTTATTATTATGCATAGAAAATACCCAGAACATCCGGACTAAATATTTGCAGATCATACAAGCATTTATCCCAAGGCGGGAATCGAACCCGCTACCTCCTGCGTCACAGGCAGGTTCGTCAAAATAATGGCAATTCGTTAGGGCAACGTGGTGGAGGTGACTTTACTAAAATAAATACTTATTTAGTTTTCTCGCTGTGATAAAATGCGAAACACTTTCCACCCAGGGTTTTTTCGGTCTTTTCATTTTGGTTCCTGCAAGTCTATTAGGTTTCTTCTATCCCCTGATTGTATAACTTCAGTTGCTATCAAACTCCTGTTGCAACAGAAATTTGCTAGCAACAAAACTTACACGGATTTACACAATGTTGAATTCAAAAAACGCCTGATTAATGCACTTTAATTAGCATCGTGTTGAACCGGTTTTAGCTAGTTTTTTTTTTTTTGTGGCATCTGTCCGTCTTGCGGACAATTTTATTTTGCCAATGTCAAGTGGGTTGAATAAATTCTTTTTAGTCAAGTCGAGTCGGTAAAAAAAGTAAAGTTAGCCCCGTCATCGGTTTTGAAGAAAAAGATGGCGTTTTTCTTCAAAACCAAAGGGAAACATTTTCGTTCAAATCAGGATGCCTCATAACACACTTTCATTTCAAAATTGTTCACACTTGTGCTAAGACCTCAAGTAATGATGGTTAAAATACCACCAAAATTACCCATCAGAACTTGAAATAGCACTAGAAAAACAATTAAAATTTAAAATGTTGCGTCCAAAGATGACAGAAAACGAATCCCTTAGCTACAGTTGTAAACTGTCTGTTGTAAATTGTTGTTTTCTGTCACTGTCACTTATTTGATTTCGCTGTCATCAGTCAAACAAACTCGACCGATAAAGCTTTTGGTTTGATTTGAATTCTGTTTTCATAAATTGTTTATAAATTCGGTTTGTCCGAAAGATACAATGCAAAGCACCATCAAGGAGCTTTTAGATGCTTTAGGGTAAGATCATTTTTCGTTTAACGTTCCGATATCATCCAGAAATATGCGATCTATCAGAGTTATCGGTTCACTGCAGTCGGGTGATGTACCAACTGCTAATGTATTTCTATTGTATTTCTTGTTTACAGCTGTAGTTTAGACGCTGACACAGTTTTCGAATACATTCAGAACGATCCTAACTACGGCAACAGCAGCTTACCTTCCAAACAAGTGAATGAATACGCACAGAGGCTAGCACTGAAAGCTTCCAATTCTAAGACTTTTCTGAAAAAGTATGATGATCTGAAGAACAAAAAGTAAGTACCTACTCATTATATGCTAATCCAGCTTCAAGCCACACCACTATTTTAACCACTTTCAATAAAAGTAGTTGAAGATTTTATGTAACTAAGAAGGTACTAAAATACTATAGAACAGCATATACCTACGCGAAGGTAACCTCTTCTATTTACGGATACCTGTTTGACCCTCTATTCATAACCTTTTCAGCACAGAAAACTTATCGGATCTAATAGTGTTGTTCTACAAATTGGTCTGTGATGAAAAGAGGTCTAAGTTAAGCAAACCAAAGGTAGCCCCAAAGCCTGTTTTGGGAGACAATAAACATCAAATCACCAAGGATGACCTACCGCAGGTAATATTATGATTTCATTTTATAGATGAAGATGGTTCTGCTATGGAATTTGACCAAACTCAAAGGGCATAATATTCATGAGAGTCCTAAGGATTAAAAAGCTTTTAGTTTTAAAGCTAGGTGAATCTTGATGCCAATTCCATGCAACTAATCTTAGAAGGATACACCAACACTACTATCCTATTAATATTCCTAATGGTCCAAGGGTGGGTTTCTGCCCATCCCTTGGCAACTAGGGGCATCTCCTGAATGCATAGGATTTAAATTACATTTTGTTCTTTTATATACATATCCATTAAATACATATATTCTTTTATATCTATAATTACACTTGAGAACTAACTAGTCTTCTAGGTTTGGTTGCCAAAGTGAAAAGCTGTTTGTTATGATACTGAAAGAGAGTTGTAGTGTTATATGTAAAGTTACTGGTAATAAGATCAAAGATTACCTTTACTTGTTTGATATTTACTACAAACCTTCATGCTGAATGTGAATACACAACACAAATACACAAATGTAATCCTAATGCAAAGTACACATGTCATTCAATATTTTGTTACCTTTTCCATGGTTGCGTTTTCAGCTGCATTGTTGCAGCAGTATAAAAGATTCCATGCATTGTACAAAATGTAATAAATAACACACATCATAATTCACACCAATAATGAATAAAAAACTAGGAAGGCATCAAAGTGAACTCATTCAACACTAACATTGTATTGATAAAATAGGTAGCTTGGTTTCACGTCACTTAGCAACATATAATAAAATTATTATTAAATGTTTGGATGAAAGAACTTAAGTCTTTGTTTAAGTTAAGACTTTAGTTTTTGTCTACTATAATGGAGGGCTTAAGCAGTGAGAGTTCCCTACATGCTTGGGGCTTATACTGTGTGGACACAATTAACCAATTAGTATGTAGGCCAGTTGTTGCTGAAGATGACAAGGTATTTTTGACACAGGCATTATGTAACTCACTCACTGCAAAGTAGAAGCTCTTATTCAAACTCACTTTCATTTTATTCACATAGGTACTTAACTGAATTTAGGTCATGTTTAAATTGTTAGAGTAATTCAGTCAGTAACATCTCAGCAGTCCCATTTATTAAAAAGAATATATATTTACTAATAAAATCTGTATAGTGGATGTGGTAAGTGGCGGGTAAGGGTTTGGTGCAAAAGATGGGCAGCAACATCTTAGTAAAATTTGTATCTGTATGGTGAATCTGTCAAAAGTGGTAAATACAGCAAACCCCTAAAGAAGAACCCTCTATGGAAGAGGTCTATGTCCAGCAATGAACTCATTTTGTCAGGCTGATGATGATGATTTTTATAATTAGTGGGATAGGACTGGTTGACCTGCCTGGATTCAATTAAGAAATTGTAAATGTTGATTTATTATAACTCTTGTAATATATTATGTACATATTATCATAATTTTCCTTCCCTTATCCCACATTATGTGGGGTCAGCACAACATGTTCTCTTTTTCCACTCCCTTCTATCAGCTGTCATATCTGTACTAACTCCTTTCTTATCATCTTTTACACAGTTCATCCATCTTTTCATTGATCTACCTCAAATGTAAATTTATATATTTACAGATAAAAGACAAACTATTGAAAGCTGTAGACGAAAGTAAGAAATTGGTGATGAAATCCTTTGAAGAGAAGGAGGCTAAGATCAGGCCCAACTGGTACAGCAGTTTGGACTTACCTAACTGGCAGAAGGATCATCCTGCCATGTCGTGGGACTTCCCGAAGGAACCACTGCCTATTGTTGCTTCTTTGGGTAAGTAGGTAGAATTTTCGCTTGCGTCGAGGGCTTTGTTACAAAATACATCAGTTAATAACAATCAAGCACTAGAGAGATGCAAAATTTGAAGTTGCATCTTTATTGGTTATCTCGAAAACTTGGACAGTGTTAGATCAATTTTATCCATATACTTTGACTAATATTGATATGACTAATACTTTGACTTGGCGAGAAAATGATATTTTTTTCTTAAGTTTTTAGTATTCCGACATATTAAATCTGTAGGTAGGTAAATTAACGCTTACAGGGCAGACTAAAAGAAAACCAACAAATGAAAAAAAAATATTCATTATCGTTATGCATGGTGACAGAGTAAAACAATAAAAAAACAACAAAAAAGGCATATAGGTTAATTAACTACATAAAACTACATCCCAATATTTATTTGACACTGTTTTAATTTCAGCTGGAATACCAATTGTCTCACAAGAGAACATCATCATAGATGAACTCCTGTACGTCTTCTCTGGCATTCCCGGAAACTACATAGTTCACCAACCAGTAAAAGACACATTCGACCCTCGGACATTCCACATCTCCGAAGAATTGGACGATGCCTTGAAACAGATTGTCCAGCAAATGTTGCCACTGGCATCCAACTACTCGATAGTGAGGAGGTTTATTGAGCATTGTAATATGTGGTCGGGGCAAGTGCTTCAAGCTTTGGTGGCAGCCATTGAAGTACTGCTCAAGGATTACTATGTGAGTATGTTTTAATGTATGTTTTAGTAGTAGAGCTCTTAGTGAAGGGCTCGTCCGGGCAAGTACTACCACTATGCCTATTTCTGCCGCAGCATTGCTGTGTTCAGGTTTGAAGGGTGTAGGGTCACTGGCATTGCGCACAAAAATATCCATTTATGTATGACTGGACTCGACCCCACAACCTTAAGATCACTCACTCTCAATCCCGATGGAGTCACTCCTACTATCCGGTGCTCACTGCCACTGGCAGCAAGAATACCGATAATTTAACGACCGATGTTGCACGGCGGGCGAGTGTCCACCTGCGACGCAGAAGGTTGTGGGTTCGATTCCCGCCTTGGGATAAATGTTTGTATGATCTGCAAATATTTATTCTGGTGTTCTGGGTATTTTCTAAGTATAATAAAAAATATCTATGTATGTAATATTGTATTGTATTAAGTATATCAGTCAACTAGTACCCATAACACAAGCTCTGCTTAGCTTGGGGCTAGATGATGCTGTGTGGATTGTCCAACATTATTTGTTATTATTATTATTGATATCTTTTTATTGAATTTCAGACAATGCTAGCTCAGTTAGAGACAGAGCATATGACAGGAAGTCTTTCTCTACAGAAGCTGTGGTACTTTATCTTGCCAACCATGCACACGATGCAAATTCTTGCCGCTATCGTCACTAATATTGGAAAGGTATGCTCACTAGCGTGCGCCCTAAGGGGTCAGACATAGACAATGTTCATTCGCTTCGAGCGATTCTTTTTCTACATTTGTTGGCGCACTATACCTATATTATTATAATTAAAATTAAACAGCATCACGACTTTAATCCCCAAGCATGGTAGATATCCTCTCCGATCGCTTAGTGCCGAGTTTCTTCGAGGATGTTTGAAGGTTACATATTTACATTATTTTGAACATATGTATCTTACAAGATACATATTTTAAACACCTTGGGTGCTTACAACAATATGATAATTCGAACTGCGTATATCCAATTGCTTTTATGTTTTTCAGATAATTCTGACAACTCTTAGACGCTCATATCAATTTGACGTTGACTGTACCAAATGTAGTATCTGGACATAGCTCTGACTCTACCTCCTTTAGACATCCTCGAAGAATCTCGAGCGCTTGGGTATTAAAATCGTGATGCTATTTTTTTTTTCTATAATTTTTGCGCTAATCTAACAACCAATATATTTGCTGATGAAGTGGAATTACAAAATCCACAGCTGATGGGATTTGATCTCGCGACCTCGGAATAGCAGTCGGGGTCGTTAGCCCCTACACCACCAGTGCTACGTAGCAGCTTGTTGAAATAACCGCCTGTGTTTCAGAGCGAATCGCGCGGAGGAGCGGTTCTAACCGTTCTGCACGACAAAACCAATACGTTGATGGGAGATGGAAGAGCACAAGAGATATCTCTCTTTCTTACTGAGCGAGCATGCCGACCCTATCTCAGTGTGCTGGACCAGTGGATACATAGAGGGACTATTGTTGATCCTTTTCAGGTATTTGATATTCATTTTATAAACAAAAATTTAGTCGTCATCGGCCTGAAAGCTCACTGCTGGACATAGGCCTCCTGTATTTGTAAGGGTTTTTTTATACAACTTGCTGATGAAACAAGCAGTTAACCTGATGTTAAGTGGTTACCATCGGTTATAACAAAGTATTACCTCACGCTCGTTAGGGACATGCCCAACGATGCACTGCTCGGCGTCCATCAACCTTAGACATACAGGTATTAAGCCTCATGTGCCTGTAACTTCACCAGCACCCACACCCTTCACACCGGAACACAGCAAGCTGCTTGGTGGCAGAAATAGGCATGGTGGTAGTATTTCCTCGGACGAGTCAAACGATAAAAATCAATCTATCTATAGAATCTTTGTCCTGACTGACCGGTATATAGACAATGCACAGCCTAAACCACTGCTAGTAGAGACTTGAAATTTAGAGTATATTCGTCATATTGAAGACTAGTATTACACGGGTATTTATCGCGTATTACCTTTTTTATTTATTTTCCCGACGTTTCGACTATGTTGCAATAGCCGTGGTCGCGGGCAGACTCGCTCACCGCCCGCGACCACGGCTATTGCAACATAGTCGAAACGTCGGGAAAATAAATAAAAAAGGTAATACGCGATAAATACCCGTGTAATATAAGTCTTCAATATGTGTTCCGATCGCGAAAGTTTAAAAAATACTATATTCGTCATGATGCATAGATGTGTACTAAGAAAGGAATTCCCAAAACTCAACCTCTAAACGTGTACAGCGGAGTTTAAGTTTGTATAAAAATAGCTTCACACGGGCGAAGTCGCACGCGTTTCAAAGTCAAAGTCAAAAAGCATTTATTCAGTAATATCCGCAGGGATCATCTTGAAACGTCTTAAATCTAGGTGAATCTAAGCGCCAGTTCTTCGCGACCAAGCCTAGAAGAAAATTTCGCTTCTTAAATCATAAAGAAAGAAAGAAAAGAAAACATATTTATTTGCTGACTCTGACACAACACAAAACAATATATAAAATAACAACAAAAGGGGCCAAGCAAGAGTCGCAAAACGGTCCCTAACTCAGCATGAAGTTAGTTGACGTTTACAGTCAACTAACGCTGGTCTTCCGTTAGAGTCGTGTAGGCAATGCCACGGACAACCTTCACATATCAGTGAAACATTACAAATGAGAGTATAAAATAAAAAATAAAATAAAAATAAAACAAAGTAAAAGATAAATACAAAATGCCAAAGTAGTCTACATAAAAAAAAAACAAAAAACCAAAACATCTACAGCAATGGCCACACTTGCTAGTCAAAAAAAAAAAACACTTTGAAACACTTTGAAACGTCATAAAATATGGTGAATCTTTGCACAAGTTCCACACGAACAAGCATGGATCAATAAGAAAGAAAGTTATATATAATTTTTGATATAATTTCTCTTACACACAACTCTTATTTCCAGGAGTTTATGATAGAAGACAACGAGTTGATCAACAAGGAAGAATTACCTGTGGACTACTCGGCCGATTACTGGGAGAAGCGGTACAGCGTCCAAAGGGATAGGGTGCCGAAGTTTCTAGATAAATTTACAGATATCATTCTGCGGACGGGGAAATATTTGAACGTCATCAGCCAATGTGGTGAGTCCGTCCGTCCGTCCGTCCGTCTGTCACCAGGCTGTATCTCATGAACCGTGACAGTTGGAGTGTTGAAATTTTCACAGATGAATGTATTTCTGTTGTCGCTATAACAACAAATACTAAAAAACAATGAAATAAATATTTAAGGGGGCTCTCATACAACAAACGTGATTTCTATGCCGTTTTCATTATATATACATAATATAACTTTTTAAACTATCATGGTTTTGATCAATATTTTGGATAGAAACGGGATATTTACCATGATTTTTGAGTTTGATTGTTTCCCGATATTTCGGCACAGTTGCATGCGCCATGATCACGGGTCGAACAACAAACGGGGAACGGGGGAAACAATCAAACTCAAAAATCATGGTAAATATCCCGTTTCTATCCAAAATATATACATAATGGTACGGAGCCTTTCGTGCGCGAGTACAACTCGTATTTGGCCGGTTTTTATTTATAATTTACTATTATCGGCTTTATTACAGGTAAACCCATAACAAAAACGAACACCGAAGAGATAAAATATTCGCTCCGGGAGCAAAACTACGGCGCTATCATCCAAAAAGGTTACGCTTTCGCCAGCAAATCTTTATTGGAGCTTCTTCTAAAAGAGTATGATTTGATGGGACGTCTCAAATCTGTGAAGAACTATTTTCTGATGAGTCAAGGGGACTTTATAGTGCAGTTTATGGACGCTACCGAACAAGAGCTATCAAAGAAGATTGATGATATAATACCGTCGAAGTTGGAGTCTTTACTGGGATTATGCTTGAGGTATTTTTTCAAAATAATGTTATAACCGGTGGTCTAGTGGGAACGGCCCCTTAAGATTAGACCTAAGTTTGTAGGTTCGAATCTGGTCGTGCACCAATATATTTTTTTATTTGATTAAATTATGTGCTCAATGCTAGCTCTCAAACGGTTGAAGGAACACATCTCGAGGAAACCCGTGGCAGAGTTAGCGCTTGTCGTTCCTGTGTCGTAGTTGACTAAGCCGTGAGGGTAGAATAGGTGCTGGGCAAGCTTACTCCATCTAAAATCCCAGGCAATACCGCGTCCCGTAAATAGAGGCACAATTGAAAAAGTTTGACGATGAATCACAGTCATCCACAACAGAAGCTTTCTTCTTCTTCTTTTCATGACAGCATCGCAGCAGCTTTTCATAACGGACAAATGCCGTAAAGAAAAGAAACTTTTTTCTTCTTAGAAAAGAAAATAGCATCACAACTTTAGCCCCCAAGCAAGGATATCCCCTTTGGTCTTCTTCGTGTCGATGATATAAACTTTATATACTACTAGCGGCCGCTCGCAGCTTCGCCTGCGTGGCAGTTTTTCCTCGTTCCCGTTATTTTTTCGGGATAAAATCATAGTAGCTTTCTGCATGCAAAGTCTCAGCCCGATCGGTTTAAAATTGACAAAGTTTTATACAAACTTTCATCGCCTATTTTATCCCCTTAGAATTAATCAAAATCATTTCTTAGCGGATGCCTACGTCATAACATCTACCTGCATGCCAAATTTCAGCCCGATCCGTCCAGTGGTTTGGGCTGTGCGTTGATAGATCACTATGTCAGTCAGTCACCTTTGAGTTATATATATTTAGATACATTTTGTTTGTATTCCAGGCTGTCCGCCGCCAGCCATGATCCTTACAACGAGGATATGCGTGTAGAACTCCTACCTTATGACTTGCAGTTCCAGATGTTCAAGATTCTATCCATAGACACTGAGGATGAAAAAGGTATTAAAACATGTTATCCATCTATACTATAACTAGCGAAACGCGCGTGACAGAATTTGTATAGTAGTCTAATTATTCACTTAATGATATTACCCAAAAGTGCACTAATTTTAGTGCTAGAATAAAATATTGCTATCTCAAGAAGGTACTTTTGAAAATACCGCTCCATAACCTAAATCTGTTACAAGAACTTGTTATTGGTCTATATGGATGGATAGACCAACAACTTACTATTCATCTGTCAGGATGTATGAAATAATTAGCTATGGGAACACTAGACCTATTTTTCTATGACTTGTGGGTAGATTATACTTTCAAGGACCTGCCTATATTTAGGTTATGCAAATACTTTATGAATAAAGATATCAGAAGCCTTTAGTACTTAGTAATTTATTAATTACCCACTAACACATTAACACAATAAAATAAGCAGTTCAAACACAATAAGTCAGTAGGTACTAGGTATAGATAAGCAACCAGAAATAACATCATACCTTGTCTCTCGTTAGCACATAGTTTACTCGATCTCGAAGATAATTATACTGAACTTCACTTGTATAAAACACTATTACAATATTACTGTATAAGTCTATCCTTCTATTTCACAATTACTGTCTGTTCAAGACTGTTCTGTAGACTCCTGTAGACTGTCTGTAGACTGTTGTAGACTGTCTCTCAATATGTTTTACATTTCAATTTATACCCTCTGAGGGTCGTAAAATCTTGGACCAATCACAGACAAGGAAATATTAAACCAAAATATCTTGACTTAATAGCAATAACCACAGTATTTGCTGTTGTTAAACTCTTTTGAAACCATATAGATGGCTTATGAAAGTATTTAGAACCACTAAATCCTATTATTTAAGGCAATATTTCCCAATTCTGTTTTGGACCAATCACAAGTGTTCAAAGATTATCGTATTAAATAGACAGTTATAACATAATACATTTTAACAGAACCTTTTTAAAAGTTACTTTATGAATTATACTATTTTCGTATCAATTTATAATTAATTTTTTTTTTTTTAATGCTGGACAATCCACACAGCGTCATCTAGCCCCAAGCTAAGCAGAGCTTGTGTTATGGGTACTAGATGACTGATATACTTAATACAATACTATATTACATACATAGATATTTTTTATTATACATAGAGAATACCCAGAACACCCGGAATAAATATTTGCAGATCGTACAAACATTTATCCCAAGGCGGGAATCGAACCCGCAACCTCTGCATCGCAGGCGGACATTCGCCCGCCGCGCCACATCGGTCGTCAAAAAATAATATTCTCAGAATAAAGTCAGACATAAATAATACTTCAAACACTACAATAACAAACAAGGCAAGGTAGCCATTTTTATACTCAAATATCTTATATCGCATAATGAACCTTAATGTTATTTGCATGAGCCATTATAAACTAAACCGTTGTTTATAATTTACACTGTTACCACAACAATGTATTATTTACTTATTTCGATGTTTATAGTTCTTTCATTCTAAAACATGCTCTTGGGTTGCCATGATAATATACTTTTAACATTGATATTCTTAACTATAATCTGTCACGGCCAGACTGACAGTACTGCGTCCCGAAGTACATAGGAAATTATATTTATACAAGAGCCCTTAATATAATAACACTAGTACATTATATTATCTAAAAAGATCACCGTATAATCTGAAGACTTTAAAGTAAGTTTACACTTGTTCCAACCCTATCCGGCCCATCTCGAGTAAAAGAACAAGCAAGAAACCTCGGTGGGGTAATTTCTTTTCGCGACTACCTAAGCGATCTCTTTTACAATTATATTTTTATAAGTAAATTAATAAACAGGTACTTCATTAAAAATACAATCGCTCGGGCATACTGACCCAAAATAAAAATAGAGCCAAAAGAGTAGTTAAGTGGCAAAGTTTTAAAAGTAAAAAAAAATTGTGTAAATATTTTGCTCGCAAAGTACCTATTTACTGATTTTTAAAACTAACTGGCTCAGTATCAGATAATTTACAGTGTTCAATTCTAATCCATATTCTTATCCGCTTCCCTATCCATGTTTCTAACCACATTCCTATCCTCATCACTATCCGCGTCCTTATCCGCATAACTAACCGTTCAATTTTAATCCATATTCTTATCCAAGTTACTATCTGCATTCCTATCCACGTTCCTAACCGCATCCCTATCCGCATCCCTATCCGCGTCCCTATCCGCGTCCCTATCCGCATCCCTACCCGCATCCCTATCCGCATCATCCCTATCCGCGTCCCTATCCATATTCATCTCTATATCCCTATCCTCAGCCCTATCCACGTCCTTATCCACAACGAAAGGATATTCATGCCATTTTTAAATCAATTACAAAATCATAAGAACTATGAATATTCTTGTATACTAAAATATTTTTAAAGCATGGTGCGAACCCGACTCAACATCGTCATCATGTTTCCAACATTACATCATATTAGTACATAATACCTATGAATCCCAAAATACATTACAGTATCAATGCCAGGATCACTTGCTACTGATGCGCAATGCCACGTCGTCACCGTGTTGTCGTTCTGACGGTTTTTTGACGAGGAGGGTAGGTGGAGACATCAATGTAGATTCTTATCCATGACAGGTACCATATGAAAACCAGAAAACAAATTGCATTAGAATAATGTACATACACAAGTATAACTTTGCTCTAAAATCACCACATTCTGGCTGGTAAATAAGTCAAAAGTCAGAAAGCTTCGAGAAACAAAGATAAACAATAAAACAGTTGGAATTTAACCAGTCACTCTAACAAGATCACTTTTATCAAGTAAATTTTTTTTTTTTTTTTTTTTTTATCGACAGTAGAAATTAATAAGCTATAAATGATGCAGCAACTTCATCTATTTCTGTTCTTTACAAAGGGTTTGGTTTCAAATTAAATTGTCAGTACAAATGTGTACTAATACTTAACTTTTGTTTTTGAAGGTAGTTTCAGATTTGGTAATCTGGCCAGCAATGATTATGGAATCTTCTTGTAGCATAGGTACTTGTAGAAGCAGCAATGGATACATCATGGATGAATTGCTTGTAAAAACGCGACGACAACGACGCCTCGACAATTTTGGTTCCAACATGAAAACAGTAAAAATGCATTAGAAAACACTTATGTAGACATGAATTGTATCCCACTTCTGATGACAGAATTTGTATAGTAGTCTAATTATTCACTTAATGATATTACCCAAAAGTGCACTAATTTTAGTGCTAGAATAAAATATTGCTATCTCAAGAAGGTACTTTTGAAAATACCGCTCCATAACCTAAATCTGTTACAAGAACTTGTTATTGGTCTATATGGATGGATAGACCAACAACTTACTATTCATCTGTCAGGATGTATGAAATAATTAGCTATGGGAACACTAGACCTATTTTTCTATGACTTGTGGGTAGATTATACTTTCAAGGACCTGCCTATATTTAGGTTATGCAAATACTTTATGAATAAAGATATCAGAAGCCTTTAGTACTTAGTAATTTATTAATTACCCACTAACACATTAACACAATAAAATAAGCAGTTCAAACACAATAAGTCAGTAGGTACTAGGTATAGATAAGCAACCAGAAATAACATCATACCTTGTCTCTCGTTAGCACATAGTTTACTCGATCTCGAAGATAATTATACTGAACTTCACTTGTATAAAACACTATTACAATATTACTGTATAAGTCTATCCTTCTATTTCACAATTACTGTCTGTTCAAGACTGTTCTGTAGACTCCTGTAGACTGTCTGTAGACTGTTGTAGACTGTCTCTCAATATGTTTTACATTTCAATTTATACCCTCTGAGGGTCGTAAAATCTTGGACCAATCACAGACAAGGAAATATTAAACCAAAATATCTTGACTTAATAGCAATAACCACAGTATTTGCTGTTGTTAAACTCTTTTGAAACCATATAGATGGCTTATGAAAGTATTTAGAACCACTAAATCCTATTATTTAAGGCAATATTTCCCAATTCTGTTTTGGACCAATCACAAGTGTTCAAAGATTATCGTATTAAATAGACAGTTATAACATAATACATTTTAACAGAACCTTTTTAAAAGTTACTTTATGAATTATACTATTTTCGTATCAATTTATAATATTCTCAGAATAAAGTCAGACATAAATAATACTTCAAACACTACAATAACAAACAAGGCAAGGTAGCCATTTTTATACTCAAATATCTTATATCGCATAATGAACCTTAATGTTATTTGCATGAGCCATTATAAACTAAACCGTTGTTTATAATTTACACTGTTACCACAACAATGTATTATTTACTTATTTCGATGTTTATAGTTCTTTCATTCTAAAACATGCTCTTGGGTTGCCATGATAATATACTTTTAACATTGATATTCTTAACTATAATCTGTCACGCGCGAATTCGTCCGCGTGAAGCTATTTTCATACTAACTCCAACCCCACTGTGCACGTTTAGGGGTTGAATTTCGGGAATTCCTTTCTTAGTACACCTCTACGCACCAAGACGAATATACTCTGAAAATTTCAAGTCTCTACGACCAGTGGTTTAGGCTGTGCGTCGTCTATATCCCAGTCAATCAGTCAGGACAAAGATTCTTATAATTGGTATAGATAAAACTGTAGTGGTCGAAAAGTTCGTACATTAAAGATATTTTTCTGAAATCTTGCTAATAGTACTTAAAAAAGCATAGAAAGCGAAATCAACTTTAAAAAAAGTTTGTTTTTTTGTGCAACTGTTTGTACACGTAAAAACTACTGAGTGAATGTTGATGCGATTTGCAGAATTAGTTAGCTTATAGTCCCACTTAAAACTTAGTATGGGTTTTATGACAGCTCAGTTCGTAGTAACCCTGCCTTCTGCACTGTAGGTGGTGGGTTCAATTCCTACCGAGAACAAACATTTGTGTGATGAACATAGATGTTTGTTCTGTGTCTGGGTATTATATTGTATTCTAAGTATGTATTTACAAAAAAAAAGTATATAAGTATTTTATCAGTCATCTGGTTCCCATAGTACAAGCTATGCTTAGTTTGGGGCTTATATGATGCTTAGATGATGTTGTGTAAAAAATGTCCACCAATATTTATTTACTTATTTATTATTGAGCTGTGATCCCTAAAGCAGGTGTAAAAAGGGGATAAAGTTTGCATGAAAAATCCATAGAACAGCGCAGACGAAGTCGCGAGCGGGTCAGCTAGTGATATAATAAGTCTTTGTGAGAAAGCTCGTCCCGGGGAAGTACTACCGCCGTACCTATTTCTGCCAAGTAGATATGCTTGCATTGCTGTGTTCCGGTTTGAAGGGTGTAGGTGCCGGTGAAATTACAGGCACATGAGGCTTAATACCAGTATGCCTCAGGTTGCACACAGAGTAGTGCATCGTAGGGCAAGTAACTAACGTGCGTGACTTACAAGGCAATGTTATAGGTAATGGCTACCACTTAACATCAGGTGGGCCATATGCTTGTTTCACCAGCAGTAGTATAACAAAAAACATTTAAGTATGCTAAAAATGGAGTTCATAATTGTACTGATCACTAGCAGCCGCCTGCTTACTCTGCCGCTTCAACTTTATTGCAGCTGTTGTAGGATTTGCATATAAACCTTCATAATTTTCTGAACTTATTGAAGTGGCGGAAAATTCCTATATATATTTAGCGTGTATATATTATATATTATTTAAACAGACATTTGCAAAGTCACGCCTGAATTAATAAACAATAAAAATTACTATTTTCAGAGTACAAACTGAACAAAGACTGTCCTCCGCTGACGGGCATTGAGACATTCTCGTTTGGGATGGAAGTGAAGTGGCCTGTATCTCTTATACTGAACCACAAAGCCATTGCATGCTACCAAATGATATTCCGGCATTTGTTCTACTGCAAACATATTGAGAGGCTACTGTGCAGGTAAGACACCCGTTGGTCCTTTTACTAACTGCGAAACTACTCAATAGAATCCGAAGAAGGAAATCCGTAGAAGAACTAGTGTTCTAGTTTTCTAGGCTTGGTCGTGAGGAACTGGCGCTTAGAAATATCTAGATTTAAGACGTTTCAAGATGATCCCTGCGGATATCTATACAAATAAATAAAATTGAAGTGTCTGTTTGTAATATTAAAATAACCGCTTTTTACTACATGCATTATGAATGTATATGCGATACATATACCAAATTGGCATTTTTTTTAATTTTTGTCTGTCTGTCTGTCTGTCTGTTCCGGGTAATCCCTGGAACGGCCGGACCGATTTCGACGGGATTTTCACTGGCAGATAGCTGATGTAACAAGGAGTAACTTAGGCTACTTTTTATCCCGAAAAAATGACGGGAACGGGAAAAAACTGCCACGCGGGCGAAACTACGACCGGCCGCTATTTTATACCGTATTAACGCCATCTGTTGGCGACATCGAGTACTACTTCAGTTAAGATTTGTAAGTAAAAATGTTTACCGCCCAACGAAGTGGGCACGGGTCAGCTAGTTACTGAATAAATGCTTTTTGACTTTGACTTCACTGACATAGCTCTCAGAATTGGGCAGGCCATACAATTTGAACCGAGAAAGCAAGAAAGAAATAACTTCAATTATCAGGCACGGTAGATATACCCTCTGATCTCTTACCTGTAGTACCTGATCTAAATACCTGCTCGAGATTTCTTGTGAATGTCTAAGGTCACCTCCCGCCAGAGGTATGCCCAGATACTACATTTTGTACAAACCCACTTCTTGCAGTATTATTATTATTATTTATTTTTATTTATTTATTTTATACCACTTAATAATAGAACATTCAATAGATATTGCACCTTTAAACCTTTATAGGTTTGTGTAGGTGCTCACATTCGTCGTCTATCAATAGATACATAGCTAGTAGGTTTCTATACGTGACAGGTTGCAAGCCCATCGCCGCTGCTAGAATACTAACTGGTTTCCTCACGACTACTGCTAACTGGTTTTTTCCTTCACCGTTTAAGAGCACTGGTATTGCTGATATAATTTTTTCAATTTTAAATTAAAAATTCATTAGTGCACAACCGAATTCGAACCCACGGCCTTAGGATCAGAAGGTGGGGTCACTTCCACTAGACCCCCGGTGCTCTTGAACCGAGAACCAGGGTATAAAGGTTCTCGAACCTGAACCACGAGATATACTAAATCTTGGGACACGAAAGTCAAAGTCAAAGTCAAAAATCATTTATTCAGTAATATCCGCAGGGATCATCTTGAAACGTCTTAAATCTAGGTGAATCTAAGCGCCAGTTCCTCGCGACCAAAGCGTGCCCTTTGGAGTATTGCACTGCGTCTATCACTCTATAGCTAGAGACACTAGAAGTCACTTGTAGTAGTAGAGCTCTAAGTGAAGGGCTCGTCCGGGGAAGTACTACCACCATGCCTATTTCTGCCGCCAAGCAGCTTGCTGTGTTCCAGTTTGAAGGGAGTGGGTGCCGGTGTAATTACAGGCACATGAGGTTTAACACCTGTATGCCTCAGGTTGATGGACGCTGAGTAGTGCATCGTCGGTGACGTTCCTAACAAGCGTGACCTACGAGGCAATGCTTTGTTATAGGTGATGGTAAACACTTAACATCAGGTGGGCCATCTGCTTGTTCCATCAACAAGTTGTATATAAAAAAAAATGTATTTTTTTTTAATATACGATTCTCGTCTCAGGGTTTGGCTGTACAACAAAGTGGTGAAGAGATTCTCGCAAGCGCGGTTATACGCCGATGCGTTTGCACTGCGCCAGCGCATGCTAAGCTGCATACAACATCTTCAATACTACATGTGCGTCGAGGTCATCGAACCATCGTGGTGCCAGCTAATACAGAGCCTAGACAAGGTTAGTGGTGACATGTTAGAAAAGTTGATAAGCTTTATTGTTTTTAGGGTTCCATACTCAACAGGTAAAACGGGACCCTATTACCATAGACAAACAAAACACAGTAATTAGTCTATGCTATTACTAACTCCGCTGTCTGTTTGTCTGTCTGTCCGTCTGTCACCAGGCTGTACCTCATGAACCGTGATAGTTAGAGAGTTGAAATTTTCACAGATGATGTATTTCTGTTGCCGCTGTAACAACAAATACTAAAAAACAGAATAAAATAAATATTTAAGGGGGCTCTCATATAACAAACGTGATTTTATTACTGTTATCGTTTTTACTATAGTAATGGCACGGAACCCTTCGTGCGCGAGTCCGACTCGCACTTGGCGGGTTTTTTCATTCATGAATATTGACAACATTCACCACACACAACGCCCTCTAGCCCCAAACTAAGCAACGCTTGTGCTATGAGAACTGGATTGCTGATATAATATGTACTTATATACTTTTTATTTGTAAATACATGCTTAGAATACTTAAATGTATTCTAAGTACACTCAAGCACAGAACAAACATCTATATTCATCACACAAATGTTTGTTCTGGAAAGGGTGAACTGAGCTGTGACGGCTGTCGATATCCTGACTTGCCTGGTGCACTTTATTCCTGGTGTCCATTGATTTGTGACGTAGTAGTAGGGCTTTTTGTGAAGGGCTCGCCCAGGGAAGTACCTCGCACCGTTCCTATTTCTACCTATAGCTTTTCTAAATATGTAGTAACAATTTTCGTTACTATTTAGAAAAGTATTACATTTCTTTTGGAATTTAAAAATAAACTGTTTGATTATGTTTATTATATTTTATTAAAATTGTTAATTAAAAAGTACTTGCAATGAGATTCTATCAAGTGTATAAAGGCAGTTTTGTTTTAACAAGCATAATGGAATAATAAAATAAATAAATGCTATCTGAATTAAACAACAAATTGTTAGACATAATACAAAAATAAGCACGACACTGATAGTCAAAAAAATAGCCTAAAACTTAAATTAAATAATACTAAAGTGGAACGTAAATCAAAAGTTAGTATTTCTGAGACGATTCCAGAGATTGTAGAACTTTCTTTAGTGTAAATTCTAGACTCTCAATCTTAGATTCGTATTTGGATAGTTGATCTTTGATTTCGTCGAATTCTGTCACATTCGTTTTCTTAGCGATCACAATTTTTGCATTCTTTACTATTTTCCGTTCTAGTCGGTAGTGTTGACACTTTTCCAAGCAACATCCACCGTTTTCAATGTCTTCGTAGTCGTCGCTGAATTTTCCCATAGGTTCCGCATGCGGTATCTCAATTTTGTTCTCTTGGTTAGGCTTCACGATTATCCTGTATTTGGGCAAAAAATGCGGGAACAAAGTAATCCTCCTTGCGAATGGTTTGATACAAAACGTTTTAGGCTTTAAAAAGTTTAGGGTATCGAAATTGAGAGGGAGACAACCAAGAAACTTAGGTGACCTTGAGTACGCTCTAGCGTTTCCAATCAATACGCTCTCAAAGTACGAAATGAGCTTCACTCTGGTTATATGACCAACCAGCTCAGCATCTGCTCTGATTTCTTGCGTATCGCTCACAGCGAGACCGTTTAGCAAGTTAAATAACACAATAGGAACCATAAACACGAATACTATGAATATGATATGACTTGTAACTGGGAATGTACTGAATTTGATCGAACCTGCATCGAATTCGCCTGTCAACATGACGATTGTTTTGAACAAAGATCTACCCGGGTCTACAAAGAAATCTTCTTCTTCATCCTCGCCTGCTGCGTTTGGATCCGGCGCTTTCTGATCTTCGTCAATCTGGTGTCGGAATAACGTGTAGAAACTCAAAGCGAATGCGATTATCAAAATGCAGTACCAAAGCAAAAACTTGAAGAAATTCCACGATACAGTTTTCAGCATCACTATGTTAGTTGAGAGCTTTGGAAATTGACCGATCAGCAACACCAACTCAGCTGATGATAATAAGATGGCTATAGCAGATAGCTGTTGCTTCATAGACTCTTCCGCCGAATCGTTGCTCACTATCATAAGCGTTACTATTATCAGCATGATTTCCATCCAGTTTTCTATACTTTGTAAATATCGCGTTGGTGATACCAGCAGTTGGAATAACTCACGGAAAATCAGCACGATTAGTCCAATCACAGCACCGACATGAGTGAGCACATTTAATGCTTCGACTCCGTTTGACTGTTTCTTTTCAACTCCATACCCCATAATAATGTAAAGTATAAGGCACAACCACAGGAATGAGTAGAATGTTATGTTTGCGTAAAAAAGACAGCTGATACGTTGCCATTTTAAGTATAAGAAGCTTGTTATGACAGGATGTTTTAATAGCGGACGTAGTTCCTCGTTTCGCGTCATGTATAAAAGAGCGTCGGTTTCCGGAGCCAGAATAGCATCACACTCTTTTTCGTTGTTGTTAGTACTGTCCATCAGAGGCTTCTTGCAGAGTTCGTTTTCCAATGAGTTGTTAGGATATACAAGAAAACTGTATTTCATGTGTATTTCGTAGTCGTCATCGCTCGGCCTCTCACCATTGGTTGTTATGCATTCGTCAAGGTATGTTTCCAGTGTTTTGGCATTGATATCAGCCAACGGGGGTTCGTTGAAACTGTTACGTAGTCCTACACACGCGCCGTTTCTCAATAGATCTAGTACGGTTTCGCTGTCCCCATTTCTTGCTGCGTAGTGCAAGGCGGTGTTGTCTTTTATGTCTGTATGATTCACGTTGATTTTTAATTTAGGATGTTTCAACAACAGTCTGAGACAGTCGTTGAAGTTCACCTTAGGAGTGTTTGAATACGTTCTCATACCCTTTATAGTTGTTTGCAGAAGTGATTCACCGTTGACTGGATCGAAAAGTGTGTCTTCGCTGTCGATAAACATTTTCAGAATCTTTGCATAACCCTTCCGACAAGCTATAGCAATAGGTCGAATAGTGTTACTAGAGCAAGTAGCGTTTGGATCAGCCTTGTGGTTCAATAGTGTAGAGACAACTTTTTCAAGTCCTTTGTCAGTAGCTAGTTGAAGCATTGTGCCGGTTCCGTTATTCGCAGCCAAAGCAGGTCGATGTTCATTCTTATACACTAACTTCGAAAAGTCTCGAACAAAGTTGTCTTCCTCGTGTCTGTTTAGATAAGAAAACAAACTATCGTTGTCAACAGGCACTTCTTCCACGGCAGCAGAATCGAATCTGGACACTAGATGTGGGAAGGCTTCGCTCAAATAATCTCTAGCTGTCTTTCCTCTTCTATCCTTGTATGTGTCTAGGTTCACTGGGTCTTTCGAGTAGTCTAGTATAAGAATGATAACCCTTTCAAGACCTTGTTTAGCTGCTGAATATACAGGCGTAACCCCTTTTGAATCAGGCGAGCTTGCATTACAACCAGCTTTCAGCAGTAGCTCGACCATGTCTTCGTAAACAGCTAAATCTCTCTCACGATCGTCATCGAGGTCTTCAATCTTCTTTATTGCCATGAGAAGTGGTGTGTTTCCCTTGCTTTTTATGTTCACATCGATTCTATCATCCTCTAATAATGTCGACAGGGCGTCAATGTTCCCGTTTTCTACTGCGAAGTGAATCGGAGCAGCTGAATGCGTTTCATTGATGTTGTTCACTTGTACTTCATGTTGTAGAAGTAGTTTGACAAAGTTTTGTCGATCTGGCTCCGACACCGCGAGTTCCAAGCATGTTTTATAATCAGGATACTGATAGACGAATTCAAAATCCACAGCTCCGTAGCTGACAATTTTTTTGAACGTAGCGTAGTCGTTGTTTTGAAGAGCTATTCTGAGCTGCACTTGAGGATCAGTCCCGAATAGGGAACTGCCTCTGGATAGCTGGCGGTTCCCCTTCATCTCGTAACTGTCTCGCGTCATGTCTCACACTGCACTGGCATCTGAAATAAATGATTCTGTTACAGTTTACTCCAAATATTCTTCTAATCTACAATTTACTCATTGATACAAATGGTTATTACATGTTCGTAGTACTCTAAACTTGTTCAGAACAATTATCCAATTGGATTCGATTAGAGGTTAAACCATGTTGAGCTTTTCGTAAGTAGGTACATCTATATTAATTCAATTCTATAGTTGCCTATAGTTAGTTCATAATACCCACTATATGTAATATTATAAATGCGAAAGTAACTCTGTCTATCTGTCTGTTAAGCTTTCACGCCTAAACTACTCAACCGATGTAAATGAAATTTGGTACAGAGATAGTTTAGAGCCTGAGAAAGGACATAGCTACTTTTTAATGCGAAAAAAGGTGTGTAAGGGATGAAATAGTTTTTTGATTAAATATAAATTAATGTGACATTCATAGTTTGGTAAACATTTTTTTTTCCTATGCTGTCTCACTGCTGGGCAATTTTACCCTTACAAACAGAGAACATACATCTTTGTTTATCATACAAATGTTTGTCCTCGGTGGGGATCAAACCCACAACCTAAAGAACAGTTAGTAAGTCGTTGTGGCGAGAAACTATAGCACCTAGATGGCCAGTTCAGTTTTGTAAGACGATTCAAAGTGATCCCTGTCTTGTACTGAATAAAAACCATTTTGATTTGATTTAGTTATTGAATGAGCTTGGAACATGCGCGTTAACGTGCTAATCCCTTTCTTATTGAATTAGAAGTTACGGTAGGTGTGAACAGACGTGTGAAACAACTTTATCAGTACATTAAATACAGTTTTCGTGATATGCAGTATAATTCTGTTACCACACTGGGTTTTTTATCATCTGTTACTATGAAATATTCACTGTTATCATGATGTTAATACAATTCTGGTATGATCATGACGATAAAATAAGTGGTTGGCAATAATAATGATAATAATGCTGGACAATCCACACAGCATCATCTAGCCCCAAGCTAAGCAGAGCTTGTGTTATGGGTACTAGATGACTAATATACTTAATACAATACATTGCATACATAGATATTTTCTAAATTTAAATCCTATATTAAAACAAATATTATAAAGAATGCTTACTACACGGATAGCTATGTTAATGATAAAACTGCGTGGCCTAAAGTCCTATATTGGCAGCTAATATGTCAATTTGCAATGTCTATACTATTCTTTAGTTGTATTGCATTCCATTCTATGTATTATTATTAGTTAGAAGCGCAGCGTGTGCTGTTTTTTGAATCTCTGCTTTAGGTGTGCTATTGGAAATATTTCCTTCACTTATTTATATCTTGCATACACCCCATTAAGTTGAATCTGTACTCCACTGGAGTTTCATGTTATATTTTCAACAAAGAAATTTTAGGAACCAAACTGTAAGTTTTTCTGTTTGGTCGCGAAGAACTGGCGCTTTGATTCACTTAACAGTTAGACAATTCTAAATGATTCCATTGAATAAATGGCTTTTGACATTTATTTATGCTGATATACTTTTGACATAGGGCTATGTCCAATGTACTTCTTGAGGATGTACTTTTGACACACAAGAAGAACAAAGAAAGAAGATTGACCCAGAACAAAGGTCACTTTCCGAATCTACTCTAACGAACTTTATGTGCGATATGAAAATAGATTTTAAATTTTTAACAGATTAAAAACTAAGTTTATTCGTCATGGAATTTAATGAGCTCATTAACGCAAGCACTGCTAGCTAGCCTCATAACGAAAGGGCAATTATTCCGATTTTCTCTTTCTATTACCAAATTAATGCCTCGCACGTGCTTTATGGACACACTAATCGAGTAATTGAATCGATTGCTCTCTCAATTATAATTGTAAATTGTATTTTTCTCCATCTAAAATACACTTTATTCTGTTTGTGGTATGGCATATAATCGAATACCGTTTTCACCGCTTTTGATTCCTAATTTGTGTATTTTATTGTAGTATGAATTGCTCTATACGCTGATCAGAGGTACAACCAGGTTCCGCTTTTGTGCGCTTTGTTGTTTTACAATTTGCACATTGAGTACCCGCATGTTAACGTGTATGCTCTTCCTATACAAACTGTTTTGTTATTGATCTGAAGGGTTAGTTAGCATCAGTCCAGCTGTTTTTTTAATGTAGTTTGCTTGCTGATCTTACACGATGACTGGTGTGGCGCGGCGGGCGAATGTCCGCTTGCGACGCAAGAGGTTGCGGGTTCGATTCCCGCCTTAGGATAAATGTTTGTACGATCTGCAAATATTTATTCCGGGTGTTCTGGGTGTTTTCTATGTATAATAAAAAGTATCTATATTATGTAATGTATTGTATTAAGTAGGTATATCAGTCATCTAGTACCCATAACACAAGCTCTGCTTAGCTTGGGGCTAGATGATGCTGTGTGGATTGTCCAGCATTATTATTATTATGCACTACTCTGGTCCATCATCCTGAGTCATACAAGTGGTAAGTCTCATTTGCCTGTTATTTCACCGACACCACACACCCTTTAAATCGGAACACAGCAAGCTGCTTGGTGGCGGAAACGCTTAGGTATCAAAAAGTAAAAAAAAAAAAAACTAGAAAAGGTGGCACCTCTGCTACTAAGTTAATCAAATAAAAAATTCTTAGGATGTAGAGTTGACCCAGGACCATTATTACTTTGGTACGGACTTCCCGTAGTGGCTTGGGTGTTTAAGCCCGTTTCGTGGTTCCGTGCGGCCGTGCCTTTAAAAGGAGAGGCCATTATCTCTCATCGATATCAGAACGTACCTACCAGAAGATGGGCTGGAACTGAGTTCTAAACATCGACAGTGATTAGCAATCCATTTGCCAAACGTAACTATGCAAATTCTCCTAAATAAGTCCAGCAGTGGACGTAACGTGTTTTAGTTTAAAGTCACGACTAAAACGACTCGCTTGATAGAGACTCCATAGAAAATCATATATGAAACGGGCTCCTATTATACAAAACAGAAAATACTAAAGCTCTTCTGTTGGCCTTTGATACGTTTATAGTTACCTTGTGTAATCGTTAAATTCAGCTTAACATTATGTTAGCCGTGACTAACGGAAGCCTAGTTTGCGATAGTCGGATTATCTCGTATAATATTTGTATGAGGGTTACTCAAAGTACACTGTGAACAAAACTGTGATTCTAATAGTGTACCTACATTTTAACCTCTATCTCGAAAACGTTTTCTGTAATATTTGGAAACAGCGTAGCTGTTTTAAATTATTTTTCTATTCTAAGTGCTGTTTCGTAATTTCGGTGGCATTTTGACTAAGACTGATTGCATTGAGATTTTATACTTTGAAGAGCACCGGTGATCTTGTGAAAGCGATACTACCTTCTGATCCTAAAGTTTTTGGTTCGAATCCTGTCCACATATGAAATAGCAACTACTGCATAATGTACTTCTGACTACCACCATTAGACATCTTACAAGCTCTTGTGTAATTTTTAGGAATAATTTTTAACTTGCTCAAGTGTTACAAGGTTCAGTCACCGTGCAATACGGTAGCAAGTATAAAAGATGAATCTAACAAAAACTATGTTACGTCAAACAATGCATGTGCGTCCATCGGAACGCAGTGAGATACCCCACATGTTTCACTGGACATGCCATTTTGATCCCTATTTTCTTATGTATAGAGTTCTTACTGTGTACATTTCTTCCCCTCTACTATTAATTTAAATCCTGTGCTCTTGGTTGGTTTTTAGTTCATGTACAGTGAAGTCTGATAGACTCTAGGGCTCTCTAGTAGTAGAGCTCTTAGTGAAAGGCTCGTCCGGGGAAGTCGTTTAACCACTATGACTATTTCTGCCGCCAAGCAGCTTGCTGTGTTCCGGTCTAAAGGGTGTGGGTGCTTGAGTTATAGGCACACGAGGCTTAACACCTGTATGCCTCAGGTTTATGGACGCGGAGCAGTGCATCATAGGGCACGTTTCTAACGAACGTAAGCTACGAGGCAATGCTTTCTAGTAGATGATAGTAACCACTTAATGGTGAGGCATTTACTTCTTCCGTGAGTACTTCGAATAAAAAAGAAAAAAAAACCGATTGTAATCCCAAGACAGGTGGACAGACAGAAGTAGTCAGAGACAGTTTTTTTTTTTAAATCCACTCAGCATCATCTAGCCCCAAGCTAAGCAGAGCTTGTGTTATGGGTACTAGATGACTGATATACTTAATACAATATATGTATTACATACACAGATATTTTTTATTATACATAGAAAATACCCGGAATAAATGCTTGCAGATCGTACAAACATTTATCCCAAGGCGGGAATCGAACCCACAACCTCCTGCGTCGCAGGCGGACATTCACCCGCCGCGCCACATCGCTCGTCCATCGCGCCAAATCCTAATATTACGTTTGGAATATGCCTACATTTTAAAGTATTTAGTATTGCGGATCCATCGCTACTGCTGGTAGAATACCTAGTAACTAGTTTCCTTACGATGCTTTCAGCATCGATGATCTACCATTTAAGAGAACTGAACACATATTTTTTTTTTAATAAGAATAAATATTGTTTTTTGTCTGGGAATTAAATTGGACAGGTTGGGTCTGTTTTCTTACCGGATTCGAACCTTAAAAAGATCAGGATTCAGAAGGTGGCCTCCCTTTAGCTAAACCATTTCTTTTCGTATAGATAGGTATATTAGATAGGTAGGTTAAAGAAAATAATGCCTATTTCACCACCAATTCAAGGTAACACGTAAATAGATCAACAATTCGATTCTTTGGTAGTAAATCGACAGCTTTAGAATCGTACAGTTTTGAACTCTATTCCTTTGTTCCATGTTGTGCAGATTTATAACTTTTAAATCGCCTCGTTAGCCTGCAGAGATGTGTTGAGCTGCAGACACGTTTCACCTGTTTTGTATTGTAGTCGACGTTTAGATCATTGATTAATTGATTTGAAATCGGTTTACGATTGCGGACTCGTTTTAAATAGATGCAATGACTAGTCTCTGGAATAATACATTGTTTTATTGACAGAAAGACGTTACGTTTTATGTGCTTTCCAAATGCGTTTCGAAACTTGTGGAATTTTCCCCACTAGGGAGATTAGCTCGCTTTGAATACTTTAATACTAGTTTAATCTTAGCCAATCCCATGCAGTTAAGCCTACGAGACTGGCAATAAACTTTATATTGGTTCCCATAGCCAGCATTGCTTAGTTAAAGACTATATAATGTTGCGTGCGTGAAATATCCATAAATATATATTGTTAGTACCCATAACGTTACTTCAATTTGAATATAGCTTAAAATTTTACCTGTCACTGTTTGTTATTACCAATTGGTAAAGGACGGCAATAGTATATTGTTTATCTTGTGACAGTTTTGATAAGTACAACCAGTTTGAAAAGTGCTTTTTTTTATGTGTTAGGGTAAAAAAGGAGTACAGATAAGTAATTCGTAATACATTCACGATTTCCAATACCGATGACCTTTATTATAATCTAATCAAAGATCTGACCTGATCTTTATTGTACGAAATTACTGTCAGTCAATATCTTTTATTCGTTTTGTGATTGCTGATATCCGGCTCGAAGGGCCATAATGTCAAGGGAATTAAGAGTACTGGCTTTCTAAGTTACGTCACAGGTAGCAATAGTGCCACAAACTTATATGTTCAGTTGACCAAAGATGAAGAAAGAACGTAAACGTATATGTGAGTGAAGTAAGAAAAAGAAAAGATGGATGAACTGTGTGAAAGATAACATTAAAACAGGAGTGAATACAGATATGACAGCTATCTTAAGGGAATGTAAGATGAGAACATGTTGTGCCGTACATAAAGTGGGATAATGGTAAGAAGAAGATGACAGGCGTAAGTAGATTTTGATAAAAACTGTGTTTGTTATATTTGACTTCCAGCATATTTCAAATCAAAATACGTAAATTTTCATTTGAAATATGCTGGAACTGTAAGAAATTATTTCCCGATCGCTGATAATATAATATCTAAGGTAAGTAACTTAAGCTTACTTTCATACAAACTTCAATCCCCGCTGGACCACTGGAGTATCATTTTGAAATTTCCTCTTATTAGGTACACCCCTCTCAAATAAACTTCTCAGCATTTCATGTCTACAGCCAGCGGTTTAGGCTGTGTATTGAGTCAGGACAAAGATTCTTTTAGTAACAGATTGTTTGGCCTGGATTAGATTAGACATACGTATTTCCAAATGGATATACAAACAAACGTCTTTATTTGCGTGTTATATTGGTTTCTGTTAGCAAAGTTTTCGTGACTGAACTTTGATTATTTTGGTTATTGTATATATTAAAATAAGAATAGGTGTTTGTTTAAATTATTTTTGCAATTCTACGTCAGATGCGAATAAATAACGTCCATTTTACGTGGTGTTCTAAATATTTAATAATTCGTAAATAATATGAAAAACTCATCATATACAGAATAGAATGAAATTACAGACACATTAAGCTTAACACAGGTATGCTTCAGGTTGGTGGACGCAGGGTAGTGCTCCTTAGGACCTAACGTGCGTACCTTTGTACCTTGTAGGCAATGCTATGTTGTGATGGTTACCACTTAACATTAGGTGGGCCATATGCTTGTTCCACCACCGGTAACATTAAAATAAATCAATTAAAAAAATATATTAATATTAACGAATGTTTGAATTGGAATGTAATTTTCTAAACAAAAAGTAAGAAACAAATTTGGTAGGTACTTAAATGGTTTTAACCATTAGTCGTATCCGCTGTTTCTCAATTTATGTGTGGTATGGTTGGGTTAGAAGTGGCTCTGATATTGGTTAATCACCCATATTGAGTGGGTACTGTTTGCCTGAATAAAATTTTCTGCCTAATAATAAAATGTTATTTCATAACCGAAACAGAGAGATAGTTTAAAAAATCTTTTTTACGTATAAAGTTATGTGATTGCAGTCATTTTCTTCATTTTACCTTTCATATGCCACGTTGAGCTAAGTGAATCTAGGCAACAGTTCTTCGCGACCAAGCCTACACGAACTTGCATGAAACTTACGGCTTGGTTTTTACAAAATAATATACTATGAAGCTCCAGTGTAGTGCCAATACAACTTAGTAAGGTGTAAGTAATATAGAAATACATATATGCAATCCTGCTGATTCATTATGTTTTAATTATATCTATAATTCCCGCCTCGGGATAAATGCTTCTACGATCTGCAAATATTTATTCTGGGTATTTTCTATGTAATTATATTAAAAATATCGATGTATGTAATGTATTATGTATATCAGTCATCTAGTACCCATAACACAAGCTCTGCTTAGCTTGGGGCTAGATGATACTGTGTGGATTGTCCAACATTATTATTATTATATACACTATTGACATCTCATCTCTCTGACAACCCCCGAGTCTTGATCAATTATGATGTCTGCCACATAATCGTATTAACACGAATTTGATGTTTCTTACCAACATTTGACGGAGCCAATAGTGTCAGATTATGTGGTCACAGTACCATTAGAAAAAGAGGATTCCGAGAGGATACAAGAAAAACATCGTCGCTTCGTTTAGGTTTTTATCTGCACGCTACTGGACCGGGTGCCGGTCTAATTGCCGGACACGCCTTGTGGTTAAATTACTTTCCTACTGAGTAACTGGCTTTTGCCCCTGACTACTATTTTGTTGATTTGGTCTGATGAAGCCACGTATCTTCCCCGGCAAGGTTAGTGTAAGTAAATAAATACTGTTATACATTTGACACAGTGCCATCTAGCCCCAAGCTAAGCAGAGATGACTGATATCCTACTTAATATTATAAACGCGAAAGTTTGTAAGTATGGATGGATGGATGATTGTTACTCTTTACGCTCTAACCAGTAGACAGATTTGAATGAAATCTGAAATAAACATAGATTATAACTTGGATTAACATATAGGCTACTTTTTATCCCGAAAAAATAACGGGAACGGGAAAAAACTGCCACGCGGACGAAGCTGCGACCTGCGAGCGGCCGCTAGTATTTAATACAATTGTATGGCACATTCCTAACGAACGTAAACAGCGAGACCATACTTTGTTTAAGATGATGGTTACTACTTAACGTCAGGTGGGCCATCTGCTTGTTCAATCAGCAAGTAGTATAAAAGAAAGACTTTAAACATAACTCAGGGTAATTTGTGAAGCGAATTGGTGGAGGCCTTGGCCCAGTAATGGGACTCGGGGTGGTAGTAAAGCACCATACTGTACACAAATCTAATTAGGTGTAGTGTAGAATATATCCAACACATTACACAAAGCAAACAAACAGTCAAGCAGAAACTATAGAGAAACGTAGACAGTAATTTTGAAGCTTTGATTACTATGCGTTCTCGTAATTATAGTGCTTACCTACTTGTTATGTTAGCTTCTATGTATATGTCTCGGATTAACAACAATCTTCAAGCTTTTCTCAACTTTCACACATCGAAATTTTAGTTAAATAGGTCAATGTTCTTTGTCAATGAAAAAGTAACCCTTTGGAGTATGATAGGCGAAAGTTGAAAGTAATATAATAAAAAAAATTGCTTCACGAGTTTAATTAAGTACCTGCTCGAGACTTATTGAGGATGTGTAAGAGGGGTAATCAGAGGTACATTTAAATATTACATTTGGCGCTTGGCAGTAATTGGTATTTCATATGGCAGATTGCAAGCCCATCGCTGTTGCTAAAAGACTAACCAATTTCCTAACGATTTTTTCCTTCACATCACATACTTTTTTGATAGAAATAAATGTGCATTCATTGGTGCACGATCGGATTCAAATCCACGACCTTAGGATCAGAAGGCGGGGTCATTCTCACTAAACTATGGTGTTCTGACGTAATATTAGTAAAGTGCCAAATGCAGGTTATGCAAAAAGTGGTTGTGTCTATTCTATATCTTACCAATTATTATGACGCATAGACACTTTAGATGTGATCACATCCTACGAAGCTATAAAAGTGCATTCAATCGATAGAAATAAACTTCATTGAGATGTCTCGAAAATGGTGGCAAATTGAACAACTCCTCAGAACACTCACACAGCAACATCAGCTTTTTAGTGTAAAGTGTAAAATCTTGAGTTGGTAGGTTCTACTTGATAGGCTCTAAAAGCTCCGAGAGAATATCTACCGTGCTGGAGATTTAAGTCGTGATGGAATTCAGACTTGAAAAAAGAACACCCCTAATTTGCTTCATGTGAGTTCGCGTCCCAGACTGGTGTATTTTGGGTGTTGGTTTTTGCTCTTTCTGTTTTCGACCAATCATAATTCTAAGTATCGTAAGATAGGTATTCTGCCCTGTTGTTTTCCGTTGTAGATACTTTTAGAGCCATATTAGGTCGCTAGATAAGTCGCTTTTGTATTTTGTCATTTGTAGGTTCCGTAGTGTACATGTGATCATATTCTTGCGGTTAAGCTAATATTTCTTCTATTAGTGGTATTGTTAGTAATAAACAAAATACAGAATTGCTTCTATTGACAATTCATGGATATTTATAGACAATATGACAATTTATATACAATACAAACCTACATTTCTTATCAGTTTCTGCGGTTTTAAATATGTATTTCGATGTTTTGAAAAAAAATTCAATAACATGAAACGTAAGTGCCTACTTTTATACGGAGTACTTTGAAAGTGAACTCTTATGTATCTTGTCATGATCACTGACATATAGACAACGTACAGTCTAAACCCTTGGTCATAGATTTCCTTAAGAAAATTGAAAATGTTAATTTTTTTGAATACGAAAAATATCTTAATTTCACAGAGAGTTATGTAGAGAAGTTATGGGTTGAAGTTTGTGTGGCAAATGCTTTATGCAATTAATTCGACTTTATTCTCATTAGAGGTTTATGAATGACGTTCTACAGACGTGTGGGTGGTTCTGCAGTGAGTCAACTTGCAACTAGTCGACCTTGAAGACATACCAGTCTGCACTTATCCCACTATAGCACAATTTGTGACACAGAAATTGTAAAATGTGAAATTATGATACTTATATAATCGTAGATATTTAAACGTAAGGGTAAAGATATATAAGTAAGATATAGTGCAGTTAATGTTCTTAAGGTTTCTATATTCTACGTGCATCCGTTAGTTGCACTTCACATCCTAGGCTGTCAGATAATTCTGTCCTAGGCTGTTTGCATGATACAATAGCTTATTTCATAGATTACGATGTGACGGGTGCACGTAGGGCATTGGAACCTACTGTTAGTAGCTTTAGAGAATATCTACTGTTTCTGTTTGAAAACTCATCAATACAAGCGTCAATTTCCAAGCATCCGTTAGTATTACCGTATTACTAAGAATTGTTGAATGTTAGTATTACCTACTGAGAATGATGCAGTGATAGTTTATACTGGCTAATAAGATATACGATCGTCCGCTAGTAGCTAACCAGATACTATCATCAGGTTAGCTACCAGCGGACGGTCGTAGAATATTGGAACTGGGCATAAGTTAGTACTAGGTCAACATCTAAAGTAACAATCAAAACAAGAGCAAATCACGAATGTTGAGTAATTTATACTTGAAACAGGATTAGATTCAACTAGCTTAAAGACGTTTCAAGATAATCCCTGCGGATATTTCTGAATAAGCTTTTTGACTTAGACAACAGTTGCAACTTGTTTATAATAAAAACTAATCAAATAAACACATTCACAAAAACTGGCACATCTGTGTTCATTATAAATATACTCGTCATCGTCAAATGACAGTCTAAGATTAATATTTTAATCATTTGCAATGGGTTTTTGTCTTTTCTTTTAAGCTTGGTTGCGAGGTAACTGAGGCCGAGGCTACAGTAGGCAGTGATTTGCGATGCGACTGGAAGAGCGAAATGATTTTGAAACCAAATATTTAATGTACGGTGTAGCCATATACGTGAGCATTCATTTATTTGTTCGCTCATGTGTCGCAGATCGCGTCGCGGCCTTATGTAGTCTCAGCCGATTCACCGAGCTTCCTTGATATTACAGAATAAATGTTTTTTTAATGACTGCCTGGTTCTAATATCGAACGAACTTTTCTTGGTCTACGGGTCGTTGCCTGTCAGATAAACTCTAACCTCACTGGCTGGTATACATTTTCACAGTAACGTAAATCGTAAAGTGAAAGCTTATTTGACAAGCAACTATTCTATCAGTTAGTTTTACAGCCGTCACAGCTCAGTTCGTAGTAGCCCTGCCTTCTGCGCTGTAGGTGGTGGGTTCGATTGCCACCGAGAACAAACATTTGTGTGATGAATATAGATGTTTGTTCTGTGTCTGGGTGTTATATTGTATTCTGAGTATGTGTTTATAAAAAAAAAGTATGTAAGTATTTAATTTGAAACTTGCTGTCAATGCAAAAGACAAAACACAGTGTACCTATATTGAGTTTCTACCAGAGTTATTCTTATGATCTCGTCTAGCAATATAAAATACTCAGATTCGTGGTTTTTTTACCATTATTCATATTAATATTATTATTATATAGTAATTTATTCATAGAAGTCCCTTTTCGAAATGAAGCAATGCAATAAAAAAATACGGTTACTTCAATCACTGTCATCATAACAGTTTAGCCGCTTACCAAATAGCCGTATAAAATATTCTTAAACTATCATATGATTATGATAAAACATTTAAACTGGTTCTGCGCTATGCCATTTAATCATTGCTCTAATGCTGAGGTTCCCAGACTTTATTCTCATAGACCACTTTAAAAATTTAGCTGGTTCCGGTGGACCCCCTTTAGCTACATTTCTACCATATTCCCAAAACTCTATAAAAATAAGAAGATTAGATCTAACTATGGAAACACGTCTCGACTGAACTGAATATGGAATAAGCAAGTTTTTGAAAGTAATAGTCGCTGAGCTTCTTAAAATATTATCTGCCTACATTGATAGGTGAAGTCAAGCCAACATTTTACCCCCATTTTTTTGTCACGCCAACTTAGAACCCCGTTGAGTCTCCCGTGGACCCCTGGGGGTCATCTGGACCACTTTGGGAGCCTTACCGGTTTGCTCGTATATTGAGTTGCATCAAGAATTCCGAAAATTTTAACAAATACGAAAGTTATTCATATCTCTAATTTTTGAACTTTGTATGCTTAGTTCGTTGAAACTGAGTTATTTCTTAGTTATTTATTTTATTTCTTTGACGACCGATGTGGCGCGCCGCCAGGAGAATGTCCGCATGCGGCGCAGGAGGTTGCGGGTTCGATTCCCGCCTTGGGATAAATGTTTGTACGATCTGCAAATATTTATTCCGGGTGTTCTGGGTATTTTCTATGTATAATAAAAATATCTATGTATGTAATGCATTGTATTAAGTATATCAGTTATCTAGTACCCATAATACAAGCTCTACTTAGGTTGGGGCTAGATGATGCTGTGCGGATGGTCCGGCATTATTATTATTATTTCTAAAACATCTATCATTTCGTTGGTTGCCTCAAAAACTTATTAGTGTAGTATTTTTGATTTAGCAATAAAGTTTCTTGAAAGAACCACCCGTGGAGAAAGAATTTTTGAACCTTTACAAAAAAAACATGGTTAAAGAAATAACATCAAGATAATATTACCACATATCCGCTTGGCCAACAAAGTGCGTCTTTATATGAGTGTACAGTCGGCAAAAGACATATCTGATCTACTCATGTAAACCAGTAAATTAAATTGTTTTACGACTGGCTGACTCGGTGAAACACTCGAACCCACGACCTTTGTGCTTCTTTAATCTGTGCTTAGGGTCCCTGCTGCCACTAGACACTAATGCCCGGTTCCAATAACTTACAGGCGTTGCTTGTTGGATAAACTTTCATCTCATTGGTTAATTTTAAAGTACCAGCTTCTACTGACCAATGAGGTAAAAGTTTATTTGACATCTTTATTGGAACCAGCACTCAAATGCATATCAGATTTAAGCTCGTCTCAAGTCCAAAACCTGTCAAAAATTCGTCACTTGATACGTGCTTAAATCTGAGATGCGTTTGAGTATTCAGGAGTAAGTATCATTATTAATTTTATAAGACGTTAGTTAAACACTAATGACCTTAACTACAAAAATCTGTCAAAAGATAAGTAATGCTTTAACTATAGCCATCTCTTACTAATTGGTAATGACAAACAGGGTCAACATTAATTTAAAACAATATTTAAATTTTTAGCGACGGTTCTAAGCTATAAAGCTGTGCAATGCCGAGTGTATTCTTTAACTTGTTTAACAAATGCTATTTATTCTGTGCCCTTCCGTTCCGCACACGATATTTCAATTTGGATGAGTACCGCGTCTTTAAGAGGCTTTTGAGTGGGTCGACTTTTTGTCAACTGTGCGCTTAATTAGCTACGACCCAAAAACCAACTTTTCCTCAGTACATTTACCTCTTAAAACTATTACGTGACAGACAGACAACGCACAACTCATACCACAGCCACAGATCATAAAATTTGGAAATTAATGTGTACACTAAGTCAAAATAAATATTCTTTAATATTTTGTGGATTACTTTGAATCGTCTCAAAGCTTCACCAGGAGTTCCCGATTTTATCTTCGATTGTTAGAACAACCCCCTCCATCACCTTTCGTGGTCGTGGTAAAAGGCGAAGAACGCTCTTTTAGAGTAATGGCGTAGCGCCTTGGCGCCGTCTGCGCTCGCCAGTATCTCGGTAACGCTGTCGGAAATCGCTAGTATACCAGCATTTTAGTCCGTTCGAAAAAGAAGCACTAGGATGTGGAGCATCTCCTGAGTATTACACCATATAAACTGCGGTTGGCAATCTGCCTGCCAAGCGTGCTGGCTATGGCAAATACTCTAAAATTTGGGAAAGGCCTATGTCCAACAGGGCTGATAATGATAAATTGAAATTAATTTAAGAAGAAAACACCACGCAATAAGACTTTGGCTTCAACTAGCATTATTTATTTATGTACTATCGGTAAATTATTGGAATCATAAAAAAGCAGATTTATAAGGCTCAGGTAAACAAGCAGAGCCTTTTTAATACTTGGTGGAAACTTCCATACATAAAATAGATCAGTAAAGCTCTTGTGTTCGTAACAACATACATACAATGTTGATACACACAATGTTTGGTAGGCAACTATATCAATACCATATGGTCCATGTATCGGCAATGAAGAGTATGCAATGTATGACTCATTAGCTTAGTTAATATTTAAGGTCGAGGGTACACGATAGCGAATATGGAAATTTATTTTGGGATTATTCTCGGTCTCCATTCGCGTACACAGCAATGAGCCGAGCAAACACTTAATAGCCAATGAAATCTGAGCTGTGCTAGGCTTGCACCACAGACTAAATAAACAGAAGCCGGTTTCCTTTCCTCCCGGTATACGCAAACACACAACACTTATAATATTATGAAAATGTATGTGACTGCTACTTAAAAACCTGACAGGGTTCTTACTGATATAAAATGCACCGATATCGCACATATAATTTTTGCACTGAAAAAAATTGCTGTGTTTTTTTGGGTCAGCGTAAATGATTTGGCTAATGCATGGTTTTCTGGTTTGACGAACTAACCTGATGCTGAAGTTTTGCAGTTGCATATTGTAATTCTATACTGTGACCCAATTTATATAGCTTGCAGTTTTACTCTACCACTTTATACGTGCCTGTTTTTATATAATAAAAAGGTAACATTTATGATTCAAATTCATTATATGGTATGAGACATTATTCAGAGTGCGCTCATCGATGCGCTATGCAAAAACCTACTATTATAGTTCGGTTTATATTCTGGGCCTGATCACATGAAGCTGGCCCCTAACTTTAGTATAAATTTATTTAATAAATGCCTTTTGACTGGTATACGTTGAACCAACGGTTATCTTTCTGCTATGTCTGGTGCAGTTCTTGTGTGTAATCTCCGAGTTTCTATTTCAACTGTAACGGCAATTTACTATGTGCTTTTAACAGTTTTTATATAAATGTTTACTTTATTTTTATTTAAGGTGCTCAAATCAACACTTTCTGTCACGCACGATGGTCGCTTAATGGGTTTTTCTCTTGTTTTTGTCACTCTTCTCGCTCGAGAGTAGCTCTACGGATATTTGAGGCTGATGAACTGATCGTGATTGAGTTTTATCTGTCGCATTTAAAAACTCGTTAAAATACATACGCATTATGTAATACACGTGGGCGTAGCTAAAGTGTTTTATGTATATTTTAACAAGCTTTTGTTTGGGTTGACATCTCCATAACTATACCCAACTAAACCTTGCCATTTGATTGATAGATCTTAGATTACTATGCACTGTATAATTTCTGGCAGAAATAATAAACTATGCAATGTGGTTTACAACTTGTGGTCAAATTACATTACTGCGGTTTGTCATAAGTACCTACTTCGAGTATGGATTCTGGGTTAGATACATTTGTACTTGGGTTCAAATCAAAATAAAATAAAGGTTGACGCTCTAAAAAGAGCTTTGGGACTCCCAAATAGCAGTAGTGCCAAAGACACCGTAGTCTGCGCCTCTGTCCCGAATACAGTAGTTACTAACTAACCTAGTTGACAGAATACTTTTATGGTGGTATCGTAATTGGTGTGAACTCTTTTACGGGTTACCGTTTATCGATCCGCAACGGAACTCGATAATTTAATTCAAAGGACAAGTGGTGTCCGTATTTGGAAGAGCGGTGTGGTTATATGTGGGCGCAATGCGTCATCGCCTGCATTGATCACTGATGTACCTGCCCTGCCGTAAAAATCTATCGATAACAAAGGAAACTGGGACTTCAGGGTAACATCTAGGCCATGGTCGAATGTCAGAAACAAAACAAAAGCTATGGCGAGCGTACGCAACATGGATCGTGCGACTTACATGCTTGGACTACGGCGGCGACACAAACATCTGTCACTATATCCTAATATCCCTAACTATACTAATTACCCTGTCTATAAAAAGGAAAGTCATAGATATACTTAAGAGTTTCGATTTTGGGCCTCAAACGGTGGATGTCCATTGCCCTTGACAATTCCACAGAAAAAATAATAGTTACTAATCAAACTATGCTTTGCTATGTTGGGGAATAAAGGTTCTCGAATGGCGACCACGAACCGGAAGACGAAGCGTAGGACGTCCTCCTACCCGATGGACTGACGACATTGTTAGGACCGCGGGAAGTCGATGGATGGAAAGGGCTCAGAATCGTTCTTCCTGGAAACGTGTGGGGGAGGCCTATGTCCAGCAGTGGACTTCTACAGGCTGATGATGATGATGATGAAACTATGCTTGCTCATAAAGAGAAACCACAGCAAAACTCTCTTATACAAATAAAACATATCAAGCAGCTATAGCTAACGTACAAATTGATGTTATTCGTCACAGTCATTTCGAGCTGCACACACGATTGATGAATTAAACCCGGCAAGTATACGCATAGAATTAATAGTTCTCAAATAACGTATTGGAAGCTAGTGAACCGTGAGAAAATATGCGATATTTGCAGAGTATGGGTCTCTTATAAGCACCTGTCTGCACTGAGAAAAAAATGCTACGTACATGACCCGATTTTGTAATGTATATGCAATTTACTACTTACTACGCATGTAGCATACGTAATAAGTGATCCGCTTATCAATGAATGGTGAATCTTACTTATGCAGTTGTAAGCCGGGCCATGCTCCGTAATGGCATTACAGAAATATACTTATAATGTTGTTACATACTTATTTCATCTTTATAACCAAGGAGCAGTTGATAGTTACGTATTTTAAGTAGCTGCAGTATTTACAAAATGATATCGATTCTATATAGGTACTTAGTGCATAAGGTGGCCAGCTACTTAGAATAAGTAACCGACAACGTTATATCAATATGAGGTACACATTCAGCATCTGGCTACTTAATCTTTACCTGTTACGTATTGTGCCTACTTACCTACGATTGATAGCTACGTATTTTATGTAGCCGGTTACATTTTTATCTGTATACTTATAACATCTTCCTGCCTACTTACTAAAAGGTTGATAGCTACGTATTGTAGATAGCTGACAGCAATATTTCAGCATGCGGCATAGTTACAGCATGTGACTAGCTACGTTCAATAAGGAGTCGGTGGTTTACCATAATACGTATTCCGCTTACTTACAAAAGGTAGATAGCTATGTTTTATAAGTAGCTTGTTACACAATATCTGTATACTTACAATATTAAGGGACCAACGTACAATAAAGATGACAGATACGTAAAATAAGGTTGATGGCTACGTATTGTAGATAGCTGACAGCAATATTTCAGCATGCGACATAGTTACAGCATGTGACTAGCTACGTTCAATAAGGAGTCGGTGTTTTACCATAATACGTATTCCGCCTACTTACAAAAGGTAGATAGATATGTTTTATAAGTAGCTTGTTACACAATATCTGTATACTTACAACATTAAGGGACCTACGTACAATAAAGATGTCAGATACGTAAAATAAGGTTGATGGCTACGTATTGTAGATAGCTGACAGCAATATTTCAGCATGCGGCATAGTTACAGCATGTGACTAGCTACGTTCATTAAGGAGTCGGTGGTTTACCATAATACGTATTCCGCCTACTTACAAAAGGTGGATAGATATGTTTTATAAGTAGCCTGTTACACAATATCTGTATAGGTACCTACTTACAACATTAAGGGACCTACGTACAATAAAGATGACGGATATGTAAAATAAGGTTGATAGCTACGTATTGCAAATAGCTTACAGCATACAGAAGCAGCGTCCGCGTGGCTGCAATTAGCACAGATCCACCTACACCAATTTGCAAATGCATAAAGCTAAGTAGGTAGGTACCTACTACATTTTTAAACCTATGATGATACAATATAGGTACCTACTTAAGTACTTACTTAGAATAAGTACTTATCTAAATCACAATATTTTATACATATCTATTTAGGTAGGCAAGTGGTTAAATAGGTAAAGTAGGTAAGTAAATAAATACTTACTACAATTAGGTAGGTACCTAGACTAGACTATACTATAGGTAGGTACCTACTTACCTTTACATACTTCTCATAATTTAGTAGGTAAATACCTACCTGCCTACTTAGCTCTCATAAAATGGTGACAGCGAGCTGGTCTGATGATGGAGTCAAGGTCTGTTCAACGGAACTCTTCAATAAATGGTCCGATTGAGTTGAAACTTGGTTACCTACCTGCTACCAAGTTAGTAAGGAAGTAGGGATTAAGAATTTAAGTCGAAAGTAGGAAGGTAGGAACCTTGGTATGATAAGTCGAAACAATGCAAGTCTACATTATATGATGATAATAATAGGTATTTTAAGTAAATTACGACAACGCCGTAGTGTCATGGTTAATTACCTACCTACCTAGGTGTTTCAAGTAGTTTTACTGTGCGAACTTAGCTCAATGACTCAATGTTGCACTCATGATCTGAAAGCTGGCATACCTACCTATGGCACGGAAAATAAGAGGCGGAAGTAAAGACCATATGATGATCATAAAAAAACATAAAAATCAATAATAAAAAATCATAATCAAAAGACTCCACTGACTCTGTCTGTCTGCCTGTCCGTCTGTCACTAGTCTGTATCTCATGAACCGATATAGTTAGAGAGTTGAAATTTTCACAGATGATGTATTTCTGTTGCCGCTATAACAACAAATACTAAAATCACAGAATCAACAGAATAAAATAAATAAACCTATAAGGGGGCTCTAATACAGCAATCGGGATTTTTAGCCGTTTTTATTTCAGATAATGGTACGGAACTCTTCGTGCGCGAGTCTGACTCTTACTTGGCCGGGTTTTTTTAGTAAGTATTTGTTGTTATAGCGGTAGCAGTAATACTTATCTACGTCATCTGTGAAAAATTCAACTCTCTATTCATGAGATACAGCCTGGTGACAGACGGTAACTTCATTTTCATTACATAAGTAGGTACGTTACCTACTTGTTTATAGTAGTTTGTTTTGTTACCTACGTACAAGTATGCCGGTACGTTAAAATACGTATCCCGATTACTTAGCTCTTTAGGCGCCAAATTTGTGCCCTTTGCTAAAGTGTTGCCAATTTAGCAAAGCGACGGCAAGTTGTGCCCAATGGTTCCAAAAATAAGCACCAGATTTATGATAAAATAATGATATTTGAGAATGGAAGAAAACTAACATTCCCTTCAGTCAATTTGCTTTATTCTAAACCTTTTTGAAAGAATGCTGGGTTGGCTTGCTATAGATGCATTTATTTTCTAATTATGTAGGTAAGTACACGCGACTTCGTCCGCGCAGAAATGAACAAAAAAGTTATTTAGTTTTTTAGTTCTTGCATTACTATATGTGTTATTATTTATTTTTAGTTCTTCGTATTAGCTTTATTGAAAAATGAACACGCGGAATAGAAGCGGTGGGAGGTGATCGACGTGACGGCGCATTAGTGGCATGCGCGTACCTATGTAGGTATTGGACATTTTGGAATTTTTCTAAAAAAAAAGTAGCCTGAGTTACTCCTTATTGCAGCAGCTATCTGCCAGTGAAAGTCCCGTCGACATCGGTCCAGCCGTTCCAGAGATTAACCGGAACAAACAACACAGACAGACAGACAAAAATTGTAAAAAATGCTATTTTGGTATATGTATCATACATATATACATTCATATGCATGTAGTAAAAAGCGGTTATTTTAATATTACAAACAGACACTTCAATATTATTTATTTGTGTAGATGCGTAAAATGAATCTGCATATTTTTTTGGATTTCTCTGGATTTTGAAATCTTCGTCTGGCAACACTGGTTTGCAGTTAGAAATGTTAGAATTTAATTTACAATTGTACATTCTTTTCTACGACCGCCGCGCCGCCACCCGGGCCGCCGCCGCGCCGCCCGGGCCAAGCCGCCCGCTAGTAGTATTTTGTGGGTCCACATTCAAATAAAATTCTACAATTTCTACATAATGTAATACACAAAATAAGAAGCAAGCAAAGTATTCTATGAAACGAATGAAAGTGTCAGTATCTGCCGCTGCTGCGCCCACTGCTGATGCCGACGGCGACTGCGCAAGACACAAGAATGATCTTGGGTGTAGATCTGAAATTGGAGAAGGACGAGCAAGTATTTCGCGGTAAGTTTGCAGTGAAATGTTTGACCCTTGCTATTTGGTTTCTAGATTTCACGTTTTCAGGTAAATACCTACATCAAAACGCCTCAAGCTATTATATCACGTTGTGGGATAGACTTGCGTTTTGCATTACCTACGCTTATCACTAAGATTAGGTAGGTACGACGCGTAATCTTAGGCTAAACGTAAGTACATATATATTATCTCCATGGGCTAAACATTAACATTGGTAGGTAGGTAGTAGTTAACTGTTGATGTGGTTGTAGATGGTACCGATGGTACGCATTTACCGCGTAGGTAGGCCGTCGGCGGCTCTGATGCTTTGTAACTCTTATTGGGTTGGTACATCCATCATGGATTCCAGTCTGTATCTTTGCAGATAAATGCAGTCTTAGTTTGGATTATATTTATGATTCACCACACACCTCCAATACATTGAAAATCAATAACCTAATTATGTACTTATCTGCTTTTAGAAAACAACATTGATGTGGATGTGTTAGCCCTTATGAGTGCTGGAGAACTCCGAGAACTAATCCCCAAAATAGAAGATCACATATACTTAGTCCGGCAGTTGGCACAAGAACTCACTTTTGCAATAGGTAAGTACTTTTAAACTTTTTGCCTAGGAACCTACTTGATTGAAATACTGAGCTTAGTCATACTTAAGGGCAAATTATTACTAAACATATTTTTTTCTCCTAACTAACTTTTATGAAAGTACCTACCTACATAGTTGGCTAGTCATGATGACGATGATGATTAAACTAGAATTTGGAACTATCAGCAAAAAAAATGAGCACAAGACTGGGTTCTAAGCTAGAATGAAGATAGGTTTACATTAAGTTCCATTTTTTTATGTTTCAATTCAAGCAAAGCTTAGCCCATCTCGGAGCATAGTGCTCCGAGATGGTGAAACATGGGCACAGTGAATAAAGACTAGGACCTATATTTGCGCTCTCATTTTTTTATATTTCAGATTGTTGAAGACACTGATGAGTATTTCCCGATCCTATCAGATGACAACAATATAGACATAGTGCCTGAACCTGATATTGAATCATCAGATTCATCTGCATCTGCCTTAGTAACTGCCATCAGATCTAATGTGAGTTATGTAAGTATTATTAATATAAGTATAATAAAAATATCGATGTATTGTATTGTTTAAAGTATATATCGGTCATCTAGTACCCATAACACAAGCACTGCTTAGCTTGGGGCTAGATGATGCTGTGTAGATTGTCCAGCATTATTATTATTATTAGCTATTAAGCAACTAGGCGAGGAGGTACTTTCGTTAACAAAGTAATAAATTTGTTACAGCTTCAAGAAGATTTTAAATATATGTACCCTGGGAAAGAGAACAGTTTATTCTCTATGCTTCTATCTGAAGAAAGAAGAAATACTAGACTACGCCAAACAAAAAGCTCGACAAAGTAGAGACAAACACTATTCTGCTACTTTATTACATTTAATTGGCCTGATCCAGGGTAAGTATCTGTTCGTGTCACTGAGGTGTTATTTCCAATTGTCTCCGACGTTTGTCCCCCACAAGTCTCTTTAAAAGTTACATCACATTTTTAGGACGTGCACTTTTTAGATTTTCTGCAAAGTTATGGTGCAAGTGACATGTTACTTAAGTATTTTATAAGTCAATTTGGTGTTTTTGTATACCTAAATAAAGTAAAGTTATAATTAAGAATTTAAAAATTAAAGAAGTAAAGAAAACATTAAAGAGTTTTACTTGTACTTATGTGCTAAATGTTGTTTACTGGCATACTATACTGCCTCGGACTTAATACCATGGAGTGTTATACTTTGTTTAGGTGTTGTATTATTATTATATATTTAACTGATTGATTGTATGCTTAGAATGTGCTTTTTATGTTGTATACTAGCTCGTATTCATACAACATGGTGTTTTTACTTATGCTTAGGTGTTGTTCATGTACTATACTAGCTCATATTCATACAACATTGTGTTTTCCCACTTATGTTTCGGCGTTACGTACTATACTGGCTCTTATCCATGCAACCTGTAGTAGGTCTGAGCCGGTACAGTACGTATTCGACACCATTACATAAGTAGAACACACCATGCTGTAAGTAATCTGGGCCAGTATAGTACTAGTACCACACCTGTACGTAAGTAGAACACACCATGCTGTACGTAGTCTGAGCCAGTACACTACGTATTCGACACCATTACATAAGTAGAACACACCATGATGTACGTAGTCGGAGCCGGTACAGTACGTATTCGACTCCGTTACGTAAGTAGGACACGTCATGCTGTACGTAGTCTGAGCTGGTACAGTACGTATTCGACACCATTACGTAAGTAGGACACGCCATGCTGTACGTAGTCTGAGCCGGCACAGTACGTATTCGACACCATTACGTAAGTAGGACACGCCATGCTGTACGTAGTCTGAGCCGGTACAGTACGTATTCGACACCATTACGTAAGTAAGACACGCCATGTTGTACGTAGTCTGAGCCGCTACAGTACGTATTCGACACCATTACGTAAGTAGGACACGCCATGCTGTACGTAGTCTGAGCCAGTACAGTACGTATTCGACACCATTACGTAAGTAGGACACGCCATGCTGTACGTAGTCTGAGCCGGTACAGTACATATTCGACACCATTACATAAGTAGGATACGCCATGCTGGACGTAGTCTGAGCCGGTACAGTACGTATTCGACACCATTACATAAGTAGGACACACCATGCTGTACGTAGTCTGAGCCGGTACAGTACATATTCGACACCATTACATAAGTAGGATACGCCATGCTGGACGTAGTCTGAGCCGGTATAGTAGGTATTCTACAACTGTACATAAGTAGGAGAGTCCGTGCTATAAGTAGCCTGAGTTGGTACAGTACATATTCCACACCTGTACGTAAGTAAGACGCACCATGCTATACGTAGTCTGAAACAGTGCAATACGTACACAGGGAAGAACTGCATGCCACTTATTTAAGTAGCAACGTATTCTACGCCTGTACATAAGTAGGAGAGACAATACTGTAAGTAGTTTGAGTCAGTATAGTACGTATTCTACACCTGTTCGTAAGTAGGACAGACCATGCTGTACGTAGTCTGAGCCGGTACAGTGTATATTCTACACCATTACATAAGTAGGAGAGCCCATACTGTTAGTAGTCTGAGCCAGTGAAGTACGTATACAATGAAGGTATTTAGTAGGACAGTTGAGGATTGCATGCTACTTATTTTAAGTAGCAAAACGATACAGGAGTAAATTACGTATGCCGGTCGATGGAAAAATTCATGGTGCCGGCTACTTAAGTATAGCTACGTACGCGACATGGTGCCGGCTACAATCGTCATTCTGTATCGTTTTGCTACATAAATTACGTAATCCGGCTACGTAAATTTCTCTCAGTGTGTGTTGATGTGACCACAGGTCATCTTGCGTCAATCAATGTTATAATCTTATAATGTTATAACGCTTTATAAAAGTTTCATGTGAATTTGTTATGTATCGGATATCAAAAGATAGAATAACGTTTAAATTGCCATCTGTTACCAAAGAATAGCAGTGACAAGGATCGTTTAAAGTAATGTTTGAATTAACGTAACATGTATAATTATGGAGGTTAAGTATCATGTCTCATTAGCTACATTTTTGCAGTCATCGGTGACATTATTTCCGTACAGACAAAATCGAGGACGCTTAGAAAAATCTAGATCTTTTAGTTGCGTTACGGCGAAGAAAACAAGCAAGAAACTTGGTATTTCTATTAGTAACAAAAAGTATGATAGACTGGTCGTGCACTTAGTTAGTCTATCAAGTACTAAAAAATATCCGGGCTCCTGAATCGTAATGCAGAACGCATAGATAAGAGGCGGCGGCGGCGGTAGATAGAGACGTAAGAGGGTTTGATGGCGGATAAAGATTTGCAACATTATCTTCCCTTCTACCACTGACAGTCCAGTGTAAATGGTCAGTGATTTTGAAACTATCCTAAACAGTTCTCAGTGAACTATATTAAAAGTGTATTGACCTGTGCATTTAATTTAAAAACACGCTTAAGTCTAAGCTCAGTCGTTCTGGCTATAAAGCCAGAACATCAATAATAATAAAACATAGCCGTCTCATTCACCTAGAGAATCTAGCCTGACCAGTTTTGACTAAGCCTGTCTACTTGCATAATAAATGCATTTGCAATCCGATGAGTTCGTTGTCTCTGAAATACATATTTATAAACATGCACCGGATACAGTATTGTGTTCCATTTTGCCACTTAATCAATTTAGTGTACCGACACATCCCGAGTGGTGTCAGTTCGTCAGATGTCCCTGCAGCATCAAATAATGACGTCATCGGCCTTGGTTCAGGGCTCAGACATCATGTGAATCTTTCAATGTTTACACCCACATATGTTTCGTTGAATAGATAATGATAGGATCTGTGTGGCACATCCGATATTTTGTTTTGCTCTCTCGTTTTGCGTAAAGTTAGACTTTAGATTTCTATAGAACTTTTCAATTATACAAGGTCATTTGACAAATTATCAAGGGTTTACGAGTTTGATATTCAAACTGATTTCAATAGCTATCCATGAGCTCTTTACTTTCAACGTGATGATATTGTTATCAGATTAAATAATTAATAAGTCTAAACTTTGATGTTTCATACCGATTCGCTGTTAGCCTAAACATTTCTATCGATGACGTATTCGTTTAACTTAGCTATAGACAGTACCTACTCCATATCTGATCAGTGACACTGATCACCTTCGATGATCTTTGTTTTGGAAGCATTTTGCTCGCTCTCTGCAAAGATTATGTTTTTACAATAACAGCTTTCTATCACCAAGCTGATAATTATTTACTCGTATATTTGCCACTGTTTATAATAAAATTCCACGAACATACCCGTGTAGGTAGGTAGGTACTTACGTACCTGCTGACTAAGGTATCCGATTTGCGATTAACTTGTACATAAAATCACATTCACCAAACGAACAAACACATGTAAACCAGACTTTTGTATCAACCAACCTGACTAAAAAGTTTCAAAATCTTGTAAAAATCACGGTTTTTGCGCGTCACAGACACTGGTACACTTTCATGGCTATAGTCCGGCGTCGTTCGATTCCGCTTGGAGAGTGAGCGCCCGCGCAGTGTTGGCGTTACGGCAAACCAAACCCGCTGGTCCGCTGATCCTGTGAGTGGCGAAACTCAATTACCAGTCGTATGTCGGCCAATCTCAATTAGATATACCACGTTTTAACTATACAGAGCTGATTCTCGTTTAAACTGACCACAATTTTAACTGAAGCTATTGACTTATTTATTTCTTTGGAAAAGTTTGGTCTTCTGTACTGACTATATGCTCTAGTGATTGGTAATATAGGTACTAACTTATCTATAATACGCGCTGCAGATATATATTGTGAATAATTTCGGTCACTGACTGAAACTCTAATGTTATTGCTTTTGTTTGTTGATTATGATTAATCCATTGATATTGATAAGCTCAATGATGCGTTGAGTAAGGGTAGTTGACAGATACTGCGATTATTGAGTTTTCGAAGAAAATGTTGTTTCTGTATGTTATCACAATTTTTTTTGCACCATCAATTTTTGTTTGAGTAATTTCAGATTATCTAAGTCTCTACCTAAATGAGATCAACCATGTTGCAAAGTTTTTACGAAGCCTTTAAGTTTTTGCAGTGGGCGGAGCGACCCTGCGTTAATTCGTAGGCGTTTCTCGAGTATACGTCACAGAAGGCTGTATACAGTGACTCATTTCTTTGATATTGGTCAAATAAAATTCACCGAATTCACTCTTTGTATTCAGTATCTTAGGTTTTTGGTTGTAAAGCTGTCCATAAATAAATATTTGTGGACATTTTTACACAATGTCATATAGCTCTAAAATAAGCATAGCTCGTACTATGGGAACCAGATGATTAAGATACTTTTTTTGTAAATACACGCTTAGACTACAATATAACGATTGACGACCGATGTGGCGCGGCGAGCGAATGTCCGCCTGCGACGCAGAGGTTGCGGGTTCGATTCCCGCCTCGGGATAAATGTTTGTACGATCTGCAAATATTTATTCCGAGTGTTCTGGGTTAAAAAATAAAAAAATATCTATGTATGTAATATAGTATTGTATTAAGTATATCAGTCATCTAGTACCCATAACACAAGCCCTGCTTAGCTTGGGGCTAGATGATGCTGTGTGAATTGTCCAGCATTATTATTATTATTATTATAACACTTAGACATTATTATTATTTCTTCCGTTCGTGTGTGGGGTCGGCACATGAGGCTTAACACCTGTACCTATACCTTATTATTATATATATATTTTTTTTATTATATTTTTGCGGCTTTGGTATCACTGCGGCCATATGGCCTATTGTGATCGCCACTACCTATACCCTATACCTTAGGTTGTCGACGCAGAGTATTGCATTGTAGGGCACGTCTCTAAAAAACGACAAAACAAACATATAAATTAATTACACAAATGTTTGCTCTCGGCGGGAATCAAACCCACAACCTACAGCACAGAAGGTAGAGCCATACTCACTGAGTTGTGTGGCCTGAAAGCTAAACATATCCATGGCACGTAGGTATGCGTTTGTTATCTTAAAGGAATCTGGAGGATAAAGGTTATGGGGTCACTTGCGTGTCGTACATGTAGCTCTATTATTGAAATAAATGTTTAGTTTAGTGACTTTTCGTACCAAGCGCTTTGCTTCCACATTTATTGTACGAACTGCCAAGGTGTGGAACTCCCTACCACCGTCAGTATTTCCGGATCACTACAACGTCGGAATTTTTAAATCAAGAGTGAACAAGTGGATTATGGCTAAGCGTGCTCCACCTTAGGCTGCATTTTCACTTTCCATCAGGTGTGATGGCAGCCAAACGCTTAGTTATCGTTAATAAATAAAAAAAAAAAGTGAAATAAACTTACGTTCTCAAAACTTAAAAATTATAATTATTTAAAGCGTACGCCAGTGCTACACAAATAAAAACGCATGATGATGTGTTTATCACGTTTATTGTATGAGAACCCCCTTAAATATTTATTTTATTCTGTTTTTTAGTAAGTATTTACTGTTATAGCGGCAACAGAAATATTTAAGGGGGTTCTCATACAATAAACGTGATTTTTTTGCCGTTTTGATAATGGCACGGAACCCTTCGTGTGCAAGTCCGACTCGCACTTGGCCGGCTTTTTATATGTATATAGAAGACTAGGTACTAATATTTTTTATTTGTTTTTTTCCAGGTGCATAACGTAGACGAGGTACTCGAACGGCACAATGACTTCTTGGAGTCGTGCTTGGGCGATTGCATGCTGACCAGTCCGCAACTCCTGAAGGCAGTCACTGCGCTCTGCCTCGTCTGTGTACAGTTCTGCAACTTTATACAGGTCAGATGTAGCTAGTTACTCACGTTTACTTTCCTTTTTTAAAAACAAAGAATATTCAGTTTTGTTTTGAATAAAATTATTCTTATTCTTAAAAAAAAAGAAATAGTATCACGACTTAAATCTCCATGCACAGTAGATATCCTCTCAGATCCGTTAGTATTGAGATTCTTTGAGGTTATCTAACGGGGTTAGTCAGAGGTATGTCTAAATCACATTTGGTACATACCCACATTTTTCGTTCATTGATGTTGTATTATTATGTATGATTATGACACACATCGACACTATGGGGCAAAATTTAAAGCATAGAAAATACCCAGAATAAATATTTACAGATCGTACAAGCATTTATCTCAAGGCATGAGAACCCGCAACCTCATGCGTCTCGCAGGCGGACATTTGCCCGCCGCGCCACATCGGTCGTCATTTAAACGCATTCGAACTCATGATACTTATAGCTTTAAAAATTCTATTATCCAAATTTACCAGTTTCTCTATACTGCACTACACTGTACAGTGGTAGCACACACACCACAGCACTGTAAGTTGCGGTTTGACCCTACCAGGCTTGGTTTGATCTGTGATGAATATATATTTTTCTGTTCTATATCTGGATGTTTATGTAATGTGTGTTCATTGTACTTTATGTAATATAAAAAAAATGATTTTCTTCATTGGCTTCCAATTTCAAGATTGTTCTTACCTTGCCTATGTGTTTTGCATGGTTGTACATTCTCGATACGTGTTGGGAATGGAAAACACAATTTATCAAATCTGCCAATACATACCTATGATTCGTTTACATAAACGCGTTTTGTCAGCGCGAACCATGGAAATCACAGCCAACTAAAGCACAATTTAGGAATTAGAAGCAATTTGGTTATTATTTTTGTCAAAAAAAAAATGTCAAAATGTTTTTATTCAGTAATTACAAGTTTGAAATAATTTTCTTCTCTTCTTTTGGTTATATTCTTATTTTTGGTTTATCGTTTGTTTTCCAAGGGTTTGCATTATTTTGTACGCCCTGGAAAGTATGCAAATACAGTCTTGGAGTTTGCGACCAAAATGTTCACAAATTCTAGACTGCTATATATTCTCATAGTATAAGCTTTGCTTAGTTTAAAGCTAGATAGCGCTGCAATAAATTTCCTCCAGTATTTATTATAATTATTTTATTTTTCCCTATGTATGTCGCTTGAATAGATATTAATGAATATATTTTCTTTTAACGCAAACATGTTAATTGGCGAAGGAGATGCACAAATACTTCGTGGACGCTGAGCTTAACAGTATGCTTGGATCGTCATATGACAATACAGAGTATAGTGAGGTACAGACTATAAATATTGCACAAGAATCACAATGTCATGTCACTTAGCAATGTGTGAACGCGTCTTTGCTTTCGCCAGAAAATTTCGAACAATTACGTCTCTTGGTTTATTAAATCTATAGATGTCATTGGTCGAAATTGAGCTAAGGAGTAATGGACAATTGTAAAATAATGTAAATTTTCTTCTCATAAACTAAAAACAACAAGGAAAGGTATAATTTAAGCGCTATTAAATTAAAATAATCATGATTAAGAAAACATAGTTTAAGGTCAAAGAAAAATCACGGGGTCATTGCCGGAAAAGTAAATACTTTTCCGGCAGTTTAGGTGCCAAAACAAAGCTGCCGAATGGGATTTTTTCGAATATGGTAGACGTTATCGAATCATGGCTCGAATCGTGGTAGACGTTATTTAAAACAAAAACATTCATTTGGTGAAAATATGGACTAAGAGCTCATTTACAAAGAGTTATGCCATTTTCTCACCTGTTGGAGTAAAAGACCTGGTGGAGGAAGGGAAGTCTCATTGTTACCAGTTGATAAAGCTATTATGCTCGTACTGCTGTGTTCCGATTTGAAGGGTATAGGTATTGATTGGTGAAATTACAATTTTGCAGAACGCAGAACATTTTTGACCTAGGTAACCTTACAGGTAACTTAAAATCAGAAGGGTTTTTTTGTATAACTTGCTGATGGAATAAGCAGATGGCCCACCTGATGTTAAGTGGTTACCATCGCCTATGACAAAGTATTGCCTCATAAGTCACGTGAGGAACGTGCCCTACGATGCACTGCTCAGCGTCCATCAACTTGAGGCATACAGGTGTTAAGCTTCATGTGCCTGTAATTTCATCGGCATTCACACCCTTCAAACCGGAACACAGTAAGCTATTTGTCGGCAGGAATAGGCATGGTGGTAGTACTTTCCCGGACGAGCCTTTCACTAAGAGCTCTACTACTATTAAATCTAGTCTCGCTCCTTGTCTCAAAAAAACTGATAGACTTTGGGAACAGTAAGTAGTAGTTACTTAATGCTCTTTATTTGGCAAAACTAAAGCTACGTTCATACAAACTTCACGGTTTGAAATACAGTGTCATGTAATGCTTCCATGTAGTATTTGTGATGTTCAAATTGACTAACACTTGCTTTTTATTTTCATGACTTATCTTTTAGAGTTTCACTGTAAGTATGGTTTGTGTTTCATGAATTTGTAAAAAAATACATTTATATTGAAAATACAGTTTTGTGTGATGTAAATAGTGCGTTCGTATCATAATTGGAATTATCATATTAATACAAGCCACTTCCAGCACCATTTTATTGTACACCGTGTTTTTGTAATTTATTAACTAAAATATTTACTCTGCGCATTTAATTAAGTTAAATGTATAATCTCTGTTAGTTTGGAAAGCTCGGAAAAATTAAGGAGCCGATAAAAGGAGAAAGTAAATTCAAAATAATGAAGAGGATTGTTGAAATAGTCCTAAAAAACCAGGCTACATTTAAACAAGTGGTTCTTCTAGCCAAGAAAAAAGGTTTTAGAGATGATAAGTTTTAATTAATGCTGCATAGAAATCTTATTATTTGTTTATTGTGTATTAAGCCCCAAAGCAGTCGTAAACAGTGTTTTGTGGCAATTTATAGCTGCAATTGTAAAGCCGTTTATGAATTTTCGTGAGCGAAATAACCATACAATTTCAGCTTGATATTCCCACAATATCTAGCTCGTTTACAAGCTTTATTAGTAGTAAAAATGTTGCACAGAAAATCGATATTCATACACAAACGTTAATGTACGATTCACACTTGTCGGACCGCGTCAGAGCCCAGCGCAGCGCCGAGAGTAGCCGACCGGGTGCGCGCGCGGGTCGCTGAGTTCAAGCGCAGCCGGTCGGCTTCAAAGCTGCGTAAATTACATGCAACTAAGGAACTTAACAGCTTTAAGGAAGTTTCAATTTCCTCCAGCAAGTTTTAAAATGCGCTCTGACGCGCTTCGTCGCGCGCCGGCAAGTGTGAATCGTACATAAAATTTCTAGAACTTAACTTACTGTGACTTGTAATTATTTCAGCAAGAGCCTGGATGCGGCAGTAACGGGAGCAGTACTACAAGCGGCTCAGCGGATTCATTCTCTAGATCCGTGGCGCGTTATGGTCTCAGGTTCACAGCTGCTTTGTTGTCAGCGCTGGCTATTATAGAGCGCATGGCCAGAGATAACAACACCAACAAACTACTCAACATATCTGCCAGGTTATATTCATATATTCTTTCACTTAACTATAGAACTCTAGACGTGGTTTCGATTCAATCTCGATCCTTGGTGCGTTATGGTAACAGGGCATGGCCAGAGATAACACCTACAAACTATTCAACATATCTGCCAAGTTTATCCTTTCAGTTAGCCTTCCAGTTCCTTACAGAACTCCTGTATGGTTTGGTAGTTAAAAATACTACTAAAAGTTTGGGAGTGAAACGCCTCTGACTAAGACAGAAAGACTTAGGGTTATAGAAAGTTTCTTTGCCGGCTTATTATGGACTTTGGTACATGAATGTAATAAGACAAGTAAATAAACTTCTTGGGTTTACAGACTGAAATTCAACACATACTACGCGAAACAGTTGGAAAAGCTGTGCGCAGACGAGAAACTTCTGGAAGGCGACAAGAAGGCGCCATCTTCCTAGCATAGGGCCGCGCGATCGCGCTCAAAAATCATCACTGAGGTTTGAACCTACGGATACTGGGACGGAACAGTATGAATATTGTAATGTAACATATCTATTCATGCAAATATGCAAGGTGAACAATTACATTATTAAAAACAATAAACCCGCCGAAAAAAATATTTTCACTGTCTCCATAGAGGTCTGAAGGGTTCTATTCTGTCTGTGTTTGGTTTTCTTGATATTTTAAATACTATAAGGCACTCTCGATCAAGATCCCACTTCATTGACTTACAAAAAAACGTACATACACCCGAAAAACATTACAGTCTTGAACAGTCGAGTAAAGTTGACAGTTCCACTACATAAAGCATCCATAAAATGTATATATCCTAAAGGAACTCGGGTATACAATGAAGGCTCGTTGCATTGCGATATTCGACTAATGAAATATCCACCTCACAAACCCAGTGATGAAAAAAGTGTAAATATCTAATTGAATAGATAAATCGATTGGACAATTAAAAAAACTGTGTAGTTATAGTAAGCATACGTCAAAATTTGCCGTAGAATGTTATTTTAAAATATTGTTACAAAAAAAGTAACGCATGCAAAATTATAAAGGTGCAGAACAAATGAGAAGAAGTTTGCCCATTACCCTTTACAGTCAGGCACGTAAAATAAAGGGAAATAGATTTTCCAAAAAATCTTATGCTTTGTTTGTATATGACGGCATGGCTTTTATCATAGTTTTTCGCAACACTATTTTTCTTTTAAAAACTTGAGTTGTTACTTTTTTTAGTTTAGAAAATTACACAAAAATCTAGGTTTCATAAAATACTTTAAAATATTACATTAATATGTTTGATCATCATTTTTTGACCGAGCGAGCGAAGTGTCTCAGTTTCAAAATAGGCCAAAAAATGGGACTGTAATGGACAAACTCCTTGAAAAAAATGAATAGTATTAATTGTAATTAAGGGTCCAAACCGAAATTAATATTGCCACAATGATACTCATGCCCCAAATAATGTTTAATTAATTGTAGTTTAATAAATAGACTTAACAATAACATAAATAATGCACATTTTAATAGATGTGCTATTTGGCAAATTAAAATAATAAGACTAACTAAGTACAAATTTAACATAGCACAAATGTACAGTCAACGATATGAGTTGTTCAACACTTTGTTGTCATTTGTTTATAAATAGAAACTAACAGCCGCCTTACTAAGTTTTAGATATTGTAATATGTCCAGAAGTTCTAGACAATATTCAGTCGCTTTAAAGCAATTCTATTTCTACATTCGCTAACGCACTCATGACACATATTCGTTAACTACGTGACGTTGCGACAGCTTTATTGTGAAGTTTTTTACTAATGATTATCGTTAATAAAATGTACCTAACTTTGTCTAGTCTCAGGTTTCCAATGGATTTGAAGGATATACACCTGAATACTCAAACGCAACTTTATTTTTTTTTGTGGCATCTGTCTTTGCTTGCGGACAATTTTGCCAATGTCAAGTGGGTTGAATAAATTCTTTTTAGTCAAGTCGAGTCGGTAAAAAAAAGTAAAGTCAGCCGTCATCGGTTTTGAAGAAAAAGATGACGTTTTTCTTCAAAACCAAAGGGAAACATTTTCGTTCAAATCAGGATGCCTCATAACACACTTTCATTTCAATTGTTCACACTTGTGCTAAGACCTCAAGTAATGATGGTTAAAATACCACCAAAATTACCCATCAGAACTTAAAATAACACTAGAAAAACAATTAAAATGAAAATACAATGTTGCTTCCAAAGATGACAGAAAACGCAACTTAAATTTAACCACGTCTCAAGTCGCAATTTTTTGACAGTTTGCAATGAAAGTCTGTCAAAAATTTGACACTTGAGACATGGTTAAAAATAGTAAGTGAAACTTAGGTGCACTCATTACGTATTCTGTGCCTAGGTATAACTTTGCGTGTCTAGAATATATTATTATAATCGTCCCTATGCCCTTATCTTATTCCGTTTGGGGTCAACACATTTCAGTTTGTTTTATAAAATTTCAAAACTTTTGATTTACTTTCAAAGGTTTTATCATTTTACCGTAAAATTGAGAATAAAACGTTACTCAACTTTTGTCGTTGACTGTCGACTAGATTTAACTAAATTGGATCAAGTGTGTACAATGTAAGTATTAGCTAATATAAATTGTCATGTCATTTTTGTCTTACGTAAGTGGTGCAATAATCTAAAGAAGCAGTAATGTTGACCTAAAGAAAAAAATGTCATGTATATTTTAAAAAGCATATATTTGCTCTAGAGTTAATATTTAGGTAGTATTGTAGCCAAATTTTGGTTTTACCTAATCTAGAAAGAATATATCTACTCAGTACTCCTATTTTTATAAAACTTAGCAATATGTCAATAAACGAATTCCTTGCCATGCCTAAAAATTTATATTTTAGTTACACCAACAAAACAAGTAGTGCGATTTGTTTTGTATTACGTGTTGCGAAAAAATTCTTAGTCGCCGCGCACTCCAAAAATTTTTTTTTAAAATAGTCGATAAATCTGTAACGGCTTTGTTAATTTACCGTTAATTTGTGTAAACTGTTACTTTCATGTTAACAAAAAATGTTAATGTACTAATCGGCTGTTTTAACTACAAGAGGGTTCAATATGAATACTTACCTACTATTAATTTAATGTTTTATAATGCAAGCTCAGTAATTCGACTGATGAACGTGTAGCAAATATAGAAATAATTTATTTTCTACTTGCATGTTATTCCAATTAATTGGAGTGTTGTTTATGTTATGGTGAACACCGATTTAATCAATTCTTAGTTATGCTTGTAAATAATTTTGTAAAGCAATAAATAACTTTAACACTATACTTAGTACATTTTGTTGTTAAAATGTCCCTGTTAGTGAATTACTCAGGCACGGTCGACATATTCGCCTAATAGCATATTGAAATTTAAGAATGACTATAGCAGGCACGTCCAAACACGATTGCATACATACATGATAGGAGACCATCGTCGGTGTTAGAATATTTTTGGCCACATTTCTAGGAGCCTGGCAGCAATGCCAATGAAATTTAGTACGAGCCTAGTGACGCAGTTTGGTCTATGGTAAAAGTTTGGTATGGTAATTGTTGGAAAAATAAAATCTCCAAAATGTTTGTTGGTTCCTGATGGACGACAGCCTCGGGGTCATACAAGAAAGCGTTAGCGCCACTATCTAGACGCCTATGAAAGGGAAATGGAGAACTGAAAATCTTTGAAGGAGGATCTCGTCCAAAATAGAGATATCTCTTTATATCTTCTTGTGGTAACATGGCAGTGCCTAAAATCTATCTCGTCTGGTCAAATGAAGACTTAATGCAAATGTGTAGCTTTTCTGTGGGTCTTTTATCTATAATTTCTAAAATGTCCATCAATAGCAAAAGTGTCTGGTGTCAAGCGCGACATATCACGCGTAGCACATCTTAGCGCGGCTGGAAATGTAAATAACACAACTTTTTGGCGATATTAGTAATCCATTTTTATTTAACATACTTAAATACAATCTTACTCTCCGTATCATTCAAGTTATTTACGATACAAAGCACATATCCCTGACTAACAATAAATACATTGGAATATTTCCTAATCTAATGACGTTAAAACGAATAAATTACTTTAGTGTGGACATGACACAAAACGACTCAAAAACTTCATGTTAACACAGCATGCGTTGCTTACCTAAGAACGAAGGAACAAAATATGTTAAATATTATTCACCTCTCATTTGTCAACAACCGGTTCAAAAAGGTTAATACAACAAAACAACTTCTAAATTTAATCAACCCTGTTGTGTTCAGTTTGACACAAATAAAAACAAAATTCAATACCATACAAATATATATAAATTAACTATCGAGGGCCAAACATCCTACGCAAGTAATATCACTGAATGTAACTACTATGTGAGTAATGAGTTTACGCTAAAAAGTGCATGATTTAAATACATTCACACATGATAATGGTAACTAAATTCAACAATTTGTGCAACATTCTACGAATACAAAGCAATTGCAATTATATAAAACTGCGCGTCAATATAATTGACACATACAAATCAAATTATATTTTTTAGGGGAGTAATACAAGATTTTATATTATGCCAAAAGTTATGCCCCATATGAGCTGTATATGGGTACTATATACCATCTACTTAAGAATGGTATATATAAACCATCCTCTATTGCAACCCTAGTCCATCTTAAATCGGGTACAACAATTCATACAGTCGGCTGCAATAAGATACTACACAACGGTGACACAGCATTGCATTTAGCAATAACAGGGTACATCTTAAAAAAAATAAGTAAACATCTTAACTGGTTGCTGTTTTTAAAGTTTTATCTGGTATCACAGCATTTTGAAAGTTGTGAAATCTAAGCACAGCCGACACATAGGGTGAGAATCATATCTGAGTACATAGGGGCATAAGTAAAAAGGCACCCCTGACAAGTGAATTTCAACAATATATGTCCAATTAACATTTACAAATATTTCATGTTTTTGAAGTGAAACTTCTAATGCGACTTCCAGCAAGGTTGCGTTAAACGTTTAACATTACCATGGAGGGAGTATGAAAGCACTGTTCTTTCTCTCATAGCCAGTTACGTTTCGTATAGAAGTTTTACTTCAGTCGTGTGGTCTAAAGCACACTCGTTTTTTATATGCGTATAGTGTACATTTTGTAGTGTATCAGCGGCAACAGTAACGAATTTCAGAGCATAATTTCATAGTAATTTATCGGTAAAATTTATTTACAACATGGACATACATTGGACTCATATGTAGACACTGTTGCGGCCTTCACAGAGTTCATTACTATACAAAATTTGAGGACGCTTAAAAAAACAGCACGATGATAAACATGTTGCTAACAAGTTGCACACCAATTTAGTTCTTAACGGATGAATAATAGAGCATCGTATGGCGCTCGAAACAAGAGCATAATTCAAAATGTTAATCCATTTGCTTCTAAGTTCTCTGCTTATATTTTTTTGGTTTCATGCGTCTACTAATATATCCTAATAAGAGAGCAGATAGCTAGAAGAAAATGGGTTCTAAGTAAATAAGCCTAATGCGGTAATTCGCCTAGTAAGTATCGAGCTACACTTATGCCCGCTTCATATATCATAAGAGCATCTGTTACTAAGACATAAGAACCTACAAGGCAATGCTTTGTCATAGGTGATTTACCACTTTACATTAGGTGGACCATATGCTTGTTCCACCAGCAGTAGCATAAAAAACTGGCCAAGTACGAGTCGGACTCGCGCACGAAGGGCACGCTTCGTATTATCAAAAATATATAAAAAAGGCAAAAAAATCACGTTTTTTGTATGAGAACCCCCTTCAATATTTATTTTATTCTGTTTCTTAGTATTTGTTGTCATAGCGGCAACAGAAATACATCATCTGTGAAAATTTCAACTCTAACTATCACGGTGTATGAGATACAGCCTGGTGACAGACCGACAGACTAATGACCTTTTTTCTACTAACTGCTGATGGAAGATGTTGATTAACCTAGTGCCAAGTAGGTACCTACTCGAGATTATGTCTAAGGGGGTAGTCAGAGGTAGGTCTAAATAGTACATTTTGATATGTACCCAATTAAATGAGGGATTATTTGACCGACTACGATCGGTTATGCTGACGCTACATCGGCTATGTTCATAATATAGGAAACAGGCAATAATTGCATCCTACAGCAACGCGCAGCTGTTATTTAAAAACTTATCAATCCAAACGATATCTACTTCACTACTATAAAAGATAGTGCTGAGTTCGGATGGATACCTTTATTAATTCTCTAAACTAAAATTGGACAAAAAATTTATCTTCCAGTTTAAGAAAATTGTGTAGATTTTGGGGACTTCGAACTAAATTCTAAATCATCTAAATTCATTATAGTATATATATAAAATTAACCCCTATTTCTCCTGGTCACGCTATAACTTAAGAACTGCTTTATCGATTTCATTCATTTTTTTTAAATGTTTTCTAATACTTCGTATAAGGTTCTTACATTAAAACAAATTAAGAAAATTGCGCAGAATTGGGCCTTTATTATAAACCTATTTAGTGTAACCTTAGCCCCAGCGTTTTATTCTCTTTGCCAAGCACGTTTGAAAGCACGAACTATCAAACAAATGACAGGACAACGTCTGTCGGGTCAGCTAGTTCATCATATAAAAGGTCATGGATAAAATCATGTCCCAGGCATTAAGTTATATACTTACACATATATGCATGGATGAATAGTTGCCCCTGCGCTGAATAAAATTATATAATTACATAAAGACGTTTCCTTTTTGTAGCGCCTACATACAAAGAACAAAAATAACTGTATTTAAAGACTAATTTGCCCTGTTCTTCTAGACTTGACCTATTCGTCTAGGAATTGGCGCTTAGATTCACCTAGCTCTAAGACGTTTCAAGATGATCCCTGCGGATAATTACTGAATAAATGCTTTTTGACTTTGACTTTGGTTTTAACAGGTTAATGGCCGAATACTCAAACGCCAGTCAATTTAATCAGGTTTCAAGCGACGAATTTTTGACAGACTTTCATTGCAAACTGTCAAAAAATCGCGACTTGAGACGTCATTAAATTTAAGTTGCGTTTGAGTATTCGGGCTTAAACCAAGCAGATGTGGATTATATTTGATAGGATATAGTGGACGAAAATTATAAATAGGGCCATACTAGGTGATATTGTTTTTGGTTCCAGTAATAATAATGCAACATACTAAGTGATAGTAACAAGATGCGCAGTGCTGAAGGATGCAATGATGTGTAGTTTAACTCTAAGAGTATATACAGAGCTCGTATTGAGTTCATTCACTAATTTCAGACTAGTATTCGTGGTATCGTGTTCACCACATGTGTGTTTCCCGAATCTCGCTGATGATTTGTCCAGCACGTTGCAAAGCCTGAAAATAAAGAAAGGTGATTAAAGTCATAACGATTTAAGCATCAAGTACTACCGGCAAGGCCAAATTAGAATAGAATACTATGCAATAATGTCATGGATCAGCCGACGAATCCAACTCGGATGAGCAGCGTTCGGGAAATCATGCCACATCTTTTCGTCACAGATACCGCAAAGCCTCAAGATTAAAGTCTATAATTTGTGCGTGTTGCCAATGATAACTTATGAACACAAGCTGAGAGTAGCATAACGGGAGAATAATTATGCTCAGAGTTTTACAGAAAGCCTATATTATAAGAAAATCTGTACAAAAACATAGCTCATCGATATGATGAGATACCAAAATATAACTCTTAGAATCAGTAAGTGGAAGTGATAATAGGCAGGCCATTATAGTAGTAGAACCAACCACCGTTGGGAAAAAAAATCCATAGTGTCAATATTATGGACTCAAGAGATGGTGTAGCCCATCCCTTAACTAATGCGTTCGCTAGTTGCATCTTACGGAATCCACACATTCTATGCTATTATTATATTCATTTCTATGCATTCCACGGCTAGATTTTAGATAAAGTAGGCACACCTACTTCCATGTCAAAAGGTCCGACGCTTCGATTTCTGAATCGTGGTCGCCATTTAAGAACCTATTTTCTCCAGCGGTTTTTGAAGTAAAACTTCTAATGCGACTTCCAACAAGGTTGCGTTAAACGTTTAACGCTACCATGGAGGGTGTATGAAGGCACTGTTGAAGTAATACTTCTAATGCGACTTCCAACAAGGTTGCGTTAAACGTAACACGACCATGGAGGGGGTATGAAAGCACTGTTCTTTCTCTCTTTCTCTCATAGCCAGTTACGTAGAAGTTTTACTTCAATCGTGTGGTCTAAAGCACACTCGTTTTTTTTATTACAGGTACAAAACATCATATTACCTTCAACATATCAGCAGCTTCCTTCCTCCGCTGAGCAATATGCTCAGACTCGTTCAGTAGGCTCTCAGCCTGGTCTGACTTGTACAGATGCGTAACAAGTTCTGATTGTAAGTTATCTTGCACGAAGTTCACTAGGAAATGCATCACGGCCTTGGGAACAGAGTCTTGGATCGACTTGCGGACTATGTAGAAGTAGGATTTTATCAAGCGCTCTGAAAAGAAAAATGATGTAAGCTGAATTAGCACACTAGTGTAAAATCGTATTTTTTTGGAGTGACAACTTAATTGAGAAGTACAGTCAGCTGCACTAGAATGTATACAATTTGTAACTTTCAAAATGGTTTCATAGCGGTGCTGAAAATATTAACACGACAAATATTTAAAAAACAAGTGAGGTCATCAACTAACTTCATGACTTTTTAGTTTTGGAGGTTTAAGAGTTCATTGTTTTGCTGTTATACCGTTGTGAAAGTTACGAATTGTATACATTCTAGTGCAGCTGACTGTACGTCATATTAAGTAAAGTAATATATATGTTTCGTTTTATATATATTTTGTATTTACACATAAATACTTGTATTATTTGTCATTTTCTTTGTCATAAAGAACGCAAATATTGGCGATGCAAACTTGAAGATGGATATTATTTTCATTGACATGTTTTGAAGTATTAAATCTGATTTTTTTTGTATGTTTAAACCGATATCACGACTATCAAATAATACACGATTTAGACTCAAGGGTTTTATATAATCTGTGTAGCGTTTTTTATATTTACAATAGTTAAAAAGCAGTTTTTAGCGTTTTTGAAACTGAGGAGGAACTTTGAAAATAAGGAATATTTATGACACAGGAACTAGGGAGATAAGGACGTGAGTTTAATTTGAAACCCATATCATGCAACATACAAGCCTTAGGAATTAAAATACACAGAACAAAGCTTTGTTGAAGTCCATTAAACATTAAGCTAGCTACCTAATAACCAAATAAAACGGCGATAAAGTCAGCGAATACGTGCTAATACCACCAAGACCAGCGCTTGTAACCAAGCCGTATTCTACGGCGGCGCGTCATTTGTACAAAAGTTTCGTATTATCGTTTTAAGGAACACTGCGAGGCATGCCAGGAACCGAAAACGTCTCAAAAGGATAATACGAACCTCCGGAAAACGACAAACGACGTTTCATATTATCGTTTTGAGTTACACTGTGTGGCATGCCAAACTGCTACAACATGACTGGTATACGGTTAGCGAGGTTTCGCAGTGTAACTTAAAAGGATAATACGAACCTCCGGAAAACGATAAACGGCGTTTCGTATTACCGTTTTGAGTTACACTGTGTGGCATGCCAAACTGCTACAACATTTCTGTGGAATACGGCTAGCGAGGTTTCGCAGTGTAACTCAAAACGACAATACGAACCTCCGGAAAACGATATACGAAGTTTTGTATTATCGTTTTGAATTACACGCATGCCAAACTGCTACAACATGTTTGTGGAACGGGTTACCTCTAGACTATGAATATGTAACACAGCACACCTACGTTGTGACTACTGCAATTGTTCAAGTGATGGACACAGAAGCCAAAAGCAAGCCTACAGCAGGGTTTCCCAAACCATTTACTATAAGCATTCATAGTCTGAAATTTCGTTTACAAAATGTTTATTAATTACGACAAGTTTTTTTAACCTGCTGCTCTCTCTTCTCACTTCTATGAAACGACAGTAGTACCCCAAATGCACTATTTATAATTATTTAAGAATAAATAAAAGAAGAAGTTTGCTGTAGAGTTATTTATAGACAGATTTCAATCGAATTTGAAAGGCGCACTAAGGACTTAATTCTATACAAGTTTGAAAAAAAAAACAAAAGAGGGAAGTAGAGCGGGAAGTTTGCTGTAATGTAACGTATGTTGTCATATATTGACAGATTTCATTTTTGGGAAAGGGGAAAGTGTCGGTTATTGCATGGTTATAAGGGCTCGCGAGGTCTGCTGTTTTCACAAAACTACCAATTTTTAAAAATGTGATTTCAAGAAGAAATGGAGAAGCAGATTTTTGTTAATACTTATTGATGTAACAAGCATAATGCAAACTGGCAGTTGATTCACTTTCAGCCTGGTTCTTATAATCTAATAGTCTTACCTCTGGGAACTCAAACGCAACTTATATTTAATCACGTCTCAAGTGACGAACGTTTGACAGACTTTCACATTGCAAACTGTCAAAAACCATGACTTATGACGTGATTGAATCTGAGACGCGTTTGAATATTCGGGAGTGATTCACAATCCCTGACAGATTTTAACTGCTGTATAAAATCATCTTGTCACTGTCAGATTTAATGAAACAAAAAGAGATAGAAACAGACTCGGCCATTTTAGCTAAAAAAGCGTTCAGAGACCTTTACGAATAAAACCATAAGTATTCGTTAGTATCATTACGGATCGTAGTCTGTCAAATAAACTTTCATCTTTATCATTATTATATATTTTAAAGCCTATTTAGTAAAGAACTACTTTGTAGTATATAGAAGATGGAAATCGCCGCCGAGGCCATGTCTTAACGAGCGTGACCTTCGAGGCAATACTTGCTATAGGCGATGGTAACCACTTGGCATCAGTTGGGCCATCTGCGTGTTCCATCAAGAATTTTTTTTAACATTAGTAGACTATCCTTTGACTTCAATCTCACCTGATGGTAAGTGACGATGAAGCCGACGATGAAGCAGAACGGTGTAGAAGACACCTATTCACTCTTGCCTTAAAGAGATCTAGATTATAGTGGTCAGGAAAAACAGAAGCTGGCAATGAGTTTGTTTCGATGTTATGACACAGTGAAATGAGAGGTTATCTGACAGAGCCTACTCGTAACTAACGGATACTTTTAGAATATTCTACATAGACGCCGTATAAGATATTGTTTGCGAAGCTCAGTTTGGGAAACCCTCGATGATAGGTGGTCGGAAGGCAGTCAGTGCGATGGACGAAGCATATTGCGTTCAATGCAGTTAGTTCCTCACCGACTAAATCACCCTTTTCGTTCAAATGTTTCATCGCGATGCCGTCTATTACAGTGTTATTGTTTAACGTAGTGTCGCTCCTTCCACCTAGCATCAGAAAACATGCTCGTGAAAACAAAACTGAGGCTGTAGACAAAGTTACATTCTAATAGTGAAAAGTCCAAATGTATATTTTTTTCTAAAACGAATACATTTTGTATCTTGTATTGGGCTCTTGTATCCGTATTTAGACTCAAGAATGGTCCATTCATTCATTCATTGGAATTGGAGTTCTGGCTACACTTGCAGCCAGCCTAACTCCTCCCAAACGCACAAAAGCTTCCTGGGGGCTTCGCAGGCTTGGAGGAGTGACCTGGGGTTTCCTAGGATTCCTTGAGGTTCGCTACTCGATCGGATTCCAGGACTACGTGGGCAGCTGACTCTTCTTCGGATAGGCACTCTCTGCAGAGTGGGCTGTCTGTGGCTCCGATGTTGTAAAGGTGTTTGTTCAAAACGAATACATTCAAAGGATCTTATTCCCTGACACATAATGAGAGCTCAGAGCTCAAGTTGGTCGATGCAAAACCAACTCAAATGGGGTTATATCGACCCATCTAGAAGAAAGTGTAACTGCGGAGAGATACAGACTATGGGGCACCTGCTCTCTTGCACTCTCTGCCCGACCACCTGTACACGAAAAGACCTGGACTAGGCAACAGCTCGCGCTATTGAAGTCGCCTCTTACTGGGCTCACATTATATAAATAGCTAGCGGCCCGTCCCGGCTTCGCACGGGTTTTAGTAAGGATCCCTAATTTTTTTTGAAAATATAATTTAGCCTATGTCACCCGGGGATAGTGTAGCTTCCCAACGGTGAAAGAATTCTTTAAATCGGTCCAGTAGTTTCGGAGCCTATTCAATGCAAACAACAAACAAAAATCTTTCCTATGTATGATATTAGTTTTAGCCAATGACTCGAAACAAGAAGATTCCCTGACATATTTTAGCAGCCGTATAAAATACTAACGAAACGCGCGCGACTTCGTCCGCGTGAAGTTGTTTTCATACAAACTTCAACCCCCACGGCATCCTTATAGGGGTTGAATTTCGGAAATACCTTACATCTCTACAAACCAAGACGAATATACCCTGAAAATTTCAAGTCTTTACGTCCAGTGACTTAGGTTGTGCGTTGTCTATATCCCAGTCAGTCATTCAGGTCAAAGATTCTTTTAATTGGTATAAATTATTCTCACTGTCACTTTTATGTCGACCAAGATATAGTAACAGATTTATCGGCCAATTTAGCTTTTGGAGCCCTCAGTGACTTATATGAATAAGGCCATGACTATACAATAACAAGTCTGTTCTCATAGGAACACAGATTAGCAGCTTTAATTTGTATTACTATAGATAAGTTATTTTATAATGACCATTGCAGATAAAATCAAAAACAGTTGTATTGTAACGTTAATACTCTGTGGTTTTAAAGGCCATGAAAGGTTAGTATGCTTCGATAAACACATTAATTGCTTGTGGTTGAAACAAATACACATACATTTTATTAGGAGAGATGACGTAAAAATTACAAATCACTTGGCTGTCAGTAACCTTCGCGTAGAATTTAGCTGTTTACCTCGAGATATGACGTCATCTTTCCCAATCACATTTGCCAAATGTTTTCATAACAATTTTTAAGGCAAAATTACCATTTATCTACAAAACGGGAAAAAACAGTGTTTTATAATACTGAAACTGTTAGTAACACTTTTTCTGCGACCTAGACAAGTTTAAAATATACTCTTACTACTACTGCATTATTCCGAATCTACCTACTTTTTTGTTTCTCGCCCATTATTAATCAAATCAAATCAAATCAAATCAAATCAATTTATTGTTTGTGAATCCAGGTGTTAGGTACAGATATAAGATGGTAGGTAGATATATTTAAGATCTCCAGATCCTGCTACTTAGCTTACAAACATTTTTAAAATTATAAATCAGATTTATGGTGGAAATTATCATTAATACTTTGATTTTAAGTTTTACGAATATAAACAGGTATGTTTGGGTCAATAAATTCTATTATTTATAAACTAAATTATTATATTAATTTAAATTTATCTGTAGCGTATTTAAATTCGTTATTGCGCAGATGTAACTATTATACGAAGAATACGATGAAGTTCCTATTGGCCGTAGAATCAACTTACCGATAACATCACAATCGTGTTGCTCTCGGTCGGAAAGTTTCCGAGACGTGTGGCTCGGTACTTCCGGAAGCAGATTCACCGGCTTCTGAGGAGTCAGCACCTTGTTTTCAGGAGCACCGTTCATCTAAAAAAATAGTAGCAACATTGATCCAATAGTCAAGATACATCAACTGGGACACAAAACGGAAATAAATAATAGTAGATCCTGAGAAAACGATGAAAGAATAAAAATAATGCTGGACAATCCACACAGCATCATCTAGTCCCAAGCTAAGCAGAGCTTTTGTTATGGGTACTAGATGACTGATATACTTAATACAATACATTACATACATAGGTATTTTTTATTATACATAGAAAATAAGCTCAGAACACCCGGAATAAAATTTGCAGATCGTACAAACATTTATCCCAAGGCGTGAATCGAGCCCGCAACCTCCTGCGTCACAGGCGGACATTCGCCCGCCGCACAACATCGGTCGTCAAAAGAAAGAAAAAATATGTGTTTAATCGGTGACCCAAAAAAGTCAGCAAAACAAAATTGCTTGCTTAATAGCTGGTTTCATGACTGGTATGATATGGTATGCTTTCGGATCTCAATGTGGTAGCTATTAACCTAAAAGTCGCACAACAGGCTATGGAGAAAGCTTAAGGCCACTACGTGCAAGAATTCGCAATGAATTTAGAAGAGAACAAAGGCCACAGGCACAGGCAATGGGGACACCAAATAGCTCGTACAATCAACCGCTGCGGAATAAAGGTTCTCGATTTGCGACCACGAACCGGATAACGAAACGTGGGACGGCCCCTAACTTCATGAAATGACATTTTATAGATCGCTGAAAAGTCAGTGGGTGAATGAGAGAGTCCAGGGGAGTAAGCACGAACGAATTCCACTTTCGTATCGTAACGGTCCGTAAACTTAACGTGAATACGTTAGGTTTACGGACCGAGACGATACATGGTAGCACGAACGACAACCGATTTACTAACTTCCTATCGAATTACGTTACTTTACGGACCTAGCTATCGTTTACTTTACGTACGTAATGCCAAAAGTGTTCGTGCTTCCAATTTTAGTTCTCTTTACGCACGATAGAGGCGCTGTGCAAAATCTCATACATTTTGGTAACGTTAGCGTGACGCTAGCGTCACGATAGCCAGTTCGTGCTTAGGCCCCAGTAGTGGAATTCAGTCAGTAAGTATAATTTTATTATGCACTTACGTGGGGTGTGACTGGGGAGTCGCTATTCGCAGATTGCGGAGACTTCTCTTGTCCGTCTGTGATAGCCGGCACATGCTGCGAAATCAAACAATTTCGTCTTAGAATTTGGAAAATTTAAAGTTACAAAACAAAGACATGTAATGCAATGAACTGTTAACGGCATTTTGTAAATATTGAAGTAATACTTCTAATGCAACTTCCAATAAAGTTGCGTTAAACGTTTAACAACCGTGGAGGGGGTATGAAAGCACTGTTCTTTCTCTCTTTCTCTCATACCCAGTTACGTTTCGTATATTAAATTAACTTCAGTCGTGTGGTCTAAAGCACACTCGTTTTTTTAATAATATTACATAAGTAATTAAAAAATATTTATTTTTTAACATCAGCACATATAAAAAAGCCATTAGGCCATAGATATTTATTGTATATGCAGAGATTTTCTATAAATCTACGCTAATGTTTAATGATCGTCGCACTAGGCAACGCCTGTATCGCAGGGGTCTTCAGTCACATAGCAATTTCTTTCATCTGACAGGTAAAATAATAATCATTCATTCACTTCATTTTCATTTTTCTATTCTATTTCTTTGTCCTGACTGACTAAGATATAGACAACGCACAGCCTAAGCCACTGGTCGTAGAGACTTGAAATTTTCAGAGTATATTCGGCTTGGTGCGTAGAAGTGTACTAAGAATTGAAAGGGTTGAATTTTGGGAATTTCTTTTCCAAAATTCAACCTCAACTTTTGAATTGTCTCGAATGGTGACCACGAATCGGAAGACGAAACGTAAGATGGCCGACATTATAAAAATCGTGAACCACACCACACAATCGTATCAAATATCAGTAACACATGAAACCAATGGTTTATTAGCAATGGCTGAAAGAGTTCCCACATAGTATTCGAAGCTGACAATGGTTTTTACAAGTTTATTATGAATTCTAATGAGCACAGTACAGTTAAATTACAGCTTGCGTTTACAAACAGTATTATCACTGATTTTATTTCTCGAAGTGAGGTTTTACTGCTTGTAAAATATCTATTCTATGTTTTTTTACCTGGTTGTTCAATTCCCATATGCTTGCCAACAATACTAGGAGTGAACCTCTTTCGCCCATTTGCAGAAGGACTGACTACAAACAATTTATAGTTATTGAAGGAAAATATAAGGAAATATAAAGAATACCCTAAGCCCGATGTGTTTTAGTATGATTGTTAGACCAACGTGACCTGCTTACCCTTAAAATGATGAAAGTATTCTTTAAGACGATTTTTTTTCCTAATACTTGCAATTTCCAAAGTTAACTTGTATTTAGACTTACCAATAAGTAACTTCCACTAGTAGACACCTTACAGTAATGTAACCAAACTGATCGACTAAGTTACGCAAGGTTCTCCGCGGTTACTATTTGGATGGGTGGCCGCTAGTGGTATTTACATGTTTTCTGTTACGCGGATCCATTTAGTAAATAATATTGTATGAACGTGTTTTGTATGCTTTTCGTGTTTCCATACAAAAACACTCGGGCAACGGGCTCACATAACATTAAACCAAACAATTCTTGACTCTAAAGTTCTGGAGTGTATATTAAACTGTACATTCAGGCTCTAGCAGTCCTTTAAGCCAAAAGAAGAGAGTTCAGTGCTTCGGAGCTGAATAAAAAGTTCTGGTTGGATACAAATTAATATGAACTTACTTCAAATACAACTTCAGAGCTAGTATCTATTGCAAGTGTACCTTGTTAGCGTCGTTAGTACCCATGCACGGATAGGATAATAAATATAAATAAATACTCTGAACAGTGTGGCTACCGGCGACTGGGCAGGTCTTGGCTTCTGTCGGTAGACGGGGCTGTGGTCCTCGTCAGTAGACTTGAGGAGACCGGAGACTAATGCCGCTTCGCGGTGGAAGTCAGGGTGCTTCGTGTTAATGTAGGCTAGTTCAATCTGTACTAGGTTCTCCACCTGTGAATAGCAAACGAAGCTGGATTAAGTTTTTATAAATCAACAAACGTTTGCATTAGTTTTAATGGCCCAAAGCGCGACCTTACAGGTTCTATAGGCCTCTTTTTGCTGTGAATTAGGGCTACCCTCATTCATATACACAAAAGTTAAGAGGTATCATCATCATCATAGCTTGTGGTGGCAAAAAAATAAGACCCCTCAATCACCTCTTGTTACGACATCCACAATGTGGACATCCACAATAAGTAGGTACGACCTTCACAATGTGGATATCCATAATGTAGATACGACATCCACAATGTTGATATCCATAATGTAGATACGACATTCACAGTGTGGATATCCATAATGTAGATACGACATTCACAGTGTGGATATCCATAATGTAGATACGACATCTACAATGTTGATATCCATAATGTAGATACGACATTCACAGTGTGGATATCCATAATGTAGATACGACATTCACAGTGTGGATATCCATAATGTAGATACGACATCTACAATGTTGATATCCATAATGTAGATACGACATCTACAATGTTGATATCCATAATGTAGATACGACATTCACAGTGTGGATATCCATAATGTAGATACGACATTCACAGTGTGGATATCCATAATGTAGATACGACATCTACAATGTTGATATCCATAATGTAGATACGACATCTACAATGTTGATATCCATAATGTAGATACGACATTCACAGTGTGGATATCCATAATGTAGATACGACATCCACAATGTTGATATCCATAATGTAGATACGACATTCACAGTGTGGATATCCATAATGTAGATACGACATCTACAATGTTGATATCCATAATGTAGATACGACATCTACAATGTTGATATCCATAATGTAGATACGACATTCACAGTGTGGATATCCATAATGTGGATACGACATCCACAATGTTGATATCCATAATGTAGATACGACATTCACAGTGTGGATATCCATAATGTAGATACGACATTCACAGTGTGGATATCCATAATGTAGATACGACATCTACAATGTTGATATCCATAATGTAGATACGACATCTACAATGTTGATATCCATAATGTAGATACGACATTCACAGTGTGGATATCCATAATGTAGATACGACATTCACAGTGTGGATATCCATAATGTAGATACGACATCTACAATGTTGATATCCATAATGTAGATACGACATCTACAATGTTGATATCCATAATGTAGATACGACATTCACAGTGTGGATATCCATAATGTAGATACGACATCCACAATGTTGATATCCATAATGTAGATACGACATTCACAGTGTGGATATCCATAATGTAGATACGACATCTACAATGTTGATATCCATAATGTAGATACGACATCTACAATGTTGATATGCATAATGTAGATACGACATTCACAGTGTGGATATCCATAATGTAGATACGACATCCACAATGTTGATATCCATAATGTAGATACGACATTCACAGTGTGGATATCCATAATGTAGATACGACATCTACAATGTGGATATCATAAAAGACTACAAGGAAAGCACCAGGAAATTGGCAGAAGCATTTCCTGAGTACATATCATTATTATTGTGACAAGTTGTATACAAAGGCCTATCTATGTCCAGTCTGGCAGTGGCCTTCTTCAAGTTCTAGATGATGAGTATGCCTTACCATAGAGTTGGTGGCCGGTAGCCTCGTGCGCAGTAGTTGTGTCACAACGTCTACTATCCGTTGGTGCAGCCGTGGGAAACGTAACATCTCCTGTTGCACCTCCGTGCCGCAGTGTTGGACTATACGCTGCATTTCTTCATGCACCTATAAATAAATTAAATAAATAATGCTGGACAATCCACACAGCATCATCTAGCCCCAAGCTAAGCAGAGCTTGTGTTATGGGTACTAAATGACTGATATACTTAATACAATACTATTTTACATAAATAGATATTTATTATTATACATAGAAAATACCCAGAACACCCGGAATAAATATTTGCAGATCGTACAAATATTTATCCCAAGGCGGGAATCGAACCCGCAACCTCCTGCGTCGAAGGCGGACATTCGCCCGCCGCGCCACATCGGTCGTCCTATAATTACCTACAATACCTCACCTATATCACCTATAATTATGTAAAAACCCATTTTAAGTCGATACCTATAACAGGAAGTCAGAGCGCTGGGAGCGGCTTTTGACTCACTTGGTACATTATGCATATTTTCTGTCTTGCATTCAGTTAGATTGGCACCACACTGGAGCTTCATTATTTACCTTATTATTATTTTGTAACAGGATTATACAAAAAAACTGTAGGAAGCAAGCCGTAAGTTTCTTGCCTTAGGAACTGGCGCTTAGATTCACCTAGATTTAAAACGTTTCAAGATGATCCATGCGGATTTTACTGAATAAATGCACTTTGACTTTATAGTCTCACCTTACTACTATATACTATTACTATAGTAGTAGAAGAGCTCTTAGTGAAGGTCTCGTCCGGGGAAGTACTACCACCATGCCTACTTCAGCCGCCAAGCAGCTTGCTGTGTTCCGGTTTGAAGGGTATCGCTGCCGGTGAAATTACAGACACATAAGACTTAACACCAGTATGCCTCAGGTTGATGAACGCTATGCATTGCATTGTAGGGCATATTCCTAACGAGCGTAACCTACGAGGCAATACTTTTTTAAAGGTGATGGTTACCGCTTAACATCAGGTGGGCCATCTACTGGTTCCATCAGCAAGTTATATAACAAAAAAAGGATAATAGTAACTATATGGAGAACTTAAACCGGCTAAAAGATTTACAACATAAAACATACATACCAATTCAACACATCTCAGCGAAGGGTCTTCCAGCCTCCGTATCTGCCTTTTTACCAGCAGCTCAAAGGACACCTCGGGTACAAACAAAGCAGGCCGCGGGCCGGTCGCATTGCGGATAGCAGTTAGGATATCCATGCGCGTAAGACCTGGAAAAGAATTTCATAAATGAGATTCTGATATTTATTTTCATACAAACTTCAACCCCTGCTGTCATCGTTTAGAGGTTAAATTTTAAAATTCCTTTAAGTTTTTAAGAAATTTTAAGTCACATAACTTAAAGTCGTAAAGTATTTGTCCAGGGATCATCTTGAATCGTCAAATTTTGGTGAATATGGGTGTTCTGGGTATTTTCTATGTATAATAAAAAATATCTATGTATGTAATGTATAGTATTAAGTATATCAATCATCTAGTACCCACAACACAAGCTCTGCTTAGCTTGGGGCTCGATGTATATCTATACTAATAGTTTGTTTGTTTGTTTGCATTGAATAGGCTATCGCAAATACCGTTTTCTTGTACTAAACAGAAACCAAACAAATCTTAGGAGGCAATACGTTAGAACTAGAATGAAGACTCACCAACTAAAGGATGAATAGAATCCAGCGTTCTTCCAAACGTCTCATGGAAGATATAGCAGATCCTAGCACCGCCACATAGCTCTGTAGTCTCAATATTCCTGGCGGTGCCCTCGATGGTTGAGCAGTAGGCACTTGCGAATTTAGTGATGATTTGCAGGAGAGTTTGAGACTTGTCGGACACATCGTCTCCATAGGAGTTCAGGAGTGATTGGAATTGGGAGATCATTACGTTAACACGCACCTGAAATAGAAATTGGTTTGATTTTTTTTTAAAGTAAAACTTCTTTACCCACACTTTACTTGGGGAGTAGGTACGCTGATGAATGCGTAGCGAGAGCGTTACGAAAAGTGTGATCGGGCGAGGCGAACGAAAATTGAGAGGGACATATAAGTTAGTGAAGATAGAAAGAGAGAAAGTTACGTTTCGTATATTACTGTAGGGGCAGAGAGAGAGCACACATTTTCTTTATTTCATAGCCAGTTACGTTTCGTATATTAAAGAAGTTTTACATCAATCATCATGTATTGTGGTGTAAAGCACTCGTTTTTTTGGTGGGGTTTGCTCACAATAGTAAATAAATTTAGTAGTAGTAGAGCTCTTAGTGAAGGGCTCGTCCGGGGCAGTACTACCACCATGCCTATTTCTGCCGCCAAGCAACTTTGCTGTGTTCCGGTTTGAAGGGTGTGGGTGCCAGTGCAATTACAGGAGGCTTAACATCAGTATGCCTCAGGTTGATGGACGCAAATTAGTGCATCGTAAGGGCACGTTTATAATGAGCGTGACCTGCGAGATAATACTCTGTTATAGGTAATGGTAACCACTTAACATCAGGTGGGCTATCTGCTTGTTCCATTAATAAGTCACATTAAAAAAACCCACATTACAAAATAGCTCAGCAGTGGACACGTTTAAGACGATGAAATAGTTTACCTTCAATTCCGGTAAGCAGTCCCTAATATGGTGCATGAGCAATCTGTTCAGTGTCTTTGCTAAGTACGGTGTGCCATTCCGCGAAGCTATGGTCGGGTATTTCCGCTGTAGGTAGGTCGCTTCATCTTTCAGTGCATCCTACAAAATAATAAAATTTATTGCTTTCACATGGTTTAGGTTGGATACAAACATTGTTCTTGTGTAAGTAGGTATTACAATCATTATTTTTCTATTGTCCATTTGTATAGCACTGATCATTTGAACTTAAAGTTTCACTATGCATATTATTATAACTTCACACAATAAACAAACTTAAAACAAAAACCTTTACTTCACAAAACACATAGTAATAATATTTGTGGACATTTTTTTTACACAACATCAGCTAGCCCCAAACTAAGCAGAGCTTGTTTTACGGGTACTACTAGATGACTGATATACTTACTTATTATAATAACAATAATAATGCTGGACAGCCCACACAGTATCATCTAGCACCAAGCTAAGCAGAGCTTGTGTTATGGGTACTAGATGACTGATATACATAATACACTACATTACATATATAGATATTATTTATTATGCATAGAAAATACCCAGAATACCCGAAATAAATATTTACAGATCGTACAAACATTTATCCCAAGGCGGAAATCGAACCAGCACCCCGTGTCAGCAGCAACATCGGTCGTCAATATTTTACATCTAATATTTAACCTACCTACACATTATAAAATAACTCTGTTTTCTAACTGCAGGTCCTTATTATAGGTAGAAAACAGAATTTAAATCACTGAACGCAGGATTGTATAAAATACGTACCGTGATTGTTTTATTATCAATGATGTCTTGCTGAGATCGGTTCACCACACCGATGATGCCTAGCTTCACAGGAATCACGCGGCCGCATAGAATATCTATAGCATCAGTGCCTGTGAATAATTAATAACAATAAAATCAGTTTTCTCACTACTATCACTAAACAAACGACAAGTTATTCGCTATTTACAATAGAGAATTTAAGAAACGAGTTGGTATTATTACAGCAGTGATGGGCTCGCAACCCGTCCGTATCTGTTGCCAAGTCGATGGAGATTTACTACTGTTACAGGCGTTATGGCTTGGCGACAAAATGGATACAGTAAGATGTTAATGAGATAGAATAAGTAAACTGAAGCACAATGGAACTGGGACATACAACAGTCAATAACCTGTGGTTTTGATTTCACCACGGAAAGACGAGTCTTTAGATCGGATGTCTATTGTAGTTTTGCGTAGACGAAGGCGCAGTTTTATTAGACCGTAGGTTGCCTTATTGGATGTAGTCACGCAACTTATTGTGATTCGAATTGAAGAAATACGTATGTAGATATTATATAGGTGCCCCCTCAGATCTCTTATATACCTAGTTGTACCAACTCAAGATTATAATAATAATAATGCTGGACAATCCACACAACATCATCTAGCCCCAACCTAAGCAGAGCTTGTGTTATGGGTACTAGATGACTGATATACTTACTTAATATAATACATTACATAAATACATAGATATTTTTATTACACAACCTCCTGCGTCGCAGGCCGACATTCGCCCGCTACGCCACATCGATCGTCGCAATACCGTACAAAATAAATAATAGTTGACGCGGGTCCACGCGGTTCATGTCTTATGTCATTGTATTTTTAGGTATTCGACATAACAAAAAAAAAGAGGCTACTGGCGATTTTTAATGGCGGACGATAGGCTGTTGCGGTTTCAATAACAAGGTAACTGATTTAGTATGTATTGAAAAATAAAATAGAATTCCTTATCTTCAGAATCGTGATGATTATACATCATGATAATATTAGTGCCTTACATATAAAGATACTATACTAATAAAATAGGCTTAGAATTCGAGCTGCAATCACATTATCGTTTCAGCCTATCTATCAATAATCAGTTTTTATCAGAACAGACATGTTTTACGTTAAATGAAAACTAGAAGATCTATTGCTTTAATCTAAGTTAGTATATTTAATTTTATCAATCAAACCCCCGTATCTCAGATTTGAGTTCGTCTCAAGTCGCGATTTTTTTACAGTTTGCAATGAAAATCTGTCAAAAATTCGTCACTTGAGATGTGCTTAAATTTGAGATGCATTTGAGTATTCGGGGGGCCGATATTTAGGATTTCTTACGCTTCTATTGAGCTATTTTATTTGTCAAACCTCACCGCTCAGTTGGTAGTAACATCTGCATTGTAAATTGTGGGTTCGATTCCTATCAGTATTGTAAGTGATTCGCTGTACTATTCTAGTAGTAGTAGTAGTAAAATACTTTTTGTTAAAACATACATAGAGAACAAACTATAGACAACAAACAGAAAACCATCTGTGTTCATCACACAAATGTTTCTTCTCGGTGGAGATCAAACCCACAACCTACGGCTCAGATGGCAGAGCTACTATAACATAACTGTGAAGGCATAAAATAAATGTTGATTCACTCATTTTTTTTTAATGCTGGACAATTCCTCACACAGCATCATCTAGCCCCAAGCTAAGCAGAGCTTGTGTTATGAGTACTAGATGACTGATATACTTAATACAATACATTACATACAAAGATATTTTTTATTATACATAGAAAACACCCAGAACACCCGGAATAAATATTTGCAGATCGTACAAACATTTATCCCAAGGCGGAAAACGAACCCGCAACCTCTGCGTCGCAGGCGGTCATTCGCCCGCTGCGCCACATCGGTCGTCAAAATGTTAGTAAGGCTTTATGCTGACTTCAGATTATAACGAGTAACTGATACAAAAGCACATGCCAACAATACCGCACTTTTGAAGGCACACGTGATCTGTAAATACCTGCATCCATGAGATCAAGTTTGGTGACCACCGCCAGAGTCCGTCTACCATCAGGATCCACCTCCCTGGACATCTTGATGGCTTCGCTGGTGGCCATGTCGGTGTTAGCAGATGTGACCGCAAGAATTATGGAGTTGGGGTTACCAATGTATTTGATTATTAGCTTGGTGATCTGGTTCTCGATGTCTTCTGGCTGATCGCCTATTGCCACCTACAGATTATACAAAAGAAGTATGAAAGAGAGAAATTGTTATTGAAATGAAAGACTATCTACATCTAAATATTTCAGTACTACCTCTAACCTATAACTCCTTACTAATAAACTTGGTTGATCTACAGAAAGTTTGGTTTGGAGATGGAAAATTATTAATATCTGTAAGCTTTTACTCAAATTCAAACAGCCTTAATTTAAATAGTACCAGCGTGACACTGCTTTGTTATATGTGATGGTAACCACTTATGATTAGGTGGGCCATCTGCTTATTTACCTTTTAGGTAGATACTGCTACCTTGATCGTGTTGTTTGTCGCGTTCCCTTAGTCGTGTCATACCACACGGATGGTGTTTAAAGGGTCATATTCTAAGTCGAGATTAGGTACTTATGAAGGAAACAAACAAAATATACATAAACTAGCGGCCGCTCGCAGCTTCGCCTGCGTGGCAGTTTTTTCTCGTTCCCGTTATTTTTTCGGGATAAAATCATAGTAGCTTTATGCATGCATGTTTCAGCCCGATCGGTTTAAAATTGACAAAGTTTCATACAAACTTTCATCCCCTATCTTCCCCCCTTCCCCCTTTCCCTTCTTTCTTTCCCCTTGGGGGTACAATTAATCAAAATCCTTTCTTAGCGGATGCCTACGTCATAACATCTACCTGCATGCCAAATTTCAGCCTGATCCGTCCAGTGGTTTGGGCTGTGCGTTTATAGATCACAATGTCAGTCAATCAGTCACCTTTGAGTTATATATATTTAGATAGAAGAATTGTGTAAAAAGTACGTTAAGCCACAAACCTTGGTAATACCAGGTAGATCTACCAATGTCAGGTTCACAACCCTCGTGGAAAAGATTTTCAGGCTGATAGGTTCCGGGCATATTCCCTTGTTGCTACCGGCCATACGGTCAGTTTCCCTATCAATCTCCTGTCTGATCTGATCGAAGTCGGAGTAGATCTTGTCTTTCGTGTGCAGAAACTTTCCCCATTCTTCTAAGGTGACTGTACCTGGAACAAGGAAATAGATGCTTAGAATACTAAAAACTAAAATAAAAACAATGTTATCTCAAAAAGTGAAAACATATTATTTAGTAAATAGCTTCTGGACTTTAATTCAAGCCACGGTAGATATTCCCTCAGATATCTTAGTACGAATTACCTACTCGAGATTATTTGTTGGATGGTTAATAGTGGTAGTCAGAGGTACGTCGTACATTCATAATCGAAGAATCTAGAGTTGGTACTTGGTACTAAGAGATCGGAGGGGATATCTACCGTGCTTAGGGATTAAAGTCGTTATGCTATATCTTTTCTTTCTGATACCGGTTGACACTAACAATAGTTCATTTGGATCATTTTCGACTTACAAGACACTTTTACGCGGATTTGGCACAATTTTACTCGTCTTACGTAATTTATTGAAAGTTTCGAAGTTCCGAGAAATCTGCCCACGGAATTGTACTGTCATAACTTTTTTTTACAAATTTTAACGTATGTAACGTATCTCAGCTCTATAGCGGAGATAAGAATCCTAGAAGATTTGCCTAAACCTTCGAGTAAATGCAGAAACGCATTAGAATCGGTCCACGTGTCGTGACGCGTCAGAAGCATACATGCCCATAAAAGTGAGCCATACAGCCCCATACATTTTACATAAAAGTGATTACAGTATAGCAAACGGCGCGCACGGGTCTATTCACTGTTAAGTGCGAGTCGGACTCGGCAACGAAGGGTTCTGTACCATTATCTATAATAAAAACGGCACGTTTGTTGTATGAGAGCCTCTTTAAATATTTATTTTATTCTGTTTTTTAGTATTTGATGTTATAGCGGCAATAGAAATACATCGATTGTGAAAATTTCTTAGTAATAGGGTCCCATTTTACCCTTTGGGTACAGAACCCTAAAAAGTATATCTAAATAACTAAAAAAGTAGTAGTCTTAATATAATATACCAACCATGCATGTAAGTGAGTAATGTAGTTGCAATATTTTATCATGACCAAACATTTATTTAGATCAGAAGGTGACTGGTGTAAAAAATATTGGTGTTGCAACAAATTTTGCAATGCCTATTCAGCTATTTAGCAGTGATGTTTCTTTTTTTGTGCAAATAATGGTAGGTATTTTACTTAATTCTATTGTTATTTGAATATGAGCTTATGGAAAATATTTGTGCTTATACAAGTACCTACCATGCATGCACACAAAATATATATATTTCCGTATGTATCTTTATACCTGCCTATTCAATTAACAACATCTGGGATTGATAATTTAGAGGGCAGACAAAAAAAACACTAGACAAAGTCAAATAACTGTTTCAGAAACAGCAATAGTTAAGCATGTAATAAATCTACCAATTTATGCATTCAGTGACATTTGAAACTGATATGGCATACTGCCAAACAGATGCAGGACAGAAGGCACTGAGAACCACATTTTTTATTGCTTATTTATAAGCATGCACAACTGATAAACACAATAGAAGGAAGATCAATAGATGAATGCACTATAATAACCTTGAATAATGTACAATAATAAAACTAGTTCATGTGTAATTGCAGCTGTTTGTTTTTACACAAATATTACAAACAAGCTCTTGTATAGCTTTAGGAATCTAATTAGCTAGGTATGTAAGAAAATGATCTTTGAAAAAATATCTTGTTTTAGGTAACCTTTCATGTGTTGCATCATAAAGTATTGTTAATAAAGATTAGTGTTTTAGTCAGTCTTATTATTATTTTTGTGTTATTATGCTTGGTTGTATTTTATTGATAAGTGTTTGTCATTGTATGGTGTAATTTTTTTTAACAGTCTGTTAACATAAACTTATTGTATGATTTTATGGCAGACACTCATGGTTTCTGTACCTATTATCCTAAATAATTGAATACTAACTACTATGGTACTGTTTGCTTTCCAAATAAAATATTAAAAAAAACTCTAAAGTGGATATTTTTTGACTAACCCATTTCAGAGAGACACATTGGAGTGACATATAGCAAATTTATAAGCATGAAAGAAATACTTTTACTCAGCAGGGGGTTAATGAGCTCAATGTAATGCCTACTGATTTACAATGATATATTACTATTAAGCTACAATATAAATATAATAGCTGTATTGCATGCAACTTATAAACCTAGTGAACACAGGTTAAAATACTAATTTTGTTTTGTATCAATAGAAAACACTCAACAAAACTATTGTAAATGACGAATTAGGCCTTACCTTCTTCAGCAGAGCGATGCTCTTTGCTATCCTTAGGGCTGTACACCAACTGGAGGACCAAGGGACGTCTGGTAACTATTCCGGTTCCACGCGGTAGAAATGACCGCCCCACAAGGCTTTCTATCACAGAACTCTTTCCAGAGCTCTGTGTGTGCAAATGAAAATGTTATGATTAGATATGTATAGAGTTAAGTGTGAAGTAGTCAAGAGTTTAGTTTGGAGTTGTAGAGAAAATCAACAAACAGTAAGTATATTTAATTTGTGTACCAGGTAAATGGTTAAAAGCAGACTTATTTCACATAGCTATAGTTTGTTTTCCGTAATTGAGAGTTATGAATCTAATAGTAATTTTGGAAAGGTAGGTACTGGTACTGGGAACTGGTGGACACACAACTCAGTTCAAAATCTGTTCTTGGTATAAGTAAAGTAAGTGTGAAACCACATCACAGCGCACATGAAAAAATCCCAAATAGGTCGCTCTTGGTCAATGACAGGGTAGCCTCATCTTCATTGAAAAAAATGAGGACAAAGAACCCAACTGACTTTACATAACCAAATCAATGATTTATAGCAAGAAATACATCGTACTGCCTCCCAGAGTGTTAGAACTCATGAACATCCCAAACAAACAATAAAAAATATTAAATAATTTACCTGAGTTCCTAGAACTATAATTTGAGGTAATTGGATGGCATCAGCTCCGACAGTATTGAACACGTCTTGTAATTTATTAATAACAGGAATAAGTGCTTCCATAATTAATCTAGTGTACGCGAAAGTAATATTTCCACGAATAAACGATGTTTTATGTAACAAGGAATTGATAAAATCAAATTCGATCAAAACAGACAAACCAACCGGTAAAAGTCGGCCATATTGGTTTTTTAGTTTTTGACAATCTAGATTGTCATCGCCACGATGACATAGCGCGAGCGAGCCCCTTCTGACATTCTACCTTCTACTTGAAAGGTCTATCTACATTCTGCACAGACAGCACAGACAGTTTACTAGTAGTCTAGTATTGTATTCTACTACCTATAGGGACGTTCTGATACCACTAAAGTATCGATACTTACGCAAATGAGTAGTACTCAAATCGTCTTGCGATACTACTTATGTGAAAAGTACCTGAAAAGTATCGATACTTACTCATATCGATACTTTGCAAATTTTTTGAGAAGTGAAATGTATGGTTTAACATTATATTTACGCATATTTTTTTCCATGAGTAATGGCATGTTTGAACTGACATGTTGCCATGATTCTATACATTTTTAAAACATTGCTTGTACTTGGTGGTATTATCATTCAGTTTTGTAAATTACTCGTATATCCTTATTATCAGGCTATGTACAGTCGAGCCAGCACACACGTTCGGTCAGAAGCCGGCGTCACCGACAAGTTCAGTGTGGCTGTAGGCTTGCACCAGGGATCGGCATTAAGCCCTTATTTGTTTCTCCTGATTATGGATGCACTGACATCGGACATACAGGAAGAAGCACCCTGGTGTATGCTGTTCGCCGATGACATTGTCCTTGTTGGTGAAGATGCACTCGAGGTCCAGAGCAGGCTGGGAAAATGGCAGGAGAAATTGGAGTGTCGGATTGAAGATCAGCAGAACAAAAACCGAGCACTTGTTCTGCGACTTCGGTGGTCCCTCCCGTTTCACCCCTATTGCCTTAGACGGTGTATCCCTACCAGCCTGCTCCGATTTTCGGTACCTCGGTGCATCAATCCAAAACGACGGTGAGATTGATCGAGACGTGAAAAATAGAATAAATGCGGGATGGATGAAATGGCGACAGGTCTCAGGAACAACTTGTGATCCACGTATGCCCCTTAAACTTAAGGGGAAAGTGTACAAGACCATCATAAGACCTGTCGTACTGTATGGATCTGAGTGTTGGGCAATGAAAGGGACGGATGAGAGAAGAGTGCATGCAGCAGAAATGCGAATGTTGCGATGGATGTGTGGAGTGACAAGGATGGATAAAATAAGAAATGAGTATATTAGAGGTAGTTTGAAAGTAGCGCCTGTGACGGATAAGTTGAGGAGTAATAGGTTAGCGTGGTATGGGCATGTCATGCGGAGGGAAGAAAGTCATATAACAAGAAGAGTGTTAGATATGGATGTGAAAGGTTATAAAAGCAGAGGAAGACCAAAGAAAAGATGGATGGATTGCGTGAAAGATGATATGAGTAAGAAAGGAGTGAACACTGAGATGACGACTGATAGAAGAGAGTGGAAGGAAAAAACCTGTTGTGCCGACCCCACTTAGTGTGGGATAAGGGCAGGAAGATGATGATGATCCTTAGGTTAGATTTCGGCGGTGCACCATGCGCCATAACAAGAAAACAAGCAGAATTTGACGCCATAAGTAGCCGACCGAGTAGGTAAGTATCGAAAAAATGGATTTGATACCAAAAAGTTCTCGGTATTGAAACGAAAGTATCGAGTACTCTTATTTAGCTGTATCGAATCGCCCCTAGCTATCTCTAGTAAATTAGATTCTCAATCTGTGCCACTGCCACAGAATACTTTGTAATCTTAATCTGTGCGGCTGTGCGCGTTGCGCATTATTTGGAATCGGGCAGATTCTTACTTTTCTTGCTCATTTTTGAAATATTCTGGCTTTTTCTCGAGCCGAAACACGAATTTTTGGACTCTATAAACAAACAATATAGAGGACAAAAAACAGCCATGTTCAATGTCGAGGTAGAGTAATAAATTATTAAATGAAGATTTATTCGGTCCGGTCTAGGTTGGTCTCAAGTATACAATGCATGAAATGCTATTTTTCAGGGACTTCGCATTGATTCTGGTCGATTTGCGACTAACTCGCAATCTATTGAGTTCGGGCCGTGGCATATATCTTACGATGTAAGCTGTATACTGCCCAGTGTCTGCTCCACGAAGGTTGTTTGTGAACGTAATGATGAGCAATTCTGTCAGTTTTGTATGTGAGTACTGTGAAACACTTCAGTAAAACGGCTTTCTTTTACTAGCCTTTTAGTGGAAAATCAGGGTGCTTAGATGCTTATGCAGCACTTGACATCAGGAGGGCTATCGGTTCGTATCATTACTTTGCAGAGTTTTTATATTATGTACCTATCCCAAAAGTTTTGCCTCCGAGTGGTAACTTTTGGCATAAATTTAATATCTTATAAACTAATGGATCATGCATATAAATAATAGTTTCTGATCTTTCGGTTAGCAAACCTTTCTATGATAGGTTCAAATGAGATAGGTTTGGTAAAGTTAACCACAGTAAAATTATTTTTTACACAGCTTTAAAAAAATGACATCCCTTAATGTGAGAGTGCCTGGTACCGGGAGCAAACCTTTCCATAAAAGCCAAGATTCAATGTAGTCAACATAGTTTCATCTACATCAGTCTTGACTGCGCTATAGCATTCCAGAGTCATAGTTTTAGTAGTTGAGCTTTTAGTAAAGGACTACCACCATGTCTATTTCTGCCGCCAAGAAGCTTGCTGTGTTCTGGTTTGAAGGATTTGGGTACCACTGAAATTACAGGCACATGAGGCTTAATACCGGCATGCCTCAGGTTGATGGACGATGAGCAGTGCATTGTAGGGCATGTTCCTAACGAGTGTGACCTACGAGGCAATACTTTGTTATAGGCAATGGTAATCACTTAACATCAGTCAAGCCATATGCTTGTTCCATAAGCAAGTTGTGTAAAAAATATATATTCACATCAATCATCTGTGCCATGCATGATTTTCAAGCTTTACAAGGTTTTTTTATTTTTCCACTAAATAATGTCTCACATTTCAGATACTCAAAGGAGCTCACCATTCCTCATTTTCCAGACATGGTGTTCCCAAACAACATTCTGAAACTGAGGCATAAGAATGGAGCTGAAATTAGTTTCAATCCTCTTGATGCACTGAAATGTGTTTCATGTACTGTCAAGGCTATAGAGGTGTCTTGTGCTGAAGCTTGGCAAGAGACCAGGTATAAAAAAAATATACTTACATTCATTAAAACAACACTATCTCGCCACAAACTAAGAATAGCTGAACTGCCCATACTATGGGAACCAGATAGTATAAAATTTTTTGTATACAATATAACACCCAGACAAAGAACAAACATCTATGTTCATCACACAAATTGTCTCCCGCTTGGTGGGGATTGAACCCACAACCTACAGCACAGAAGGCACAGCTATCACTAACTGAGCTGTGAGGTTAGTCTGGTGTGTAATATCCTCAGTGAGGATATTACACACCTTTAATATATAAACACTAACATTACACAGGCTTATAGCATATTACATAGTACTCTGCCTGTGACTTGCAATATAGCTAAAATGTGGGCAAAATAAATTAAAAACCCTGTAGATCAAAGTAGCAAGTTTTATGTAATATGTAACGTCACACAAAAAAGGCCTGACAGCGGCCTAGCTGCGGAAACCAGCCCATTTACCAAGTACCAAGTTGCATACTGTGGTTGTAGAATAACTATGAAACGCTGGGGAATCAAGGTTCTCGAATGGCGACCACAAACCTTGAAGACGAAGCGTAGGACGCCCTACTACCCGACGGGATGACGAGATTGTTAGGATTGCGGGAGTCGATGGATGGAAAGGGCTCGAAATCGTTCTTCCTGGAAACGTATGGGCGAAGCCTATGTCCAGTCGTGGACTTCTACAGGCTGTTGATGATGATGATGACGTTGCATAATATCTGACCGATCAATCATGTTTCTAGACCAGATGCAGAAAAAACTAAGAAATCCTTTGACTGGACATTCTCTACCAACTACAAAGGGACACTCACAGATAACATAGCTGTTGAACCATCAGAGGAGCCAATAAATTTCGAGTTATTGAAGAAAAAAGACCAGATACTGTTCTATCATGACCTGACATTGTTTGAGGATGAACTACATGATCATGGGATTTCAAAGTTGTCCGTCAAAATTGTAAGTCGAAACTATTTTATGTATTCATTAGCCGCCGCTCGCTGCTTCGCCCGCGTGGCAGTTTTTTTCCGTTTTTTTTTCGGGATAAAAAGTAGCCTATATGTTAATCCAAGTTATAATCTATGTTTATTTCAAATTTCATCCAAATCGGTCTACTGGTTAGAGCGTGAAAGAGTAACCAACACCCATCCATCCATCCATCCATCCATCCATCCATATATATTTACAAACTTTCGCGTTTATAATTTTAGTAGGATAAAGATTCAGTTATCACTACTCATTAGAAAAGTTTCAATCACTCAGAAGTACTGCACGAAGTGCGTATTTTACTGTATTTTAGCTTATTTAGGTTTTGAAAAGTAAAATAATTATTTTGCCCAGCCCGGCCCGGCTATTCTGCCTTTCCAGTGGTCTTTAAATTGCACACAATGCTATTTTGCGTTAGAGAATATCCAAATCATGACCGCAGTAGTAGGGCTCTTTGTGAATGCTTGTAGGGAAGTACTACCATACCAATTCCTGCCGTCAAGCAGTGGGTGCCGGTGAAACAGGCATTCATGAGACTTATCATCTCAGGTTTATGAACGTAGAGCATTGTATGGCAGATTCTAACGTGGATGACCTGTGATGTAAGGCAAGATAGGCCAACTGGTTTAAAAATAGCATAAAAAACTTGTGAACACAACTTCAACTTTTACTTGAATATTTTTTCGGGTACATTTTTCCAGTAGGATACATATAAGAACTAAATTAATGAATTTGTTTTGATGAAATTTCGATAGACCACCTCGAGAGTAACCTTAAAATCGGTCCACAAATTATGGCTAAATCTGTATAATGGTATGCTATGTTTACACACATCTATTTATAGGCACATTGCATGTTGTTTTTTTAGTAATATAAATCCTATACACTTCATACCTACCTACCAACAGTACCGACTTTGTAAGAGGAAATAAATGAGTTATACTATTATTATTTATTAATATAATATTGCTGGACAATCCACACAGCATCATCTAGTCCCAAGCTAAGCAGAGCTTGTGTTATGGGTACTAGATGACTGATATATTTTAATACAATACATTACATGCATAGATATTTTTTATTATTTATAGTAAACACCCAGAACACCCGGAATAAATATTTGCAGATCGTACAAGCATTTATCCCAAGGCGGGAATCGAACCCGCAACCTCCTGCGTCGCAGGCAGACATTCGCCCGCCGCGCCACATCGGTCGTCAATTATTATTATATTATTATTATAATCAATTATTATTATATTATTTCAGAGAGTGATGCCAGATTACTGGTACGTACTTCAACGCTACTTCTTGAGGGTAGACGACGTGCTAGTACGATCAAATGAGACCAGAATGTTCCACATGACAAATACAAACTATGTTCTAAGAGAGTACATGGTTAAGGAATCTAACGCTAAAGACTTAAATGTAAGTGGGTTAGATACTATTGTCTGGACTACGATGTATTAACTATCAATCTGTATAAATCTTGCTCACAATTAGCTGCCTACTTTGTCCGTCAAACTCTAAGTCACTCCTCCATATTGTGAAACTCCCAGGAAGCTTCTGTGCTTTTGGAAGCTACAGAACAGAAACAGTCTCTTGACTTGAACTCCCAGCCACGATTTCTTGAGAACGTCTAAGGTGGTAGTCAAACGTCTAATGTTGCGGCCACACTACCGGGAAATGCCATTAATTCCGGTGATGATGGACGTTAACACCACCGCTTAAAGTCCATCATCGCCGGAATTAATGGCATTTCCCGGTAGTGTGGCCGCAGCGTAAATATTACATTTAGTCATACCTACTTGTGCAGTAGTATAGTTAATATTCCATAAGGGACAGGTGGCAATTCCATCGCCGCTGCTAGTATAATAGCTGGTTTCCACGATGTTTTCCTTCACTGATTGGAGGGAGGGGTTAGTCGGGCTACAAGTTTTTTTGTCTAACGAGCATAGAGTCAGACCTTCATAATATAAGTGGTGAACATGACAATTCTTATATTGAGGAGATACTTTTACTAAAGAAAACTACCAAAACTAGATATCATCAGATTTTGAATGCCCTTTAAGTACTAGATGATACAAGATCATACCTACTAATAGTTTATTGTTTCAGATTCCCACTTCGCAAATGAAAGAAGCAGATGACGTAATACCATTCCTGCCCCCAAAAGAAAAAACTACACATAAACTTATATTTGAGTCTGAAAGTAATCCATAACGCTGCTCAAACTTATTTCGACAAGTGTAAAATGAAGGACCTTGATATTTATTTTTATAGTAGGTACAAAAAACATCGGATGGGTGTATGAAGATGCCCTAATACCCCATGTAAAAAAGAACTAAGATAAAACATCCACAAGAGTAATATGCTCGTGACTGTAACCAAGAGGAAAAATTTCTTTAGATGTTTTTATATTCAATAGTATTCCGATATTCAGTAGAACTCACGGTTTGCGAGTTCGTTTTCTGAATGGTCTTTGTATGGAATCACGCACCTCGCGGTCGTTAACTTCAAAACATTATCAAACCGTTTGCATGTACCAGTTTGATATATAAATCGAAATGGATGATGCAAACTTACTTGCATGTTCATTTACTTAATAATAAAATTCTCAGCCTTGTAAAAATATTAAAGAATTCACTTCCAGACATAAAGCCCTAACGTAATTACATTGGGTACAAGAAATAATGCGAAAATAAACGACATTCGCCAGTTAGAATGCAGTTATTTTGCATAGATTATTTCTGTCATCGGTGGTATTACTTTAGTTTAATAGGTGTGATGTGTTGTGTTTGTGTCTGAGTGTCTGAAAGAGAAAAAATATATATAATTAAGTAGGTATGATAAGAAGCGCAATATGTCAGCGTATGTAAATTAGGCGTGCCGAAAATACACCCAATTTTCTAGAGGACTACCCGCAAATATATAAGGGGTTTAATAAAAAATACAGTAGTACGTTTTAAAACTATGTAAATGTCCCATCATTTTACTATTAGGTCGAAAGATCTCAAAAGTGCTTTATAGCAATAATAATTTAATGATATCAGATAAGAATAAAATCTATGTGCTAAGTATATTCGTTTTTATTTAGTTTTTTAAACACTTATCTGCTTAGTCTACTTCTGTTCCATCCACGTGATCATAATACTTACGCGCAGCATACTTGGCGACAAACAAGTACTCTAAATGCCACGTGACAAAGTTGCACCGTATTTCCTGTACGCTATATTTTGGGTCATTTTAAATTTGCCCGCGATTTTGTCCTTTTTTATAAATTATAGCTTATGTGGTAATTTTATATAGAAGCTATATTATTCTAGAGTTTCACTTAAATAAACTATCTAAAAGTAGTTTTTTGCGTGAAAGATTAACAAACATCCATACAAACTTTCGCATTTATAATATTAGTAAGAAGTAAGATAATAAGATTGGCTATGTAGTTTTGGTTCTGCGCAACTCACGTGGTCATTCTTGCTTATCGTGGACAACTTGCTTATCGTCTACTTATTCTGTTATATCAAGTACAGTCAGCATCAGAAGATGCAGATTTTTCAGAACTACGAAATTGTTTATCATAGGTACAAATCATATTTATCACCATAGTATTATTTGAAAGTAAGATTTTATGCTTAGTTCATTAAAAATATTAGTTTCCATTCATAGAACACTATTGAAATTGTGTCTTTTTATTATTTAATTTTGATGTTGACTGTACCTTTCTTTTTATATTGGGTTTTTATTTGATTGGGTACCTACACTATGTATTTATCTGATAGGTTAGTTAATTCGATCATTGATGACGATAAAGATAAAATAATTATGATTTGTACACCTATTCTGCATAATCATGAAAGTTCTAAGTTATCTATATTTGTAAAACGACTCCAATCGGCCGCTAGGCTTCTTTTGGAATCTCCGGCAATTTAATAAATATTTGTTTTTTTTTTGGATCGGTAAAAATGCTTTTAAATATTTAAAAAATGTGCGTGAAATTTATTATTTGTGTAACGGGTAAGTGGCATACAACTTTTTTATTTTTATGCTCTTAAGGTGACACTAGTCGTCATAATTTCAATACGAACGCTGCGGAATATTTACTCCACAATGAAGGGTCTCGGTATACTTATTATCTGTGTAAAAGTAAAGTAAAATAAAACATAACTTGACAGTTATCAGCCACGAAAGGTTTTAATAATTTTAACGCAACTTTGGGCCACAAAAATACCACAGAGGAGTCATAAAATTACTTACAAACATAATTCATTTATTCAAAAATTTAAAATCATAACATAACAACGCTGTTGCCGACTCTTAACTCGTTTATGAGCAAATTGGTGGATCCTGAATCATCACGTAATATTTGTTTGGAAAATATGGCAACTAGTGGCACCTTATTGGAAGGAGAAAGGAATGACTAGATCAACTCATTATAAAAAATAAACTAAAAAAGGGGCAGGGGATTTTGATTCATAGGGAAGTTAGAATGGTAGTTCTGCTTTCGGCTCTGTTCGATGTGTGCTCTGTTGTGGGTTCGATCCCCACCAAAAACAGACAGTAATTGTTCTCAGCATTCTAGTTATAGTTCCTACAAAATTGCTTGGGTGGGGCTGGATGGTGCTGTGTGAATTGGCCTCCAATATTTATTTATTTATTCACTTTTAAATTATGTTAAAACTATTCTTTAACTGTCAAATGATTTATTATGCAATTCGTAATATTTTCAGTGCTTCTTTCTTTACAAAATGCCTCAGCTCAAATCGCAGTTTACCAGTTACAACTGAAAGATCTCTACAAGATGCAGACCGGTATTGGCTGGCCGAACATTCTACACGTGGTAGAGGGTCAGGAGGCGCTACTTAAACTGGACAGCATCCTAGAGGATCAGCAGTTATGTGAAGCCACCACACCAGCTGGAGAGTCTTTCAATGTTGCAGGACCGGTTAACAACAGGTTTGTGGCGGGACAATATAGTAGAGATCTTTATCGATAGCGACACTGACCATGCATACATTTTTACAGAGTTGTCCAAGATGTGGTAGATATCCCCTCAGATCTATGGTTTCGAGATTCTTTGAGGATGTATAGTAGGGGTAGTCAGAGTTACGTCCGAATATTACCTTTTGGTAAATACCCACATTTTGCAGTAGTTGGTATTGCATACGTGATAGGTTGCAAGTCCTGCCACCGCTGCTAGAACACTGACTAAATTTCCCCATTTGAGAGAACATAATTCTCCAATAATCTGCCAGAGATCAAAAACACAAAAAACATGCGTAACAAAGTTAACCTTTTCAATATTACTTCGAATAATCTACCTAACTGATTTTAGATTTTAGAGTCTGTGTTATAGATAAAGGAAGGTAAGAAGGGACAACCCTGTCCTGGATAATATTACGTCTGGGAATAATATGAACGTCTCTGCCTAACATATAACAAAATAGTTAAAGATTTTATATTATTCTGAGCTTATGAAGTTTTGTTTAGTGTTCATCTTAGGCTAGGTCAGTTTAAAAAAAATGTATTGCGTTGAATATGGGTCAAAAAATAAGGAGCTTAAGTGAGTAGGTACTGAATCATAACCCACCCGCGAGTCTAAAATATACAGTATAGAAATATTATATTGTGATAGATATGAGATCTGGACCGAGAATGGCTGCGGTCTCCGAATGAGGAATGTGACTCATTCTGATCAAGGCAGATGGAGGCTGACTGCATCGAGAGGGAATGATAATATAACAGGCTGGACGGAGGTCTATGTGCAAGGTGAATGAATCCTACTAATAATGTAATCTTTATAATAAATGTAATGCTTATCTAGATTTATAGAATATCTCAGAAAATCTCGAGGACTCATCAAGGTTGTCATTTTCACGTCACCATAGCGGAGTAGCAAAACAATGCATTTAACGTGGGATCGAAGTCGTGATACCTACATACCTACAACTTAAGAGGATTTAGGGTTATCGTCCCAAAATGGAGGTAGGTGATTGTTTAGCTGTTTATTGTCGAGGTGGCAACATAATCGTGTTTCTTACAGCAAACATTACATCGCCCATGTGCTACAAGACTAGATGCAAGGTCAAAAAAACGCAGGACATCAATCCTTTTAAAAATATCTGATGCAGAGACATGTCAAATTTCTCTAAAGCAAATATTTTGTATCCTGTGACAACAGCATGTTTTTCTTAACTAAAAAGTGCCTATCGAATGCTGAAAACGCTGATGGCATGCCTGTCCAAGCCTTAAAATGCCTGTCAGTCAATTGAGTCGAACGCTTGTCACATGGTAACCCGTGGTAACCCTATTTGGGATATTATCAAATCCTTCTCATCAATCCTAGTGTGTGACTAAGACAGGTGTCTCAGTCTGACTGACAATGTGGTATAGACAAAGCGCAGCCTAAACCGCTGATCGTAAAAACAAGACACTTGAAATTTTCAGTATGTATATATTCTATTTGTTGTGGTGCCTAGGGGTGAATTCATTTCCTAGAGGGGTGGTACGGGGATAAAAGTTTGTATGAAAATAGTTTCATGCGAACGAAGTCACGCGCGCCGTTTCACTAGTAAGAACTGATGAACTGATAGACAGACATATTGTGTTTCAAGTTTGTTGTGTGTACCTATTGCAACATTGTTATGTACTAGGAACATATTAGATTAAAATAATCTACGTTATAGTGGGAATAAAGAGATTATTTCATAAATACCTATCATTAAGCACTGATTGTCCTATCATGTAGCACGATGGTACGATGTGCACCAGCAGTTCTAAAGTCGTGGGCTCATCATATTTTTTACATGAGAACAAGTAAATGGCGCACTTGACGCTAAGTGGTTACCTATATCTATGACAATTACATTAAATAAATCCCAGTTAGATTCCCTTCCCGGTTGTGTATGAAAGTTCATTATCAGCATTCAAATCAGCAATATCATCATCACAGAGTTCGAACCAGTCAATCTGTCTCTTATAATTTTTAAATGCCCCCATTGACCGTTCTTGGTGAAACACCCTGTATAACGCACTTTCCCTTCAGGGCCAGTAGTTACGGCCTGTATAAAACAAAAGGTGTTAAATTTAGTGTTATTAGTCTAAAGGTCAGAATGTGAAAGGTGTTAAGATATCCAGATGTCAAAAAGACTATTCCGGGGGGTAATATTTCAGAGGTCAGAATCCACCCTGTGAGATACAAAATAGAGTGCCCAAAAAGGAGCTACCCCTAAGAAGAGACGAGACGTTTTATCAAAGCTGGTATACATTTATTTTTAACATAATGTATTTATCAAGTGCGAGTAGGTATTTAATTATGATTGATTGAATTGGATCTTTGATCAAGTGCTGGTTAAAAAAAATCATCATCATCAACAGCCTGTCGAAGTCCACTGCTGGACATGCCTCCCCTAAACGTTTCCAGGAAGAACGATTTTGAGCCCTTACCATCCATCGACTTCCGCGATCCTTACAATGTCGTCAGTCCATCGGGTAGTAGAAGGCGTTCTACGCTTCGTCCGGTTCGTGGTCACCATTCAAGTTCCTTTATTCCTTTGTATGTCACTAGTTTTTATATTATCACAGTATTCATTTACTTACCTAGGTACTTTGGTCACCAAAATAGGCCCTAAAGGGTATTGGCCGATTGCAATATTAGAAACGAATATTTTTTTTTTTAAATAATGTTGGACAATCCACACAGCATCATCCAGCCCCAAGCTAAGCAGAGCTTGTGTTATGGGTACTAGATAACTGATATACTTAATAGAATACAATATTACATACATAGAAAATACCCAGAACACCCGGGGTAAATATTTGCAGATCGAACAAACATTTATCCCAAGGCGGGAATCGAACCCGCAACCTCCAGCGTCGCAGCCGGACACTCGCCCGCCGCGCCACATCGGTCGTCGTCAATATTTTATTTATTGGAAGTAATCAACTGATTACCAATTTACTATGTTTCAGATGAAATCAATCAGTACACAGGATCACCTATAGTCCTTCACGACGGGGAAACCCACGCAACGGTGGATCTGACTACCCTTGATAACTCTTATTGTCTGGTGGCTCAGCCTTTTAGTGACAGGACGCTGGTACCGGGACATTGCAAAGTGACACTTGACAAAACGTCTAGAGCAGTACAGGGAAACTGGCATGTGCTGCTTGGTTTACCTGGAAGGGTTTCCGAACTGTCATTAGATAGAAGTGTTACTGTTGAATGTAAGTTTGGCATCTGCTAGTTTTATAAGTTTGGTGACTGCGTTTCTACATGTGAGCGAGCTAACCTGTCTTGATAATTGGCCCAGCGAGCAAAGAGTCTGTGCTTTAAGTCTGCTTTAATTTGCTTTACTCTGTCAGTTTGTTAGTATTCTTCTACATGTCGTATTTTACAACCGATCAGGAAGGAACTAGGTATACCCTGCATACCTACAGGTTTCACAACTTTAGATATTTGTCGTCGGGGGTTTTGAAGGGTTACTCAAAAATAGGGCAAAATGAGCTATGTATGACTTATGAGATCTGATTTTAGTGAATCTTTTTTATTTGAAAGGCACTTTTAGGTAAATTACTCAATTTTTGATTTCTATCAGTCTAAAAAAAGTTTGTGCGAGGTTCGCAGAACTACTAATTATATCGAAGCCAGTCGCATTTGGATAAACTTTCGCTTACTTCGGTCATCCATATGCTTTCAAACTTACGTACATGATCGATACCTTAAAATGCCTAAGTATGTTTGTAAATTTGACACTGTAATCGTGCTGTATGTCGTGATATAGAAAGCGAGCATCAAGTTTTTCAAATGACGATTTCCTTTACAGCCGAACGCTTAGACACTGGTTTTGTGCACGGAGACAATAAGCTTCATATTTACTGCAATCTTCATCACTCGGAGAAGAATATCACCTTCTGCCGGTTCCAACGGACCTCTGCTCAGTCTGGCTTTAACGTTATGGATGGCCTTAGTGATGGTTCGCACAGGTAGAGACTGACGTATTTTCTTGTCACAGATACCACAGAGCCAACAACAAGAACATCAACTAGCCCCAACATGTTTTCTTTGCTAATACATACTTAGAATACAACATAACACCCAAACAAAGAACAAACATCTATTCATCACACAATTTGTTATCGGTAAAGATCGAAGCCACCACCTACAGCTCAAAACGCAGGGCTACTAACTGAGCCGTGACGGCTGCTCGTTAAAGGATGCTCGAATATTAGAACCGGATATTCGTCGATTTATTCAAACAGACAATTTGTGACAGTAAAGTCTTACTTCAGATTTTTTTTCTTTGCTGAATGAACAAGTAGATGGCCCACCTGATGTTACCTTGTGGGGTTGCGGCATGGATCTTCCTGTGGATGTAGTAAAAGCCAACTGAGGGAACATTCCCGAGAACATCAATACTGCGGTCACCGTAGTCACCACTCCGCCTGCCAAGCTGCTCCCGTGATAAACACCGTCCGTTTTTCCTGGAAACGTGCGGGAGAGGCCTATGTCCAGTTGTGGACTTCTACATGCTGTCGATGATGATGATAACAAAGCATTGCCTCGCCAGGTCACATTCGTTAGGAACATGCTCTACGATATCTTCTTCTGTCTACTGTAACACAGTTTTCTTATAAACTAAAACAGGAGACAGTCGACTTTTTTTTTTGGAAAATAAACATTGGTATTTGTATTTGATATACTGCTCTGCGTCCATCAACTTGAGGCATACTGATGTATTTGTGTTCCTGTATTTTCATTTCAGATATATTTTGTTACAGTTATTACGGAAACGGTTTCGCCCAGAGGCAGTGCGGGATGACAGTAGAGGCGCCCGTAGCCGCTGACTTCGGCTCCTGGAGGTGTACCGTGGGTGTCCAAGAACTAGTCGGTACCGTCATCGAGCAGCAAACTCCGTTGCAAGCGCTGATCAGAGTCACAGGTTTGATCTTCAGTCTTTTTAACTTTTTACCTACTTGCTGCACCCACAAGGCTTCTGTCTGATAACTTCGATTCTAGTGATAAATACATGCAAACAATCATCAAAATCCAAATTGAGTCTTTCAAAGAAAACTTAAGTACCTAAAGCTCTTAGTGAAGGGCTGGCCCGGGGAAGTACTAACACCATGCATTTTTCTGCCGCTGCTGTGTAACGGTTTGAAGGGTGTCGGTGCCGGTGAAATTGAAATGCTGTCATTCAAAAACTAACCAATTTGTAAACTTACATAGGACTTCAATAAAGCGATATCTCCTTCGTCGAGAGCTGAAATGTGAAAACTTAATTAATTTTTATAAAAACTTACATCAGTTATCTTAACACCTTTAAAAGTAGTATAGAAAATGCTTGTTATTACTTAATAATATTACACACAAACATCCATCATGATCCGTTGGGATAATATTTAATTCAATAAAGCAGTTGCAACGGATCATTGGGAACTTTTTACGTGATCAGATGCAACCACAAACTTAGGGAACAATATTTTAGTTAATTCATATTTATATTTTCAGGGAGCCAAACAAGAAGTAATGTACAAAAGGCGATTCCGGACAGAACTATATTCGTTCAGCGAGATATGACAATTACTATCTCATGTGAGGCGGAAGCATCATTGTCTTACTGCTGGTTCCAGCATCCGAACGGCACTCAATTCACCCCGGTACCGCTGGTCGATGATAATCAACTGTTTTGGTACTACTTATTGTAACTATTTTAGTAGTAGTAGAGCTCCTGGTGAAAGGGCTCGTCCGGGGAAGTACTACCACCTGTATTTCTGCTGCAAAGCAGTGATGCTCGCATTGCTGTTTTTTTTTCAGCTTGTCAAAACGCCACTACGTCTTTTTTATCTCTTTTTTATCTCTTTTCCTGTTGCCTATCTTTTGTTTTGCCCGGTTTGAAGGGTGTGGATGCCAGTGAAGTTACAGGCACATGAGGCTAAACACCAGTATGCCTCAGGTTGGTAGACGTAGGGTAGTGTAACGTAGGCCTAACCTAACGTGCGTAACCTACAAGGCAATGCTTTTATAGGTGATGATCATCACTTAACATCAGGTAGTCAATGCTTTTTCCACCAGCAGTAACATTTAAAAAACATCTATGAGTTTGCAGGTGCTTTATGCTTTGATCCCTAAGTATTTTAGAATCCGGTATCAATTAATTTTCCGTTAACGTGCCCTACGATGCAATACTCTGGGTTCAACAACCTGAAGCATACAGGTGTTAAGCATCGTGTGCCTGTACCCACACCCTTCAAACCGAAACACAGCAAGCTGCTTGGCGGCCGAAATAAGTATGGTGGTAGTACTTCCCCGGACGAGCCATTCACTAAGAGCTCTACTACTAATGAAACTACTAGAAAAGCGACCTACTATGCAATTTTTTTATGGTTACCACTTAACATCAGCTTGTTCCATCAGCCAGTCGTTTAGAAAAACATAATAATTCATCATTCCTTATCATTATTATTCTCATCACTTATTTTATCATTCATCGTTATTATATGATAATGATAAAATAATTGTAGGTATTTATTGTGTTGTGTCTCGGTAGAACATTGATAGGAATTTTTTCAACTGTGGGCTTCTTGATACCTGTATTTCCAGCCCGGCTCAAATGTGCAGGGCTACAAAATGTTGTCTAGTCGTTATCTAGTGCAAATAGAGATGTCTCTTTAAACCTTCCTGTGCTAATGTGGCAGTGTCAAATAATTCATTCTCGTTTTGTCAAATGAAGACTTAATGCTAATGTTTAGCTTATCTGTGGGTCTTTTATCAATGATTTCGAAATTGTCCATCAATAGAAAAAGTGTCTCATGTCAAGCGCGACATATCTCGCGGCGGATGAACGTCCGCCTGCAACGCATGAGTTTGCGGGTTCGATTCCCGCCTTGGGGTAAATGTTTGTACGAACTGCAAATATTTGTTCCAGGTATTCTGGGTATTTACTATGCATAATAAAAAATAATAATAATAATAATGCTGGACAATCCACACAGCATCATCTAGCCCCAAGCTAAGCAGAGCTTGTGTTATGGGTACTAGATGACTGATATACTTAATACAATATATTCATACATACATCATATAGTACCCATAACACAAGCTCTGCTTAGCTTAGATGATGCTGTGTGACTTTTCCAACATTATTATTATTATATTATTCTTATTATTAAATAATATCAGTGATGTTATTACACCCCTAAGCATTAAGGCAATTACACCCTAAAAATGTCAAGTCTCTCTTTAAGACTGTGCGTTGCACTGCGTCAAGCAGTCAGATAGGACAAACATTTTTATAATTGGTATAGATTTTTTATACTCAGGTATTCAGGCGAGAGTCTTGCTATCGGCGACTGTGGAATCACATTCACTCACGTGGTGGAGAACGATGGCGGGATATGGACTTGCCACATGGGTCCTCGAGAGGAAATGGGCGTGGAAATCACGGATAGAGTCAATGTTAGAGTCACTGGGCCTCTGGCAGCTAGAGAAAAGGTAACAAAGTCAGCTGATCCTAAGGTCGTGGGTTCTAACCCGGTTGTGCACCAATGGATTTTGCTGGTCGTAAAATGTATGTGCGCAATGCCAGTCCTCTCAAACGGTGAAGGAAAATATTAAATACCTTTGCAAAATGTAGGTTTGTACCAAATGTAATATCTGGACATACCTCTGACTATCTCCCTTAGATATCCTCGAAGAATCACGAGTGGTACTAAGATATCTGAAGGGATATCTACTTTGTCTGTTTTTCCGGTGATGTGTAATTTGGATGTTTTCAAGAGAATAATGAACATGTATCTTCTAAGGTAAGCGTAGACCGCGTGAGATTGCGGTCAAAAGTTTACCTAAAAAAATCCTTATTAATAAATAAAATAATAAATAAATAAATAATGCCGGACGATCTACACAGCATCATCTAGCCCCAAGCTAAGCAGAGCTTGTGTTATGGGTACTAGATGACTGATATACTTAATACAATATTATATTACATACATAGATATTTTTTTATTATACATAGAAACCCAGAACACCCGGAATAAATATTTGCAGATCGTACAAACATTTATCCCAAGGCGGGAATCGAACCCGCAACCTCTGCGTCGCAGGCGGACATTCGCCCGCCGCGCCACATCGGTCGTCAATAGATTTCTTATTTGTTTGTTATTTCAGGAGGTTCTAGCGACAGTGGAAGGTAACACAACTCTTTATTGTCATTCGTCAAACGGTAACCGCGCGTTGGACTACTGCCGATTCCTCTCACCGAGCTACCTCGGCATCAGCATTGACGAAACTGTCACAAATGAGAAGTAAGCTATGAAGATACCAGCTTGATAGATCCCTCTGCGCTGTAGGTTGTGGGTTCGATTCAAGCAAAACATTTGCGTGATGAATATGCAAGTTTGCTCTGGCTGATAAATCTGCGAAGCCCAATTTTTCGGTGTCTCTACCCATCGGCTGTCAGTATAATTGTTTTCCAACGTCTGCACTATGAATTTGTTAGATTGTAGTTTATTATAGCTTTATTTATCGACGGATTCAATCAAATTTGAAAGGCACACTAAGGTTTTCATTCTACCCAAGATGTTGCGATAAAAAATCAAGAATGGAGGGGGGAAAAGTATAAAATTTACATTTTTTATTTTTTTGAAAAGGTATAAGTAATACAGAAATGTAGGTATAATTATATATCTATATCAGTCAAGACTACGCAGTCCTTTTTGCATTCACAAGACGAACCCGTAGACACCAGATTCGACCTAGGACCAAGGGAACGCGAGAAATCGCTAAAACTTGTACCCCTATTTTGCTCAAGTCTACATAGGTAGCGATGTCTACTGGGGCCTAAGCACGAACTGGCTATCGTGACGCTAGCGTCACGCTAACGTTACCAAAATGTATGCGATTTTGCACAGCGCCTCTATCGTGCGTAAAGGGAACTAAAATTGGAACCACGAACACTTTTGGCATTACGTACGTAAAGTAAACGATAGCTAGGTCCGTAAAGTAACGTAATTCGATAGGAAGTTAGTAAATCGGTTGTCGTTCGTGCTACCATGTATCGTGAATACGTTAGGTTTACGGACCGTTACGATACGAAAGTGGAATTCGTTCGTGCTTACCCCCCTGCTCTCACACTGTTTAATTAATTCACTGGAAATATTGGTCTAGGTCGTGAATGTCATTTTGTTTTCAGTGCAGTTCTTGGCCGGTTTTACTTCACACCGGAGAGAGAGTTAAACTATGGTGATTGCTCTCTCACCATTGATCCAGTGATGGCTGAGGATGTTGGGGTTTGGACCTGCGCAGCGTTTGTGGACGATGAGACTATGGAGTCGAGAGATACCATTAACCTAATGATTGAAGGTAAACTAACTTTACAAACTAGTAAAACGCATGCGATTTATTTTCGTCACAGAAAACTTAAACTCCAAATAATAATGACGAAAAATGGCCACCACTCAGCATTTGCTAAAGCAAGCTTTCCCAACCTTTTTTGCAAGGTGCCCCCCTCCAGATTATAATAATATTTCCTTGCCCCCTAAATTTTTCATCATTGTTTAGTCTGAGTACCTTATCAAATAAAATAGTGATTTAGCAGTTAGTTCGGCCGATTGGAACTAGATGGCGCTACTTAATCTATTTGTAAGTGTTTTAAATCATACATACATACATAAAATCACACCTGTTTCCCATGGGGATAGGCGTTATAAATCATAAACATTGATAATTAGATTAAAATATCCGAAATCTTCATGCCCCCCTTAAGACCTCTCTACGCCCCTGAGTCCCCTTAGAGTCCCCACCGGTTGGGAAGTCCTGTGCTAAAGGGACAAAGCCCCTTTAGTGCTGGTTTTCAGCGGTATCATAGTGGTACTTCGCCCCCGTAAAGTAATTTTTATACAAACTTCGACCTCTTCTGTACCCGTTTAGGGGGTTTAATTTCGGGAATTACTTAGTGCACAGAGATAAAAATGTGCTGAAAATTTCAAGTCTTTACTAGTGGTTTAGGCGTTGCGATGTCTATAACACATTCAGTCAGGACAAAGATTCTTGTAATTGGTATAAATTTATCATGATTAATGTAATTGGTGTGTAACCGTTTTAATTAAATGTAAATAAATAAATGATTAAATGTCTATATGTCATTCAAAGATTCTTATAATTAATATAAATCATAATAATATCTATACCAATTACTAGAAGAACTCATTTATCTAAGCTCATGTACCTATTAGTTAAATGAGTTCTAGGTAGTTTAAGTATCTCTTTTTTTTCTTCTGATAAAGTCAGCGACAAAAGTAGATAGCCAATTTTATTTATTTAATCTAAAACAATTTTATCAAAATTGAGCTGATTTTAAGAAAAAAACTGTGCTGTGTAAAGTTTTCGTCTTTTTTCGTCGCTGATTGAAGGTACCTCGCTGATTGCTCGTTCATGTTCTAACACTAAACTTAATCCTAAACTACACACACGCGAATCGCAAAGTGCGTAAATTATTTTGACCTCACAGCTCAGTTAGTAGTAGCTCTGCTTTTTGTGCTGTAGGTTGTGGGTTCGATTTCCACCGAGGACAAACATTTGTGTGATGAACATAAATATTTGTTCTCTGATATTGTATTCCAAGTATGTATTTACAAAAAAAACCTACATAAGTGTTCTATCAGTCATCTGGTTCCCATAGTACAAGTTACGCTTAGCTTGGGTCTAGATGATGTTGTGTAAAAAATGTCCATAAATATTTATTTATCTTTCACAGCACCACAACGAAGGTCTACTGCGGGTATTGTCGCCATGAGTGTAGGCCTGTCTGTCCTTTTCCTCATATTTGGAGGTGTCATGTTATACAAGTTCGGAAATCTAAAATTCCCCTCAGCCATCCCATGGCGACGAACTAATAACACTGACCATTCTGTGTCGTTCGATCACAATTCGTCGATCGGAACACGTTCGTCTTTAGACATACGCCCGTCCCTCGATAGAGGACCATCGCTCGAGATTCGTCCGCCGATCGAAGCTCGCAAGGACAGGGCAAGGGATGAAGGGTTAAGCATAACAAGTCGCAGTAGCAACTCTAGTGAGGAGGAAATTAGGACAACGGGTAATATCATCGAGATTAATTAGTTTGGGTTGTATTTATTTGAGAAATAAAATCATTTATGGGCAGCTTGTGAAACAGCCTGACCGAAATGATTAAAAAACTTGTTAAGTATACTATCTGATCGTTTGTTTTAAAAGTTATTTTTGACATTCCAAAATGTCAAACGAACCTTTAACGTTTTGCAGAGTAGGTTTCCTGTTTTATAACTAAACCATGTTAAGTATTTTGAATAAGTATTTTGTCCAAAGTAAATTTATTCAGTATTTATTTTTCAGTAATATCACCACGAGAGCACTGATGATGTAGTGAGCGCGACCCGCTTTCTGATCCTAAGGTCGTGGGTTCGAATCTGGTCGTGCACCAATAGATTTTTCTTTTCAAAAAAATAAGTGCGCAATGCCAGTGCTCTAAATCAGTAAAGAAAAACATCGTGAGGAAATTAGTTAGTACTCTAGCAGTAGTGATAAAAAAAATAGGAATAAAGGTTCTCGAATGGCGACCACCAACCGGAAGACGAAGCGTAGGACGTCCTCCTACCCTACTCCTATGTACTGACGATATTGTAAAGATCGCGGGAAATCGATGGATGCAAAGAGCTCAGAACCCGTGAAGAAAACCCTTGGTGACAATCAGGTTTTCGTAGGTTTGCGATGTAAGCAATTCTTTTGCAGTTTATGTCAATAGAAGCGATCCGCCATTTTGTTTTTCAAATAAGAAAATACAATATCGATAGACGAAAGTGGACACAATCAATCCGGCAAGGAAATTATACAAATGTTCGACACAATTTGAAAGAAATTGTCGAATTGATTCTATGTTGGCTGAAAATTAGAATAAAGCCCCTATTGCCATTGTGCACGCCACAGCGGACGTAGTAGTGCGCCTGACAGTTTATAAAAAGAGAAATAAAATATATTTTAATCGTTTTTTAAGCATAGTTTTTTATAAAAAAGTAAACAATTACACCCGGCTGTCGGGTATAGCATCGTAGTTCTTGAAGAGACTACGGACTTGAGCGTTTACGAAGAATTTGTTAATAGCTTTGACAATGGTTTTAACTATCTGCTGGATGACTGGTGGGGCGAGATCGTCCATCAGTTGCCGCCAGTTCTCGTTCGCGAATTGTATTGTGGTTTCAGCTGGAAATAAACAAACTTTAATCAGTTTTTGCTTATATTAATCTACAAGTAGACTGCGAGCAGTAGGCAAGCGAGGTCTGCTTGCGTACATTCCGTAGATACTACAAAATATATTTTATACTAGAGGCCACTCGCAGCTTCGCCCGCGTGGCAGTTTTTTCCCGTTCCCGTAATTTTTTCGGGATAAAAAGTAGCCTATGTCCTATTCCAGATTACAGTCTATATTTATTCCAAATTTCATCTAAATCGGTCCACTGGTTAGAGCGTGAAAGAGGAACAAACATCCATCCATCCATCCATCCATCCATCCATCCATCCAAACATTCGCATTTATAATATGAGTAGGACAAATGTTATTATGTATGTTTTACAAAATTATTATATAAGCTCTGATTATTTTTAGGGCAAAAGAGGTACGTTACGCAATCTGAAAGCAATTTAAGTATCTACTACATTTTAAGAAGATACACACACACCGAAACTTGGTTTACAAGTTTTACGACTTTGTAGAATTTTTGTTGAAGTAAAACTTCTAATGCCACTTCCAATAAGGTTGCGTTAAACGTTTAACACTACCATGGACAGGGTATGAAAGCACTGTTATTTCTCTCTTTCTCATAGCCAGTTATGTTTCGTATATTAAAGAAGTTTTACTTGAGTCGTGTGGTGTAAAGCACACTCGTTTTTTTTTATTAGAGGTATTTTTATCAGAGGGATAATTTATCTAAAAAGAGGCAAATAGTGAGCTACTAAATCTTTCGGCTTTATGAGGTTATTTAGTTAATAATAAAGAAAGCACCGGTGGTCTCGTAGTAGTGAACCCACGACCTTGGGATTAGAAGGCGGTCTGATTCCAAGGGCGAGGGTTCAAATCCGGTCGTGCATCAATGGATTTTTCCGTTCGAAAAATTCACCGACAGATGTGGCGCGGCGGGCAAATGTCCGCTTGCGACGCAGGAGGTTGCGGGTTCGATTCCCGCCTTGGGATAAATGTTACGCAAACGAAATGGTGCGCTTCTGTTAGTCTATACTATTTATACTTACTTAATATTATAAAGAGGAAAGATTTGATTGTTTGTTTGTTTGCATTGAATAGGCTCCGAAACTACTGGACCGATTTGAAAAATTCTTTCACCATTGGGAAGCTACACTATCCCCGGGTGATATAAGCTATTTTTTTTATTTAAACTAGGGATCCTTACTACAACCCGTGCGAAGCCGGGACGTGCCGCTAGTTAATTATAAAAATACTTCCGACAATAACATAATCATCAGCCTCTCATACGTTTTCAGGAATTGTACAAATTATAACTGCTGTAGGTATAAATGTTCATGTTAGGTACCTACCTTGTGAGAATATGTAGTTTATGCTCTATATATACATATACCTACCTATTATTATAATAAAATATCAACGAAGTCCACAAGAAATTCGAGTTTGAGATGTCAAACTGGTTCCACTTCCACGTTTTACAAAAGTACTTACCTACTTATAAATATCAAGGTTAAATAAGCATCAGGATTATAGCTCCACATTATTATTTGGCTTCCTATTCGCGTAAAATTCGTGTAGCTTCTTACTACTATAAAGTTTTATTTTGCTGTTTTTAAGAAACTCCGCATAACTTAAAAATAGTTGTATCGTGTTTTGTTTTTTGTATTGACAAGAAATTACAAATAAGATCGAGTGAGACAAAACACCTTTGATCAATGTACCCCTAGATATAGGGCCGGCGCAAAAAATCCGTCTCGACAAATATGAGCTCACTTTAGAAGTAACTTTTAACCTTACCTTACGTAGTAATATTGTATACAAAAAACAAAAAAAAAATATTACCTAGGTACCTATACATAACATATCCGTTTGTCTGGGTTATATATTGTATTCTAAGTATGTAATTACAGAGAAAATGATAGTAAGTAGGTATAGAAGTATTCATCAGTCATCTGGTTCCCATAGTAGGTACAAGCTATGCTTAGTTTGGATTAGATGATGTTGTGTAAAAATGTCAAATATTTATAAAAATGGGATTTAAATTTATCTGACTTTTTTGTACCAAATTTTATGTACATTATACATGATTATAATGTACTGCACCTACTGTTTTATTTAACACTAGAGGCCACTCGCAGCTTCGCCCGCGTGGTAGTTTTTTCTCGTTCCCGTTATTTTTTCGGGATAAAAAGTAACCTATGTCCTATTCCAGATTACAATCTATATTTATTCCAAATTTTATCCTAATCGGTCCACTGGTTAGAGCGTGGAAGAGGAACAAACATCCATCCATCCTTCCATCCATCCAAACATTCGCATTTATAATATTAGTAGGATTCTACTTATTTAGTGGTTCGAAAGCAGTGCAGACGAAGTTGTCGAACATATCATTGTTTTTTATGTTGATACGTAAGCTAAGCGTTTGGCTGCCAAATAAAGTCTGTGAAATCGTTGGTTCATTTTAAACGATAAATGATAAATAACCATAGGCCCATAGATACTCAGGTTATTGCTATAAGTTTTTTTGATTGATTCTTGGGTTCAACAGACTGTCAGACTGGTTTTTATTTCGTTTATACCAGTTATACTATTAACTAAAGACCGGTAGAACTGCGTAGTTTATGATATTTTTTACTGAAATAAAAACTTTTTACTGGTTCGATATATACATACCTACCTAGCTACACAGTGATTTTTTGCCGGTTTATTGATGGCAGCAGATTAAGTAATCATCATAGATAAACCTAATTAGATTTTGATTTAAATAAAAAAAACGAATATTGTGTCAATTTTTTTGGGTCTGTAAGATATATTCGTTTTATTTATTCATTCATAGATAAATAAAGAACAAATGGTTTCTCGTTATAAATAAATCAAATTAGATTAGGTACCTACATAAGATACGGGAAAAACATTTTTTTAATTTTTAATTTAATTGGACATTTTCGAAAATCCTAGTTGGTACTCACTAATACTGTAGGTACAATAGGTACCTATAGGTAAATATTTCAATATGAATCTTATTCATAATTTAAAAAAACATGAAGATTAACCATTTTACTGTATGCGAGTGTTCGTAGAAAATACTGCAATTGTAAACGATTCATATCTACAGCAGGTTTTTTTTGGTTCAAGCATATGGCTCACCTGACCATCAACTTTAACAAAGTATGTTAGGAACGTGCCCTATGATGCTCTACCCTATGCACTACACTCCTACATCAACCTCATGTATTCAAGGCATCAGGCATTCAAGAGTTCAGCCTCATGTGCCTGTAATTGCACTAGCACAGGCGATGTTAGATATGGATGTGGATGGTTATAAAAGTAGAGGTAGGCCAAAAAAGATGAATGAAATGCGTAAAAGATGATATGAGTAAGAAGAGTGAACACGGAAACGACGAATGATAGAAGGGAGTGGAAGAAGAAAACCTTTTGTGCCGACCTCACTTAGGTGAGGTCGGCACAAAAGGTTTTCTTCACACTAATGTGAGATAGGGGCAGGAAAATGATGATGATAATCACTGGCACCAGCAAGTCTAGCATTATTGCTTCGCGGCAGAAATATAGGTATATCTGCACTGTTAGTAGGTACTTCCCCAAACGAACTCAAAGAGCTGTAGGTACTTCTACTTAAAGTACAGTATTCCTCAAAAGGAAAGACTTACCGAGTTGCTTGTTTCCATTGAACAGGTTTGCAAAGTCGAAGGTAGTTTTCTGAATGTCGTATTTGTAGGTAGGCGTTGTCAGCTTGAAGTGTTCACCATTAGAGCCTTTGACGTGGACCAGCTTGCTTTCAATTTTTACTTCTACGCCATCTGTGGAAAAGGATGTTTTATTATGAGTAAGATAGATAGATAGATAACACTTTATTGATTACCACAAGTACACACATTTTATAAAGAATAATACAGTAAACAATGCAGTAAAACAATGGGCGGCCTTATCGCTAAAAGCGATATCTACCAGGCAACCTTTGGATGGACAGGAACGAACATAATATGAGATGGGGGGGAGTTAAGTGCATGTTTTATTACGGATATTAGACTAAACTTTATAATAATAATAATATGTATAGATATATAAAGATACTTATAGATATATATTTAGATACATATATATGTATAAATATATATATACTATGTATACGTGCCAACTTATAATAAATAAACTAAAAACAAATACGTAATACATATAAATATACCTATACTTACCTACATACTATATGAGTATATTACATAAACATAATTCAATATAATATACCTAGTGCGAGGAAAGTTATTCCTGTTTCAGTTTAACCAGTACACGACATGTAATGAGCTTTACCCGGCTCTTAAAGATTGAAAGAGATTTTGCCTTTCTGATGTCGACAGGCAGCGCATTCCACAAGCGGACAGCCTGCACTGTAAATGACTTTTCGTAGAAAGTGGTGGAGTGAACAGGAGCTTTTAGCTGTAGGATATCGGAAGAGCGTAAGATACGAGGGTTAGAAAGGTGCAAAAAGTCAAAACGCTCTTTCAGGTATGAAGGCGTTGAGGAAGAGGATGTGTGCATTCCGACGGAAGCGGATTGGCAACCACTGAAGTTTCTTGCGGAAATCAGAAACATGATCATATTTGCGCAGGCCAAATATGAATCGTATGCAGTAATTTTGAAGTAAGTCATTATTGAACATATATAAGTAGATATCTAACGCTCGAATACTCAAACGTAGCTTAGAACTAATCACGTCACAAGTGATGAATTTTTGACAGATTTTCATTGCAAACTGTCAATAAATCTTATGTTAATAAAATATTCAGTTTAAAAATTGTTTGTAACCAATATCTTTTTTTAACTTTGTTACCCACGTATTTATTTTTAGGTAGGTACTATATATACACCATCAAATTCAATTTAGTGATAATCACAAATAGAATTCTATTTCAGTTGTAAGAATTTTGAAAGATTAATACCTACGTACCCAGTTTTATTTAAGACTAAATTTTCATTGCAAACTAGCTTGCTAAATAAATATCAAATAATTTCTTAAAAATTTCCATCTTTTTGAAAGGTGGTAGATCTATACCTACGTACCTACCTACAAAGAGCATTTAACCCATTTGAAGGAAAAAACCTTTATAATACATTCTTACCTAGGTATATTATTTTGGATTTAGTGGAGTCTAGTATAAAATAGAGAATCATAAAATACAAGTTGCAATAATGTATAGGTACCTACTGCAGTTGATAACGAGTATACCTTACTTACTTATATATAACCTATTACTTACTATTACTACCTTATACCTACATCAGGCAGAATCGTTAAATAGATCTACAATGGACTTATAATCATTATTTTATTATTAACTACATTATTTTAATCCATACCTAGGCTTATTTCTAGGTATTTCTTAGGTTTTACATAAGTACCTAGTTAATTCTAGATTCTAGACTTTGCAGAAGTTCATTGCCTATTGCAAGAAGTTTGCAATTATATTGGTAGAACCTATACAAGTAGGTAAGTGTGAAAGTATATAAGATGGAATAGTTTTATCGAGTATAGAATTTGTGTTGTTATAGCGACTTTAGTAATACATTATCTGAAAATGTTAACTCTAACTATCATGGTTCATGAGATACAGCCTGGTGTCAGACGGGCAGACAGACAGACATGCAGACAGCGGAATCTTAGTAATAGGGTCCCGTTTTACCCTATGAGTACGGAACCCTAGAAGTAGAAAAATCACCTACAATAGATGCAAAAGGATTGTTTACATTTATATCGAGTAATTGATTGTTTTTTATAAAAAAAAAAGAATTATTACAATCAATATAAAATACAGATAGAAAACCAGCCGTAGTAGTAATTCAAGTAGTACTAGGTACTAGGTATAATTATAAAATATGTAACCTTTGTCTTTTAAACGATAACGGGTCACGTCACCTCTATTACAGCGGAGTTTAGTTATAATCAAACTAAAACTTGGCTAGACCGGTACCTACCTAACTAGGTATACCTAAACATACTTCGTAATTATACTTTCCTACCTAATTATACATTTTGAGTTTGACAACTGATTACTTATGTACCTCTTACATCCTCTATTGGGCTCATGTACCTATGCGCATTTACCACCATAAGTATAAATGTTTGGGGTTGAACCAAACTAAGTTAAAGCTAGGGTAAAATTATTAAAGAGTGCTAGCTAGCTAGTGGTGAGTGACTCCGGAGTGAAAGTGGGACGTACACTGGTTTATTGCTTTAATTACAATTAGGTATTTGTATTTAGGCCAATGCATGCATGAAGGGTGTGAGTGCCGGTGAGATTACAGGCTCATGAGGCTTAACACCGTATGCCCCAGGTTGGTGGACGCAGGATATTGCATCGTAGGACACGTACCTACCCTAAAAGGCAATGCTTTGCTATAGGTGATGGTTACCACTTAACTTCAGGTGGATCGTATGCTTGTTCAATCTACAGTAGCATAAAAAAACTTACTGGCTGAGACAATAGCGTCTCCGTCTCCTTTGATAGGCAGGATCAGAATTTGTCCATCGATAACGTATTTGGCCGTCAGCTTTAGGTCACATTTGAAGGCTAGAGTGAATGATTCATCTTCTTTTCCAATTTTTATTCTAAAACAAAAGGAAGTAGGTGCATTACTTGGTTTTAGGGAAATTGACCATGTAACATCAGGTGAGCCATCTCTTGTTCCAACAAAAAGTTGTATAAAAAAATTTAATATACTCCAGATCAGTAGAGTAGGTACCGGTGGTCTAGTGGAAATGACTCCGATTTTTGATCCTAAAGGTAAAGGAAAATATCGTAAGGAAACACGTGGCTTTGATATCTACACACGTATTGACCATGCCTTTCCTGTGAAAAGACTGACTAAAGCTGTGAGGATGGAAAAGGGATCATCCAACTAAAATCCTGTCCCAGGAACTACAGCGGCAGCGTCCCATATATAGAAGAACGATTTCAAAAGTCATCTCTGACGCTGTAAAAATAATCTTAATTGTAGATTAAGCCTATTTAAGAAGAGTTCCTTTAAGTTTTTTTTATACAGCTTGTTGATGGAACAAGCAGATGGCCCACCTGATGTTAAGTGGTTACCATCACCTATAACAAAGCATTGCCTCGTAGGTCACGCTCGTTAGGAGCGTCACCGACGATGACCGACCGACTCAGCGTCCATCAACTTGAGGCATCCAGGTGTTAAGCCTCATGTGCCTGTAATTACACCGGCACCCACACCCTTTAAACCGGAACACAGCAAGCTGCTTGGCGGCAAAAATAGGCATGGTGGTAGTACTGCCCCGGACGACCCCTTCACAAAGAGCTCTACTACTACTAAGTTAAAGCGATACCGAATTGCTTCTATACGAATGACATTGACTAGTTCGAGTCACCTTACGTTTTGCCAAGTTGACTATTAAGGTTGGGTTTTGCCTGTACGCCAATTAACACACAATGTGTTTCATTGTTTATTGACTACTTACATAAGTCATTGTTTATCGATTTGTATCGAATAGACTTCATTGATGGGCACTTCCGGTCTTTAGAACAACACTTTTTGCTTTCCTGATACTCATGATGTTGATTAATTGATCAGTAATCAGGTACTACAGTAAGTACAGTCACAGGAAGAAAGGTATTGCAAATCTAGCAAACTAACGGTGACATTGTCACTTATTTTTTCTAAAATAACGATATTATATATAGGCACCAATTATAAGTCTTTGTCCTGACTGACTTCCTGACTGACTGACATTAGACAACGCACCGCTTAAACCACTGCTAGAAGAGATTTGAAATTCTCAGGGTGTATTTGTCTTAGTGCGAAGAGGTGTACTATGAAAAGAGTTTCAGAAATTCAACCACTAAACGGGTACAGCAGGGGTTGAAGTTTGTAGGAAAATAACTTCACGCGGACGTAAGTCGCACTCGTTTTGCTAGGTCTGAATATAACATAAAAGCCTTATAACTTTACCAATAAATTATCGGTTCGGGAATTACTTTAAATCATAAGCCCTATTACAAATAAATTTGGCGTAAACTCGTCGGCGTGATGATGCTGTGTGGATTGTCCAGCATTATTATTATAGTTATACGGTGTTTTGTTTCCTTCGATCTAATTTGAAATTACCTGACGCAGAAGACAAAACACGATGTAACTAATTCAACGTTACGCAGAGTTTACTAGTACCAGGGTTAGTCTGTAAGGTTTACTGATAGAAAACAGCTAGTAGATTATATAAAGTAATTTCGAAAATTACGGAGTGCAAACATCTTAGTGCCGCGGACTGTACAACTCCAACTTACACGTGTTACGTGCTATTGCACAATTATCAACAATGTATACCTACAATAAAAGTACATATTATGAGTAAGTAATTACCTATGTTTAGTATTTTTTGTCCTATGTAAGTATTAAAAGAAATGTACAGGTATCGTCATAGGATGTATTTAATTGACCTACGGTCAAAAAGTAAGATAGTTTAGTAGTAGGTTGTAGCGCTTGTGAAAGGGCTTACCCGGGAAAGTACCTACTACCACCGTAACTATTTCAGTCTACAAAAATAAGTTTTTTTCATAGAAGTCTTTAGGGTTAAGTACAAAACGGTTGATTTTTCGTAATTAACACCATACACACATACATAAAATTACGCCTGTTTTCCATGGAGGTAGGCAGAGACCAAATATTTCCACTTACTCCGATCCTGACACCTCTTTTGCTTCATTCACTCTCATAACTTTCTTCATACATCCCTACCTACTCGTTTGTTTTGACCTGGCCTTTCTCTAAAACGTCTTGTATACAATGATATTATATCTTGTAAATATATATATATATCTCATATATTATATGATTTATATAATTGATCTCGATTCTTTTGTTTTCTTTCCATTTTATCTACTGAGGTCTCAGATAGTGGCTGTCTACTCAAAAACTGAAGTGTACCTAATGGTAGAACTTGAGGGCTTGTCTTTGGTTACCTAGATCCGTTCTTCCAGCTTTGGAAGGGGTATTGTGGCGTGCTAATTAGAATGAGAATGTTATCCAAGGATTTAGCGTTTTTATTCAATACAAATTTTAATAAAAACGGTAATTGTCTGTCGAATGACTTAAGAGATGCCATAGAGAAAGAAGAAAAAAGTAGCATAAATATTTGCAGATCGTACAAACAATTATCCCAAGGCGGGAATCGAACCTGCGACTTCCTGCGTCGCAGGCAGACATTCACCCGCCGCGCCACATCGGTCATTGATAATGTTTGTATAAATAGTAAATGTGTTAGAGTAACTATATATACTCACTTTAACTGTGATAGCTTCGCTTTGCTAAGTCCATGCATTTGAGCCTTGGAGAAGCCTAGCTTCAGTCCATTTCCGTCGATATTTATGTCATCCAAGTCCACGGGGTCCGTGGAAGGCACGCCGAACTCTGGGATCCCTTTGGTGAAGTGTGGGAGCGCTAGTGAGATCTGTTCCTTGATGCAGTCTGCATAGTCGGTTTTGCTAAGATCACATGGTGTGATGTATGAGGCTGGAACAAAGTTATTGAATTAAAGAATTTTCGTCCATCGATGCATTACTCTCCAAAACCTCTATAAAAGACATCATATCACATCAACATCAAAGAGAAGTGTCATTGGAGGCTTAATAGTGGTCCCCTTGATCTGAGCAGATGGAATCTGTTGTCTTGTGAAGGCGGAGAAGACTACGTAATCTGATTGGTAGAGGTATGTAAACATATTCTAAAAAATAAATTTAAATCCGTCCATACATAACGGTACAGTAAACTTCTCTCATTCCCTCCTCCACACCCTTGCTCCAGATTTTTTTGCAACATCTTGTGTAGAATGAAGTTCTTAGCGTGCCTCTCAAAGATTAAAATTCTTTGATATATAACGCTATAGCAAACTTCCCCCCTTTCCCCTTCTCAATCTAAAATCTCTTGTATGCCAATTTTCATCAAAATCAGTTGAAAAATGCAACCTGTAGGCAAGAATAGACGGACAAAAGCATTTTTGGCTAATCTCGAAACTAAGACGCTTCGCTCGCTTCGCTCGCTCGGTCAATTAAGAACACAGCACACGATGTGACGGCATCTTCCTACTCTTATATGCATAATTTATGTGGTTTTCCTCACTTCTAACTAATGCTCGTGAATTGTGTCTCGTTTTGTTGTTATGTGTGATAATCATTATTCTAATGGTCAATTTTATTATATCCGCAACATTCATGAATAAACATAGGTAAATCTATGAAACCTTAACAATGAATAGGTGCTAAATACCTCAGAACTGAATGCGATTTGAGTGTTTCTGGCTCAAGAATTGTTTATTTTTCTTTTTCGTATTTCGTACTAACGTAACTACTACAAAGGCAATACAGCATAGAAAAACGTCTGCTACAATACTCGTACTATTAGCTAAACGCACTCAACTTTTCTGCGTGAAATTATTTTCATACACTCTCCCGCTGTTCCCGTTTAGCACCAAAACGAATACAGTAGTAGTAGTAGTAGCTACTACAGGAATTGCTACGGCGTAGCGTATTGTAACCCGCGGTAACGATGCCGTAGCTGCTCCAGAAATCGCTTCAAACGGCGTAGCATAACTGCCCCACAGGCCGCTAGGGGCGCTTATCTATTTTTTCTTCACTATTATTGCATTATATGGTTTGGCGGTTTGGAATGAAACTTTAATTGTTTTTTAACTTTTCAAACCTGTAGAGAAAAGAAATAAAACGAAACTCATAACCTAAAATATAATACCGTATTATATTACGCGTATTATTAATACGCGTAAATTTAACAAATCCAAAGACAAACAAGTTATATAGTACTATATCCACAGATAACCTATATTTTTGTAAATTCGGAACTTTGAATTCGCCTGACAAAGTTAACTTCTGGTTATGACGTAGAAGTATAATTATTTAAAGTCACATATCCAATATCCTTGCGTGTTTATTATAGCTGGGCACTTGTTGAGTTCAAGGTAGACCGTTGTCTTCGATTAGTCTTTAGCATTTTGTTTAAATAAAATATCAACAACCTATCTGCAGAATAAGGTGATAGAGCCTGAAATGAGGAAATCCGTAGTTCTTGTAGAACCAAGGTTATTGATATAGCTCGCAGAACTAAAAAGTTGAAGTGACAATGCATAATCAAATTTCTAAATTTTCAGACTATCATCATCATCAACAGCCAGTTGAAGTTAACTGGCTGGACATAGGCCTCTTTCTCACATTTTCAGAGAAAATAAGTTTAGGCCCTTTCCATCCAACGGCTTCCCGCGATTTTAACAATGTCGTCAGTCTATCGGGTAGGAGGAAGTCCAACTCTTCGTTTTCCGGTTTGTGGTCGCCATTCGAGAACCTTTATCCCTCAGCCGTTAAAGCCACGACCTATATGGCCTGTCCATGGCCACTTCAACTTGATGATTCTGAGAGCTATGCCTGTGACCTTGGTTCTCATACTAGTGCCAATCTTCCTTAACGTAGCTAGGCATCATGCTGAGTCGAAGCCCTTGTACTGCTGTACCACAAAAATACGATACAGTGCTCAAGCAACGATCTTTTTTCTATGTATCTTTCTTCTTTGATGACATAGTGTTTTTGTTGGTTTATGTGTGCTTATGTAGAAAATAATTAACGTCTATGTCTACGAATTTCCTAATGTCTGATTCTATCTCGTAGTGAAACTCCCAGCAAAGCTCTCTCCATAGCCCGTTATGAGATTTTGAGCTTGTAAATGAGACCAATAGTTAGCGGGATTTTTATCGGGATAGCGGGAGTTTAGCGGGATCAGAATTAATAGTCTGAGTCTGATATCTTGGTTCACTATGTAAGTACAAGTAATGTATCCTATTTTGTAAAATGGAAAATAAATTCATTATTTACTTATATTATAAAGCATACTGACCAAAAAAATTAGAATTACAGCCAAGTAAGGTTATGCTATAGTTTGTTAGTTTTTATAGTGCTTACCTGCGCACTTAAGGAAATCACAAAGATTTTATATCATCCCAAAAATTTTTTCCTCGAGTGGGATTTTCAGTTTATGTTAACTACGAGTAGTTAAGATGATAGTTTGTAGTTAAGGTTTGTTATTTATTTATTTTAAGGTCCACAATGTGTTTAAAAACAGCTTAAATATAAATTAAAAATAATCTCAAAACTTACGCAAAACCTTATCATCACAATTTGTAAAGCACAGGAGTGAAACCAATACCACGACACTTTTAAAAGATAGCATTGTATAAAGATTTAATTTAAAAATAAAAATACGTTTTGTCTCTGCGGTCTAGTACATACTGTGCCAGGATGCGAAGCGTCCGATTATTTATGCAAGCCGGCGATGGATCGCCTCAAGATAATACTGCCAGTATCGACATTTTTACAAGGAGGTAAGGTTTAAGGATCTAGTTTTACCGGACGGTAGATAAATAAGTTGGTCCTTTTCGCTGATCTAATAAAAATTCATGCGAATTCTGTTGAGAAAAAATTAATTGTATGAAAAAGATCACTTGCCATTTCCTTTGTTATACAATAGTGGCAAGATTTACACGGACGGAGGCCATAAATAAGAAAATAACCGGCTAAGTGCGAGTTGGACTCGTGCACGAAAGGTTCCGTACCATTATCTATAATAAAAACGGCAAATAAAATCACGTTTGTTGTATAAGAGCCCCTGAAATATTTTTTTTACTGTTTTTTAGTATTTTTTATTAAAGCGGCAACAGAAATACATCATCCGTGAAACTTTCAACTCTAACTATCATGGTTCATGAGACAGACAGACAGCGGAGTCTTAGTAATAGGGTCCCGTTTTACACTTTGAGTACGGAACCTTTAAATTAGTTGGATTAACAGATCACTTGCCATTATCTTTGTTACACAATAGTGGCAAGATTTTCACGTACAGAGGACATAAATAAAAAAAAATGTATTAACTTCACGACTTTAATGGCCCCAAGCATGATATATATACCCTCAGGTCTCTTACCTACTCGAGAATCTTTAAGCAGCATGACTGTCATGCTGATTATCAATATGAAATAAAAAAAAAAAAACTTTATTAATTTCAATTTATTCACTTACAAAATAGCATTACAAAACGAATTCTAAGGCGCTATCCTAGTTACAAATTAAAACAAATGTAACATGAAATTACTTACATACAACATAAAAATCAAAGTGAAAAAACAATAAACACATAAATATATTACAGCTGAAGACTAGAAATTAAATAACGTTAAAAAAACAATAATCTAAGATCAGTGTTAGATATGGATGTGAAAGGTTATAAAAGCAGAGGAAGACCAAAGAAAAGATGGATGGATTGCGTGAAAGATGATATGAGTAAGAAAGGAGTGAACACTGAGATGACGGCTGATAGAAGAGAGTGGAAGGAAAAAACCTGTTGTGCCGACCCCACTTAGTGTGGGATAAGGGCAGGAAGATGATGATGAGTAGGAACATTACTCCTCCTCGCGTCGTATACCTCATTACTGAGGGTCGTGATTGCCCCGATGGTGATAAATTATTTTTCTCACGATGGCCCGCCATCTGTGCCTATCCTTGGCATTGTGAAGCGCATCGTGTAGCTTGGTGTTCAGCGATGAGCGAATTTGGTCAGACTATCTGAGTGGACTTCGACCCCTCGGTCGCTTGCCATCGACTTTACCGGTCACCATGAGTTGCTCTAGGTTGTGTCCATCTTTCCGTGCGATGTGCCTAAAGAACTCAAGTATCCGCCGCAGGCAGATGGTGGATAGCCTGGTGTTTACGTTGAGTTCCTGGAGAATGGACAGTTCCTCACAATAGTACCTACAGGCAGAAACGTGCGATCATTGACCACCTGTCAGCAAATACTCCAGACGCGGTCAATATCCCTCGGAGCTCTTAGTACCAAGTACCCACCCGAGATTCCAAGGTGGTAGTCAAAGGTACGTCCAATATAACATTTTATACATCTGCAGCAGCTGGTTACGCGACAGGTTGTAAGCAATTTGACGACTAAATTGGCGCGGCGGGCGAATGTCCGCCTGCGACGCAGGAGGTTGCGGGTTCGATTTCCGCGTTGGGATGAATGTTGTACGTTCTGCGAATATTTATTCCGGGTATTCTGGGTATTTTCTATGTATATTAAAAAATATGTATGTATGTACCTATTGTATTGTATTAAGTGTATCAGTCGTCTAATACCTATAACACAAGCTCTGCATAGCTTGGGGCTAGACGATGCTGTGTGGATTGTCTGGCATTATTATTACATATTCATATTAATTATTTTATTAGCGACGCAATAATAAAAATGTAAGCTTTAAATGAGTAATTTAAGCAACAAAAAATAGGTAAATGATAGGTACCTACCTGTTATAGTGCATATTATAAAGCAGGTAGGAATGGTATTTTTTGTACTAACATACTTATTATAATATGCCTACATAATTAATCAGTTTTTTGTTGATAAGTAGGTAGTTCCTAAGAATATTATATTATCCAAGATAAACTTTTTTAAGTTCATTTTACGGTTGATGAATTTTATTTCATAGGTAGTCAAGGTAAAGTATATAAATATACTAGCTATCATCCACGGTTTTGCTTGCGTGCTGGCGGTAACTACTACTTACTATATCTATTTCCTGAGCAAGTTCGTTTTTCTACCCGGTAGATCCTGGTAACTTTTCAGGATGAAAGTGGCTTTTATGCTTATCAAAGTTACCTACCTAGTCACTTGATTATGAAACCTCACTTGGAATAGTAATACTACCTACCTCTCTATATTTATACTAAGTTTCATCCAAATCGGTCGGGACATGATTGAGCCACAAACTCCCAAATACCTAAACTTTTTAATCTTTTTTTTATGCTTCTGCTTGTGGAACAAGCATATGGTCCACTTGATGTTAAGTAACCACGACCTATATTAATTACCTTGATAGGTCATAAAATTAAGGTATGTGCCCTACGATGCACTACCCTGCGTCGCATCAAACTGAGGCATACTAGTGTTAAGCCTCATTTGCCTGTAATTTCACCGGTACCCACATCCTTCAAGCCGGAACACAGCAATGCGAGCATCATTGCTTGGCGACGGAAATAGGTACGGTGGTAGTACTTCCCCGGACGAGCTCTTTGACAAAAAGCTCTACTACTACTAAAATCAGGTTTGAGAAAAAAATCACTACTACTTTTTTCGATCATGAAAACGATGGAGTGTGGTTTGACGTGTCTGTGACGATTTTATTTTTTTTGTTTGATAGTTAAAAGTCGGGAGTGTCGGGGATTTTTTAATTTTTAATTTAATCTTATTAGATACGAAAAATATCTCCACAGCTAATTAAACTAAGTTTTTATTATAAACTGGTTAGTTAACGACTAAAATGAATTGTTTCCCGGTTCTGATATTATTTACAAACATCGGGAAATAATAAAACCAATATATTATGGTAAATAACCCGTTTCTAGCCAAAACTTCTCATTATACTAGTGTTCGTCTTTAAATTTTTAGGAACCTATTCTTGGTATGTGCGAAATGTAATATTTGGACATACCTCTGATTACCCCTTTAGATTTTTTCCAAAATCTTGAGTCGATATTACGGGTACTAAGAAAGCTGAGAGGATATATTGGTATATATCCTCTCAAGAGACCTCCTCTGTGTTGAGATTACTCGTGAGCCTGGTATTTTTAATACTAAATGTAAGCAACAAAAAGAAACCAAAAAGTGACGAATGCTTGTGCGCTGCTTAATTTTATTTAAAATATATATATTTGATTGGGTTGAATAAATTAAAATAAAATCAGTATTTGTTGACAAGGGTACGGTACGCTAACCGCACTTCTATATATTCCTCTGGCCCACAACAATAATATCCGGATCTTATTCTAAAAACTACTTCTAATAATTAATATTTAATTCTGACAAAATCAAGTTTAAAACAACACACTACCGGCGTTTACGACCTCTGCGAGTTCCAAAATGTGAGAAACTTGCAGTTTTTTGAATGATTTAGTTAGTGCATCACATTTTTTGCATCTGTCTTGTAAATACTGGTATTATCATTTTCCTGCCCTTATCCCACTTCATGTGAGGTAGGCACATGTTCTCTTCTCCTCTGTCGACTCGTTCAACTCTGTCATCTCTGCACTCACTCCATCTCCACTCTCCCACTCTGATTTTGTCCATGTCACCTGTCACACAGTGCATCCATCTTTTCCTTGGTCTACATATTCATCACTCTCCGGATTTACGTTCATGGATCTTCGGTTGACAAACTTATCTAATACAGAACTAGCCTCGACATATTTTACCAAGTGATTTTCCTGTACAGCTGTGTTGACAGTTTGTCGATAAATTCGGTAAATCTTTTCGAATTTATAGACCTAGCGTCTAACTAAGTTCGATGCTACCAATCTCAATAAATTTCGATAAAACCCTGTTTTATCGAGTATTTACGTAAAATTTTATTTATCGATAGATTCATGCTCGTGACCTTACTTCACTTAAGTACAAAATATCGTTATAATAAATAGTAAGTAATTGTTATTCAGTACCTATGCTACCGGCTTAAGTATCTTTCTGTTAAATATTGACTATTTGAACATGATATGTTGCTCTATACTCTATACTTATCCATTCATCATCAATCAATATTTATAAGTTGTGGTTAATTAGTGTGGTAGTATGGTACAATCAAGAACACTATTTTTATAGCCATGACAATAAAAAAAATTACGGGTACTTCAGCATTGAGTTATCGATACCGCGCAATGTAATACAATACTAATACGACACGTTTTCACATTTGTATTACATTGCGCGGCATCTACGACTTCTTAGTCGTTACGCTTTTGACAGAGCGGTCGTGGTCATCATGAGAGTTTTTCATGCACACATTTACGACACTTATGTCAAATTTATTCGTGCTAAGGCAACATGAGAGCTGTGTGATAAATTAAACATAAAGTAAATTATTATTTAAAATGTTGTATTATCTTTAGGTAATAATTAAAAAACGCGAAATTTTTAAATGGTAATAAAATACTATATTTTTTACGTTTAATGGTGGATGAAACAAAGATCAAGAAGATTCAGTGTGGATAAACACTTATTATAATAATGACCGTGACTGTACATAATATAATTATCTTATTAGTAATCTATCTGTGTTTTATATAAGAGGCGCCAAACGGTTCCTTTACAAGAGTAGATTCAAGTAGACATCTTTATAATCCACTACAAAAGCTTAGCTAAATATAAATAAATAATGCTGGACAATCCACACAGCATCATCTAGCCCCAAGCTAAGCAAAGCTTGTGTTATGGGTAATAGATGACTGGTATACTTAATACAACTCATTACATACATAGATATTTTTTATTATACATATAAAATACCCAGAACACCCGGAATCAATATTTGCAGATCATACAAACATTTATCCCAAGGCGGGAATCGAACCCGCAACCTCTGCGTCGTAGCCGGACAATCGCCCACCGAGCCACATCGGTCGTCAATATATTATTATCCAGGAAGATCGGGTTAATCCGGCCCGTCCCTACATTTCGTTTACGTCTTGGTGCGAGGTGTAATAAAGGTGTACTAATAGAGGAAATCCTAAAATTAAACCTCTAGACGGGTACAGCGGGATGTTGCTAGTACTATAATATAATAGCTATAGGTAGAGGCAACCGTGGGCCATTTTTTTTTAAATAAAAAAAAAAACTGTTTGAATAGGTTTTGGTAAACGTTAAAATAATAGTGATGATGACTGTACATAATAATATTATTATCTTAGTGAACTATCTGTGTTTTATATTTTATATTAAATACAGATAGATATTTTAATGTTGAGCTATTTAGGATTTGAGGACAGGGTTATTTATTTATTTAATAAATACAATCCCGATGAAAGACCCTCTTTTATGTAGGTTCTATACTTATATAGACGACCGATGTGGCGCGGCGGGCGGATGTCCGCCTGCGACATAGGAGGAATCCACACAGCATCATCCAGCCCCAAGCTAAGCAGAGCTTGTGTTATGGGTACCTACTAGATGACTAATATACTTAATACAATACATTAAATGCATAGGTGTTTTTTATTATGCATAGAGAATACCCAGAACACCCGGAATAAATATTTGCAGATCGTACAAACATTTATCCCAAGGCGGGAATCGAACCCGCAACCTCGTGCGTCGCAGGTGGACATTCGCCCGCCGCCCCACATCGGTTTACATCTTGCATACACCCCAACTTAGTGAAGTGTATGCCAGATAGAAATATGTAACCTCAATTATGCAAAGAGTAAGTGCAGTAGCTGCACTAGAATGTATACAATTCGTAACTTACAAAATGGTTTTACAGCATTACAATTAATATTTACAGGGCAAAAAACTCAATAAACAAGTGACCTCACCAGCTTATTTCTCTATTTTTGAGTTTTTACTGTTTAAGATTTTACTATAACGTTTTGAATCCGTTTTGAAAGTTACGAATTACATTTTATTGCAGCTGACTGTACACCTAACTGGATTCTAGAAACGGCCCTGTGCCTCTTGCATAATTGTCGCCTTTCTTTACGGGAAGTCGTTGGCGTTCCCACCGAAACGTCAGGCAGTAAGGGTTTCTCAAGAATTAGCAACGAAATGGGAAGGTATGTCTTATCCTATAGACGAATAAACTTGGTCTTATCTCATTGTGAGTCTCTAAGGATAATAACGGCTTTACTAGTTACTGTATATTGTTCTACTCCAAGACAAAAGAGCTATAGGTAAGTAGATAAGATAGATGACTTTTGTACGCACTGCAGCTCTCAGAAATCACGACTTAATTTAGCGTCAGAGTGGCAAAAAGAGTTTAAAAGTTTATCCTAAACTCTTTCTTTGATGTTTATCTATATCCTCATGTTTTTAAATGTTTGTTCGAGTAAGTTTGTAGCAGAGCTCTTAGTGAAGGGCTCGGCCGGGGAAGTAAAATCTAACTTTAAAATATAAGCTAAACCATGCCTATTTCTACCGCCAAGCAGCTTAGGTACATACTGTGTTCCGGTTTGAAGGGTGTGGGTCCCGATGAAATTACAGGCACATAATAACAGGCTTAACCCCTGTATGCCTCAGGCTAATGGACTCTGCGTAGTGCATTGTAGGGCACGTTCTTAATGAGCGTAACCTCATGAAAAATCATTTAAGTATGTTGTGATAATTCCTGCCTGTAATAAACAAAAGTACAGTCAGCTGCACTAGAATATATATAAATATAAACTTTTAAAATGATGTTAAAGTGTTCCAGTAAATATTTGCATGGCCAATTATCAAAACCTAAGTAGTCAATTTTTTTTGTTATGCTGTGATACGATTTTGAAAGTTACGAACTCTATACATTCTAGTGCAGCTGACTGTACTTATAGTACTAGTAGTAATATAGTACTTTTTGATAATGCAAATTTATTATTTTTTTATAAGTAGGTACTTAACTCTTCTCATCATGACATGCATAATTATTATGAAAAAGCTATTTTAAATCACCTGCTTATAAAAATATCGTACACCCTAAGCCCATATCTATGATTTGATCACAGAAAACGACCAGGCGCTTGCGTGCACGCTTAAAGTAAAATGTACCTAAGTTAAAACAAGGTGTAAAATGACTTTTCCTGAAAAATTAAAAAAAACATTTATTAGTCCCAATTAATCACCACTGAAAAAACACGATCAAGTAAAAAACATTGTTGTGATAAACAATCTTGACTATCCTAGTTTCTAAAAAAAAATTACAGCTAAATGCAAATAATTTGTGTTAATCTTAGTAGTTTTCGTAGTAGTATTACCCTTTGTGAAGGGTTCGTCCGGGGAAGTACTACCACTATACCTATTTCTGCCGCAAAGCAGTGATCCTCGCATTGCTGTGTTCCGATTTCAAGGGTGTTTACTCATGAAATTACAGGCACATGAGTCTATGTTCATTGATGCATGCTTCATTGATGGACACAGAGCAGTACTTCTTATTGCACGTTCCATGCAAACGTAACCTGTAAGGATATGCGGTGATGATAACCACTTAACGTCAGGTGGGCCTTCTGCCTGCTCCATCAGTGAGTCGTATAAAATAAAAATAAAAACAGATACCCACCATACCACCATACCACCACCACAAACCCATACTGAAAATGTAATAATATTTATATTTTTATTATTTTAAATGATGCCATGGAGCCTAGCATAATAAATTTATTGGTATAGGTACGTTTTGCAGTTTACTGGTACCTGCAGTTTCCGTTTTCGAGGTTGCTCTTTTTACACCCTGTATAGATAATCATAGCGTGTACGTAATAAACTAACTCATGCAGGCAATAATTCGGATTCTTACCGAAACACGTTCCTACATAATACGTATGGTAATTGGTGAAAAATGTGGGTATGTAGGTACCGAATATAACATTTGGACGTACCTCTGACTAACCCCTTTAGACTTCCTCAAAGAACCTCGAATATATACTTTGGTACTAAGAGATCTGAGAGGATATCCACCGTGCCTGGGTATTAAAGTCGTAAAGCTATCTAGGTGAAATAAAGTGAGATGAAAGTGTTATATGAAAATGTGAAAATGTTTAATCTTTTCTTCAAAACCACCGACAGCCGACTTTACTTTTTTTTACTGTCTCGACTTGAATAAAAACTATTTATTATAATCTAGTTGCCAAATTGTTTGTCGAATGACGGACAGATGCCACAAATAATAATGAAAAAAAACTATTGACATCTCATATCAATGGGTAATGACAAACAGTGACGGTATACATTTTCGCGGTATTCAAATTTAAATAACACAAGTTAGAGGTTTAGGTAAGGAGGTTAGATAAGAATTATTTGCAATGTTTGACGAAGAAACTGTAAGAAGTTCTTTGTGCCTGCATCCAGTCATCCCGTAGCTTAGAGCTTGCCAAACTTTGCTTCAGTTACTCTCGAGCCGTTGGCAAGAAAGCGTGTATCATCCGCCGCTTTTCCGACCGCCACATGTAACTTTCCTCGCGGATTGTTAAAGTGATTAAATTACTAGTTTTACTCTTTTATCACTGTGCTGTAAAAATCGTCCGCGTGAACATAGAAACTAGTTTCAATTTTACAGTTTTACGCATTATTTGTGCTATAACGACATTGGTGCGGCAAAATGGTATTTCTTTGGTAAACTTAGCTCGTTTACGTATTAAGCTATTGAGTAAGAATTTTGCAGCTTTGTTATTACTTTAAAAGGCTGTACGTTTATGTAAGTTTTTTGAATCTAGGGAATTACTTTGACGACCGATGTGGCGCGGGGGGCGAATGTCCGCCTGCGACGCAGAGGTTGCGGGTTCGATTCCCGCCTTGGGTTAAATGTTTGTACGATCTGCAAATATTTATTCCGGGTGTTCTGGGTATTTTCTATGTATAATAAAAAATATCTATGTATGTAATATAGTATTGTATTAAGTATATCAGTCATCTAGTACCCATAACACAAGCTCTGCTTAGCTTGGGGCTAGATGATGCTGTGTGGATTGTCCAGCATTATTATTATTATTATTATACTATGTACCAGTTTTATGTAGTGTTTTTTTCTGAATTTTGTATATTAAGGAAAACATTCAATCTAACTAGTATTCTCAATACCAGTGGTATTGTAAACTCAAAAATAGCAAAGAATTTATATTATCCGGATAGTGCAGTTGACTAGCGCATCCCCATATCAAAGGGTTAAATCCCACTCGAGGAAATAACTTTTGGGTTAATATATAAATCTTTGTGATTTCCTTTAGTGCAGTTAAAACTAATAAATTATAAATTTTTTTAGAAAAAGTTAAATAGACCTACTACTTAATAAAAAATAAAGCACTTAGACCCTCACCAAAGTTACATTTTTGACCTAAATTCAGTCTAGACAGGTCCTCGTTTCTGACTTGCTTTAGTTATATAATTCTACAGCATTGCAGACTAAAGTTATTTACACCAGAAAGGAAAACTTACATTTTGTGAAGCTTGTCTTTTTAATTGCATTTGGTAAACACTCTTGCTTATAACCGTTATTTATATTATTACAAATAATTATGATATAAACATTATTAAAATTTAAATTATTGCAAACTACTAACTGGTTTCCTCACGATGTTTTTCTTCACCGTTTGAGAGCACTATATAGCATACGATTAATTCATAAAATAACTACGGTCGATTATTTTATATATTTTACTAGCTGCCCCTCGCAGCTTCGCCCGCGTGGCAGTTTTTTCCCGTTCTCTTTATTTTTTCAGGATAAAAAGTAGCCTATATGTTAATCAAAGTAATAATCTATGTTTATTCCAAATTTCATCCAAATCGGTCTACTGGTTAGAGCGTGAAAGAGTAACAAACATCCATCCATCCATACATTCTTACATTAACTTTCGCGTTTATAATATTAGTAGGATCAATCGCTGTTCTGTGAGGTTATAGGCAATTCAACGGAGATGAATACAGAACTTGCAAAACGCGCGTCCGCGTGAAGCTATTTTCATACAAGCTTCAACCCCCACAGTACACGTTTAGAGGTTGAATTTCGTGAATTCCTTTCTTAGTACATCTCTACAACCCAGGACGAATATACCCTGAAAATTTTAAGTCTCTACGACCAGTGGTTTAGGCTGTGCGTTGTCTATATCCCAGTCAGTAAGGACAAATATTCTTATACAATTGGTATAGATTTAAGAAGTGTCTAGTTGAATTAACATTATTGGAATCAGAATTTCAATGTGAAAAAAGCGTCAAGCTATAGATTTTTGTTTTCCCATAACAGTGGCAGCTGATTTCAGTCCAAAGTGCTTTCCGCAATAAAAACCACTGGTTTACTACGTAAAAACAAGCAGTAGCGACCGCGATTGGATTGTGACAGTAGATACTCAGCGATTAGTCGCAAATATTTAAAAAACACAAGTCTGCTTTTTACCCACCTGTTGCCATACTCATTTTATGTTTACTAGCGCCTCTACCATAAATTGAAGAGGTTGAGTATTTATCGTATTTTTCGTTATAGAACGAAATTTCACTTGATTTCTGCTCTTATTCTCACGGCTTAGTTTGCTCCATACCTACGTGCCTACTAGAATGAACCTGTTGCCAGGCAAGCCTACTCCATTCAAAATGTTATCCCCAGGTATTATAACAGTCCTGTACATAGAGGCACGAGTGAAAAGTTACCCCTGACATTTCAATCATCTACAAACACGCAAAGCTTGTTTAAGTTCTGTAGCTGTTAAATAGTATTAAAAGTATAGCATTGGACACATGATTGCATCATGTACGATTGTTGCAGACCTGTCGTGAGATACATAATCAAGGGTGGTATTCCACTTTGATTATTTGCTCCAGGCAATAGATACCTAGTCTTTTATTTATGATATTATAGCTTTGTCCAAGGTTATTGTAGCGTAGTTCGAACTATTAAATTATCTGCTCGGTAGAGGAGTGTTTACGTATTGCTTTTCCTTATGTCCGGTCCTAAGAGAAACAGTAAGTTGCACTCTTGCACTACGAATTGTAGTCTGTCAGATATCTCTTCACTGGGTTATTAGAGCACCGGTGGTCTAGTGGGAGTGACCCCGCCTTTTAACCCTCAGGTCGTGGGATCAAATCCGGTCGTGTACCAATGGCTTTTTCTATCGAAAATTTTATGTGAGCAATGCCAGTGCTCTAAAACGGTGACGGAAAACGTGAAGAAACCAGTTAGTATTCTAGCAGCGGCGATGGGCCTGCAACCTGTCACGTATGAAATTGTAATACCTGGTCAATGGTTAAGTGGTTACCATCAGCTATAAGTAAGTCAGTCAGAACAAAGATCCTTTTAATCAATTGCTATAAATTTAGATACATTGCTAAATGGGGCTCCCGCTGCTTCTAATAAAATCAGTCTTATCCTTAAAGATAAATAAATATTTATGGCTTGGTTACGTGTAAGGGGTTGTAGGTAATCTAATGTATTGTACCTTTGAATAAACTGGTCGCATGTGTGTCCTATTAGACTGATAAGGCGATAAGATACACGCATTAAACAGATTGGTGGGCCATAAAGACCCCACCTTAAGGTTTAAAGGGTGCCTCTTGCGTGCAGTGATAAAGAATATTATTCGCCCTTAGGTGAATAGTAACTCATGAATATCACCAGCCTGAAGAAGTCCCCTGCTCAAGTTAAAGTCAAAGTCAAATTATAAAAACATTACAATCTATATCTATAGCATATAAGAATCTTTGTCCTGATTGACTGACTGACTCAACTCACTCACTCACATATAGACAACGTGTACGTTGTAAAAAACGTTGTGCCTAAACCACAGGTTGTAGAGATGTGACATTTTCATGGTATATTATATCTTGGTGCGTAGAGGTGGTGTACATAGAAGGGAATTCTCGAAATTCAACTCCTAACTTCCTAACTCCTTTCTTCTTTCTTTCTTTCTTTTCTTTCTTTCTTCTATTGTCAATGTGGTAGACGTGTCTAGTTTAGGTAAATCTGGGAAAAAGCAAGTGAGATGAAACTAAAAGCCTGATGAAATATGCAAAGGACCTTAAATAGGGGCGGCCATAAATCGCCTGATAAGAGGTCCTTACACAGCCAGGTCCCAACATTATGAAGTAAATCTATATTTGTGGGTTTATGTTAGTTCTACTAAGCACCTTGGAGAATACTAAAGTAGCTCAAAACGAAATTTTGCAAGATGGTATCTTCACCACGTTTTGTTAAAGATTATTACTTATAATAGACTGTTCTTTGGCAACAATTGAAGCCGACAGTGTAGTGACGTGTATAACGGTCTAAAATACATCTACTCTTACCTTAAAGAGATCCGAATTCTAGAGATCAGGCAAAATAGACGACGGCAATGAGTTCCACTCCTGACCTGTTCGCATTATAAAGGAAGAGTAGAACCAGAACGCTCGGTGCGAATGGGTAGTTTTCCATCATTGTTTTGAGCCGTGCGGCTAAAAGTTGTGTAGTGATTTCAGATCTTGAAGTCTCTGTGTGCATTCTTCAAAATATAACCCATATAAGATCGCTAGGCTAGTAACTTTGCGATAGAAAAGAAAATAGATACAGTAGAAAATCTATATTGGTAAAAGGTCATTCTATCTTTCCGCTTGCTAATCTTGCCTACGCCTTCACATGTTTGCCAAACCATCTTAAACGAACCCATCTCATAGGTAAACCTCTGCGGGCGTGTGAAGGGATCGCTTGTTGGTTTGTATAGGTTTGCATAGATTTTTCGTCGATCTGGGCAAGTTGTTTATACAACTTGCTGATCAAACAAGCAGATTTTCAGAACGTCGATTCAATCGGCAAGAAATATGCCATGAATGAAATAACTGCTGACAATTAACTAATCTAAGAAAACAAGAAAAGAAAATATCTGGCTAAACGGGATATTTTTTAGAAGAGCTAATGGCGGTTAGCCAAGGTAATTACTTGGCTCTCTGTGGGTTTCCACAGGGAATATCTTGTTAGTGGTATAGAATTACTTAGAGACAGCAGAGAGTTAAAAATAGAGTCAGTAAATTAGTCGTGTGGTTTGTTTATTTGCTTTAGCGCTAAAATTATAGAATATTTTTTTACCTATAGCTTCTTATAAATTGATCGATGAAGACTTGTGATGTTGTTTGTTGATTATTTTATTTAAAAATAGATGTATTTTCAACTATCATAATATATTGTTAGTTTATTTGTTGCCAAAGAACAGTCTAGTAAAAAAAGTGTTACTAGCACAGTCTTAAGCTAAACGGGATGAATCTTGCACCATCTTGCAGGATATGGAGCTACGTCACAGATTAAAGAAGACTAGTACTTATTCTAAAAGATGCTTAGGTAATAGAACCAGCATAAAATAGATATTCGAATAGCTCTATTAACGTTATCTACCGAATTGACTGTTTTAGTTTTAGCATCAATGACCTAGACTTTTCTAACATAACAGAACTTGTAAACGTTTTTATGTTTCTTTGCGTTTTATAAAACAACCAAGAAGCATGCAAGAAGCACTTAAGCTCTTCATAAAACCTATTGCAAGAAACTAAAGCTAATATTTCTATTACTTAAGTTGAAGTATAGTTAGCTAAATAAGTTGATCGGCCATCAACAATAAAATTAGGTACTCATTTGATTCAGGCACACACTATACCTGAGTGAAAGTACATGCTTATATCTATATCTATAAAAATCTTCGTCCTGACTGACTGACATATAGACCAAAACGGTTGGTCGTAGAGACTTGAATTTTTCAAGGTAGGTTTGTGTTAGTACATAGGAGTGTGCTAAGAAAAGAATTCCCTACATTATATAAGTACAGCGGGGGTTAAAGTTTGTATGAAAATAACTTCACGCGGACGAAGTCGTTCCTGAAATTCAACCCCTAAAGACATATATTGGGTCTAGATCACTTTAGGGATTGGATTACGAACAAAAATAAATATAAATTTAAAATTACTAACATTAATTAGTGACTTATAATAATAATAATAATAGCTAGCACATACCCACTTATTGAGACGTGGGACAGCTGAATCCTAAAATCACCTAAAATACACCGCACTAGGTCTAAAAACTTATGTATTATGGTGCGATAGAAGAAAATTTGAGTAGAAAGAACTAAAGGTACCTAGTTTGATACATATGTACTACGCCAAATTTTGTACACCATTTTGTAAACACAAATAAAAAAAAACATGCTAAATTATTTATTGCATTCATTCATCGTAGAACATCTTATTAAAACGCTGACTGTACTATTATTAATATTAGCATAGCGTGTTTAGCACAGTTCATAAATACTTACATATGTATAACATGAAAAAAAAACTTTCGTACATTCATCGTACATTCATCGTAGACAGAAATACTGTGCAAAAAACGTGACCTAGCGACAGATATTATGATGAAAAGAAATTAGAATATATTGCAGGATAATTTATTATCCGGTGAGGCTTTATTAGAGGTGAATGTTAATTTGTTGTTTATGATTATGTTTTAGCGGTTGGTGTAGTGAGAGCGACCTCGCCTTTTAAGCCTGCAAGGTTCAAACTCAGACTAATGTATTTTTCTATCAAAAAATTATGTGCGCAATATTGAGATATTATAAAAAAGGTAATACGCGATAAACACCCGTGTAATATAAGTGTCCAATATGTGTTCCGATCGCGAAAGTTTAAAAAATACTATGTGCGCAATGCCAGTGTTCTCAAACGGTGAAAAAAAAAACATCGCGAGGAAACCAGTTAGTATTCTAGCAGCGGCGGTGAGCTTGCTACCTGTCACGTATGGAATACTAACTACTGAAAAATGTAAGTATGTGACGAATGTAATATTTAGACGTATCCCTGACTTACTCTTAGACATCCTCATAGAATCTCGAGAAAGTACTTAGTATTAAGAGATCTGAAGGAATGTTAACCGTGCCTGTGGATTAAAGTCGTAAAACTATTATATAATTTTATAAATACCATAGAAGGTTACCATTAGTTAATTTTAAACGACACGCTAATAGTTCACAATAATTTGGCTTTATCGTGCCCCTATTTAACGTCTATAGCAATCGTGTCTACGTGCTGTAATTATGGGCATTATAGATTAGCAGAAAACTGCCTGTTTGTTACCTTTAGAAAAGGCATTGGTATACCCGCACGCAACAGCCTTTTTGACCTCATTATTTACCTAGAAAATGTCAACGGAGTTAAGAATAATTTCAGAACAAAAATTTCGATAGTATTAAAGCTCCACCACCTGATGTTATGTGGTTACCCTCACCTATAACAAAGCATTACCTTGTAGGTCACGTTTGCAAGGAGCGTGCCCTACGATGCAGTGATCCGCGTCCGTCCTGAAATATACAGGCTTTGTGTCTGTAATTACTACCACCATATCTGTAAAGTATGGCAACATCGCATTTTATGTGTTATAGATAGATAGATAGATAACACTTTATTGATTACCACAAGTACACACATTTTATAAAGAATAATACAGTAAACAATGCAGTAACACAATGGGCGGCCTTATCGCTAAAAGCAATAAGAACAATGCAAGGTCTATAAAGCTTACCTTTCACATCGAAAGTGTTTAATTGATACAAAAAAAAACATACCAAACAAACAAACAATTCATACAAATAAACCATACAAAAAACGATAGGAACCAAACCGTAAGATTCTTACCGGTTTTTCTAGGCTTGGATGACCCCTGTGGATTAAATATCAGCATTTATTCGGTAATCTGAATAAATGCTTTTCGACTTTGACTTTGACATTATTAACATCAGGTGAGCCAGCTGCTTGAAGAAAAGTTGCATTCCGCACACTTATCTGCCACTTACTTAGCTATATTTATTCCAGTCGTGACGTGTGAAGGTACACATCTAAAATATTAAATAACTGAACTTATGTTATAGCATTGGTAGAACTAATGTACTTGATTAAGAAGTTGAACTATTGTGTGCAAATGAGGACCAAGTGTTTAAAGTGCAAATACTGACTATACCAAAATGTGTAAAGCGAATGGTGTGGCATGGGAGACAGAGACACTGATGGGCGGCCCGCCCAGAGAGAAGAGCGGCTTGTGTCCTAGGGCTGCCTTGTCTCATGCTGGGCTGTTCGTGGCGCTGATGCTGTATACTGCTGGCGGGGGATTGGTGAGTATAAGATCTGTCAGCCTATACATACACGTAAAAAGACCTAGACATAAAGATATATCTCTATTTTGCATGAGATAACGAGTAGATGAATTTGCCTATTTTGATATATTATTTTGTGACATTTTAGGTACATTGCTGTTTCTTATTTGCATTATATGTAGTATGGTAAAACATAAGATTTTAAACCCGGACATCTGTAATCCCACCCATATTCGCAATAAAGATATTATTATAATTATGTTAATTTGACTGCCATGCGTGGCGACTATGGCAAATCCCAAAAAGTTAGGAGAGGCCTATGTCCAAGAGGCGTTATTTAGGCTAATGACGACCTAATTTGCTGTACCCTTTATTGAACACAGATATTACACGGGTGTAGGGGGTATCACAAGTCACGAGTATTTTTATACATTACGGTCGTTCTCTTTCTGGTAATAAATAAAAATGAAGAAAGGAACGTTAATAAAACAAGTTATTTATACGAAAGTCAACATTTTCACCAAAATAAAAATCAACGTGCCAAAATGTTCCGAAATAAACTGACTCATTTTCTTTTTTGTACATCAAACATAAGGGACAGTGCCAACTAGTGGGAGATCGATGTATTTTTTTTATTTGTTTTATCTGTAATTGAATTGATGTACGTCGAGGCGCATGTGCTCCGCTCCACTCGCTCCACTTTGCCCCAATGCCATATGTTCCTAGTACCTGATGTTGAGGTTCTGCCTCTGATGGTCCACCTAATGTAAGGCAGTTACACCACCTGATATTGAGCACCCGGAGGTTCTGTTCTATGGTTTACCCGATGTTGATGTTTGAAAAAACATTTACTACTATAAAATGAACACAAATGATCATGAAATTAAATATTGTTTATTTTGAAAGCGTTTGCATGTTTCAAATAAGGTAGAAACATTAATCACTAATACCTTCACGTTACAAATAATTGTCATACACCACATGACATACTAACAAAGCTAAAACCGAAAAGTACAATGCTTTAAAATACTTAAACTTAAAAATATCCTTATTGCAGTATCTTGTCTTAGTGAAACAATAAACGTAAAATTAAAAGTCGGCAAATTCTTCCTCGTACAAACACAATGGACTTTCCTTCATCTTTTCCTCTTCGTAAATATCAAAGTTTCCCGTGTCACCAGGAGAACGGATCTTCGGGATGAACGGAGGATGAATCCGGCTGTTTAAGAGGCTGTCCCAATCAATTTCTCTGAACCACTTGTGATTCTTGAAATCCAAAACACCATCCTTCAAGTTCCCAAACCGTCTTGTTATATCAACTTGGAGGACATGGTTGATTAAGTCTTTTAGCTCGACGGAGAAATGGGTTGGGCACCGGTATTTTCCAGATACGATTTTCTCATAGATCCGCATAGGGTCTGCAGCAAAGAACGGCGGGTGTCCAGCACTCATTTCAAACAGCAGTATGCCTAAAGACCACCAGTCTACCGACATTCCATAGCCCTTGCTTAGTATTATCTCCGGTGCCAAATATTCCGGGGTTCCACATAAAGTCCAAGTCCGCCCTCTAACCAGCTTACAAAATCCAAAGTCAGTAATCTTTATATACCCTGTTCGGTCTATCAAGATGTTCTCTGGTTTTAAATCTCGGTATACTAGCTCGCAAGAGTGCAGGAACTCCAACGCGAGAATAACTTGAGCGCCGTAGAATTTGGCGGAGGTTTCTTCGAATTTGCCCATTTTGCGTAAGTGTGAAAACATTTCCCCCCCGGCTATGAACGGCAGCACGTAGTAAAGGTAAACGTTGTCCTTGAAGTAGTACTTCATGTACACAACGAAGGGAAAATTTAATCCACATAAAATTTTCTTTTCGTAGTAGCTGTGTTCAATCTGCTTGAGTTTGACTATCTTCTCTTTTTCCAACATTTTCATAGCGTAGTATTTTTGGGTGTGGACATGCTTGACAAGGAAAACCACGCCAAAAGCTCCTGTACCGAGGACCTTTAACCTTTCGAAGTCGGCTGGCTTAGCGTTGCTTTCGGACTTCTCATTCCAAGAGTCGATGAAGTCTTGATGCAACTTACGAAGGTACTGGGAGTACTGCTCCTGCTTAGCACGGGAGTAGCCTCCAGGATGAGGAGAGTATATATGCCTTTTGGCATCTTCTCCCATCTCATATACTCTCTCTTCTCCAAACAGTTTGACAAGTTATTTTCGCTTTTGTCTAAAATATTGAGCTTTTGTGAAGGAAACTATTTTAGTTTAGACACATTCAGCCATAGACACGCTTGACACAAAAAAATATTTTTCGAAAAGAAAAATGTACTTTTGAAGGTTTATTAAGTGAAAAAGAGGTTTAGGATCACCAGAGTAATACGTAATAAATTGGTTTATACACATTTACAAACTAGATTTACTAGACCTCGCAGACATATAGCGGACGTTCGATCGGACATGTTTCATACTGTCTGCGGGGCCTACGCAATGTATATTTTATTTTATTTTATTTTTAAGACTCCTATGGATGTCATGAGAGGCGACTAAGGGAACGCGTCAGGAGATAATCAACGGCATCTTCAACGCTGCGGCTACCAATGTCTCATTAGAAACATTCATAGGGCTGGAGTTGAGCCCATGATTGATCAGGCGACGACCCGTGCACCCACTGGGCAAAAGGTTCACCCCTTGAAGCAAAGCACACTTGAAGTGTTAGTGTTGTTGGCATTGGACATGAAGTGTCGGCGTACTAGTCAAGTAAACAAGCCCATGCACAGGTGTTTTTAAATTGTATGATAATTCATTGTTATCATCTTTACTAATAACGCAAGAAGGTGTGTAGCACGGTATATTTTATTTAAATCAATCAAACATGGAAATATGCATACTTTTACAACTCTGATCTCTGATACAGTGCACTTTCACATAACACGTCCTCAGTTGATATGCTCTGTGACATAATGCAAATGCACTGTTCAACATCAGATGGGTCAACGTTTCAGCACTCATTTAAGAAAAATTTTAGTCAAATGAGGGAGATAAAAATCTTTCTAAAGAGGTTGTGTATGATTTTAAACCATTAAACCTTTTTAGTTATAAATTGACACTCACCTTGAGATTGTGCGTCTAATTTATCATTGTCAAAATAGTGCGGCAACGTAAGTGCTTGCATATAATGATTTTTATAAAATTGTTTACTTTATAAAGTGATTTTATTGTTTCTACATTAATTTTTAAATGAAATAATCACAGAGGGGTATGGCCAAGCCGTCATACACTCACCAGAATCATCAAGATCATTCAAGATATTTGGAGATGCTCAAGGGAGAATTTCTTAAAAAATACACAGACCCACCTGGTTTTGATGTAACTTCTGAATGTTTTGATAAAATCAAAGCTATTGGCAACGGAGCTTACGGCGAAGTATTTCTCGTCAGGGATAAAAATACGTTTACTTACCACGCGATGAAAGTGGTGGAAAAGGCAATTGTCGTCGAAAGAAACCACGTGAAACACTTGATACTCGAGAAGAAAATCTTACAGTGTATTCAATTTCCTCTGCTGGTCAGCCTAGACATGGCTTTCAAAGATAACATATACCTCTACTTCATTCTGCCTTACATAGCAGGTGGGGAGATGTTTACTTACATTCAAAAATATGGCAACTTTTCCGAAACATTAGCCAAATTCTACGCAAGCCAAGTAGTTCTCGCATTGGAGTATTTACATTATTGCGACATCGTCCACAGAGATATAAAGCCAGAAAATATTTTGATAGATACGAACGGGTATTTAAAACTGTGTGATTTTGGATTTTGTAAAGTTTTGAAGAAGAAAACCTGGACGCTGTGCGGAACCCCAGAGTATTTAGCGCCAGAGGTGATTATGTCTAAAGGGTATTCGTTTGCCGTAGATTGGTGGGCACTCGGTGTGTTAATCTTCGAAATGATTGCTGGTCATCCACCGTTCTTTGCCTCGGACCCAAACAAACTCTACGAGAAGGTGTTAGAAGGACATTACAAATGCCCTGATGCGACGGGAGGAGATTGCAAGTCGTTGATCAAAGGCTTGTTACAAGTGGATCCTACTAAACGAATCGGTTCGTTGAAGGGTGGCGTCTACGATATTAAGTCTCATCAGTGGTTCATCGGCATCAACTGGCAACAGATTCTGCATCAAAGAGCTGAGGTGCCATTTGTTCCCGTATGCCCTGCACCAGGTGATACAAGCAATTTTCCTGAAATAAACCAGCCTAAGCTAAAGAGAGCCACAAAATGCCTTTATGAGAAAGAATTTCTTGATTTTTAGAAGTCTTCTTCTTGAGAAATCTGGATTGCGTTAAGTGAACTAATAGGTATTATGAGTTTAATTTATTCGATGCATTAAAGGAGAAAAAGTGTATTGGAAAACCGTTTAATTTATAATTAAATTACAACAGCAATAATTAAGTTAATTAAGGGCAGTTAGTTCCAGATATATTAATAATCACCAGTTATCTTATGATTCAAACTTAGAATCAATGTTTAGTTTGAGTCAATGTTTTATGATGTGTAAAAATATATACATATATTAAAAACGATACTACTGCTGCTCTACTATATGTGTAGCAGTATAATAGTATAGACCCAAGAATACTTTTAAAATACTAACTCAATAGGTGCTAGCTTGAGCATTAGGTTAGGGTTAGTAAGGTATTACGTAGTCACATTTTTAGAATAAAAATCCAGAGGTACACAACCGGAAACAGAGAGCTTGGTGTCTACCATTAGTGCACATTGTCGAGTAAAAGAAAAAACTATAAACTAGTGGTTCTGTAAGAACTGTAGACTTCGCGAGCTCTTATAACGAACAATTTCCCCTTTTCCAAAATTGAAATTCGTTCATATATTACGCTTACTTATGTAGACTTTTGAGCAAAACAGGGCTTTAGCGATTACTCGCTTTTCCTTGGTCCTAGGAGGTCGAATCTGGTGTGTATGTGTTTGTCTTGTAAAGGCGGAGGGGATTGTGTAGTTTTATTGGTGTAGGTAGGTATACATTTTTGAAAAAAAAAACGAAATCACTTCAGCAAACTTGGTTCCTTTTTTCCCCCCTCCACTCCGGACTTCTAAAATTTTCTTGCAAAATCTTATGTAAAATCAAGTCTTTATGGTGCCTCTTAAATTTGATTAAAACCCGTCGATAAATCCTATCAAAAAATCGTGATCGACAAAAAACTTTAATTAATAAATCAAGGAATTTGTGTGTCACTTTTCATCAAAATCGGTGGAAAAATGCGACCTGTAGGCAGACTGATTGACTGACAACCGAACAAAAACATTTTTGCCCTATCTCGAAACTAAAACGCTTCGCTCGCTCGGTCAATTAAAAACTCGCTAAAGCGTTTTTAAGGGAAACTTTCTTGTTTATGTATTTGATAGCTATTGGTTTGATTATGTCACTTTCTGTCACTTTTTGATCTCTTCGATGCATAGAACCTCATAGAACCAAAGAATATGGAATTATAGAACCTAGAATATTTACTTTGATGAGTTCTCGACAAAGGAAAATCAGACCCCGATTGCAAGAAATGAATATGCAATGAGTAAAACTATAACATGGAGTGTCAGTTCAGTAAAAGTTAAGACATACCTACATATATTTAGAAGATATTTTTAATGAAACTTGTGATTGAAACGACATGACATTTGATAAAAATGGAAAAGAAAAACCATCTTTCACCCATGACCTTCAATTGAACCACAAAAGATACTTGGATGTACTCAAGCAAGAGTTCACGAAGACCTATATGGATCCTCCAGTATACCTTAAATCCGTCGAAGACTACGATCAAGTCCGGACACTAGGCACAGGATCTTTCGGAACAGTATTTTTAGTCCGTGACATTACTACACTAACCTACCATGCCATGAAAGTAATGGAGAAGACCGATATTATGAAGAAAAAGAACCTGAAACAGATATACATTGAGAAAAAACTTCTACAATGCGTGAATTTTCCGTTCATAATCTCTATAGACTTCACTTGTAAAGACAATTTGTATGTGTACTTTATCCTTCCATATGAAGCTGGAGGAGAGTTGTACACAGTTATAAAGAGACTGGGGGTGCTATCGGAACCCTTAACACTGTTCTACGCATCTCAAATGGTTCTTGCTCTGGAATATCTACACCATTGCTCTGTAATTCACAGAGACATAAAACCAGAAAACATATTGATACAAGAATCAGGTTACATCAAGCTGGGTGATTTTGGATTCTGTAAAGTTATTAAAACACGGACCTGGACATTGTGTGGAACACCAGAATACTTAGCTCCAGAGATTATAACGTCGAAGGGATATACGTTTTCTGTTGATTGGTGGGCTGTAGGAGTGTTGATCTATGAAATGTCCGCAGGATATCCTCCATTTTATAGTTCAGATCCAATGAAGCTGTATGAGAAAGTTTTGAGTGGACAATTCAAAACGCCCCCATGTATGACCGGTCAATGCAAGTCTTTGGTAAAGTGCTTGCTAGAAGTCGATCCTATGAAGCGTTTGGGGTCTCTCAAAGCTGGTATTTACGATATAAAGTCCCATCCATGGTTTAATGAAATCAATTGGCAGTCAATACTTCACCAGAGGGTCTACCCACCTTACAAACCTGTTTGTAAAGACCCTGGTGATGCTTCAAACTTCCCAGAGTGTAGAGACACAAAACTGAAAAAAGGACCCGATTGTTTGTATGAGAAAGAGTTTGAGTTTTTTTAGATTTACTGAGAAAATGTATTTTCTCTTTAAATAAATGTATTAGTTATTATGTTTTAAATAGTTTATTTAGTTAAAATCAATAAATTAGTTTTATAAATAACTTGTATTGGCTTTTAGTAACATAGGTACACCAAAATATGACAAACTATTTCGGTTCCGTACCATTATCTATAAAAAACCGGCCAAGTGTGAGTCGGACTCGCGCGGGAAGGGTTCCGTACCAAATCGTAGTAAAATCAGATTACCTTGAAAGTTACAAGCGTCGAAAGATTTAGTACTAAATTTTGTAACGCTTGTAACTTTCAAGGTAATCTGATTTTACCGTAGCATATAGGGTAACGTACCTAGATAATGGCAAGATAATTCAGTATCAAACTTAACTTCGGACGCACGTTAATAAATAGTAGACATTAAACACTTACAGCGTTTGTATGGACAACGTACCAACTTGTTTAACCTTAACTCAAGATCATAAGGTACTAAGCCGTTTATTTGTATCTAATTTACGATAAGCATAAATAAATAAATAATATTTAAATAAATAATGCTGGACAATCCACACAGCATCATCTAGCCCCAAGCTAAGCAGAGCTTGTGTTATGGGTACTAGATGACTGATATACTTAATACAATACATTACATACATAGATATTTTTTATTATACATAGAAAATACCCAGAACACCCGGAATAAATATTTGCAGATCGTACAAACATTTATCCCAAGGCGGGAATCGAACCCGCAACCTCTGCGTCGCAGGCGGACATTCGCCCGCCGCGCCACATCGGTCATCAAATCTTCATGTTCTTTATCACTATTTTTTACAGGTCTTTCGTGCCCTTGAGTATCCAGCGGCTAAGGCAAAACAAGAATTCCATCGAGAGCGACTGGTGTCTCAACGAGACCACCTAATACAGTTCGTTGTGGAGTACAGCGGGAATAACAGTGAAAAGTTCAGCGAGCATCTCGCTTTTTATGAAAAGGTAAGATAAAATGTAGAGTGTTTTATACCGCTGTATTTTATCAAATCAAATCAAAATTTCTTTATTGAGGGCTAACTTATGTAAAAAATGTGCACTTAACTTAGGTAATTAATTATGGACAAAGCCCTACAATCGGCGGTCTTATCGCCCACAGCGATTTCTTCCAGACGACCGTTTCTAACCTAAATCTTAAAACTAGTTACAAAAGTTCCCATTGTATAGCATCGCCACTCCTGGCAACGGCGTTGAGCGATCCGGACGTTCACCAACCCCTGAACTAGTGTTAAACTATTTTATATTGTACTAGCTGACCCGTGCCCACTTCTAAGCGCCGTATTATCTCTTTGACCATTCGTCCGAATTATATATAGTAGACCAGAAAAGTATTTTTTTTTAAGCACTTGAAAGGATACATTTATTTATTTTGATAAGAACTCAATCATTGATAATATGGCCAATAAACACGACCTCTTTTTGTGATTTAAATATTAAAGTTAGACATATGCTGTCGCAGATTTTTTTGTAGGCATTATCAAACTTCTACAACTTTTTTCTAGAACTCATTCATATAATTATCTCTCATCGTTAAGGCAACGTTCGTAAGAAACGTTTTCGTTCGATAACTTTTTCTCTGACTTACATTGCAAATCCGACTACCACGAAAAAGTATTTTAGTTTTTTGAAATAATGTATAGCCTATGTCACTCATAAATAACGTGGTTTTCTATTGGTAAAAGAATTTTCAAAATCGGTTCAGTAGATCCAGAGATTACCATGTCAAACCTCTTTATAATTAGTATAGAAGTACAGATTATAAGTATAGATATCGCTGACTGTACCAAGATTCAACATTTACACGCCACATGAAGCGCTCGAGGCATAGTTTGTTTGATTATTCTTGACCGATAGCGTTCTGCTGGGACACCATTTAGATAGAAGACCGCGAGTTGGCTTTACATTTGAGTGCTTCCGTACTTAGAGAGGCATGCTCATCTATTGATCCCAGCTCTAGCAGCTTTTAAGCCATGACGGAGGCATAAAAATGGCTTAAAAACTCCGGCACAGAGCTGACCACTAACTAATATTCTTTATTAATTTAGGTTCTGGAAGAAGCGTCTGATGGAGGGCTGTTATTGGATGTAAAAGAAAACTTTCCAGCCGCTGAAGAGAAGTGGAGCATACTCCAAGCCGTATTCTTTGCTTCCACCGTGCTCACCACAATAGGTGTGTAAGAATGTAAGCATTAACATTCTACACAAAATTAGACCGTAGTGGAGCGGTTGTAAGGTTTAAATAAAAACTATGGTATGACATAAGTTTAAACTAAGACTGGTAAAGTAGAATAAAATTATTTTATCCCTCACTCATATGCATTAGAATTAGAAACAATATTGCAAAAAAAAGTGGTTGTTGAAAAAAGAAGAACATCCTGTGTAGGATGATAACGGTGCTAGAAAAAAATTTCATACTCCTATTTTGGACTTAAGTAAATGCAGACCTAAGTTGAGTAGATTGGTTATAATGCACCTGTTCATTCTTGCCTTTAAAATTTCCGAGTTGCTTGGGTTCGGAAATCAAAAGCCAAAAGTCAAAAAACAAAGTTTTCAGTAATATCCGCAGGGATCATCTTGAAACGTCTTAAATCTAGGTGAATCTAAGCGCCAGTTCCTCGCAACTAAGCCTAGAAGAACCGGCAAGAAACGGCTTGGTTCCTACCTTTTTTTGTATGATCCTTTTACAAAGTAATAATAATGTACCTAAATACCGAAGAAAGAGTTCCACACACGACAGTTTGCACTACAAGAGTTGAAGCAAAAATGTTGGGTATCAACCATGAAAGTGTGGCATTGCCAGGATGCTGTATTGTTTGAGATGTAAATGGGCTTGCCTTCAATCATTACTTTCGTTTTGAGTTTTCTCGCAATATTTTCTTTCACTAGTAGGTATGGCGGCAGATATAGTTCCCTAAACAAAACCCTGTTGATGCACATTAAGATGCAACAGGTGACAAGGGTAGAAGTGTATGAACCATCTAATTAAGTGTTGCGGAGGAAGAAGTAGGAAGTAAGGAGGGAGAGGACCTTTCCTTAAAATAGAAAGGCTGGCAACGTCTGGTTCTTAAAGGTCCTATAAATATCTCAATAATTTCAGGGTACGGAAACATAGTTCCAGAAACGTTCTGGGGCCGGTTGTTCTGCATCGCCTACGCGCTCATTGGGATACCACTCACATTGACCGTCATAGCGGACCTGGGCAAAGTGTTTGCCACTGTCGTGTCCGTCATCGCCAAGCAGCTGCCTCCTATGCCTAGTAAGTTCATCCGTAATCAAAACAGAAAAGAAAAACGCTCAAGCCAAAAGATAAACATGATAAATGTTCGAAACTGTAACCCTCTAGCATCTTTGAGATTAGATTTGAGGTAAGATCTTTGAGAATGTCCCCACACAGTCCAATGTCCACTGGAACTTTCTAACGTATATGCCTACATTTTGCAGTAGTTACAAGTTACTTGACAAGTTGTGAGCACATCGCTTCTAAAAGCGGGCTTGTTTTGGGACAATAGTTTCCTTCACTATTTCAGAAGCATAGTAATGCGCACATAAGGATCAAAAATTAGGGTAGTGCCACTACCCGTGCGAAGATTAATTTGACATTTCCATTTTTCAGTTGGTTGGGACATCGTTTTTGGTTCTCTATCAGCCTAAAGACTGTCCCCTAAGGGTGACAATCACATATTTTTTTATTTGATCATTTTATAGAAACAACCGGAGAACTAGTGATTTGGTAGGTAATACATCACTTTGCACGCTCCATATATTTTTGAGGTCATGACCAGAGTCTTCATACATTAGCACGATCACGTAGCGTGAACTTTGTATCCGTGACTTATCGGCAAAATCAGATACCTACTGCCAGGTTGGTAAACAACCGTAAGTTATAAACCAATTTACTTGTTTTTATCAATTTACTTCAAAATACTTGTTTTCGCCTTATTTTGCACAATTTCTTTGTGTGGCTACTAACTTTCCCCAAAAAAGTTCTGTTAAGTTTAGTATTACCCGAGTAGGGTAAAAAGAAAAAAGTAATAAATAAGTTTGCGTACGTCTGTTAGAATGTGCGTAATTGACGCAAAAGGGACAGTTCCTTTGATCGGGGTCAAAACAGCATAGCTAAAGGATCCAAAGTTCAAACAGGAGTGTCCACTAGCCTCATTATTTATCTGTGTTATCATGCCTTGGAATACTAGTACAATTAAATTCATTGTTCGTTTACAGCATAAGGATAAAAAACTAAGTTGGAACTGTACTTACCTTTAGGGCTATATTTCACCAGGACACCATGGCGGCGCAACCAGTTGCGCCACCGTGGTGTCCGTAAGCTACCAAACTAGACACCATACAGATACCAGAGTCGCCACACCACACTGAAGACAGTATCAAAATGGACCTCGAAGAGATAGCACTACTGCTGTATGTACGGCGCCTGGCGGCCGAACTGGCGGCCGAGTGAGTGAGACACCATACAACGCTATAGTAGTTAGTGGTGGCGCGACCAGCGTGGCGGCGCAACCAGTAACATTCTGTGCACGCGTCCGAGTTGGTGGCGCCGCCAAATTGGTTGCGCCACCATGGTGTCCTGGTGAAATATAGCCCTTAAGCCGTCTTAAGAACCCGTCCTAATAAGATATTAAACGAATAGGAAGATATAATAAGTACTTCTATCTTCGCCAGAATGCTGCGCAAAAGTCTCCGAAGCGAACCCCACAGGCCAAAGATCTCTGTACGCGCTGGGTGCTGTGGGTTTTCTCTTCGTCTACCTGTCGGCTGGTGCCGGCCTCTTCAAGATGTGGGAGGACGACTGGACCTTCTACGATGGTTTTTACTTTTGCTTCATCACGATGACCACTATTGGCTTCGGTGATTTGGTGCCAAGTAAGTTATTTTTGATAAAGAGTAGCAATTATTTAACCTACACTTAAATTTCCTGAAAATACTTCACTTTACTGCGACGACGGTTAGAAGAAACAATCAAATCACACCTCTATTTTTTTTTTCAATCTGTATAGTTTTTTACATCCGATTTCATAGTACCCATGTACTTGAAATCTCATATACCCATAGCACAATATTTGTGTCGATAAATTCGATGATTCAGATGTGGCTATGACGATACCTGATTACAAACAAAGGATGATTTTCTGGCTTTTTGTTTCACTTGGTAAAACGTTTGTTCTCAGAAAAGCCAAAATACATGCTGTTATGCACTTTCTACATTCTCATCGGATTGGCTCTTACCTCCACCATAATTGAACTGGTGCGACGACAATACGCCCAATCCTGGCAGCAGCTGAGAGCACTTTCAGGGCCTCTGGCAGATACCCTGAGGAGACTGGGAGATGCTGGTCGGGGAGTTGATGTGTCAAGTCTACATAGTGACCTTAGAAAGGTTCTTACTGTCGTAAGTAATATTTACATATTTCGTCTTGTTAGTACTTATATTACATAAAAATTTATGACCTTCAAAGTTGAGCCCAATCTTTTTGATGAACGGTATACTTCTTGGTCTGCTAAACTAGAAAATTCTGTTTATTATTAGGTTCATTAAGTTCTCCTTTATCTGTCTAATATTTTAAAATAGTAGTACTGTGTCATTTGAAAAGTTTTTTACTTTTCTTTTTCGTATTTTTGTATACTTACCTGCAACGTTACTCCCAATAAGCCAGCAAAGCATTATAAAATACCTAGAAATCTAAATGCGGGGCAAAGTACTAGGCAGCTTAGACTGATTAAATGCCCAATTTTGCATGTTATATGATACGTGTGATATGAATGGAGCTCTCTGTTTACGTTGCAATACAAAAGGGGCGTCGATAGGCTTAGATATCGAGAAACCATTTAAATATCATTCTCAGTCTACCGTGAACAATGAGGCTGCTAACTGTGATCTGTCTTTGTATGTGTGTAAAGTTTAGCCAGCCAGAATGTATGGCCAGTCAACACAATAAATGGGAAATCCAATTGAAGAGATATCTAATGACGTGTGGTTACAAATATTCAGCATCACCGAACGGATACAAATCAGAACCAATTGATGTAAGATTAAGTTTCAAAGTAAAGCACTTTGACTATTTTAGTGCAGAACAGAAGTTTTCCATCTATACATGGACTATACTCTCCTGGGAGGATAAGAGAATAAAGTGGGATCCAGCTAAGTTTAATGGAATCGACACAACCTTACGGCATAATGGTCGTATCTGGTCTCCAAATATTCTTCTTTTAAATAGTATCCATGATTCGGACGTGATTTTTCAAAGAACACCTTGTAAAATCACAAGTGATGGTCTAGTATCATGCATTTGGCAGTGGAGTTATCAAGCAAAATGCATCGCTGATCTAAGTCAATGGCCTCGCGATGTGCAAACATGTATCTTAGAATTTGGAGCTGGTAAACAGGAGGGAACCGGAACGACCATCACTCTTAATTTCAATGAACGAGTTGTCTCAATGATTGGGTCCGAATATGGCATAGAATGGGACATAATAAATTACGAGCAAGAGGTTGTTGAGAATAATGGGAGGCAGTTGAAAATGTTCTTTACTTTGGAACGTCACGCAAAGATTCTCGTTGCCACAGTCATTTATCCGTCAGTCATGTTGTTATCTTTTACTTTGTTGACGTCTTTCCTGGATGTTAGACGCCGAATGCGCTTATTCCTGACTTGTTTCAGCTTGATGTGCCATTTTTATTTCCTACCAGGCATGGCGATGGAAGTCCCTGAGCATAGCAACAACCCACCTAATATTTTATTATACTTCCGTGGTTCAGTAATCATGACGATAAGCAACATTGCTGTAACACTTGTATTGGAAAGTCTGTGCGATAAAGATTCTAATCCACCAGTGTGGATGACTGTTATAAGCGAACATATTTTCAAAGGTTACGGCAAGATTGTGGTTTTTCCTCGATGGAGTATTGAGGACTCTCATAAAAGTGATGATGTGAATAGTTGGATCCTATTTGCGAATGTGATAAGCTGTGTGTGGGCTTATATTTCTGTTATTGTCTACGTTGTTTTGTATTGTGTATTAGTGCCATCTGAGAGGCCGTATAGTAATGATTAATGAAGAAAGAAAGAAAGAAAATACATAAATATAATATAGAGTACTGGAAAAAGTAACTAAAGCAGAATAAATACCTAAGAAATAAGTTTTTCTTATTTTAGGGCAGAATTTAACTGAGACGAATAGAAACTTTCCCTTGTACTTAAACTTTTTATTTACCCTCTAAGGGTTTGTATTTCAAAATTTGTCGACGTGCCTTGTTAGTGACGTAATGAGCCTCTTGGCGCAGGGTAGTAATACAATGCTAGAACTTGGCAGTAATTTAGCTGTAGTCTTTTGGCAGTTACGCTCGAAAGGTTGTGGCGACTACAGTATTTTTATAGAATACAGACTTGTATTTGTATTTTTGTGAAAACAGTTGGAATTGGTGAGTTAAAACTGACATAAAAGTCAGCTACTATAAACATGAAAATTATAAAATATAATGTAGTAAAAGTTTTAAATTTTTATTCTCAATTCTGATGTCACAAATCGTAAAAATTTCTATTATAAAAAGTAACGTGTATAAATTATTTGAACTCTCTATAGCTGGTTCAGAAGGCACCGACCTGCTATCTCCCAAACTCCAATACACTAGTAAAGGCTAATGCCTTGACTACACGATACTGCACTCAAGATAACGCGGGCTTGAAAATAAAATACTTAGTGCTTTCCCAGAATACTGAAAAAGTTAATCGTGTTCTGTCTGCCCACTGAGACTAGTCCGTTACGAGTTACTAGCAGTCCGTCCCGGCTTTGCACGGGTTTTAGTAAGAACCCGTAGTTTTTTTTTGAAATATAATATAGTCTACGTCATCCGGGGATAATGTAGCTTCCCAACGGTGAAATAATTTTTCAAATCGGTCCAGAAGTTTTGGAGCCTATGCAAACAAACAAACAATGAAATCTTTCCTCTTTATAATATTAGTATAGATTTAGGTAGGTAATTACAGTAGCAGTAGAGTATCTATCCCATGATAAGAATAAGAATAAAAAGCTTTATTTGTATTTATGATATACAATTAAAAATTTAATCTAGTAACTTATAGCTAACAACCCATATAACTATGTTAAATTTAAAGAAAGAAAAAAAGCTTAAATGTTACAAAATGGCATCTGAATCAGCATAATGTTGTGAAAACTAGCCGGTGGCATAACTATCATAATGCTGATCTTCTGTCGAAACCAACTAACGCGTCACGTCCAGTAGAGTCCAATATGTTCTTTCTGTACCATACACGTATAATTAGACGACTGATGTGGCGCGGCGGGCGAATGTCCGCCTGCGACGCGGAGGTTGCGGGTTCGATTCCCGCCTTGGGATAAATGTTTGTACGATCTGCAAATATTTATTCCGGGTGTTCTGGGTATTTTCTATGTATAATAAAAAATATCTATGTATGTAATGTATTGTAGTCATCTAGTACCCATAACACAAGCTCTGCTTAGCTTGGGGCTAGATGATGCTGTGTGGATTGTCCAGCATTATTATTATTATTATTATAATTTGGATGTCTTTAAGAGAAGAGTGAATAGGTATCTTCTAGGTAAACGTGCTATACCATCGACTGCATCATCACTTAGCATCAGGTGAGATGGCGGTCAAACGTTTACCTGTAAAAAAAAATCATTATAAATTTGCACTGAGGAATGTTTTCTTTTACAAAACTTAATAAATCGTTACAAAAACAAATAACATTTAATAATTGTATTTTTCACGTTGAGTTTTAAGAAAACTTTAAAGTTTTAGTAAAACAAGTCACGTGAAATAGTGTTTTACAATAATAATTGGAAATAGCCAGCCGACGCCAACACAATCCATCTCGTGTTGGCGTCGGCTGGCAACGCTTTATCGTCTACTCTTTGAACTTTAAGTAACCCGCTGCCTTTTGAACAATATTTTCTCAATCCCGGTGTTAATCTTTTTAAAGATGGCGCCTTTCTTACAAAGTACGCCGACAGTCAAGGGCAAATTCAATATACTACTACCTAGCATTTGATTACTATTTTTTTATTACTTACTATTATTCCTGAAACTTTGTTTCTTGAATTAATTTAAGTCACGTGACTTAACTAATAACTTTAAAGATATTCAACACATTTAAAAAAAGGTTCTTCAACTTTAGTTTAACTGACGTGTTGCAAAACCCCCGCAATGCGGTTCTAGGTAAACTACTTCGATAAGCAGTTTATACTCGCATGTTCACAGCTCTGACCTGAATTAATAATTTGAGCTGCATTTTATCCTGGAAAATATGCTTTTGTATATACACACCTGGTACTTCATTCGTTCGGGTTTTTATCCCCAAAAATTAAACGCTTAGTTAAAATAGGTTAAGTTATTCACTTTGATGGGTAAAAATCAGAAATCAGACTTAGGAACAAACGCGGAAAGTTGTTGGTTGAAGAAGGCATAATCTTTCTAGAAACGTAGGATTTCTTCGATCAGATGATGGCTATCAGAAACCACAGCAGAATGTTCTATAGTTGTCTTTAAAACAGATATTTGTATAGCATCTGTTAATTTATTGATTGGTACAAAAACTTGTCAATACATTGCGGCATTTGTCTTCACACTTTGATCTGAGTGAATAGATCAAAGCGAGATGGTGATTTACAAACGTAAATGCACGGAGAAGCTTCATTCGACAGAACACTGGCATGATGACAGGCGCTCGCTTGTGAGCGGTGGTCACAGTCTTCGTAAGAAACAGCTAGTATACTCATACCTTTTCATTCGACAGCCAAAGTCGGACCACGGTTCAAAATAATAGTGTGAAAAGAGGATTTATTCACAGTTTAATAACAGAAAATAGCTTCACGATTTTAATCCCCAAGCACGGTAAGTATAATAATAGGATAATAAGAATAAAGTACTGTTTACTTTTTTAGACTAAAATCTAACGATATATGTTTTTTTATTACTAACTACAAAAAATAACTTATACAGGTAACTTTTGAGTAATAAAGTAACAGTGTTTTTGTTTCACATTAAAATCAACTGGTTTGCTAGTGCTGGAGCACTGGTGGGCTAGTGGAAGTGACCCTGTTTTTTGGTCCCTCAGGTCGTGGATTCGATCCGGTCGGGCACCAATGGATTTTTCTATCGATAGATTTAAGTGCGCATTGCCGGTGCTTTCAATCGGTGTAGAGAAACATCATAAGGAAATCAGTTAGTATTCAATCAGTGACGATGGGCTTGACACGTATGGAATACCAACTACTGCAAAATGTGGATATGTACTAAATGTAATATCTGGATACTCTGGCTCTTCGAGTATATCTAAGGGGGTACAGTTAGCTGCACTAGAATGTATACAATTCGTAACTTTCAAAACGGTATCAAACCCTTATAATAAACTCTTAAACAGTAAAAACTCAAAAATCGTGAAATTAGCTCATAAGTTACTCATATTTTAAGTTTTTGTCCTGTAAATATGAATTGCAACGGTGTACAATCATTTCGTAAGTTACGAATTGTATACATTCTAGTGCAGCTGAATGTCCCCTTAGATATAATCGAAGACTTGGTAATAAGAGATCTGAGGGGATATCAACCGTGCTTGGGGATTAAAGTCGTAATGCTATTTCAATTTTTTGTTTTTGCTGGTGTGGGTACATAACAAAGTGATCTAGCTGTATCAGTCTTCACTGTGGGCTTAGAGCAAGTGATTGATGATATGTTTTCACAAGCGCACTGTAAACAGAGATGAAGCATCGTTCTCGAATTGATTTTTAATGACTGCGATCACACTATTTGTATATAAACAAATTGTTTTATAACAAACACTATTATATACCGTTTTCTGAATTAGAACCTATGTCTTTTAGAGTCTAACTGAAGTTTCACGCAGATGTTGGTTCTGTGTGTTATATTGTATTATATTCATGTATTTATAAAAAAATAATTGTAGTACCTATTCTATCAGCTATTTAGGTCCCATAATACAAGCTTGGCAGCTTAGCAAGCTTAGTTTGGGGCTAAATAGCATTGTGTCAATTGTATGTCAGAATGTCAGTTCTGGTATATAAATAACTAATAGCTAAACCCGCGAATTTCGTTTCACGTTATTTTTATTTATTATTTTTACATTTACTATCCTATTCCGGACGAAGATAAATCCAAAAACGCCCAAATCTCCAAAACAAACGGAAATTCGTAAAAGAAACCACATTCAGAATGGAGTCGTTATTTTGGGTGAACTATGTCAATAACGCTATTGTTTGGTCGTTGTGTTTATTCAGGTCAACTCGATCTTTAACATTTGCTGTCTATTAGTTATATTGGCTCTATGGAACTATTTGTTTAACGATTGGGATAGCTTTTTCGTTTGTACTTACGTGCCTCTCTAAAAGAGCACCGGTGGTCTAGTGGAAGTGGTTCGTCGTGAGTTCGAATGCGGTCGTGTACAAATGTGTTTTACTGTTCGAAAAGTTTACGTGCGCAATGCCAGTGCTCAAACTATACTTTTACTGTACTGTATTTATTATTTTAAAATAATAAAATATTTATTATTTCACAGAGAAGCTATACGGGCCCTGACTCGTTTCTAAAACCTCTGACGAAGGTGATGCCGGAGGTTTGTCAAAAAAGGTTTTTACCGATTGCTTAAGAAAAAAAAGCTGCAGTGAAAAAAAAATAGCCACTTTGCTAAGCGACAGGGTCATCTTACTCTATCGAGTAATTTCATGAGATTTTTCTGCAATCATAAAACAGACCACCCATTTACAGGCATTTAGGTACGTTAGCACTGGTTTTTTTATGTTACTGCTTGTGAAACAGGCATATGGTCCACTTTATGTTAAGTGGTAATCATCACTTATAACAAAGCATTGCTTTGTAGGTCACGCACGTTAGGTACATGCCCTACGATGCATTACCCTGCCTCCACTAACTTGAGGCATACTGGTTTTAAGCCTCATGTGCCTGTCATTTCACCGGCCTTTCTTCAAACCGGAAGACATCAATGCGAGGCGGCAATTATTGACTATTAGTTTGCTAAATCTCATTGCTGGACAAAACCTATTTATTCCATTGGCTTGTCATTGCCATATTTTAAATAAAAACATCATATATAGTAATAATAAGAACTAGAGCTGTAAGTATTGGCTACAATGCTGATTTCACTTATAAAATTATTCATAATACTTTTCATTTTATCAATTGCTTGCAATAGCCTTATATATTTATAAACACCGATAGATTTTTATGTATCAAAAGAATGGAAATAGCACCAGAAATGGATGTCTTAGAGAACGACATCAGATAAAGAAATAAATAAAAAAAAATGGGTAGGTACGCGCGGAGTTATGAGTACACCGATACTGCGATCACCAATCCAAAGTCAAAGTCAAAAAGCATTTATTTAGTTATATCCGCAGGGATCATCTTGAAACGGAATAAATCTAGGTGAATCTAAGAGCCAGCTCCTCGCGACTAAGCCTAGAAGAACCGCTAAGAAATTTACGGCTTGGTTTCTACCGCTTGGTATCCGCATTGAGCGTGGTGATAACGGCAAACTCCCAAATATGGGAGAGACCTATTTTCAGCTGTAGATTTGTTTAGGATGATGACGAAGATGATAAAAAAACAGGAGAGACTAAATAAGTTACATGCGCCATCTGAGTTTTTTAGTTTAAAGTCAGTCAAAAAACAATTATTCAGTTATAGATATTTTTTTTTTTTTTTTTTTTTTTTTTTTTTTTTTTTTTTTTCGAACGGACTAAAATGCTGGTATAATCGCCTAGCGATTTCCGACAGCGTTACCGGGCTACTGGCGAGCGCAGAAGGCGCTACGCCATTACAAAATTGGTTTTGTTGGCAACGAGCACAAGGGCACCACTTAGGTACGGACCTCGGCTTGGGCTGTTGCCGGAGAAGGGAGCTACGGAGAGACTCTTCGCCCTGAAGGGGCGTTAACGGGGAGACGTCTTCGACCCCGCCGCCGGGGTCGGTGTGATTGTGGAGTGTTTCCTGTGTCCGGACTCGATGAAGCGACCTCCGCCGCATTCGCGGCGGTGATCGTGTCATCTGGGTCACCTAAAACGTGTCTAGGTCTACGGAGGGTACGTTTAACGGGCGGATCTACTGGATAATCGGGTAGCGAGTTAATTAAGGGATTCGGATGGTGGGGAGCCGAATCATAAAACCGCCTGGAGGCGCGTTTCATGAATTCGGCTATAGATTCGAGTTCGAGATCTCGATGAAGATCGATATTACGCATGTACCACGGGGCACCCGTGATAGTGCGCAAAAATCGATTTTGAACTACTTGGAGGGGTTTTAAATTGATCGAATGAGCGAACGCTACGGAGGCGTAAGTCATGATAGGTCGTATGCAAGTTTTGTAAAGCGTCAACTTATTTCTAAGAGACATTTTACTCTTCTTGCATACGAGTGGCTGAAGGCGCGAAAGAATAAATTTGGCGCGGTTACGTACTGTGCGTACGTGTTTGACAAAGGATAGACGACAATCAAGGGTTACGCCTAAGTATTTAGCTGACTTCACCCAGGGAATGGGTTCGTCAAAGAGAGTGACGGATCTGGAAGGACTACGGTTACCCTTTGAAAAGTACACGGCGGCACTTTTCGTCGGGTTAACCTCTATCCGCCATTTACGGAACCATGCACCTAGTGCATCGAGAGCCTTCTGCAGCCTTATACACACCCGATCGGCGTTCCGATCGGATGTGTACAGGGCTGTGTCATCGGCGAATAGGGCTATTTCCACCTGATGGGTGCGAGGGACGTCGCTGGTGTACAGCGTATATAGGAGGGGAGAGAGAATGGATCCTTGAGGGACACCAGCTCTGATAGGTCTAGGGTCCGAAAGGGTACCCTCTACGCGATAGCGAAAGCTTCGATTGAGTAAAAAGTCTCGTAAGATTAGCACGAGCCTGTCTGGCACTCCGAGTTTGGATAGCTTGTAAATCAAGCCATTGTGCCAGACCTTGTCGAAAGCTTTCGCCACATCGAGAAAGATTGCACCAGTATCTGCCGGCCAGGTATGGTGAAATCGAGAGAGCACGTGCTCCGTGATGCGGAGCACTTGCTGGGGACAAGAGTGTCTAGCTCTGAAGCCAAACTGCTCATCGGGTAGGATTTTGAGCTCGGTAACGTGGGACCAGAGACGATTCAGAAGGAGTCGCTCGTAGATTTTCCCCAGGGAACTGAGGAGACTGATGGGGCGGTAGCTAGAAGGCTCTGTAGCCTTTTTGCCTGGTTTGGGGATGCCAATAACGGTGGCTTCCTTCCAAGAGTCGGGGAAAGTGCAAGTTGCCATAGCCGCATTGAAGATGCTGACTAGGAGGTAAATAAGGACGGTGGGGAAATTCTTAAGCACCCTGTTGCTGATGCCGTCAGCACCAGGGGCTTTCCTCGGATGGAGACCCTTGATAATCGTCTGTACCTCAGAGGCTTTAATCAGGGGAAGAGGAGGAGCGCTAGGGGGCTGAGAGACTAACCGTTCGACTTCACTGTCCACCGTAGCGAGGTGTTCAGGGTCAACGGGAGCGAGACTAGGGGAGCATTGCGATTCGAGGCTTTCTGCTAGGCAGTTGGCCTTTTCATCGTCTTCGAATGCGGGGGTCTGATTGGGTCGGGAAAGAGGGGGCATAACGGAGACGTTGTCGGCTTTCATGGATCGAGCAAGCGTCCAGTAAGCCAGATGGCTTGGCTCGATCCCGGAGAGCTTTGCGTCCCACCGTTCGTCCCTAAAGTCGCGGATTCGATTCTTAAGATTGCGTTCCACTACACGATGCCTATGCCGGTTAAGGTCGGAAGGCCAACGGCTATACCGACGGATCGCGGCATTCTTCTCCGTGATCAACCGTCTCACATCGTCTGGCAGGGCCCAGCGGTGGTCACCCGCCGCCGGTACCTGTTTCGACAATCCGCTAACAGCGGTGGTGACATGGTTGGTCAGGGAGTCGACGGCAACGGTAATGTCATCGGGGGATAAAATATCGTCAGGGATCCTATCCAAGCTGGGTGAATGTATAGACCCAAGAGCTTTCTCGAGTTTATTTTTTATTTATTAAAAAACTGCTATTTTACGTTTTGGACCTTGCGGCAGTCGTAAGCACCACGGCTGAGCACATGTAATTTTGAACTTTATTTCGACAGTATTACGTGTAAATTTGCACGTGTTGGCTAGCATTAACTAGCCCCTTAACCCTAAAACGTTTAATGTTTGACATTTAATGATGATATTGATACCCTATTTTAGGCGTGCTGACCTGCCGTATTCACAAGTGCCGTTTTAATGTTGCTTGCATAACCCAGATGGAGGCCGTATGTTTCAATGTCGCAATTATAGACCACCCTTTTAGTTTTACTGCGTCATAAAACATGTAACGGGCCAGTGCTTGTCTTCTCTTTCTAATATTAAACTAATATTAAATGTAGTAGTTTAGAGGTTGGCCGATCAATCATTTTGCAATGGCTAAATCAATTGAAACAATAACAAATATGTAAAAGTTTGAGGTTTCACTAAACCCAAAGTTATTATAGGAGTGTTGATTGTAAGTATGTTTTGGGCAGGATTTGAGATGGCTTGAAACGTCGCACGACCCAAATGGTCCTCGAGCTGTCAAACGTAAAATAAAATAACTGCTTGTTTTTTGTACTGAGCAGAACTAAGGCTCAAGTCTGTGCTTACATTCTACCAGGCAAGTCCAGCCTTATAAAATGACACTTCTTATTGGAAGATTTCAAACTAGTTTTCAGGGTTCCGAAATACGTCCAGATGATCTTACTGGGTAATACCATCTTCATGTTTTTCTCCACCCGATTGACCGACGACATTGTAAAGAAAGTACAGAAAAAAGAAGCTCAAAATATTTCGTCCGAAAATATGACTGATGTGACAGTGTATTTCAGTTGATACCTACATTCAGCCGTTCTTGCGAAAAAAAGCGGACAGCAAAGAAAGCGATTATTTCTGTTTCTGTTTTTTTCTGTACCTAATGGAAGCCTTAAATTCTTACAATATAATTGAAATAAAAAGTATACTATATGCTATGGAGTTTATTAAAAAAAAAACAGTTTTACGCATGTCATAAAAAACTTTTTATGCAACCTCTTTGACAGATCAGCTAAACAAAATTGTCATCTACTACAAGTTCAGGCTCAAAAACCATAGAATAAGAATTAGTCCATATTCTTAGTCAAAAACTATCGACATCAGCGGGAAAGATTTTGCTAAGTTTGTAAATACTATTGAAACTATATAGGTAGTATAGAAACTGTGAACACATACTTTTAGCTCTTATAAGTATTTCTCTGGTCAAAGTTGCTCTTAAATCGTGTTCTAATTAGATGAACTAAAAAAATTAAGAAGAAAAAATCTAATCTTCCATCTAAATACTGTATTTTTTAGAATTAACAGTTAGCAATATTCATGCAAAGTTTTTTTATTACTGACCTAGTCATTTGACTTTAGTAATAAAACAAAAATTTTAGTATGATCGAAGTATCTCTTTGATTGAAATGTATCGATGATTTTTATAGTTTCCGATCTGGAAGCAATAAATCGTGCTTTTACAAAAGTGCGTCTGAGGCCGCGACCTTCTTGCTGAAATCAGCTGCTTCTCCGATCTACGCTTATACGTATTGTCAGCTAAACGAAGCTAGAAAACATTATACAAACAACGTATGAAGTCTAGTCTAAAAGTAAAATTTGATTATTTCTCAAATAAAATATTGATTTAAGGTCATTTTATAGAATGAGAGTCCCGCGTTTTTGAAAGCTTATATTATTCTAGCAGATTGCTATCAAATTATGATAATTGATATCGCTCCAATAAATACTCTGTTTACTTTTAAAGGTTGATAGTATTTTCAATAGAATTCGCGAAATAGTTCTTTAGGTACTTTTCTTTGAGCTTTTATATAGCCATCAAATCTTGGAAGTTCACTACTGAATGTATATTTTATTCACCATTATTCTGAGTGATGTACCATTGCACCAAAGTACCAATGTGGTTACATAATGTATTATTTGCGGTAGTGGTTAGAAGTCGTAAAACTGCCTGTTGGTTAGTACTAGAATTTATCTACATCTATCTATACCAGCTATAAGAATATACCAGCTATAATAAGGTTATAAAAATTCAATGTTTTAATGCTTGAGCTATAAAAAATTTAGTTAAAAAGTTGGATTACATTGCATTGGTACCTAGTTTTGTTTTATTCTACTTGCTGGGGGAACAAGAAGACCTGAGACTAAGTGGTCCACCATGGTTCTCTACGATGCACTGCTCTGTATCCATCAACCTGAGGAATAACAGGTGTAAGTCTCATGTGCCTGTGATTTCACCGGCACCCACACCCTTCAAACCGGAATACAGCAAGCTGCTTGGCGGCAGTAATAGGCATTTTCTGGACGAATACTTTACTAAAAGCTCTACTACTATTGATATGCTGGTTGCTAATATAAGTCTACCTAACAAGTTTACACGAAATAAGCCCACCAATCTAGCTTCGTCAATAAAACTAGCCAACACGATCTAATCGCAACCTTTTTTCTAATAAAAAAAACAAAACACGCATCTAAATAATAAAATTGGTGCGTTTCACCAACCGCCAACGTAACCCTGAACTCATAAAGAATGCCCAACAAAAACCACTCCAACCGCGTACAATAGGTGCCAGTCAAATGTTTAGTACAGTCACACACCGAGCCAAATAATACAATAGATGGCTAAGTTTTAAAAAAGGAAGAAACATAATTTTATCGAATTTGAAGTGTAACACTACACTAGAACAATAATTAGACTATACTATGCCTGTGTAATTACAGAGCTTTCAACCTCAAGTTGATGGACGCATCGTAGGATGAGCAGTGCATCGTAGGATACGTTCCTGACGAACGTGACTTGCGAGGCAATACTTTGTTATAGGCGATGGTAACCATTTAACATCAGGTGGGCCATCTGCTTGTTCTATCAGCAAGTTAGATAAAAAAACCGTGTTGTTTGGTTAATTGAAATCAACGTCAACGTCGTCATAAACATGTATAAATGTTAGATAAATGTAAAGACTAGACAGCGCCAGACTGCAGAAGGCCCCAAAATACAAGTTGTAAAAGGTGTGGTCACTGACTCCGCACATCTCAGATGAAACCCAGGCGCATACGTTACGTAACTAAAATAATTACTTTTATATGTAATTATTACACAATATTAAAATACACAATGAATTACATTTGGATATAGATTGCAACACAATGAAAAAAATTGGTGTCAGAGCAAATATTCCAAAAGTGATTAAGAATCTAGACGGTATTTTCTTTGAGCTTGGTCTGACTACGGACACTATCCAACAATGGCATGGCACCCGTCGAATTTTTAAAGCTCCAACAAAAGAACACCAACGCGACATCAAAAGAAAACAAATGGACCTTTCCGACGGACATTTTCTTTTACTAGCAATTAAGCTTGGAATACTTTTTGCGAATTTAGCTCGAGCCAACTTAGAGTTTCATTTTAGATCCGGAGCAAGTTAAACATTTCTTACGTCATATTGCTGAGATACGAGTACACTATTAAGCAGGTGATTACTTGTTATTATTTTGCCAAAGATTGATTGAAAAGAAAGGTTGTAGGCTTAATAAGTTAGTCACCTCTAGGGTATTAGCCAAACACTCGTATTTAAAGAAATAAGTTTATTTATTAAATCAGGATATTCTTGTGGAGTTCCGTGCGAGTCATCGCGTGATTTTTCATACAAACTCTAACCTTCGTTAACTCTAGCATTTAAGTTTCGGAGATTCCGTTCTTAGTACACCTTTACACTTCAAGTGGAGCTACCCTCCAAATGTGTACCTACTACTGGTACTTCTGGCTTAAGCTATGCGTTAGTTGCTACCTTATAGCAATAAGTATATATAGTATATATAATAGGAAAATATTGTATATCAAACCAACGTCGTGTACCTGTTGTTAATAAATAAATAAATATTTATTTATAAGCAGAAATTGTGACAGGTAGCGGTAACCTCTGAACATCAATGTGTCTTAAGATTTTACCATCACATTTTTACAAAATATTGCTTAAATTCATAACAGTTATTTTTGATTTTCTGTTGCTCTTCATTGTTAATATAATTTATAAATAACTTACTTATAATTTGTATACTTATAATTTAGTAAATACATAACAATGAACTACAATGACTGAATCGGAAATTTCTTCGCTGTCTCCGAGTCTATTTCATTTGTTTCTTTAATTGACGTACTTAGTTGTAACCATAAATAATTTAGGAAGCAATAAAAGGGATGAACAGGATTAATTTGAATAACTTTGGGGTGGGTTTTATAAAGCGGATTTATTTAATTTTTATATTTAAAAATACGTTAGGTATTATTAATAACAAAGTGTACTGTTATTAATAAACTGTATAACTGTAATCAAGTTATTTATTACACTCGCAGCTATATAAATAAGCCTAGGTACATTTATTATACGTTATCATTGTAATAATTCTTTCATATTAGTAAGGTCAGTAACGCAACACGCAATTTCATTTTTAAGTCTAGATTATATAAAAAAGCTGCAGCCTAAGTTCAACCAGCTTCAAATAGCTTTCACGCAGATTTACAGCCTTTAGAATTTAAAGCACTAAATCCAATCTATTGACGATGGATTTTGTAAAATACCCATTTGAATACATTCGTCTAAAGTTGTGTTAATGAGCTTCGCGAGTAAAGCGAGATTCACGATACACCGGACCGGAGTCGGCCCGTATCCAGGATGTCTATTGAATTTGAACTTTATTCTTGTAATGGTAAAACTGAATATTGACTTCGAAAATCAAAACCAACTCCGTCGCAAAGACTGACGTACCTAAATTCAACTTATTAGCTGTGATGATAGGGTTCAAACTCAATGGAAGGCATGGGTATAGATCGGTGTAGCATAAATCCACCAAAATGCGAGAGTACACTAGTACTCTCGCAAGAACCTACCTAGTCTGCATTTACATGCTACTTCATGATTTTCAAAATATACCACGTAATTACCATCATTACTTGTTTGTATACCACGAACCCCCTCTTCAATAACCGGGGATGCGCTTACAAACTGCGCCATCGCAACAATTATTATTTTTTATTATTGATAGCTAAGCGTTTGGCTACCATCACACCTAGGAGGTCATGGTGTATGTGACATACTATAGAATAAGGACTGTAGTAAGTGGCCTACTATCAAATGGGACAAATTTTGGTATAGCATATTTGTCATATTTGACGATTACACTTGAGAATCTGACTGATTGCAACAAAAGAAAATTTTTTTATTTTCATGATGTAAACACAATAAAAAACTAATAAAATATGGCGTTATTTTGTATTGACATTTCTTTTGTTTCATTTCTTTGTTTTTATCTACCGAATGTCATAACAAAATAATATTGAAAAGTTTGAAGTATAACCAGGCGGCCCAGTAACATCTTAGTACTAAATTAAATACTTACTTTATACTAATTAGTACTTAATTTATATAGTACTTTATCGAAAATATGTTTGTTATAGGTGACAATGCCCCGCCTCAGCATGTCAGGAGCAAATGGTCTCTCAGACAAGCGCCAGTTAGAATGGGAGGCTGCAGTGGAAGCTGCTATCAGAAACATCACCTCCCCCGTCTCTGAGAAGAAGCCGCCGGTTGTCCAGATCGTCATATATGAGTCTTCGGTGTGATAACACTTAATGTAACGATTTAAGGTTTAGTATTGCTTGGCCTCGGCAAAAGATTTATCTGCTCAGGATGGTTGTCTTCACCGCGTTAATAGACCATCCATGTCTGCTATAGCTGGGTTTATGATGATTTCCGTTAAAGCGTGACAGAACGAGGCCGTCCCTGTGCTGTTCGTTGAAATTTAAACTTTATCTGTACTAAAATATACCTGAATATTGGTTTCGTAAAGTATAACCGGGTCCAGCCTGTTATAAATTCAACTCATTAGTTACACAAATAGGGTTCAAATTCTAAGACCTTTCTACTGTAAATCAACCACTTCACTGTGTAACTATACTGAAAATACAGTAGCATAGAGAGTAAAGATGCACAGATGATACTACTTAATTTCGGAGCGTTTCCTTGAGACCGCGCAGTGGAACTTCACTAAATACTGTATATATGAATTGTGTTTATTTTTTGTTTGTTTTTGATATGCGCAATCAGTTGGTAGAGTATTACCGGATGAGTTGATTGATATGTGGCGTTTAGGGCAGCAGTCTTTTACCCTTACTGTATCAGGTTCTCCAGAATATGGTTCCTTTTCAACCGTTTCGTGCTTATTGGATTTTCTATGAGCAACGATCTTGCTAATAGGCATGAAAGTGTAAGCCGGACTTTATGTGAGTTGCCTGAGTAATAAAGCATTGTTTAGTTTAGGCTTAAGTGTAAGTAACGGCTGAATGTAAAACTGCCTCCTAATTACGTTTCTTGCGACAAGTCTGCGATAAGCATGATTATGCAATCATTTCTGACAAGCCACTTTTTACTACAGCCAGTCGCTTCATCAAGTACTCAATCTTACCATATAACTGCATTTCTTCAATTTATAATTTACTCAATTTACTAGTCTTCGTTCTTATAGCTTTTTTACTATAATATTAAGGTAAAATGGCTCAACAAGACTTTACTGTAAAAACTTACAGTAGTTGTGTGATACCATAATTTTGGGACACCAAAAGTTACCTCAATTTTAACAAGTTTAACATAGTTTGGAGCTAGATGGCGCTTTGTGAAATGTCTTTCAATATTTATCCTTAGGTATTTAATTTAATATTGATGTGTAGCAACCTAATGGATGCTCGTGATATAATTATACACCTGAGCACTTCCGTGTTTCAAAGGATCCGGTTAATCCCGCAAGACTGTTGCAAAAAAGGCGAATACTTTATTTTTCCTAGCATTCTACATACGTTAATCGACTATCACGATAGACAACAATACCAATATTGGTGAAATTTAATAAATCAACAAGCAACTCGCTTACTACTACGCCACTAACTGGTATCGCTACTGCTCTTTAAGTAATAAGTCTGCCGGTTGGAGGCCTTGGGATGTTGGGACGGTCTAAAAGCTTTGTCGCCAGTTAGCCAGTAACTCATATACAAACTTTATCACAAGGTTTCAAGCTATGTATCTATGGAATAATTAAATGCTACGCCACTTAAGAGCTTATACTACCTCAGAGGCCAAGATTGAATGGAATAAATATAAATATTGAATGTCAAAAACTTATAACGACGACGGACGACCGATGTGGCGCGGCGGGCGATTGTCCGCCTGCGACGCAGAAGGTTGCGGGTTCGATTCCCGCCTTGGGATAAATGTTTGTACGTTCTGCAAATATTTATTCCGGGTGTTCTGGGTGTTTTCTATGTAAAATAAAAAATATCTATATATGTAATGTATTGTATTAAGTATATCAGTCATCTAGTACCCATAACACAAGCTCTGCTTAGCTTGGGGCTAGATGATGCTGTGTGGACTGTCCAGCATTATTTATTTATTTATTTATTTATTTATAACTAGAATATAGTAGCTAACCAAAGAATGTGACGATAAAGAAGGTAACCTTTCAGCATTTACATGGCTCTATTTACACGTTTTTTCGGTTTTTTCAGCCTACACAAAGGCACAGTAACCATTGCATTTTAATGAATTGGCTGTTATGTTATAAATACTGAAACAAATAATACTACTCAAGCTAAGTTTTTAGGGTTCCATACCCAAAGGGTGAAACGGGACTCTATTACTAAGACTCCGCCGTCTGTCAGTCTGTCCGTCTGTCACCAGGCTGTAACTCATGAACCGTGATAGTTAAAGAGTTCAAATTTTCACAGATGATGTATTTCTGTTGCCACTATAACAACTAAAAAACAGAATAAAATAAATATTGAAGGGGCTCCCATACAACAAACGTGATTTTTTTGCCGTTTTTTTATAGATGGGTACGGAACGCTTTGTGCACAAGTCCGACTCGCACTTGGCCGGGTTTTTCCGTGAGCCGTCTTAAGCAGGAATGTAAAGCTCGAAAACGCTGATGTAATCTTGATAATTGAGCTGATATAACGTTTACAAGTTCAAGGCTAAATCGATTGACCTACTTGCAGTTCAGACACAATAGCTTTCTGCTGAATTAATTCTTACTGAAAATGGAATACAGAAATAAAATACAATACTTATTGGCTTGTTTTGCGTATTTCATTGGCCCTCGATATTTTCTGTTAGTATTTATATTTATTGTATTTTGTTGTTGGGCAATGAATAATTTACCTAAAGCCTTGGTTTTACTATTTCAGAGACATTTGAAGTTCGCTGGGTCAGCTAGTTTATAGTAAATATATTATAATAAGAAGCGAAACTTGCACGACTTTGTCCTTATTAGTTCGTCCTTCGTCCGATAAGTCCTTCAAAGTTATTATCATACAAACCGCAATACCCGCTGTGCCCGTTTAGGGGTTGAGTTTCCTCCACGCACTCACACCTTGAAAAATAAATAAACATTGAAAAATTCAAGTCTCTAAACCAGCGGCTTAGTTTGTACGTTGTCTATATGTCAGTCAGGACAAAGTTTCTTATAATTAGTATAGATAGAAAGATTAATATTGATAAACACTTCATACAACACCATCTTGCCTAAATGGAAGTATAACCTGTTTTAATAAGAAACATGGTTTACACTCGTATTTGACGCAAACTTCCAAATTCGTCCAAAGAATTCGTCTTACAATGATAGGTAGGTACGTTTCATGAACCTCTGTAACGTGACGCTCAAATGTCGTTTTCCGTGCCAACGCCAAAAAAAGATGTGACTTGTACGCTGAACTTTTGAGTAGACTTCTTTAGGTGACGATTAAAATTGTAGTTTAAAATAACATGCGTTCTGTTGTAACGTTTACGGCTATCATTAGCAGGAAAATAGAATATAGAGAATATAAATAAACACATAAACATTCATAGAAATTACACATTCTATGCTTAGTTTGGGGCTAGATGAAGTTGTGCAAAAATGTAGGTCCTGAAATATTTATTAGTCGTGCGTCCTTCACTAACATTTTAGCATAAAAGCCTAGAACAATTGAATACCAATCGCAAATAAAAAATGTACCATGGCCAGACACAATAATTACATAGTTATATGTTTGAAGTAAAGATGTTTCGACGCGGGCGGCATGTTGTCTAGACTATTCATGTAATGAAAACGTTTTATTTATTAATCTTGTCAATTCTTCAAGGATGAACCGATCACGGGTTATAAGGGCCAGCGCACACTCGTAAACCGGGAGAGTGATTTTTTTAACTGTCACGCCGCCGCCAGAGCGCAACCTCAAAAAAGCCCTTTTCGATTCAGCGAGCGCATGTGTCTGCCAGTGTTCCGCTTCGTCCGCTAAAATGCCGCGAGGCAACAACATGCCATGATGATGATGATGACTCTTACCCGTACTATCTCGTTACCTTCACTACTACCACCGCTAGCGCTTGATATGCAGCACGATTAAATCCAGGCGTACTCAAAGGCGCATTTACACCTGCGATAGGTGTAAATGCGCCAAGGTTGGTTACCAAACAAAAAAAAACGAGTGTGCTTTAGACCACACGACTGAAGTAAAACTTAGGTAGGTATAGGTATACTATAGTATAAGTACTTTAGTATAGGTTTTTTTTGCGTGTTTATTCCGTGTGTTGAACAAATCGCGCATCGTTTAGGACAAACGCACATTACACACGCACGCATAACGTATTATTATAGGTAGGTATACTAAAACACTGCCGCGTTGTCTACCAATGTGCGTTTGTCCTAAACGATGCGCGATTTGTTCAACACACGGAATAAACACGTGGATAGGAATTTGTACAAAATTCTTTGTCAGAATGTCTTCAGTATTTTAAGCACATCTTGTCACACTGTCAATGTAGAATGATCTCTCAATCTATAGATCTTGTATTATATTCTTTCTTTTTGATAATAACAAAACCTTACCGAAGGTTGTTTTTTTTATTTTATTAAAGATTCCGACAGGAAAGAACGTTAGTGTATGGTCCGATGATAATGATGAAGTCTTCCGGGTGATAGTGATTGGCGCGTGTGTGTTGCTATGCACTTACTATTCATGTTCTGAAACAGTCAACTGAAAGAGAAAGCATAGCTGGACAAGGATGGACAATGCTCAAAAAGTATCTTCCCTGAAGTCTATTAAAGAGATATAAAGTCTAAGACGATGAATCAGGTTCTATCTAAAACAACATATTTAACTCAGGTTAATCTTTTTGAGACTTTTAACAAATCCGCGATGAATCAGGTTCTATCTAAAACAACATATTTAACTCAGGTTAATCTTTTTGAGACTTTTAACAAATCCGTTAGTACTCGTAAGTATTTTTGTCTCATTAGTTATGGCTTATTCAAATAGTTTTAAAAAAATATTTATAATTCCATAAGATCATATTTATTTACTGAAAACAAATTGAAATAATAATATATAGGTAGATAAATAACTTACATCCATTGTTTTTATGATCTATAATAGATATTGAATTTTTATTAGTTCATTTTAAGAAATCCAGAAGAACTGAAAAAATATTAAAATACGTGTCTCTTGTATTGTTTTTCTCTATTTTTATTCATGTCGTCTTCATACTCGTATTATGTACATTTTCTTTGGAGACTCTAGGGACATCAAAATTCATCGAAACCCCGATTTCAGGCCGACTGATCCAAGAAGGTTCTACTGTCACCAAGTTCGAGTTTCTACAATCCAATCTCAAATAAATTGGTCCAATTTGTACATGTGTCGCGAAGGATTTTGTAAGCCCGTGAAGGAACGCGGGCATAAAGTTTAACACTTATAATAATAATAATAATAATAATAAAGCCTTTTTATTGATTCCAAAACTCTTAAACTAAGTTAAATTTTTATCTAACCTAAACTTATTCTATCTTAGTTGGAGAGATGGATCCCTTCTTGGGTGAAGGCCTCCTCCATTTTCTTCCACGATTCCCTGTCTGCTCCTACCTTCATCCAGTCTTCCCCAGCAATTTGAATAACGTCATCAGTCCACCGTCTATGAGGTCTGCCAACATTCCTTTTACCGGCTGGTCCCTTCCATTGTGTGGTCTGTTTGGTCCACCTCTTGTCTGTGAGACGTGAAATGTGACCGGCCCATTTCCATTTTAGTTTTAGGGCTTGTGTAAGTGCATCTGTCAGTTTTGTTTTATTCCTGATTAAGCTGCTTCTTATTTTATGTATTTTTCGAATGTTAAGTATGCTTCTTTCCATTGCTCTTTGCGTAGTTTTGATCTTACTTTTTATTTTATTTGTGAACACCCATGTTTGGCATCCATACAAAAGGCAAGGCTGGAGACAAGTATCAATAACAGTTTTTTTCATATTTAGACTGTAGTCTCCTTTAAGTATTTCTTTTAATGACCAAAATTTTTTCCAAGTTATGTTTGCTCTTCGTACTATTTCTTCTTCATTACTTTTTTTACTAAATGATACTTGTTTGCCCAAATAGATATAATTTTTGACGTACTGTATATCGTTTCCTTTAACGTTAATTGGTTTTTCCTTACTGTTTGTCATTATTTTTGTTTTATTTGCGTTCATTTCTAAACCTACTTTGGAGCTTTCATGAGCCAAAGAGCACATCATTTCTTGTAGTTGCTCTGGTTTCTCTGCCAATATAACAATATCGTCAGCAAATTGAAGATGACTGAGAAAAGATCCACCTATGTTTATGCCTTTCAGTTTCCAATCGAGATTTTTAAATACATTTTCAAGTACAGCAATAAACAGTTTAGGTGACATAGGGTCTCCCTGTCTGACTCCCCTTTCAATTCGGATCTCATCTCCTCTAGTTTCTAATTTTACTTTGCTTGTACTGTTGGCATAAATATATTTAATTATATTGATGTATTTTTCCTCGATATTGCAAAGATAGAGTGCATCCCAGATTGCGTTATGGTTGATACTGTCAAAAGCTTTGCTGTAATCGATAAATGCTACATATAGAGGCCTGTTAAACTCCTGATACTTGCTTATGACCTGTTCTACGGAGTGTATGTGGTCTGTAGTGCTGAAACCTGAGCGAAAACCTGCTTGCTCTATTGGTTGTGATGCATCAATTTTTCTTGTTATTCTTTTTAAGAGTATTGATGAAAACAGTTTGTATATACTTGAAAGTAGGCTGATTGGTCGATAGTTTCCAATATCTAACGGGTTTAACACTTATGACAAGAGAACTGAGGAATTTATACCAGAAAAAATATATGTTTTGTATAGAAAACGATCCAGGTATAAGGAGATCAGTCTTCAATTGTTTCTCGATACCTCGATTCGTATCGAAAAACAATTGAACACCGACAGAGCGAGATGATCAGAATTTGTTTTTTGTTTTATTTGAAAACTGATCTAACGCGATACAATAGACTGTAGTTTTTAATTTGTGATATATGTATAACAGAAAACCACCTCTATACTTGCCTTTATTTTACTAACGTGTTTGACTATATTGTTTGTTAACTTATTGTTTTTCAGTTTGCAGAAATATTTGTAATTTGTTATAAGTAGATATAAAGGTATGATATAAATAAATAAATGTGGGTATAGCAAGCAAGGAGATCGAGTTTTTAAAAACCGGCCAAGTGCGAGTCGCGCACGAATGGTTCCATACGGCAAAAAAATCCCGTTTATTGTATGAGAACTCCCGTAAATATTTATTTTATTCTGTTTTTTAGTATTTGTTAACGGCAACCAAAATATACCCACTGTGAAAATTTCAACACTAACCATAACGGTTCATGAGAAACAACCTAGTAACAGACGGACAGACAAAAAAATAGGGTGCCGTTTTACCCTTTGGCTACGAAACCTTAAAAATGTAGGTTTTACTATAAGATCGTATCTACCCTGACTAGACCATAATTATTATTGCTATTATTTCTATAATTTAACTTAGAAGCTGTAAAGCCTGATAATTATAGTAAATCCTAAAGCCTACAAAGCCTAAAGGAAAAAGTTGAGCAAATTACTATTATACTTACATATACATTGTGTATTTTCCCTATTTCTGTTTTAGTGATAATATTGCTCAGTTAAAGACGAAAGCCTTCTGACTACCCCTATAAAACATAAAATAGTCTTGGATATGAAGATATATTACAAAGTCTACTGTGAAATTTATTATTATATGTAATTAATTTGTATGTTTTCAATTGCCTGTAAATATTTGTAATTTATGATTTGTAAGAATAATAAATAATTAAAAAAAATAATACTTAATGTTAAGATGTAATAAAAATGTGTATCAGTAAGCATTTATTTATATAGTATCCAAAGGTGTATATTTTATTTAGGAACTATAATAATAATTACTCTAAAAAAACTAGCACAAAAATGCTCGCTTATTTAAATACACTCTTTACAATAAAATATTGCCAGGCATTTATAAAACTTTAGTACATTTTGCTACTCTTTGAAATAAAGTTCTCACATTTTTAAAAAGTTAGTTTTTATTCATTAGGAATATAGTAGGTGGTACTATATTTTTTTTTTTTATACAACTTGTTGATGGAACAAGTAGATGGCCTACCTGATGTTAAGTGGTTACCATCACCGATAACGGATAAGTACCTAATTGTTTACATTAATTAGATACGTGTCCTATGATTTACTGCTCTGCACCTATCAACTTTAGGCATATAGGTGTTATACGGAGTACAGCAAGCTGCTTGGCGGTGGTAGTACTTCCCCAGTCAAGCCCTTTCACAAAGAGCTTTACTACTACTAAAAATGTCTGTCTGTTAGATTTTATATCATCCCAAAAATTATATCAGGAAGGGAAGGTCGTGGGTTCAAATCCCACTCGAGGAAATAATTTTTGGGATGATAAAAAATCCCACTATAAAAACTAAAAACGATGTCTGTCTGTTGTATTTATTTTGCAAAAACGTTTACAAATAGGTGTAGTGTTTGCTGTTGTGACATCATTACTGACCACTTACCACAAGGATCATATTACTTTTAAAAAGTCACATCAAAGTGTTTTCTCTGACTGCGCTGAATATTTTTCTGGATGCCTGAGCTGATATTTATAGCAATAAGCTATGTATTTACGAAGTAAACAGTATTGAATTATCCATTTCGCAATATTGCAGGGAAACTGTAAAGGCCACTTACGACTGGAGCGTATAGTGTAAGTTCTAAGTCCAACCGTCATGGTAAAAAAACTCCGACTAGCTATGATATGCAGGCACCATCCCTTGGAACGTATTGGAAGTTTTAGAAACGGTTTGCGACTATTTCTGTAGCCACCAGTTGAAAGCTGAGAACTATTCAGGCTAATAAATGTTACTTCACAGTAAATCATGGAAGTTCATAATAGAAAAAGTGCGAGTCGGACTCACGTACAAAGGGTTCCGTACCAACACCTATGATAAAAACGGCAAAAGAACCACATTTGTTGTATGAGAGCCCCCTTAAATGTTAATTTTTTTCTGTTCTAGTATTTGTTGTTATACTGGCAATAGAAATAGATAATTTGTGAAAATTTCAACTTTCTAACATCACAGTTCATGAGATACAGCCTGGTAACAAATGGACGGACAGATAGACAGAATGACAGACAGACAGCGGAGTCTTAGTAATAGGGTCCCGTTTTACTCTTTGGGTACGGAACCCTAAAAACGACGATTACCTCGCTTAATATCACCTAATTTATATTCATATTACTATTATTGCTTTGACTTCATTTTACTATACTGACCGGCATTGTTCGCATAAATACTATGGCTTTAGTAGAAAATGCACTTTATACTGCCCAGAAAAGCTATAAGCGGTACACCAATCTTCCGCATCTTTCGATTTAACTGCGCAATAAAATATATACCAATGTTTGTATAATTTGTAATTTATGGTGTAAACAGTCCGAAATACTGGTAATGCCGAAAATATGGAACATTTCACATTGTAACTACTTTAAAGCATAGAGTAAAATAATAGGCATCATCATCATTCTTTATGTATTGAAAAATGCCGAGTGGTGCCGAGTGCCGGATGTGGTGGAACCGGCATAGGAAAGGATCCCGCCATCACAGTGGATTTTTTAAGAGTGACTAAGACGCACTAAGACATGAGAATTAGCATCTCCTGAGTACTTTGACGACTGACGTGGCGCGGCGGACGAATGTCCGCCTGCGACGCAGGAGGTTGCGGGTTTGATTCCTGCCTTGGAATAAATGTTTGCAAGATATGCAAATATTTATTCCGGGTTTTCTGGGTATCTTATATCGATATACATAAAAATGAATCCCTATTTCCCTTGGTCACGCCATCACGGCTGGACCGATTTTGCTAATTCTTTTTTGTTATGTTTGTTATTGTTAGTGGAAGGTTCTTATAAAAGAAAAAAAGGACAGCGTCTGTCGGTTCAGCTAGTGTATAATAAAAAAAAAGGAATGTATTTAATGTATTGTATGAAGTTAATGTATTATACGAAGTATATAAACATTTACATACATAGAAATTAATAAATAATTAATTAATTAATTAATTGGTCAAGCCAAGCGTGATAGCGTGACCAAGGGAAATAGGGATTCATTTTTATATATATAGATAGATATCTACTAGATAAATATTTGCAAACACTTTAGCATATCGAGCATAAGAAAGCGAGGCAAAAATCTACTAATAATCTCTCTTATATTTAGACTGAACAATGAAGACTGTAGCTACAATTGTTTTTGGCCGTCTATGTCCGGAAGTTGTCCAAATGTATTTCAACTATCCTTCAGTCTATTTCAGTGTGACTGACTGTGAAGTGTCTGTAATGGTGAGTCATATATTCGTCAGCTTTGTGAGTATCAGTAAACATTGATACTGAGAAACGATTTTGATATGAGCATACAATCCTATACCTAGCGATTGATTTAAAATTGATGTTTCTATAAGCAGTGTATTTGCTTTTATAAAACATCTTCATGTAAAAAAAAAATGGCAGACATTAGGTATACAAAACTGTCTTTAAACTAATAAGCAAAGTTTTTACTGTTTTTACTAGAGGAAACAGATAACTGATGAAAGGAATGTTTTTTTTTGTCTTGCATTCAATTAGATTGGCACCACAGTGGCGCTTCATTATTTACATTATTATTATTTTGTAACACGATCATACAAAAAAACGGTAGAAACCAAGCCGTAAGTTTCTTGTCGGTTCTTCTGGGCTTGGTCGTGAAGAACTGGCGCTTAGATTCACCTAGACTTAAGACGTTTCAAGATGATCCTTACGGATTTTACTAAATAAATGCTTTTTTACTTTGACTATGACTTTATGTGATTAATCCCTACGATAAATATCCTCTCAGATCTCGTAGTACTCAAACTCAAGAATTCTTGAGGAAATCTGCTGTGGGTAGTCAGACTTACTTATATAGGTACAGACTAGCAAAATGCTCGCGATTTCGTGAAGTTATTTTTATTTAAACTTCAACCCCCGCTGTAAACATTTAGGCATGGAATTTCGGTAATTTCTCTACACACCAACAGAAATATATCTCGTTTCTGTCTTATCGACCAGTGGTTAAGGCTGTGCGTTGTCTTTATAAATAATAATAAATAAATAAATATTTGTGAACATTTTTACACAATAACACCCAGCCCTAAACTAAGCATAGCTTGTACTATGAGAACCAGATGACTGATAGAATACAAACATGTTTTTTTTTGTAAATACATACATAAAATACAATATAACACCCCAACACAGAAAAAACATCTATGTTAATCACACAAATGTTTGTTCTCGGTGGGGATCGAACCCACCACCTACAGCGCAGAAGGCAGAGCTTCTACAAACTTAGCTGTGATTGCTGTCTAGCTCAGCTCCGTCTGTCTAAGAGAACAAAGATGCTTATAATGGGCATAGATAGGTGTACCTACATTAAAATATACCGTTGTCGAACTTGAGTCGTGTTTTAGTTTTCTTTGTAACCGAAAAGACCTTTTCAAAAAGAACTCAGTTTGCACTTTAGCTGCACTTCAGACTTGGGATCAAATTTCCCTATTGCTATTTGCAAAAGTAGTTTCACTAACAATAGAAAACACTCGTATTTCGTCGGAAGAGTAATAATTTAACAGTCTAACAATAGAGCTACGGCAGTTTCGAATGATAAATGCTTTTGTATGAGACTTACGACGTCGTTGGTCAAAGACACTAGACAGAAAGGATGTACGTCATTTATCATTAGATACAGTCAGCTGCACTAGAGTTACAGTACATGACAAATGATAAGCCAAACGTTCTAAAACTACATAAACTCATCAACTGATATTTTTTTTGTTTTTGCTGCGTATATGTTTATTGTAATGATTTGACACCTTGTTGAAAGTTAATAAAATTGTATACATTGTAATGCAGCTGACTGTACCTAGTACCTGTACCAGGTAGGTACTTATAACAAGAAAAAAATAAAGTAAATAATAAATATTAGTGAACATTTTAGGTCCAAGTCTGTTCTTTCAACAGCAAATGTTTAATTCTATTCTGTAGATACCTACATTGCATGTTTATTATAATTCTTATTTTTTTGTTTTAACTAGCTTTTTATGTTTTCTGTTGAACAAATGTATTTTTATTTTCTTTTACTTCAAACAAGACCATTTACCCAAATTACCTAATTGTACCAAAAACAAGAAGCACTAAAAAAAACAATTATTAGACGGCATTTCACACAACGCCATCTAGCCTCAAACTTAGCAAAGCTATAAGTACTTACTTTAACACCCAGACAGAGAACCAACAATCTATATTAATCACACAAATGCTTATCCACAACTTTAGGATCAGAAGGCAGGGTCGGTCTACACCACCAGAACTTCTAATTATAAATCCATAAAAACAGCTCAGGTATTCCCGAGAAGAGCAAATGAGGACAATCACTCGTATCCTAAAATAGACAGTCCAAACGTTTAGGTGCCGAATACCGATGTCACCGTCTGGAATTTCAAGAGCTGGCAATTGCTACAAAGGGGTTCGTCATTTTACTTATTGAACTTCCCAGCCTTTGGGTATTTATTATCAACTAATACATACATATGTACAGTCAGCTGCACTAGAATGTATACAGTTTATAACTTTCAAAACGGTATCAAAACCTTATAGCAAACTCTTAAACAGTAAAAACTCAAAAATAAGTTCACATATTTTTAGAGTTTTTGCCCTGTAAATATTAATTGTGACGCTGTAAACCATTCTGTAAATTACGGATTGTATACATTCTAGTGCAGCTGACTGTATCTGTTTTCTGTAAGGATTACATGCTTGCCGGTTAGCTTAACCGTCAGGGCTATAATGTGCAATTCGACAAAATTTTGTCTTTTTTTTATTCCATCACCTATAACAAAGCATTGCCTTGTAGGTCATGCAAGTCTGGTACATGTTCTAAGATGCACTACCCCGCGTCTACCAACCTGGTGCATGCTGGTGTTAAGCCTCATGTGCCTGTAATTTCACAGCACCCACATTGTTGTGGGCTTAATTCCCACTAAGGATAAATATTTGTACGGTGAACAATGTTGTTTGTTCTCTGCCAATACACATTTTATCAAACTCAATAATTTGGTTTTTTAAATCAAAACAACTGAAAAAACCACCCAAGAATGTCATCCAAGTAAATGTTAAAGTCTGTTTCAGGTGTTTTTAAATGCGGGTTTACTGCCAGTGAGCGAATGCTCGTCTAAGGTGTGTTTCTATTATTGAAGGTTTCCAAGGAGTCTGAATGACTGGTCGCGGGCGTGTCACGGAACTATTTGTCAAACCGACACAAGCCCGGCATTCAAATATGATGCCGCGATTTACCGCCCCACCCTCTATCCCACTAGAAACTACCAGATTATAGTACGCGGGGGATGAGGTAGCACATCCAACTTATAATCTTACTCATATTATAAACGCGAAAGTTTGTAAGTATGGATGGATGGATCTTTGTTACTCTTTCACGCTCTAACTAGTTGTCCGATTTGGATGAAATTTGAAATAAACATAGATTATAACTTAGATTAACATATGGGCTACTTTTTATCCCGAAAAAATAACGGGAACGGGAAAAAAACTGCCACGCGGGCGAAGCTGCAAGCGGCCGCTAGTATAAAATAAATAAAGAGTACTGAGTAATGACCCCACCTTATGATCAAAGATATTGACAAAAAAAATACAATGCAAAATTCTTAAACGGTGAAGGAAAACAAAGTGGGGAAACCAGGTTTTTGTGTGTTTACGACCTGTCAAGTATCGAATCCTGCGTTTGGTTATACTTGAAACTGAGGAGTCTCACGACTTTGACAATGACAATGAACCTATCAAATTCACATGCGTGTTGTTTTGTAAATAATGTAGGAATTTAACGGATAAAAATCAAACCCGAAAAACAATTTCGACACATAAAATCATGTCAGAATTAGTCCCTAGAACAAAAAATATAGCAGGAATTTGCAAAAAAATATTATTTTCGTTAGCTAAATCAAATATAAACTGGATCAAACTTTGGATTGTATTGGATGATTCGGAAAATCCAAAATTTTCAGTGTTTTGAGACTCCAAAATCAACTGCGGTGTAAAAAACAAGTAATTTTTCTGTACAGAAAAATTACTTGTTTTTTGAACGGCCGAATACTGTACGACCCCATTCGAAGCGTGACTGTGTCACTTACAATAATTCCTAAATCTATTAACATATTTTTCGTCTTTTACCACATATAGCGCGGTAGAACTGAATTGAGTTTATTCAAACTTTCGCCTCTGCTTTCATCATAAACTTCAGTAAACATTCCGTCTGTTGCCAGTCTCTAGTACTATTGTTGGGTGTTTGTTTCTTTATTACACTAAGTTTTTCAATCTTTTGCAAGTGGCAAACTACTGCTACGATATCCGCCATCTGGCCGAGGGTCTACCTTCTTGACGGTTTTTATTCTTCTTGTTATAAATTATGATTTGAAACCTACCAAATGTTTTTCCACGTAGATTAGGCCGACTAGGTTGAGAGGATGGTATAGGTGGTGGGTAAGCCTACCATCTGAAGTTCTAACCTAGTCACTAATGCTTCCTGGAAATAATAAGATTCATCTACATTCAGATGCAAATACTGAGAATAAACAAAACAAAAACAGAAGTATTTTTGCTACTATACACTATTTGCTGATTAAGCATATGGCCTACCTGATAATAAGTGGTAACTGAGCATCTATAATAAAGCAATGTCTCAAAGGTCACGCACGTTATGAACGTACAGTAACACAGACTGCCTTGCGCTCATCAACCTGAGGCACACAGGCTCTTTAAAAAAAAGTGATATCGAGAATTTGTCAAAAAAATAAATAAATAAATAATGCTGGACAATCCACACAGCATCATCTAGCCCCAAGCTAAGCAGAGCTTGTATTATGGGTATTAGATGACTGATATACTTAATACAATACTATATTACATACATAGATATTTAGCTAATAAGTAGGTACATAGAAAACACCCAGAACACCCGGAATAAATATTTGCAGATCGTACAAGCATTTATCCCAAAGCGGGAATCGAACCCGCAACCTCCTGCGTCGCAGGCGGACAATCGCCCGCCGCGCCACATCGGTCGTCAAATCTATCAATATATACATGATTGGGTATCTGTTGGTCTTTTGTTTGTCTACCGATTCTAATAAAATAAAAAAATCGTGTCAAACGCGACATTTCATAGATGTCCTTTTTTTATATGTATCTCGTATAACTTTAGTACAATATCAAATGTTCACGACTTGCGGCGTAGCATTGCAGAAAACAAATAAAACTTGAAGAAATCTTTGCCAAAACTTGAGTGGATGTTTACTTAAAATTGGTTTTACTAAGGTAACGTTATCTTGAGCCAACGATATAAAGTGGGGAACAGCTGAAGGGGTGAAACAGATGCTGAAAATACTTTAGCATCTGTTTCACCCCTTTGAGTTTATGCTTCGGAATAAATAAGACTTCAGGAACGTGACTCAAAGTTTTGCATGTGAATAACAATGAATAAAAACGAACACGACTTGCTCAAGCTCTATCCAATTGCACAGCAATTGGGATCAAACTATTTGCTGAAAAAAATATATTTTTATATAACAGAAAACATTTGTTTAACAGGAAAATAAAAGAAAGATTACAGTTTAGCTCTATATAATCTATGTTTAGTAATATCTCTAATCTCTAATACACAAAAAACATTTGGATCATCAATTATTTTATACATACGAGTAAAAATGCATTATTTATTAGAAATAAACAATGTGTGTGAATTAATTTTGAACATAAGAACATAGTATAGTGAAAGGCTCGTCCGGGGAAGTACTACCACCATGCCTATTTCTGCCGCCAAACAGCTTGCTGTGTTCCGGTTTGATGGGTGTGGGTGCCGGTGTAATTACAGGCACATGAGTCTTAACACCTTGCAGGTTACGGACGTAAGAAACATGCCCTACGATGTACTACCATCCGTCCATTAACCTTCTGCTCGGTGGCATAAAATATGGTTGCATGTGATTGCCACAAAAAAATCAGTTTCTTTCTTGTGTGAAAAAGTTTGAAAAAAATATTATCTCTGGTGCAGATTGGTCATGTAAACAGAGCTTCCTATATCTATCGATTGAGCATCTTTATAGCGGCAGGTGCAAACTTCAAAGTGTTTTTCTAAGCCGACAGTATCACTAACACTCCTGTAATAACAATTGTAATCATTTGGAAACGATCTTTCATGGGTAGTTTGAAATGACTGGTAATACTGCTTTTATGACTTTAAAGTTTATATCATTTACAATATTAGCGCACATTATTTTACATAAATATTTAACACATTATAAAATAACTCTGCTTTCTAACTGCAGGTTCTTAGTATATGTAGAAAACAAAATTTAAATCACTGACCGCAGGAAGTATGTCCGAAAGTCTGGCAACCTCTTTGAATAGCTAAACTGGTTTTTATTAACACCCCACGGAGAATCTATATCCAAGCCAACAAACTAGAAAACCCACCTGTTGGTAAATGGTTAACATAACTAAACTGTCGTGGTCACATACGAGAACTTTGCACCAGCGGTCGTCAATTCTACGAGCTTATAGGCCCATGTGTAGCGTGTACTAAAAGGAATTGGCAAAATTCAACCCCTAAACAGGGATAAGGGGTTTAAAGTTCGTATGAAAATAATTTTACACGGACGCAGTCGTGTGCGTTATCGTTAGTGATAGACCTACCTACTAATAAATAATACTAGTAACATGTGTAAGTCGTATGTTTAGTTACCTACATCTATACCAATTTATTTATACCAGCTATAAGAATCTTTGTCCTGACTGGCTGACTGGGATATAGACAACGCACAGCCTAAACCTGGTCGTAGAGGCTTAAAATTTTCAGAGTATATTCGTCTTGGTGCGTAGAGGTATACTAAGAAACGAATTCCCAAAATTCAACCCCTAAACGGGGATAAGAGGGTTGGCGTTCGTGTGAAAATAACTTTACACGGAAGCAGTCGTGTGGGTTATCGTTAGTGATACTAATAAATAATACTAGTAACATGTGTAAGTAGTATGTTTAGCTTCCTACATGTAACATATTATTGTGCCCTTGAACATTTCTTTTGGGTCTGAGTGGTAACAGTAACAGTGCCTACGCACGTAATAAGGAAACCGGTTGTTTGTTTTGGTAAGTATTCTCAAGATAAGGTTACTTATTTCATCTGTGATAAGGGTACCCATTAGAATTACATGCATGAGTTATTATTAGTTATTAGTTCAGCTATCGGGCCTCGGCAGAAAACCAGCGCTGCTGTATGGATACATAGGGCAGCACATGCTGAGCTGTTGGCCCATTCACCACCACAATGTGCAGCTTATTTTGTATCTATGTTTTTTTTTCTTAGTTTTATTATTGTTTTACTTTTATTATTTGATTTAAATATTTATGTGGTGGTTTGAATAAATGGTTTTTCTTCTTCTTTCTTTCTTTTCTATCTGGTTCCCATACTACAAGAATTCTACAATACAGGATGTTTTTTTGAGAAGGCCGGTAATAGACAAGTCCGAAACCACGCGAGTTAAAGAAAAGTCGTGAAAGGAGTCATAGCTCCGATTTATAAGAAAACCATATATCCATATTTCGTTTTTTAATTTTTTTTTTCATTTGATGGAAGTTTGTAAAGGAGGTAAGTTTTCTTCCGTGTAAAAATAATAAAATAAATAAAATTCGCTACTTCCTTTCATTTTTAGTAATACTTTTGTTTGTAAAGAATGATCCTTATCAGCAACAAAATCTATAAGTCCAATAATACAGAGCGTCTTTCTTTATAAAAAATCATTCGTATTGATTTCCGTCAAAAGTAAAAGGTTAAAAATAAAACTAAATATGCAGGGTTTGCTTTCTTATAAATCGAGTGCATGACTCTTTTGACGACTTTTCTTTAACTCGCGTGGTTTCGGACTTGTCCACCGCCCTTCTCAAAAAACCATGGTGTATAGTAAACTGATTTCTACTAAGTATATAGTTATTACTTGTACCTACTTTTAATAAATGTGTATTGATACAAGCTAAAAATAATGGAAACAATACGAGCTATTTCGATGAAGATTTATGATCTAACCACGACGACCTTATAATAACTGTCAATAGCTGCCAATATTTCATGAAAACATCATAATATAATGCAGAAATATCTTTAATACTAAAGTAAAGAGGCCTTTGTATCTATTATAATAATAATTGTAATAATATTTAATAATAATTATGCTGGACAATCCACATAGTATCATCTAGCCCCAAGCTAAGCAGAACCTGTGTATGGGTATACTTAATACAATACATTACATGCATTTTTTATAATACATAGAAAATACCCAGAACGCCTGGAATAAGCATTTGCAGATCATATCAACATTTATCTCAAGGCGGGAATCGAACCGCAGGAGGTTGAAGTCAGACATTCGCCCGCCGCGCCACATCGGTCGTCAATAGATATAAAATAGTAATAGAATTTCATGAACGCGGAACAGTGAACTTTCCCTGCGCTAAATACCAGTAGCTCCTGAAGTAAGCAGAGAATAATAACAATAAATATTTTGAGACAATAATAAAATACACTTGGCGGACGACCGTGCGGAGCGACAGTACTAAACTGTATGATTTACGGTACTATCTTGGAATCTTCTTCTGTAGACAATGAATTCTCTAAATTATAGTAGTGAAAGGAAATAAATACTATCTGGACTAGTAATCCCCAAGTACGGTAGATATCCCCTTAAACCTCAAACCAAGTAACTCAAACTCAAGTAAGTCAGAGGTACGTGCATATATTATATATGGTACATTTCAATTTTTTTACAGTTGTTGGTATTCTATACACGATATCTCCGATAACCGTCGGGGAATAATAGTTCTCGAATGGCGACCACGAACCGGAATACGAAGCGTAGGACGTCCTCCTACCCGATGGACTGACGACATTGTTAGGACCGCGGGAAGTCGATGGATGGAAAGGGCTCAGAATCGTTCTTCCTGGAAACGTGAGAGGGAGGCCTATGTCCAGCAGTGGACTTCTATAGGCTGATGATGACATGATATCTCTACGATGTTTTCCAGTAACTCAACGTGAAGTCCTACCGATCTATAGTCGCACTACTCAACAGGCTACTTTATTCAGCGCAAATATAACTTACGTCACAGTCCACTGCTGGATAGGCGTCCTACAAATTTGGGGGAAAATACTATATATTTTAATAGTAGTAGAGCTGTTAGTGAAGGGCTCGTCCGGGGAAGTACTACCACCATGCCCTATTTCTGCCGTCAAGCAGCTTGCTGTGTTCCACTTTGAAGGATGTGGGTGCCGGTGTAATTACAGGCACATGAGGCTTAACACCTGTATGCCTCGTTGATAGACGCAGAGCGGTTTATTGTAGGGCACGTTCCTAACGAACGTGACCAGCAAGGCAGTGCTTTGTTATAGGCAATCGTAACCACTTAACATTAGGTAGGCCATATGCTTGTTCCATCAGCAAATTGTATATAAAAAAAAAGAACTGGGTTATATATAAATATAATCACCAACCTAAACCCTTTTCTGTGCTATGCTCACATAGCAACGATTAGAGCAGTCTACCCCACCCGTTTAGTTAATTATGACCCAGTCTGTACGATATTCGACACGTGTGGTGGTGAAAAATGGTCTAACCTAATTGATGTTATTGCTTTGATTACTAACCACCGATCTAGTAAAGCCTTGAAAATAAATTGGGGTATAGTAATCGGCTTGAAAATTGAGCTTTCTGAAGCTAATGTGTGGATTACACTTGTACATTGTTTTGCAACTTTCATGCTGGAAATTATAGACATGCTTATCAATAACTAGCTTCTATGTTTGAATTTGTTTCATATCCCTTGGTTAAACTTTTCGAGGTTAGAGGCACAATCATAGTATTACTAAATGTATTTAGTGAGCATTTAGGAGGTTAATTACGTTTAACATCTTATCAAGGAAATTAAGCCGCTCATGCGTTTACCTACGCTCAACATGACTGTCTATCTTAGGTCTTTAGACGTTTACCTAATCGTCTTTAGGTAAACGTCTTTAGGTAAGTAAATTAAATTAAATCACATTGTTGTGCAGGCGGGCTAGATTAATATTAGTTATCTAGCACCCATAACACAAGCTCTGCTTAGCTTGGGGCTAGATGATGCTGTGTGGATTGTCCAGCATTATTTATTTATTTATTTATAGGTGATGTAATCACTTAACATCAGGTGGGCCATCTGCTTGTTCCATCAGCAATTGCATAATAAAAATCTATCAAGCACTGACAGACCCTGCTCAGTATCATGTTGGTCCAAACACTGAATGAAATAATGTTCTACAAATACTCTGATAGCCAAATAAATGAGTATATTCATCGTAATCTAGATATTTACGCGAGTATTTTAGATAAGTTCCGCTGTTAGGTACGTCGCTGTTAGGTACGTAACCTAAATAAATGAGATAGATTTGAAGATCCTACGTAAGAAAATGAATCTGTTAAATTCCTGGAGAGAAGATCTAGAGATCGATAAACAAACCTATAGATAGGTATATAGGTAATATAAACTCTTATGTCCCTCATGCGTCGCACATGGGGTTCAACCTACATCTGCTGATTATACGAGGGTATAATAATAATAATACTCGTAATGCTGGACAACCCACACAGCATCATCTAGCCTCAATAAGCAGAGCTTGTGTTAAAAGTACCCATGTACTAGATGACTGATATACTTAATACAATACATTACGTACATAGATATTTTTTATGATACATATAAAATATCCAGATTACCCGGAATAAATATTTGAAAATCGTACAAACATTTATCCCAAGGCAGGAATCGAACCCGCAACCTCCTGCGTCGCGGGCGGACATTCGCCCGCCGCGCCACATCCGTCGTCATAAGAGACACTGGGTTCAAAATACAAACCAGTGGTTGGACTCGAGTCTCCTGTAACTACAGGTGTAATGGCCTGCAATATTAGTCGCAGCTCGCGCGTCTTCGTCGGGTTGAATGTGGGTTATTTTCTTACAAACTTCAACCTCGTTGTTCCCTTACTACAGGACAAATATTGAACAAAACAGTTTATTAGTGTTGTAATACTTCTAACGCAGGTAATCTATATCAATTATATAAAACGTTGTCCTGACTGACTGACATATCTTTACAACGTACAGCCTGATCATAGAGACTTGAAAATTTCAGAGCATTATTGACGTCTGGATACATAGAGGTGTACAATAAAAGGAATTCCCGAAATTCAACCCCAAAACGGGCACAGTGAAGTTAAAGTTTGTATCTAAATAATTAGGACGTGCCTAAAGAAAACTGAAGAACTTTGGAATCATCATAGCTTAAAAGTACAAAAGAAAGCCTTATAATTTGCCGTGTAATATGATAACCTGAAAGAGAACTTCTAAAATAATGAAATGGTCCAAGAGGCTTTGTACAGAAAAAAATGTAATATCCGCGATGTGAAAGAATTCAGATTGCGTGGAAAATTCATAAAGGCGCTTGAAGACACCAGTGTTTGTTTTGTCGTCAGGCGTTTCAATAATGAAACGGAGATGTGTTTTGCTGTTATGATGATCATTTGTTATTTGAGACGTGAACATTTTTTAGGGTTCCAAAGGGTAAACCGGGACCCTACTAGGTACTAAGACTCTATTATCTGTCTGTGTATCTGTTCGTCTGTCACGGCTGTATTTCGTAAACCGTGATAGTTAGAGAGTAGAAATTTTCACAGATGATGTATTTCTGTTGCCGCTATAACAACAAACACAAAAAAATCAATTTGTTTCTTTTTGCCGTTTTTACTATAGATAATGGTACGGAACAATTGGTGCGTGAGTCTAACTCGCACTTGGCTGGTTTTTAGGGTTTTCTGTCTGTCTGTCAGTCCTTAGTCAGAACCGTTCACTATGAAGATTTACAATAGTTTTCAAAGTGCCTCCCGTATAAAGTGGGGTTGATTGTTCATTTTGTTCATCACACATACCGTTATATACATACAAAACACCTTTGATGATGACGGTAATGACCTCATCATGCTTTAGAAGACATCATTTAAATAATATTCTACTTATAAAACCTCGTTAATATTATTAGTTTTAAATAACTATAAATATATTGACTAGCCTCACATCTCAATTGCCTTCTGCGCTATAGGTTGTGGCTTCGATTCTCACCTAGGACCAATATTTGTGTGATACCTACATAGATTAGAATTTAGATGTTGTCTGTTTGTAAATATTGCTTGTAAATGGAACATTTCGACATATATTTTGACAATTTCTATAAGAAATCCTCAAAAAAAAAAACTTTATTAGGTTACTTAATTATTTAGTAGGTACTTAAGTATTTTATCCATAATAAATACTTTATTTTTGTAAATACACACATGATCACAATAAAACACTCAAGCACAGAACAAACATCTATTTTATCACATAAATAATTGTTCTCTGTGAAATCGAACCCACTAACTACAGCGCAGAAGGCAGAGGCACCTACTATAAGCCGAAGTGTAAGACCTGTTAAGTTGTAAATACATTATAATTCCTCCTATTTAAATTTAAAAGATACTACCTACGTAGGTACTAGTAGTAGTAGAGCTCTTAGTGAAGGGCTCGTCCGTAGAAGTACTACCACCATGCCTATTTCTGCCGCCAAGCAGCGTAGCGTGTTCCGGTTTAAAGGGTGTGGGTGCCGGTGTAATTACAGGCACATGAAGCTTAACACCTGTATGCCTCAGGTTGATGGATGCAGAGTATTGCATTGCAGGGCACGTCTTTAACGAACGTGACCTGCGAGACAATGCTTTGTTATAGGTCATGGTAACCACATAAGATCAGATGGGCCATTTGCTTGTTCGATCAGCAAGTCAAATAAAAAAAAAACTTAGTAGGGTAGTACGCGAACAAAACCGCAGGCGTAAGCTTGTAATTTATGTAACAAAGCTTTTTAATAATGTTTGTAAAGGAAAACTGCTAAGGGATGTTTTTACAGAGTTTTCTATGTGGTTTCTTTAGAGTTTTCCCCCTTGATATTCACAAATGCGGTGTAGCCAAGAAAGATTTTTATGCAAAGCAGGGTCCTTTGGCTATCAAAAGATATTTACGATGTTAACCTTGTTTCTCTGGACATCTTGTTTAACCATTTTAAATCAAACGAAAAGAGCCTTTACTCAGTAGAACCACAGGGTTCAGTTTGAATTGTCTTACAAACTTTAAATTTAGTCGCCAGTTCCTCGGCAACCAAGAAGAACAGGCAACAACTAGACTTGGCTTCTGGCGGCGATGGGCTTGCAGCCTGTCATGTATGGTATACCAACTACTGAAAAAGGTGGGTATGTGCTAAGTGTAGTATTGGACGTACCTCTGACTACTTCCATTAGGCATCCTCAAACCTTGAGTCGGTACTGCTTGGTACTAAAAGATCTGAGGAGATCTATAGATCAGTCGATCAGTCAGTCAGGACAAAAACTCTTATATTTAGTATAGAAAGTTCAGGGAAGCAACACCACCATGCCTATTTCTGCCGCCAAGCAACTTGCTGTTTTCCGGTTTGAAAGGTGTAGGTGTCGATGAAATTACAGGCTTGATACCTGTATGCCTTAGATTGACAGACGCTGAGCAGTGCATCGTAGGGCACGTACCTAACGAGAGTGATCTACGAGGCAATACTTTGTTATAGGCGATGGTAACCACTTAACATAAGGTGGGCCATCTGCTTGTTCCATCAGCAAGTTGTAGAAAAAAACAGTTTTGTATAACCCAGACAGAAGAAGAATGTTTATCCCTCGCTCGGTGAAGATAGAACATACAGCGTAAAGCGCAGAAGGCGGCATTACTAGGTACCATCTGAGTTATATAAACTAAACCAGTTTGGAACCTTTGTTGAATCAAGTTACATACGTCAAACCTTTTTCTAATAGGTAGGTAGTAGGTATCTTTAATTTGAAGGTTACATAGTAGGTATATTGCTACGTTTGCCCATTTCTCAGGCTGCATCCGGCTAACGTGGCCCGCCCACTCCCACTTGAGCTTTGCTGTTTTGTTGGCAATGCCAATCATTGAACGAAGTATTGTGTGCACCAGGTCGATGCGTTTTAGGCCCAGAATACTGCGTTTCATTGCCCTCTGGCAAATCTTGAGTAGTGAGGACGGGCAGATACAGTCCATATTCTTAGGGCAGATAGGATAGGGCGCAGATAAATAAACCAGAAACAAAACTCCTTTTCAAATATGTTGTTGTCGTTTTACCGAGTGACGTCAGCTTCTTCAGTCATTGTCAAATGAAACTCACGAAGAAACACAAAATCTCATTTCATGAAATTATTTTAAAATGTACACGTAAATTAGGGAGTGTGGAAATGCCGCTTTCAGCGAATTTCAGACGTGGTAAGCTTTACAACTGTTTGACATACATTGTACTTATTTTGTATATGTTGTAATTTTTACACAACATCATCTAGTTTTTTTAAATTTATTTTTTTATACGACTTGCTGATGGAACAAGCAGATGGCCCACCTGATGTTAAGTGGTTACCATCACCTGTAACAAAGCAGTGCCTCGTAGTGTCTCTAACCCCAAACTAAGCATTTGTGCTATGAGAACCAGACAACTGATAAAATACTTAGGTACAGTCAGTTGCACGTTGTGAAAGTTACGTTGTATTCTACTGTAGCTGACGGTACATAATTTTTTTTGTAAATACAGCAGTGGGACGGAATAGGCTAGAAAAAAGAAGAAATAAAAACCGGCCAAGTGCGATTTGGACTCGCGCACAAAGGGTTTCGTACCATTATCTACAATAAAACCGGTTGCATGAGAGCCCCCTTAAATATTTATTTTATTCTGATATTTAGTATTTTTTGTTAGAGCGGCAACAGAAATACATCATCTGTTAAAATTTCAACTCTCTAACTATCACGGTTCATGAGATACATCCTGGTGAACGACTAATAGACAGCGGAGTCTTAATAATAGGGTCCCGTTTTACCCTTTGAGTACTGAACCCTAAAATACATACATAAAATACAATATAACACCCATACAGAGAACAAACGTCTATGCTCAGCACACAAATATTTTTCCTTAGTGAACTCAGAAAGCACAACTACTTACTAATAACTGAGCTGGGCCAGTCGCTAGTTCAAAATATGGATTAACTAAACAAGAGTAATACACACTCTATTAGTCATCTGGTCCCCATATTACAAGCTCTACTTAGTTTGGGGCTAGATGGTAATGTCCACAAATATTTATTTATTTATGCATGTGACGAAATAAGTTGAATTATTACACTGCTCAATTAAAAATAACCTGTATTCTTTGATTATACGAGTTTACTCGAATGTTTAATTAAAACAATAAGAATATTATTACCATCATGATGACGACCGATGTGGTGCGTCAGGCGAGTGTTCGCTTGCGACGCAGGAGGTTGTGGGTTCGATTCCCGCCTTGGGATAAATGTTAATACGATCTGCAAATATTTATTCCGGGTATTCTGGGGATTTTTTTTGTGTTTATTCTAGGCTTTATAAATCACCTAGACAAAATGATGATAAATTGGAAATGGGTAGGAACCAAGCCGTAAGTTTCGTGTCGGTTTTTCTAGATATGGTCGCGAGGAACTGTCGCTTAGATTCTCCTAGTATTAAGATTACACCTGCGAATATTACTGAATAAATGCTTTTTGACTTTGACTGAAGTATGTTGTAATATGGAAACAATCATAAATTAAAATAATAATATATATAAGAAATTATCGTTAGTAATTATCATAAGTAATTATTTACATGAACTTAGTAAAATGTTTGTCACCAGTTGAAAGTAGGTAAGTATGTTACTTAACTTGCCAGAAGTTCGGTATTACTCTGTGAAGTTAAGGACACGCCTAATGTTGCTCTTAAATATACCCCTGTGCCCCGAGTTTCTTATTTGAAACCATAAACAAGAGGTGTCTAAACTCACTCTTGATTCTCAGTGACGAGTCCGGTTAATGTACAACCGTGGAATACACAGCCCAGGAAATCACAGCCATGGAATGCACAGGCAGGAATGCGCAGCCAGGAAAACGCAGCCAAAATATACACGTAAATGGAATACACGACCTGGGAATTGGTGACCATTGCTCTGCTTGTTCGAACGAAATGTTGAGATTAGTGTAGGTAGGTCATGCGGTTTTATTTCTGATGCTTCGACAGCTGCTGTCTGATGCTTTGCTCGCTCCGCTCGCTTGCCTCGCACGTTTTATTTCTAATCTACCCTAGAAAGTGAATGCAAGAGAAGCTTAGGTTTTGTCATCCAATTTCATGGTCCTGATTTCCAAGAGTGTATAAAATTTTGTTCGGCCTGGAAGGCACAACCATGAAATTGGATGCCAAACTGTACACAAATTCTTGGCTGTGTTTTCCACGGTTGTGTTTGTGTATTGTATGGTTGTGTAATCACGGCATCACTCAGTGACTTGACACTGTATTATTCTCCTGTGAAAACAGAATTTAGGGAAAAAAGTTTTTATGTATTAGCGAGCACACGCGACTTCGTCCGCTTGAAGCTGTTTTTACAAAAAAATCCACCTAAGGCTATTAATCTTTTTCGAGTCAAAGTCTAACCTGTCGCTGTTTCAGAAATGCTAAATGCAATAAAAAACGCAAAGAAGAATAAAGAAGACAAGCGGGATGATCCAGAAGGTTCTGAAGACGGTCAGTCCAGTGCCGTCACAGATACCACGTCGGTTCTAAGCAAACCAATGTCTGTCCATCAGCGATCTGATACAGAAATTAAAAAGAAACATACGAGCGAGAAAAAAAAGTGACAGGTTTTAGGTCTTTATGAATAAATCTGTAAGCATTTAACACTTTTTTTAAGCATTTAACACTTTTTTTGAAATAGGTGTGGAATAACAATAGTTATTCATGAGCGACGCGGTGGCAGAGCGACGCAGGGGAAACCATTCGGACATTTTTACACAACATCAACTAGCCTCAAATTAAGTATAGCTTGTACTATGGGAACCAGATAACTGATAGAATACCTTTTTAATGCCTTTTGTAAATACCGAAGGACAGAACAAACATCTATGCTTATGGCACAAATGTTTGTTCTCGGTGGGGATCGAACCTACCACCTACAGGGCAGGGTAGGAAAAACTTGACTGTTTTTTGTTAAACTTTAGAGTATGTGAAAGAAGCGGTATAGGAATGGGCTGAGTGATGTTTTTTTTAATATGTGACTTGATAACAATGACAAAAACGTAACTGGCTATGAGAAAAAGAGAGAAAGAACAGTGCTTTCATACCCCCTCCATGGTATCGATAAACGTTTAACGCAACCTTGTTGGAAGTCGCATTAGAAGTATTACTTCCAAAAACATCGTTACGTTTCGTATATTAAAGAAGTTTTACTTCAGTCGTGTGGTCTAAAGCACACTCGTTTTTTTATCAATGTCACAACATGATAACATGATTTTAAAATAACAGTGGGTAGCGCAAAAATAACTTACTTAACGATAAAGATAAAGCATTTGTTAAGCACAAAAATATGTGAATAATTGTATTTTTTTTTCATAATTACTATTTAAATATACATGTCACTAATTCCACTAGATCACAAGACCTCGGACAGACCTACCTCAATAATAACATATCTAAGTTGCTTTTTCAATGTCGAACAACTGTGATATAAAGTCATAATATTAAAGGCATAATAATGTACAAAGCGGTTACAGCTGTTCGCATATGAACAGAAGCAAGCTGTTCATACTTTTTTTCTGTTGCTCTATGTATCACAAAGAGGTATGTCATTGACGATACAAAAATGTTCGTATTTTATAATACTTGCCGATGGAAGATGTATATGAGCCACTTGTTGTTAAGTAGTAACCATCGCCACTGTGACATACAGGTTATTAAGCCTCATATGCCTGTAATATCAAACACACCCAAACTCTTCAAATTGGAACTAGTGTTGCCAGCATCACTGCTTGACGACAGAAGTTTAGTATGGTAGTAGTACTTCTCTTTACGAACTTTTTCACAAAGAGCTCTATTACTAATCTTGGGTTATTGAAGTAATACTTCTAATGCGACTTCCAACAAGGTTAAACATTTAACACTATCATGGAGGGGGTATGAAAGCACTGTTCTTTCTCTCTTTCTCTCATAGCCAGTTACGTTTCGTATATTGAAGAAGTTTTACTTCAGTATTTTTTTAAGTTGCATCTCAAACTTTTGCAGGTATTTCTTCGTCGATATTCAATACTACCACCATGGTTTCTTTCTTACTCGACTAGTGTGAGTAGACCAAAATGCATGTCGTACTCTGTGTAGTTTTCTTAGTCCAATAGGAAGAAATTGATCGTGTCTCAGAGTCGGTGAGACGCGTCGCCTTGGCGCCTTTAAGAAGTCCACCAAACTTAGAGCGCTTTCATTTTATACCCAGGTTTTAAAAGCATCTGTTGGTTGGTTGTAGGTACTAAAGATTGAATTAAAAAAACGAGGGTGCTTTAGACCACACGACTGAAGTAAAACTTCTTTAATATACGAAACGTAACTGGCTATGAGAGAAAGAGAGAAAGAACAGTGCTTTCATACCCCCTCCATGGTAGTGTTAAACGTTTAACGCAACCTTGTTGAAAGTCGCATTAGAAGTATTACTTCAATATGTTGAAAACACCTCAGGGAATATATCTTATTTATTTCTAATAACTATTATGATGGTAGTAGTAGTAGAGTTCTTTGTGATGGTCTCGTCCGGGGCAGTACTACCACCATGCCTATTTCTGCCACCAAGTAGCTTGCTGTGTTCCGGTTTGAAGGGTGTGGGTGTTGGTGTACGGACGGAGTCGACGGACGCTGAGTAGTGTATCATAGGGCACGTTAACGAGCGTAACCAGCGAGGCAATGCTTTGTTACAGTAAATGGTAACCACTTAACATCAGGTGGGCCATCTGCTAGTTTCTTCAGCTAGTCACATTATAAAAAGCTATTGCTATCTCATACCAATAAGTAATGTCAAATAGTGACAGGGCTAGGGTAACTATAATATTGAAATTTTAATATTGTTCTTATTGTATCCCAGTTATTAATAAACTTGGCTTAACACAACACAGTGTAATTATTTCGAGGTTACGCTGAGTTTACCAGTAGTAGGGTATGTGTTTAAGTATGGCGATATATAGGGGGCACCTTGTTTAAACTGGGTGTGAGCAGCAAAACAAAACTAATCTTGATGAAAAATAGTTTTTTTTAAAGGTAATTTTCTTCTACCAAAAGTTAAAGTCGCTTGAAGCGCAGAATATAAATTATAACATGTACAGTCAGCTGCAATAGAATTTATACAATTCATAGCTTTCGAATTAACATCACAGAATTACAATAAACTTTTATAAATTACTCGTAATAAGCACAGAATTATATTGTATTACGACTTGAATCCACAAGCACGGTAGATATCCCCTCTGATCTATTAGTACTTGAGATTTTTGAGGATGTCTGAAGGCGGTAGTCAGAGGTACGTCCAAATATTACATAAGGTACATATCCACATTTTGCAGAAGTTGGTGTTCTATATGTGACGGATTGCAAGCCCATCGCCGCTGCAGAGTACTAACTGGTTTCATGATGTTTTCCTTCACCGTTTGAGAGTAAAATTTACACAACAATAAATAAAAAATCATGAAATCAGTTACTGAGTTCACTCATGAGTACCTATGTACCATTTATATATTTACTAGCGAAAGGCGCGCGACTTTGTCCGCGTGAAGCTATTTTCGTTAAGAGGGAGAATTTCGAGAATTTCTTTCTTAGTACACCTCTACGCACCAAGACAAATATACTCTAAAAATTTCAAGTCTCTACAACCAGTAGTTTAGGATGCGCATTATCTATATCCCAGTCAGTCAGGACAAAGATTCTTATAATTGCTATAGATAACACTGTGACATCATTTTCAAGGCTACGAATTGTATACATTCGAATGCAGCTGACTGTACTTACTCTTGAAGTGCCTGATAAACTAATTTTATCTCTTCAGTCAAGCGCCAGCATCACAAATTGGTAAACAATGGGAGAAATTGACAGCGAAGAAATGACATCATTAGTTTATCGCCATGGAAAGGGCATTGCAGCAAGAATACTAATTAAAAAAAAAGCTTTTAAACAGACGTTCTATTAAGACGTTATTAAAACATTCATTTAAGATAAACTTGTATATCTTCCAAGACTTTTTTATATAAATTCAAAGGGTAAAATACCTCTGTGTCATCATTACTCTGTACTGGTGGGGTAACCTGCGCGCATGTGTGCGAATCACACACACCAATGTTGGGCGCGCTGTCATATTGCTGAAAACGAAATAGATCGCAGACACGATACCGGCTTAAGTTCTAATTATTTATATTATTGACATATTTAATAGGCTAAGTGCGAGTCGGACTCGCGCACGCAGGGTTCCATACATTATTTATAATAAAAGCGGTGAAAAAATCACGTTTGTTGTACGAGAGCCTCCTTAAATATTTACTATGTTTTTTAGTATTTGTTGTTATAGCGGCAACAGAAGTACATCATCTGTGAAAATTTCAACTCTTTAACTATCAGGGTTAATGAGATACAGCCTGGTGACAGATGGACAGTCAGACAAACCATTTGGGTACGGAACCTTAAAAACAGTAGGAACCAAGCCGTAAGTTTCGGGTCTGCTCTTTAAGAGTCCCCGCAGACTACAAACTTTCTATCGGCCGATAGTTTGGTCGGCTTCTTAATCAGTATGAAGATGTATGCAGATGCGCACATTACAGTGATTCAGTATCGGCCGATAAAAAAGTTTGATGGGCTTCACGACTGCCTTCAAACAAACCATCGGCGAACTATCGGCCGACCGCTTGATTAGTATGGCGCTCTTCCCCGCCCGCACACTTGCCGATTGTTTGATCGGCCGACTCGGCCGATGGCTTCAGTTCACTCCGCGTCGGACGCGGGGAAGGTCGTGCGCAGTCTGTACGTTCATGATGGATTCCGCCTCGTCTCTGCTTGTCGAAACGTATATAGAAAATTTGATTCAAGAAATTGAAATAAGGCCAACACTCTATAAAAAAAACTTAAAAGAGTACTCTGATGTTAATCAAAAGAAAAAAAGTATGGGAGAAAAAAAAAATCCGGGAATTCTAGTAATTTAGAATGAATTGTGTAAAACTTCCCTTGCAATAATCTGTTACTGTAGATGGGATGTACCCAATACTCTCGATTCCTCTTCTTCATTCTTTTTCTCCTTTGTATCAAGTATAAAGCAATAATAATATTATTGGGCAACATTCCACGCGACTGATCTCTTCACCAACTCTAGTAAATTAATCAATCGGCCAAACCATTTGTTGGCTAGTCTGCGCACTCGCGACCAACCCAACTGTTTTGTTGGCACAGTGTGCGCACGAACAGGCCAATTCGACTAAACTATCGGCCGATAGAAAGTTTGTAGTCTGCGGGGACTCTTAAGCTTAGTCGCGTCACAAAAATCACATCCAATAAATCGTTTTCTTTTATTGCTTTTATTGTATATGATTTTTCTATGGAAAAATTATAAAAACCTACTACCTACCTACCCACTTATCACTATGTCAGATAAAACTCAGACCACTTCTTATAAACATTTTTTGCACTGCTTCATTAAAAGATTTATTACCTAGCCCCGTTTGCCATTTAATTTAACTAGGTAAGCCAGTGAGGTAGGTTTTAGTATGTAAAATATAAAGAAGTACATAGGTAGTAAGTATATCATATCTAAGTAATTAATAACTAATCTGGCAAGCTCAGTTAATAGTAGCCCTGCTTTCTGCGCTGTAGGTGGCGGGTTCGATTCCCACCGAAGAACAAACATTTGTGTGATAAACATAGATGTTTGTTTTGTGTCTGGGTGTTATATTGAATGCTAAGTAGGTATATAAAAAAAGATTATAAGTCTAACATTTATCTGGTTTCCAAAGTACAAGCTGTGCTTAGTTTGGGGGCTAGATGATGATGTGTAAAAATGTCCACTATAATATTTATTTATCATTCTGCAGAGAGCATGCCTGCGCTGTAAGTTGTGGGTTCGATCCCCACAAACATACAAACACTTGGTTAATATAGATATTTGTTTTATGTATGGGAATTATAATAGTATTCTTAGTATATATTTACAAAAAAATGTATATACGTATTATATCAGTCATCTGGTTCATAGTACAAACTTAGCTTATTTTGGGGCTTGATGATGCTGTGTAAAAAAAACTTCACTTATATTTATTTATTTAATCAATAATAAGCAATAAATCAGCGGCAAGTTTTTCCTGTTCCCATAAAAAATAACAAGGGTGGCTTTTTGGGGTGAAAATAATGAACCAGAAATCATGTTATGAAGTTTAGTAAAATGTCTATATTTTATTTATTTATTAAAGCGAAGGTATAATATGTACATAACAAGACTAGTAGCATTTGATAAAGAAAGTCGATATACTGGTCAAAGGGGAAAAAATTAATTATGTGTGTGACAACTTAGGTGACAACAGTCGCATCTCTTGACGTCCGATGTGGCACGGCGGGCAAATGTCCGCCTGTGACGCAGGAGGTTGCGGGTTCAATTCCCATCTTGGGATAAATGGTTGTACGATCTGCATATTGATGTATTAGTGTTGGTGTTCTGTATGTATGAAACGTATCGTATTCAGTTTATAAGTCATCTAGTACCCATAACACAAGCTCTGCTTTTTTTTTTGTCTTGCGGACAATTTTGCCAATGTCAAGTGGGTTCTTAGTCAAGTCGAGTCAGTAAAAAAAGTAAAGTCGGCTGTCATTGGTTTTGAAGAAAAAGATGGCGTTTTTGTTCAAAACCAAAGTGAAACATTTTCGTTCAAAACCTTTTCAAAACGCTGTTACATAGCTCCCTTCATATGTATAATATTAAGTTAATAGAATAAGTAGTAGTACTTCCTTATGCTAAGATATTTAGTTAATTAGGTAAACAGGATCTTTTCTTAATTATATCGTACACAACCCATTAGTCTTAGGGACCTTGTTTTTGTTTACATGTATTTTTCCACTGTTAACTTCCAACCCTTAATTTAATTATGTATAATTATCCCACGACTCTTTTAGTATTTAAAACCTTGTGTTTAGAAGAAACAGTTCAGTTCTATTTCGTAATTCTATCTCGACACATCTCTATATTATCACATTTTTATAAGTTTCAATTTAATAAAGTTATTTTCAAAGTGATCGTGCTATTTACTACGTAACAACGCTTAGCTTTTTTTTTTTGAGGTATCTGTCCGTCTTGCGGACAATTTTGCCAATGTCATGTGGGTTGAATAAATTTTTTTTAGTCAAGTCGAGTCGGTAAAAAAAGTAAAGTTAGCCGTCATCGGTTTTGAAGAAAAAGATCGTTCAAATCAGGATGCCTCATAACACACTTTCATTTCAATTGTTCACACTTGTAATGATGAGTTAAAATACCATCAAAATTACCCATCAGAACTTAAGATAACACTAGAAAAACAATTAAAATGAAAATACAATGTTGCTTCCAAAGATGACAGAAAACGAATCTCAACGCTTAGCTTGAGGCTCGATACTTTTTGGGGCTTTGTGTCAAATATGCGTCAGTATTTTTTTTTTACTGATCTGAGACAAGGGTAAAGTTTCGAATGATAGATACAATAAAATATGTGTATTTCAGCTTCTGTATATCTGTTATTTCTAAATTTTAAAAATAATTAAAATAATACCTAGCGCCTGTCCCAGGCTGCCAAAGGCAATGACCCCAGGCGGCGAGTCGAAAATCGTGAGGTCACTGACCAACCATTTAGTTGATCCCTGGGTGCGGGTTTTATCATCAATTTTTTTTAATTATAAAAAAATGAGTTTTCATTATACTATTATTTTTGAACAAAGTAAGCGGTACATATTGCGTGTGTGTTCATCATCATCAGCCATAATAAGTCCAAAGCTGGACATTTTGCCTTGGTACAAAGTATGAATCTGTTATTGGTAGTAAGTGTTGTTTATAAGTTTTAAGTGAATATCTCAAAGTGCTGTTGATTCTATGATAAATAAATAAAAAAAAAAGTAATCAATCTTTTTGCATACTTTACTGTCACTCTTTTTTTTCTTTGGCTATAAACCTTATTGTGTAGTTTACCTTTACATAACTGTCAATCTAAGCTGTCAGTCTTTTCGCTAAACTGATACAGTTTTTCTGTCAAATCAAATCCATTCGTAAATAAAAATAATTATTGTTTTTTAGCATTTTTTCATTGTAGTTTTGTTAAAGTGTACAATCATGACAAGCAAAGCTAACCTTCCCAACAGGCGTGCTCTGCCGAAGCTTATGGCATGTATGACGAAGAATAGCTTGGAGAATTTGAGGAATAAAGCCTTGTTCAGCTTAGATGTACTGGATGCAAAGGGAATCAGACGGTAAGGTGTTACCTGGGGATTGTATTATCTGGGTCAAAGAAACGAAAAAAGAAAGGACTTCATGACTTTAATCCCTCGGTATATATGCCTTGAGATTTCAGGTTTTGTCATTTAGTTACTTGGTTTTGAGGATCATTGAGGATAGGGGTAATCAGAGGTACGTTCAAATAACATTTAGCACATACCCATATTTTGCAGTTAGTAGTTTTCTTATTAACTTTGATTACTTTGATTCAATCTAGCTTCTAAACCATGAGATTTTCGTGACGAACTTAATTTAATATATTCTGCAAATTATAAATATTAATAAAACTTGACATTGTCATATAATTATTATAGATATTATTTATTTGCCATGAGTGATGCAATACTAATATGAATAAAGCGCACCATACACACGGGGACGGTTGCGGGACGGGCGCGAGCCGGGCACGGGTCAGACGCGGGTCTTGCGCGGTTGTTTTTTGATACGACTCGCTGATAAATCAAGAATATGGGACACCTGTAGGTCTACCATGAGTTTTTACAATCTACAGTCGCTAGCGACTGTAGATAAAAAAATGTATGAAGATTTGTACAGCGCCTCTAGCGGATAGTTGGGTACTAAAATGCGCAGCATGAGTCACGTAGTTAACTATTCTACGTCACAGTGTAGTAAACTATACTACAACGACTGTAGATTGGGCTTAATTTGCTTAGAAATTGGTACCATGAGCTACTAATTTGACAGATGCCATAGTAACGTACTATTACTACTGTAGTTACGGCACTCACCGATGTTTTGCTTCGTGAAAAGACTATAGTTTCTGATAGATTTTGTGATTTTTCAATTTAAAATGCTTAATAAAGCACGTTTTGTCTTGGAATTATTCTGCCGAAATAGAAGATAAACGACGCGAACAAAGAAAGTTTCAAAGTGAGATGCGTGTTCTTCCACTTCAAACTATTAGTGATACCAAATTTGTGAAATTTTATAGACTAAATAAAGAAGCTTTTGAGAAATTGTGTGATTTATTGCGGCAACATACGGATAAATAATCAACACAGAGAGTCTCATTAGAATCAAAGTCGTTTGTTTTATTTAGATCAAAATGGTTTTGCAGCTCATTGAAACAACTAAGTAGGTACCTACTTAATTAAGTATGTTTTGTAGGTGTTATGTGCTCTATTATTATATGCTTACGGTGATTATCAACGTGTTGTTGGAGAGGCAAACCATTTTTCTCAAGAAGCGATGAGTTCATATATTGAAGAAGTAACTGCAGCCCTACCCCAGCCAACTGTTGTGAACATGTTTATTAAGTTTCCAGCATTTTAAAGTTTATAAACACTACGCACGCGTGCATCCCACCGTCGTCCTCGGTCGTGTAGTTTGACTAACTTGTAGCTAAAGTAAACAAAATGCGAGAGCTAAATGTAATTGGAACCGTTGTAACACGAATAAATTTGGGCTTCATTAGATTGAATCGAAATGAGTAAGTCAGGCGACTCTCCACATTTGTCAGATAATAGTACTTTGTTATTTTATCTTCTGTCTCTATCATCGTGCATTACTTAAAAAGAGATGAAAATATGCAATGCGAAGTGAGCATCGTTTGTAATGATGCCAACCTAACAACGCTAATCTACATAGGGTGTAGTTGTAACTATATCATAAGTGTCAAGCACCAACACTACTCATGGTACCGCTCTTTATGCTATCTATACAATCTGCGTATTTACGTAACTACGGTAGTAGCGTCAGGTGTTTTTTCTGTGAAAACTCATGGTAGACGTACTGGTGTTTAGCAGTTACCGTCTGCTATAGCAAAGTTTTAGCTTACAGGTATTAATCCTCATGTGTCTGTAATTTCACCTACACGTATCAAACCAGAACACACCAAGCAGATTGGCGGCAAAAATTTGCATGGTGGTACTACTTCCCTGGACGAGCTTGTGAAGGCTCTACTACTACTGTTCCGCGGCTAATTCGTTAGATTGATATGGACTACACCCGACTCGCGCCCGCACCGTGCACGCGTTTGTTTTATCGTTTTCATCAATTCAACGGAATACACACGCACCTAACTCGCGCCCGATCCGCAACCATTCTGTAGTGCGCTTAACAGCTACCTAATTTAATTTTATAATATCATTGTCAGGCTATAATTTTTAATAGATTACCGCAGTAAATACATCAGTATGTTTTGAACTTATGGCGGATCCCGGATTGCAAAAAAAAACAACATTTTGATATATAACTAATAAAAGGTTGTTACTTTTTTCAAGTATACAAATGGTTGATAACTATATTTTACAATTCCTATGCACGATGTAGTAGGTAAAGATCTACGCGCGTCATCTTAAATTTATAGCATAGAATAAACTCGACCGAAAAAACTGCGTTTGTCCTGTTTCATAAATTTTAACAACAGATGTTTTTTAGTATTTGTTGTTATAGCGGCAACAGAAATACATATCATCGATGAAAATTTCAACTCTCTAACTATCACCGTTCATTAGATACAACCTGGTGACAGACGGATAGACTGACAGACAGCGGAGTCATAGTAATAGGGTCCCGTTTTACCCTTTGAGTACGGAACCCTAAAAAAGGACCCTAAAGTAACGCACCAGAAAAATGGTCACTTAGATCTGGTGTATTGACGACTGATGTGGCGCTGCGGGCGACTGTCCGCCTGCGACGCAGAAGGTTGCGGGTTCGATTCCCGCCTTGGGATAAATATTTGTACGATCTGCAAATATTTATTGTGGGTGTTCTGGGTATTTTTTATGCATAATTAAAAATGTGTATGTATGTAATGTATTGTATTAAGTATATCATTCATCTAGTACCCATAACACAAGCTCTGCTTAGCATGGGGCTAGATGATGCTGTGTGGATTGTCCAGCATTATTATTATTATTAAACTGACACTACGTTAACCAATTCGCCTGCCAAGCAAGGTGACAGCCAACTCCTCCATATTTTGAGGTATCAAGCAGTGGTCCTATTAAAGCTGAAAACGGTGATTCTAATAAATTGTATAAAATGAGGCTTTTAATGTTTTGCATATTTATAAACTAGTATGTTTTTCTCTCTTACAGGCGCAAGTTACCTCTACACGAATGCCTTATTCTGGAGCTGAGAGAATCTGGGTTCACTGAATCTTCTGACTACCTCCAAGACCTAATTTACGATAATATCCAGCTGGTGGCTGAAGATGAGATAGGAATCGTTGTAGATTTGAGGAAAAGATTTGACTATTTGGAACACATTTGTGTTGGATTGCAAAGAGCTGAGAGAGAAAGAGATAAAGGTATAGTTCAAACGTTTGTTTTTTATTTAGTTTCAGAGCTCAAATCAAATATTTTAAAAATAAATATTATGAAGAAAGTATTCTAGCATCGGCGATCAACACACAAAAACACGCAACAAAAATTCATTTTATAATATTAGCTACGTAATTATTTGGTTTAGTTTAGTGTTAGTCGGTTTTATGTTGCATGATACATAAGAAAAATTTAAATCTATTATTGACTAATGATATAATAATAATAATGCTGGACAGTCCACACAGCATCATCTAGCCCCAAGCTAAGCAGAGCTTGTGTTATGGGTACTAGATGACTGATATGTACGTATGAAACATTTTGTATTCTCTATGAACTGTGGATTTTGTTAATTATAAAAGAAAACCAAGAGATGAGGCTGCGGGTTCGATTCCCGACTTGAGATAAATGTTTGTACGATCTGCAAATATTTATTTCGGGCGTTATGGCATATAAAAAACATCAATTTCTATGCATAATAAAAAAATATCTATATAATCTAGTACCCATAACACAAGCTTTGTTTAGCTTAGGGCCAGATGATGCTGTGTAGATTGTCACGCATTATTATTATTATTATTATTTAGCACGTGAGAGGAAATAGAACTGGATTTCAATTACAATTTTTTTTTATTGCACAAACAATGCTATGTGATGGAAAAAACATTCCTTGAAGAGCTCGTTACTTGATTCAGGGTTATAATAGAACTAATACCGGTGCGGTGGTGTCGTTAAGTTATAAAATATTTCATCATAAATAAATAAATAAATAAATAATGCTGGACAATTCACACAGCAAAAAAAATCATCTTTCTGCATAGTTCAGAAAGTTTTATAAATAAATCTCAGTTTTAATCCTTGAGGTACTTATTTATTTCTTATCTTATTTATTTACGCCTAAAGTACAGTCAGCTGCAAGAATGTATACAATTCAGAACTTACAGAATGGTTTTACAGCGTTAAAATTAATATTTACAAGGCATAAACTCAAAAAATAAGTTAACTTATCAGCTAATTTCACGATTTTTGAGTGTTTACTGTTTAAGAGATTACTATAAGGTTTTGATACCTTTTGAAAGTTATGAATTGTATACATTCTAGTGTAGCTGACTGTACTAGCTATGCTTAATTTGGGGTTATTTATTTATTTATCCGATGTGTCGGTAATGTGTGTAGGTAAATGGTAGTTTTTGTTTTTTTTTACGTCGACTAACTTTTTATGTTGACTGTACCTACTATAGCGTCATCAATTAGTAGATCACTCTTAATGACGTCGCTGTCGAAATATCACAAGAAATATTTCATAAATCCTGATTGATGATTAAAATGGCGTCCTTTTAATCCGGTTTAACTCATATTAATACCACGGATAAATTTTACGAGCAAATCTTGAGGATTCTATGTATATATTTTTAAGAGCAAAAACCTCCAAAATTAAATTATAACAAAATGGTAAAAGCTTTTTTCCAGTTTTACTGACTTAAAGGTAATCTTCCTTGGGTGTTCGACCAATGATACCCCTAGATATAGGATCGGCGCCAAAAAATCCAAGCGAGCTTTTATTTTGTTTTGACAATTAGTGACATTATTTACTAAGTGACATGGTTGTAATTAGGTTGAACTTAAAACTGTTTATCGTATGTGACGTGTCATCTAGGGGTATCATTGTTTCTACACGAGTAGCCTGTGGGTGAACTATACTCAAAAACAGTACAGCGCCCTTCACGTTCAATATAATAATGCCTTCAGGGTTTTGGTGGGACTGCCTCGTTTCTGCAACGCATCCGGGGTATTTGCAGAAGTCCATGTAGACTGCTACCAATAAAGTAGTAGGTACTATAGTATCACTCCATTTTTACCGGATTAGTAGCCTATTCTAGCCGATAGACTAAACTACTCCGCTGTACTAACCGTAAAAAAACCAGGTTTTTTTGTTTCTCGCTCGTTATTTACGGGCCCGATTTAGATGAAACTCAGAATAAATACAGTTTGTTACCTCTTCTTTTTGGTCGTAATACTCTTGAAAGAGTGGTCGTGGTCGTCATCTCCGGACGTGGCTCGCGCTACAATCCTCCGCCTCTCGCACCACTGCTCTTCTGGCACATTTGTGCACTTGCAACGCGCCTAATTGTTAAAGTGCAAAGTTAAAAACAAAATGACTTCCACCGCGCGTCAAAACCGCGTTTGGTTTCTAATGAAAGTGAAATTTTCAGAAAACACAAAGAAAGAATGCCTTGAACTTCTCAAACTGGCTTTGCACTACGCTGAGAAAGGAAAAGGAATACTTTGGTTGGCTGAGAAGTTCTTCCTGGCGTCCATAGCAGTCTCAAGCCAGTACCTCATTGACGGAGGTCGCCAGAAAGGTTGCTGTAAATACCACTACGCGAGGTTTCTGTTGGACAAATGTAAGTTTTTATAGCTTAAATAGCGAAACCCTAAGCTTTTAAGTAGAAAGATTTTTGTTAGAGACATAAAATATAATAGTGATTTATACTATTATAATAAATTAATTACTATTATAATGGAATTATTTAGGAATGACTGGCAGCACAGGCATGTAGGTGGCAACACCGAATTGTCTGTCTATCTGTCTGCCATCTTTAGCTAAAATTACAAGTCAACTCGTCGCTTCTCTGTTAAATAAAAAATAATTTTTCACTTCTCTTGCTCAAAAAGGCCGTCATTGTAGCATACCAGAGCGGGGATAAAATAGCATTTCATCCTCCAGGGGAAAAAGTTTTTTTTTTAATTTTTGAGTGTCAAATGCCAATGAGCCTACAAAAACGAAAAAGTTTTTAGTCATAAGTAGAATAATCATGAATAAAGACTCGACTTATTACTGTTTCCTAAAAAAAGAACTTCATTTTAATTTTGAAAATGGAACTAAAATAGGCGATCTCTGGTAGAATGCATGCAATGTGTTGCGGCTACAGAAGAAACAAAAAAAGACATTGGCGCGAAATCTTTATAATGTTTTATTTCATATTGTATTGGATTGTTTTATTTTCTCGCAATCGTAGTGAAAATGGTATGCTACAATGACGGCCTTTTTGAGCAAGAGAAGTAAAAAGTATAGTGTAACACACGAAGCTAAAACCCATTAAAACTCTGTTTCTATTTACTCCCTCGCTGAAGCTTGTGAGTAAAACTACCTCGTATGTAATGGGTCATTTTAGCTCCTTGTATAACAATCCTTACTAATATTATAAATGCGAAAGTAACTCTGTCTGTCTGTCTGTCTAATGGTTTAAGCGGGAAAGCGTAACAGACAGACAGACAGACAGAGTTACTTTCGCATTTATAATATTAGTAAGGATAGTAAGGATTAATATATTTATTTAGAACTAAGGTACAACGTGTATAATAGTGGTAATAGTGGTATACTCGTATAATGTAACGATACTGACTGCATATATATAAAACTATGCCGCAGCCAGTGAAGCCCTTCTCTTGACATTTGATTTCCAATTTTTAATTCCCAATTTAAATGAATAATTCAATTCGTAATGTTACTAGTTCCAGGAACTGATCCCGAGGAGCCTTTTGAAATACTGACCGAAGTTAGGGACAGTGCTATTGGAAAGGTAACTCTATTGATCGATCTTAATGTTCGTTTTAAGTTATTCATATCGTATTATATACATTTATACGAATCGCAAATGTTTCTATCACACCAAATGTTTTTAATTGATTAATTATTCAGTAATAATAAAATTAAAGGTAATTTAAACGCAAATAAGCTATTTATACGCAAATAAATTGGCATAAATACACTACACTACCTATCATGTTTTTCTATTTTATTTAACGGGAGAAGTACTTATTAAACTGTAACATTTGGAATAATTATTGGAATAACCTGTAGGTAGGTACCTCAATCATATCAAAAGTTATAATATTTTTATGGACGAGTTTTAAATTGCTGTCAAGTTATTATAATTTGATAAAAGACTATAAAGTGATAATTAACAAAGCGGAGCCGGAATAGACCTATAATCTATATCAATTATAAGAATCTTTGTCCTGACTGATTGACTGACTGAGTGACTGACATATAAACTACGCACAGCAAACCACTGCACTGGTCGTAGAGACTTAAAATTTTCAGGATATATCCGTCGTGATACGTGTGAGGTGAGTGTGAAAGAAATTCCTGAAATTTATAATAATAATAAAAATAATAATGCTGGACAATCCACACAGCATCATCAAGCTCTAAGCAGAGCTTGCATTATGGGTACCAGATGACTGCAGATATTCTTAATACAATACATCACACATTACAATTCAACCCTATACTCAATACTCAATACATTTATTGCTTTCACATGGTTTAGGTTGGATACAAACATTGTTCTTATGAGTAAGTAGGTATTACATATGGACCCTGAATAGGGTATAGCAACATGGAGCCAGGCTGAGGTTATAAAGTAGGTTGGTAGTATACATGTAGGTAATATTTTAGAATAGTAGGATTCGTGATTTTGCGTGACATTCCAGTTAGGCTATTTTTTTAATATACATGAGTTTAATTTATTTGAATATAAAAATTTATTGACGCTGGCTCATCTCACAAAAACTCGAGAACAACAGAACCGATTTGCTTAATTTTTGTTTTGAAATATTATAGAGGTTCAAAAAAGGTTTAAAAGGTGAGAGAATATAAAGAAGACTACTTTTATTTGTAGTTCGAAGTTCGCCCCAAAAATAACTCCACGCGGACGAAGTCGCACGCGTTTCACTAGTGCCACAAAAATAATAGGCCACAGGTAGCTTAGCTATCTATAAAAAATATGAATAGGCTATAATTTTTTTTTATATTGACGATTGTGGCGCGTCAGGCGAATAGCCGCCTGCGACGCAGGAGGTTGCGATTCCCTTGAGATAAATGTTTGTACGATCCACAAATATTTATTCCGGGTGTTCTGGGTATTTTTTATGTAAGTATAATACAAAATGTATATTGATGTAATGTATTGTATTAAGTGTATCAGTCATCTAGTACCCATAACACAAGTTCTGCTTATTAGCTTGGGGCCAAATGTTTATCGTCGTTGGAGATCGAATACACCACCGACCGACTTACCAATTTTTAATTTTTTACCAAAATAACAAGTATAAAAATTGAAATTCACGTGGTAAATTTTAAGTTAAAATTTCCGATTGTATTCACCTCAGTTTTACTGCTACTTACAATGTCAGTTGACCTAAAATTTATATTCACGCGACATTTGACCTAAAAACATTCAACGGACTTGCAAATTGTAAGTAGAATATCAAACTAAGTAATAGCAACATTGACGTCACTATCGACAGCCGTCACAGCTCAGTTCGTAGCAGTCCTGTCTTATGCACTGTAGGTGGTGGGTTCGATGCCCACCGAGAACAAATTGTGTGATGTCAGTAGATGTTTGTTTTGTGTCTGAGTATTATATGTATTCTAAGTATGTATTTACAAAAAAAGTATATATAAGTATTCTATCAACTTTCTGGTTCCCACAGTACAAGCTTTGCTTAGTTTGGGGTTAAAAGACGTTGTTTGAACATTTGTAAATATTATTATTATTATCTACCAAACCAAAAAGGTGGGTTTGAGTTTCAATCATGCATGATAAAGAAGGGAAAGAAACCAACTATTAATAAAAAAAAAAACAGAAAAACTTACACAATAATTTTATTTGATTAATATTTACCGACGGCCGATGTGGCGCGGCGGGCCGCATCGGTAAAATACTAACATTTCTGAAAGAAGCTTTTTGAACATTAACTTCAAAAAGCTTCTTTCTAGGGTAGTCCCTACAAAAAAAAGCTAAAAGGGTTAGTACCCTTTTTTACCTTGCCTGTATTGTAATTTCAAGATGAAATATAAATATATTGAATTGAAGTAAAAAGTTTTCCAGGACTGGCCGTTGTATGAGCCAGAGGATGACGAAGAAGTGCCTCCAGACACAGTATTCGGATCCACAGCTATACAACTCCACAGGGTACTGCTCAGTAAAGCGAGGGCCATCAGGAAGACGGATACTGGGAAGTCGGAGCGACTATCCCGACTGGCGGAGAGACGAGCTAAAGATGGTAATATAACATAACTAAAGCACCAGTCGGTTCTTTCTGCTCTGCTTATTGCCACTATTTTTTATACGACTTGCTGATAGAACAAGCAGATGATCCACCTGACGTGAAGTGGTTACCATTCTACTAATATTATAAACGCGAAAGTTTGTAAGTATGTTTGCTACTCTTTTACGCTCTAACCAGTGGACCGATTTGGATGAAATTTGGAGAAATTATAGATTGCAACCTGGATTAACATATAGGTTACTTTTTGTCCTGCGTTTTTTTTAGTTTTTTTAAGCTGCGAGCGGCCGCTAGTCATCTATAGTAAATAATTGCCACGCAGGTAATGTTCCTTAGTAACATGCTTTACGATACATCAATTCGATGCATTACTCTGCTTCCATCTACCTGAGGTGTACAGGTGTTAAGTCTCATGTGCCTGTAATTTTACTGGCACCCAAGCCTTTCAAACTGGAAGACAGAAGCTGCTTGGCGGCAGAAATAAGCTATAACTTAAGATGCTTAGCCCAGAGCTCGGTGACCTTGGTTCTTCGTTAAATTTTATTACATTAGTCTAGTGGGAGTGAGCCAGGCTTTTAATCCTAAGGTCATGGTTCAAATCCGGTCGTGCACCAATGGGTTTTTCTACAGAAAAAAAATGTAGAGAGAGAGAGAGAGAGAGACTTTAAGAGTTTTTATCTTAGTGTGTAGGGTGTCTAAAAAGTGCTTGAAACTCAACCCTTAAGAAATGAGCAGTAAAATTTCTATAAAATAGTTTCACGTGAGTAAATTCATACGATTCTAATAGCATGTGATAAGTTCGAAAACCATCAGCGTAGTTGATACATAAACCGGCAGCAGGAGTCTACCTACCTAGTAGTATGTATGTTACCAGTAATCTATTATTTTCCAGCAAATGAAACAGCGAAGATAGCAGAAGCTATCATTGAAATCGGCATTTGTCAGCTGATGATGAACAACCTAAACAACGCACAGAAAACCTTCGACAGGGCGTTGAAGATTCACACTGAAAGTTACAACGTGGATGGGCTGTGCGAGACCAAGATGCATATGGCTGCTGTCATGCAAAGGTGAACTCTAGAAAGAAAAATGAAATAGCATCAGGACTGTAATTCCCAAGTACGGTAGATATTCCATATACATCCAGATAGTACACTCAGTAGATACCCACAGTTTGCACTCGTTAATCCTACTAATATAATAAACGCGAAAGTTTGTAAGTATGGATGGATGGATGGATGTTTGTTACTCTTTCACGCTCTAACCAGTGAACCGATTTGGATAAAATTTGGAATAGATATAGACTGTAACCTGGATTAACATATAGGCTAATTTTTATCCCGAAAAACTAACGGAAACGGGAAAAAACTGCTACGCGGGCGAAGCTGCGAGCGGCTGCTAGTATTCCATACGTGATAGGTTGCAAGCACATCGTCGCTGCTAGAATATTAACAGGTTTCCACACGATATTTTCCACTGTTTGAGAGCATTGGTATTGCGCACTCAATTTTCAAACGGAAACATTTATTGGTTCACGACCGAATTCGAACCCACGGCCTTAGGATCAGAAGGCTACACTCCCACTAGACCACCGGTGCTCTTCTATGAGGTGGTATTCAGCACTCGACCGAAACTGATGCTAAAACTTCTAGTTATTTTTGAGGGTGTACCAGTGGTAGGTAGTCACCAGGCTTGGCAAGCGCTATCCTCACTGATAAGTGGTCCTAATTCACAGGAAAGATATGGTTGAGCTGACTAAGTCACAGGTTTCCTCACGGTGTTTTTCTTTACCATTTAAAAGCATAGTAATAAAACTCCAACTCAATACAGTAGGAAAATGCAATCCTAGTGATGGCATTAAGTTGTTAATTACAATTTGGAAATTTGCACAGGAATTTGACAGATTGCAAGCACATAACTGCTGCTAGAATACTAACTTACGATGTTTTCCTTCACCGTTTAAGAGCACTGACATTGCATACATTTTTGTACCTATATCAAATTCACCATATCAAATTCATCAGATTTGAATCACAGGGTGCTAAAAAATTCATGTAGACTGCTAAAAATAAATTATTCTTAATTAATGTAAAAATGGTCACGGTGCTATTGTTTTTTATTATAATTAAATCCGATACATAAAACATTATGTACAATTAAATTAACGCAATTACCTTACACCTAAAAACTTGCATTATTCATTATAATTAATAAAATGTTCACGAAGTATTACTAGCTACAATTTACATGCGTATTAGTTTAACATATCATTATGTGCTGTGGTGGTCTCAAAGTCAAAGTCCAAGAAAAAGCATTTATTCAGTAATATCCGCAGGAATCATCTTGAAACGTCATAAATCTAGGTAAATCTAAGCAACAGTATGATAGTTTATCTCAGTAAATAAGACACTTAAATCAACATTTTTTATCCGACATGGTGATGGAAGAAGCATATGGAACATCTGATGTTAAGTGGTTACCATTACATGACAAAGCATCACCTCGCAAGGGCTTTGCTCTGCGTTCATCAACCAGAGCACAGAAGGCTGCTTAGCGGCAGAAATAGGCATAGTGATAGTACTTCCTCGGGCAACCCGTTCAACAAGAGCTCTACTATTACTAAGATTAGACCAATATTGAGAGGAATTATAAGCATCCATTTTATATGACAGATAAGAGAACACTTCCAATCATCCATTCAATCCATTGCATGTTGCTACATCTCTCAGATCGTCGCTACCCTTTCCAAAACGCAGTCTCCACTCAAGTATACGTTTTCTCCAACGACGAATTTACAAATAGAAAAACTTTATAAAACACTATATGAAGCCCAGAGTAAAAAAATATTCCACTACCGTGGGTGGAATATTATAACAATCAAAAGGTCCCCGAATAAACATATTCATAGTTGAATTTGGTATCAAACACATAATATTCTAATAATACAAAAATAGAAAGGTCATAATCCTCATGTGATATAATGAACTCCATTTAAGAGTTTTACAGGAAGTTCTAGAACTGTTTTAGCTAACATTAGGCTATCGGACGATATTCTCGGCATATTTTATTTGTTGAATTAAGGCTATCGCCCTATTTTTTAATGATAATACCACGGCCAAAAACGTTAAATTCTGCGCTAAAGGAAATCTACACGTAATAACACATTGAACGTCAAGAATTAACGTCCCGTTTAAATGTCAAAACCGTTTGAGCCCGAGTTAGTAAGTCTTTGTGGACGAAATCTCAGGCCTTGTCCAGAAAGACGCGAATTTGTCGCTAAAATTGCACGATGCATGTGAACTCTGTATAATATACAGTAGCGTGGTATCGGTACAGAGAGCCATTGAGCGTGCCATGGCCAGCATCATGCATAAGCTTATAAACACGGCCTATAAAGACCGTTATCCCAACATCGAAATTCGAAATCAACCAAAGGTTAAAGACGTTAGGAATCATATAACGGAACTATAATTGAGCTAGGCAAAACAGCTAGGCCTGGTAAGGCGAGGTGATGGAGTAAGGCACTAAGTGGCGTCCAAAAACTGGAGAAAGAAACGTAGTAGTAGTAGTAAAGAAGTAAACGTAGTAAAGAAGCCAAAAGTGCCGTTATCACGGCAAAAAACCGACCAAACATAACAACGAACAGAGACCTTACACAGAACGACCGGAACAACTTTATAAGGCGTTTCTGTTCGTTTGGTACGTTTGGTCGGTTTTTTGCCTTCATACAAACAAAATCACCGTAATAACGGCACTTTTAGCTTTTCATTTTTCTCAGTGTATAAAAAAAATCATACATATTTTTCGTTACTTTTTGCAATGACAGTACCTATTTCGTAACCTTTGGTTGGCTATGCCCGGTTTTTGTTGTACTTAAATTTCAAGGTTCAGATAGGTACACCGAGTTAATGTAATGACGCACGTAGATTAACTGACTGTTTCTTTACGTCGTATACAGCAGGATGGAATATTACTACTTACTTCCAAAAACCTTACTATTTTACCTTTAAGCCATTATTAAAATAGAACCTACTTAGATGGCTTACACAATGGAGCTGCGTAAGTTTTCAAAAGTGTTTGTTGTTTCATAATTTTTTGCATGTCTTTAATATTTTTGCTTGAACATTTTTATTTTACATGATTTCCTGATGGAACAAGCAGGTGGCCCACCTGGGGTTGAGTGGTTACCCGTAACCTCACGCGCAGCCACACCCTTCAAACTGGAACGCAGCAAGCTGCTTGGCAGAACCGTACTTTTTTTACAGATGATGTATTTCTGTAGCCGCTATAACAACAAATACTTAAAAACAGAATAAATTAAATATTAATGGGAACTCTCATACAACAACCGTGATTTTTTTGCCGTTTTTACTATAGATAATGGTACGGAACCCTTCGTGCACGAGTCCGACTCGCACTTGTCTGGTTTGTTATTATAGATAATGGTACGAAACCCTTTGTGCGCGAGTCTGACTCGCACTTGGCCAGTTTTTTGCAACATATTTTCGTTAGTAAACAAACTTAATTAGTTGAACTTTCGCACTTTAAACTTTACTATTCAACCAGAAGCTATTACCTATCAATCAAAAGCTATTTGTGTCTTTGGTTATTTACTATTGCAATCTGCTGTTTGACTGGTCTTACAGCTCAGTTAGTCTGCTTCTGTGCTGTATTTGTGTAATAAACATAGATGTTTGTGACAAATGTAATATTTTGACGTTCCTCTGACTACTCCCATTTTAGGCATCCTCAAAGAACCTTGAGTCAGTACTTCTCGGTACTACAAGATTTGTGGGGATAACTACCATGCCTGAGGATTAAAGCCATGAAGTTATTTATTTATTTTCTAATTTCAAAACATTTCGTTTTGCTAATGATAAATCTATTCTATCTAATCTATAAGACGACCGATGTGGCGCGGCGGGCGATTGTCCGCCTGTGACGCACGAGGTTGCGGGTTCGATTCCCGCCTCGGGATAAATGTTTGTACGATCTGCAAATATTTATTCCGGGTGTTCTGGGTGTTTTCTATGTATAATAAAAATATCTATATATGTAATGTATTGTATTAAGTATATCAGTCATCTAGTACCCATAACACAAGCTCTGCTTAGCTTGGGGCTAGATGATGCTGTGTGAATTGTCCAGAATTATTATTATTATATTATTTATTCATTTAGATTGGGTGACCACGAGTCAGCGGCTAGATTGTTGACTGAGATGGGTTCTTTGGCCATGGATCATGGTCTTCTGAGGCAGTTGGGCCGTGCCTTACACCTTCTTGGTGAACTGCACTTGAGGAGAGAGAGACCAGAGCTTGGCACTCAGCATTTATCCGAAGCCTTTGCTTGCTTCATGGGATTTGGCTTCCAAAGGGTTTGTTTAAAGATATTGAAGTACCTCACTGCTCACAGGGCCAAACACAAACAAATTTGACATTTGTAACTTAAATGTCAACAAATACGCTCGCACCACAAATGTCAATTATTCGTGTTAAGACCTTACAGGCATACTTTACATCGATGATGGTGAAGAATAGGGAAAATAAAAAAAAAACGTCGTACCAAGATAGGCAGTATACGCACGCACTATCTTGGTCAGCGGAAAGCCCGAAGGAGCCACCTATAAGCCAGGAAGGCAACCACGGCTGAGCCCCGCGACCCAGGGAACGTAGTCTCTGCGAGTTGATGCTAGGGCGATGGGTTACACACTCGAGGCCCTTACCTGCAGTTCCCAAGAAGAAGAGAGCTGTAGATGACCGGATTGATTGACAGGCATACTTATAAACACACGTAAAACAGCAGTTTTGGCATTACTTAGCTAAGTAGTGAATAGCATATTAAGCAATGCTTGAATATTTCTTACTTATAAAACACGTTTAGGCATTACTTAACTCTCCTTGTCTAAAAAAATAACCATCAGTAGGTGGATTCTGAGTTTTTTACGTTTTCCGGATAACGGATTTCGGTTTGCGAGCTTGAACTTTTTGTACGGAGATTTGATAAGCGCCCCTAGCAGCCTATGGGGGTACTAGCGTATCTTCATACAAAAAGTTAGAGCTTGCAACCAAAATCCGATATCCGTAAAACGAAAAAATACAGAATCCGTCTGCAGTTTGTCAAAAAAGAAAAATAATTGACACTGACGTTACAAATTTATGACAATCATAAATATCATCCATAGTATTTGTATGGAAATGACGTTGACAAATGACACTTTAAGCTTATTGCCTATTTTTCAGTCTTTCTCACAAACAGTCAAGCCGGAATCGGACAAAGATATTGAAGTGATCTACAAATCCAAAAAGATTGAAATATTTGAAGAAGAAGCAGAGCAGTCCAGACTCATGATGGCTGTATCAGCAGGTAGGCGTTAAGCAATCCATCTATATCATCAGCAATTTTTCTATCTGTTTTTTTTACCGTTTGAGAGCACTGGAATTGCGCACAAACAGTTTTCGAGCAGAAAAACCTATTGGGCACGACCGATTTCGAACCCACTACGTTAAGATTAGAAAGCAGGGTCGCTCCCACTAAACTAACAGTTCACAAAAGACTAAGTATATTATTGATGTAAGATTGTATGTAAGAGGATATTACGTTGTAGGCCAAGAGCTGATGGCATCTTACTTCAACCTGGTGAGGGAAGCGAATATCTGCGCCGTAGCTCAATTGAAGACTATTGAATGGAAACTGTCTCGCGCTGGGTGGTGGGTGAAACGGCAACACCATGAGTATCTACCCTGCCTTTGTCCGGTTCACAAGCGAACACCACTTGACGCGTTAAGGTGAAACTTTTCACCAATATTTTCCATGCCAACATTATAACGTAACTTGAATCTCAGACAATTATCATTCGCTCCAAAGCGATTCAGTTTTTATTCATACAATTTATTTAAATGGCTATGGCGGTAGTAGTCTCGATTTAGAATAGGACCCCTCCACCACGCGGATGTCATATGAGATGACTAAAGGAACGCATTGTGAGGTGGGCAGCAGTGTCTCCTAAGAATCAACACAAAAACTGCAGTCACTAATCCGCCTGCCAAGTGCGGTGATAATGGCAAACTCTCTCAGACTTAGGAGACGTCTATTTCCAGCAGTAGACTCACTAAAGCCGATAGTGATGATGACTATTCATAATCATTGCTCAAGGGACATTGCAATAGCCAATTGTCATGAATCTGTTTATCCCATCTTGGACTATTTTATTAGCGATAGCGTTAGTAAAATGTAACTTTATCTACAGCCTCGGTTTAAATATTGATGCTAGAAAATATTTGGTTTTAGAAAACTATGGGAGCATAAGGCTGAAATGGAAAGCATGTCGATGGATTTCTCTCAAGGCGAAGGCGTTCTGGCTAGGATCGATACTACGCCTGATATAAGAAAACTTAGAAGCAGTTTCCATCATCAGTGATAACCAACGATAATCGGATCCTCACTAGTTCTACTGGGAATTTGTTAATTGGAACTAATAAGAATATTGTTTCATACTTGTTCCATTCGGTTGGACATAGGACAATCGGCATCAATGGGTGTGTATATTTATTATTATAATATTAATAATACCGATTTAAAATGACTTTTTTTTCATATAACTGATACTTAGTTTAACATAAGAACATAAAGTTGCTATAGAAAACGTGTCGATGGATGTCCTGGGTAGGGTCAATACTACGCCTGATATAAGAAAACTTAGAAGCAGCTTCCATCATCAGTGATAACCAACGATATTCGAATCCTCACAAATTTTACTGGAACTTTGTTCAGTGGAACTATTAGGATTTTTTTTCACACTAGTTCCATTCCATGGAACTAGGGAGCCTAAAGAAGGCCACTACTGGGCATAGGCTGTGTGTTTATTTATTATATTATGATAAAAAGGATTTACAATGTTTTTTTTTCAAAATATTTTATCCTTAGTTTAGTTTACAAGACAAGAATTCTTGAGACAAACATTCCTAAATAGTTATTTTTTACTAAAATAATTCAAATATAGATAAATCTTTTAATTTCAATATTTTAAAAAATACCATAAATTATCTTTTTAATAATTATCTTTCGAAGCGTGTTATAATAGCTAATAAATAATATAATAATAACTTTTTATCTAATTAATGATAAATATAAGCATCAAAAAACATTTAATATAAGGTGTAAAAAATACTTTCGAAAATGTTACGGTGTCATCAAAATATTTTGTAGCACGATGTTTACCGCTCTTAGTAAATTTAATCCCTAGGTAATGAGTGCATTAGAGGAAGTTTGAAAGTGGCGCTAGTGGCTGAAAAGATGAAGAACAATAGGTAAGTGTGGTATGGACAGTCAGATCAGTCAGATGTCAGGTGAAGATAATTTAACGAGAAAAGTGTAAGATATGAATGTGGATGTCAAAGTCAAAAGCATTTATTCAGTAGTATCCGTTGGGATCATCTAGATGATGAATATACAATTAGAGGTAGGCTAAAGAAAGAATGGATGGATTGTGCACGCTAAGGAGTGGAATTCATTGCCAGCGTCTGTTTTTTCTGAACACTGTAATTTGAATCTCTTTAAAAAGTGAATAGGTGTCTTCTAAACCGTCCTGCTTCATCATCGGGTTATACGTCGTTTATCGTTAAAAAAAATTGCACCGTACTTGAATAAAAAAGGTACCTAAGTTTTTTAGGAATTATAATGTAACACCTTGTAATAACATAGATTAAGATTACTTGTAAATATTTTATTATACCGGTTTACGGTATTTTATTACGTCAATGCTTTTGGCTTGATCTTTCTTGATAAGTTTTTAAGCCATTATCTATCAACCAAAATACTCCCATGGCGTAAAGTTTCATTGCACCGGCATGTTTACCTACTATGTACTGTAGTAGAGCTCTTTGTTAAAGAGTTCTAACCAACTGGTACCGTACCTATTTCTACCGCAAAGCAGTAATACTCACAGTTGCTCGGGCTTAAAGGGTGTGGGTGTAATTACAGGCACATGAAAACCTGTATGCCTTCGGTTGATGGATGCAGGGCATTGCGTTGCAGAGCACATTCTAATGTGTTTGGGCTGCGAGGCAACGCTTTGAGTAGTATTAGTAGTAGTACTAGTGAAGGGTACTCTTAGTGAAGGGCTTGTCCAGTAAAGTACGCCCACCATGCTTATGGCTGACGCCAAGCAGCTTGCTGTGTTCCAGTTTGAGGGGTGTGGTGAAATTGCTGATACGTAAGGCTTAATAACTGAATACCTCGAGTTGATGAACGCAGAACTGTGCATTGTAGTGCAATAGGATCTAGTAAAATGACCTTTATCGTTATAATTATGTTTATTAGTTGGCAAATGACACAACATAAATTAAATACAACTATTTACAATATTAAAAGTAGGAGTTAGATTTGTTTGAGCAAAATAATGCTATCCAGTTACCCTTACTTCATTGTAACTAATTTTCTTCCACCATATCGAGAAATCGTATGTTCATATAAATATAAATACTAATTATTAATATAGGTAACATAATATCACAATTCTATTATTGCTGTTGCTATATAAAAATAACAGAAAAACAAAAATGCGTGTGTGTGTGTCGTTATAAAAAACTATAAAACACAGTTCAACAAAAACCAATACAAGGTCAATATATTTTTTGTTATAAATATAGATATCTCTTTGTGAGTTTGTTACTCCTAGTAACGTATGTGTTACATTATGTTATAGGCTAAACAGACACGACCTATAATAAAAACGTGTAACGTAAAGTTTTTGTCTGTGGTTAACGCTTTGTATACATCATCTTATTTAGATTTGGATTTTAAGATAATATTTATATGTTTCAAATGCCATTATTATTTACATCACTTCAAAATTTAGCTCTTAAATTTTAACATAACTTGTTTTTTATTGAACTTAAAACATCACAGCAGTGCAAATAGCAAATAACACTTCTAAAATATATATAAAAAAAACAATATAAAACACAAAAACGTTGAGAATAGCTATTTCCTATACGAAATTACTTCTATCCATATTACCAACGGCATTTACTAAGGAAAACATAGCTGCAATCCAAGCGAACGAATGCAAGCGAAGGTTAACAAACGAGATAGCCACACGGTCGATAGTGAGCAAGACGATACTCGGAAAATCGTTGGCACACCTTTGCTTGATTTCAGTCAAGTAGTTTAAACATGTATATTGCTTCAGTCATAGATAAACAAGTATTAGGAGACAGCGTAAGAAGCTAATGTGATCACAATATTCCCAAAAGGTGTAATTCCTGATTTTGTACTGTAAATGTTAGTCAGACCAACAAATACCGCAACGGAGTGTACAAAACAGCCATTATGCTTCTATGCAGTAATGCTCAAACGATCTCCTTTAACTGATTGATCTGCGTTATCAGTATTCGGTATTAGTTCTAAGCTTTGGCAAATTTCTTCCTGGGCTGAAGTTTGACCTTGAAACCCTCGGCTCTCTTAAGGATGATGTCAGCTTGAAGTTTGAAGTCAGACTCCTTGAGGTCAGAATGCACGCGGAAGTTTCTTAGTATGGTCGACAGGATAATCTTGAGTTTCAACATGGCGTACTTGCGGCCTATAATAGAAATGGAATTTATGTATCTGGTAGGTTAAAACTACAGCTCATAAAGATCTAAACGAACGATTAGCAATTAGTCAGCCATTGGCAGTTAATAAGTGGTCGTAACTATTGGTCTCTTACACAAGTTCAAAGTCGTACAACGGGCTATGGAGAGAGCGATTCTGGCGATGATGGTTCTAAAGACGTATAGGGACGCGTACTGACACTGCAGTCACCAATCTGCCAGCCGACCATGGTGACTGCGGTAAAACTTCCCAAATAGGCCTATATTCAGCAGTAGGTCTATTTAGTTAGATAGACAACAACAAAGCAATAAATATAGAAAACTCTTTTCAAGTCGATTTAAAACCAAATGAGTTTATAAAGGTGAGAATTTCTTGAAACAACATCTTAAATCATTATTTAGTCTTTATTTATTTGATTGTTCTCCCTAAGTTTGACTAAAATATTCGTTTTATAATTTTTATTGCCTCTTATATCTGTAAATGATACCTAGACGCAGTAAACATGATATTAGTGTTAGAACGGTTGTGCTGTCGTTCAAGGTCATTCTAAAATTTCGATCAATAACAAATTAAAAAGCAACGTAGGATTTAAAAAGTCCAGCTATGGCCGACTTTTCGTCCATCAAAATTAAAGATCAATGAACCTGTGAACTGTTAAACTATGCAAAGCAATAATGTAAGGTTTTTTTTAAGTATCACCGTGTGGAAAGTTTCGCCACGTTCTTTACATAAAACTAATACTGTCATCAATCTATCAGCCAGGCAAGGTGACAACGGCAACCCACCAAAACTTGGTACCTACATAAAATAGTTTATTTGTTTTTATAGTGCTTACCTGCACTTAAGAAGAAAGGGGAAGGTCGTGGGTTCAAATCCTACTCGAGGAAAATAATTTTTGGGATAATATAAAAACCTACATAAAATGTCTAGCAGAGAACTTTTCAGGCTGCTGTAAAGAACCATTTTACTATGTGATGAGATATGAGGAAATCCTTAGAAGAACCAAGGTCAGAGACATAGCTCTCAGAGTCAGCAAGTGACACGGCCATATAAAACCCACAAGCACCGAGGAATAAAGATTTTTGAATCGTGACTACGAAGCTAGGATGCCACCCAAGTTGAAGACATTGTTAGAATCATGGGAAGTCAGTGGTTGAAAAAGGCTCAAATCTAGTCTTCATGAAAACGTATCCAACCGTATCCTCAACCTTAAGAAGTACGACGCGAGGAAGATTTTTGATTGATGGACCAGTTTTTTCTCTAAGATCTGAAGATGACGACCGATGTGGCGCGGCGGGCGAATGTCCGCCTGCGACGCAGAGGTTGCGGGTTCGATTCCCGCCTTGGGATAAATGTTTGTACGATCTGCAAATATTTATTCCGGGTGTTCTGGGTATTTTCTATGTATAATAAAAAATATCTATATATGTAATATAATATTGTATTAAGTATATCAGTCATCTAGTACCCATAACACAAGCTCTGCTTAGCTTGGGGCTAGATGATGCTGTGTGGATCGTCCGGCATTATTTATTTATTTATTTATTTATTTATCTGTATGGGTTCATAGACCTTGGCACCGACCGCAACGTGGATCTCAGGTTCGGGGCACCTTACTTTAGATTTTGCCAGTTATTATAAGCTAAACATTTAGAGATGGCATATGTCCAGCAGTGAACCTCTTCAGACTGATGGTGATAACTTACCAACACAACTTCTAGGTCCAGCAGAGAAAGGAACGAAGGCGTAGTAATGACGGTTGGCTGATCGCTCTGGCAGGAAGTTGTCAGGGTCGAATTTTTCTGGGTTAGGGTAGACATCTGCGCGTCGATGAAGCTTGTAGGTAGCCACCACCACTGTGGTACCTGCCGGTATCTTCTTACCGTTGGATGCTGTAGAAAACATACTGATAAGCTAGTATTTTAGAACAATGCTAGGCGCAGTAAGGCTCTCTGTGAAAGGCTCGTTCGGGGAAGTACTACCACCATGCCTATTTCTGCCGCCAAGCAACTTGCTCTGTTCCGATTTGAGGGGTGTGGGTAAAATTACAGGCACATGTGCCTTTAACACATGTATGCCTCAGGTTGATGGACGCAGAGCAGTGAGAGAGTTGTAGGTTACGTGACGAACGTGACCTACAAGGCAGTGTTTTGTTATAGGCGATGGTAACCACTTAACATCAGGTGGGCTATATGCTTGTTTTACGAACCTTATAATAAATATAAACCAAAAAAGTTAGTCCCGTCAATAAATCGTACATTAAAAAATCTGGTCTGTCAATACTTTTTTCCAGCGATCAGCCAATCGACTTTTCGCCGAACTATTAAACTGATAGAGTTAAACTAACTGAACTGTTAAAGTTAAAATTACTTTGTAATAAAAATAAGTTCTAAGATAGGGTCAAAACTGTAACTAGCGAACTTTAGTGCCAAATGACAGCATTAACACTTTTATTACTTAGATATTTAAACCCACTTGTAAGTATAAAGAGTACAATTTTTTCTATGTCTGGGTTATATATTGTATTCTATGTATGGATGTACAATATTTACAATACATGCATAATAAACATAATATTTACAAACTTTACATACATAGAATACAATATAACACCCACACAGAAAAAACATCTTTGTTCACCGCACAGATGTTTGTTATCAGTGGAGGTTGAACCCACAACCTACAACGCAGAAGATAGGGTACTACCAGCTGTGACAGCCGTCTCAATTCAGTTAAGTTTACGTATATTACAAAGTAATAACTATTATACCTTATCTTATAAAATAATATATGTCAGGGACAACCACCAGCCTATCTATGGGTCATCTGTATTTTCCTTAGAAGTTTATTCACGATCTCGTTGCATATACATAATTCTTGGTTGTTTATCAGTCTGTTTGTTTTATTATTAATTGTGAAAACAAAAAGTAGGCAGTACCTATGTCTGTGGCATAAATTAGAGACGCTGCACAAACAGAAATAAGCTCACGTCTTGAACCGTCAGGCACGGTTGATATCCCCTCAGATCTCTTAAAAAGCCCTACTACTTAATATCCACTCAAGATTATTTGGGGATGTCTAAGGAGTAGGTAGATATACGTCAAAATACTACCTTGAGCACATACCCACATTTTGCTATAGTAAGTATTCCATAAGTCAAAGTCAAAGTGTATTTATTTGCCGAATCACATGTATATGTACAAATGTTACAGTATTGTATTATATTCCCTCATATTCTCTCAGATCCCTTAGTAGTAGGGCCTTCTACTATTTGATACCAACTTTTGATTCTTTGTGTACCTATATAATATCTATTCTGAAAATTTACGCGATACATTTGCGCTATAATTCCTTTACGGAAGTTATACAATATGTGTACTTACGCAGAGTTACGTCTTGCTTGATGTGTCTGGCAATGATGGGTACTGGTGGGTACAACCTAAGTGTCTCCATCAGACACCTCTCCAGATACTTCATCTCCAGGGTGTCTTGGAAGGTAGCGGGGCGGTCGGAATCTCCGAATATCTGGTCAAGTTCCTCAATGACCTTGTCTTGAATGTGCTGGTGAACTCCCATCATGGATAGGAAGAAGCTGCTGCCAGCGGCTGTGGTGTCGTGACCCTGGATGATAAATGGGGGGAATTGAGGTCTTGACTATTACTATATAACCCAGTGGCATAGATTAATCTAGACATCGCAAGTCGCATTATTTTGCTTGTTAAGTATCAATATTATCATCAATCTGAAGAAGTCTACTCCTGGACATGAACCTTCCTTCTATGCTGCCAAGAAGAATGATCTTGAGCCTTTTCCATCCAATGACTTCCCTCGATCTTAACAATGTCGTCTATCTACTAGGTGAGACGCGTTTCCGCGTTTACGCGTTTCCTATGCTGTTAAATCCATTAGGAGGCTTTACTTTTGGTACAAAAAATTTAGCTCAATTTCATGTAATATAATGACGCTTTTGCAGTATTTTATGTTTTAAAGGTAAAGTCGCGTGTGGAATGTAATTAGGTACATTTACGTAAAAGAGATAAAACTTGATAGAGGTTGCGTATTTTTATGACTCAAAGATTTAGATCAAAAAAACATACAAGAGTTTTACTTTGCTGAGGGATCCCAAAATCATTGCCTACCAAAACCACTCATGTATGAGGCATAAAGCACCAGATAATGAGCAGTTGCATGTTCTGAGTACTGAAAACCGATACTGTGGTTACTAATCTACCTGCCAAGCGTGGTGACTACCGCGGTAATATTCCTTATATAGATTTAATGTCCATCTGTGGACTTATTTGGCCTGGAGACTAGTGACGTATTAGTCCACGTGATACAAGTAAAACCACAGGCAGGTCGAAGCTATAAGCCTCAACTCTTGACTCTATATAGTTAATAGCCTCAACCAGTTTAGGACAGGTAAAGATTCTCACCTCGAACATAATAGTGTCGACCTGTTCCTTGATTTCCTCATCAGATATAACAACACCGCTCTGTGAGCTCTCTAGAAGCAAGTCAAGGAAAGCCAGACGCTTCTTCTGGCCAACATCAGCGTCATCGACGTCGAGGTCGTCCTTGAGACCAGCTGACTGGCCGAAAGAGAGACCTTCGACGGATGTAGTGGTTGTGGTGGTGGTAGTTTCTGGTTCTTTGGTCTCAGTGTCGATAATGCTGGAGACTTTACCGCTCTTGAATTCTTCCTTCTTCCTCTTGATAACCTTTGGATAAAGAGGTTGGTTTTTACTAAAGCAATTAATCTCAGAGACATGAATTGGTTTATTCTTAATTATATATCTTAATTAATCTTAATATATATATCTTAATTTTACAAACTACGCGCCTATTGTGTTAAGTTTAAGGAAGGGCTAAAGATGTATCTGAGGAAATACGAGGATTCTGCAAGCAGCAATGAATCTACCGGATGGACAAGACCATGTCTTAGGATAGCCACACTTAATGCTCTCCTGGCCGAACACCCTACTCTCGATGTGTTTGCGGACAAATGGAAGAGGTTTATGTCGGTATGTTTGAGGTTTTGCGAAAGGACTTGTTGACTGTGTTAATTTTTATTTATTGCCTATTAATTCATTTCTATTACTTTTTCTGACAAGATCATAGATCTACTCGTTTATTTAAATTTATTTATATTGATTGCTATGTTTTTTCTGTTTTATATAATTTTTTTGAAATGCGAAATATTTAATCTCATTATTTTTAATTTATATATTGACATTGTGAAATAATTAGTGTAAATGGATTAACCCGTGCTAATTATTAAATAAATAAATAAATAAATAGCTAAACTTACTTCTATTTTCTCTATTGCAACCTCTCCATGCTATAAATTACTCACATGTTGTATGAACCCTGAAGTACCTAAATTATAAAGTTATCATGACCGAATACCTAAACAACTCTATCAAGGGTGTTGTACTATGAACATACTTGCGTATATTTTACACATAGGTGCATATTTTACACAAAATATACGCCTAAATATAAATATAAATCTACTCATTTCTCAAAACGTATTTTTAAGGCCGCTTACTAGCAGCCCCCCATCAAAGTCATACTGGCGCAGAACGTTCGAGTGGGTGATCAAATGAGTCTCCTTTACGCAAATGGTTCGTGACTAGGGGGACTATATACCTAATTCTCTGATAACTATTATTTATTCTGTGCTAGTACATAAAAGCGCCTGTAAATTGCCACAAAACAACGCCATTTTATTTTTATTTTATTTTCGCGTATTATGTACTAGTATGACGCACACTAATTTTGATCACGTTTTTTTAACAGGCTTGTAATTCTACACATGTACCTATGAATGACGTCATCAAACTGCTAAAGGAACAAGTTATAAAGGAATCTGGTACACGTTCCTTCCTAATGTATTCTAGGAATAAATTAGCTAAAGTTATTCTAAGGAATAAATTATCGGCCAATGGTAATTAATGAACGCTTGTAAGAAATAAGGAGTTGTTAGAGATAAAATGGTATTGAACGCCCTCTAGTAAGGTTGGGTTACGATTTGTGAAATGTAGCTGGTAAACGAAAGAAGAGGGCTGATTGATGATAGTGGTGTATAAAAGACCTACGTCCAACAGTGGGATAATATAGTTTGACTAGCAAAACGAGTACGACTTTGCCCGCGTGTAATTATTTTCAAGCAAAATTTAATAACCGCTGTACCCGTTTAGGGGTTGAGTTTCAAGAATTCCTTTCTTAGTACACCTTTACGTACCAAAATAAACAACCCTGTAAATTTAAAGCCTCTACAACCATTGGTTAAGCTGAATGTTGTTTATATGTCAGTCAGCTAGTTAAGACAAAGGTACTTATTACGTAGTATAGATTTAAATAGATGTAGGTGGTGCAAAGAAAAATACGATTTGTTTGTTTTATACCATAACTACTTCCATTCTACCGTATTTTAGGAAAATAGAATATTTAATTTCATTTATCTAGAGATCAGTACCTACTTTTGACGTTTTCTTAGACTGTAGTGGAATTTTCTCCATGATTGTCTTTGATCAACAATACCCTTAAATGACAGGTCAGGAAAACAACAAAATCATAGCTAAAAGCTGTCCGCGCGAATATATACTTAGACAGCTACATTTGTTTAAATTTATATTTTGAGAAAATAGTAACTTTATTTATATTAACAATTTTCTCTTTCTCCTTTTCCAGTTTGATTTCTGATTAATCAGCATTGTTTCCATAAAGTATTAGGGAATACTTTTTGAAACCCTGTGTTTGGTTGCGTGTAAATTACCTTCTTCGTGAGACCGTGGATAACGTCAAGGAGTTTACTCTGGTTCTTGAAATGTTTGGTCCAGTTGAAGAGCATATCAGGTCGCATCCAGATCTTGGTGTGACGGAGATGAAGGATATCGCACATCTTCATGACAGCCATAGCATATTCAAAGCCACTCTGATCCTGTGTACTCTTGCTTACACCCATCGCGGTCTCTGCAACGAAAGTTTTCGTTAGAAATATAATGATTATTCGCTAATATATATTATACGACTTGCCTAGGGGACAAGCAGATGAACCAGATGTCAAATAGTCACAATCACCTATAGAAAAAAACATTCTAACTGTTCACGTTTGTTGGGAACGTGCCAACCATCCTTTTAAAAGATTCTTCAGGATGAAAAGAGATCGTGTTACAGATGCGGTTTACAGACGTAAATAAAATTATAAATAAATACTTCCACAAGGCCCTCAGGCCTCAAATCAACCTTCCTAAAAACGTGAAAGTAAATTTTTAGCAGTAGGCTTCTTCATACTGATGGAAAAAGTAACCAGCCCGGCTAAGATGTGCAGTGCGACAAAATTTTGTCTTCTCGTTATCTCGTGCAAAATAGAGATATCTCTTTATATCTTCCTGTGCTAACATGGCAGTGCCAAAAAGCTATCTCGTTCTGTCAAATGAAGACTTAAGGCGGTGGTACTCGCCAACGACCTTGAGGAGTCTGTCCATACTGAGTTGCACTGCCGCCCGTCTGTTAATGTTTAGCTTATCTGTGGGTATTTTTTCTATAATTTCTAAAATGTCCATCAATAGAAAAAGTATCTCGTGTCAAGCGCGACATATCTCGCGTTGCACATCTTAGCCCGGCTGGTATTATTTGAATCGTTTAATTCTGTTAATAAGTATAATGTTAATCTGAAATGAAAACCCAAGATAATCGGTGGCTTACCCGATTTAAAATAAGGTGTTTACAAGGATAAATGGTATTTACTGATAATTAAGAACCCATTTACTCGCTATTATCTAAGGCTACGAATGAGTTATGTTGCTTAGAGTACCTATAACCCTATAATTTAATCTATACGATACATTTGCCCAAGGATACCTTACTTACCTTAAGCTACCTTTGCAAACATTAAAATTATTATGGTAATTTGTATACGTAATTGATATGGTGTGATTCAAGTTTTGCTTACGCACTTTATTTGACACAACGCCATCTAGTCTAAACTTATTTTTGTATTTTGTTGGAGATTTTGAGTCCAATCTTTTGGGGATGTGAGGTGCTGCGATTGAAAACACTGTGAAACTGTATTGCGAGTTTATTGTTCTGTTTTATACACTGTACACCTTTTTATTATATTATTATTTATGAATTTGTTAATGCGAGCCGTAGTGGCCTGTTTGCCGGCAAGATGGAAGAGAGAGAGCGAGATAGAGAGCGAGACAAGGACAACAATATTGGTTATGACTTTTGACAGTGACATTAGATTTACGATGACAATACTAAACATATTTTAAACTTTTCCACTAAACGATCAAAAATCTCAATAAAGAGTTTCAAATAAACTCTTCTTTTTCTTCTTAATGACATCTATCTGACATTCGACAAATCCAAATGTATCAAGTGGATTAAATAAATAGTGTTTAGTTAACTCGAATCAGTAAAAAGTAAAAAGTTCCCAAAGTAATTATGGTTAAAATGCCACCAAAATTACACATCAGAACCTAATATAACACTAAAAAAAACAATGAATATGAAAAATTTAGTGAACAATATTGCTTGCAAATACGACAGAAAATGTATCAAAGTATTCTTTGAAATGAATCATGAAAAACCTTTTGGTATCTCCATCATTCTTCCTTCGTTTCATGAACTGTGACAACGAACATTTTGTCAATCTATCTGGCTATGTTGAAGTATGGTAATGTAATTTCTAACTACTACTGTCACGTACGTAGTGTGTCGACCACACACACGTGTCGTAGCCTAATGGCCAATATTCGCCATCCCGGGGGCGATTTCGATCCAAGTAACGGTTGCGCAACTAATTTAAATTCAATAGAAGTCAGGCTCTCGTTAAGAAATCGATGTCTTGTTATCATTCGTTCAAATCCAATCTCAGTCGTTACAGCTCAATTGGTAGTAGCTTTACCTTCCGCCCTGTAGGTTGAAGGTTTGATCCGCGACAAGATTAAACTTCTGTATGATGTACACCAATATTTTGTTCTGTCTGGGTGTTATATTATATTCCATCAGTCATCTGATTCCTTTAGAACAAGCTACAAGGAATAATTGCAGGCACGTACAGTAGCTCTAATTAGGATTATAGCATCCTATTTCTCGTACATTCGCAACATAAGCGCTACCTACCATTAATATTGCGGACGATAGGCTAGGCAAATTGCAACGACTTCCTCGAATCATGAATACCAAACAGTTATTATACTGGTATTTTAATAATATACAATCAAAGTTGTTGTGATTATTATTTATAAGGATATATTTTATAACGAGATAATTAGTTTTATATTGTGTGTGTATATCGAATAACAATTATTTACTATAGATTAGCCTGTGTTTCTCAAACATTTATTTAAGGCGGTGGTACTCGCCAACGACCTTGAGGAGTCTGTCCATACTGAGTTGCACTGCCGCCCGTCGCCCGCACAGGGACCCGCGCGCATTTCATTTCATATCGCATTCAAAAAATAATTATTTGTAGCCTAATGAATTATTAGTTCGAACTGCCAATTGTTCACTTTGTGATAAATACTTTGACAAATATTTGTGTGAAAAAAAAATACTAAAAATCAATACCGTTTAGTAGAAATAACCAAATTTAAAATAAAAATTGCTTCACTTTGGATATTTTTTTCATATAGTAATAATATAGTTAGAATTATTTCAATTGTTCAAATTAAAATTTAGTCTTTAATAAGCAATATATATTTTGTTTGGACATTTATACTCATTCATCAAAGAGAAATAACACGGAGAAAACCTCTCGTTGGCGGATACCACCTCCTTAACCTGCAGGGGTATTCTTGAAAACGATGAACGAAGTTTTGTATTGTTTTGATTTACGCGCCATGTCAGGCATCGACAAGTTGACTGTGGAATGGGCTACCAACCGCAACTTAGTTACTTAGTAGTAGTAGAGCCCTTAGTGAAGGGCTCGTCCGGGGAAGTACTATCACCATGCCTATTTCTGCCGCCAAGCAGCTTGCTGTGTTCCGGATTAAAGGGTGTGGGTGCCGGTGAAATTCCAGCCATATGAGGCTTTACACCTATATGCCTCTAACGATCGATTTGTTTGTTTGGCAATGGTTTGTAATAGGCGATGGTAGCCACTTAACATCTACTTCCTCGAGAAAGAGGAATGCGTAGGAAAATGCCTTTTTCCTAACCTTAACATCAGTTGGGCATGTAACAACAGCAAAACAGCTAAAAAAATACGCGAACGATGTGGGCGCATTAGTTACTGTATCTTTAAAGGTCGATCGCGACTGTATTTATCGACGAATAGTTGATCGATTATTTTTGTTACATCAATCACATTATCGATTTAGTTAGTAATCATTACAAGATTGATTATTATCGACAAGGTGGTGTTCGTTTCGCAAATGGTTTTATGGGTCCTGAGGCATTTGTTTCAAGAACGCGGGTCTTTTGCCTGGCCGACACGGTATCACACATTTTCAGTATCTCATTTTAATTTTGCAGGTCTTAAATCTTTTTTTTTATATGAGTAATAGGACTACTTGTGAATGGCTCCGGAGACTTAACACCTGTATACCTCAAGTTGATAGACACAGGGCACGGCATCGAAGACCTGGTTCGGTCACAAGCCAGGTATTCAAAAAAACACGGCAAACATCAACAATGTCTAAAAGCCTTACCGAGTTTAATACTCATAGATGTAACCTACCACGCACACTTGTTGATATGCGTACTTTATTTGGTTATATAAAAAGAAAGAATGTTGTACAAAGTAAATACACAAATACATTTTCGATGCCTACAGAGGTTATATTTATTTACTATATTAATATATTAATTCAAATAAACATAGTGCTCAAAACAGAAAATTTGTAACAAGAAAACCACGTGAGCTATGAATGAAATGCATCCTGCGCAGTTTAGTCACGTGGTTTCGTATTGTTTTTAATTACACTGCGGGGTCTTGATAACCCATTCCACAGTCAAGTTATTGCTGTCAGGTATGCTTCGCAGTGTAACTTAAAACGACAATATAACAAATTTGAATATGTAGCTTGAATTTTTGAATAAAAGATTTATTATTAATATTATATGAGACTTCGTTTATCGTTTTCAAGAGTAGACCTACTGAGATATGTTTAGTTGTAATTTTAAAAACGTAGAATTGCTTTACTCAATTTCGATTTTACTATGTTTTGTCCGGCGAGCGATTGAGGGCCAACGTGTTGTCACTAAGTCCATTCCTACGTGACAGTACATTCAAATAGCGGTTTACTTCGTGTAATTTTCTATTACCCCTTGAAATTGACGAAGTCTGAGTACTTTAAGATTTGGGTCACGTTCTAATATTACAATTATTACAATAAATCGTCAAACCATTAAATTAGAATAATGTCGTCTTGGTTGGGTTTATCTCCGTTAGCTTTCCAAATGATAATAAAAAATAGAACGCTTCAAACATCTTCTAACAAAGTCAAAAAGAATTTATTTAGTAATATCTAGGAACTTTTTGAATTCTTTTTTCTAGTTATGACGAGTCAAGCAAATGTCCCATCTGATGTTAAGTTGTTATTATCAATCTATGGCAAAGCATTGGCTCTCAGGTCATATTTGTTCAGAACATACCTTACGATACCTTGCTCTGCGTCTATCAACTAGAGATGTCACGAATATTCGGCAACTATTCGGTATTCGGCCTATTCGGCCACTTTTTTTGCTATTCGGTATTCGGCCGAATAATACGTACTATTCGGCCGAATACCGAATACCAAATCATGTAAAAAAGACACGTTATATTACTCAAAATTATGTATTTATTTCCAAATTACAACACTTTAGTAATTAAAATTGATCCGTGATAAGTTGTGATGGATACAAAACAAGCTTTTGAGCATTTTTTGGTAGCAAGCGATTACGCTTTTCATCGTAAATGTTACCAACCTCAGAAAATAACCTCTCACTATACACGCTATTTCCAGGAGAAGAAAGATAAACTTTAGCAAATTTCAAAAGGTTTGGGTATTGTTTTTCGTTTGCTAACCACCACTTGTAAGGATCGGCCTTCTGATCTAAGCGAACTGTTTTCAAAACTACTAGAATCACTTATTTTCAGAGCTTCTAGAAGAATTTTTTGTCTTGCGCATTCTGCTTGAACCAATCCTAGGAAACTCGTTTTGAAGCGAGGATCCAGAAAAGTCGCAACCAGATATTTGTTTTTTTTCATCGAAGCTGAATCGCCTTTCAAGCTCGGCTTGCAGTGAAGATCTCATTGTTACTAAATTTGAGGAAAACAGGTTGCGACTTGTCCAACTAACGCTAACGCGCTCCCGACAAGTATGTATTTCGTGCCGAATATTCGGCGGCCGAATATTCGGCGCTTCGGCCGACAGCGTTGCCGAATATTCGGTATTCGGTATTCGGCCAATTCACTATTCGTGGCATCTCTACTATCAACCATAATTTCACCGGCACCCATATCCTTCAAACTGGAACACAGCAAGCTACTTGGCGGCAGAAATAGTGCAGTGGTAGTACTTCCCCGAGCTTGATACGAGCCTTTCACGAAGAGCTCTACTAAACTAATATCATGTCAATGGGGACCCGTCACAGTTCTATCTGTGAATGCAGTTTTATAGGCCTTGAGAAACTAAAACATAAAGTGCAAAAATTTTTTTTCTACGGCCAAAACTGACTAGGTTATGGGCAAAATACCGAACGAGGCTCACTGACCGCACGAACAGCCTAGCGAAGAGATATTGTGACGTCATGTCACAATGATCCAGCGCTAGACGCCGAACCCGCGCGGTTTTATTAAAAAAAAAATAATTTAAACCAGAACACGACCCGCGCAGATCAAGTGAACTTTAATAAATGAATGGTGGAGAGCGCGAGCGCGGGCGAAAGAGAATCGAGACGTCACGATTCCCTGACATGAGCTATCCGGCCGCCCCGCGGTTGGCTGGTACAAAATGTATAATATCTTCGCAACCAATGGAACGATTTCAATGATTTAAAAACTATCGTACCTAAACAAGTAAAAGGAACACCATTACATAGATAATATATGCATTTTCCGACTTGGTACGGGAGCTCATTGAGGTAAATCATAGTTTGAATACTTATAAAATAAAATAAATATTTGTGGTCATTTTTACACGGCATTATCTAGTCCCAAACTAAGCATGTCTTGTACTATGGGAATCAGATGACTGATAGAATACTAATATCCTTTTTGTTTGTAAATTATATACCTAGAATACAATATAACACTCAGACACAGAACAAACTTCTATGTTCATCACACAAATGTTTGTTCTGGGCAAAAGGGAGGGTTACTACGAACTGAGCTATGACGGCTGTAAAAAAATAATAAATTCGATATTCAAATTCAATTCGAAAGATAAATTATGTTTTTTAAGCGCGTTCTTAATGCTAACTTCATTTAAATTTATTCGCAACTTGTCTAGCGTTTAGAACCATTTTACTTAGATCACATTGAAGGTCAAAAATGGGCTTTTATTCGCTCATTAACATAATTTTAATGCAAATAGTAACGAGTATTCAAATAACAGAGACTTCCTCATTTTCATTCCGTTGGCAAACCACTTGTTCAATGAACAAACTTAATGACGACCTCTGTGATGTAACTTTCTGCTTTAATTTTACCTTATAATACGAAAAAATAACTTCATGTGACTAGCGCGTGTCCGTGACGCGTTTTCTGCGCGCTTCTCAACCCAGGGGGGAGGGGGGAGGTGTGATTTATTAAATAAAATCACGCGAGTCAAAATGTTGTTTTTATAAATTAATAATAATGTTGCATCATAATTATTAATTTGTAAAAAACTTATATAAAAACGGTTGGAACCAAGCCGTCAGTTTCTTGCCTGTTCTTTTATGCTTAGTCGCGAAGAATTGACGATTAGATTCACCTTGCTTTCATTTCAAGGTAATAAAATAAATAATAATAATAATAATAATAATGCTGGACAATCCACACAGCATCATCTAGCCCCAAGCTAAGCAGAGCTTGTGTTATGGGTACTAGATGACTGATATACTTAATACAATACTATATTACATACATAGATATTTTTTATTATACATATAAAATACCCAGAACACCCGAAATAAATATTTGCAGATCGTCAAACATTTATCCCAAGGCGGGAATCAAACCCGCAACCTTCTGCGTCGCAGGCGGACATTCGCCCGCCGCGCCAACTTCGGTCGTCAATGCTTTTTAACTTTGACTTATGACATCCTTAAAATATTACTCCCGGATTAGCAGCTCAACTCGTACATTTTCTAATTTCTGTCATGATGACATAATATTATTCAAGTTGAAATTGGCTGGCTTTATGTAACCCCTAGTATAGTAGTAGTAGAGCTCTTATTGAAGGAATCGTCTATTTCTACCACCAAGCAGTTTACCATGTTCCGGTTGGAAGAGTTGGCCGGTGCATGTTGACCGATGGAGAGCAGTGTATTGTAAAGCACATTTTTAAAGAACATGTCCAAGTTTATGCTTTATTTTAGGTTATGGTAACGACTTAAGATCAGGTGGGCTTTTTGCATGTTCCATCAGCATTGGCCGATGCCGACGCTATTGCAACCGTATCTTGGCTACATAAATATTATATGTATTAGTACTTACTAGTGCTGTAGCAAAATAAGTACTTTACCTATACCTTACATATTAAAACAATTTACTTACCTACACTATACATAAGTAAGCTGTTTAGTATGCATGGCTTCATCTCGACTTATTGTCAAGAAGAACAAGACTTTGGGACACTGAATAAGAACCTATGAATAATATATTTAATTATATATACCAACCTATCTTTGTAGATGGCTTGAACAAGATACTAATATGAAATACAATACCTACCTGGCTGAATAATGGTTTGATGTTCTAAAAAGCAGGTACCTTTACAAAAAAAACCGTCCCGTCTTCGCACGGGTATTTAACAAAAATTTCAAATTTCAATTACAAAATCAATAGTTTTCGCACCGCACGTGATGTAAAGAATTTTTTCGGTAATTTTTTTACACCTTGAGTTAAATTTTTTGAGTTTTAGTAAAGTTTCCTAATCTTTTTGAAAATATAATATAGCTTATGTCACCCAGAGATCTTGTAGCTCCCCAACGGTGAAAGAATTTTACAAATTGGTCAGTTAGTTTTAGAACCTATTCAATGCAAACAAACATAATAAAGAATCAAATCTTTACTCTTTATAATATTAGTAGTCTATATACGGTGTGATTGAATGCCACAAGTTGGTCTATCTGTATCTCTGTTTGAAAGTTACAAATTGTATTCATTCTAGTGCAGCTGACTGTACTTCCAAGATACCGTTAAATATATTGAAATATCCTATTTAGCTTTAAGTTTATTTTTAAGTTCGAAAACAAGTATAGCTATCTTGTTAGAGACTTGTTTTAATAAATCACATCTTTATTATTTAATAACTCAATACTAAGAACTCTAGTCTATTTTAAGAACAGTAAAAAACCTTCGTTATTTATTCTTGTAAAACCACATTTAGTTTAAAATTAGTAAAAACAAAACCATTAATTATCTGTAGACATCCTTTTAAATGGGCAAAATGGGTGTTGTGTGAATCGTTACTATGGGAGTCTTGATCACTTTATATTTAAATATTTATATACTATAAATAAAATAATGTAGTTTAGAAATAAAATATAAATTAAATAGATATCATCGAATAATCTCGCGTATAGGTACTTGGTAGGTACAAACAATTACAAACAATTTTATTCTACTACAATTTTGTATAATACTTATACGTAATTGTTACTAGGGTAGAAGCACCTTCTGTTACTCAATAGGTAGTATTAGTATCTATAAAACTCATTCAGACCAATGACTAGCTGTTGGCAAACGGGTATTTGTAGGTAAAAGGTAGCTTATTGAATAACCGTGATTCGGTAGGCAGGAAATATACAAGCCTCGGCCATCTTTTATGCACATTTCGACGACCGATGTGGCGTGGCGGGCGAATGTCCGCCTACGACGCAGGAGGTTGCGGGTTCGATTCCCGCCTTGGGATAAATGTTTGTACGATCTGCAAATATTTATTGTATTTCTGGGTATTTTATATGTATAGTAAAAAATATCTATGTATGTAATGTATTGTATTAAGTATATCAGTCATCTGGTACCCATAACACAAGCTCTGCTTAGCTGGGGCTAGATGATGCTGTGTTTATTGTCCAGCATTATTATTATTATTTTATAGTTGTGCTATAAAATGTTATGATGTATGTATAATTGTGTGCTATAAAATCATCTTATGTCATCAGTGTCTAAATAAGTCTTCTGCTAAACGTAGGCCTCCTCCATATTTTGTGGGGTTTGTCGTAATCACCACGCTTGACAGGCGGATCGGTAACAAGTGTTGATTTTTAGGGTTCCGTACCCAAAGTAAAACGGGACCCAATTACTATGACTCCACTGTCTGTCTTGACGGACGGGCCTGGTGACCCAGGCTGTATCTCATGAACCGTGATAGTTAGTGTTAAAATTTTTACAGATGATGTATTTCTGTTGCCGCTATAACAACAAATACAAAAAAAAAGTAAGGGCTATCATACAACAAACGTGATTTTTTTGCCGTTTTTATTACAGATAATGGTACGGAACCCTTCGTGCGCGAGTCCGATTCGCACTTGGCCGGTTTCTAGCACCTACTCAGGAGATACTGATACTATTATCCTGGTGCAGTTTCAATCGCCGCAAAGGTCATCCATGGAAGGCGATGTGTCCCATTCTAAGCTAAGACACTTTATTCTAAGCTAAGACACTTACCTAGCAGAATTTCCACAGTACACTCGCTCATATAGTCGTGGCAGTCGAAGTCACCAGCCTCCTTCTTCAGCTTGTCCACAACAGCTCTGGAGTTGGCGTTGAACAGGTCGATGAAGCTTTTCAAAACGTTCAAGTGGAATGTAGGAGCAATTAACTTGCGGTGAGAGCGCCATTTTTGTCCTGGACAAGAATTATGAAATTACAAAAATATATTTATTATTTAATTATTATGTCAGCTATCTAGCTTCCACACTAGTATTAGCTTTGCTAATATTAGTTTGGGGCTAGATGTCGTTGTTTGAATATTCAAAGAAACCATAAGGCCGCGCTCACTTTGGATGCGAATTATATCGTACGTAAACGTATGAACACTGTTCGTACGAAGTGAGTGCGCACACTGAATACGTTTTTCTCCGTCAAATAGACAGAGTACCGGTGTTAGCGCATACGTGAAATCTCCATTGTTGATGATGAATGCACGAACGCGTAATAAAACCCCAACAAGTTCGGATTGATTTCGGACGTCGGACTTGCACGTACGTATACGTACGACTCGCGCGCAGTGTGAGCGCTTTCATAGTACTCAGAAGGTCGGGAATGTTCGTGCGTGTTCGTACGTTTCTGCACGAATGGAATTCGTACGAAAACGTATCCAAAGTGAGCGCGGCCTAAGTCTATATGACTCCGGCCTATTTTGGAAAGAGCAGAAAAACTTCGTTAGATATTCTTTTAAAACAAAATTTGATTTAAAATTTGCAAAAACAGAACCCTTAAGCATCTGTAGACATCCTTTTAAATCTCTTGGTATCAGCCTCCCCAATCGCTCTAGCAAAATTCTTTTGGTTCGATCTTTACTAAAGCGCAATTTTAATGGTCACCTTCAAGCAAGAAGAAAGTATGCATTCAAACGGAGTCAAAGACCCGTATTTAATACTCGCATGAAAACATTGAATTAAATATAGTTCTTGTTTTGACTATAGTGCCGGAACTGATATTTTATCAGAAAGCCTCATGGCCATTTCGTTATATCCAAAACCGCCAAAACCGCCGAACAGTACAATTCCCGTACTTTACCGTCCTCGAGAAGACTTTTTTTTATACAATTTGCTAATGGAACAAGCATATGGCCCACCTGATGTTAAGTGGTTACCATAGCCTATAACAAAGCATTGCATTGTAGGTCACGTTAGTTAGAAACGTGCCCTACAATACACTGCTCTGCGTTCATCAACCTGAGGCATACAGGTGTTAAGCCTCATGTGCCTGTAATTACACCGGCACCCACATCCTTCAAACCGGAACACAGCAAGCTGCTTGGCGGCAGAAATAGGCATGGTGGTAGTACTTCCCCGGACGAGCCCTTCACTAAGAGCTTTACTACTACTAAAAGACACTAGTTTTGTCAACGTTGCCTAACTTTAATCTTTTGTATCGTCCTCGTAATCAGTCTAAGTAAGTACACTATTGGAAATAGACCTCCCCCATATTGGGGGCATTGTCATAGTCACCACGCTCGGGTGGCGGATTGGTGACCACAGTGTAAGTACTCAGAGGTTTTCGTCTAAACATAACTATTCCAAGCTTCTAACAAAGGTACCTAATGAAGTTACCAAAGAAAACGCCCTTAGGCCATCTGAATATTTCATCACTTTAAACGCGCCTTTATTTTAATAAGCCACTGATAACTGATACTTTGCCCTTTTAGCAAATGCTGAGTGTTAATCATTTTCCTAACTGTTGTTACATAACAATATTTAAAGTAAAGGTTTTGTGACAAACTAAACATTTCTATATCCTAATTTTTTTTTTATCATGATTAATTGAACATTCTAAGTATCAAAGTAACGAGCACGGAAAACGTATTAAGGCCTGATAGTAGAAACCCGGAAAATCACCCGGAAAATAATAACAAAGTGGTTTGGTATAGCGGTTGCATATTACAATTGCTGTGTTTTGATCTGTTGTGAAAAAAGCCCAACGATATTAAAATTTAATAGCTATAGTTATTTGATATATTCCGAGAAGAAATTATAAACTACATTTTCCGCCCTCGTAGAGAAAGTCATACTTTAACCTTTTGCTGTATCTATATAGTTTTTTTCTAACAGAATATTCAATTCATACCCAAGTTTAAACCTTTTTATCTCTAGAAACAGTTGACTCTGTTTCCGTCTTACAAAAGTAACCGTACACTAAAAATAACTTTGAGCATACTTAATCTTATTCACCAACGATCAAGGTAATTTTTGGAGTCGATTATCAACCTGGGTCATTGACTTTATCACGCCACAGAATGAAGTAATAACTAGTATTTAAATATCTAAAAATCTTTAAATATGATATGACATCACTTTTCGAAAACAATACCGAAAATTTCCACTGGCGATATTGTTCTTGTTATGGTAATCCGCAAAATAACAGAAAGGTATGCATGATCAAAACAAAACAATTACAAAATCACGATCATTCGTTGATTATTCAAAGAATTCATTTAAAATAGCGTGAAATCTCTAAACACGGTCTAACTGATATATGCTATTTATTTGACTAGGGCAACGCACGCGAATTCGTTTGCAAGAAGCATTTTCTTATACAACCTTTAAAATCCCCTTTCATCCCTGAGGATACAAAATTTTCAAACGACACCCTTGAGGAGTGTAGTAATACTCTTCAGTATGGGTATAAGTGTAAGGGGTGCTTAATACTGAAAAAAATTTTATACCTAGATAGATACATAGATAGATCACGTCGTATCGATGGCATGTTAAAATATTTACAACAGATGGAAGGTAGATCGTGGTATTTGATGTATTTCCCTCAAAAAGTGCTCTTTTAAACCTCTTAAAAAAACAAAATGAATGTCAAGGTTAATATTGATATCTTAGGATAGATACTGATATCCAAATCGAATTGTAATTTAGAGCGACAGGAAAAAAAAGTCAGTGAATGAGATTGACCTTCGATTATTTTTTATATTAACTTCTCATATGAATAAGGAAAACACTTATAAATAGACTTGAACGTGGGAGGTGTTTTTTTCTATCAAATAAGTGTTGTTTTTGTTAGTATTTCTATTAATATAATTAATTATAATTTTTATAGGTTTACCACTAAAGCACACACGCACAGGTGGTCTAGTGATAGTGGTCGGAGAGGATATCTACCGTGCTTGGGTATTAAAGTCGTGATGCTAGTTTTCTTTCTTTTTTATCATGGATACTCCAAGATTTCATACGTTTGTTTGGCCCGTGGTTCGACATTTAACGGATTTCTTTGTTCACTTTTCTACAGATGAGCATAATTACAAGTTTTGGAATATTACTTACCAGTACTAATCAGAAGACCATTTCCGAGCCAGGGCTTAAAGAATCTGTACTCATCAGCCTTGTCGATGTGCACGTGACTGCTGAGGATGACCTCCACATCGCGAGGATCGTACAGGAAGACCAGGAGACGGGAGCCGATCCAAAGTCTGACAACGGCTTCTTTGTCATAAGGTGCACTTTTGTTCACCACGTTACGGAAGATATCTGGAGGAAAGTAGTAGATGTTATAACATCTATCACATATCATCATTGTATTTTTGCATGTTTTTGATATTGGTCTACATCGAATCTATTGCAACATATCATTAGCCCAAATAAGACCACATAGGCATTACCCACCCATACATGGAGTATTTTGCCATAGTCCGCAGTGTGGTGTTTAGTACCCAGGAGATGTTGCTGCTCGTCTCCTAGCACGTTTTCTCAATCACCACCATGACCAAGCTGAGACCACCATGGCTTTTTGTAAAACTAGTTACAAAAAGTCACATTGTTTGTTGAAGTAATACTTCTAATGCGACTTCCAACAAGGTTGCGTTAAAAGTTTAACACTACCATGGAGGGGGAATGAAAGCACTGTTCTTTCTCTCTTTCTCTCATAACGTGTAGTCTAAAGCAAACTCGTTTTTTTTTAAATGATTTAAGTCATAAGACCAGTTGAGTGTACAATCTCATAACATGACAAAAACACATTGAATACACTAAAAAGTTTTTCAAAGTTTTATTTCTCTCGACGTGTGACTTACCAGCAGAGCCGCCTGTGAACTCCAATGCATTTCCAATAAGCGGTAAGCCAGCTGGTCCACTCAGTTTGTCTGCCAGCTCGTACAAGTGTCTTCTGGACATTCTCCAGTATGCGTACCAGAGCACTAGCGCTGGTACCAAGAGGACGTAGAACATGTTGGTGGCAGCCCAGGTGCTGGTTTGCACCACATTTTCGGCCGCCGTGTAGCTCATCTTGAGGGGTTTTGTTTACCAACCAACTGTTAAAAAAAAATTATCATAAACACCTTGCGGTTTTTGAAGTAATACTTCTTTATGCGACTTCCAACAAGGTTGCGTTAAACGTTTAACACTACTATGGAGGGGGTATGAAAGCACTGTTCTTTTTCTCTTTTTCTCATAGCCAGTTACGTTTCGTATATTAAAGAGGTTTTACTTCAGTCGTGTCGTCTGAAACACTCGTTTTTTTTAATGAAAATTTGCTGATGAAACGAATGTCCACCTAATGTTACGTGGTAAACTTTTTGGTTAGCCTTTTAACCACAATATCTCAGAGGTTGCCGTATAAGTAAAAAAACATCTAATCAAATCTAATCGGCTAGCAATTAACATCTTTCACGTTCACTCCATAACTTTAATGAAATCAGATGCTCGCTAGAAACCGCCCAAAATGGTACGTAGTTTTGGTAACAAGCGGCTACTGATCTAATAATAATGAAAGATAAGATACTATCTACTGATAAAATAGATTATATAACTTTTTATATAAGTCAGGAATAGTTGTCCTGATTGACTAATAATCACTTAACATCAGGTGGGCCATCTGCTTGGTATATCAGCAAGTCGTATAAAAAAACCTCTGAACTATCTTTATGTTCCAAACAGCTAACTAAAAATATATGGATTGATATAAGTAAGGTATAATTAATAAATAATAGCACCTATAGGTTATAAAGTTATTTATAAAGTTAAGTGTTATATTTTTGGTAGTGGTTTAAAACCAGTTAAACAACATATCAACGCAAAAACATTATTTAATTTTCGATATTAGAAATATTACTTTATATTACGAAACATAAAGCTAATTTTCCATGAACGAAGACGTTTGACAAATGTAAATTGGCCGGGATGATGTAACGTGTTTGCAATGGAAATGGATTAATTTCACGTGATTATAAGCACCGGTGGTCTAGTAGGAGTGACCTTGCCTTCTGATTCTAAAATCGTGGGTTCAAATCCGGATTGCACTAATAGATTTTTCCATCGAAGAGTTAATGTGCGCAATGCCAGTGCTCCCAAACGGAGAAGGAAAACTCCGTGAGGAAGTTAGTTAAGGTTCTAGCAGCGGCAATGGGCTTGCAACTTCGTCAACGTCATATATGAAACTAGCGGCCGCTCGCAGATTCACCTGCGTGGCAGTTTTTTCCCGTTCCCGTTATTTTTCGGGATAAAATCATAGTAGCTTTATGCATGCAAAGTCTCAGCCCGATCGGTTTAAAATTGACAAAGTTTTATAGAAACTTTCATCCCCTATTTTATCCCCTTGGGGGTAGAATTAATCAAAATCCTTTCTTAGCGGATGCCTACGTCATAACATCTACCTGCATCCCAAATTTCAGCCCGATCCGTCCAGAGGTTTGGGCTGAGCGTTGATAGATCACTATGTCAGTCAGTCAGTTACTTTTGAGTTATATATATTTAGATAAAGATAGATAGATACTAAGAACTGTAGTGTGGGTATATACTAAGTATAATATTTGGACGAACCTACACCTCGAAGAATCTCGAGTAGGGACTTGGTGCTAAAATATCTGAAGGGATATCTAACTTTCTTGAGGATTAACGTTATGATGCTATTTATTTTTTACTAGCGGTGCGTCCCGACTTTGCACGGGTTTTAGTAGGGATACCAAATTTTTTGAAAATAAAATAAAGCCTATGTCACCCGGGGATAGTGTAGCTTCCTAACGGTGAAAACATTTTTCAAAACGGTCCAGTAGTTTTGGAACCTATTCAATGCAAACAAACAATCAAATTTTTCCTCTCTATAGTATATATAAATAAAGATATAGAAGATTATAAAATAGCCACGTATTTTTTAATGTATCTCCGTTCACCTTCAGTTACTACTTATAAAGTGTACCACATAGTCAGCGCTCTAAGCTGCGAAGGATTGAGGAAACTCGGAACTTAGTTCCACGTATTAGTTATGTGGTAAAGGTATACAATAGTTCTAAGATAAAAATATTGAGATTAGAATATCATTTTTTTTATACAACTTGAAACAAGCAGATAGCCCACCTGATGTTAAGTGGTTACCATCACCTATAACAAAGCATTGCCTCGTAGGTCACGCTCGTTAGGAACGTCACCTACGATGCACCACTTAGCATCCTTAAACCTGAGGCATACAGGTGTTAAGCCTCATGTGCCTGTAATTACACCGGCACCCACACCCCTCAAACCGGAACACAGCAAGCTGCTTGGCGGCAGAAATAGGTATGGTGGTAGTACTGCCCCAGACGAGCCCTTCACAAAGAAAATCCTCATGAAAATCCTTTTTTAGTGCTATTTTTTTTATGTTGATTTAATAGTACACTATTAGAATAATAAAACGAGTACAATAATAAAATTCCAGAAGATACATTTTACTTATAACTATATCATGCGAAGGAAAGAAATTCAAATACCGCGATGGGTATGGATGGTTATAAAAGTAGAGGCAGACCAAAGAATAGATGGATGTATTGTATAAAAGATGATATGAGCGAGAAAGGAATGAACACAGAGATGATGACTGATAAAAGGCAGTAGACGAAGAAAATTTGTGGTGCCGAGTCCACCTAACATGGGATAAAGGCAGAAAGATGATGATGATGTCATTTGACATAAGCAAAAATAAATAAATAAGCTAAATTCGGAAAAAGGTACCTATAGCAATTTTTTATAAATATTTTTTAATTTTGTTTTTTTTTTTATATGTTTTTACTATCTTCTCTGAATTTTATCTAGTAGTAAGTAGTAATAGTTAATCCGACCGATAGAACAACTCAAGATTGGCATGATACATAAAATCATTGTCCAAGGTGAAATTGTTCCTAGTAGTTCTTTGTTAAAGAATTTGTCTTTTATTTTCCTCATACATGTAACATATAAAGCACTTGCACAGAAAGTGTGATTACCAACTCGTTTGGCCCTCGCCTGCGCTTCGGGTCTAAAATAAAACCATCGTTGGTAATCTGCACATTATTTCCTCAGTAAACAAAGTACTATTTTGTTCATTGACATTTATACAAGTTTAGTTATATCATTCAAAGGACACATCAGCGTCACTTGTCATCAGCCTAAATAAATTCACTGGAGGAAATTCCCCAAATTTAGGGGTTAAAGGAGATGGGTTTGAAATAGTCACCACGCGTTGCAGGCGAATCGGTGACGCATTGTTAGTCTTCAGTACTCAGGTATAGCTGGCGAAAAACAAGTTGTCCAAAAATTAATATAAGAAATGCTTTCTACGCAGCTTAGTCACGTGTTATGTCAGAGGGCAACTTGTTTGTCACCAACTGTACTTTATTATTTATTAGCTGACCCGTGCCGACTTCATTGGGCGGTAAACATTTTTACTTTTCATTTTAGGGGTTTATATATAAAGCTTCTGACGCTCACAACTTACTGGTTTTTTATTGGTAAAAGAATTTTCAAAATCGGTTCGGTAGATCTAGAGTTTACCCTCTACAACCTCACAAACTCACAAACTTTACTACTAAACTAGTACTACTACTACTATTCTATTCTAAAGGTTGATTTCTACTGCGTAAATATGTATGATAGTCACAGTATTGGTGGTTTGTTACCATAAAAATCCTTACCATTCCAGTTTAATTGCGTACCTACCATGTGCGTCAAAAAGCTGACAGTCTCTAACAATTATTTAAATAAGTCAATCGATTCGGTCATAGGTTATTTAAATTATTGAAATTCTGTAATGACATGTGATTGTTTTATTTAAATCTAGAAAATAATTTAAAAAAATTGCATAGGCCAATATTGGGTGCGATGTGAAAAATTTAACCAAGGTTTTTGAGCAACCGAAATACGTAAATTTATTTTGCTTCTTTGGTGACACAAAAAGTGTTTGATGTAAAAATTATACTTACTTACTGTTGTTTTTTTTATGAACTCCAGTTCCTTTAAACCCTTCTAGAACATTTTAAGTACCTACCTACTAAAAAACTCTCCAAATCTGATCAACATCATCTGCCTGCCCTAATCCCATACTAATATAAGTGGGGTCGGCACAACAGGTTTTATTTTTCCACTCTCTTCTATTTACCGTCATCTCTATGTTCAGTCTTTTCTTATTCATATCATCTTTCACACAATCCATCCATGCTTTGTTTGGTGTATCTCTATTTCTCAAATAATATTAAGGCGCTACTATTTGCTATACTATATACTATTTGCTATTTGCTAAAGACGTAATAGGGATTAAAATCGTAAAAATTGTATATACCATAACTTGCACGTTTTTAAATAAATAACTTATAATTATTCAGTCAGTATAATCATCTTTTACGAGCAGATAAAATAATAAAATTGCTTTACAAAGATTTTAATTATTACAATAAATAAGAATCACTAGATAGGTATTATTATTATTTTTATAAGACAACTGTTAATAATTGAGCTATAACTTAGTTATTGCTAAGATAATTAAGTTACAGCTACATTTTAGAAAAAAATTATAAACAATTTTAAGTTTAATGTAATTACAACCATGTCTCTTAGTAAATAATGTCACTAATCGTCAAAAAATTTCAAAACCAAATAAAAGCTGACTTCTCAATAATTTTTTGCTCCAACCCTATATCTGAGGGTATCGTTGATCGAAGTGAAAAGGAAACGATATATTTGTGTTTGTATCCCGATATCCATTTATCTATTTTGTGTCTGTAATATTTTATTAATTAATTGTAATGTTGTTTTTAACCCTGGAATTTTTTAATGCTGAATTTTTAATAATGAATTTTCCAATAATGTGTATGTAATAATGGGTGTTTTTGATAATGTACATGAATGCTTGAAAAATTGCTTGAAATAAACAATTTTTATTTACATTTATTTAATTTTTGTTATTGAAAAATATTATAAAATTATGTAAATGTTCTCTATGTATCCAAGCATTTTTTTTCGTATTCATTTATATTTGATACGCTACCTATTACGAATGACGTTGGTAAAGAATTATGTGTTTTGATATAACGCATTCCAATTATTATACATAACTATAATCTACATAACAAGTTTAATATACACAATTGTGTACATACATATTTAAATACTTGTATTCATTGTAATTTTCTATGTAAATACATACACAATAATTACAATAGTATTTATATTGCAAGAAAACAATATATTTTTACTAATTATAGGAATCTTAATCCTGACTGACTGACTGACATATAGGCAACGCACAGCCTAAACCACTGGTCATGTACCTACTAAGAAAAGAATTCTTGAAATCAACCCCTAAAATCCTAAAATCCTCCTGTATAACTAGTTATTAAATAAAACGGTTTTTTGCGTGTGGCAATAATATTTTTCTTTTAATTGTTAAAAATCTACGGTTTGCCTTTTAAGCAAAGATTAAACAATATAAAAATTAATTACTATAGATGTTATATTTACTACATCGAAATATCACAAATCAATACCTAAATCGTGATTTTTCTATACCAAGGAAGGCGATTTGTGCATGCAATATAAATTTTTACACAACATCATCTAGCCACAAACTAAGCATATGGGAACTAGATGACTGATAGAATAATTATATACCTACTTTTTTTGGTGTAAATACATACATAGAAGACATAACACCGAGATAGAACAAACATCTGTTTTCATTATGTACACAAATGTTTGTTTTGGGTGGGGATATTTATAATGTAGGTACATAGATAGGACGTTCTTATATTTCATAAGCAATGTTGCAACTTCGCTCACTGCATTGCAATTTACAATCATGTGTACCATAGTTGCAAAAGCTTGCAACAGCTTTGCAAGTTTGTCATAAACAATATGTAATTTACCTAACGGGACATAGAAGTGCTACTTAAACCTATGGTTTTGGCTGGTTTATTAACGTACGTTTGTTTTTATACACTACATTGTCTCATAAATAGGAGCAAGATTGAAAAGTTGTCTCTGGCCTACTGTTTACTATATTTTGAGGATATTTTTACATAACATCATCTAGCTCCAAATTATGCATAGCTTATACTATGGTAATCAAATAACTGATAGAATACTTGTATGTTTTTTTTTGTAAATGCATACTTAGTATAGGTATATTAAGAAATTTATTTTTATTACTAACTTAAATTAATGGGCGTTGATAAAGCCGACGCTTTTCGTGTTGCATGTCCCTTATAACAATCACAGGAGTTGTTAAAATTGTTTGATTAAAGCTTTTAATCCACTGCTCAAAAGAAGGTTCTTATTTTTACTATAATTCTTATTTCTAATTTGTTAGATATTAATTGTTGAGTTATTGTACGTGTTTGGTAAAATTATTTATTTTAAATTATGGTTAGACTTTACTTAGGCATTATCTAGGTTAACTAAAAGCCTGAGGTTGAGGTTGAGGTTTGATATTTTTCTAATTATGTTTTATAAACATTAAGTTAATGTTTTGTTTATCGTCGATTTTTTTGAATTGTTTTGTTCCTAGGTCCTCTAAAGATTTATGAATTTTACTTAATTTCGTTGAACACAAATTATAAAGTAGGTATCAGGGTAAATATATTAAGACAGATAAGGCATTTTATATTATTTATAAAATAAAATGTTGGTAATAAGTACTAACTAAAATAATTATTTATCATACCTGATATATCGTTTAAAGATGAAAATGAACGAACCACCAAAATGAAAAAAATGCACAGCTGAAAATGACACCCCTATTTTAAAACACAGAGCATCCTATGAGAGCCAATATTAAAACCGGAAGTCACAAAAATAGGGAAGAAAATCTAAACTAGACCCAAAACCCTTAAAAAACACTGAACAAGTTCAGGCGTACCTTTAGCTTAGCACTGCCACAATACTGATTTCAACTGTTTGTAACCCCCGAATGATGCGACGAGCGTGCGTGCAGACTATTTATGACACTCCTGCGCAACTCGCTAGGCTCTATCCACGCGGCGACCACAGAATACATAAATGTATTTTAAATTAGTTCTTCTTTGATATAAAATCGAATCATCGTCACTATCACCCCTTGGAAGTCACTAACCCTACTATAACATAAATGTGAAAGTTTAGATGATTGTCCTGTAATGACACCCTTATCTAATTGAATCACATTTTTTAAAATACTCATAATTAAATTTTCAAAGAGGCTATAAATGCTTTTTCATCTTGTTATTTAGTTTTTTTTATGCTGACTGCTGCACGCAGACTCGCGTGGTTGTGGTAGCTTTACCGACTTGAAATTTTCAGGGTTAAAAATACCCTGAATAATTTAAATTTCAAGTCTCTAGAGCTATCAACCACGTTGTGGTGCCTAGGGGTAATATTTCTGAAATTCAACCCCTAAAGTTGGAGTATGGATGAAAATAGCTTGCAAATCATACAAAAAAAAAACGGAAGCCGTAAGTTTCTTGCCTATTCTTCTAGGTTTGGTCGCGAGAAACTGACGCTTAGACCTAGTTTTAAGACTTAGTGATCCATGAATGAGAAAACGCTTTTGACTTTGATTAACAAAGTGTATTCGTTAGAAAGATCAACAAACTAGCTTTTAAATTAATTTAGTTAATTAAAAAAATATGACTTTCAACGACCGTCACAAACTCGGGGTCGTCGAAGATTTCTTCCGGTTCGTGGTCGCCATTTACGAACCTTTATACTCAAAGAGCAAGAAATAAATAACGTAACGTGACGTTATTTTAAGAGTAGCAGAGCTCTTTGTGAAGGGCTCGTCTGGGAAGTACTACCTCTCATAAGCTGTATTTTTTCAATTTCTTCTCTTACATACAAAAATTAATTGCTGTTCGTTAGTCTCGCTAAAACTCGAGAACGGCTGGACCGATTTGGCTAATTTTGGTCTTGAATTATTTGTGGAAGTCCAGAAAAGGTTTAAAAGGTGGATAAATATGAAAATGCTCGGAACTAAATTAGTAATAAAAATAATTCTGAACGTAGTTCGCGGGGTCGGCTAGTGCAGTATACTAATACTGCCAAGCAACATTGCTGTGTTGCGGTTTAAAGGGTGTGGTTTACGGTGAAATTTCAGTCAGTTAGAGCTCTTAGTGACGGGCTCGACCGGAGATTCCTAACACCATGTTTATTTCTCCCACCAAGCAGCGTTTTTGTTCCGGTTTTAAAGGTATGGGTGCTGGTAAAATTACAAGCACATTAAGTTTTGGAGAATAAAGGTTCTCGAATGGCAACCACGAACCGGAAGACAAAACGTAGGACCCGATGGACTGACGACATTGTTAGATACGCGGGAAGTCGATGGATGAAAAGGACTCAGAATCGTTCTTCCTGGAATCGTATAGGAGAGGCATATTTCTAGCAGTGGACTTTTACAGGCTGATGGTGAAAGTTTAACACCTGTATGCCTCAGGTTTATGGAAGCAAGTTCACTTTTAAGCTATTTTTATTTTATTACTTTTATTTCTATGATAGTACTCACAACTCCGTTTGTAGTAGCTATCTTCTGTGTAGGTTTTGCCGCCTGCGACGCAGAAGGTTGCGGGTTCGATTCCCGCCTTGGGATAATTGTTTGTACGACCTGCAAATATTTATTCCGGGTGTTCTGGGTATTTTCTAGGTATAATCAAAAATATGTATTGTATTGTAGGTATTGCATTAAGTATACCATAGAGTTATCTAGTACCCATAACACAAGCTCTGCTTAGCTTGGGGCTAGATGATGCTGTGTGGATTGTCCAGCATTATTATTATTATTATTTGTTTACGATTTCGTAACTTTTTCTCATAAAAACATCTGCTGAAGCATGTGATGCTATATAGTTTACTCCTAAACGGATATGACGACTTTAACTTTGAAAAATGCGTAGATACTGAATAATAATTGATTATATGTTTAATTACAAATACAATGGACTCATAATACTATCGTATAACCATTACTGTTTATAATACCTTTATAACCATTATCTTTATCTTTAATCAAGTGACCAGTCAGCTTGTCTAAATTAATAAATATTTATGGACATTTTTACACAATATCATTACATAATCTAGCGCCAAACTATTCTCAACTGTTTACACTTGTGCTAAGACCTCAAGTAGGTAATGATGGTTAAAATACCACCAAAATTACCCTTCAGAACTTAAAATAACACTAGAAAAACAATTAAAATGAAAATACAATGCTACTTCCAAAGATGACAGAAAACGAATCGAGCTTTTTTTTTATTTCTTCTTCTTCTTTTATTATATGGCTTTTCAGCGATTTGATTTGACATTTGCAAAATTGTCCGTCGAAAGACGGACAGATGCCATTATGAAGAGAAAAAAAAAGGACGGTGGCAACCCTCAGCCGCTGAAAAGCCATATAATAAAAGAAGAAGAAGAAGAAAAAAAGAAAAGTAAATAGAGTGTAGAATGAAAGTAAAAAAGTCTAATAAACAAAACTGAGCAAAAAACGCTTTGCGTATTTCTAGTTCAAATTAAGTAATAATAAATTAAATGTAAAATTGTAATGTATTCTAATTATTCGAATGTCAAATGAAGAACGTTGTTTTTCCTGCCGAGTTAATGTCACTTAAGCTAGTCATTTCTAGGGTTGCCATACGTCCGGAATTTTCCGGACATGTCCGGTAATGTAGGTCTTTGTGAGGAATGTGGAAGGAATTCTAAACTTTCCTAAAATTTTTATTAAATGTGTAGGTACACTACAAACGTAGCGAGTGAAGAAAAAAATAAATAAACCATACTATATTTTTATTGCAATGCAGATAATGATCCAAAAATTTCAAAATGGCAAAAATAAATGTATTTTTTTTAGGTCTACGTAATCACGACTAAAACCTCTTTAGATCCATTTCACCTCTTGGATACCACCCCTTGGTTGTGATCATGGAACTTCAGTCGACAAACTTGTCGTATCGACAAACTAATTTTATATATAGAATTTTGTCTACACCCGCTAGCACATAACTAGCCTCGACAGATTCAACTGAGTGGTTTCTCAACGGGCAGCTTGTCGATAAAACTTCTCGAATTTATCGATCTAGCGTTAAAATAAATTCCATGCTACCAATTGCGTCAAATTTATCTATCGACACAGCATTTATTTATTGAAGCAGGACGGTCTAGAAGACACCTATTCACTCTAACCATAAAGAGAGATTATAGTATTCAAGATGAACAGACGCTGGTATTGGGTTCCACTCCTTACTAAATTCACCACGTTTAACAGTCGGATTGATGACTGCATTGTTTCTGTGAAGTGCTCAGTAGATGCCACCCTTCCCTTAGTCATCTCTTACGACATACACGAAGAGTGATTTTTAGGGTTCCGTACCCACCCGTACGGTCCCGTTTGATACTTTGGTAAAACGGGATCCTATTACTAAGACTCCGCTGTCTATCTGTCTGTTTGTCTGTCCGTCTATCACCAGGCATGCGATAGTTAGAGACTTGAAGTTTTCACACATGATGTATTTCTGTTGCTGCTATAACAAATACTAAAAAACAGAATAAAAGTAATATTTAGGGGCTCTCATGCAACAAAAGTAATTTTTTTGCCGTTTTTTTGTAGATATTGGTACAGAACCCTTCGTGCACGAGTACAACTCGCACTTGACTAGTTTTATTTTCTATGTCGTGACTACCGCCAGCAGAAAAACACTACCTACTGTTAACTGTAATTTATTTTCGGTGCCAAAAAGCACAAAAAGTAAAGTACATAATAGTGATAATTATAAATAGCATCCTTACATCATTTCTTTATAATAATGAATGTAAAAAATTAAGCACGATTATAATGATACAGTTTCACCAAAAAAATACAGTACTTACCGTATGATAAAGGTATGTACCCACTTCACTTGATTCCTTTATTGTTTATTTACTAAAAATGGAGGCAAGGACAGATCATCTTTCTGCTCTTATCCAAGTAATACACTCAAGATTTTAGGGTTCTGTACCCAAAGGGTAAAATGGAGCCCTATTACTAAGACTCCGCTGTCTGTCTGTCCGTCTGTCACACGGCTGTATCTCATGAACCATGATAGTTAGAGAGTTTACATTTTTACAGTCAGTCAGTCAAGACAGATTCTCATAATTGGTATTTGTAGATAGATTCTATTCTATTCTAACACTGTAAAAAAATGATTTAAGCCCATAGTAAACCTTAGAGATAATCAAATCTATGCAAATATAGGAGTCCAATACAAGAAATTGCAAAGCGCCTAAATATTTATATTAGCAAAATTATCTACAGCCGCGGGCGGCTATAGTCAAAGTCAAAAAGCATTTATTCCGTGTAATCAAAGTCACACAGTGTATCACTAATAGTCCAAGTTCCAACTAATAGTCTAATCCAGTCCAGTAAATAGGAATAGCATCACGCCTTTAATCCCCAAGCATGGTAGATATCCCCTCCGATCTCTTAGTGCTCGAGATTCTTTGAGAATGTTTAGTAGGAGTAGTCAGAGGTACGTCCAGATAGTACATTTGGTACTTACCCACATTTTGCAGTAGTTGGTATTCCATACGTGACAGGTTGCAAGCCCATCGCTGCTGCTAGAATACTAACTATTTTCCACACGATGTTTTCTTTCACTGATTAAGAGTACTGGCATAAATTTTCCAATAGCGAAATCAACTGGTGCACGATCGGATTCAAACCCACGACCTTAGGATCAGAAGGCGAGGTCACTCTCACTAGACCACCGGTGCTAGTAAAATCCAGTTCAGTCAAAGTCCAGTCTGAATGGTCCCTAATAAAGTTAATTGCAAAATCCGAATAGGTAAGTTTCCACGCCAAAACAATGACGTCAATCAATATAGCTATATACCAAACTTATCTACCAGCATTGGTTATAAGTAAATCTACTACCACTGAACAATTCCACTGAGCAGCGACCTTCCTTTTACTGCAAGTGGCTAGGATACTTGTAGTATTTAGCTTGTGCCTTGAAGGTTCCTCAGATACACATGAAAGTGGTCAAGCTAGGAAGGAAGTAGATAATTCCGATACATTTTTCACATAGCGTTTTTATTTTGTTATTTTCGTTTTAAAAATGTTTATTTTGCATGTTTAAAAGCAAATATAAACACATTATAGTACATAAACAGAAAAATATTATAAGTTTTTTATACAATTTACTGATGGAACAAGCATATGGCCCACCTGATGTTAAGTGGTTACCATCGCCTATAATAAAGCATTGCTTTGTAGGACACGTTAGTTAAGAACGCGCCCTACAATACACTGCTCTGCGTCCATCAACCTGAGGCATACAGGTGTTAAGCCTCGTGTGCCTGTAATTACACCAGCCCCTACACCCTTTGATCCAGAACACAGCAAGCTGCTTTGCGGTAGAAATAGGCATGGTGGTAGTACTTCCCCGGACCAGCCCTTCACTAAGAGCTCTACTACTGAAAGTTGTGTTTGCCTGGTAGGGCACGCTCCTATGTGCGTAAACTGCAAGGAAATGGTTACCACATCAATACCCTATAATAGTTGTTCCATCAGCAAGTGGTTATTAAAAAACCGGCCATGTGCGAATCGGACTCGCGCACAAAGGGTTCCGTAATCCGTACCATTATCTATAATAAAATCGGCTAAAAATCACGTTGTGTCATCGTTGTCATTGTCAAGAGTCCACTTAAGTTTTATTTTATTCTGTTTAGTATACGTTGTTATAGTGGCAACAAAAATACATCATCTGCGAAAATTTCAACTCTCACGGTTATCACGGTTCATAAGATGCAGCTTGGTGACAGACGGACAAACAGAAAGACAGACAGCGGAGTCTTAGTAATAGGGTTCCATTTTACCCTTTGGGTACGGAACCCTAAAAACTACTATTTCATAAGTGTCATGACGAAAAGTTACCCACCAGAGTTGGACACCAGAGTTACTATACAAATTTACTTTTACAATCGAATTGAATCATGGAAAGTTTATTTTTATGATTTAAAAGTGGATCTAAAAACAAACAAGCTTTGAATGGAATATTTTAAGAAGTGTAAAAGCGTAGTGCGTACGCGCATGACGCAAATGCATTCAGGTAAGGGTGTCGTGGATCATTCATTTTGAATAACACAAAATAATACTGAGAGGAAAGTTCCTTGCCAAAACAATAAATAAATAAATATTTATGGACGTTTTTACACAACATCATCTAACTCTAAAAATAGCATAACTTGGACATGAGAATCTGATGACACATAGAATACATGTTTTTTTAAATGCATACATATAATTACGATCATGTTTTTCTGTTTTTATGGTACATCTTTTATGTATCTACATAAATAATCGATAAATATAATATATTTATAATATTATTATATATGTATAAATACATATTTTCTTAATAATACAGTAGTATACAGATTTTATATACCTATTTATACATTGTTTAAAGTCTTTTTTAGTTCATTATTTTACATAACTGTTTATTTCTTTTTAGTTTAATTTAATTGTTAGTTTTAACCTGTAATCCTTCATTTATGTTATTGGAAACCCTCTCACTGTATAGGAGGAGGGCGTTGGTATCTGCGACACAGTAATACTTCTGCAGATGTCATCGTTCCCGACTTTTAGTAAACGTGTATATTTTTGCTTCCTAAATAAATATATTTGATTTGATTTGATTATATAGAATCTGTATACTAGATATTATTAGAAACGAATTTTCCAACACTGATGCAATTCTGCATGTGTTTTAGTTGCTGCTAAACAGGGTAGATGTCTACCGTGCATGCAGCGCTGGTTTTTAGGTAGTGCCCAAAATAGTTACGACACGAATAAATAAAAACCAAGAAATATAAACTGAATACCATAACACAATAAGTAGTTACTATCGACGACCGATGTGGCGCGGCGGGCGAATGTCCGCCTGTGACGCAGGAGGTTGCGCGTTCGGTTCCCGCCTTGGGATAAATGTTTGTGCGATCTGCAAATATTTATATTTTTTTTTAGGTGTTCTGGGTGTTCTGCATAATGGGTCTATGCATAATAAAAAATATCTATGTATATAATGTGTTGTATTAAGTAGGTATATCAGTCATCTAGTGCCCATAACACAAGCTCTGCTTAGCTTGAGGCTAGATGATGCTGTGTGTATTGTCCAGCATTATAATTATTATTATCACCTATAATAAAGCATTACTTCGCAGGTAACGTTGGATAGGAACGTGGCCTACGATACATTTCTCTGTGTCCGTGAGGCCATGAGGCCTAGTTTTGATCCTTGAGTAAAAGTAATTTCACCAGCACCTACACCCTTCAAACCGGAATACAGTAATGCTTGGTGGCTGAAATAGGTTTGATAGTTGTACTTCCCCGAACGAACCCTTCATTAGAACCGACATCCTCTGGAGAATAAAGGTTCTGAAAATATTTTTTCAATAGTTTTTTATTCAAACGCTGTAAAGTTCACCCTATAGTTTTATTGATATAACAAAAAATTTAAAATATATTCTTAATTTGATACGTAGGTGAATTGTTTAAAAACAACATTTTTGAAGACCCTTTCTGTCCACGTGCTTACGTTTTATCGACACTTACAATGAAATATTCATAACAGTTAAATAATTTTATTTAAAAAATTCATGTGTACAATAATGTAGGTATAACCTACATACATTTTGAATACAATGCAAATGATTTTTTTGAAATGAATGAATACTTCTTAATTAATTAAACTCAACCTCCTTACATACATAAAACTCGAAGTGACACAAAACGCTATAGTTTGATAGATCGTTGACTTATGAAAACCGTCTATGCCACCCGTCTTCAGATCACCCGTCTGACCTCCTGAGATATTGTTAAATTCAAGTGCAAACTTTAGGCTAATCCAAAATCATGAACAAAAAACAAAGAACAGGTCTGACCAAATCTCCAACGCACAAGAAGGGCCGCCCTATTTCAAATTTCAATGTATCGAGTATAGAGGAAAAGCCCATAGCGTCTATCGACCTTCAACCCGTCCCAGAGGAGACCAAAACAGAGTCCGTGGATGAACAGCCCGTACAAGAGACTTACGAGAATGAGGAAAAAGAGGCCTTCAAATCAGAAGTCGAAAGGTTTATAGAAATATCAAAATACTTCTCCAGCCCTCTTCGAAAAACAGCGTCTTATATGAGCGAACACACTCTTGTCTCATACCCTAGTTCATTTAGAGTGGAATACAAAAGAGGAAGTGTAACAACAGAACACATCAAATTCTGCAATCTTGTTTTGGAACCGATTTATGTCAAACTATTCAAACTAATCCCAGATTTGGAGCAAATTAAATATATAAACTTGTCTCTATCGCGTTGTAAGAGGATACCTCCGGGACTTTCTTTTAATCTTGGCTTTGTTTACGACGACGTGAATGAAAAACCACCAATGAACGCTAAAATGATATTTGTGGCTTCTAGAAAAACCACAACACCGTGCTACCAAGTTTGCGAGATTGAGCTACTGATTGATGTGCAAAAAAATCGCCGATACATTACGGCATAACTGACAGCTATAAAGTGACGTTCAAATCATGTTTTATAATTTTGTAATTTTATTTTTGTTTTTTACGTGTTTAGTTTTGTGAGAAGGAAAGTTTTTTGATCAAAGAAACAACAAAAACTTTATTTAGCTTTATTTTACTAGACTAGAGTGTAGACATTTTTACTTTATGGGCTGGTTGTTTCCATAGTCAGAAGTACGTCCAGAAACAATGATATTAGTAAAACATCATTGTCCAGAAAGCACATTTGGTACCTACCTACCCAGAAGTGTATATCCCATACGTGACAGGTTGCAAGCAAGGTGTGCGTTAATGTTCGCGACACAAGTTTTGAAACTTCTGCGGATACTATCGTTTTTAGGGTTCCGTACCCAAAGGGTAAAACGGGATTCTATTACTAAGACTCTGCTATCTGCCTGTCTGTCTATCTGTCCGTCTGTCACCACGCTGTATCTCATGAACCGTGATAGTTAGAGACTTGATATTTTCAGTTGTGGCTATAACAACAAATACTAAAAATACAAAAAAAATTATTTGGCCTTCTTATTATAGATAAAATATAATGGTACGGAACCATTCGTGCGTGAGTCCGACTCGCACTTGACCGGTTTTTATACAATCTTGTGCCATGTTTTAGTTCCAGATATTTGATTTTATTTAAAACGGTATATCTACTTTGTTCCGTTAGAAGTGATTAGACCACGGAAGATTCAAATAGATTCACATATCTTACACGTGGCATAAGAGTTCATTACATATAATACTTATTATAAGAAAAACCGGTAGTGGGAATATATCCATTAGAATTTTATTGACTCATACAGTCCTCACAGCTTAGTTCGTAGTAGCCCTGCCTTCTGCGCTGTTGGTAGTGGGTTTGATCCCCACCAAGAACAAACATGTGTGTGATAAACACAGATGTTTGTTCTGTGTATGGGTACTATATTATATTCTAAGTATGTACTTACAAAAAATATATAAGTATTCTATCAGTCATCTGGTTCCCATAAGCTATGCTTAGTTTGAAGCTTGATGATGTTGTGTAAAAATGTTCACAAATATATATTTCTTTATACTCTGACGCCTTTGATAATAAAATAACATATTTTTTTGAGAAAGAGAAGCAGGGTCTCTATAGTGACCTCTCTCTAGCTCCAAAGGTTTGCTGTAAGAGAACTCTTGTCAGGGTTAAGCTCGCCTTTGTACATGTCCTCTATTTGTTTTTTTTCCTATGTAATTTTATGTGTGCAATAAAGAATTAAGAATTAAGAATCTTACCAAATGTTGAGTGGTCACCTGCCTGTTGGGGCCCTGGTGACCTGTAACACAGGTTTTCTGAACCTACCACAAGAGATTATTTATATCGCAGAAGGTTTTTGTTATACGATCTATATAGTCTGCCCTTGGAAAGTTTTGTGTTATCGTTTTGAGATACATTGCGGGGTAACTCGGTATGTTCCACAATCCAGTTGTCACTGCCTGACACATCTGTCGATGACCGTGGTTCTTCTTTGGATTTCCTCGTTACGCATTCTATTGCGTAGTAAAACAACTACAGTCATTTTATTTTATCGTCACTGATTACGTTTATTTATTAAAAAAACCGGCCCAAGCGTCGGTAAAAAAACCAAGTGCGAGTCGGACTCGCACACGAAGGTTCCGTACCATTATCTATAGTACAAACGGCAAAGAAATCACATTTGTTGTATGAGAGCCACCTTAAATATTTATTTTATTCTGTTTTTTAGTATTTGTTGTTATAGCGGCAACAAAAATACATCGATTCATGAGATACAGCCTGATGACAGACGGACAGACAACAGTGGAGTCTTAGTAATAGGGTTCCGTTTTACCCTTTGGTCACGGAACCTTAAAAATCATCAAGCTAGTTAAAGTAATACTTAAAGTTTCTCACGTAATTAAGCAACATAAATTTAACCTTCTATATGTAAATTATGGCATTCATGATGGAATATTTCCTACATGTTTTCATCTCATTATCATCACATTGAAGTCCGCTGTTGAACCAGCCCCTCCGTGCGCTTCTACGTTCTAGTTATTTAAATAAATAAATAAATATAAATAATGCTGGACAATCCACACAGCATCATCTAGCCCCAAGCTAAGCAGAGCTTGTGTTATGGGTACTAGATGACTGATATACTTAATACAATATTATATTACATACTCGTACATATATTTTTTATTATACATAGAAAATACCCAGAACACCCAGAATCAATATTTGCAGATCGTACAAACATTTATCCCAAGGCGGGAATCGAACCCGCAACCTCTGCGTCGCAGGCGGACATTCGCCCGCCGCGCCACAGCGGTCGTCAAAAATGTATTTATTTATTTTTTATAAAACTCGCACGATTACAGAAGCACCATTATAAAGATATGTAGTAGTGTCATGTCACAGAGTCAATTTTTATACAGATTCAAAATATAATGTCACATTTTTAAATTACCTAATATATATATATATATATATATAGTTATATTGTCTGCTAATGAGCTGACCAGTTCAACTTGCTATGTCACATGGAAGTAGCAAGTGAATGAAACAAAACGCCGTGCACAGCTCTGTCTATATTCCACACGACTTTCAACTTACATACGAGTACTAGTGGAAACTTACTATTTCATACAAACACCCCTTTGCACTCTTTAGTCGTTGAATTACAGAAATTACTTTATTGGTACGCAAAGACTAATGTACCCAGATATTTTGAAGTCTCTAAGACCATTGGTTCAGACTGTGTCAATCAATCAGAAAGATCGGAAAATATCGATCTGAGGAAAAAATTATATGTGAACCAAAATTGTAGGAAATTTAATTCTAAACAATTTTTGTCACGACCATTTTTCGTGTGAAATTTAAATAATCGAGTTATTCAATAAACAAAAATTAACCCTTAAAATCAAGATGGCGGATGACGCAATGGATTGAATACCACGCAAAACAAAATTTAGACTGTCTGTGACGTGACTCACCCCCCCCACGAATTCCTAAGGAAAATTACTACTTACGTTTTTTCCAGGTTTGTCCCTTTTTTGAGCTAATTCACCTGGACTTTTATACTCACTTTCACCTTGAGGCTTTGCACTATCTGTGAAAATAAGTTCTAAAGTAATTTCTCGGACGCTTTCCATCCGAGTTGGATTCTTCAGCTAAGCTTTTTGTCGAAATTTGACTTATCTTGTTGTAAAGCCAAATTTCACGTATTCACGAACAGTGGTTAAGGCTGTGTATTGACTATAGGTTATTCAGTCAGGACTAAAGATGTTAAAATAGGTATAGATTAAAATTAACCTCATCTTATTTTTTCGAAGTCGAAACCGGCTAACAGCTGAAAATAAAATGATTACATGACTTGTAATTTTACTAGTTCCGGGTCCACTGGATGCTGCAGATAAAAAGTAAAAAGATAAACAATCTTTTGCATCTATTATACATTATTTATGCGTCTTCAAGGACAGCGACTAATCTACTGGAAAGACATGGTCAATATGTGAGAAGCTGACAAAACTCACGGGTTTCCTCAAAGTATTTTCTTTCAGCGTTTAAGAGCATTAAATAAGTATTGACACACATTCACACATCGCCCTTTAATCCCAAACTAAGCAAAACTATAAGATACTGTACTATAAGAATCTGATGGGATTTCATTACACAAATAGGTATGTAATTACAGGCACATGAGGCTTAACACCTGTAGGCCTCAGGTTGATGGACGCAGAGCAGAGTATTGTAGGTGACCTACAAGGCAATGCTTTGTTATAGGTGATGGTAACCACTTTACATCAGGTGGGCCATCTGCTTGTTCCATCAACAAGTTGTACAAAAAAAAAGGTATTTGTTTTCGGTTGGGATTAAACCTACCACCTTCACCAGATCGTAGGAATACTACAAACTGAGCTGTGGCGGCAGTCAATAACATTGCGCACATATATTTTTGAGTAGAAAAACCTAGATTTACTAGGTTCAAACATTTGGACATTTCACACAGTGCCTTCTAGTCCCAAACTAGGCAAACCTAATAAACATGGGAACCAGATAATTGAAATTGAACTGTTTTTTTGTAAATACATACATAGAGTACAATATAACTCTCAGACAGAGAACAAACATCCATGTTCATCACACAGATGTTTATTTGTGTGATGAACATAGATGTTGTGGATCGAACCTACAATCTACAGGACAGCTACTAACTGAGCTGAGAGACATGTCATAATGTTTATGTAGTTGTGACAGCTGTCATAGGTCACCTTCTGCGCTGTAGGTGGTAAGCTCAATCTCCACCGAATGCAAACATTTGTGTGATAAACATAGATGTTTGTTCTGTGTCTGGGTGTTATATTGTATTCTAAGTTTGTATTTATAAAAAAAAAATATGTTATATTCTATAAGTTATCTGGTTCCCATAGTACAAACTTTGCTTAGTGCTAGACGGTATTGAATAGAATAGAATAGAAAATCATTTATTCAGCCATGACATAACAAAACTTAAAATAAAATATAAAAAGAACAGAAAATCAAATAATAATAACACAAAAAAATTACAAAAAAACTCGTTTGATTGTGTGAATGTGTGTCAATATTTATTTATTTAATACGGATATAGGTATAATACTGAGTTATGTGTTGAATTAGTACTATAAACTAGTTTCTGAGAACAAGTTCTAGTGCGTGCTAAACTTGTTAATAAAACAGTGTAACTAGTTATTTTTTAAATTATTGTAATCAATGGAGGTTTCAGAAATCATAGATTTTTGTTACTTGACAACTAATTTATCTAAATACCTATATCTATATCAATCTAATAATCTTTTGTTCTGACTGACTGTGTAGAGACTTGAAACTTGCAGGGTATATTCGTTTTGGTACGTAGAGTGTACTAAGAAAAGAATTTCGGAAATTCAACCCCTATATGGGTTTAGCGGGGGATGAAATCTGTATGAAAATAACTTCACGCGGGCAAAGTTACACGCGTTTCGTTAGTCATAGTATAATTATTATTATTTCGGTGCTTAGGTGTATGTTGTTCAATCACGTCACGTTTTGGTATTTTCTATCATGACTGGACCGATTTGAAAAAATCTTGAAATGAATAAATTTGTGGTGGATAAATAATAATTAGATAATAAGTATTGCAAATATTTATTCCGGGTGTTTTGGGTATTTTCTATGCATAATAAAACATATCTTTGCATGTAATGAATTGTTTAAGTATATCAGTCATCTAGTACCCATAACACGAGCTCTGGTTAACTTGGGGTTATATAATGCTGTGTGGATTATTCAGCATTAAAAAAAAAACTCGTTAGAGTATTTTTATTTATCCCCTTTTTTTAATTTTCAATCGAGTATACCATGCGAGAAAAACCACGAGTTGAAGTTAGTCAGTCGTACGTGATCCCAACTTATAATCATAACTATATGTACAGATAGATTATAAAATATTTTCAGGTTATTCCAATTAGTGGTTTAACCAGTCTGTACCACACGCACCTTGTTCAGAAAATACCACTCTAAAACTTTATGTTTATAAAATAAATCTTAATTAAAAAATGGTATAATTATACCATTTTGTCGTTATTTTTGTTAGTTAGTCCGTTGTTACTTCACAAAGCAAGACATGGTAAAAAATATTGTTAACTCCACTTTACCCTCTGAAAAACATTTTGTAAAATAGTTTTTTATTATTTAATTGACACCATCATCAATTCAAACGAACCAGTGGGAACTGGGAGGAAACCAGTTAGTACTCTAGCAGCGGCGATAGGCTTGCAATCTATCACGTATTCACTAGATTTTTTTTTGTAATCAGAATCATGGTCTGAATGCGCAGTTTCAGTTTTCGTAAGTTCTCTTATTACACCCGGTAGATACCTAAGTAAATAATAATAATAATGCTGGACAATCCACACAGCATCATCTAGCCCCAAGCTAAGCAGAGCTTGTGTTATGGGTACTAGATGACTGATATACTTAAACAATACATTACATACATAGATATTTTTTATTATACATAGAAAATACCCAGAACACACGGAATAAATATTTGCAGATCGTACAAACATTCATCCCAAGGCGGGAATCGAACCCGCAACCTCCTGCGTCACAGGCGAACTTTCGCCCGCCGTGCCACATCGGTCGTCATAATAAATCCTTTTCCTTTAAATTATTTATGGTACCACTGAAAACCAGCGTCATCAGGGTTTTACCCCTGTAGCAAATGCTGAGTGTATTACCAGGTAAACCATGGGACCTGTTTTCATTGTTATTTAGATGTTTATGTGACGAAAGTAAACATTTCGACAGCAAAAACTGAAAAATCACCGTGATTATGTTACCCTATATGAACCTACCTATACAATTTCAACGAAAGAATCTAAACCAATTTTTTAGAAAAAAAAAACTTTTCTGTTAGCAGTTTTGTGTAAAAAATATATATCCTAATGTTCAATGTTGGTACCTATAATCAGTTTGTCGTCAGTAATGAACTTGCAATTCTAATCAACTTCCTGTTTTCCAACCAATGCCCGACGTGCTACGACGTGCGTACACAAAAAAAAATATAGTTAGGTACGTGTAGTATATACATGACTTACTTATATAACACCTAACCTTTGATTTGATACATCATCTAGCCCCAAACTATGCATTGCTTGTACTAATACCAACTAATACAGACAGACGTCACAGCTCAGTTCGTAGTAACCCTGCCTTCTGCGCTGTAGGTGGTGGGTTCGATTTCCACCGAGAACAAACATTTGTGTGATGAACATAGATGTTTGTTCTGTGTCTGGGTGTTATATTGTATTCTAAGTATGTATTTACAAAAAAAAAAGTATATAAGTATTCTATCAGTTATCTGGTTCCCATAGTACAAGCTATGCTTAGTTTGGGGCTAGATGATGTTGTGTAAAAATGTCCACAAATATTTATTTATTTTATTTATTATTTATTGAATACAGGTTCTCTTGAACCTACACCAGGTACCAGTCTTTCACAAAATGGCATAGATATCCAACATGCTAGATTAAGGTTACACTAGTCGGTACGTTGTCCATATAGGGTAACGTACCTAGATAACGGCAAGATAATTCAGTATCAAACTTAACTTCGGACGCACGTTAATAAATAGTAGACATTAAACACTTACAGCGTTTGTATGGACAACGTACCGACTAGTTTAACCTTAAATAAAATACTTGTGTGCTGTGCTTGTGTTAAACAAAAATCAACTCTATATTATTACTATGAAAACCAGATGACTGATAGAATACTTATAAACGTTTGTTGTAAATACATACTTAGAATACAATATAAACCCCAGACAGAGAATAAACATCTATGTTCTAGAAAAAATATTGTAAATCATAACATAGGCCCCATAGCTTTCATATATATAATAGTAAATACGCGTATACATATATCAAAGCACCTCTATGTAAACGCTCATAAGCTTACTCGTCATTTTTCCTTGCGGAAATAGTACGTTAGTCAGTAAAAAAAATATCATTTAGATAAAGTAGGTACTTATATATGTATATAAACTAGTCTTCCCTAACCTACCTCAAACAAGACTTTGATCTATGTATATTGAGCAAGGCCACATTAGGAAGTTACCTATATACATTATATATTATTTGGGTATTTAATTTTATTTAAAGTGCATTATTTCGGCTGTATTTTTATTGTTTGTAAACGTGTCTATCTAAAAAATTTAATAATAGCGTGAGTTTTTTAAAGAGTACGATAAATTATTTTTAGCCATACAAAATATATTTATTATAATATATTTACCTAAATATATTTAATTATGATTTGTAAAGCTTTATTTAAATATGATTTTATTTTATAAATTTGTTACGTCAACGCCCTCTACTAGAAAAGGTTGGAACTAACTTCTGAACGTTATTATATTTATTTTCCTCGCTACTTCGAATGGGACGCACGAATACATGAGAATTTAGTGCAAAGTGTATCACCTAGATGGCGCTACAAAACAAATGTTGCTTATCCATGCCTGTAGCTTTTCCGTCAGCAATCAGTATGAAATTTGCTGATAATTACTTAGCAGGCGTTCAATCAACCTTGTTCCACTGAATAGAAGTAAGGTATCTACTGTGTTAAAACTAGTTATAGGCACTCAAGAACATTCTATGGGACCAGTTATAGGCACCATACAATTAATACAATACCATACATACCAAGTAATATGAGGAGATGCCTTCTACGGATAGTCAGATTTCTAGGTTCTTTAATAATTATAATAATAATAATAATAATAATGCTGGACAATCAACACAGCATCATCTAGCCCCATGCTAAGCAGAGCTTGTCAATGTGTTATGGGTACTAGATGACTGATATACTTAATACAATACATTACATACATAGGTATTTTTTATTATACATAGAAAACACCCAGAACACCCGGAATAAATATTTGCAGATCGTTCAAACATTCATCCCAAGGCGGGAATCGAACCCGCAACCTCCTGCGTCACAGGCGGACATTCACCCGCCGCGCCACATCGGTCGTTTGCTGGTACTGTAACTCGGTAATGTGTAACAAGGGGTATGATGACCAGATAAGTGATTGTTTAGCTATTGTTGAAATTCAAATCCAGTTGTGTCATTATTTGGCACTTGCAACAGGAATTTGATTGTAATAAAAGATAGATCTATCTTTTATTGCAATCAAATTCTGGTTCCATCACAACTGGTTATACCCCCAGTTGTGATCAGGACCGAGAACAAACATTTGTGTGATGAATGTTTGTTCTGTGTCTGGGTGTTATATTGTATTTTAAGTATGTATTTAAAAAAAGTATATAAGTATACCTACTATTAGTCATCTGGTTCCCATAGTACAAGCTATGCTTTAGTTTCGAGTTGTTTGTTCCCCTCCCCACTTACTTTATTTTTTCTGTTTTCTAACTTGTTGTTATAGCGTCAACAGAAATACAAAATCTGTGAAAATTTCAACTCTTTATCACGGTGACAGACGGACAGACAAACAGACAGGCAGCGGAGTCTTAGTAATAGGGTCACGTTTTACCCTTTGGGTACAGAATCCTAATAGTTAATAAAATTTTAGCAAATATGGTCCCCACTCAGCAATATACTAGTGTTGAGTAGGTGTACCCTACCCTAGCGCTGGTTTTCTGTGGTGCCAATAAATTGGAATTGGGTATAAGAAAAGTAGCCGTAGAAGTATCTACTGAATGAATGGAATAGTATGAAAAACGAAGGTTAAAGCCCTCATAGACAGAGTTAATTATTAAGCGGAAAACATTCACGTCGCTGCGCATGCGCAGTTTTGGTCAGGACTCGGTACCGTTAGCTGTATGTGGGACACGACGCGTGTGTTACACTCACACACATAAGTATTATATGTGATGTTATGCTGTGGGTATAAATTGTTGTTTTTAGAGATTTTTTATGCAACTACTGGTGGAACAAACATGGTCCACCGGATGTTAAGTGGTAAACATTACCTATAGCAAAACATTGCCTAATAAGTATCGCACGTTAGGTACGTGCCCTACGATACACTACCCTATGTGGACCAACCTAAGGCATACTGGTGTAAAGCTTCATTTGCCTATTATTTCATCGGCACCCTCACCCTTCCGGAACACAGCAATGCGAGCATCACGCTTAAAGGCAGAAATAGGTACAGTGGTAGTACCACCCCGGACGAGCCCTTTCACAAAGAGCTCTACAGCTAAATGATAATAAAAAATAATAGATGTGAGAGCTTTTCTAGGCTTGGTCGCGAGGAACTGGCGCTTAGATTCACCTAGATTTAAAACGTTTCAAGATGATCCCTGCGGATTTTACTGAATTAATGCTTTTTGACTTTGACTTTTGATTTTTTGACATGGCATCTCATCTGATGGTAAGGTTACCTTTGCCTTACCTTATAGAGCACGTCTCACGTGCCGTGTGGTAGTGCACTGCTAAAAGATCAAAACATATGCAGCTGAAATCGTACCGGTAGGTACGCTATACGCATCAAATTCGTCTATTCAAATCGGATGTAATATTATGCGAGTATGATTGTTTAGCGACAGCAAAAGGTACTATGCTGCGGTAGTAGCTGTATATCTACCGTGAATGATACATAAGTCTTACTAATTTAAATTGGCACCACACTGAAGCCTCTTGTCATATTCTTTTGTAAAAGGACCACACAAAAAACAGTAGGAACCGAGTCGTAAGTTTGGGCCTGCTTTTGGCTTGATTGCGAGGACCAGAGGTCCAAGTTTCGTATTTTTTTGAACTGAGACGAGATTAAAACATGATCTTGTTGACAATATTGGGCCTGTCTGAAATGTCAGTTTCAAAGAATACCATTTGAAACTTGAATCTGATGATATTTTGTTTCGAGAATTGAGCTTCCAGCTATATTTACTTAGCTTTAAGCCGATTCTACCTGATCTTTAAGATTCTAGTGAATAAATAAATCAGATATGTATATATTTAACACAGCACCATTTAGCCGTATACTAAGCAAACCTATACCTGTGCTATGAGAACCAGATAAATACATTTTTATGTAAACAATATTAAATACATAACAGAGAATTTAATGCATCACACAGATGTTTGTTCTCAGTGGGAATCTAATACCTACAGCGCAGAAAGCAGAACATACCAATGTGTCCTTGATTCTCATAATTATTTGAGCGTAGACGAGACTGAAACAAGAATTTTATTGTCAAAATTGAACCTGTCTGAAATGTCAGTTTCAAAGAATACAATTTAGAGATTGACACGATCGAAGCTTGAGTTTGACGATGCGTTGTTAGAATTGGGCTTCTATGCTGTTTGCCAAGTTATAAAATGTCTTTATGACTTTGACTTTGTTGACAAGTCTATTTTAAATCATTTACTGGTAATTTACATCAGCCCACACAACCAGATTATCTACAAACAGACGTCCTTGACTCGCGCGGAACAGTTAGCAAGGCCGCCTATCTGACTCATTGTGGCCGTAACGGGAGCTTTCAGTCTCACAGGATAGCGGGACCCTTCGATTTCATTACCATGAGGTCATCACGGTTATGTAATCTATAGTATATTAAATAAGCATCATTTTTGTTAGCAAAGAGAATATACTAAGATGTTTTTGACTAAGAAGAGAGTCACCTCTCGTAAGGTTGCCGTAAGGTTTGCTGGAAGGGATTTTAAGGGTTAAGTTCGTCTTTGTACGAAGCTTAATATGTACATTAAGGATATTTTCACTATCGTCATCATCATCAAGACCGCTGCTCTATAGACTTTGTTTATAATTTATATGTGGCGATCACAATAGGCCATATGGCTGCAGTGATACCAAAGCCGCAAAAATATAATAAAAAAAAATAAAAAATATATATAATTTAAATGGGGGGCCTATGTTTAGCAGTGGACTTATTCAGTCTATTGATAAATAAAAAAAAAATTATTTAGGACCTTTTTACACAACATCATCTAACCCCAAACTAAGTATAGCTTGTACCATGGGAACCAGACGACTGATATAATACTTATATACTTTTTTTTGTAAATACATACATAGAATACTCGTGACTGAGCTGTAACGGCTGTATGTGATGATGATGATATGTACTTAGTACATTACATTACTGAATTTAGCTAGCATGCGAGAGTTGTAACCTGTCACATATGGATTACCACCATTATATCATAATCCTGTTTTGTATGCTTTTTTTTACTTATATAATGACTATTATCAATAAATGACTATTATGACTATTATGACTAATCGCTACGGTGGAGGTAAGCGTATACAAAAAAAAATTTGGAAAAAGGTTTTCCCTTTCCATGGCCTTTCTAAGGTAAAATGAGTAATGTTCAGCATGGACTGTATTTCAATGGATGACTGGTGGTATTTCATAAACGGGTGTCCTTGAAATGACGCAGAACAGTTAGCAAGGCCGACTATCTGGTTCATTGTGATGGTAACGGGAGCTTTCGGTCTTACAGGATAGCGGGACCCTTCGATTTCATTGACGGACCTACGTCATCCAACTTGAAACTTATACTCAATACAGTTATCGTAATCATATGGTGGGTTAGAAGATACAAAATCCACTTAAATACAGTAGAATCTAATCTGAGCTTTTTTAGGGCATTACAATAGAAGGTTGGCAAAGCGAGTCTTTTTCTAATCGTTTTTATAGGTATCATATAATTTGGCACCAAGCGGTCAGTTTCATATTCAATTTATTTTTTTATTTATAATATTTTAACCTACTTTTTGTTCTCAAAAAAGCATGATAATATTGTTAATTATTTATTTAGAACCTATAAAATTTGTCTCCTGATAAAATGATTATCTTTTCAAGAAAAATTATTAAAATTTAATAAGCTTTTTCAGGGTATTTTAAAGAGGTTTTTATCCATATCGTACTATTTTTCCGTTGCTCAGCTTAGATATAACATACCTAATAATAAATGTGTCTACCCCCTTTATATCTTCGAAGAATCTGGAGCAGGTATTTGATACTAATAGATTGAAGGGGATATCTACCGTGCTTGGAGAACAAAATCGTGATGCTATTTGTTTCTTTCTTATCTAATATGAATAAAATTTTATTTTCTGAATTTTATTAAAACTGTATTTCTCTTGAAACTAACTGATCAACTCAAATAGAGGTCATTAACAAACTACCAAACAATGGATGAATGGGGAACTAAATTACTGTAGAATTATAATAATACGAAGATAAGGTAGAATGGTAGACCTATATCCCATAAGGGACTTCTTCAAGTTACTATAGTATTTATTCCCAATTATAAGAATTCCTAAACTCCGCATAAGTTCGGCAGTGGGTAGTGTAGCTACCTACAAAAGACTTCAACGCGTTTTTTTTCTCTTGTTTGTTTCTCAATTTGTTTTTGTAAACTGTTTTCTTGTGTTTACTTACCACAAAGGACTCTAAACTAGGAATATATTCAGTTAAAACTGACAAAACTACTTAGATTTGCTTGTGTCACTATATTGTATAAGTTTTTTGGGAATAAAACTCTTTTCGGAAAAAATATTTTGTTTCATCAACGTTAATATTTTAAAGATAAAGATAAAAGATAAAGATAAAGATCATTTATTTGCTTAGACATGTGTGTAAAATAGATGACAAAATATTATGAGAGGCAACATGCAATACCGTGTCGGTGTGCAAATGGAGATGGCACTTAAAAACGTCACATGCAACATGAACAAAAGGTGAATTACAATATTACAATGAATGTCAAAATATAATAATTACAGACTTTAAAATCAATACAAATATACAATACAAAATACATTAAAATGTCAAAACTTGTCGTTAAGGAATTCATCAATATTATAGTAGCATTTATCAGTTAGGAATTTCTTAAATTTCGTTTTAAATAAATTTGTATTTAGATTCTTAAAACACTTAGGAATTTTATTATATACTAAAGGTGCCATGCAAACTACACTTTTTCGTAATAGTGTGGTCTTACATGGGTGTCTGCATAGTCTGTCTTCTCGTCTGTTTCGAACCACAGTATCACACATACGTGGGAACAGATGAGGGTTATTTCTTACAAATAGTGCTACTTCAATTATGTACAACGACGGAAGTGTAAGAATTTTATGATCCTTAAATAGTGGTTTGCAACTATCAGTCATTCGAACTTTAAACATAGCTCTTAAACAACGTTTTTGCATTTTAAAAATAATTTCTTTGTCAGTGGAATGACCCCAAAATATTATGCCATATCTAAGTATAGACTCTACCATACCATAATAGGCTGTTAGTAGTGTATCTATGCTAACAGTTGAGGATAGTCTATGTAGGGCATAGGGGTTGTAACTCAATATTTATTTTAAAAACATTAGGTAGGTATATTCAAAAGACATATGAAACAGTTGAGCAAACTGCAGACCGTCGCAAACGATCTAAAGATAGCTCAACTGATTCAAGTACATATCGGACGTGTTACCAATGTCATACCACAAAAACAATGATTATTAGACACATAAACTAACCAGACAGTAGGTAGCTTATTCATACATTTTCATTATCAAACACGTAGATAGATGATGGCACTGTCTTTTTGTATCATGCTACGTAATTTAAAAGTAACCTATAATAAAACTCATTGCCAGTACTTCGTCCTGTACGCTGTGCCATTTTCCAAACACGTTGCGAAAATATTCCGGGAGCGAGTGAGACAAGCTTTATTCACTGTGTAAGTGTGAAAGAGAAGGGGCACCATGCTAGGCTGCTGTGGAGGTCAGGGAACCACAACTAGGTCGCGACTCCTTCCTATGACTGGTGAACTTGAACGTGGAAAAACACGGTTTGTGAATTAGAGTCGAGCTCGTTTGTCATGATGTTGAGATAAATTTGTATAGTGTGATAGTCATGCAATGAGTTAGGTTGTTTTTGAAACATGGAGCAATCAAATTACAACTTTTTCATTCATTGAGATGTCTAAATCAAAATTGATGACACGTTAAATTATAGTAAAGAAAAATAGTACAATCTAATGAAGATATGGAAGTAAATAAGCCTATGTATACGATCGAATATCACGAAAAAACCACTTTTAAACAGTTTCATAATTATTTAATTGACAAGCTACAGCACTGATTCTCAACGGTGGAGGAACACATCGCAAGGAAACCAGTTAGTATTCTAGAATCGGCGATGGGCTTGCAACCTTTCACGTTTGGAATACTAACTACTGCAAAATGTGGGTATATGCCAAATATAATATACCTACTATTACGCCTTAGACGTCTTCAGAGAATCGAGAGTTGATACTTCTTGATACTAAGAGATCTGAGGGAATACCTACCGTGCTGGGGAATTAAAAGTCGTGAGGATGCTTCTATTTTTACACATTTCTAATGTTTTTTCTCATTTTAATAAGAAAGCTGAGATGCTGATCTGGATTGGCCTTCAAGAGAATAAATAGTACCCTACTAAAATGATTTAAGTCAAAGTCAAAGTCAAAAAGCATTTATTCAGTAATATCCGCAGGGATCATCATGAACGTCTTAAATCTAGGTGAATCTGAGCGCCAGTTCCTCGCGACCAAGCCTAGAAGAACCGGTAAGAAACTTACGGCTTGGTTTCTACCGTTTTTTTGTATGATCCTTTTACAAAGTAAAATAATGTAAATAATGAAGCTCCAGTGTGGTGCCAATCTAACTTAATAAGGTGATTGCAAGACAGAAAACATGTTAAGGCAATCATACCAAGAACTTGACGACCGATGTGGCGCGGCGGGCGAATGTCCGCCTGCAACGCATGGGTTGCGGTTTCGATTCCCGCCTTGGGATAAATGTTTGTACGATCTGCAAATATTTATTCCGGGTGTTCTGGGTGTTTTCTATGTATAATAAAAATATCTATATATGTAATGTATTGTATTAAGTATATCAGTCATCTAGTACCCATAACACAAGCTCTGCTTAACTTGGGGCTAGATGATGCTCTGTGAGTTGTCTTACTTAATAGAATTAACAAAATGAAGTAAACTAGTGAATATAAGTGGGTGGGTCAAGGAATTAGAAAGGCGTCCGAATATAGAGTGAAGTGTCATACCAAGAGTCAATGATCTGACACTGATACACTCGTACCTAGAGGAGTCTTATAAATTCGTTGGGAAGATAAAGATAATACGAACATTACAGTTAATTCAGAAAAAGATAAAGAAAAAAAATTGCACGGTAAACATCCACTTAAATCTCTTAGTATCAGCTCGAGATTCTGCCAGAATGTCTAAAGGAGTAGTCAGAGCTACATCCAGATATTACATTTGGGACATACCAACATTTTGCCGTTGGTATTTTATACGTGACAGGTTGCAAATGATTGAATACTGACTGGTTTTCTTCACCGTTTGAGGACACTAGCATTGCGCATATACATTTTTCGAACAAAAATGACCGGATTCGAACTCACGACTTTAGGATCAGAACGTAGGATCACTCCCGCTAAGCCACCAATGTTCTCACACCTAATATTATTTACAAAATACATAGGAAACAGTTGAACTATCTACAGGCCGTTGCAAACGATCTGTACAGATCAACTAATACCAAATATATACGACGACCGCTGTGGCGCGGTGGGCGAATGTCCGCCTGCGACGCAGAAGGTTGCGGGTTCGATTCCCGTCTTGGGATAAATGTTTGTACGATCTGCAAATATATATTCCGGGTGTTCTGGGTATTTTCTATGTATAATAAAAAAATATCTATATATGTAATGTATTGTATTAAGTATATCAGTCATCTTAGTACCCATAACACAAGCTCTGCTAAGCTTGGGGCTAGATGATGCTGTGTGGATTGTCTAGCATTATTATTATTATTATTATTATATACCAATCGGAAGCGTCCCAAAGATGCTAGCTGTATTGTCATACTGAGTGGCACTGGGCTAAAGGTACTTTTTAGAAGACTGATGGAACAAGCAGATGGCCCATTTGATGTTAATGGACGCTGAGCAGTGCATCGTAGGGCACGTTTTTCACGAGCATGACTTACGAGGTAATACTTAATATCAGGTGCCATCTACTTGTATAATCAGCAAGTTACATGAAAAAAAAATGGTTACCATCACCTATCACAGATCCTTGCAGGTCATGTTGGGAACGTGTCCTACGATACACTGCTTTGCGTCCATCAATTTGAGGTATACCGATGTTAAGCCTCATGTGCCTGTAACTTCATTGGCACCCACACTATTTAAACCGAAAGATATCTAGCTGCTTGACTTATCAAAACGCTGAGGTATTCCAAATTTAGGGCATCGTATGCTATCCAAATCTATATATTTATCTTTCCAAGATCTTCATTTTCATTCAAGTCTCGTCAAAACTTTAAAATTCCTGCCACGGCAAATGACGCAACCATCAAAATGGTCATCAGCGGTCATTTCACTTTGGCCAACTTACTTGAGTACTATAGCTATCTCCTTTCACCTTTCTCCATTGCTTATGGTGTGAAAGAGAAAAGGAATAACGTTGGCCGAGTCCCGAGCTTACAGAATCTTTAAAATTATTGGGCCCCCAAAACTAGTATTTTCTATTTATGAGAATCGAAAGGTTATAGAATGATTTGACAAGGACTAGTCCAGTGTATGCTTTATTGAGTAAATATTTAGTTAGATACCTATTTAAATAGGTAGCTAAACTGTTTCAAATGTATTTTGTACATACCAATTATAAATACTTGTATTGGCCTATTTAACTAATTGATTAGTAAATAAATATAGTTTTTTAACAAATTTATGCAATAGCTACATAGCTCGGGTAACATGCACTTCAGTAAAATAATTAAGGCTAAAGGGTTTTAATTTTGAAAAAACTAATATTTGTTGCCTAATATTTTATGCAACATCAGTTAGCACCAAACTAAGTAAAGCTTGTACTATGGAAACCAGATGACTTATAGTATACTTATATACTTTTTTACAAAAAAAAAAAAAAAAAAATACAAAATATTTATTTGGAACAGTTAACTTAGTTACATAACAAAAATGAGGTACGATGATAGGCTACAGTAGTTAGAAAACTGTGTCGTAGCTATCAACGCCCGCCTCTTACAAAATATAGATATAAATAGTGTTCCAGACAAAGATAACAATGTAACGTTTAGTGTGGGTGAGGGTGAGTACCTAAGTGTGTGTGTGTGTGGGGGTGCATGGGTCGTGTCGAGGGTTCACCTGATTCACACCAGTCTCATAGGAGTCTGGGTAGCACAGGATAAACCATGTGAGGTGTGGGGGTGTGTGGGTGCGGGGGGGGATGTGTGGGAGGAGGGGGGGGGGTATGTGTGTGTGAGTATGAAAGTGAATTAAGTCTGTCAGAGTGCGTATGAGTACAGTGTGAATAATGGTGTGTGTTGTGCATGAATGTGGTTGGGTTCTCTTAATAACGCAAGGCTCCTGCGAGACAGGGTTTCATAAGAGAACTTGTGCGAGTGTAGAATGTTGGTAAGTATTATTCGACTACTCTCATCAGGTTCTCTGTATCTATGTAAGAAAGGGATTTAAGCCAGGTCAATAGTTTTTGTTTGCATTTACGTTTAGTTAAAGGGTAAATGTGCAGAATATGGTTAGCCCTATTGTATAACATTGCGCTAATGTAAAAGTAATGCCGGCTCGCAAGCGCCGTTCTCCGAGGTTCGGTCTTGCACACTCTATCCGATCTACGCTTATTACTGAGAGGAGGAGCGTACGTAAGCTCAGAATGTTTGCGTAGAATTGTGTGCAAGATGAACAACTGGCGTACAGTGAGGACATCGCAGTGCGAGTAGAGGTCGGAGGTGGGAAAACGAAAAGGTTTTCGCGACATCACCTTAAGGACAGCTCTTTGTGCCCTCTCAAGTCTCATAAAGGATGTCTTGAATGAACCGCCCCAAGCTGTTATGCAATATGTTAGCAATGATTGAGCTAGCGAAGAATAAACCATTGTTAGTTTTTTCTGATCTAACGCATGTCGAAGATTTTTAAAAACATAAATCAGTTTCCTTGTACGTGAGACTGTTGAGCTAATTTGATGCGTCCAGGACATGAAATTATCCACTGTGATGCCTAAGTATTTGATATAGGGAGTACGTTCTAAAGATATACAGTCGCATGTACGGGGCTCAACTCGTCGGAGGCTACAGGTATGGGAACAAATATTAAAGGAAGGAGGGGGCTGACTTGATGCGTTCGTGGAGAAGGTGATGTATTTTGTCTTGCTAACATTAAGAGTTAGAAGGTTATCCGCAAGCCAGTGCATAACTGTCGCCAATGCTGATTCAGCTTGGCGGAAAGCCGCAACCCAATTGCTCTCGTTTATAAGCAGGACTGTATCGTCGGCATAAGTTACTATTTTACAGCTAGGGAGGCTTAGTCGACACAGCTGATTTATATAAACAAGAAATAAGGTCGGTCCAAGAACACTACCTTGTGGGACGCCGTAAGTGATAACTTCATCCCGACTCACAAAGCCATCGATTACCACACGCTGGGTTCGGTTCGTAAGGTAGCTTTTAAACATATCAAGACAGATACCTCTTACACCAACAGCTTCAAGTTTTCTAAGTAGGATAGGGACAGAGACGGTATCGAATGCCTTAGAGAGGTCTAAAAATATGCCAATGGATTTTCGCTTCTTGTCTAAATTTTGAATAATAGAGTTCACCACGTCCGAAACAGCATCCTCTGTGGATAAGCCTTGTCTAAAACCATACTGGTTAGGAGAAAGGATGTTATTAATATGTAAGTATTCTAAAAGTCTTTTGTTTAGAATCTTTTCGAAGATCTTTGAAAACACAGATAACACTGATATTGGCCTATAATTCGTTACATCTTCCCTGTTCCCACACTTGTAAATAGGGTGAACTAAGGCTTTCTTAAATACCTCAGGAAAGGTACCAGATGTTAAGCAGAGATTAAACAAAAAATACAGAATAGGTATTAGTACGTGTCTGGCAGCCTTAACCACAGAAGTAGGTATACCATCCCATCCTACTGCAGATTTATCCTTTAGATTAATAATAATAGCTTCAATTTCACGATACTCAACATGAAATAGTGCCATAGAGTTAGGAATCACATGGTTTGGTGAGTGATATGAGAGAGGACTAAATTGTGATGGGTTAGAAGAGTTGCATCGCACGATTTTGGATGCCAAAGTCTTTCCAACATTCGCGAAGTAACTGTTAACAGTATCAACCGAGGACGACGAAGAATCTGATAGATTTAGGAGATTAGAAGAAGATGAAGCTTTCTGGTTCAAACCACCAATCCCTTTAATAGCCTTCCAAAGGTCTCTAGGGTTTTTTCCCGCCCTCTCAATTTCATTACGCTCGTACTCACGTTTTATTTTCTTTAAAAGGTTGTTGCAATAATTTCTATAGCGCTTGTATGAAATAGCTAGGATCATATTTTCAGAGTCTTTTTTCAGTTTTTTGAATAGTTTGTCCCTATGTCGAATGCATTTGAGAAGGCCGGTTGTTATCCAGGGTTTAATAGTTCTACTCTTGTTACAAACTTTAACATGTTGGGTGTGCTTACCTATAGTAGATGATATAATTTTAACTAAGACATTTGCTGCTTTGTTAGGATCACTGTGTGGTTGTAAGACAAGGGTGAAGTCAGCAGTTTCGAGATCGAGTACAATACTTTTAATATCCGTACGCAGAATTGTCCGAATAGGCTTAAGTATAGGAACCACAACATCACAGCTAAGTAAAATAGGCGCATGATCTGTTATGAAGGAGTTAAGTATAAAGGTGGTGGCATATTGCTTAGTTTTAAGTAAAACATGGTCTAAACAGCTTTTATCTCTAGTCGGTACAGTATAAGCTGGAAGCAAGCCATGTGATGTGGTCATATTAAGGTATGTATCTGTATTAGGGTCAACACTGTCGGTCGTTATATTTATGTTAACGTCTCCTATAACAGCGACAGTCTTAAATCCCTTAATAGAACCTAAGATAGTATCAAGGCTACTAATAAAACCGTCCAAGTTTCTAAATGAAGGAGATCGATACAATGCGATTACAGCGATTTTGTCAGACAATTTTAAAATTAGGCAATTTCCTTCGTAAAATGCGGGAACCTCGACTGTATAGTTTAGCCCTGATTTTATATATGCGACCACGCCTTCATTCTGGTTATCAAAAGATGAAGCAAAAGAGCTGTAACCATTAAGTAAAGGAATAGTTGGGCACTTGCTCAACCAGCATTCAGATAAGATGATGATGTCCAGCTGGAGTTTAATTCTTCCTAGTAAGATCAAGAGGTCATCGAAGTTACGGTTCAGGCTACGTATGTTTGTGTGTAAAATATTAAATGATCCGATGTTCGCGAAGTCACTACAATTTTCAGGAGGGCATGTTATAACGTCAGAGACAGAAATATTTTCAATATCGTTTGTGATTAGCTTTAAATCATCCATTGAAAAGGGTTAAATGTAGCACAGGCCCAACAACACTGGTATAAAATGCTATTTTGGACAAAATATAGGCAAAGTGCACTATTTGTGAGATCGTCGTAGTTAATAATACTCGACTGTAAGAAGGCTCCCGTCCTGTCGAAGAGAATCCGAGATACCTAGCTTGAGAAAGACTGTGTGAGTAGACTTTTTTGAGAGTGAGTGTAAGTTTGTGAATTTGTTGAGTGTGAAACAAGAATATAATAGAAAACAATTTATAAGATGAAAGTAGCAAAACTAATAAAATATACAGACTATGGAATGTTGAAGCTGCTAGTCACTTTTGAACAGAGCATTTAGATAAGTCGGCCTCACAGGTAATTCTTATAAGAGGAGCTCCTTCACCTTTCCGGAGAAATACGCTTCCGTTGGACACCCAGCAATAGCGATATTGGTGCACCTTTGCAAAGTCACGAGCAAGAAAGAAGACTCTCTTCATTTTATTTGTAAGATTTTCTGATTTTTTGATTTTTTTTTTTTTTACTGGCTTGGCCGGGCCACTGAATCTTAAATGCTCGGTGGTAAGCCTCGAGCCTCCCTTATTAAACTTCCTGAAGCTTGTGATAAATTTATCTTTCAGGATGACACTCTTGAGGTCAACAATTATAGTCTTCGTAGTGGGATCTTTTGATTTAATACGAAAGATATCATTAACTTGACTAGGTAGGATATCTAGATCGAGTACTTTTCCAGTCTTGGTAAAGACATCTAGAAGAGAGGATTTAGTCTCCGGATGAGTAGAGGGTATGTTCCTTATCTCCAGGCATGTCGATCGGGAGTTACGCTCCAAGGCATCTAACCTGTCCTCGAGGGTCCTGATGTAAGTAGAATCAGCTTTGCGTCCAGCTTCCAGTTGTTCAACTCTATTTTGTAGGTCGTCAAACTTTTGACCAAAGAAGTCAGCGGTCGAGCGTATATCCTCGACGACGGAGCATAGTTTGTCGCATCTCATATCCTGCTCCTCCTTGAATTGCACAAACATCGACCTCATTTCCGCCATAAATTCCTGTAGCTGCTCGCAATTACATACGGAGCGTTTACGCTTGCGAACAGGGGCGCCCGAAGCCACTAGTAGATTCGGTTCTGAAGAGCAACCATGCAATGGTTGTAAAGCAGGCACCTTAAGTACAATAGGCCCAGGCGTCGACGATGAGTGCGCCGGTGGTGCAGGCAAGGGCGGCGGCGGCGGTGGCGCGGCAGCGGGGGCTGCTACAGGAGGGGCGGGAGACGAAGGCGGTGTACGCTTAAGCGGCATTTTAATAAGCTAGCAAGCAGGTACTAGGAGATCAGTAAGGCACAGGCAGTATCAGAGGTGCGCTTGTATCGCGGATAGGCAGCAGATCAGCTTAAGATGGTCTTTAGCGGTGGTCACTAAGTAACTGCACGGTACGTCCAAATAAGGCAGAGCTCAATGCGGCGTAAGTTTGCGAATGAAGTTTATCTCTTTCTATCACGCAGAGTGCAAGCTTGGTTTCTCTAGCACGCAATGCACCACTTTTGTATTTGTGTGCGTAGAAGCGAGAGCGTAATGGTAGTAGTGTACTAGTTTATTAGTTACTTACATTCGCATGTAGTTGTATTGATGCTTGTGCGCGTTTTTCGTATCCAGTTCCGATGACTGCTACTGATTTCTACACTCCTATTATTTTGTATGGATTTTAAGTGTTAAAAATGAAATTAAATTTAGAAATAAACAATAACGGATTACTTTTGAAACACGTCTGATCGGGGCAGCGGTCCAGAGGGAGGGAGTTTTGTAAATAAATATTCAGAATACAATATAACACCCAGACAGATAACAAAATGTTTGTCCTAGGTGAGGATCAAACCCACAAACAGCACAGATAGCAGAACTAATATTAACTAAGCTATGAGGTCAATAAAAATAAGTTAGTAATGGGTGACAGCAATTTCCAAACATTATTATACGCTGGCCTTCAAAACTTAGAACCACACTTTTAAAATGAAAAATCATAAACTAAAAACGTCAGAGTTTTTATACATAATCCTTTTTACTTTGAAAATATATCTTGTATGCTTTCAAAGTGAAGGTCAGTATTCGAATTTTGAATTTACAAGGCACGTGTAAGTACTAAATATATACTATATTGATACCAAATAATGATTAATATTTATTATATTTTTGGAAATGGTATAAGAATATGGAAATTTGTGAATAAAAAATGTGTTTACCGATTGGTAAGATAACAATATTATCAATTATTCGACGACCGATGTGGCGCAGCGGGCGAATGTCCGCCTGCGACGCAGAGGTTGCGGGTTCGATTCCCGCCTTGGGATAAATGTTTGTACGATCTGCAAATATTTATTCCGGGTGTTCTGGGTATTTTCTATGTATAATAAAAAATATCTATGTATGTAATATAATATTGTATTAAGTATATAGGGGTGTAAGGGGTATCAATCAACATCTATCGAAACCCAAGTCAACCTCTCCGGCCCGTGGTGCACCCTGCCGACCAGCGAACGAGGCTCTGACGCTCCACCCACCAACCCGCACTGGACCAGCGTGGTGGGTTATGGTCCAAACCCCTCCTTTTATGATGTACAACAAAATAAACTGTCCCCAAGTGCCCGGCGACACTAGGGGTGAGGCAAATGACAGTAAACCAAGAAACCCTAGGGTCAGGGGCGAGGTGAATCTCCGGGCGAGAGCCTTAAACTGTCAAACGACCAACGCATGCAAAACGGACTTCGATAAATTAAATATTTGTACATACAACGTATGCACGTTAAGAACTGAAGAAAAATTAGTTGAATTAGAAAATGCTTTAGAATTTATAAAGTGGGATGTGGTTGGACTGGCAGAAGTTAGAAGAGAAGGTGAAGATACGCTTGAGCGTAATAATAGTATATTTTACTTTAGTGGAAGTGGCAGTCAATATGGTGTAGGGTTTTTGGTTTCAAAACGCTGGAAACTTAACATAATTGAATTTATTTCATACTCAGATAGAATTGCTGTACTTAAATTTAAAATCACAGACAAGAAAACCCTTACTATTATCCAAGTTTACGCGCCCCATTCAGGTCGTCCAGATGAAGAGCTTGAAGAATTCTACGACTTACTAAACAAGGCATGCGATGAAAATCGAGCAACTTGGACTATGGTGCTAGGGGATTTAAACGCCAAGTTAGGGCTAGGAGAATCACAAGACAATCCGTCAGTCGTCGGACCATATGGTCTAGGAGAAAGGAACGAACGCGGTAAACGACTTCTCAGCTTTGCTTTTGGACAAAGTCTCAGCGTCAGCAACTCATTCTTCTTTAAGAAACCTCAACGCAGATGGACTTGGTTTTCACGGGATGGTTTTACAAAGAATGAAATAGACTTTTGCCTTTCATCAAACAAACAAATAATCACAAATGTAGAAGCAATTAACAAAATTCGTTTCAGTTCAGATCACCGACCACTCCGAATAGTAGTAAAGTTTAATCTTAAAATCCAAAGAACACAAATGATTAAAAATAACATTAGACGACTAGATAAAACTTCCCTAATGGCATGTAAAGATCAATTTAATTTAGAGTTATATAATAGTTTCAAAATTTTAGACACTGATACGGAAAATTTGGAAATTCAATATAACAACATACAAAACAGTATAAAAAAAGCAAGCTTAAAAGTAAAACCAGTAAAGAAAAAATATGAAAAATTAAGTAATCAAACAAAAAACTTGATAGAAAAAAGACTCACTCTTAGTTTTAATACGCCCGAATATAACTCATTAGATAAATTAGTCAAACGAAATATTCGTGATGACATCAGACATTTTAACATGAATCTTGTAGAAACTGCTTTAGAAAGAAATACGTCGTTAAAAACTGCAAAAAAGGGCATAGAGAACGGTAAACCATCAATTATCAAACTTAAGGATAAAAACGGTGTTAGACACGGGGATAGAGGTAAAGTCCTAAGTATATGTACCGAATTCTATAGAACACTCTACTCGGACCCTTCCACAAATAACTATGAAGCTAGCAATGTATATTCATGCTCTGAAAACATAGTACCGATAACAGGTTTGGAAGTTCAACGTGCGTTACGTAGCATGAAATATAGCAAAAGCCCAGGAGAGGATGGCATTACTACCGAGGCTCTCAAAATAGGCGCACTAACACTTCTTCCCCATGTAACTAATTTCTTCAACTCCATTCTTTTTTCCGGCAAATTTCCACACAAATTCTGTCATTCAAATATAACATTACTGCACAAAAAGGGTGACAAATCCGATATAACTAATTATCGACCTATTAGTCTCATTTCGCATTTGTATAAAACATTCATCAAAGTTATAGAATCCCGTATTTCTGGCCAACTCGACCGACATCAACCCGCCGAACAAGCTGGATTCCGGCGAGGCCTCTCCACCACAGACCACCTTCACTCTATAAATGTTCTCATTGAAAAACATTTAGAATTTAAGTTACCTCTATACATAGCATTTATTGATTATTCAAAAGCCTTTGATAGTTTATACCATAAGTCTCTGTTTGATTCTCTTCATAACCAAAATATTGAACCTACATACATCAATCTTTTACGCAATATTTACAGTAATAGCACAGCAGCAATTAAATTATCATCCACTGGTCTCTCCTTCCAAATTCAAAAAGGGGTTAAGCAAGGAGATCCGCTTTCCCCAAAACTTTTTACAGCTGCACTTGAAGAAGTTTTTAAATCTCTTGCAATGAGCTGGGCAGATAAAGGAATCGTTTTAGGGGAGCGACGTTTGACAAATCTCCGCTTCGCCGATGACATCGTTCTTTTTTCTTCTTCAGCCGCAGAACTTGGTTGTATGCTCAACGACCTAAACCTAGCCAGCCTCGGGGTTGGATTAGCGATGAATATGTCAAAGACCAAACTTATGACCAATAGCACCAAACAAAAACTTTATGTAGAAGGGGTCGAGATTGAATATGTCCATGAGTATGTGTATCTTGGCCAAATAGTCTCCTTCCAGGCGCGACAAGAAAAAGAAGTGGCTCGACGCACCGAAAACGCCTGGAAGAGCTATTGGTCGATGAAATATCTAATGAAAGGCGAACTTCCACTCTGTCTTAAACGCAAACTCATGGACATGTGCATTCTCCCCATCCTCACATACGGTGCACAGACCTGGTCTTTGACACTTCAGCAAAGGTCCAAACTCGAGGTCTGCCAACGGGCTATGGAACGCAGTCTTCTAGGAGTTCGACTATCCGATAGAATCAGAAACTCAACACTGCGAGCACAAACCAAGGTTTTTGATGTGAGCAAAAAATCTGCACAGCTCAAGTGGGACTGGGCTGGCCATGTCTGTCGCATGTCTGACGATCGTTGGGCTAAGACCACAACTGATTGGGTGCCCAATGCAAGACGTCCGCGCGGCAGACCACCACGGAGATGGCGTGACGAGTTAGATGTACATCTTACAGACTGGTCCAACTTGGCCCTTGACCGAGAAAGTTGGAAAAAAGGTAGGGAGGCTTTTGCCCTGCAGTGGGACAGTTTAGGCTAAAAATAAAATAAAATAAAATAAATTAAGTATATCAGTCATTTAGTACCCATAACACAAGCTCTGCTTAGCTTGGGGCTAGATGATGCTGTGTGGATCGTCCAGCATTATTTACTATTTAATTTTTTGTTTAAAACTTTCATTTTTACAATTTTGGTCTCGTTTTTAGTAGAACAGTTAAACTCAACAATAGTAGAATTTTACGTATTGTCTTTTAAACTCAGTTATACTTTTGAGTAACATTAAGTTTAAAATGAAATAGAAAGTCAGCATTGTTCTAAATATTTTGTTTTGTTTAATTTTAAGGACAAAAGGACGAAACCGAAGTAACCTACCGTTTGGGAAACGATTCGACATAGCCAAGGCAGTTGTTAAACCAAGTTCTTAGAAACTTAAAAGTGAATTCAGTTGAGAAAGAAAACAAAAATACTTAACAGTATCATAAATAAGGATGATTTCTTCCAGTAACAGCAAAAAGTTCACAGCTCGATTTTTTTTTAATACTATTTGCTGATGGGACATACAGATAGTTTACCTGATGTTAAATAGTTACCATCATCTTAGCAGAATATTGCTCTGAAGGTCATGTTTGTGTGAAGGTATGAGACATACATGTGTTAAGCCTCATGTAATATAATATATAGGCATTTTATATACAGCCATCACAATGTAGTCGGTAATAGCTCGGCTTTTTGCATTGTAGGTCGTGGGTTCGATCCCCACCGAGAGCAAGCAATTGCATCTTTCATCAAGATCCATCTTGGCAGCATCTTGGTTTAGTGTGTGTCGGAGTGGTATATTGTTCTTTGTGTGTATTTACAAAAATGGTAAAAGTTCTACTACTACAAACTCAATAACTTGCGACTGCGACTAGTTATTTTCCGTTGTGAGAATAAAATATCATTGTTTTAGTATAGCTTGTAGTATGTTTTACAAATTAAACTTTTGTTTCTAGTGTTGTCTACACCAAAAACCTATGCTCTGACTGTCTGACTGATTGACTAACTGATATTTAGTCAATACTCAGCTTAAACCACTGGTCGCAGAGACTTGAAGTTTTCAGGGTATATTTGTCTCAGTGCGTAGAAGTGTACTCAGAAAAAAAATCCCAAATTCAACTTCTAAACGGATCCAGCTGGAGTTGAAGTTTGTATAAAAATAACTTCACGCGGTACAAACCGCGCGTTTCGCTAGTTTATTTTAAATTCTTATCGTACAGTCACGTGTTTCTTTTTTCTAAGGTTTTTTCTCACGGTGATGTCCACGAGATTTGCCCACGTGTACAACAAGCCTTGAGCTATTTCGTCCGTGCCACATTCATGTATGCAGATTGATTGTTGCTAGCGCGGTTTTTTAGGTCGGGGTTCACAAATTTTGGACAGTTCTGAACTTCACTTTAGTTTTGACTGTTCAGTGATTCTTATGTAAATTCTAGACCCGCGAAACAGGTATATTTTAATACAATATGAAGTATTTTCCTACATGATGTAATGTATCTAAAACCGCTGGTATTTTTCTTCACAATATTGAGTTTTATGGAAATTATATTAGTACGAGTATAGGTTATGTTCTGATAAAACTTTTCTATTTCAACTTATTAAAATATAGCTAGTATTTATAATTGGCATGCACAGAATACATAAAATATGAAACAGTTGAGCTATCTACAGACCGTAGCAAATGATCTAAAGATTGATCCAAATCAGTGCCGATTGGAAGTGTCCCCAAAACAATAACAATACAATAAAGTAGTGCGGAATTTCATTTGTCATATATATAGTAATAGTTAATAATAATAATAGTTTATAGTTTATTTGCAACACACGAAAACATTGAAAAACAAACGGCCATTAACAATAATCCAAAAGTGTTACAAATTGGAACCTAACTCAGCATGATGCGGGTTCGCAATAACCCACGCTGGTCTTCCGTTAGGGCCGGTTTAGTTGAGCGGACATGATACAGAATACATAAAAATTGCAATAGATACCAAATATACCAAAAAAATTATGAGCTAAAACAATAAAAGTTATTAAATTTAAAAAAATTAAAGTTAACAAACTAAAGAGATAAAAAACTAAAGAGACAAGAGAGATAAGAGACTAAAGATATCGATTCGAAGATTTGTCATTGATACTACTAAATTTATTCCTCCAGTATTTCAACATTTAGCATTCATGTGAATGCTCAACATTAAAGGTAGTAACTTCACCGACTGTTCTCACGAGTAAGGTATTCTAAGCACGTATAACTGGCGACGAGGAATATGCCGAATCTATAAGTAACTGTACTCGCCGAATATCGATGCAAGTTCGTGACTGCGAAGGACATTTGGAAGGTAAATCACATCATTTACATTTTTCCAGTGTATCTAAAATATTAGTTAGTTGACGACCGATGTGGCGCGGCGGGCGAATGTCCGCCTGCGACGCAGGAGGTTGTGGGTTCGATTCCCGCCTTGGGATAAATGTTTGTACGATCTGCAAATATTTATTCCGGGTGTTCTGGGTATTTTCTGGGTATAAAAAATATATATGTATGTAATGTATTGTACTAAGTATATCAGTCATCTAGTACCCATAACACAAGTTCTGCTTAGCTTGGGGCTAGATGATGCTGTGTGGATTGTCCAGCGTTATTATTATTATTAGTTGTAGTAGAGTTATTTGTAAAAAACGGTTTGTCTTGGGAAGTATTATTATATTTCTAAAAGCTAATAATTATTATAGAAGAGAGAGAGACTATTATATACTTATATCTATTTCTGGTGCTAAATAATTACTTTCAAATAATTGTGTGCATGTTTAGTTTTAAGCAGTGCTCTTTTACACCCTGTATATTACGTTACCTACAGTTACGCCTCCGTTTACTGCTTTGTCAATTAACTACATGCAACTTTAGCTGTTACTGTGGTCTAGGGTATGGAGTAATAATGTAGATGCTAGATTGCTGAGAGCTATATTTAATCTAAGAGCACCGGTGGTCTAGTAGTAGTGATCCTGCCTTCTGATTTTAAGGTCGTGGGTTCAAATCCGGTCGTGTGCCAATGAGTTTTTCTGTTCAAAAAGAATATTTGCGCAATGCCAGTCTCTCAAACGGTGAAGGAAAACATCGTGAGGAACCCAGTTAGTATTTCTAGCAGCGGCGATGGATTTGCAACTTGTCACGTATGAAATAACAACTAATGCAAAATGTGGGTATGTACCAAATGTACTTTCTGGACGTACCTCGGTCTACCCCCTTTAGACATCCTCAAAGAATGTCGAGTAAGTACTTGGTACTAAGAAATCTTAAGAGATATCTTCTGTGCCTGGGGATTTAAAAACGTGACGCAGTTTCCGTTTCCGTTTTCTATTTATTAAAGTTTATATAAAAAAAACTAAGCACACTGGTTTACGGCCCACTTGATGGAAAGTAGTCACCGTCGGCCACACCAGCAATACTGAAGGCGTTGCGATGTTGCGTTGCCTACCATGGAAGACTTTTTTAATTTTCTTTAATCTCATATCGTAGCGGAGTGGACACTTTACACCTTTTTATTGCAGAAACTTTATTCCTGTCTAAATAAAAAAATGTTACTGATTGTTTCGGCACAAACTCTACAATGACTGAATTGTAGTTTATTTCTTTTATAGCTTGTAACTAACTCCAGGGCCGTAGGAGACGTGGGGAGCAAAACAGCAAAGCTGAAGTGGGAGTGGGTGGGCCAAGTTAACCGGATGCAGCCTGAGAAATAGGAAAACATAGCAACTTATTGGGTGCCTGAGGATGGAAGGCGACGTCCGGTACGGCCGAAGAGACGCTGGCGAGATGATCTTGATGGTCAAGAGAAGGACTGGTGGGAAATCGCTTAAGATCGAGAAAGGTGGAAAATTTTGGGGGAGACCTTTGCCCAGCAGTGGGAAAGGTTAATAAAAAAAACTAACTCCAGGTCTTGCGCTAAAATACTAGAATCTAGACCTACTTATTAAAACTAAGGTTAACTAAATTCCAAGAATTCCGACGGTCACACATCTATTTTAGAATTCACCGCAACTGCATGGACTCTGACGCAAAACATCGTGGTCTGCTTTAGAAGTAGAATCAAGATAACTTATTTAGATAGCATGACCGATGATCAGCCTAGAAATGATGACAGTACTAGGTTCTGCAGTTAGCACTAGTTTGAGTACTATAAAACAGGTTATAAAAACAACAAAGGATATAGGGAAGAAACGAAAATAAAAAAGAAACAAAATGATTGGTTCATCTTATCAAAAAGGCACAGTGTTTTATCAAATTGGTTAAAAAAAACTTAGGCTTCGTAATCTTAATTCACCTGAGCTGCATCATCATCATTAGCCTGTAAAAGTCCACTGCTGGACATAAGCCTCCCCCATACGTTTCCAGGAAGAACGATTCTGAGCCTTTTTCATCCATTGACTTCCCGCGGTCCTAACAATGTTGTCAGTCCATCTGGTAGAAGAACGTCTTACGCTTTGTATTCCGGTTCGTTGTCGCCATTCGAGAACCTTTATTCCCTAACGGTTGTCGGTTCTACGAGCCATATAGCCTGCCCATTGCCACTTCAACTTGCTGATTCTAAGAGCTATGTCGGGGACCCTGGTTCTTCTATGGATTTCCCTATTTCTGATTCTATCTCGCAGTAAAACTCCCAGCATCGCTCTCTCCATAGCCCGTTGTGCGACTTTGAGCTTGTGTATGAGACTAATAGTTAGCGACCATGTCTTAGTTCCATAAGTCATCACTAATTATAGATTAACATACACTGATTATAGATTTATTTTGACAAAAACACCTTAAATCACAAAATAATACATTGAAAAATGGCAACACTGAAACTTAACACTGATTTGGACTTTTGCACGTCACAATGACAGACAAGAGTCACGAATAAAGACAAGAAGAAGAAGTGTTTGGAAGAAAACATGGCCGCTGGTGCTAGCCTCGTTAAGACCTGGTCATAAAACCAGTAGATAAAGATGGTATCTGAAGGAAAATTAAAGCAGTATTATGATAAAATCTTAGCCGGTGGCCTGTATGAGAACATTAATCTTAGGAGTAATGTAATATCATTATTCATATGTAATCAAAGTGAATTAAATAGTTTGAACCGCCAAGCAGCGATGCTGTGTTTCGGATTGAATTGTGCATGTGGAATTATAGGTACCTACATGTTTGCTTCAGGTTTAAGAATGCAGGGCTTACGCCCGAATACTGAAACCGTCTTAAGTCGCGGTATTTTGACAGTTTTCAAGAAAATCTGTCAAAAATTCGTCACTTGAGACGTAATTAAATTTATATTGCGTTTGAGTATTCGGCTGTAAGTAACAACATAGAAAAAGTACGTTCCTTACAAACTTGACATGCAATACAATGCTCTGTTATAGGTGATTGTTACCACTTAGTACCAGATGAGGCATCTGTTTGTGCCATCAGCAATTCGTATTTAAAAAATACTCTGATTTTTGACCGATTTTAATAAAGATTTTAATTTTTTTACATAGCTAGCAAACGTGCGTGTTGCAAGTTGTTTTTATACAAATTTCAACTCCTGCTGTACCTGTTTAGGGGTTAAACTTCGAGAATTCGTTACTTAATACACCTCTACAAGTGGTTTAGACAGTGCATTGTTTATATGTCACTCAGTCAATCAGTTACTACAAAGATTCATATAATTAGTATAGATTTACCATGATTTGTAAATTGATCGTCTAAAGAGGTTAAGAGTCTAGTAAGTATAAGTTTTTTTTTATGATATACAAACAGATGGCCCACCTGATGTTAAGTGGTTACCATCACCTATAATAAAACATTGCCTTGCAAGGCGCAGTAAATATAGCTATTTTTTTATGATGCACAAACAGATAACCCACCTGATGTTAAGTGGTTACCAACACCTATAACGAAGCATTGCCTTGCAAGTCGCGTTCGCTCGGACCGTGCCCTACGATGCACTGCATTGCGTCCATCAACCTGAGGTATACAGGTGTTAAGCCGCATGTTCCTGTAATTTTACCTGACTCATCAAACTGAAACACAGCAAACTGTTTGACTGCAGAAATAGGCATGATAGTAGTACTTCCTCGGACGAGATCTTCACTAATAAGAGCTCTACTACTACTAAAAATAATTATATAGGTAGATACAAAGTTCCAGTTCACTAAGTGTAAACAGTTTCATTCATTAAATCAACTCAACCCAATAAACTATGACATCACAGTTCATTAACAAACCAGTAATATAGGAAACATGAAGTTTCACGATCAAGTAGCGGTAATGCGCGGGCGCATGTAACGGCACACGTAACGCGTTATGTCACCTGGCCTTGGCCCAGCGGCCGGCGGAATAGATATGCCGTTTTGCTATCTGCTAGGTCAACTTTTGATTTTTATTCAGAATATATGATTGTTTATACTTTTGCGAACTGGAACCTCACTCACTTTCTGATAATATTATTTACTAGAGAAACACACGCGACTTCGTCCACGTAAAGCTACTTTCATATAAACTTGAACCCCTGCTGTACGTCTTTAGGGGTTGAATTTCGAGAATTCTTTTCTTAGTATACTTTTACACAACAAAACGAATATACCGTGGAAATTTTAAGTCTCTACGAACACTGGTTTATGTTGTCTATACGTCAGTCAGTCAGGACAAAGATTCTTATAATTGGTATAGATTAAACTCCCTAAATAGTCAATAAGAAAAAATCTAAAATTGTCTGTAATTTTATTCTTGCTGTCTTACTTTTCATGTTCAAATTAAAAAGTTCAGATACCTCAGAAATAATAAATTAAAAACATGCATGCTCGCTTTGCTCTCTGGTAAAACTTACGCTCTAGCCTTTTGAGGGTGCGCGGCTTGCTTAACTTTGCGCTTTCTTTTTTGTAGAACTTTTTTCTTTGGTTTCTGGACGTTTTATGAAGTCTAAGTAAATTTTGATGATGATGTCATAAACACGGACAGGAAAGCAATAATTTAAAACGCAAAAGACGTGTAAGTAGACATACAGTAGTTAGCAGAGCAATAAAGCTTGCCCGGTTTGTAATTTATTTGTGTTAATGACATGACGAACAAATTAACTTCCAAGCAAATTCACATTACAGGCACATAGCACCAGTTTCAATGAATAAATCACTAGTGCATATAATTTTAAAGATATATTTTAATGACTAATAGAAAAAAGAGATTCACATTACATTATGTAAACTTTCAAAAAGTTTGAAGTTGTGCGATTGTGGTGCAATGCAGCTGTTCAAAAGTAGCCGCCGTACTACGTTCAATGACATTTACAGCTAGTATGATCACTGTATTTGATCCCATACATCAAACAAATATTTAAGACCCACATTGAACGCTATTAGTGAGTAACTCCATATTTTATTGAATTTCCTAATGCATACTAAATTTCTAAGTGAAACTTGTGTCACAAAACGGAGTCTCGAATAAAAAAAACAAAGAAAGTTATAATTAAGGAAAAAAAATCGACGTTTGAAGAATGCTCTTTTCTAGCTAAGTTTTTTTTAAATAAATATTAGTGGTCATTTTTTATGCTAACATCTAGCCCCAACCACAGATCCCCAACCACAGATTAGATAAGTACCCAACTAAGCTTATCTTGTAGTATGGGAACCAGGTGACTGATAAAATACTTTCATCACAAAAATATTTGTCCTCGGCGGGGGTTAAACCCAAACCTACAGCACAGAAGGCATAGCTACTACTAACTGAGCGGTTAGGTTGGCGGTTTTGGTGTTTCCAGTGTTTTCATAGAAATTTTCATGGCATTTCTTATTGATTTCTCGTTTATGCATAACATTTCTTCTCAGTTGCGATATTTGCGCTATGAAAACTAGTGCTAGCTTGCCCCTGTTCACAATGAGTAGGTAATTACTAAGCTACCGTTATGCCGTCAGTATAAATATTGATGAAGTCAAGACTTTGATTGGCTGAATTGTACATTAGTGGTGGGAAATGTGATTTCGATAAACTTCACCCAATGGTTTCCGGTTGAGAAAATAATAAGGCCCGTAAAATATAGGAGTAGTAATATTTAATATCTCAGTAGCTATCTGTTAAGAGACCATTTGTGTAGGTGTATCACGTGGAGCTTAGTATATGAATGGACGATGAAGTAGAGGTGAACCGCAGAATTTATGGATAGATTTGAGATTACCATAAATAATTATTACATACTAGAGAAAACGCCTGCAACTTCGTCTGCGCGAAGTTATTTTCAAACTTTAAACACCGCTGCACCTTATTTTTTATACAAATTTATTGATGGAACAAGCGTATGGAACACCTGATGTTAAGTTAAGGTTACCATGGCCTGTAACAAAGCCTTGTAGGTTACGTTCATTAGCATCGCAACTTACAATACACTGCTCTGCGTCCATCAACCTAAGGCACACAAGTATTAAGCCTCATGTGCCTGTAATTACACCGGCACCCACACCCTTCAAACCGGAACACAGCAAGCTGCTTGGCGGCAGAAATAGGCATGGTGGTAGTACTCCCCCGGACGAGCCCTTCACTAAGAGCTCTACTACTACTTAACCTACACCTGTTTAGGAGTTAAATTTCGCGAATTCCTTTCTTAGTACAACTTTGCGGGGTTTGAAGGGTGTGGGTGCCGGCGAACTTACAGGCATATGAGACTCAACACCTGTATGCCTCAAGTTGATGAATGTATTGTTGCATAGTGTATTGTAGGGCAAGCAAGGGTTATGGTAACCACTTAACTTCAGGTGGGCCATCTGGAATGGGGGTGTAATTTTTTGGCCACCTATGTCAGGAATAGTGAAACTACTGAGGACTGAAGACATGTTTTTCCAAGAACAACCTCGAGCCCTTTCCACCCACTGATTTCTCGCGATCCTAGCAATGTCGTCTATTTATTGGATGGGAGAGAAATAAAATTACTTTAACCTTTATCAACTTGAATAGACTAATTGATCCCCCAGGCTATTTATTACCATATATTACTGTTTAGTTTCAAGGCTTTTCTATTGTGTTTGAATGTTTATGTGGTAACAACTTCTTTCAAATCTGACAGACAGACAGACACTGACAAATTACAGCCCTTGTGTGCTTTCGTCTTTGCGAGGTCATGTATTCAAAACTTGGATTGATTTTAATAATTGGGGCAATTTGTACGGCGGCGGTACCAAAACATTTTTTCGGCAATGTTTTATGAACAACCTTCTAAATTGGTAATTGGCTCTAGTCTATAAAAACAATAACATTAAAATCTTCTTATAAAGTAAATATGAATTAAAAATCATCTAAGAGACAAGTTTAAATTAATATAACTAAATCGAGAACTAGGTAGTCTAAGAAAATAATCTCGTTCCCTCAAAAACAGTTGTTCAATAACTTATATAATAAAATATATCCAAAAAAAATAACAATAAATAAAAATAGTTTCTTCTTTATTTTGTCTTGTAGTTTATGTATGTGTTTTAATTTTATTTAACTTTTTGTTTATTTGTTTTTTTTTAGTGCCAAATAAATATAAATATTTTTAAAAGTAAACTTAATAGACAATAGTTCATATACATTTACAAAATACAATACAACACCCAGACAGGTACCTAACAAACATCACACAAATGTATATCCTCCTTGAGAATCGAACCCACACCCCGACATAAGCAATAACAATAACCATTTTATAAGGCGTTAGGTGGTGGTTGAAATTAGGGAATTCCTTTCTTAGGCTCGCATGAAAAACAATCTGATTAAATTTTACTTAGCTAATCACGTTTACCAAGATAAACATGTGTAACGTACACGTAATAAAGACTTAATTTTCCTTGTACAAGATTAGCCTTAAATGCATTTAAGGGCTCGCTAAACACATTTAGTGATTGTTGTGCAAGCGGGACTTAGACTGTGCGTTGTCTATATGTCAGTCAGTCAGGACAACGATTATTATAATTGTTATAGATTGATTGATTGATAAATAATAGGTCATCCTTTAGCAAACCCTGTAAGTACTATAGTGCAGGTGGTTTGTTTTTATTTGTATAGGAGCCTTCTTAGATGCATACGGTCATCTATATGTCACCATTATGACTTCTATAAAATATGCTCAACTGACAACTTCATCCATTTTGACATAACGCATGAAGTTTTAAATTGCACACGTAACGTCGTCAAAATAAAGTTCAAAGTGACATGCACTCTGCCGTGGCGCTTACGATCGCCCCGAGGTTCTAAACGTGAGACGATAGTAAAAAAAATTAACGTAAACGTAAAAAAAGTGCCGTTAAAAAGTTAATATCTGTGTACAAGCATTGATTGCTTAGTTTAGGTCTAGATGTCACTGTGAAAATGTCTAAAAAAATGCCTGAAAATGATTATTCACTCCTTTAAGTAATCTTAACGCTCAGGACCGCAGGAGGCCTATGCTGGAAAGTAGAACAATTACACTATAATAATTTTAGTGTTTGAGTTGTGATTTGAAATTGTTCGGTTTAATAAGTTATAGCAATGACTTCAATTTAATTATACTACTAAAGAGTGACGCCGGTAATAAATCCTACAAAATTATAGAATGCTAAAACTGGAACCCTACCGCTGAATATTTTTAATAAACATCCTTAGATCTTCACCAAATAAGTATTAAAATATATGAGAGGATATCTGTCTACCGTTCCTGAGTTCCGATTATTTTTGTTTTTTTTTAAACAACAAGTGCATGTGACATGGCACGTGCCGGAAGCTCTCAGTAAATTACAGTGTATTTATAATATCTGTGGGCAGATTAAATATAAATTGTAACATGCCTGTAAATTACGAACGATATTAAAACTAATTACCGAAAGTAAAAACGGTATTTAATCAGTAGAACCACAGGGATTCATTTGAATAGTTACAAACTGGTAACCCACCTGACGGAAAGTGGTAACCATCACCTATAACAAAATTAAACGTGGCCTTCAATTCAATGCCTTGCATCTTTAAGCCTGTTGCATGCTGATATTAATCCTCCTGTGCCTCTGTTATTCCACTAATTTCTATAGGTACTGCTTATTAAGGAACCACGCTTGAACTGACTGTCGAGAAAAAAACGTAAAAGGAATATTTCCGGACGAACTCTTACATAAAAAAAAATCATACTACTGCAAAGAAGGTTTTCTTAGCTTGGTGCTTTAGGGCCAGCAGGTCCTCGCAGACACCTTATCATAAAATAAGACTCCTTCATCTGCTTTGAACTTTGATTAATGTTGTAAGCAGCGATTAAAGGAACGTCCCAGTGGTTGAACAGCTGCATTTTCCGCCCTAGCCAAACCTACCAAGCATGATGGCTACGGTAAACCTTCCAAAAAATAGAAAGGCCTAGGCTACTATTATTTCTAGTAGTGAACGTACGTAGGATGATGGCTATGACGAGGCCGCTCATCATAAGTCAGAGCTTTCGAGCAGCTTAAAACCTCCGTCTTTGAGTTACTGAGCAATCTCAAATTACTTTCTGGGTGGTAAGCCGTCTCATATCTATGTAATTTATCTTGCGGTCTAAAACCGGCTTGCTTACGAGATTTTACAAGTGTGCATTATGGATGTTCACACGATGATAGCCATGTTCAGAACCGTCCATCAGCTATGCAGACCTTGACCGTGAGTGCAGCGGGCCGCTCCATTCCACTGCACTCGTCATAATCGGCGCAAAGAGTATGCACTGGGTGGAAATAGGACAGACCGGTATCTTCTGTCTGTTTTGTTACTCGTGTTCAGAATGATGTTAGTTAATATTCTGCTTGGAGAAATCCAGCTAGTATTCTAGCAACAGTGATAGGCTTATTACTTGTTACATATGGAACCATATTTTAATCATTGTTAGAATTAGAATGAAGACGTAGAATTATTTGGCATCCTGATTGGAACAACTTTTGAAAAAAAAAAATGCTAGCTTCTTCAAATCCAATGACAGTCCAACTTGACATATTTTGACTGACTTGAATAAAAACTATTTCAAATAATTAATTTACTTAGCAAAATTGTCGGAGAAATAATGAAGAGATACTATAGAGAAGAGGGAGAAAGAATATGTTTATCTCCATCGTTGTCTGGTTATTTTTTTCTGAAAGCATTATATTCGTACATCGTAATATCACATTAGTTAACGGCCAGTACTGACCTAATCGCTCCCGGAGCAGTTTTTTCTCTATCTTAAAATGCTATACCCTCGGTAAATAAAGGAAGTAGAAGAAAACTGGAAAGTCCGCATGCATCTTCAAAATGTCAACTTCAAAGTGCCCGTTTCAAATGTATGATTAACGTCGTATTTACTCAATCATAAATTCACGAAATAAATTAAAAACTTAGATATAAATCGTCATCTCCTTCTAAAGTTGGTGATATATTTTTTTTTGGTTTACACCAATGGCGAGATAATTAAGAAGTAGAATTAATGCCCGTTCAATATATAAAAAAAATAAAGACTTGAATTATTTATAAATTAAATTGTATAGAATCGCGCCGTTTATGCGAGCACAAGGATAAAATTTAGTCTGCCGCTGGCTTTCGTACGGGGAACCCGTGTCGCTCGTCGCCCTGCGGACTACAAGACTGCAAATATTGCATTTTTAATTCGTGTTTCGATACTATTTTGCAAAAAGATACTTTATCTGTTTGTAATAGAGTGACTTATTGCAATTTTGCAATAGTAGAGCGACAAGGTTCCAAGGCAAATACCGTGTACGTGTTGTACACGGCTGGATAGAGTTGATACTTTTTTGTACCGACATAAAAATAAGCACGTATCTACATACTCATCATTAGTCTAGAAAAGTCGATACTTTTTGTATCGAAATTTTAAGTAAGTACGTAGGTATCTACCTACTGATTTGGGGGTGCTGATTACGAATATCTGGTCAGATTTGAAATTCAAAATGGCGGATACAAATCATGATACAAAAAACTGACATGGGTGTCGTTTTCTACTAATTTGGGGGTGCTGATTACGAATATCTGGTCAAATTTGAAATTCAAAATGGCGGATACAAATCATGATACAAAAAACTGACATGGGTGTCGTTTTCTACTAATTTGGGGGTGCTGATTACGAATATCTGGTCAAATTTGAAATTCAAAATGGCGGATACAAATCATGATACAAAAAACTGACATGGGTGTCGTTTTCCACTAATTTGGGGGTGCTGATTACGAATATCTGGTCAGATTTGAAATTCAAAATGGCGGATACAAATCATGATACAAAAAACTGACATGGGTGTCGTTTTCTACTAATTTGGGGGTGCTGATTACGATTATCTGGTCAAATTTGAAATTCAAAATGGCGGATACAAATCATGATACAAAAAACTGACATGGGTGTCATTTTCTACTGATTTGGGGGTGCTGATTACGAATATCTGGTCAGATTTGAAATTCAAAATGGCGGATACAAATCATGATACAAAAAACTGACATGGGTGTCGTTTTCTACTAATTTGGGGGTGCTGATTACGAATATCTGGTCAAATTTGAAATTCAAAATGGCGGATACAAATGATGGTACAAAAAACTGACATGGGTGTCGTTTTCGACTAATTTGGGGGTGCTGATTACGAATATCTGGTCAAATTTGAAATTCAAAATGGCGGATACAAATCATGATACAAAAAACTGACATGGGTGTCGTTTTCTACTGATTTGAGGGTGCTGATTACGAATATCTGGTCAAATTTGAAATTCAAAATGGCGGATACAAATCATGATACAAAAAACTGACATGGGTGTCGTTTTCCACTAATTTGGGGGTGCTGATTACGAATATCTGGTCAGATTTGAAATTCAAAATGGCGGATACAAATCATGATACAAAAAACTGACATGGGTGTCGTTTTCGACTAATTTGGGGGTGCTGATTACGAATATCTGGTCAAATTTGAAATTCAAAATGGCGGATACAAATGATGGTACAAAAAACTGACATGGGTGTCGTTTTCGACTAATTTGGGGGTGCTGATTACGAATATCTGGTCAAATTTGAAATTCAAAATGGCGGATACAAATCATGATACAAAAAACTGACATGGGTGTCGTTTTCTACTGATTTGAGGATGCTGATTACGAATATCTGGTCAAATTTGAAATTCAAAATGGCGGATACAAATCATGATACAAAAAACTGACATGGGTGTCGTTTTCCACTAATTTGGGGGTGCTGATTACGAATATCTGGTCAAATTCGAAATTCAAAATGGCGGATACAAATCATGATACAAAAAACTGACATGGGTGTCGTTTTCGACTAATTTGGGGGTGCTGATTACGAATATCTGGTCAAATTTGAAATTCAAAATGGCGGATACAAATCATGATACAAAAAACTGACATGGGTGTCGTTTTCTACTAATTTGGGGGTGCTGATTACGAATATCTGGTCAAATTTGAAATTCAAAATGGCGGATACAAATGATGGTACAAAAAACTGACATGGGTGTCGTTTTCGACTAATTTGGGGGTGCTGATTACGAATATCTGGTCAAATTTGAAATTCAAAATGGCGGATACAAATCACGATACAAAAAACTGACATGGGTGTCGTTTTCTACTGATTTGAGGGTGCTGATTACGAATATCTGGTCAAATTTGAAATTCAAAATGGCGGATACAAATCATGATACAAAAAACTGACATGGGTGTCGTTTTTCACTAATTTGGGGGTGCTGTTTACGAATATCTGGTCGGATTTGAAATTCAAAATGGCGGATACAAATCATGATACAAAAAACTGACATGGGTGTCGTTTTCTACTAATTTGGGGGTGCTGATTACGAATATCTGGTCAGATTTGAAATTCAAAATGGCGGATACAAATCATAATACAAAAAACTGACATGGGTGTCGTTTTCTACTAATTTGGGGGTGCTGATTACGAATATCTGGTCAAATTTGAAATTCAAAATGGCGGATACAAATGATGGTACAAAAAACTGACATGGGTGTCGTTTTCGACTAATTTGGGGGTGCTGATTACGAATATCTGGTCAAATTTGAAATTCAAAATGGCGGATACAAATCATGATACAAAAAACTGACATGGGTGTCGTTTTCATCTGATTTGAGGGTGCTGATTACGAATATCTGGTCAAATTTGAAATGCAAAATGGCGGATACAAATCATGATACAAAAAACTGACATGGGTGTCGTTTTCCACTAATTTGGGGGTGCTGATTACGAATATCTGGTCAGATTTGAAATTCAAAATGGCGGATACAAATCATGATACAAAAAACTGACATGGGTGTCGTTTTCTACTAATTTGGGGGTGCTGATTACGAATATCTGGTCAAATTTGAAATTCAAAATGGCGGATACAAATGATGGTACAAAAAACTGACATGGGGGTCGTTTTCCACTAATTTGGGGGTGCTGATTACGAATATCTGGTCAGATTTGAAATTCAAAATGGCGGATACAAATCATGATACAAAAAACTGACATGGGTGTCGTTTTCCACTAATTTGGGGGTGCTGATTACGAATATCTGGTCAGATTTGAAATTCAAAATGGCGGATACAAATTATGATACAAAAAACTGACATGGGTGTCGTTTTCCACTAATTTGGGGGTGCTGACTACGAATATCTGGTCAGATTTGAAATTCAAAATGGCGGGTTTAAATCATGGTACAAAAAACTGACATGGGGGTCTAAGGTAGTAAGATTCTATTACATCTACGAAACCTGATGGTAGTAAGTTTCATCAGTTTTAGTAATAGACCTTCATGCCAAACTTTATCGAATGCCTGTGCCACATCCAGAAAGATAGTAGAGCAGACTTTTTTTTCCTCAAATGTTTTCTCAATAACATTTGTAATCCTGTGAACTTGGTCTATCGTTGAGTGCTGTTCTCGGAATCCAAATTGGTGCTCTGGTATAAGGTTTTTACTTTCAATAAGCGGCTTCAGTCTTTTTAGTAACAATTTTTCAAATAGCTTTGACATGATAGGGAGCAAAGAAATCGGTCTGTACGATGAGGTCTCTTGTGGCGGTTTTCCTGGCTTTGCTATCATGATAACTTCAGCAACTTTCCATAAATCTGGTACACACTTTAGTCTAAGTGCTGCGTTGATAAGGGTCGTTAGTTTGACTAATGCTTTTTTCGGAAGGTTATGTAGTACTTCTCCTAAAATAAGGTCGAATCCAGGAGATTTTCTAGGGTTTATGTGTTTTTTTATTTCGCTCCTGACTTCTCTGGGTGATACCAGCTTTATGGCTTGTGTTTCACCATAAACTTCATTTATTATAGGTATGTAGTCGGTTTGATCTTCGTTAGGTTTGAATATTTCTTCTAGGTATTCTGCGAACGTTTTAGCTTTTTGCTCATTACTGACAGCCCATTTTCCAGATCCTATATTTTCGTATCTTCTGCATTTCCTTGGCTATCGTGCAGCCTCTGTAATTAGCTGGGTGTGCTTCTCCGCAATGCACACACTTTGGCTTCTCTTCTGCAGGTTTTTTGCAGTCCTTGGTGAGGTGTTTACCTGTGCATTTCACACACCTTGGCTCTTTGGAGCAGTACTTGTGTGTATGACCGTACACTTGACATCGCTTGCACTGAGGGACCAATTTGGTTGACCTAATGGTAAATATCTGGTCAGATTTGAAATTCAAAATGGTGTAACTCAAAAAACGCAAAAAAGCGTAAGATACATCTAAAAAAAAGTTGCGGGACAGTGCCAAAACTACGCTATAATAGACCCCAGAACGAAAAAAGACAGCAAACGCCCACTATTTCTGTTAGTACGTTGCTTCCCTTGCTATAAAATTTGTTTTATGCCATTTACTCTTTAACTATAAGTGCTATCCTAAATAGCAATGGGATAAAATTTGCTTAGTTTTGATAACACTATCGAACCGTAAAATAAAAACCGAGGTCATTTTGATTTTTTTTATTTTTTTATACAATGAAATCAGTTTTATGCCATTTACTCCTGAACTATAACCCTAGGCCTAAAATGCAATAGAACATTTATTGCTTAGATTAAAAAAACCTATCAAATGGCATATTCAAATTAATAAAATAACGACTTTTAAAAATAAAAATTTTCAATTCCTATGATTATTCCTATTCTAATATATTTTTATATTTTATATTCCTATTCACTTTCATTTCAATTGCTCACACTTGTGCTAAGACCTCAAGTAATGATGGTTAAAATACCACCAAAATTACCCATCAGAACTTAAAATAACACTAGAAAAACAATTAAAATGAAAATACAATGTTGCTTCCAAAGATGACAGAGAACGAATCCCGACAACTAATTTAATTTATTAACTACCATCTATCCTTCAAGTACCAAGATTAGTTAATTTATGTATAGAGTCAACTTGTACAACGTATTTCATGAACTGCCAGCTAGATGGCGCTATTAGAACGGATCACCTATATGTATCTAACCGCGAAATATTGCAGAGGAGTGGTGGGGTAAAGAGGAACGAAACTCTCAAGGTCATTAGATCGGTATCGGCTCTTAACAAGATACTTTATCGATAATCGACACAGCTCAGTTGGTAATAGCTCTAGTATTTTCTATATATATAATAAAAAATATCGATATATGTAATGTATTGTAAGTACCATAACACAAGCTCTGCTTGGCTTGGGGCTAGATGATGCTGTGTGGATTGTGCAGCATTATTATTATTATTATATAATTTCTGAACCAACTTTGGTAGGTAAGAGGTGTATTGGGTTCATCTGTTCAAACTACTCTTTGGCAAAAAGCAAGCGTTGCGCTTGGACGCAGTTCTGACTGTAACTTTATGGTTGGCAGTATACGTAATAATGATGTAGACTACGTTATATTACTTACCATTTTGCCATTACATTTACATTTCCTGTCTTTTAACAAGTGTCAGCTGTTTTATTACTACAGTAAACATGGATAGTGTAAGCTTTATTTTAAAATTTTGCAATGTTATACACCTTATTTTATTGTTATATATACTATTTGCTATTTATTGTTATATATTATTGTTATATAATAATGTACTTATATACCTACTAGGTATTGTACGTAATTGAAAATTACTATCATAATCTAAGTCATGTTTTTTTATGCTTCTTATTATTATTTTTTTACTGATTAATTACAATAAAAATTTGCGGAACAAAACTTATTTTTATTTACTTAGTAAAAAATATTTCAAACAATGCTGTCTGCCAATAACGGTAGGGGGGGGGAGCAGGACATGGTGTTCAGTGTTTCGTACAAAACTAAGCATTACCATTTTTTCAGGGTAAACCCCAAGCAAGCCGTACGTGATACATTCACCTTACTTATTTTTTTATTCGGTATTGCACAAAAATAAATAATTGAAGTACAATAATACATTTTACTTCAATGTGTATAGAATAGCTTAATGCTAAAGCATTTTCTACCAGCCAACCCAAGTTGTGGTGTAGAAAAGGACTTGCGACCAAAATTACAACTTATAGTATAATAATTATATGTATAATACTATAATATGAGGACGTCCTCCTACCCGATGGACTGACGACATTGTTAGGACCGCGGGAAGTCGATGGATGGAAAGGGCTCAGAATCGTTCTTCCTGGAAACGTGTGGGGGAGGCCTAAATCCAGCAGTGGACTTCTACAGGCTGATGATGATGATGATGACTATGTATAATGTATACCTACACAATAATCAAATAAAATAAAAAATTCTTGTTCCACATTTGTAGTAACGACAAGGTTCTATAACAACCCGGCTATCGAATGAATGTTGTGTAACCAGTAGCGATGATGCAGGATGCAGACCGGTTGACGACTCCTGCAAAAACTGACATCCTCGTCCAGTCGTGCCTGGGACATACATTGCCTTCTTGTAGTATAGACGCATTTGTTCTGAAAACAGGTTGACAACGCCTGAAGTACTTTTCATAATATTTTTTATACAGATTGTAATTATTATACAGATACTTTTAGTAGTAGTAGAGCTCTTAGTGAAGGGCTCGCCGAGGGAAGTACTACCACCATGTGTTTCGTGTTTTGCTGTAATAAATATTTTTTCATTTTTTTCATGCCTATTTTCTGCCGCCAAGCAGCTTACTGTGTTTTGGTTTGAAGGGTTTGGGTGCCGGTGTAATTACAGGCACACAAGGCACACGAGGCTTAACACCTGTATACCTTAGGTTGATGGACGCAGATTAGTGCATCGTAAGGCACGTTTATAATGAGCGTGACTTGCTAGGCAATACTTTGTTATAGATATTGGTAACCACTTAACATCTGGTGGACCATCTGCTTGTTCCATTAGCATTCAAATAAAAAAAAATAGAAAAAAGATTGACGATCCCTGGAGTTTTTTTTTAACGTAGTATTATTAGATGGTCAAGATGCTTATCCAGCCAAAGCTTGCCTTGATGTAGTTTTGTGAGCTGGCTTTATTTACTCGCATATGAAGATATACAGGTGTATTTAGTGGGAGTAATCCCGTCTTCTGAAGGAAACCAAGGACTTTCCTACTTGAAAATGACATTGACACGTATGTACGTAATGCCAGTGCTCAGAACAACATCGTAAGGAAACCTGTTCAGCAGTGGTGATGGGCTAACTTATCACGCATGGTATACCACCACAGCAAAATGTAGATATATGCCAAATGTAATATTTGGCTGCACCTGACTACCTCTTTTAGACTCTCAAAGAATCATACGTCATAAGAGGTCTAAAATAATATCGACCGTGCTGGTCAGTCATGAAGCTATTTCTAAAAATTTTAAATAAAATAGTAAAAATTAACTCAACAATATTTTTCTGCTACTAACAAGTTATGGATCATTGCAATCTGAAATAAACGAATTTAAATTTAAATTTTATTTTATTTTAATTTAATTTCTTACAATGTTACTGGCTTTGGTAACCTGCTTGACTTGTAAATTGGCTTTATCATCAGCTGTTCTTATATCTAGTGTCTAGTTTCATTAAGAGGCGTAATAGGATCCTGGATCGGCTTCTTGCGTAGCCTAGAGTGTTGGTTCTGGTCTGGTTTTTAGTAAATACTCACTGTGATATGATGACCGTTTAAGTAAAAGTTTAAAACAAACTCTCGAATATAATATATACTGACATACATTTGACCCAAGGTCATAGGACCAAACTAAGCCAAGCTTGTTCTATGGAAATTCCTGATACCCATACATCTGGTAAAGGTTTCCATAGAACAAGTCACATAACAAGGCACACACCTACATTTTGCTGTAGGTGGTAAACCATGCTATAACATATAAAATAAACAAAAGTATCAATCCATACTGATACTTTTGTTTTTTTAAATATTATAGAATAAACATCTATGTTTGTTCTAGGTGGGGATTGAACCCACAACCTACCGCGCAAAAAGCAGAACTACCTACTACCAATTGAGGTAGACATTGTCTCAAATCTCAATACTCCAGGATATCTTTAATGCGGAATAAGCGGTTGGCTGTTAATGAATATTTTAATGCATTCAATTAAAAGAATATGTAACGCAATAGAACAAACAAATGGCCCACCTGATGTTAAGCGGTTACCTCCACCTAAAACAATTACATTAACTCAGTAATCGCGCGATTCATTCATTTTACATATATATCAGTAGCCATCACCGACACTTCAAAGTGTTTCAAAATGTTTTTCTAAGAAAACTTTAGACTAAGTAAAGACTTATGAAGTTTTGTAGCGTACTTGTTAAACGAACTTGTCATCTAAGTACTTACAATAGCAGAAATGTAACGCTCTAATGAATAAGCAAACGTCAAATGTCTACGACCTCCACATCACGAGCACGACGGAAATGTGCTAAATTCGCCGGAGCAAGACAAACTCAACGTGACAAACCACTGGCAACTTGTTTAAGATCTTCAAGGGAAAGGCTAAGCACACATCGGCGACTACATCTTAAGCGACTGAAGCACTGGTTACATAAATGTTTGTGACTATCGCTCTTACATCTGCAGTAGTATTCACGGTAGTAATAAATACTGGGATTCTGCGTTTCATTCGTCTTTTGTGTAATCTAAGCTTGGTTTCCAGTCAATTTTCTATGGAATCACAATAAGCGCCCCTAGCGGATTAATTAAAAACTTTAGTGACTTCATACAAAAACCTGAGCTGTTAATACGCTACCGCATCGATGTAATGATGTTTCTCAATCAAGATCAATGCTGCATGAAGACTATTGCAATATCTGGTATTAAGAGTTCAGTTTTGTGGTCACGTGGGTTCACAGCCAGAAATCATAACAAAATTACCCGCATTTGTAAACATCGCAGGAGAAGCCTGACATATTTGTTTACTAGGTTTCTTTACTTAAATTTATTATTATTTATTAATATGACTCTTATCTATTTAGCTAGATTGTGTATTGAAATCTTATATCAACATACAGTGGTTGGTCGCGTCCATAACTACCAAAAAGTATTGCGATAATACTCGCAAAAAGACACCCATAATTTTATTACAGAACTTAAAATGACAGAACACGTCACGCAAAATTCCAAAACATCAGTGTGCGGCCAGCCTAAAACGTAGCTACTGCGACACGTTTCCAAAGATTAAAGAATAGTTGGTATAAGCACGACCACAGAATAACGATAATTAGTAGGCACTGAGTTCGGCTGCATATGCAGTTCGCACAATAAGATGGCTCACTGATGAAGCTACAGCTAGACTAGTATATTTTAGTTACTTCCATAGTGTAATGTCGTATGGTATATTTCTCTGGGGGAAAGCTGCTGATTTACAAACAATATTTGTTTTACAAAAACGAGCCATACGGGCCATTTATAAAATGAAACCGCGCGACTCCTTGCGAGAGCGTTTTAAGGAAATTCATATTCTCACGGTAATTTCGCAGTATATCTATGAAAATCTATTGTACACTCATAAGCACATAAGTAGTTTTAAGAAAAAAAATGATGTGCACAGTATTAACACTAGAAACAATAATAAATTATATATACCAAAATTTAGACTGCAAAAGGTTAATGGGTCATTTATGGGGAACACTGTGCGATTCTATAATAAACTTCCACAAAATGCCACTAAACTTCCTATTCGGAAATTTAAGGCCTACATTAAGACAAATCTTATAAAGAAAGCATACTATTCCTTGGATAGTTACGTTAATGATAAATCGGCGTGGCCAGATGTTCCGCTCGCTCGACCCGTCGGCAGCTAGGATATTTTTTTTTTGCAATGTCTGTACTATTCTCTTATTTGAATGCATTAGATTGTAAGCATTACTCTTAGTTGAAGCGTAGCGTGTGCTGTCTTTTGAACTTCTGTTGTATATTAAGATCTTGGTATGATTGCCTTAACATGTTTTTTGTCTTGCAATCACCTTATTAAGTTAGATTGGCTCCACACTGGAGTTTCATTATTTACATTATTATTACTTTGTAAAAGGATCATACAAAAAAACGGTAGGAACCAAGCCGTAAGTTTCTTGCCGGTTCTTCTAGGCTTGGTCGCGAGGAACTGGCGCTTAGATTCACCTAGATTTAAGACGTTTCAAGATGATCCCTGCGGATATTACTGAATAAATGATTTTTGACTTTGACTTTGACTTTGACTTTGCACAAGAGACGCAAATATGGTTGAAACTGGAACGTTCAAATTGACCTGTGTGTATAGAATGTTAATCAGAGTAAGGAGATTTTCGTGCTAAGCTTCGATTTCTTGGGTCTGTTCTACACAACACATTAATGTAAATAAGAAAGAGAGAGCAATAAGAAAAATAAATGATCTTTCAGTAGAAAATAAATGGTCACTTTATACAGTCTGTATAGTCAAAATTTTGCACAGATTAAAAAAAAAACTTCACTTAATCCACAGAGACGGTAGATATTTACTCGGATCTCTTAGTACCAAGTAGTGAGTACCAACTTTGAAGATTTAGAAGATGAAAATCTTTGAAGATGTCTAATGGGGGTAGTTAGATGTACGTCCAAATATATTGTTAAGCAAATACCCACATATTTGCAGTCGTTAGTATTCCATACGTGAAAGGTTCCAAGCCCTTTGTTAGATTCCAGTTTGCATTTTGACTCATCTCCAAAAAAATACGAGAGTTGCGTCTCTGGTCCAAACCTCATCTTATTTTATAATGGCAATACCAAAAGCCTACGATAAAACATTTTGAATGAATAATTTTAGGCTCGAGGTCGATGCCCCGGCAATAAGTAGGTCGGCATACTTTGCCTGCAAAATGGAGGTCTCACTACTGGTTATAAAAAACATAATTAAATTAACCAAAAACCTTGATAATATCTTGGTAACTGTATATTATTGTATTGTGAGAAAATACTACACGAAAATGTGTTGTGATTGTTCTAGTTTATGTTTCCTAAAAATTTGCAAACGTTATGACGTTTGCTACTTTGAAAGTCCATTTCGTTTTCTGAATTGTTCGAATTACACAATTCGTTGTGATAACACTGATCATCAAGACGAATTGTTGTGACAATCCTCTGACTCACGACTTTAGCTTAGGAATTTTCCTCAACAACTGAAGAAAAAATTTTGGCCTATCCTAAATTACCGTTGCTGGAGGGCTAACCGCTGATGTTTAATACCATTTATAACAGATGCCTTGCAGATTATACACGTTATGTTCTCTACGATGCACTGTTTTGCGTTCCTTCAACCTAAGGAACATAGGTAATTTCACCAGCACTGAAACCTCTAAACCGAAACACAGCAATACTGCTTGGCGGCATAAAACGGGGGTGGTACTACCACCATAAAACAGGCATAATTCTATGCCACCGTGGTAGTAGTATTTCTAAGAACCCACGAAGATCCCCTCTACTAAATTCATCAATTTCAGACACTGTCTGTACCTAGCATTTATTTTATTTTCCTAAAATAAAAGAACCTCTAACTTTCCAGAACTTGTGCAATTTCATATTTGCTCTGCAATTATTTGTAATTTTTCATAGAAAACATACTGTTTATATTTTTACAAGTTTTACGGTGTCAAAATAACTCATTCTATTTTATTGCATTTTGGCTTAGCATTGTGTATAACGGTGTTATATTACCATCTACAATGTAAAGGCGTGTTTCCAAAAAAACGGTAACCACAAAACGCGGTCGTAAAATATAAAAAACCCTTTTTTTTCATTAAATCGTATCTGACGTCATTTTTGAAGTATAACCATTACGGATGAGTTATCATCAGTCCATCTCACGATTGTCTAGAAGAGATTGCTTTTAATGATAAGGCAAGTGCTTTGTCTAAGTATGTTAAATTTATAAAACACTGTTTTGGTTAAAAAAACGTGTTGTAAATTAAAAATGGTTATAAGGCTATTATAATAAGATTGAAATTGACATGACAACATTCATTTTCGATCGGCTTCTAATGTCAACATAGTTACGGTATCGTTGCTTTGAGAATTAAAGCTCAAAACTGGTTTAACAAAATTCGCATAATTCACATTAATTTCTGTGTGGATGAGATGCTGCATCAGAATAGTCTCGGTAACTATGTTTATGAGGTTTTTGACCTCTAGCTTTATCTACATAACTTGAATCTCTGAAATTTGCCTTACTGACTGACAGACAACACAAATTTAACCTAGGTGTTAGTACTACCAACTACTAGACTAACACTACTTTAAACATTAAAACTTTATAGTTAGTCGAACTTTTCGTAAAGAACTCTTCGGGGAAGTACAACCGTGTCTATTTCTGGTGCTCAACAGCTTGCTATGTGTCGGTTTGAAGGATGTGGGTGCCGATGAAATTGCATGCAGCCTTAACATATCTTGCCTCGAGTTGATTGACGCAGGACACAGGCTTTAGCACATTCTAAGTGAGATAAGGTAACCTGCGAAGTAATGCTTTGTTTTAGACCAGGGATTTTAGGCTTGGTCGCGAGGAACTGGCGCTTAGATTCACCTAGATTTAAGACGTTTCAAGATGATCCCTGCGGATATTACTGAATAAATGATTTTTGACTTTGACTTTGGATTCCCAGTGGTCGGTATCGACGACTTAGTATCGAAATCGGTTTCCGCAGGGGTCGTCAAAAACTGATTTTGTAGGAGATGGTTATAACTTCAGACGAACCATCTGCAGTTGAACAGAATAATAATAATACTGGACAACCCACACAGCATCATCTAGCCCCAAGCGAAGCAGAGCTTGTGTTATGGGTACTAGATGACTGATATACTTATTACAATACATTACATTCGTAGATATTTTTTTATTATACATAGAAAATACTTCAAACAAATCTTTTAATATACAATGATAAATAAGTCGAACCGATATAATATTAAGTAAAAACGGTAAATATAAGTTAATTCAATATAAACATCAGTAACTTAATACATTCATATCAAATTAAATTAAAAATAATAACAATAAATAATAATAGTTATGATATTGAGTGTAGTTTTAACTGAAAACTGGTTTTCTTGATGTTTTGGGTAGATTAGAAGATTTTTTTACTAACTCGCTAGATTGCGTAATATGAGATGAATTTAAGTTCAGTTAGTCAAGGATTTTTCTCCAGTGAGTGATGTCAGTAGTATGATTGTTGCAGTAAAGTTACAAAGTCAATTGGAAGCTTTGGAGGCCCCTGAGTTATGGCTAGAGGACAGGCGAGGTCGTTCACCTCGCAACACGCTAGTATTGTATGGATGTTGTCTATGATTTTGACTGTCCTCATAGCCAATAGGCTATGGATTTTGATCCCCACCTGTAAGATAAACATAAATCTTTTTTTGTGTATGTGTTGTATTTTGAGTAAATAAATAAAAACTGATATCATTTAATACAACTCTCGAGTCCAAAGTAAAGTTTATATATTACTATGGAAACCAGATGATTGATAGAATACTTAAATACCTTTTTTTGTAAATAATTACATAAATCAATGTCACTCAATTAATTGAATCAGGCTTGACTTTACTGAAATCAATAGTAAAAGTATAAAATAGACGATTAAATCATATATAATCGGTTAATCGGTTGTATTGTACTTTTAACTATTATATTAAAATAATATTATAATTTCAACAACAAAGATTGAGATTTATTTTTATGATATTACAATAGGTATTTCGTCTTATTATTTGATTGAACGGTTTTGATTAAAAACATCCAGTATATTTTATAATGTCGTATCCATACTAATGTTATCGGTGCTTAGGCACCTGCCCACTATCATCGGATAAAACTACCTCGCGGAAATTGTACTGCGCAAAAAATACCATTGAAATAGCTAAGGCACACCATGCTCTATCTATTGTAGACATAGATACGTTTGATAATAACCTGTTTGTTATTTTTACTTTTTCAAAGAAGTAGTAGTAGAGCTCTTAGTGAAGGGCTCGTCCGGGGAAGTACTATCACCATGCTTATTTCTACTAAACAGCTTGCTGTATTCCGGTTTGAAGGGTGTGGGTGCCAGTGAAATTACAGACACAAGAGGCTTAATACCTACGCTTCAGGTTGATGGACACTGAGCGTGCAGTGCATTGTAGAGCACGTTCCTAACGAGCGTGACCTACGAAGTAATGCTTTGAGTTAATTTATGGTAACCACTTAACATCAGGTGGGCCATTTGCTTGTTCCATCAACAGGTTGGTGGTAGATATTCCCTCAGCTCTCTTAGTACCAACTCAAGATTCTTCAATGATGACTAAGGGAGGTAGTCAGAGATACGTCCAGTTTTACATTTGGCACTTACCCACATTTTGCAGTGGTTGATATTCCATGCGTGACAGGTTGCAAACCTATCACCGCTGCTAGAATACTAGCTGGTTTCCTCATGATGTTTTCCTTTACAGGCATTGCGCTTATAAACTTTTTCGAACAGAAAAGTTCATTGATTCACAACTGGATTCGAAGCCACGCCTTAGGATCAGAAAGCGAAGCCTATCCCACTAGACCACCAGAGCTTTCCGGTGCGTGGTTTCTCGTAAAACTGTGCATAGTTAAAGTCAAAAAGCATTTATTTAGTAATATCCGCAGGGATCATCTTAAAACGTCTTAAATCTAGGTGAATCTAAGCACCAGTTCCTCGCGACCAAGCCCAGAAGAACCCGCAAGAAACTTACGGCTTGGTTCCTACCGTTTTTTTGTATTATCCTGTTACAAAGTAATAATCATGTAAATAATGAAGCTCCAGTGTGGTGCCAATCTAGCTTAATAAGGCGATTTCAAGACAGATGCAAGATAAAAAAACGAGCGTGCTTTAGACCACACGACTGAAGTAAAATTTTTTAATAAACGAAACAAGAGAAGAGAGAAAGAGGGAAAGAACAGTGCTTCCATACCCCTTCCATGGTAGTGTTAAACGTTTAACGTAACCTTGTTGGAAGACGCATTAGAAGTATTACTTAAAAAGATCTTAAAAGCGGTTCACATACAAAATGTACTAACGTTCAAGCTACCTTATTGACAAGCTTCTTAGTGGTTCGTAAAACATTTCAAAATCCTCGCCACTATTTGTCCAGCAATTAAGGTTACTCACACATTTAAATCGGTCTTTCAACTTTACTGAAGTTCTATTTACTGAATAGTGTAGGTAATGGTCGATGTATGTAGAATAGGAATAGGTCAATGCCAGTACTTTCGGACGGTGAAGGAAAACACCGTGAGGAAACAAGGTAGTACTCTTGCAGTGACGATGAGCTTGCCGTCTATTACGCATAAAACTACTACTGCAAAATGTACCAATGTATGTACCAATTGTAATATTTGTATGTACAGTTAACAACAATAGAATGTATACAATTGGTAATTTTCAAAACGATATCAAAACCTTTAAATAAACTCTTAAACAGTAAAAACTCAAAAATCGTGAAATTAGCTGATAAGTTTACTTATTATTCGAGTTTTTGTTTGCCTTGAAATATTAATTGCAACGCTTTAAAATCATTATATAAGTTACGAATATACATTCTAGTGCAGCTGACTGTACGTCTGACTCAGAGGGTCCTCACACATTCTCAAAGAGTATTTTCATTCATTATTTTAACCTTACGACTGGTAATTCCCAGGCACGCTGGATATCCCCTTAGATCTCTTTCTACCAAGTCGGTACGACTTAAGATCTCTCTTTTGAGGATGCCTAATGGGGTTAGTCAAAGGTACGTCTGAGTATTAAATTTAGTATTATTCATTTATTTTAGTTGAGCTATCTTTAGATCGTTTGCAATGGTCTGTAGATAGCTCAACTGTTTTATTTATGTATTTTGTACATATCAATTATAAATGCTTGTATTAGCTGTAATTTTTTTTGTAAATAAATGTTTTATTTATTGTTTATTTGGTACATTCATCACATATTTTCTTTTACTTCTACAAACTTTAAAGTAGTAATAAAAATATATAGGTCGTTAAAATTTAAATAATATCAAAACTTCCCAACGAATAATAGGAAATAATCGATAATCTGCTACGGCGCACCTTGGCCGGACATTTGCTATCCTTTATCACGGTGTGCGCCTGCGCAATGTGTTGCTGTCATTGCGAAACTATTGTAAGTATGACGCAAAAGCTGCGGTTATGAATAAATAGATGATGGAAGATGGCGGTGCACCTTTTGAAGAAGAATGGAATACCATCTGGAAGCCGCGCGATGTACAACAAAGAAATAACAGAAATAATTAAATACGATCAGTGTTTCGCAGGTCCTTTTTACCTGTTTAACTATGTTTGATAGTAAAATGAAGTAAAATGTAGTTTATTTTCTAAATATTTTCTCAAAAAAATTTGATAACTGGTATACTCGTACCTACATATGTCATAACTGAGCAAAGTTTGTACTATGGTAACCTAATAACTGATATACTTTTTTGTGAATAAAATTAAATAAAACAATTATACAAATTTGAAAAACGAAAAAGGACATAATTTTTATCCAATTGGTAGAAAAAAGTACCTTCTTGATTTAAATGTACTAACAAAAAACCCATACGCTAAGAATTTTTATTCTGAACGCAAATTGAAGTTTTTTTAAGGGCTAAAATTGTTATGGAACCCTAAAAATGCGGATAATCTGTGCAATTTGCGCTTGTGGTCACAACAATACGATGCAAGTCATGTGGTCCTTGCACAAACCACTCAAAGGATTCGCGTCGTTGGGATATGAACGGCTCATTCATAGGGAACAGAGAACAGCTAGTTCAATGTCACTAATTTTTGGTAACTAACGACTTGATTGGCCTCTTGGCTTGGTAAGTCGTAGCTCTGCTTTTTGTACTGTAAGGTCGTGAGTTCGTTTCTTACCAAGGGTAAATATTTGTCTTGTCAACATAGTCTGTTGTCTATCTGTCATTGTACCATAAGTATGTATTTACAAAAAAATATTATAAGTATTATATCAGTTACCTTTTTTCCCGTAGTAGAGCTTTGCTTAGTTTAAGGCTAGATGTGTTAAAATATCCACAAATCTTTATTTTTATTTATTTATAATTCTAAACGTTATTTAAATTTAAATATCACTCTAAATGTTGCTTCTGTCACTGTTTTCTATTACCTATTGTTGAGAGATATATTTTATAGTTAAATATTGTTGATCTTTTGACATTATTCTATAAGTAAGGCCATAAATAACAGGGGGTGCTTTGCGACCACATACAAACCACCCCTTGGTATTTGTGGCAAGGTACCGCCCCTCATGAAACCCTTTATTAGATAAACAAACAAATTTGGGTGCATATTTCACATAATTATACTATTTAGCTCTAAACTAAGCAAAGTTACTGTGTACTATGGAAACCACCTGCGTTGCAGGTTGCGGGTTCGATTTCCACCCAGGATAAATATTTGTGTGACGAACATAGATGTTTGTTCTTTGACACGGTATTGTATTGTATTCTATGTATATATCTTAAAAATTGTATATAGGTATGTAGGTATTTTATTAGTTACCTAGTTCCCATAGTACAAGCTTTGCTCTGTTTGGGGCTAAATAGTGCTATGTAAAATTTTTGCAAATATTTTTTCATTTATTAAAAATGTTTGCTAGCTGTCATTACTTGACATTGTCATTTCTAAAGTGTACCAGTTATTTTATTTCAGCTATTACAGGCAACTGTCCGAGGTATTGACACAAATGCTTGCAGCCTTAATGTGCATACGCAGTTGGATAGGCCTTAATTGTATTTACAATGGATTGTATTCCCAGACGTATAAACATTATACTTGGGTTTACACGTGATTATTTAAGGTGGTTGGTGTTGCCAGATTAACATCCTGATATACAGGGTGTCCCAATAAGTAGTGTCAAGCGAAAGTCCAGAGATAGAACACCCCATGGGGTACCCGAATCACCCCCATGTATGTTCCGCGATTTTTTATAGTTTTCGAGTTATAATTTTTCCGAATTTTTGAAAATTTTCGACTTGAACCATTTAAAAAATTCTTAAAAAAAAAAGTAGAAGACTTTCTTGAGATTTTTTTTTTGCTACTGAATTTTTATAAGTTGTTCTTTTATGCATAAAATAATTAGCTACGTGATTTGATGAAAACTATGAAAATTTTTGTGTAAAGTCAAAAAATTACATGAATTTTTCAAACTACACACATTTAATTTTTTTTTAAGTTTAAATGTAAGCGTTTACCGCAATCTCACCTGCAGGTCTACTCTTGAATACGATAAAGGAAGTTTCATATTATGACAGACAATGAGAGAGATTTTGCTTTGTTCAGCATTGCTATATAGGTAATGGAAACTGCTTAACGTCAGGTAAGCAATCTGCTTAGTTCATCAAAAAATCGTATAAAAAACCAGCCAAGTGCGAGCTGGACTCACGCACGAAGGGTTCCGTACCATTATCTACAGTAAACACGGCAAAAAAATCACGTTTGTTGTATGAGAGCCCCCTTAAATATTTTATTTGGTTTTTAGTATGTGTTATGGTGTGTATGTGTGATAGCAGGTGCAGAAATATATCATCTATGATTTCGACTTTAACTGTCACGGTTCATGAGATATAGCTTGATGACAGACGGACAGACAGACAGCAGTCTTAGTAAGGGTCTCGTTTTACTCTTTGGATACGGAACCCTAAAAAGGATTTATTAACGCTGATGATGAGACCCACCGTGACAGTTTTAAAAAGATATTGAACTAAAATACCTTGTAAGGCTTGATAAGCATGTGTGAAGTATGCAATTTCCTAATTGATGCTTAACCAATGAGGCAACAAAGTGTAATGAGAACTCATTTTAGTTTTTTGTCCATCTGGCTTACAGCTACCGCTTCAAAAAGCGGCTACCGTCATCATAATGAAATAAAAAAAATAGCATCACAATTATTTTAATAATAATAATGCTGGACAATCCACACAGCATCATCTAGCCCCAAGCTAAGCAGAGCTTGTGTTATGGGTACTAGATGACTGATATACTTAATACAACACATTACATACATACATCCCCAAGCTTGGTCGATATCCCTTCTGATCTCTTAGTACCAAGTACCTACTCGAGATTATTGAGGGAGATATTCAGAACGAGGGGGATAAAGAGAGATAATGTGAGTATGTACCAAATACACTATCTGAACGTAGATAGTGTAATTAATACATACTCACATTTTCCAGTAGTTAATATTCCAAACGTGACAGGTTGCAAGCCCATCGCCGCGCGCAGTTATTTTTTAACAAATTTCAACCCCCGATGTACCCGTTTATTGGTTGAATTTCGGAAATTCCTTTCTTAGTACACCTCTACGCAACAAGACGAATACTGTATGCTGCCTACTCTGCTGCTTCTTGGTATAGATTAGTTAAAAGAATCAAAAGTAGTAGTAGTAGGCTTAAAACTTGTATGCCTCCCACTGTCTTCATCCTGTCTGAGGGAAGGCGATCTCATGAGCTGGTTCAACTGCAGCGAATGCATGCGTGAGTTCCGTTTGTGTCGGGTGTAAAAAACTTGCGGACACTGCTTTTTGGGGAACCATTGACTTAAAAGAGCAGATGTAAATTTTTAAAAAGTGTTTGAAAATCCGATCATCATAATGCGGTTGACTACCTACCTTTGGTGATGAAGAAACTTTGGTGTAATGATAGTCATTAGATGAATGGGACGCAACGGGACGCGCTGTTGAAGTCGCCTCTTACATTGTATAAATAATTAATTAGTTTAGCCAATGACTCGAAAGAAGAAGATAAACGAAATTACAGGCTGCCATTTAGAATATGTCTTTATTTTATTGTATTTTAGGTAGAATACAAGCACATAAGTTCGTATATAAGTATTCTAAAACCTGGTGAATAACAAAAAACACATAAATCTACACGAAGAAAACTGTTAAAAGCGCGTTCAAGTCTTTTCTATAGAACAATGAACAAAGAGTAATTTTCATTCAACATTTTTTGAATGAAAAAAAAAATGCCTGACGACTTTAATCCCCAGGGCACGGTATAAATAAATAATAATAAATTTGACGTATAATATTTTTTTCTTCTATTTTAAACCATAGTATTTTTCAAGTATTGAATTCTGTTATTACTTATAACTATTTAATAAATATTATAAGAGTCTTTGTCCTGATTGACTGACTGACATATAGACAACGCACAGCCTAAACCACTGATCGGAGAGACTTGAAACTTTCAGGGTATATTTGTCTTGATGCGTTGAGGTGTACTAAGAAATTATTACTCAAAATTCAACCTCTAAATGGGTACAGCGGGGATTGAAAATTGTATAAAAATAACTCCGAAGTTGCGTGCGTTTTTACTAGTCATCCAAACGAGTAGGTATTCAGGAAAGTTTTGAAAACCACAGATGTAAACAGGAGAAATATCTTCAATCTCTATTGGCATAAAAAGGTCACTTTACTATGACAGGTAAACATCGAGTCATTACGAGCAGGCAATCCTTTCCGTGGGAACCTCGACAGATGCTGCCGGTCGCGAACCAGGCTTTTTTCTAAAACCTCCGCAGGGTGACCAAGGTTCAAGGTGTTGTAGTAGATACGAGTATTATTTTATTAGTAAGTGCGTTTTAAATTAATTCGTGAACGCTGAACATAAAATGAAACCAGAAGATATCCCAACTCATGTTAAGTGATTATATATCAGTAGTGATAGACAAAAAATAAGAAAAATACATAAACGAATACAACATAGGACACCGTAATATCTCAGTAGAGATTTTTTACATAATTATGTTCTTACTTTTATGTTGTTTTTTGTCGTAAACTGCCGATATATCATATTCCTTAAAACTGTATATAGGTAAGTGTATCACTTCATTTTTGAAGTAATACTTCTTATGCGACTTTCAACAAGGTTGCGTTAAACGTTTAACACTACCATGGAGGAGGTATGAAAGCACTGTTTTTTCTCTCTTTCTCTCATAACCAGTTATGTTTCGTATATTAAAGAAGTTTTACTACAGTCGTGTGGTCTCAAGCACACTCGTTTTTTAGTTAGTTTTTTGTTATTTTAGCAATTTTGCTCAAGCATGATTGACCCCGTGGCGGGTTATCATTTTTACCAACGCGAAAATTTTCTTTATTTTTATACCACTAGTATAAACTAGTGAATTCTATAAAGAATTCATTCTGAGTAAGGACTTTTTTGCGTGACGAGAAAATCCATAGAAAACATAAAATGATGGTTATCCAACGCGACCAATCTGATCAATGGTCGGGAAACAGACGCCTTTTGTTACATTATTTCGAAAAAATTTAGTTTATTGAACAAAATTTCGCTTTGAAGGGTTAGTGTATCCGGTGAATGAGATATCGGTGAGATTCCGTGATTCTTTAAATTCGCATTTATTTTTGCAAATGGTGTTGAATTTTAATGATTTTGGTAACAAGTTTTTGCGGTTTCCTGGCCTGTATTCTTGTAATTTTGTATTTGCCAGAGTCACTCTGAAATAAGTGTCAGTCTAAAGTAAATATAGTCAGCAACACAAAATTTTCAAATTAGCTTGAAGTTTTTATCACAGCATAAATACTCTTGTAAAGAATATAGACCGGATCTTTAAGTTGTATTTTTTATTAAAATATTATCTGTTGGGGATTAAGTTTGTTCTTACATGTTACATGAATACATACATAAAATTACACTTTTATTTTTATATTTTTGTCTCTTTTTCATTACCCCTTGGTAGTGACGGTTATCATCACCATCATAAGTCTACTGCTGGATATATACTGGCATAGAGAAATATCACGCCACATTTTAAAATTTAATAGAAAATTACAACACATTTTTAAATAAAATAAACCAGTAATTACAGTAAGCGGAAATATCTGGACTGTAAATACCAAACGAAATAAGGTTAAATATTTTCTTATCTCATAACATAAAGATACCAAATAATTTGTCCTGAAGAAAGTACCTACAGCGTCGGTCTTATTGATGTTGGCGTTTGGGCAATAAAAATACTTATACCTTTTTAACCGACTTCTAAAGAGAGTTATGTTTTCATGCAGAGTTTTAAAACTTTCTTTAGAACAATTGAAGGACTGCTTTTGTATTAGATAGTACTTTTAAACAAACAAAACTAGAGTAACAAGTTTGTATTGTTGACGTCGCAGGTACAAGAACCTACAGAAAGGTCTATATTAGAGATCTTTTAGACCTTAGCAGTCGGCAGTGTTTGCTGAAGAACCAACATCGTCGAGCATACTAATATTGGAGTGGAGATAACGTTTAGGTATAGAACAAAATAAATTGTTGTGTATTTCACACAACATCAACTAGCCACAAACTAAGCATAGCTTGTATGAGAACCAGATGACTGATACTTATAATATGTTTTATGCTTGTAAATATGGCTCACATTATGTTCGATCCTGTCTATCCAAAGGTTGCCTGGTAGAGATCGCTTTTAGTGATAAGGCCGCCCATTGTATTACTGCATTTTTTACCTCATATTCTTTATAAAATGTGTGTACTTTACTTGTGGTAATCAATAAAGAGTTAGCTTGGGGCTAGATGATGCTGTGTGGATTGTCCAGCAATATTATTACTATATTATTATCTATCTATGTCCGTCGCAGAATGTTTATTTCTCAAAATATCCAGTGGTCGCAAAATGTCCTTATATACATACAATATAGCGTCCAGACACAGAACAAGCATCTATGTTCATCACACAAATGTTTATTCTCAGTGAAGATTGAAGCCACCACCTACAGTAATGTAGGTGATAATAATGTAGATTCTAGTTTACAAATCCAGAGACTAAATAAAGCGAATAGATTGTCCCATTTATTTCTTCACCAGTTTTTTACTCATAAATTAAAATTTATTCACATAAAAACACTGGAGGCATGTTCACTTTCATATTGTTTTTTATTTAAACCGTCACTTCCTCTCGGACTGTTTCGAAGATTGATAGTTATCAAAATATACCACTTATGCTCAAAATTAAATGTTCAACCGCATCCATTGATCGCTCTGCTTCCGGTGAAATCCCGGACGACAAAAAACGGATCTAAACAAACTTGTGACAACTGGTGAGATTAAATAAAATGAGGATCTGGTCTGCTTTGACCAAATAGGGCCAGTTGTTGCCATTTTGGTTAAAATCATGTTCGGCTTATTTTTATACAGATCTATTTTTTTCTTAGTGTTTGGTGATTTTTATAAGTAAAAAGTTGTTGTTAAGTACTATACTCGTGGTTCAAAGCTTGATAAAAAATTTAATTGCCTTAGAAAGTCATTAACAAAAGGATTCCGGAGTACTACTATAATTCCTGTGGTCTTACTAACCACTGTGCTTTCATATGTATCGTTGTGGGTTGGGGGTGCATGTCTTACTAAGGAGAAACATTTATGTGATTGAAAAATGTCTGTTCTCTGTCTGGATGCCATAGTTTATTGTAATTTTGTGTTTAAAGTATCAAATCCGATAGCAGATTCCCATACCTGGTGTAAAATATCCGCTAATACTTATTTTATTTGTATTTTAATATAATACGGCTTTAACCGAATAAAGTCATGTAACTGTCATAACTTTGCCGTATCTCTCTTTATCAGTTCTAAGACCTTGATGTTCCTTCGAAGGATGAGAATAAAGGCAGATGGCGCCACGGCGGAAATCGAAAGGGATTTTTTAAGTTATCGAAAACAAAAAAGAACAGAAGATTTGATGAAAAAAAATAGTGAAAGCGTGCATTATATTATCGTGAGAATATTGCAGGATTGGGTAGATTTTATATTCGGGTAGTGTTTATTAGCCGTGGCGGGAGTCCTACATCACCTTCTATGGATTACGTAAAATGCGGCTATGGGAATAAAAGTCCTCAAACACCCTCAAATATGGGAAGGGATAAAATCTAAGTATCTTGGATCCTTATTCAAAGAGTTTTACTTCTCAATATAGTCAAAAAAGACATAGGCAGTACGGTCAAGTACCTATTTAAGATTAAATGAGAATGTTTAAAAGGGGTAGTCAAAGTCCAAAATTACATTATACTTAGTTTGTTAAAAACAAAGCGTTAAAAATATTTTATCTTATCATTTTTAACTTTTTCTCGTAAATAAACATGTAATATTATATCCTGTATCTTCATACTTTTTTTTATAACTTTTTGATGGGACAAGCAGATGGCCCACCTGATGTTAAGATCTTACCATCGCCTATATTTAAGTGTTGTCTCGAAAGGTCACGCTCAGCGTCTATCAACCTGAGGCATACAGGTGTCAAGCCTCATGTGCATGTAATTTTACCAGCACCCACACCTTTCTAACCGGAACACAGCAAGCTGCTTGGCGGCAGAAATGTGCTGTTACCACAGCACCGGGATGTACTACCGTACTTCCTCGGAAGAACCCTTCACTAAAAGCTCTTCTACAACAAAATACTTACTTTGCTTCAAGTTGATGGAAGTAAGGCTCGTTCCTTACGCGCATGACTTGCCAGGTAATACATTTTTATATGTAATTACCATTTTACATCAGGTGGGACATGTGCTTGTTCAGCAAGTGGTAATAAATGAAAAAGATTTAAATTTCCAACAATCGCTGTAAATATTTTATAGGCACAGTAAATCTTCAAAAATCAGCGAACACACTGCACCAATTGAATTTACTCGTAATTATTCTTCCTTCCATTATCTTCCCGAGGTGGTATCTTTAAGTGATTCTCAACCAATGCAGATTTATACAATACTAGCGGTCCGTCCCGGCTTCGCACGGGTTTTAGTAAGGATCCCTAATTTTTTTGAAAATGTAATATAGCCTATGTCACCCGGGGATAGTGTAGCTGGTGAAAGAATTATTCAAATCGGTCTAGTAGTTTCGGAGCCTATTCAATACAAACAAACAAAGTTTTCCTCTTTATAATATTAGTATGAAGTATGATAAAAACGCTAATTTTGCACATAAATTTCAATCATTTGTACAGACAAATGATTTAATTTTAGAGAACGGTCAAAAGTAGATGAAAAATGTGTCGGACGCGCCCTGCAGACCTGTGGACCATGCGTCAATGGACCTGAGGCACGTTGAACTTCATGGCCTGTAATTTCACCGGCATCCGAACCCTCTTCAAACCGAATCACTTAGCACACGTTTTAAAGTTGCTCGTATCTTTAGAATACAATATAACACCCAGACACAGAACAAAGATCTACGTTCATCACACAAATGTTTATTTTCGATGGGGCTCGAACCTACCACCTACAGCGCAGAAAGCAGGGCTACTACGAAGTGAGCTGTGACGGCTGTCAAAAATGTCTAGTAATGACAAAAAAGTAAAAAATATAGCGTCACGACTTTTTTCCCTCGGCAGGATAAGAATATTGACTGGTTTCCTCATGATGTTTTCCTTCACCGCTTGAAAGCACTGGCATTGCGCACATAATTTTTTCGAACAGAAAACTCAGTGTACTGGATTCGAACTCACGACTTTAGGATCAGAAAACAGGGTGACAAAAATATACATGTTTAAATTTATATATATTTTATAGGTGTGACTTGTTAAGTTATTTTGTTTATCTTTAAGCCTAATTTCTGATATAAATCAAGATTTGGTCAATTAAATTAATTTACGAGTCGGTCCTGGTTAACCAATTAATCAGACTAATTTATGGTGGCTACCCTGAAATATTCTCGTACAAAGAAACAGTTATGTACTTTTACGATGATGGAACATGACAACAGAAATGAGGCAATTTGGAATTTTATCATTACTGCTCAAGTTATCGCTGACAATAAACAAAAGAAGTCTGTCAAATTTGGTTTTTGTTTTACGGTTTCATGTTTTAGGGTTCCGTGCCCAGAGGGTAAAACGGGACCCATTATATATAGATATTTTTTATTATACATAGAAAATACCCAGAACACCCGAAATAAATATTTGCAGATAGTACATACATTTATTTCAAAACGAGAATCGAACCCGCAACCTCCTGCGTCGCAGGCGGACGTTCGTCCGACGCGCCACATCAGTCGTCAGAGCAAAAAAAAGGTACATAGCATGATTTCTGAAAAATATATTTAATGTACAGACTTTTTGACCTCTAAAACTTCATTACAGTATAGATCTGTTAAAATGTTAGTTGTTGAATGAAGGCTTTTGTAAAACGATATTACAAATAAAAGTAACCTTTAATGCTCCCTGTTAAAGTTCATATTTAACTAGAAAGAGCTTGCAAAGAAAGGAATTGCGGGAAGGTTTGTGACGCATAGTGATGTATGCATTCTCACCGCCATTCATCATGCAAAATGTATAACTCTTATTACAACAGAATAAGGTTTAGTTTACTGGTATTGTTTAGATCGTTTGAGGGTGTTTGATCGTGGGAGTTTGTTGCAGGTGTGGTACATTTCCTATCCGCAGATGCACTTGCCGTATTACAAGGTTTTTGTTGGGTTGAATAAATTATCTGACATTTGTTTAGATAAAAAGAGATTTTATAAAAAAAAAGTAAAATAATATCACGACTTGATTGACAAAGTGCTAACTTGAGATTCTTCGAGGATAGGTATCTAAAGGTAGTCAGAGGTATGTCCAGATATTATATTTGGTACAAACCCACATTTTGCAGTAGTTGGTATTCCATACGTGACAGGTTGCAAGCTGCTGCTGGAATATTCACTGGTTTCTTAAAGATGTTTTTTTTTTCACTTTTTGAGACCACTGACTTAATTTTTTCGATAGAAAAGTCCATTGGTGCATGACCAGATTCGAGCCCAGGACCTCGGAAATAGAAGGCGGGATCACTTCCACTAGACCACCGGTGCTTTCGAAAATAGTCAAGATAGTGCGCGGCACTTTAGCGTGAAGTTATTTTCATACAAACTTTCTTCAGGTGTTGAATTCGCTACATTCCTTTAGGGATTAAATTTCAAAAGTTCCTTTCTTATTACGCATCAAAACAAATATAAAAAAAAAAAAATAATAATGCTGAACATCCAAACAGCATCATCTAGCCCCAAGCTAAGCAGAGCTTGTGTTATGGGTACTAGATAACTGATATACTTAATACAATATATTACATACATAGATATTTTTTTATTACATAGAAAATACCCAGAACACCCGGAATAAATATTTGCAGATCGTACAAACATTTATCCCAAGGCAGGAATCGAACCCGCAACCGCCAGCGTCGCAGGCCGACATTCGCCCGCCGCGCCACATCGGTCGTCATGTACTTTGTCCATTAGAGGACGTTAGGTCAAAGTTTTAGATCTATTGCGTTAGCTACTCTAGTTTTATTCCAAACTTGGCTTGTTTGATTTAAAACGCGCTAAAAACGCTCAGTGTGTTTATTTTTGAACATAAAAACAGCACCTGCTGTAAAACAAATGATGGATATACCCCAAAAACACTTTCGCCTTAATCAAGAAATAATAACTCAAAGCACGATCCAACCTTATCCGGTAAGGTACTAATATATACTCTGTGGTTAAGTCCTGGTTCTTGGTGTACCGGTAAATAACATTATGGGCTGAGAGATTTACAAATTATTCAAGACTAGCGGCCGCTCGCAGCTTCGCCCGCGTGGCAGTTTTTTCCCGTTCCCGTTATTTGTTCAGGATAAAAAGTAGCCTTTATGTTAATCCAGGTTACAATCTATATTTATTCCAAATTTTATCTAAATCGGTCCACTGGTTAGAGCGTGAAAGAGTAACAAACATCCATCCATCCATCCATACTTACAAACATTCGCGTTCATAATATTAAAATCATTTCACAAGTTTGCACAGACAATGCCATGGCCGTGGCCAACTACTGGTCTGAGTGGCTAAAATAAAAAAATAAAAGTTGTTGATCATTGACTTGCAAGTCGAAAAAGATATTGTTCATCATCATCAGCCTATAGAAGTCCACTGCTGGACATAGGCCTCCCCCATACGTTTCCAGGAAGAACGATTCTGAGTCCTTTCCATCCATCGACTTCCCGCGGTCCTAACAATGTCGTCAGTCCATCGGGTAGGAGGACGTCTTACGCTTATAATAAAGCTTATAAGATACTAGCGGCCGCTCGCAGCTTTGCCTTTTTTCGGGATAAAATCATAGTAGCTTTATGCATGCAAAGTCTCAGCCCGATCGGTTTAAAATTGACAAAGTTTCATATAAACTTTCATCCCCTTTTTTATCTCCTTGGGGGTAGAATTAATCAAAATTCTTTCTTAGCGGATGCCTACGTCATAACATCTACCTGCATGCCACATTTCAGCCTGATCTGTCCAGTGGTTTCATTTGGGCTGTGCGTTAATAGATCACTATGTCAGTCAGTCAGTGACCTTTGAGTTATATATATTTAGATTGTTACGGCCATGACTACCAGCCAAATGACGGATACCGTATATTCAAAAAGCTGAACTTGAAAAATCTCAGAAATAATGCCTTGTTTTAGAAGATTCATTACCAGTCCTGGCCTAACAAATGGACTACACTAGCTGCTATCCAAAATTCAACCTAAACTATATAGGTTAAGAGTTATTTTACTCTGGCACGCTGGAGTATTCTAATTGACCTATATTGGAAACATATGGGTCTGAGGCAGGTGATGGTAGGTCAGGAACAATAGAACCCACAGCAGTAGTTTCTGATACCACGGAGTCGGTTGACGAAATACATATTTCTATTTATTTCCAAACTATCCAAAAAGCATTTATTCATTAACATCCGCAGGGATCTTGAAACACCGATGTGGCGCGGCGGGCGAATATCTGCTTGCGACGCAGAGGTAGCGGGTTCGATTCCCGCCTTGGGATAAATGTTGTACGATCTGCAAATATTTATTCCGGGATTTCAGGATGTTATATATGTATAATAAAAAAGATCTATGTATGTAATGTATTATATTAAGTATATCAGTCATCTAGTACCCATAACACAAGCTCTGCTTAGCTTCGGACTTGATGATGCTGTGTGAATTGTCCAACGTTATTATTATTAGGTATTATTAAACATCTCAAATCTAGGTGAAACTAAGTGCCTGTTTTTCACGACCAAGTCTAGAAGAACATACAACAAAGCGAGATATAGGTAGGGTGATGAATTACTTGCTACTGACTCGTGCTAGAGGTACAGGAATAAGGCCATAATTTGGGACGTTATTAACCCTTGATTTGGTTTGTTTTCAAGGAGTGATAGCCTCAGGCGTCTTGTAATAAGGTGTCTGGCTCAAAGTTTTGCACCTTGTACGAAATCTGATCGAAAAGGGATTATTGAAAGTTGGGACTAACAGGTGTTGGAAAATCGCTTTTGATTTTGGCCTAATTTGTGACTGTGACCATGTTTATGGTGGTCGTTGCACAGTATAACGGTTGGTAGGTTGGTGGACATAGAGTAGTGCATCGTAGGGCACATAGTTAGCGTGCGTGACCTGCAAGGTAATGTTTTGTTATGTGTTATAGTTACTACTTAACAGGTGAGGTGGGCAATATGCTTGTTTCACCAGCAGTAGCATAAAAACAAAATCAGCTAAGTACGAGTAGGACTCGCGCACGAAAGGTTCCGTACCATTATTTATAGCAAAATTGGTACTGAGATATCTGAGGGATGTCTATACCGAGGTTGGGGATCAAATTCGTGATGTTATTTCTTTTTTTTCTATTCATGCTAGAAAAGGTAGAAAGACATAAATGCATCTCTATTTTGAGCGAGATAACAAGAAAAAAGTCATATGTTTGAGATCTTTAGGCCAGATCACTTGGGTTTTATGATTGAAAACGCCGTGAAAAACTGTATTGCGAGTTTATTTGGTTTTATACACTGTACACCTTTTTATAATTACGAAGAGCCCTAATGGCCTGTTTGCCGGCAAGTTTGTTTGTTTTGGTGACAATGGAAGAGAAGGAACGAGACAGAGAGCGAGACAAAGACAATAATACTGACCATGATTTGACTTGACAGTGACATTAGATTTAGAATGACAATACTAAACATCCCGTTACAATCATAGACTTGGGATTCGTTTTCTGTCATCTTTGGAAGCAACATAGTATTTTCATTTTAATTGTTTTTCTAGTGTTATTTTAAGTTCTGATGGGTAATTTTGGTGGTATTTTAACCATCATTACTTGAGGTCTTAGCACAAGTGTGAACAATTGAAATGAAAGTGTGTTATGAAGCATCCTGATTTGAACGAAAATGTTTCCCTTTGGTTTTGAAGAAAAACGCAATCTTTTTCTTCAAAACCGATGACGGCTGACTTTGCTTTTTTTACCGACTCGACTTGACTAAAAAGAATTTATTCAACTCACTTGACATTGGCAAAATTGTCCGCAAGACGTACCTACAGATTCCACAAAAAATATAAAAATTAGAAGACTTCATATTCTTAGGTTACGACGTTACTACAATATCGACAACTGTATTGCTAGTAATTTGTTCACATCAAGCAATGCAGCGCGTTCACATGGTAATACGTCACAATACCTAATAATACTTACGTACAATGCAGTCATATTTACATTTTTACGATTGAGCAACGCATTTACCCACGCTCAATAATAACTTAGCACAACATAACCGTGATGAAGATATTCGCTTATCAGTCACGCGCGACTTTGTCCGCGGGGAGTTATTTTCATTAAAACTTTACTCACCAAGAAGAATATACTCTGAAAATTTCAAGTAAAACCAGTGGTTTATACTATACGCTGTCTATATTTCAGTCAGTCAGAACAAAGGTTCTTATAATTGGTATAGATTTGAGCATGTTTTTATAAGAACATTTACAAGTATATAACTTTTTTAGAATTACAAACGCTTAATAGCTCTATTCAAACGTGCCCTACGATGCACTGCTCTGGGTCCATCAACCTGAGGCATACAGGTGTTAAGCATCATGTGCATGTAATTTCAGCTGCTTGGCGGCAGAAATAGACATGGTGGTAGTACTTCCCCGGACAAGTTCTTAATTAAGAGCTCTGCTACTACTAAGATTAATAGATAGGTAAGAAGCATATTTAAGAACGTGGAAATAAATTGCTCTGAACGAATGAAAAAGAAAATAGAAAAAACTTCACAACTTTAAACCCATGGCTTGGTAGATATCACCTTAGATCTTTTAGTGCCATTAACCTACTAGAGATTTTTTGAGGATGTCATAGGGGTTAGTCAGAAGTACGTCCAAATATTACATTTGGCGCAGAAGTTGGTATTCCATACGTGACAGGTTGCAAGCCCATCACCGCTGCTGGAAAGCTGTTTCAGAACACTGGCATTGCGCAAATACATTTTTAGATATAAAAAATCTATTGGTGCTCGACCAGATTCAAGCCTACGACCTTAGGATCAGACGTTGTCACTCCCACTACACCGGTGCTCTCCAATGCAGTTATATTATTGAATTAATCAATACGAATATTATTTAAAAACTATTTATAAAATAATCGTGCTCATCTTGTGTAACTAAACAGCAGTGGCATAACACGATGACGGTAACCGAGTACGACCACAGAGTACATAGCAGTACCTATGTACATAAAGATCACTTACAGGCTTACTTTACATCTATATATACTAACTAGCTGCCGCTCGCAGCTTCGCCCGCGTGGCAGTTTTTTACCCGTTTCCGTTATTTTTTCGGAATAAAAAGTAGACTATATGTTAATCCATGTTATAATCTATGTTTATTCCAAATTTCATCCAAATCGGTCTACTGGTTAGAACGTGAAAGAGTAACAAACATTCATCCATACATCCATCCATTCTTACAAACTTTCGCGTTTATAATATTAGTAGGATTATAAAAATTTCTGTCCTGACTGACTGACTGACATATAAACAACGCACTGCCTAAACCACTGGTATTAAAGGCTTGAAGTTTTGAGGGTTAAACCGTTTTGGAGCTTAGACGATACGAGTATTGAAGCTAGAACTAAATTGTCGGAATCGGGCCTCTGAAATGACAGTATCAAAGAATATTACTTAAGGATTTACACGATCGGAAATTTGACGATATTTTATTACGAGAATTGGGCCTTAGGATAGTTTCAAGTTGCGAAATGAAACTTAAAACTATAGCGTTAAAGATCAGTTTACTTTACAAGTTGATCAACAGTGTTGTAGGTATTTATGCGACGCGCAATCTTCCGTGATAGTGAACTTGAGTTTTTCCGCGCGACTCTAGCCAGCACCGTTAGTTGCGCTCTTGCACTACATTCCGTGGTTTACGCACATGGCTGCGAGGTGGAGCCACTGCTCATAGCTAAGGAAATAATGGTTGAAATGAAGTCATACCGTCATACTTATAAACGATTATAAGTTTAAGTATTGCTTAAAGTTACCCTGTCACTATTTATCATCTATTTGTTAAAGATGGCAATAGTTTTAGCATTGTTTATCTTTTGACAAATGTTGATAAGTAAGGCCAATTATGCCCAAGCAACTCACTGATATATAGATAACGCACAACCTAAACTACTTTTCGTAGCGATATAAAATTCTTCAGTGTATTTTCAGACATCAGTGTACATTTGCCTCGGTATGCAAGGGTGTTCTAAGAACGGGATTCCCGGAATTCAACCCTCAAACGGGTACAGGTTTCCTGAAACTCAGCCTCTAAAAGGAGAAGAGACTGAAGTTTGTTGAAAGGAATGAAAATAGTTTAACGCGGGCGTAGTCATGCGTGTTTTTGCTAGTTTTACTATAGCTAGTGGAAATTAGCGCAACTTTGTTCTGGTTAAGTTATTTCCATACAAACATCAACCTACGCTTATCACTTGTTGTTGTTTTAGCTATTCCTTTCTTACACCCACACTTACGCATCAAAACACATAAAAACCTTGAAAATTTGCGTCTTTACGACTAAGAAACGGGCCTCATCTCTGATTTATCATTTTTATCAACACTGCGGTCACCAATCCAACTGTCTGAAAGAAAGAAAACTATGTCTTTTGCTACACAAAACTTTAAGCTACTGTTATAACCAAATTTTTAATACTAAATTAAATACTAATATAAGCTAAGTGCATCGCAAAACGAGCTCTGCCCCAGCATAAGTTGGTTGAATTGCAACCAACGTTGGCCTTCCGTCAGAGCCGTTCGGTGGTACCACGGATAATAATTTGCCCTACGGCATATCTCTCCCGCTCCCCTATAGATGGAGAAGGCATTCAGCAGCATTCAGGTTGATGATGATTACGATGCTGATCGCATCTCAGTTTGACAGTCACCCATTACCACTACAGAGGTCAATAAGTCAGAGGTTTTTTGATAAAGTATACGACTCATTTTAAACGCAACATCAATTTCTTTAACACAATCGTAAACGTTGGTTTATCATCAAACTTTGTAATAAATAAAAACGTTTGCATAAATTACAGATGATTTACAACTTTTCAAGGTGTGATTCTTGATGATAACACATACTTTAACGAGCTACTTTTACAGGTTGTCTAAGCTAACTTAAAGATGATTCTTCTTGTTTTTTATGACTTTAAGGATCTAGTTTCCATAATTTTGTCAATAAGGTTCATACAGACGTCTTTTTTTCCTCCTATTCTTTTTTAGGCACCTGTCTGACATACGGCAGGCAATTTACCTCGTTTAAGAACGTGCCCTTCGATGCAATACGCTGCTTCATCAACTTGAGGCAACAAGTGCACATAACACAGTACGCTGCTTGACAGAAATGGGTCTGGTGATAGTTACTTCATCGAACGAGCCCTTCACAAAGAGCTCTTCACTTCAAAAATAATTTATGAGAAAACTTTATTGTATAATAAATCTATATATTTATTATTTTAGAGAAAAACCAAACGTAATGACACGTTTGGTAGGTATAGATCTTTAATTTGTTATTTTGATTTTCAAAATGACATTTTGCTCGTAAATATCAGATTAAGCTTGAATTTAAATAATAATTGTATTTGAAATTGCGTGGTGAAGTCATAAAATCTTAATCTTTAATTTGCTAAAATAGCAACAAACAATCCATAAAAAACTTGACGGAACAACCACTCTAATGCTAGATCTAAGCTTTGAAGGCTGCGCGCGCGCTGGGTCAACGACCTGCCATTGCCAATGTCAGCCATCTTGAGTTCCGCAGTCGCTTACGTACCTCACGTAAGAGGCTGTAACAGTTTGCGGCTGTGTGGGTGGCTAATGTTCGTTTTTCTATGTCCGTTTGTATGTGTGCGTGTTGAATCTACAATAGTAGAACGAATAATTCTTTCTGTGTGCTATGTAGCGTGACTTAGTTTGATAGTATTAGGTGTAGGTGGCGCTACTGGACTACAATTCAATAGGATTTTTCTTTAAAACCTTTCAACTGAAACCATTTATTTGATAGCTTTAAATACTTTATCTAGGTCTTTATATTTAAGATCAAGGAAAATACGAAAATAATTGACAAAATCCTAAAAGCTATTGACTGCCTAGGACTCGAACCCAAGACCTAGAAAAACCTTAGTTAGCCTTTTAGCTGACGATATTATTGTACCATATTTTGAAATTGAAACAAACGAAAATCAGGTTGTCTGTTCATAGCACCAATACACAGAAAGGTAAAGGCCACACACAGAAAGTAGGTGGCATAGATCTATCACACAATGACAAACATCGATAAAAAGAATCTTTACCCAGCAGTGGGACGTTAAAATAAATATAAAAAAAAGATTGTACGCAATATGCGATAGTTAAATTAAACTTAATCATAAGATAATTAATTAATTTAATTGACGACTGCTGTGGCGTGGCGGGCGAATATCCGCCTACGACGCAGGAGGTTGCGGGTTCGATTCCCACCTTGGGATAAATGTTTGTGCGACCTGCAAATATTTATTAAGGGTGTTCTGGGTATTTGCTACGTAAAATAAAAATATGTATGTATGTAATGTATTGTATTAAGTATATCAGTCATCTAGTACCCATAACACAAGCTCTACTTAGCTCGGGGCCAGATGACGCTGTGTGGATTGTCCAGCATTATTATTATTATAGATACAACAAATTGAGTAATCTTCTAGCAAAGAAAAACTAGCCCCCCTCTCATGGGTTAAAGAGTATACAAACCCGCAACCTGTGTTTCCACATGTAGTACTGTCTCATGAAGAAAACACAACATGTACTACGTATATGAAAATACCTTCAGGAAAACCAAAGAATGATCAAACATTTAGATAAAATTCTTGATAGCTACCTACAGTAATACGAAACCTATGTTTGACCTCATGTCTAGGAACCTTCACAAATGTTACTGCAGTTCGATAACCTATGCCTATGTAAAAGGAAATAAATGAGTTTTATTATATTATTATTATGCATTGTTTCTCAATCAAACAAGTGGTCAGACTATTTTATTCGTTGTTTTTGACATAAATATACTTATAACACAATATTTTTTTTATGCTGGACAGTCCACACAGCATCATCTAGCCCCAAGCTAAGCAGAGCTTGTGTTATGGGTACTAGATGACTGATATACTTAATACAATACATTACATACCTATATAGATATTTTTTACTATACATAAAAAACACCCAGAACACCCGGAATCAATAGATAGAAGATAAAAAAAAAGATAAGATCGTACAAACATTTATCCCAAGGCGGGAATCGAACCCTCAACATCTTGCGTCGCAAGCGGACATTCGCCCGACGCGCCACATCGGTTGTCTAACACCCAGACAGAGAACAACTGTCTGTCAATCTGTTTATCACACAAATGTTTTATATCGGTGGGAGATAGAACCCGTACTACTCAGTAACTTTGCTTTCTGCGCTGTAGGTAGTACAGCGCAGAGGGCAGAGTTACTACGAACTGAGCTGACACACAGTCACAGAAAACTACGAAACTGTGATCACAGAATCACAGTATAGTAGTAGTAGTTCTATTTGCATCTTATAAATCGAATTTGTAAATTTAATTCTGAGAACATCTAGCCAGCCTCGTGCCTAGGAACCTTCGCGAAATGTTACTGAAGTTCGATAACCCATGTGTTCATTGTGTTCAGAATTTCGTTTTATGTATCGCAATCACGAGCATTCATGATTTCCGCATCGTGAGCTTTATTTATTAATTAAATTGTATACACGCGATATATCTGTATATATAATATCTGTGTATGGTGCTTGGGATTTTTGTCAGAGTGCGCTTAAAAAAACTCTAGGTATTTCTTAACGGGAACCTAATAAATAAATAAATATTTGTGGACATTTTTTACACAACATCATCTAGCCCCAAACTAAGCATAGCTTGTACTATGGGAACCAAATGACTGATAGAATAATTAAATCCTTTTTTTAATATAATGTAGCACCCAGATAGAGAATAAACATTAAACCAAGATGTTTACCCTACATGGGGCCCCACAACCTACACAATACAGAAGGCAGAGGTAGCTCTACTACTAGTAGTAGTACTATAATAGTGGTAATAACAGAGCAGTGAGGGCAACCAAACTTATAATACGTTTTTTAACATAGCTATAAGACTTTTCAAAATTATTTTTGAGATTACTTTTACTTAAAGCTACCCCACAGTACCATACAGTACTGCATGTAGCCATGCCACAAGCCACAACAAACTCAATAGTGGTGTATGCTGTGCTAGTAGCCCGGTAACGCTGTCGGAAAGCGCTAGGCGATTATACCAGCATTTTAGTCCGTTCGAAAAAAAAAAAGCTGTGCTAGTACGCCCGCAGGCATCAGCGCTTGGCCGTTACTGCTACAACACTTATTAATTTATGGTACATGATATAGACAGTTTGCCAGTAAACAGAGTATCAAATAGTATGTTATATCTAATTGTATGTAAACTTATGTTTACGAAAAAAGCATAAATATCTTTCTACCTTGGATCCTTATTGTTCTTGGTCGAAATGTTTCACACAAGGAACTCAAATACATATTCAGTAATGATTCATGAGCCCCGCTGTTCTTCATGACATATTTATGTGCAACCTTATAAAAATGGCAAATTACCATGCTCAGAAGTCGCTAGAGATTTATAGTAAGTTATGAAAGGTCTGTTAACATTACAATCTCACGTAACATTGAACTAAACCGGAAATTAAGTTCATCACAATAGTTTAGTTATTTTACCCTCTTGAAATACCAACTAATGCAATATGTGAGCATGTATTTGGAAATATATTATAATTGGACTGACTACAGAACTAGATGTTTGCCCTAGGTAGGCCCACAACCTACACAATACAGAAGGCAGAGGTAGCTCTACTACTACTAGTATTTACTGAGTTACATTAGATACCCCTTTAAGAATCTCAAGTAGGTACTGCATACTAAGAGATATGAGGGTATATATACCGTGCCTTGAAAATCTAGTTTGAAATAGAAGGAACAAGAAATAGCTTCCGGCTTAATCTCCAGTCTCAGTAGATATTCATTCAGATCTCTTGGTACTAAGTACCTATCGAGATTCTTTGTCTAATGCGGGTAATCAGAGGTACATCCAACAAATTTTGCAGTATTTGGTATTCTAGACCTTAAAGCCCATCGCCACTTAGGGATAATAAAAAATGAATTAATGAATGAAATGAATGAAAAATACTTTATTGTACACACCCCAGACACTAGTAATATAAAACAAAATAAAAGAACAGTTATAAAATGGAAGGTACAATGGGCGGCCTTATCGCTTAGTAGCGATCTCTTCCAGGCGACCTTAGGATGGAGAGGATTAAGACAAAAATTGGAAAATGGTCGGGGGTGCAGCAAATGAGAAATAAGAGAAATCTATAAATAAAACAAAACTTGCAAACAAGATATAGGTACAAAATAATGAACAATAAAATACTTATATAAATAGATAATAAACTAATATATAGGTACGTGTATAGATATATAATACAGTTTTAAAGATCTTTGTGGTTTCCTGAATCCTGAAGTGGTTATAAAACTACATATTAAATATTGAGTTCACTTTAACCTTCAAGGTGAACAAAGTTGCGAAATATGAATAAACGTGTCTGCTCACCATTGTTTTCGAGGTCGGCCCACACGTCATGAAACTAAATAGGTTTTGTAATGGTTACCGCCGTTACCTTATTTCCGTTTCCTTGGCCATTGTTCGCGAGTCATTTTGGACGTGATTTCCAGTAACTATCTAACTGAAATAACGAGGCAAGGATGGTAATCTAAGTGGGCACTGGAGGGTGAAGCTTTTACCGAATACTGCACTGGGTAAAAGACTATGATACCATACAACTCTGAACCAAATACTCAAAAAACCAAACGCTGATGATATTAGGTGCGGAACATCATCTTATATCATCAATCTAAGGAAATCCTGAGAAAGGAAGAAATGTTATCTAAATCGATATACAAAATTTTTTTTTTTTTATTCAATTTGCTGATGGAACAAGCATATGGCCCACCTGATCAATAGTCAAGGTACAAGGGTAAGTAATTACCATCGCCTATAACAAAACATTACCTTGTAGATTACGTTATTAAGGAACGTGCCCTACAATACACTGCTATGTGTCCTTTAACCTAAGGCTTATAGGTGTTAAGCCTCATGTGCCTGTAATTACACCGGTACCCACACCTTTCAAACCGAAACACAGTAAGCTGCTTGGCTGCAGAAATAGGCATGGTGGTAGTACTTCGCCGGACGAGCCCTTCACTAAGAGCTCTACTACTACTAAAGATAGAATTTTTGAAGATATATAAACATAATTATATCTTCAAAATTTGAGTGATGGAATCGATTTGAAAACCTAGTGTTTCACAAAAAGTTGTAGAATGAGTTTTTTTAAAGTAATTAAAATTCTATAACATAAATCACTTAGCGGGAAGTCAAATCATTCAAACCATGGCGAATTAAACTAATTAAATTCAGCTACAAGAACCATTTGTCCATTCAAATCAAAGATCATAAAGTATTTACTTCTAGACAGTAAAAGTAGAAGCAACAGAATGGTTTAAAAATAGCACGGTAAACCCTTCAAATCTCTTACTGCTCTAAGAATATTCAGCACGACAACAGCCGTCACAGCTAAGTTCGTAGTGGCCCTGCCTTCTGCGCTGTAGGTGGTGGGTTCAATCCCCACCGAGAACAAACATTTATGTGATGAACATAGATGTTTGTTCTGTGTCTAGGGGTTATATTGTATTCTAAGTATGTAATTACAAAAAAAACATATGTAAGTATTCTATCAGTTCCCATAGAACAAGGTATGTTTAGTTTGTGGCTAGATGATGTTGTGTACAAAAAAAGGTGCACAAATATTTATTTAAAAAAATATCAGCAAAATATCCAAAAGTAACGTTGAGTATTATTGACAACCGATGTGGCGCGGCGGGCGAATGTCCGCCTGCGACGCAGAGGTTGCGAGTTCGATTCCCGCCTTGGGATAAATGTTTGTACGATCTGCAAATATTTATTCCGGGTGTTCTGGGTATTTTCTATGTATAATAAAAAATATCTATGTATGTAATATAATATTGTATTAAGTATATCAGTCATCTAGTACCCATAACACAAGCTCTGCTTAGCTTGGGGCTAGATGATGCTGTGTGAATTGTCCAGCATTATTATTATTATTATTGTATTGTGAGGGTAGTCCGAAGTATGTACGCAAATTGAGTATCTCCTCGTTTTACTATATATAATAATTTATATTTAATAAATCTTACTGTGTCATTTTATGAAAAGTTCATTCACAGTAAGACAGTTGAAGGGTTCGTCCGGGAAACACTATCACCATGTTTATTTCTACCAATCAGTGCTGCTGTGTTTCGGTTAAAAGAGTGTAGGTGCCGATTACACTACAGGTACATAAAGTAAGTATGCCTTGCCTTGTATCCTTCAGGTTCATGGACATAGGCAGTGCTTTGTAGGGCACGTTCCTGACGTGCGTGATTTGCGAGTGTTTTGTTATACATGAAGGTCTGTTTGTTCAAAAAATTAAGTAGTCTTTGGAGACTGCCGATAGAAGTAAAAAGTACACATATATAAACAGCATACATATGTCTCATGGAAAGCGTACGGTGACGACGCGAGTTCCATGATTTTTGTTCACCCCAAAAGTGCTCAACACGCCTAAAGAAGTTTTCACTACAAAAAATCTGCAGTATTAGCTTGCCAAACTGTATCAATTTATTTTCTCCACAAATTATCACACCAACCGTTTTTACTTAAACGGTAGCCTGCTACGTTCAAATATCATTACTATTATTAGCTCAACGGTCACAACACAACGTATTCGGTACACCTTTAAAAAGTTCTCATCTACCTGTAAGAATCACCCCCAACCTCCTTTATGAATAGCGGGGGAGGCCACAATGAGCCTACTATAACGTGACCGTGAGAATCTCGCATGAATGGAATAACACCTGTGGCTTTCAAGCCACTGTGGAACAACTTTTATAATAAACTAGAAGAATGAACTTTGTTAGTGTGTTATCTGTCAAAATTGATCCTCACGCCAAAATTAATTTAGAGATAAAAATGTGAAAGAATTTGTCCGGGCATACTTATTTTTACCGTCAAGCAGTAATGCTTGCATTGCTCAGACAAAGTCATATTTCAGTAAGTATTTAAAACTTTCGCACTAAACAACAAAGTACTAAAATGCTAATAGCATTGTCTGCCAATCATCCGGACGTTAAAAAATATGATGTTGCGTGGTGGCATATAAGGCGCGTACATTATAATGGACTTATTTTGTGTGGTTTGTAAGATGCATAAGTAACTGTTCAACATCAGGTGGTTCCACCACTCTTAGAAGTAAAACTTCGAAATTATTCACCTATTCCAATAAACACAACCAAATAATTTAATTTATTTGTCGTTGTGTACGTTAAAAGTATGCCAGTATTTTTGATCAATAAAAATCTGATCAACCCTTGTACCAAACAAATTTATTATTTTAATTATTGTGTACCTTTACTGTCAGATTTTTGGAAATTGTGAATTTATTTATTTTATCAATGAATTCTTGTGTCTGAATTTTCAATTTATTTATCTGTAGTTGCTTGTTCTTGAGTTTCGGTTAAATTTCATCTGACTGTTTGCAATTTCCTTCATTGTAAATGTGCATAAAAATACTCTGTTTTGAAATACAATAGACAGGTTACTATGTGTGGTAAAAATACTTTACGTAAGTTCCGAACAAGTAAGTTTAAGGTTTAAGTTTGGTTTGGTTTAGTTTCTATTTTCTTTTTATAGTGTTCCTTTTAGATTTTGATTAGTAAATAGTTATTTCTTTTTAACATCTGCATGTGGTGTTTGCCTGTAAAAGGTTTATACACGTAGATTAAGGTCAATAAGTTTTAAGTTTAGGCAAGAGTTGTGTATACGCTGTTGGCGAACCTAAATAAATAAAAAAGTAAACAGGCCTTTGCATATATTGCAGACTAGCTGACTTGCTCGCGACTTTGTCTGCGTTGTTCAAATTACAAACGTTGTTCTTTGAATTTTTCATCTAAAATTCATCCATTTTTTAAACCCGTTTCAGGGATGACAGCTCTATGAAACCCATTCTAAGTTTTAAATTAAACGATAAACAAATTAATTCTGCAAATCGCATCAAAGTCAAAAGGTATTTATTCAGTAATATCCACAAGGATCATCTTGAAACTGAATCTAAGCGCCAGTTCTTTGTGACCAAGCCTAGAAGTAGACCTAATGTACAAAAAAATCCAAAGCTAGGTGAATCTAAGCGCCAGTTCTTTGCGACCAAGCCTAGAAGCAGCCCTAATGTACAAAAAATCGTACATTTTTTTCAAAGTCGTTTCGCTTTTTTTTAAGTATAATAATAATAATAATGCTGGACAATCCACACAGCATCATCTAGCCCCAAGCTAAGCAGAGCTTGTGTTATGGGTACTAGAATATTCATATACATTACATATCTTTTGTTATAAGTAGGTACATAGAAAACACCCAGAACACCCGGAATTAATATTTTTAGATACAATTACCTAACCAAACTCTATTATTATGTACTTTCTGACTTTTTGACCTTTGCAGTTTTCGTATAGTATCGTTATATATAGATAGATAAAACAGAGTAAAAATATAGAAAATAGATAGGTAGATAGAAGATAAAGTTTCATTAGCCTCACCGCTCATGTAGTTAGCTCGGTACTGTAGATTGCAGTAGTTGGTATTACATGCGCGACAGGTTGCAAGCCCATCGCCGCTGCTAGAATACTAACTGGTCCTCATGGTGTTTTCTTTCACTGTTTGAGAGTACTGGCATTGCGCACATAAATCGATAGAAAAATCCATTGGTATACGACCGGATTTGAACCACCGTTCTTAGGATCAGAAGGCGGGATCACTGCCACTAGACCACCGGTGCTTTAGATACAAGATTAATATTATAATAAGAACAAACATTGCCATAAAGTCAAATGTAAGTTATCTACAATCTAGTTTTGTTTATTCAAGGTCAAGGGTAAATATGTGCGTCTCTATAGTTTCTAGGTACAGTTAATTGCACTAGAATGTATATATATGCCTGGTATACTTGTAGATACAGGTACACGAGGCTAAACGCCTTTATACCTCAGGTACATGGACGCTGAGGAGTGAATCGTGTGGCACGTTAATAATGAATGTGACCTACGAGCCAATACTTTGTTATAGGTGATGGTAACCACTTAACATCAGGTGGGCCATCTGCTTGTTGTATAAAATTATTTAATTAAAACGTAATTTCGCCGGCACTTCCTTCAAACTGGAACACAGCAAGCTGCTTGGCGGCGGAAATAGGCATGGTGGTAGTACTTCCCCGGATGAGACTTTTACAAAGAGCGCTACTACAACTAAATATAATTAAATAAATATTCGTGGGCATTTTTGCACAACATCATTTAGCCTCAGACTAAGCATAGATTGTGCTATGGGAACCAGATGACTGATAGAATACTTATATTTTTTTGTAAATACAAACTTAGAATTCAATACAACACCTAGACAGAGAACAAACATCTATGTTCATCACACAAATGTGAGTCCTTGGTTGGGATAGACCCCATAACCTACAATACAGAGCAACTAGGCTCTTCTAGGCTTCTTCTAGGCTTGGTCGCGAGAAACTGGCGCTTAGATTTATCTAGATTTAAGACGTTTCAAGATGATCCCTGCGGATATTACTGAATAAATGATTTTTGACTTTGACTTTGACTACTAACTCAGCTGTCAGGCCAGCCAACTGAGTGTAAGTAATTTTGTCAACCAACTCAAAAAGTTTGTTTTTGAAACAACACCCGGGAAACTTTTCTTTTTACAAAAATACTTCTGCACATAACAATATTATAGTAGGTATAATAAAGTGCTTAGAAGTTAGATACACAATTATTTTATGAATATCTGGACCAATTGATTATACCCCTGATTTTGAAGTGTGTAATAAAAATATTATCTATGCGTAAAGAGATACGATTCAAAATTGAGTAATAAGAATTAACATTGTAGCGATCGATAGAAGCCATTCGTTTGTATCACGGAAAATGATTTTACGTTTTCATAAATTTGTAAGAAAATCAACTCTATGTAGAACATAGTTAAGAGCAAAATCGATTACGAGGTAGGTGCTTATACGGCAGTTTGTAGTGTATAGTAAAGTATTGCGCGTAGAATATTGCGCTGAGGCCGACGAGGGTCGATGCCTTCGTAAGACACGTGAACAAACCGTTAGCCAGTGCTGCCAACATAGCCGGCGTTTGGCTAAATCTAGCCTAATTTAATGTTATGAATATTTTCAAATAGCTGTTTATTAGATATATTAAACTATGACAGGAACCAAACTATATATATCAGTATACATATAAGGGTTCGTTTTTGTGCATGTTTTTTTTAATCATTGTTTTAAATACAAATAAATGTTCAGGCATTTAAATAATAAACTAATCTCTCCGACCATTTTTATAAATGCTTGTAGACTGAATTCTCAACTTTCTGAGTAGATACATAACACAGACTATTATTTACTGTTTGAAAACAAATATTTCTAGTTAGGTTTTTATTGGGATCCTTAAAATTTTGCATATATTAGATTTTTTGTTTTTTTTTAAATTGAGTTTACTTAAAAAGGAATCTAGCCATGTTGTAAAATAGACTGGCAATACCACCGCTCCGCACCAAACTTCCAACGCGAGGGAAAAAATCAAGCAGTAACGACAGCAGAAAACAGTGTGGAAAATTCTAACAGTATCTACCCTGTAAAATGCGGAAGCCAACTAGAGATTGTTGTGATGAACTTATTTCTTGGAATAGTTGTATAGCTGGCTGATTTTGTTAAAAAAAAAGAAAAATCAATATTTTGAGTTGTTAAATTCCAATAAAGAATATATAAGAATATGTTCTATAAAGAAACTGTATGTTGATTTGTTGACCTTACAAATTTATTTTAGGAGTATAACACTTTTGAAGATTTTGGACTTATGTCCTTGAAAAAATAACATAAAATCGAAACTAACGTATCTTATAAAACCTGATCAATGTTTTATGACTAGAAAGATTAAAATCTATACCATATAATAATAATAGTTATAAGAATTTTTGTCCAGACTGTCTGACTGACATATTGACAACGCATAGCCTGAACCACTGAGATTTAAAATTCTCAGAGTATATTTGCTTTGTTGCGTGAAGAGGTACTAAAAAGAAACCCCGAAATTCAATTCCTAAACGAGTACAGCAGGCGTTAAAAGTTTGTATGCAAATAACTTCACGCGGACAAAGCCACGCGCGTTTCACTAGTCATTCTATGCTTCGACTAAATTAAAAATGACTTCATTAATATTGTAATACCGCTGCGTAATAAAAAAGCTCTTGAATACAGATTCAATTTATGTAAATAAAAAAGAAATAAGTACGTAATTACGATGTATCTCGTTGAAGTCTTTTGCAGGGTTCATTTGAAGAAATACGTCTTCTATGATGAATTCATTTCCTACCGATTTCTATCGCCAAGCTTGCTTTGACGTGTACGTCTAATAAATAAAATAGGATAGGAAGAGGATGGAATAGGTGCTAAAGACTCCATCTAAAATCCTATCCTAGGCACTACAGCGTCCCATAAATAAAAGCACGATTGAAAATGCCTCTGAAATTGTATAAATCATCCACAATAGTACATACGAGAGGCAACAAAGTACAATTCAAATTAAAATACTTCGACAGAGAAAAAACCACACAACTTGAAATGTCATAAAAAGCACATTATTTGTCAACGTGCTTTATGAAGGCTATTGCTATAGCTATAGGATATTGCTATAGTTTAAGCCAGAGGTAACCGATCAAATTATCAAGTGGACCATAAGATACTTTCATCACTTTTTCTATAACTATTAATTACAGGCACATGAGGCTTAACACCTGTATGCCTCAGATTTATGGACGCTGAGTAGTGCGTCGTCAGTGACGTTCCTAACGAACGTGACCTACGAGGCAATGCTTTGTTATAGGTGATGGTAACCACTTAACATCAGGTGGGCCATCTGCTTGTTCCATCGACAAGTTGTATAAAAAAAAAACGATGAGTACCTCTTCAATTCTTCCTCAAGGAATCTCGAGTAGGTACTTGGTACTAAGAGATCGGAGAGGATGTCTACCGTGCTTGGGGAATAAAGTCGTGATGCTATTTCTTTCTTTTTGCTTTTTTTTTATTTTTTTTGAGTGTATTGTAGGGCACGTTCCTAACTAACGTGTCCTGCAAGACACTGCTTTGTTATAGGCGATGGTAACCACTTAACATCAGGTGAGCCATACGCTTGTTCCATCAGCAATTTGTATAAAAAAAATTTGCAAAGTATTACAACTGGTTTAACGTATTTCATATATGACGTAATGCAATACAGTTACTAGTAATTTGTTTGTTTTTAGAATAAGAAATAGCTTGTTTTAGCGGAAAGTTGGGTTAGCGTGAGAGTAGGACACACTGATATTTTCCTGTTACGTGTCAACTTTCTTTTTGTCAGTCTACAACATAGACAAAGAGCACCAAAGGTCTAATGGAACTGACCTCGTCTTCTGATTCTGAGGTCGTGGGTTTGAATCCGGTTATGTACTAATGGTTTTTTCTATTCGAAAAGTTTAGGTGCGCATGTGTAAGAGCACTCTACGGTGAAGAAAAACATAGTGAGGATATGATCTTGTATTCTAGCAGCGGCAATGTATTTTCAATCTGTCATATGAAATACCAAGTACTGCAACATGTACCAAATTATATCTGTACGTACCTCTGACTACTCCTTTTAGATCCTTCCTCGAAGAAACTCGATTAAATACTTGGTACCAAAAAATCTTAGGGGATATCTGCCAGGTACTTGCTATTGTTACTCCCAAATGTAATTCAAACACAATTGTGAGTGAATAAATAAATGAAAATGAAAAGATTTATGTCGTGATACTATTTTTTTTCTTTCAACAACACGTGGAGCTTACAATGTTCTATGTCTGGGAGTTATATTGTATTCTAAGTATGTATTTAGAAAAAAATAACGAATATAAGTAGGTACAAACCCAATCTATTTTTTTTAATACAATTTTCTGATGTCAACCTGAGGCATACAGATGTTAAGCCTCATGTGCCTGTAATTACACCGGCACCGACACCCTTCAAGCCGCAACACAGCAAGCTGCTTGGAGGCAGAAATAAGCCTGGACCATACTATATTACTATTTTAGTAATAGTATTAGTCATCTAGCTCCCATAGTACAGTCAGCTGCACTAGAATGTAACAAATTAATAACTTTTAAAATGCTAACACAACATTACTATAAACTTTTAGACAGTATAAACTCAAATACTATGTAATCAGTTGTTGAGTTCACTTATTTTTTGCATTTTTGCCCTGAAAATATTCACTGTTACGTTGTGACACTATTTTGAAAGTTATGAATTGTATACATTCTAGTGCAGCTGACTGTACAAACTACGCTTAGTTTGGTATTTGATGATGCTGTGTCAAAATGTCCACAAAAATGTTCCTAATAAAGCTTTCTTAGTCATAAAAACTGCGGAATGTTAGTGTCACCATTATTCACCATCATTCTTTATATATAGAAGCTTTAAATCAAACAATGGAATTGTGCATTGATGACGTATCATTTTACCAAAATTTCATTGGTCCTCAATTTGATTCAGATGCCCATAATCTTTGTACAACTATCTCTTTTATCTTTTATGGAAAGAAAGAGAAGAAAGATTTTTACTCATTGGATGTTCTAAATTCAGATGATTTCAATCCCTTGCACTTTCTGTGGGTTTTTCCGTTGTGGTCATATTGTTTTGGGGAAATAACACTTAATTCTCAAAACTGTGTCACCTACCTATGAAGTGCCTTAGTGATTTCATCATGATTTTAAGTAAGACTGACGTATTTTTTTAATAGTATTAATGTAACTTTCATGTCAACAAAAGAATATACAAAATACAAATACAAAAATATTTATTATTAAACAGTGTACATGACATAATATCTTAGTGTAGGGTGTAGGTACAACTGTTTCCTGCGTTAGTTTTCACTGTGTTGCAGGAAAGCAGTAAGTAGTTGGCATAGAACAGTTGGCACTATATACTATTAATCAGTTTGTTAAGTGGAAAGATAAAAAAAAACATATACTAAAAACTCTAAACCTTTATTTCCCAACGGTTGTCGGTTCTACGAGCTATATGGCCTGCCCACTGCCACTTCAACTTGCTGATTCTTAGAGCTATGTCGGTGACCTTGGTTCTTCTACGGATTTCCTCAGTTCTGATTCTATCTCGCAGTGAAACTCCCAGCATCGATTAGAGTAGTGAAACTAAATTATTTTCTGTTTCTTTGAATAAGTCAGAGGGTTTTCCCTGCGCCCGCATAACTGCGTAACCTAATTACTATGTTTCATAAAAAAAAGTCCTTCAGTACAGCAATTTTGTATCCATATCTTTCAAGCAATCAGACAATGCCGCGGATGTTGCCACCTATTAATCAAAGTGGCTTTAAAATTAAAGAGGTTATAACAAAGGCACAAAAGAAGAAGAAGCAATCAGACTTATTCAACAATATTCACCGCGCAGTTGTTATACACGTTTCTAAGACATTGACTCCGAATTCTTATTCAGAATTTTAACAACTCGGTCACAAGTTGTCAACAACATTATTCACTTTCCTTGAAGTCCAAGGGCTTCTTGACAACAATGTAATGTACTTAAACTTGCAACACTTCATTACTTCAGCTTTTCTTTATACAAAAGCAAAAATAGCTTTATTACGATAGATATCCCCCTCAGATCTCACATACATAACCACACATTTTGCAATAGTTAGCCCCATACGTGACAGGTTGCAAGCTCATTGTCATTGCTAGAATACTAACTGTTTTCATCACGATGTTTTCCTTCGACGTTTAAGAATACATTGCGTACTTTGTTCGTATAGAAAAAGCCTTTGGTACCTACTCGACCAGATTTGAACTTGACTTTAAGATCACAAGACAAGGTCACTTCCACTAAACCACCGGTCACAGTCTCCCAAATTTTCAAGACACACTTAAAAGCTTTATTATTTTTATTAATTATAATTGATTTGTAAAAACGATCATACAAAAGAATGGCATGAACCAAGCCGTAATTTTTTTTCCGTTCTAGAAGCTTAGGCTTGGTTGCAACAAATTTGTACCTATTTAGATCCACCTAGCTTTAAGACAATTAATAATCTCTGTATTCCCAGAGGATATTACTGAATAAATGCTTTCTGAATATTATATTATGTATTAGTTATTTGTGAAAGAGTTTGTCCGGAAACTGCTACCGTCTGTTCAGTTACAGTCACAATAGCCTGAACAGATTTGAACGCTGTGCAATGCTGAACAAGTCCTAAGTCCTCAGCACGCTATATGGTACCTGTTATGATTTTCAGGGTCTTGGAAGGAAACAGCCGGTTTAGTTACTGTATTCAGAAGATTTTTATAATAATGAGCCATCCGACTGCAATGCACAGAGTACTTTTTTATAGACTGAATGTCAATGTTCAATGACATAAGTTAAAACTTTATCATACATATAATAAACTAACCATGTAATAAGGTTGCATTCATAAAGCTTAACAGTAATATACCTTATGCCATTTTTATAGCGCCGTCAGTTTTCACAATCAAAATCAGAAATCGATCTCCTTATACTGATAGTTACCTGGTTTTCATAGTACAAGCTTTGGTTTGTTTTGTCTAGTAAAAAGATGTCGTCAGTAGTCGAAAGGCCCTGCCAAGGTTTTTTTGGCAGAAGAAGACTGTATTGTGGGTTAGCTTACCGCAGTGTAAACCATTACTGCGTAAACTCCTAAATAAGTGGTATTGTTTCTCACGCTGAGCTGATTCATAGCCAACCAAAAGTGAGCGCCTCTGCGCCCTCATTTTTTGCCGAAAACAACTCAGAGGGCATTACCCCGTATCTCTTTCAAAACAACATTTTATTTTACCTTCTAGCGAGTGGCGAATGCATAGATTTATTCTATGACCCTAATACAATAATGGTAAAATTGCAGAAATATGCGTGATGGCACTGATATTAGACAGCTGTCATAGCTCAATTGTCACAGCAGCATAGTTAGCTGTAGGTTGTGGGTTCTATCCCCACCAAGAACAAATTTGTGTGATGAGCACAGAGGCCCTACCCTCATATTTTTTTGGAGCTGAGACGTCATAGAAACTAGAGTATAACCGTCAAAATAAGGCTTGTCCGAAATGACAGTTTCAAAGAAAACCATATGGAGATCAAAACTTGAATTGACGATATTTCGTAACAAAAATTGGGTTTCAGATATTTGTTGTGTCTGGATCTTAATAGAAATCAAATCAGTTCCCGAGAACGCATCTAGATGGCGTTTAGTATTTATTCAAAACAAGTCTCGACATAAGTGCCACTGATTTTGTGAAGTGAAGCACATACTGTAGATCACGCATGCTAGGTACGTGCCCTACAATACACTACTCTGCGTCCATCAACCTGAGGCATACTGGTGTTAGGCCTCATCTGCCTGTAATTTTCACCGGCACCCACACCCTTCAAACCGGAACAACGCGAGCATCACTGCTTGGCGGTAGAAATAGGTATGATGATTAATACTTCCCCAGACGAGCCCTTCACTAAGAGCTCTACTACTACTAAACGATTTTGTGCCAAAACTGTAATATACAAATTCGATCACCGCGCGACCGAATAACAAAAAGTAATTCAGTACTAAACTGGAATTATGCAACCTCTTTTTGGAGAACGGCTCGTGTCATCCGCCCACTGGAGGCCTTAATAATTTTGGATCCAAGCGTAAGCACAGAAAAAGCGGGCACCTTTCTAAGTAGCTAGGTTCTTTAGGTTTAGTTGTAAAGCTCTTTGTGAAGGGCTCGTCCGGGGAAGAACTTCCACCATGCCTATTCCTACCACCAAGCAACTTGCTGTGTTCCGGCTTAAAGGGTGTGGGTGCCGGTGAAATTATAGGCACACGAGGCTTAACACCTGTAAGCCTCAGGTTGATGGATGCTGAGCAGTGCATCGCAGAGCACGTTGTTAACGAGTGTAACCTAGGAGACAATACTTTGTTATAGGCGATGGTAACTACTTAACATCAGGTGGGCCATCAGCTTGTTCCATTAGCAAGCTGTATAAAAATATTAAAAAAAAAAGTATACGCTTTACGTCTACTATGTGAAGAATATATGTAGGTATTCATGTTTATTGTTTTACATTTTTTTATAACTCAGTGAAATAAGTATAGTGTATTTTGTATCTTATTATTCACTTAACTAAGTAAGGATTTCTTGTTTTAAGTTGAACTAACTAATAAAAAAATAATAAATGTGCCAAATATAATATCTGGCTACCAGTTTTAGTTTTCCGAAAAAAAAATGAAAATGAATGGGCCCTAAAGTAGGATCTGAAGGGATATCAACCGTGCTAGGAGATTCAAGTCGTGAAACCGTTTCTTTCGTCAAATTGACGTGACGTGACGTCAAGTTGATGACCGCTGTGGCGCAGCGGGCGAATGTCCGCCTGCGACGCAGGGGTTGCGGGTTTGATTCCCGCCTTGGGATAAATGTTTGTACGATCTTCAAATATTTATTCCAGGTGTTCTGGGTATTTTCTATGTATAATAAAAAATATCTATGTATGTAGTATATTGTATTACGTATATCAATCATCTAGTACCCATAACACAAGCTCTGCTTAGCTTGGGGCTAGATGATGCTGTGTTGATTGTCCAGCATTATTTATTTATTTTATTTATTTATAATTAATGGCTATCCGAGCTCCAAATGAGTGAAGCAAAAGAAACCGATCTAAAGTTTGGTCTTGTTTGTACACTTCCACCCGTCTTGAATTATTTTCTTATACGCTTGGTTCTAATAAACTCATTAGTTCGTGCAACGCACATGAACACCACATAATATGCTCTGTGCTATATTCCCTTCTACCCAAGGCCTTACACTAGACATTGGCTTCGATTTGGACTGCCGGTCATCGGCCGCCGCCCCCCTCTCTGCCTCGACCTCTTTACCAAAGCAGGGCTTAGCAAAGTTGGAAGCGGGGCAAGTACGATATTGAAGGTAAACGAACTTTTTAGAGCAGTCTTGGACACTTATATTTAGGCACTGGTGGTCTAGCGATAGCAATTCCTGTTTTCGATCATAAGATCGTGTTCGAATCCATTCGTCCATCTGTAGATTTGCATCATTTCAAAGTTATTTTCATTCAAAAATTCAAAATGTTACAAGGGAAACCCCAGTTAGATAGCTCTTTAGTCATTTATATCCTGTAGATTTAACCAACTAGGCTTAGAGGATGGTATAGGTGCTAAAAAGGCTTCTCTATCTAACACTAACTCCCAACTAACTCTATCTCCCGTCAATAAGGGTTAATAAGTGAAAAATTGCCCTGACATAGCTTAGATTTCTAATAAGAATCTTTGTTCTATTCATTTGTTGTATTCTAGAGTTGACCCAAGAAAAGTAATCAGCTCTCAAAAAATTCAAAATGACCACCACACCGATTTGCAAAACGATTTTTATTTAGACCATCTAGGCGAATTAGCAGCCAGGTCCTTGAAAGTCCTCACGTTGGTAAAGATTACAAAGGTGAGGACTTTCTAGGATCATTCAGTAGAATGATCTATGTCTGCTGATACGAAAGTCTTCGTGACTAACATCCCATATTGCACAATAGGTGTTTAATTGGCTTACAATTAATTCACCCGACCGATTTGCTCCAGTTGTTCAACCATTTAGTTTTTACTCAGAAATACAGTTACGTTGCCAAGTTCTGGTTGGTTATAACAATGAAATTGATTAAATCGTCTTAAATTGCCGAGGAGTTATTAACCTTCAGTGCTCGAGTACGGGTACTTGAACTCTCACTAGAGTTTTTGGAAATGATTTTGGTACGTCTTTCGATTGGCAATGTGGTAATGCAGAAAAAAAATACTCGTCATTATAACTAGTAGTACTATAGCATTTAGTGAAGGGCTCGTCTGGAGATGTACCTACTACCATGCCTATTTCTGCCACAAAACAGCTTGCTGTGTTCCAACTTGAAGGGTGTGGGTGCCGGTGAAATTACAGGCAGACGAAATTTAACACCTGTTTGCCATAGGTTAATAGATTCGAGCAGTGCATCGAAGGGTGGGTTTCCCTAATGACGTCACTTGCTTTGTGATGGTAACCAATAGGCAAATGTACCCAGATTTTTCATGTGTGAACGACCAACAACTTAGGCTATTTACTGTCTATATGCCAGTCCAGTTAGAACAAAAATCCTTATATTTGCTACAGCTTAAGCATGACTAGTGTTTAGTATTGTCATCGTTAATCTAATGTCACTGTCAAAAGTCATAACCAATAATTGTTGTCCTTGTTTCGCTCTCTATCTCGCTCTCTCTCTTCCATCTTGCCGGCAAACAGGCCACTACGGCTCGCATTAACAAATTCATATATAATATAATAAAAAGGTGTACAGTGTATAAAACAAAACCTATAAACTCGCAATACAGTTTTTAAAGTGTTTTCAATCGCAGCACCTCACATCCCCAAGAGATCTGGACGAAAGATCTCCAACAACTAGCGTTTAAGTGTGCTTATATTCAAATTTCCATCAAGCGCCACTGACACATACTGTCTGTGTTACAAATTATATGTGCATATCTTAGTGCTTTAATTTGTAGGGGCACCCGCATCAGCCTTATTTTACGACAGTTGACAATGATCGCTACAAGTGGTTCACTAAGTTCCTTATCGCAAAGTATTTGCTTTTAATATTTATGACTAACTAGTACTTAAACTAGTCAAAACTGAGGACTGAACTTTCTATTTGAGACCTTGGATTTAATAAGTAAGGATAACAGAAATAAAAGCAAGTGGGCCATGCTTATTTCATCTTAGAGTCAAAAAAACTACCTTCAGTAATCTTGATATGATATTTGGGTATCAGAAACGATGAGCACACAAAACAAAGCACCGGAAAAAATTGCAGACTCGTTTGCCTACCTCGAAATCACATTACCAACGCTAACTGATTACCAACTGCACTGGAGGTGAGTTTTTCTCAGCAGGTAAGCTACCGAGTTTTTTGGTAACTTTTGTTTCTGCAATGATTGTTTTAGTGAGAGACAAGACTTATTCTTTTTCTTTCATCTCATTGGCTAAAATGAGTTTGATGTTTAGATAATGTGAGCCCAGTAAGAGGCGATTTCAATAACACGTCCCGTTGCCTGATCCAAGTCTTCTCGTGTACTGGTGATCGAGCCAAAAGGCAAGAAATCAGGTGCTCCATAGTCTGCATCTCTCCGCAGTGACACTTTCTATTGGATGGGTCAATATTGCCTCATTTGAAAAGGTTTTCCCTGCATCGACGAACTTGGGTTCTCAGCCGGCTTAACAACTTAATTGGTTTAACTTCCAAGTTGCCTACAGCAAGTTGTGGCTGGAAGACAGGTACACTGGCGAGGGTTGAAAGGAGCTTGATGTTCATACAACAATGCTGTTAGGCTATTTTACTAGAACCATACCAATGGAATAAAACATCATGGTATCATCATCAATTAGACTACTGCTAAGTTGCCATTACAATGAACAAGACCATTGCGGTAATCAAATCAGACTTACAGAAGTGGTCCAGATAAATATAATTGTAGAACTGTCTGTGGTGAATATGGTAGCATATTTGTCATAACGACAGGCTTAAGATTACCACTGCAAGGGACAGGCTCCTTGTTCTCTGTTCAGTTCTTCTCAGTGTTGAACAGTAGACCAATCCGTCTACCAAGCGTAGTAGCTATTCTTTTTTGATGTGGCTTGCTGAAGGAACAAGCAGATGGCCCACCTGATGTTAAGTGGTTACTATTACCTATAACAAAGCATTACGTCTCAGGTCACGCTCGTTAACGTGCCTTACGATGCACTACTCTGCGTCCATCAACCTGAGGCATTCAGGTGTTAAGCCTCGTGTGTCTGTAATTACACCGGCATCCACACCCTTCAAACCCAAACACAGCAAGCTGCTTCGCGTTAGACATAGGCATGGTGGTAGTACTTTCCTGGACAAGCTCTTTACTAAGATCTCTATTACTACTAAAGCATAGCTTCTAGTTAGCTATGTCCAACCCCAACTGTAAATTTGTAAAGGCTCATGATGACGACATGAACCTCGTAGATAGGGTTAGCTTAGGCTATTGCTCTCCCTTAAAAGTATGACCAGCACAATGGAAGATACTTATAGATATAACATCGAATGACGTCATTTCGGTCACTCTACGTCACGTCCACAGGTCGTTGCCACAGCCACTGGTGGTCAGCCTATAATATCTATCAAGTAGTTCCGGTAATTATTTTTTTGTGAATGAGTATTTTTTACTTAAAATTCATTGATTACGTAGACATTTTTTTGACGTTTTTCGTATTTTCCAAAAGTAGAATCCTGACGTCATTCAACTTTTCAGGTATAACAGTATTGAGTTATTTTGACTTTCAGGCATTTTGGGAAAAGGTTTTTATGGGATTCAGGTGTATTGAAAACAAGGTGTTTTGAAATTCAGTCCTAACGTCACGTAAGCAAAGTTTATTTAAGATTTATTATAATTCCGTATCATTGACTATAGTAAAAACAGCAAAAAAATCACGTTTGTTGTATGTGAGGACCCTTAAATATTGACTTTATTCAAATTTTTAGTATTTGTTATTAAAGCGGCAACAAAAATACATCATTTTTAAAAATTTCAACTATAACTATCACGGTACATGAGATACAGCCTGGTGACAGACGGACAGATAGACAGACAGCGAAGTCTTAGTAATAGGGTCCCGTTTTACCCTTTGGGTATGGAAACCTAAAAAGACTAAGTTCACTATAAAGTGTTTACTTAAACTACACCTAGCTTATCTAAATATGTGTATTCATGAGGTATTGAAATCAGGTGACAATGCCCCAATTGCAAATGTACAGGTCATTGTGACTAGGGGACAATGAATAAGTATTCTACTTAGCGGATACTTTTTTTAGTTAGTATTTTAAGTTTAATATTTAAACACAACAGCTCAGTAAATTCACAGATATGAAAATACACAAAAAAATTATAGTCGAACCCTTCGATCAGTGATACCCTTAGATGACGGCTCACATACAAAATAATTGCATAATAAATATTTGCAGATCGTACAAACATGTACTTATCCCAAGGCGGGAATCGAACCCGCAACCTCCTGTGTCGCAGGCGGACATTCGCCCACCAAGCCACATCGTACACACATTATGTATATATATATAACACCTAGACAGAACAAACATCTATGATCATCTCACAAATGTTTTTCACCACCTACAGCGCAGAAGGTTGAGCTTTTACGAAGCTAACGGCTCTGTTTGGTGGAATACTTGATAGATGTACATATGTATCACAATAGTTTTTTATATGAATATTATTTTGTCAAAACTAACCAGTATTATGTATTCAACAGAATTAAAAACATCCTATGTTTTACTGTGGACTTGACAAACAATTTAAAATTTCGTAATTATACCGAATAAAAACAATGCAGCTAACCTCTTGCTCAAACACACTGCACGGAAGGTGAGTGTGAAGAAATAGTGGATATAGTTCAAAAAATATATCACTTAATACTATATATTTAGACGTGTTGGCCCCGACTTAAAATAGGATCGACACGACGTCCATAGTATTACCTTCATGCACCTATAATTAACCTCCTATGGATGTTCATCATCATCATCATCATCAGCCAATAGAAGTCAACTGGCTGGACATAGGCCTCCCCCGCACGTTTCCAGGAAGAACGATTCTGAGCCCTTTCCATTCATCGACTCCCCGTGGTCCTAACAATGTCGTCAGTCCATCGGGTAGGAGGACGTCCTACGCTTCGTCTTCCGGTTCGTGGTCGCCATTCGAGAACCTTTATTCCCCAACGGTTATCGGTTCTACGAGCTATATGGCCTGCCCACTGGAACTTCAACTTGCTGATTCTGAGAGCTATGTCGGTGACCTTGGTTATTTTAATACGGATTTCCTCGTTTCTGATTCTTGCAGTGAAACTCTCAGTATTGCTCTCTCCATAGCTCGTTGTGCGACTCTGAGCTTGTGTATGAGACCAATAGTTAGCGACCACGTCTCAGTATGTCTCAGTATGTTATCTCAGTATGTATGCCTATGAATGTTAGTATGTGTTATTTCATTCCATGGAATCAAAGAGATCACCAGAAGAGTTATAAATGTGAATCTAGGTGTCAGATCTTCATGACCGAGCCTAGAAGAACAGGCAAGAAACTAACGGCTTGGTTCCTACCGTTTTTTGCTGTGATCTTTGTCAAAGGGCTCGTCCGGGGAAGTACTACCACCGCACTTATTTCTGCCGCCAAGCAGTGATGCTCGCATTGCTGTGTTCCGGTTTGAAGGGTGTGGATGCCGGTGAAATTTATAATAATGTTGGACAATCCACACAGCATCATCTAGCCCCAAGCTAAGCAGAGCTTGTGTTATGGGTACTAGATGGCTGATATACTTAATACAATACATTACGCACATAGACATTTTTTATTATGCATTTATGATACCCAGAACACCCGGAATAAATATTTACAGATTGTACAAACATTTATCCCAAGGCGGGAATCGAACCTGCAACCTCCTGTGTCGCAGGCGGACATTCGCCCGCCGCACTACATCGGCCATTACAGGCACATGAGGCTTGATACCATTATACCTCAGCTTGGTGGACGCAGGGTAGTGCATTGTAGGGTAAGTAACTAACATACGTGACCTACACGGCAATGCTTTATAGGTAACTAGCGGCCGCTCGCAGCTTTGCCTGCGTGGCATTTTTTTACCGTAACTGTTATTTTTTCGGGATAAAATCATAGTAGCTTTATGCATGCAACGTCTCAGCCCAATCGGTTTAAAATTGTCAAAGTTTCATACAAACTTTCATCCCCTATTTTATCCTCTTAGAATTAATAAAAATCCTTAGCGGATGCCTACGTCCTACCATCTACTTGCATGCCAAATTTCAGCCCGATCCGTCTTGTGGTTTGGGCTGTGCGTTGATAGATCACTATGTCAGTCAGTCACCTTTAAGTTATATATATTTAGAAGATTGTTACCGGGTCGGCTATATGCCACCAGCAGTAGCATAAAAAACCTATGTATCAGTTTGAAGAAGTAAATAATGGCCTAGATCGACAATTGTGTCAAGTCTGGGTAATTCTGGGCCAGACTATCCATATTCATGTGCTATTGTCGCGACTGCTAAGCCAACAATATTTACATCTACAGCACAATAGCAAGAATATTTTGTACGCTAAAATAGTTAAATAGCTGAAAACTAAAAGTCAATATTCAAAAGACATTTCCATAAGGATCATTTAGATGAATTTAGGTGCCAGTTCAACGTAACAGCCTAAAAAAACTTATAGAAACTTATGGGTTACCGTACTGTCAAAGGTTGTAAATTTTTTTTTTTTTATGTGTCTAATAATTTAAAAAATCGGCCAAGTGCGAGACGGACTCGCGCACGGTTTCGTACCATTGTATGAGAGCCCCTTAAAGATGTATTTTATTCTGTTTTTTGGTACCTTTTGCTATAGCAGCAATCGAAATACATCATCTGCGAAAAATTTCAACTCTCTAACTATCACGACTCATGAGATACAGCCTGGTGATAGACAGACAGACAGACAGTGGAGCCTAAGTAATAGGGTCTTGTTTTACCCTTGTGGTACGGAACTCTAAAAAACAGATGGCGATACTGACTTAGTGGATAATAAAGGTAGAAAAACGCTTGGTACAAATGTATGGTACAAAGCAGTAAATTTACTGGAAAGAAGACATCTACAAGTTGGTATAGTTAATCAAACACAAAATAACATTTAACTAAGAAAGCTTTTTAGGTATAATATAAGGTAAAACCCAAAGCCAAAAATACGATTCAGTACTTAATATTCCAGCATCTGATTTGAGCAAGAAATGTAATTACTTAAGTACTTAATATTTTTATTTCAAACAAACATTCAAGTGATGTTCGGTTTGCTAAAATCTTGGCCAACCTAAATGCACCTGTCTAAGCAATAAATATTTGTCACATGACAGCCAATCTCCAATTCCAACCATATTCCCAACCAATAGCATCTAAAATTGCATGTTTAAAACTCAGTGCGTGCTTAAACTGATAATTTTATAATTAGACCAATTTTTAACTTGCTTTTAAAATTTTTAGGTCCAGCTGAAGTTTGTAATCAAAGCCGTCGTTTTTACATAGGTACTTTTTAATTTATTTGACAAATAAGAGGCCAATAAATAAAGTTAATGGTTCCTTTAGAAATTAGAACAGAATTATTTTATCGTAATTAAATTTAAGGACTTAAGTGATACATTTTAAATATGGCAGTAATATTGTATTCACCTGCTAAACGTTCGTGTTTGTACATTTTAGTAATAACCGATACGATAAATATTAAATTTGATTGATTTGTTTAGTTGGGTTTGATTCCCATCAAGAACAAACAATTGTGATGAACATAGATTTTTTTCTATGACCGAGTTCCAGCTTCATGTGCCTCATTTCGCCGGCACCCACTCCTTTCAAACCGGAACACAGCTGCTTGGCGGCAGAAATAGGCATGGTAGTACCACCAGGACGAGCCCTTCACAAAGAGCTCTACTACTACTGTATTTTTTATCAATATTTGGAATTTTAATATCTCTCTTTTATCAAGAATTTTGAGTTGGTTCCACTTAGTAGGCTCTAAAAGATCTGAGGGGTCTATCTTAGGATAAGAGTCGTGAGTCGTTTAAAAAGCACTTAAAATTTTAAGAATAAATGCAAGTTCTTTCCAACTTTAACTAGATCAGCGAAGATAGAAGGAAATCCTAGCTTCACTGAAATGTAAGATATTTAAAATCCTTTCTTTAAATAAGACATTTCTTTGTCCCTAATCGCACAATAAACGGAGAACATAGTCAACACAGGCTGTTTAGAACGAGTTCCGTGGATAGCCAATTTCGTAACATTTCGCCTCTTGGCTGTGTCTTGGTCAGGGCCAGTCAGACTTGTCGGTAGGGTCACCACATGATAGAGTAAGCGGGACTTGTGATATTATGTTATTACACCAATGTTTTGTGTCGGTGGCCACCGACAATATACTTGCCAAAAATATACTTCCTACCGCCTACCAACGGTAGGAAGTATATTTTTGTTGTTACATCTTTACTGCTGGCCAGTAGTAAGTTTTTTCTGTCTGTGTGGTCTGTACAATACAATACAGGCAATAAAAACTGCTATATGGACTATCTATTTTAATAATAATTAAATATACATATTTCAGTATGCTTTGCTTAGGAATGGTTCAGATTAAAAGTGGTCCTCTAGTACTAGTACTAGTAGTGTAGTAGGAGCAACCCCGCCTTCTGATCCTAAAGTCGTAGGTCGTATACTAATGGATTTTTTTATTAGAAAAAATATTGTGCGCAATGTCAGTATTTTCAAAAGATTAAAGAAAACATCGTAAGTAAATCAATTAGTATTCTAGCAACAACAATGAAATACCACTGCAAAATGTGGATATATGCCAAATGCGTTGCTTGGACGTACCTCTGAATACTCTCACAACGAGAACCACGGTGTAAGCTAAGGTTTAAGAAGACACCATGCCTTACAAGTCTATATAGTTTAATTGGTCTAGAATTCAACAAAAACAAATATGTCACATCATGGCAAAGCAAAGAAAAGCCAATGTATAAAAAATGTTCGATTATAAAAACTCATGGAGTCCCTACATATGAAAGGGGGGGTGGGAAATGAGAGGGGGGATGCGCCGGCGCAAAGCGGAACAGCAGATCGTGCTGCACCGCCGAGCGCGACCGCCAGCCTCGCAACTCGAATTGCAGTGTATAACACTTGTCATACCGTCTATATTATGTTATGTATGTATAATAGACATTTTAATATTATATACTACATAACTTGTTTGCCTTACAGAAGTAAACAGACCTTTGCATTTATACAGCGTCACTTTTATTTTACAGAACGCTATTGTGTTTGGGACAGTATTTTAGATAAAGTCAGGCTTTCCTAACACCATGCCATCCTTATTGGACCAGCTCCAGAAAGGTAAAACTATCTAAACCACGCATTACCGAACATTACGCATATAAATTTTACAAGACCTGCATAAAACGTAAACAAATGGCTCATAAGTAAACAACCACCTAACGCATACAAAGTTCTGAACCCTCACTAAGATACATCTCCTATAAACATGTAAGAAATTGTAGACAAAAGACTTACAACACCAGACAGGAACAGTTAGATTTGGTAGATAAAAGTATATCTATAATTATGCACGAGATATCGAGAAGGCAAAATTTTGTCGCGTTCCACTTCTTAACTCTTGAGGAAACTAATACTTTGAGGAACCCAAACCCATGATAAAAAGTGAAGTTGGCTAATACGATCCCGTAACTAAAAAATGTACGTAGATTCTTCAGACCAGTTAAATAAATTTTGGAATATTTTAAGTTAAAAACTCAAAAAGAAATTGTACGAGAACAGGAAAAACCAAACGACCACCGTCTTGTTAATAATTCGGTACAAATCCAGATTTAAAGGAAGGAGTCAACATAAAATACAAGTTAAAAGTAAAATTACGAGCGGTTATGGAGGAAGTAGCGCAATCTGTAACCGGTCGTGTCTCGACTCGTGTTACTCGGGCTGATGTAAGCAAGAAAGCCTTTTACTCGCTGAGTTTTGAACGAGTTTTCTAGCTGTCAAATCTCTAGGTTCGTAATCGATAAATTGGTAGGGTTTCCATAGAATACCACCTAGCTTCAACCCAAAAAAAGTTTGATCTAGGTATAGAAACCAGCCAATAATACTTTTAATATAATATTGTATTTGTTGTTTTAACATAGTGGTAGTACTTCCCCGGGCAAGCTCTTCACTAAGAGTTCTACTAACAAAACGGTTTTTTTAACTTATAAATTTAAAAACATTCTAGAACTTGCCATTATTGTAAACTAGCGGCCGCTCGCAACTCCACCCGCGTGCAGTTTTTTTCCTGTTCCCGTTATTTTTTCGGGATAAAAAGTAGCCTTTATATTAATCCAAATTATAATCTATGTTTATTCCAAATTTCATCTAAATCGGTCCACTGGTTAACAAACATCCATCCATCCATACTTACAAACTTTCGCGTTTATAATATTAGTAGGATTTGTTGTTTTAACATGGTGGTAGTACTTCCCCGGGCAAGCCCTTCACTAAGAGCTCTACTAACAAAATATTTTTGAATTTAATTTTTTTTTTACCTTATCAATTTAAAATCATTCTAGAACTTGCCATTATTGTAAATATCACCACAAACGTTTTTCATCCCCATTTCTACTTTGATCAGCGGAAAGACTTTGTCTGGAAGAGATCGCTCACAGCGATATGACCGCCCATTGTAATTCACTGTAGCTTCTATAAAAATTATAACTGTTTATGTCCTTGTGGTGTACAATAAAGAGTTTTCTATCTATCTATCTAAGACAACTGTTCAAAAACTACTCACCCCGGTTTGCTCACCGTTTTATACGTCATATTTATTTTCGCAGTTATTACCCACGAAATCCAGATGTGCCAGTTTGTAAGTAGTTTTTTGCCTAATAGCACAGCTAATGGGTCATTTTGAATGTCAAACCACATTTAATTTGGAGAGCACTTAAAACTCATTTTCAGTCTTCAAACTAGTTTTTTGTTAATCATTATTTTGACCCCAGTTTTTGCCATGTTTCGTCGTTTTTCAACGACAGCGTTAATTTATAAGTATTCACACTCTTGTTTCTGTTTTCTTAAAGAGGTCAGACTAAACAAGTTTATAAAATAACTAGCGAAGAAGCCCGCGACTTTGTCCGCGTGAAGTTATTTTCATACAAACTTCAACCCGGAATTTAATTTTTTTTCCTCTTCGCACCAAAACGAAATATCAAAAAGTATCCTGAATATTTAGCCTCTACGACTATTAGTATAGGCTACGCGTTGTCTGTGTCAGTCAGTCATTCAGTCAGGACAAAGTTTCTTATTACTGGTAAGAGTATTCAATAAAGTGAAATACAGTTTGAACTAGTTATTTTATAATAATAATAATGCTGGACAATCCACACAGCATCATCTAGCCCCAAGCTAAGCAGAGCTTGTTTTATGGGTACTAGATGACTGATATACTTAATACAATATTATATTACATACATAGATATTTTTTATTATACATAGAAAATACCCAGAACACCCGGAATAAATATTTGCAGATCGTACAAACATTTATCCCAAGGCGGGAATCGAACCCGCAACCTCTGCGTCGCAGGCGGACATTCGCCCGCTGCGCCACATCGGAATATCGGTATGTGTGTTTTTGTAGCAAATAAATGTATGTCTATGTCTATGTATAAAAAGTCATAGTCAATTTCGGTTACTAGTTACAATCGCAATTCATACTCAGACATACTCGTTACTTGCTTGAACTATGCTGAAATTTAACTTTATATTTTCATGTAAAATCATATAGGAAGATTGCTATTATATGCTTCGTAATATGCTAATATTAAAACAAAATAGCATCACGACTTTAATTCCCATGCACTGTCGACATCCCCTCAGATTTGTTAGTACCAAATAAAGATTCTTTGAGGATTACTACATTTGGTACATACCCACATTTTGCAGTAGTTAGTATTTCCATACGTAACAAGTTGCAAGCCAATCACCGTTCTTTGAATACTAACTGATTTCCTTGCGATGTTTTTCTTCACCGTTTGAGAGTACTGGCATTGCGCACATACATTTTTTAATCCTTTGGTACACGATGGATTCAAACCTACGACCTTTAAATAAGATTTTACCTCGCACAGAAGAAGGTGGGGTCACTTCCACTAGACCACCACAGCTGATATAATAATAATGATAATTTCATATTTATATTTAACCAACTTCAAGAAAGGAGGAGGAGGCTTGTGTTTACCGATTTCTCCGTTACCTACTTATTTAAATACCGATTTGAAAATATAATGTGGCGAGATTCAACCTTTCGGCAACTTACAATCAATCAATTACCAACATGCCTGTATTGATGGCATTTACAATGATCAATTTACCTACTGAGAGAAACAAGAAATATTATTTCCATAAGTCAAACGGCGAGCGGAGGTCATCGACCCCAGACCCGTAGGACCGGATCACTAAGACGTTTTTATACCCCGCGCTAGAGGCACCGTGTTTACAAGGCACATACATATCATTATATATACCTGTTATATGAACTTAAGAACTTATTTTTTTTATATAGCTCGCTGATGGAACAAACAGATGGCTCACCTGATGTTGAAAGGTTACCATCGCCTATTATTTGACGACCAATGTGGCGCGGCGGGCAAATGTCCGCCTGTGACGCAGGAGGTTGCGGGTTCGATCCCGTCTTGGGATAAATGTTTGTACGATCTGCATATATTTATTCCGGAGGTTCTGGGTATTTTCAATGTATAATTAAAAATATCTATGTATGTACAATACATTACGTGTATCAGTCATCTAGTACCCATAATACAAGCTCTGCTTAGCTTAAGGCTAGACGATGCTGTGTGGATTGTCCAGCATTATTATTGTTATTAACCGAGGCTTTACCATATTTGTAATCAGATACTCACTCTACAGATTTATCATCTTAGTGTGGTTATCATAGGTAACTAGATTATGATTCTCATTCAGCAAACAGGACCTATACTCTAATCTGTAAGAACCCACTTACTTATTGCTACTGTATTCTAAAGTAAATTAAAAAAATAAAGAAAGTAAATTGCCTCTTAATAAAACATCTACAATAAATAAATAAATAAAATAATAAATAAATAAATAATGCTAGACAATCCACACAGCATCATCTAGCCCCAAGCTAAGCAGAGCTTGTGTTATGGGTACTAGATGACTGATATACTTAATACAATACACTACATATATAGATATTTTTTATTATACATAGAAAACACCCAGAACACCCAGAATAAATATTTGTAGATCGTACAAACATTTATCCCAAGGCGAGAATCGATCCCGCAACCTCTGCGTCGCAGGCGGACAATAGATGCAAATACCTATTTACTGTGGTTCTTACAGGATTTAAGTACCTAATTGGCCCAGCATTCTTACTATCTACGCGTACAATATCATTTTTGTTTGTTGAGAATCATGTCACAGTATGCAAAAATTGTTTCATCAGCTAGCTAAGAAACTGGTATCCTAAACTGTTAAAATGAAAAGGTTCCACCTGTACTCAAATAGGTCGTGTATACTATAGTTGACATCCGAACGTCTTCGATTCAGATTGTAAATTGCCGCTACAGGATTTTAACCAATTATCGTCTCGCACAGAAGTTTTAAGTCATGTTTGCAGAGGCGAAGTACCGGTTCTGCTTTCAAATCAATACTTATTTCTTTATATCTATACCAATTATAAGAATATACTGACTGACTGACATATAGACTACGCATGTAGCCTCTGGTCGTGAAGACTTGTAATTTTCAGAAAAAAATTGTTTGATCTGTTCGGTCTCCTAAAAAGATAATTACCGAAATTCAACCCCTAAAGGGGTGTAGGGGTTGAATTAAATAGAAAAAAGAGAGATAATTTTATCTCTCTTTTTTCTTTTTAAAATAGGATCATGACTTTAATTCCCAAGAACGATAGATTTATCTGCAAATCTCTTAGTACCAAGTACCTACCGGAGATGCTTCGTGGATGTCTAAGGAGGGTAGTCAAAGCTACGTCCAAAGTCAAAGTCAAAGTGTATTTATTTGCCGAATGACATGTATAGGTACAGATGTTACAGTATTTATCCGTCTTATCCAGATTATCTCATGCGGTACATATTCCATGGGGTTTTTTTACGGTTTACTAAAAAATAGCAGATGACCTACCTGATGTTAAGAGGTTACCATCACCTATGATAAAGCTTTGCCTCAGAGGTCAAGAAACGTGCTCTACGAAGCATTACTTTGTATCCGTGTCAAGCCTCATGTGTCTGTAATTTTGGCACCCACACTCGAAACAGACATGATCAAATAATCTTTAGACACTTAGCACAGAGATCTGATGTATCTACCGTGCCTACGGATTAAAGTTATTATTTCTTTCTTAGGGTTCCGTACCCAGATGGTAAAACGGGACCCTATTACTAAGACTCCGCTGTCTGTCTGTCTGTCATTACAACAAACGTGATTTTTTTGCCGTTTTTATTACAGATAATGGTATAAGATAATGGTGCGCGAGTCCGACTCGCACTTGGCCGGTTTTATTTTTAATTCTTTTAGATGGTACAAAATACGCCTAAGGTAGAGTCTCTTTAGTCTAGAGCTGCTTAAGACCCTCGTCTTGTCAGTATTTATTTTAGAAAATCCACGCTCAGAAATCAAAGGTCGCATTTAATCTTCTTTGTTTTGGGACAATTGGAGCTTTAGTTTTTTAAAACCTTTGGCTAAATGTCAGTCATCTGTAAGTTCAAATAGGTAGACAAGCTACGCTAAACTACATTCATCAGCCTAAATAAATCTACTGGTAACAGTCTACAGTCACCGCTTGGTAGGCGAATTGGTGACTGTAATGTTGGTACTCAATATTTACTATATATACTTTACTATATAAATTATATATAGTAAATATTGATACACAAACACACGACGCATTTCAGCAGCAAATATACAAGCTCTGATTATGTTTGAGACTAGACTGCATTTTGTGAATGTTTTCAAATATTTTATCCTACCTACTAATATTATAAACGCGAAAGTTTGTAAGTATGGATGGATGGATGGATGTTTGTTACTCTTTCACGCTCTTACCAGTGGACCGATTTGGATGAAATTTGGAACGAATATAGATTGTAACCTGGATTAATATAAGGCTACTTTTTATCCCGAAAAAAATACGGGGGTGGGAATAATACTGCCACGCGGGCGAAGCTCCCTTAAAGCTCATTTTTTTAAACTTAAAAAAATATGAACTTTAAGGGTAAAAAAAATCTAAACAGCAACAATGAGTCTAATTGTGCATAAAAGTGTCAAAAACAATCAGATTCCCTTTCGATATAATTTCACTGGCTAAACTCTGTAGGTACCGCTACACGACCCGTACGCATTGGGGCAGTGTGTGTTATGCCGACCATACATAACTACCCACACACATTACCAAGACTGTATTATGCGCGAGCACAAATCGTACGGCATTCCTATGCCTGTGGCTGCTACACAGAACAAAATATTACTACCTGTTACATCGTCTCACTTCAAACGACATAGAAACGAAAGTACACACGAGATATTGAATCTTATAGTCAGTACTTGAAGCTTTAGTTTCATTTGACGAAGTAGCGTATTCTTCCGGGAACTTCATAATATAGCTCATGGCTTGAGATTCTAAAATGACTCTTGTTAGTGTTAAGTAAAGCTTAGTTTCAGCTGAGAAGTAGTTAAAAATGATTGGTCAGGCACGTTATGAGCGAGATAGTCTCAAAATGTGCCCATCTCGCTCCCTTCGCAATCCTTTCCTTTCTACCTGTTGCGCTGTTACAAAAAGCCGGTCCTTAGGGCCGCTACCTTACGTGAATTGAATAGAGGATCGCAGGCTACGGCTCGCCCCATATAAAGATAGGGCAAGGGCCATTATGCGTACAGCTTCGTTGGGACTATATACTGTGGGGAGACGGCGATGGGCAAAAAACGTACCTTTATGTGAGCGGGTTGCATAATAACCGGCCGTTTGGGGAACGGGAGAGTGCGTGATTGGTTCTCAAATGAGTTTCATGCTCGTGTGAGTACTGAGTCCTTTGAATAAGTCCAAGCACGTTGGTATTCATTGTATTCAGAAGGTAGATTGGCTGTGTAGGGTTTGGTAGGTTTGGCAGTGCTTGTTTTTTGTAAATAATATAAAAAATTTGTTTAATCAAGTTTCTCATAAAAAAATAAAAGAAAAAAAATAGCTTTATGACTCTTATCCCAAGGCACGGTTGATATCCTCTAAGATCTATTAGTACTAAGTACTCGAGATTCTCTGAGGATGTTAAAGAGGATTAGTTAGAGGTACATCCAAATATACTTAACATAATTTTTTGCATATTTGTTGGTATTCCATACGTGACAGGTTGCAAGCCCATCGCCGCAACATCGTATGAGATGACTTAGTGAAATTGCGTTACTTCATAGTTTTATCACATTTCCATCTAATGTCGTTTCACGGTAATATGCACGAATCATCTTTTTTGAGTACAGCAATTTGGAATCGTGATTGCATTCGAAGTTCTAAATTCGAACGATCCAATCGCGATAGCACGAAGCTCGGTCGTGACGTGTCTGACATTCGCCGCGCATGCGCGGTCCGTGATCTTGGCAATGGTGGCTGGCTGTGGCGTTATTGCGGTCGCTGTACCCGGCCTCACTCCGCGCACCCCGCGCTCTCCCCCCGCCCGTGCCTGTGCGCTCAGCCTTTGACAACCGGTATGTAGGCAGTTGCGGCGCAGATAACATAACAGTTGCTACGCAAGTTGCAGTAAGTACGTGGCTTGAGAATTTTCTGACGTTATTCACGTAATAACGACACTATTGAACTTATCATGGGGCTTTTACAATTGCGACGTAATTTGCAATTTAGTTTGAGGATAGTGACATTGAATATAAACACGAATGTTTATAAGTACCTACATAGATACATACCATAAAGGTTATTAAATATTGAAAAAACGAAAGAAATAGCATCACGAATGTAATCTTCAGGCACGGTAAATATCCCTTCAGAACTTTTTGTACAAAGTACCTACTCGTGATTCTTCGAGAATATCTAATATTTTTTTTGATAAAAGATCCACATTCTATCCATCCATCAGATCATCCATTGGATACCACATTCGAACCCACGACCTTAGAATCAGAAGGCGGGTTTACTCCCACGAGACCACCGAGCAACGGTACTTTTCACATTATATATATTTCAAAAAAACAACGTAAGTTATAATTATCGAGACACCAATCTTCGGCGTTTACTAAAGCAAAATGTGTGAAAATCCATTTGACCTATCCGTACCCAGCACAAACAAGCTTTGTATAAATATTGATTCAACGAAAACATGGTGAGTTATGCAATTCAATGTCACTTTACCAAACTATGTACCGTTGGGTTCCATTTAGGATTTTAGGTCACAGGAACATTACTTCCATTATGCTTCTGCAATGAGGTTCATTGAATTTCGATTATGTAAGCCTTAAGCTTTGTCATAATTATCTTAATTATCATCAGTATAAAGAAGCTGCTATTGCTTTGTAGAGATGCTACAAATTATAAGAATCTTTGTCCTGATTGACTGACTGACATATAGACAACGCACAGCCTAAACCACTGATCGTAGAGACTTGAAATTTTCAAGAGAGGTGATCTAAGAAATGAATTTCTGAAATTCAACCCCTAAACGTTAAAGTTTGTATGAAAAATAGCTTCTCACAGACAAAGTCGCGCGCGTTTCGCTAGTACTCACCTACTAACGATTATTTTAAGAGATGGATAACAGTTCAATATCTCGACAGAGAGAACATTTGTTAAAGGCACTTTTTATAATCCTACTAATATTATAAACGCGAAAGTTCGTAAGTATGGATGGATGTTTGTTACTCTTTCACGCTCTAACCAGTGGACCGATTTGGATGAAATTTAGAATAAACATAAATTATAACTTGGATTAACATATAGGCTACTTTATATTCCGAAAAAATAACGGGAACGGAAAAAAAACTGCCACGCGGGCGAAGCTGTGAGCGGCCGCTAGTTTTAAATAAAACAAAATACAGGATTATAAACCATGCTAAGTCGCATTATAAACTCAAGCTTACAGTTTTATTTATAACCGACAAAAGCCATATTAAGCTTTGTATATTGAACACATATTAAGAAGAGTTCACTAAGCTTAGCCCCGATTCAAAAAGGTGGCAAGGAATAAAATATGGCTACCCAATTATGTACAAGGTATATTAGAATCTTACAATCTGTTGTATCATTCGATATATTATCATCTTTAGATGATAGAATCTGAAAGCAATATATATAAACCACACAGTATTTAAATTCACACTGAGCATATAATTGAGAATTTAGTTTAAGGTTTGCATTTTGACGACCGATGTGACGCGGCGGGCGAATGTCCGCTTGCGACGCAAGAGGTTGCGGGTTCGATTCCCGCCTTGGAATAAATGTTTGTACGATCTGCAAATATTTATTCTGGGTGTTCTGGGTGTTTTCTATGTATAATAAAAATATCTATATATGTAATGTATTGTATTAAGTATATCAGTCATCTAGTACCCATAACACAAGTTCTGCTTAGCTTGGGGCCAGATGATGCTGTGTGGACTGTCCAGCATTATTATTATTATTATTTTGAACGGACAAGTCATTTGTTAAAATTACAAGGAGAGCTTTGAAACTTCTTAAAGCTGATGTTCCAAGCACCAGTTATATACGCCTAAACTTAGAAAAACAGATATTGAATAGACGCATAGACAACACCAGATTTGTAATATTATGTACTTACTCAAAAAAAGCCAACATTGAAAAAACTGATTGTTTCTGAATGAATGTAGATGCGATTTGCAGCTAACTAACTAACTAGCTTATAGTCTAACTTAAAACTTAGTATGGGTTACAATAAGCTGACGAAGATTGTAAAAAGGGGATGAAGCTTGTGTGAAAAACTACAGTAACCACGCCGACGAAGTCGCGGATCAGCTTGTTTTTAAATAAAATTCTACGTATCATAGACATAGACATAGACATAGACATAGGCATTTGTTTATTTACTACCAGACTCACACAAACCAACAAAAACACTAAGACATCAAAAAAGAAAGATACATAGAAAAAAGATCGTTGCTTGAGCACTGTGTCGTGTTTCTGTGTGCCACAGCAGTACAAGGGCTTCAACTCAGCACTGTGAGGAAGCTAGGCGCTGGTATTGTGTCGAGACCGATCACTACACCATCAGTGAAGGTATCAGTGATGCCACGTTCTGTAAATTGAATATAATCTTGCTTAGTGACTTATATAAATTGAAAAATAGAGGTTCCAGAGGCATTAAACCAACCGGTCCGGCATTAATTCTATTGCAATTTATGCTCGCCCCAGCGCGTGCTACACTGCAATCAGTCTATAGGTACTGACGAGGAAATAAACTTTGCAAAGTTTAGTATTTTTTAAAGCTCCTAAAAAAAAGTCTAGTGTGATCCTAAAGATCTTGTCTTTACCACTTTCTGAACTTTATAAGAACTCATTAACTATCTACTAACTATTGGTCTCATCACTCAAGATTAAAGTCACACAATGGGCTATGAAGAAAACTATGTTGGGAGTACGAGACACTACGGGATTGAATCAGAAATGACGGAATCCATAGCGCACCAAGGTTACAGAAATAGTTCTTTAGAATCAGCAAGTTGAAGAGGTAATGGGAAGGCTATTTAGCTTGTGGGACCGACAACCACTAAGGAATGTAGGTTCTCGAATGGTGACTACAAACTAAAAGACGCAGCATTGGACGCCCTCCCACTCAGTGAACTGATGGCATTGTTAGAACCGCGGGAAATCATTAGATAGAAAGGACCCAAAGTCGTTCCTCCTGGAAACGTGTAGGCCTATGTCCAGCAGTGGACTTCGAGCTGTGGATACAACTACATGGTCCTGCAGTAGACGTTAGTTAATGTTCACAGTAGAAAGAAAGAAATTATTTAAAAGAAAAATAGGCTTGTGTGTTCAATTATATATCTCACAAAAGTGCTACTCCTTCCGACCTGCACTGTACCCTTATATGGCATAGTTACCGTTGCGATCTATATATGACAGAGTTGATGAAGAGGGTACTTGCCTGATGCGCGTTCATTAGCTAAGTGCCTATGATACATAACTTCATTTATATAACTGAAGTATCTGCTTCGGGGAGATTGCTGTAGTTTGTGCGGTCTTGAAATCTATAGTTTATTTTGTCATTATGCTGTGCAGGAATGCAGACACGGATTATTGAAGATGAACTGACTTGGGCGTGTACGGTAGTCTTTTAATATTTTACATTCAGACAGGATCTCGTCTGAATCTGAGAATAGTGGAATTTTGTGCAAGAAACTTGCGGCTTCTCTTACCGTTTTTTTGTATGATCCTGTTACAAAATAATAATAAAGTTAATATTGAAGCTCCAGAGTGGTGCCATGAGCCTCGACTAAAACAAAAATAGAATTAAGGTATGAACTATATTATTTGGTCTTATATGAACGAAACAAAAGAATATCTCTTTGGTTACATTCGGAATACAAATTGATACTCCTAACATAACTTTAAAAACATATCACGAAACCCTCAAATAGGTAATTTTCGCAAACATTTTACTGTTTATATTTTTTATTCGTTTATCCAATGCAATCCAATCCATCCAGAGATAAAATTCATTAATTCCCATATCATTACTATGAGATTAATTTCTATAACATTGCTGCTTTTATTTATTGTTGCATGTAAAACTAACTTTATTGTCGACGTAATTTTTTTTATGCTACTGCAGGTGTAACATGTATATTGCCTACCTGATGTTAAGTGGTAACTATCACCGATAACAAAGCATTGCCTCGTAGGTCACGCACGTTAGGTATGTGCCTTATGACGCACTATGCGTCCACCAATCTGAGGCATACTAGTGTTAGACTCATTTACACAGGTCAATAGTTCTGGTATAGGTGTTCCGGTTATAAGGGTGTGGGTGCCGGTAAAATTACAGAATTTCACTGGCGCCCACACCCTTATAACCGGAACACACCAATGTGAGCTCCACTGCTTGGCGGCAGAAATAGGTACGGTGGCAGTACGTCCCGGACGAGCCCTTTCACAAAGAGCTTTACTACTACTAAACTTACTTGTCTCTCTTGTACTTACTTGTTATTCAATAAAGAAATACAAAGCAAACAGCTGTCAATTATCTTCCGCACGATTAACACACTATCTATTGTAGATAGGCAATATAACCAACATTGTTGGTTTCAAACACGTTACAAAGCTGTAGCAAAGCCGGTGTTGCCTCCAAGGAGGTCATCGCCAAGAACTTGAGCGAGGCAACGGCGTGGAACCGGCGGTGTCGGCAATAGTTGCGCAATACACGCACACCGACCGCATGGCTGGTTTGCCAACGAGCTACGAAAATACAGATATACTTTTAAATAAATAAACTAAAGCTCAATGTCACAGGAAATAATATAAAGAGTTTCACGCCTTAAATTGCTAAGTACGGTAGATTTCAGACCTTTTAGTAACAAGTAGTAGCGACTAAAGATTTCTTAAGGGTCTAATAGGGGTACTCAGAGGTACGTCAAATACTACATTTGATAAATACCCACATTATGCAGTAGTTGGCAGGTTCCAAGCCTCTGATAGAATACTAACTGGCTACCTCATGTTGCTTTCCTTCACCGTTTGAAAGCACTGGCATCACGTACATATCTATTTTCGTATAGAAAAGCCCATTGGTGTTTGACTGGATTTAAATCCATGAGGAACAAAAGGTGGAGTCTCCCCACTAGACCACTGGTGCTCTTGAAAATCAAAGATAAAAGTCATTAATTCCATAGAGTCATAAAAATCGCATAGGTTTTTACAAGTCTACAAGATCAGGCAAGAAACTTACGGCGCAGTTCCTACCGTTTTTACTGTGGAATCCTTTTTACAAAATACTGTAACATGAAGCTCCAGTGTAGTGCCAATCTAACTTACTGTCATTTAAAAGTCATCCTCATTGATTGAGCCGTCAACAAAAAGCATCACAGAAATGCCTTTATCGTACTCAGATCTCCGCCTTTTTGTTCTAAGATTAGTAAACACTCGACATTGGCAAATTTGTGGCAAGCCGCTGAAAAGCCATATAATAAAAGAAGAAGAAGACTTTATCATAGACAAATGCTTGAGACAGCGAAAGACAAATTGTCACACAGTTCTACGCAACCAAACTTGGAAGAACAGGGAAGGGAACAGGGAAGAACTAAAGGCCGTTTACCGTTTTCCTGTATACCTGTTCTGTGTGATCCCTTACAAATAATTAATAAAACTGCAGTGAACTAAATGAATCTAGTCTGAGAAATGCCGTGTCTGTGATTACTATTAGTTTCTTAGTTCCTAGGCAACATTCATCTTTATTAGATGGTAAAGAACTTGCACTGCGTTATTGAGCACAATGTTATAAGATGCAGACAGGTTTGTAAAGCTGTGATTACTGAAGAGTTATCATAGGATCGACCCACTTTGTAATTAAAAAATATTTACTGGATAAACACTTGCTGGACTGGACAAACATATGAGCCATAATTATAGTAACCTGATCTTCTGAACCTGGCCTGGTGAAAGCGGACCATCAAGTAAAAGTCAAAGTCAAAAAGCATTAATTCAGTAATATCGGCAGGGATCATCTTGAAACGTCTTATATCTAAGTGAATCTAAGCGCTAGTTCCTCACGACCAAGCCTAGAAGAAACAAGTCTCAAAAAGTAAATTAAATAAATAAATAAATATTTGTAGATATTTTACACATCATCTAAGCCCAAACTAAGCATAGCTTGTAGTATTTAAACCAGATGACTAATAGAATACTTTACTTTAATTTTTAAATACATACTTAGAATTCATTATAACACCCAGACACAGAACAAACATTTATGTTCATCACCCAAATGTTTGTTCTTGGTGGGGATTGAACCCACCACCTACAGCGCAGAAGGCTGGGCTACTACGAACTGAGCTGTGACGACTGTGTTGTTACTATAATAGGTCAAAAAAGTTAGCCAAGCCGCACGTTTCAAATTCTATCACTGCGTACTAAAAAAGATCGTAAACACCCAAAAAAACCTATTCCCCGTTTTTTATTGGAGCAAAAAAGCTTGGACAGGACCAATTCGGTAGCTCATTACATTTTTGCTTTATTTTTTATTTCGGCAAAACATGGTCGAGGCTCTTTATGGTCTCGTTAGTTGCATTTTAGAACTAAATTTTGATTTATGGTCTATAAAATATAGTTTTGCTTTGTTTTAGCGATGAAATTTTTATGTTTATTTTTTATCAATACCTATTAGGATCAGACGGGTTTGACACCAACATTTTTACTTTTTAAATACAAAATAAATTGCATAAACACAATTTATTGAAATAACATGAGCACCAATGTTCTAGTGCGAGTGTTTTCTGATCCTAAAGTCGTGGATTCGAATCCGGTCGAGCACCAATGGATTTTTTATCGAAAAATATATGTGCGCCTCTCTACTACCCTCAAACGGTGAAAGAAAACATCGCTAGGAAACCAGTTAGTGTTCTAGCAGCGGCGATGGGCTTTCAACCTGACACGTATGAAACACCAACTCTGCAAATTGTGGATAAGTACCAAATGTAATATTTGGACGAACCTTTGGCTACGAACCCCTTAGATATCCTGAAAAAATCTCTAGTAGATGCTTAGTACTAAGAGATCTTAGAGGATATCTACCATGCCTGGTAATTGAAGTCATGAAGTTACTTTATCCGCATTTTCTTTTGCGTATACCGCGATGTTTTGATCAGAAAATGTAATTGCATTTTTCCATGGAATAGACATCAACGCGCTGCTAAGGAATATGTTTTATACAAAAAACCAAGTTTTGTTCACCCCAACTAAAAATTCTATCCAGAAAGTAAGCATAATCCCAAATGAACAATGTACCTTTTCATGCAGTAATTTCTTAAAATTCAAACAAAAAGATCTCGAACTTTTCTCGGGATGAGATAAAACTGATAATCTGTTCTTTGCAGAAAGCGATTAGGCAAAATATTCTTTTGTTATCAGCAACCTTTCACAGATCACTTCTTTAAGTTATTCGTATTTGTAAAGTTATATAGATATGTTTGTAATGCCGACTTTAACCAAGAAATGCACCTACTATTTTCAAAACATCTTCAAAAACCAATAAAGCTACTTACGACTTTTTTTTGTTTGAAATCTTGCTAACAAAATCTTCAGAAATTATTGTAGATAACCGGAAAGGGTTTGTATAAAGTCGGAAATGATTTAATATATCCGAATGTGATTCAACAGTACTTAGAATATGTGATTCATCTGATTCAATATCTTTGCTTTCGAAACGACATTGGAGCGGTCAGACGATGCTAATAACGGCACAGATCATTAAACAGTTTCAGTGTAAATAATAAAACCAGCCAAGTGTGAGTCGGACTCGCGCACGTAGGGTTCCTTACCATTATCTATATTTATACTTCTTTGAAGAAAGACAATTGTTAATTATGTAGAAAATTCAATCTCTAATCTAATAGAAACCTACTAAGGTTTGATGAAGGACGCAAACTTCACTGAAGAAATACTCTCCACGTATTTTGAATTGAAAAAGAAAAGTAATTCAAAAAACATGACAGTAGGTAATAGTTTAGAAAATACAGCTAAATAAAAGGAAATAAGGTACAGAATTGATAAGAAAATAATTTATGTAACAGACTTAAGATATTTAAATAGAGCAATAATAGTAAAAGGAAGGTACAATTGGTTCATCAACATGTGACGGCAAAGACACCGAAGCAAGCGGTTGCAGACAGAAACAAAAGATTCCAGACAGGCAATAATGTCGTAAACTATATAACAGTAATATAACTTTCGGAAACAACTATAGATATTGCACTGTGTATTGTTAGGTATATTGAAGGTTGCCGGCGGCGGTCCGTTTATACCTGAAACTGGTATGCAAGACTTAATCCTAAGGCAAAGCAAAATATGCGTTTTGAGAATTTGCATACAAAGAAATTTAAATTCACTTTCAAGTAACTTACTTAATTTTAGTGTTATTTAGTAGTATACATTTATTTACAAAGAAAATTATAGCTAATACAAGTATTTATAATTGGTATGTACAAAATACATGTTAAACAGTTGAGCTATCTACAGACCGTTGCAAACGATCTAAAGGTAGCTCAACTGATCCAAATTATATTATCCAAATTTAGTAGTACCTATGTACTATGTAGAAATGAATATTTATCTAGATAACTGTTGAATTATTATTTAAAATACTAATTTTAAAGTTTTCGTATATATCATACCTACAATAAAAATATATACCTACTAATGTTAATACTTACGGTATTCAATTCGTTTAAAAATTAAGACACCGCACAAGTTATCTACTAAACTACTTTCTTCAATCAAAATAATATTTTGAAATTATAATTAGGTTTAGACATCCAATAAATTATTCGATTTTGAGCAAGTAAAGTATAACAATGAATCGGCTTTAAAGCGGCCCGTTTATAAGTAACGCTAACAAAACGGCAACAATAACGTAATTACTCGAAGGGTAAACAATAATGATAACCAAAGCATTATAAAAGATAGGTTCGAGCCTTCAAAGCACTTTTACTGGAAACTGTGATTGTGTGCGAGTGTTGGTGGGAGTGTGGTTGTGTGTGAAGGATCGGACGGGCGGGCGGCGCCGGCGACGAGGCGCGGGCGGACCGGCCAACGGTGCAGACACCGCACACAACTACCTCTCAGTCCTTTCGCAGCGGCCAACGGTACCGCATGTGCCGCTACTCACAACAAAAACATTGGGAAACTCAACGTGCAGTGATACGATGCTATGTGAATAATTGAAGACAGTGACTTTGACTTGGAACTAGTGCAGTGAATTTAAGATGCCGAAGATATTTCTGATCAAGAAGCGGCTGCATGAGCAGCAGCTAGGGCTGCAAGAGGGGCAGGAGTTGCTCGTCAACAAGGCTGACCCGCTGTGCACCGGCTCGCCGCTCGACGATGGTCCTATTGCTCTGCTCTCGAAGAAGGATAATGCCGGTAAGTTTTACAGCATCTTTAACTCGAAAAACATTATTTTCACCAATTTGTGATTTTTTCAATCAGTATTTTTATTCACTCCCTGAATTCTGCATTTTAGTATGTTTTATTGATTTTGAAACATTATTATCCCTACAATAAACATCTTAAAATGGCATGCCAATGTTTACGGTCCCAATATTTTACAAAGTCAGTTTTATTTATCGCTTCCTTCGTAACGGCCACTTGCTCAGCCAAAAAAACGACTAACGCACTTACAGAATCCAGTTCTCGGCTCCGTTCTTCTAAAAGTGTCTACCTGGGTCCACTTGTGTCTGTGCGATCCCAATCTTTACTTTTGTTACATTTGGTATGTCTTTGGGATTTTTTGGGAAGTTTCGTGCTTGGTAAAATACTTAGTTGGGATTGCTGATTCACTTTGATAAACATGTATGTATACACACATGTTTTGTTGATTGTAAATTGTTTATATAATATCATAGAGATTTGGCACTAATAATAAATTTGACATTATATCGAATAATTATCTATCTCTCCACAAAGGAAGGGTCTCAGTAGCTACACCGTGAATCACATAAATTATAACTGTCATGTTATTGATTTTTTTGTCTCAAACTGTTTACTCGCAGACATGTGCTAAAATTTGGTTTCAGAATTTAGGCACTTTAATTTGTTTGCAATGTTTGGTACCCACAATTTTGTGCTCAGTGTTATTGACAAGTGTATAGAATTTCAATGTTTCTATAGCACTTATATACTTGCATTACGATTCATGATGCTTACAATGTTTGTAGAATATCAATAGCAAACAGTGCAGTTATGTTACATACATGTAAAATTAACGTTAAATCAAAAATGTTCAAAGACGCTGGCACCAAAATATGTACAGCTTTATAAAACCGCAAAGCAGCTGTTGTTGTAGAGCACAAGAAATAAATCCTAAAAGATATCGGGTTAAATACTATACTGACTGGAAAAAATATGTAATCTTGTCATCTTATTATTACATTACTTTTTAAGCCAGTAGCTAAGGTTTGAGTAAAGATATCCCGAGATTCCCTCTAGACCACAGTTGAGGTATTTTATACAAGAGACATTATGTCTGTCCTAGTTCGGGTACATTCAACTTAAGAAGACCACAACCAGTTGCTACGTTTTTGACTTCTTTACACCGCTAGGTGTTAATATAGTGTCACTGAACGTCTTCAATTTTTAGACACATTTTATTTGATATATGATTCGATTTCCCGTGCATAAAGGTATAACCTTTATGCAGGGGAGGGCATAAAGGTTATTCCTTTATGCACAATTGGGCAAAAGTACCTTTTAATGATGAGTTCTAAGTGAAACCTTGGCCATACTACAAACATATCTACAACATTGTAAGAATCTCTGTGTAGATCGTTATTCGTTTCCCAATAAATGAGCCTAAATTATTAACGCAATATGACGCACTCCCGTTAGTCCAGGCACAAGTCAAAAGTTACCCTAAGTACTGTTGGCTTACAAAATATATGGTCTTATCTATACTTACCAATATTACAAAGAGGTAAAGTTTGTGAGATTGTAAGGGGTAATTACAGGATCTACTGAACCGATTCTGTAAATTCTTTTACCAATAGAAAACCAAGTTATTTGTGAGTATTATAGGCGTTTGTGTGTACTATAGTATTATAGTAAATATTACATATTAACCCAAAAAATTTAACTTAAAATATTTTACCACCTAGCAAAGTGTCGGTGACGTTCCTAACGAACGTGACCTAGGTGATGGTAACCACTTAACATCAGGTGGGTCATCTGCTTGTTCCATCAACAAGTTGTTCTTATAAAAAAAAAAGTGGGCACGGGTGAGCTAGTAGTTGGATAAAGGAACTATGAGAAAGGAAAAGGTTCACGTATGATCGTTTTTGGGACGTCCACACACAGACAGGATTTGACCGGATGATGCGAGGTGTCAATGGTTGCAGCACAATGGCGCGACTTCCGCCCGCCATCACCCGCTTTGTATTTAGGTTACTCACCGCGATCTCGCCTGGCATTACAATACAATTACAATTAGCTTCTATGACGTATACCTATTTACAATATAAATGATTTCTACCGTTTGCTTACACGTTATTGTAATGTTATAAAATTGTAAGCTTATAGTAATATATTTCTGTTTTAAAAAAATATATTGAAGTACATAAAACATCACAAAAATATACAAAAGAATTATGCGGGGTAATCTATCTATTTGCTGTTATAAATTTAATTATGAGTAATAAAATAAATACGACGCCATAAAAACGAAATAACAAGGCAAAAGCGAAAATTAAAGTACAAAAATACAGGTGCATCCACACCTGTGGAGGGTAACCTTTGAAGGTCACACCCTTATGCAAGTTCTACTGTGCCCTTTACAAGGGTCCCTTATCATACTGTTTAGTTTTATTGTTTGTTTATTCAGGGTTTTTGCAAACTTGACATAATTTTAGGGTATTATTCTACGCAGGAATTGACCTTTTTTAAATTGTATATTAATTGACACGTTTTTATTAAGCAATGAAATGCTTCATTTACATATTTTAAATTTAATAAGTACGACTGTGCAGTTTTTTATACAGATTATTTTCAATAAGTAATAAGCAAATTTTAGTAGTTTTCCGGTGGTTTTTTATTAAGCTTAAAAATAATAATTATTGTTGTTTGACACATTATTTTATATAAAATTATGCAGAGTAAAATAATAGACAGAAAAAACAGCATCATTTAGAAATTAATAATTATAAATATATACACTCATTATGTGTGATCTTCTACACGAAAGATTTCAACGCGCTTCTATGCAAAGATTTATCATATTTTACAGTATTCAAATTACAAATAACAAAAAAAAACATAGTATTTACAAAATCGTTTATAAAACAAGAAAAAACTGAAATAAATAGTATCACGGTTTTAATTCCCAAGCACGGTAGATATCCCCTCAGATCTCAAGAACAATTATTTAGCAGTAGCAGGTACTATTTGATACTTTTCAAGTTTAAACAAGTTATAAAATAAGAATAAGAAATACGTGCTACATCGTTGACCGAATCATCACTTAACATCAGGTGAGATTGTGGTCAAATATTTACATATAAACGGTGAAACTAAAGATATTTATATCTTCTATAAAGTTTGCTTTATTGTACACACTTGTATATAGATAATTGTAATTTTTTTTGCAATTTTAACTAATAATATATTACTGTTATCTTGGTTATCTTGTCGTAACAGACTGGCATATAGACCATGCACAGCCTAAAGTACTGGCCGTAGAGATTTAAATTTTATTATAGGGTATATTTGTCTTGGTACGTAAAATATTACTAAGGCGGGAACTCTCTAAAATAAACCCCTAAACATATACAGCTTAGGTTGTAGTTTATATGAAAATACGCGCACGTTTAGGTATTATTATGTAATTACTTCTAATGTCATAGCATAACCTTGGTAATATTAATAACGGTTATATTGTATAACGTTACTAAATTACTTACAGAACTAGTTTGAACACAGTTTCCGTAATTTGGTTTATTCACTTGATGTGTCATTTGAATTTAACAGTTGTCTTTGCATAACTTGGACGATGTATAAATAAGAAAGAAATTCTATAGTGATGTCACCACTCCAAGATGTATGAATAAAGAGGTTTTATAATGACGTCACTATGTTAAGAGTTAAAGAGTCAGTTCTCAATGTTTTATGCAAGTATTTAAAAACGTAGGAAAATTCGTTTTGCAATTACGCTTTTTATCCTGATTTACTGAGAAAAGACAAAACACAACCTAAGTCGTTCATAGGGACTTAAAACTTACAGGGTGTGTTTTTCTTGACAATTAAAGGTGTATTTAAAGAACGGAGTATATGTTTGTAACCAAACAACTTAGCTAAATGAGATAAAATTTGACTTTAGAAGCAGCTTGCATTTTGGATACAGATAAATTGTTCTTTACTGACGGGTATATGAAACTAAGTCATAGTAATGCTAGAAACCAAATACTACATCATCCACCTATAGAAATTATAAGGATCTTTCTGAGGAGCTCGGCCGGGAAGTATTACTGCTTATTTTCAACCACCAAGCAGCGTTGCTGTGTATTAGCTTAAGCTGGAAGGGTACGGGTGCCGGTTTAATTACAGGCAAATAGGCTTAGCACCTGTATGCTTCAGATTGTTGGATACAGGGTAGTTTAATATAGGGTATAGATAGATAACTCTTTATTGTACATCACACAGAAACATAATACAAGACATATACACAGCTTGGTTAAACAATGGGTGACCTTATCGCTGAAAGCGATCTCTTCCAGATAACCTTTGTACGGAAAGAATATAGCTAAATATAAATGACGGCGGTGTAGTTACTTACAAATGAGAAAAAGATAAATTATTAACCTAGGTATGTGCCTAATATACGTAACCTGCAAGACTACTTTTTAATAGGTGATGGTTACCATTTATCATCAGGTACGCCATCTGCAACAAGTGTAAATAAAAAAATCAGCAGCTTATCAATATTTTTTTGAATTATTTAGGTGTAGGTCCACTAGTACTTAAAAACGCCAAGTATACTAATGAGTAATGTTACTGATTTGATCTTGAACCACTGTTTCTAGTTATATACTCATTGAAATGTACATATTGCGGTTTATTACATAAAGAGCTAGTTTATTTATCATCATAATACATACGACAGACGTCAGTGCACGCATGCGTAAACATGAGCTAGATGCTTCGGATAATAAAACAGTTTTACTTAATACATAGTACTTATATAATAAGGCAAAATTCCATACATAGTACTAAAACTATCTTACTATCCTTATTCTCAAAAAAATTGCACAGCCATGAAATATTAGTTTGACGACCAAATGTGGCGCGGCGGACGAATGTCCACCTGCGACGCAGGAGGTTGCGGGCTCGATTCCTGCCTTGGGATAAATGTTTGTATGATCTGCAAATATTTCTTCCGGGTGTTCTGGGTGTTTTTTCTGCATAATACCAAAATATCTATGTATGTAATGTATTGTATTAAGTAAGTATATCAATCATCTAGTACCCATAACACAAGGTCTGCTTAGCTTGGGGCTAGATGATGCTGTGTTGATTGTCCAGCACTATTATTATTATTATTATTTTACCACTTCACCGGACCTCGTTATGTATAATTTTATATCATTATACGAGTTTGTAGTCCACGTCTGTGCAGTTTTACATGCGTACGCGCAGGCGTCGTATTGTCGTTCACATTAGGGCCAAGGGATTGACTGCCCTACTCGCCCTCTGAATGAACACAACATGTTGCATACAAAAGCCTCATTGTAGGTAAATTAAATGTTAAAGTTTATTTACATTATTGGCTGCAAAAGTAAATTACGTCATTGAAGTTCTAATAGTGCGTAAGAAATTATGGTTTCTTTACAGGATAAACAAAAAAAAACATAAAATAATTGCTAGTATTCAAAAATAATTACAAAATATAATTAAAAAAAAATTGCTACATTGAAATTCAAATGTCAAAACCATAGTAAATAAATTTTCACACTGTTAGGACTTCGAATATATTAAATTTTCTTCATAAACAAAACATTTGATGTTCATAGAAAATAGTTGACTGGAATTTTTTTGCAACATTCTTTTCGGTTTGTTTAATGTATTTTTAACATTAAGTATGTTTCACAGAGATTATAAAGAGTACATGCAAATTATACAAACCAATTAATAAAACATTAATCCAATCAACTTTTAAACAAAACGACCGAATTAGCATTTCTTAGGAACGATAACAAAAAGAACATAGTCTTATCGAAGAACAGTAAAAATCTGCATCTTTATGAGTAAAAAAAGGAAATATCGCCATGTGGCCTCTATTGTATCCAACCCTATTGTGATTCTACCTCTTTAAGGCTTTGGTTGAAGATTGGCGATCATAAAAAAGCGATTACTCTCAGAATAGGTGCACAAGTTCTGTTCTTGGAAAATCTGATTTGGACTTTTAAAACAATTGTTAAAATAGGACTTAAATCTCGGCACGTTCGACATTGCGGTGCGCATCTAGATTATTTCTTAAAACAGTGCTTAAAAATTTACGAAAATATTATTACATTCATCAATCTGATAGGCTGGTGTATCTAGAATCTTTTTCTCGTATTGTGCTAAATAAAACTAAAGAGAATAACATTATGTAGCCTAATAATATTAGTATGTCATTGAACTAGTAAAATTATCAAACCTTGAAATAAACATATTTAAATAAAGAACAATTGATTGAACTTTAAAAACAAAAACATTCAAATAAAGAACGTTGAAATAGAAAAAACATTTAAATTTAGAACCATCTAAAGTTTCGAATGGCACAACACGTTATTCTGTCGATATTCATCCAATAAGTGGCCGCTATACAAGAGGTTGCCATTACGTTTTTTGCTTTACAAGATGTCGCACATGTGTGTTTTCTAGGAATGATCCCTTGCCCACATGCCCGGTACGCAAATTGGCTCGCACAGAAATAGTAAACCTTTGGCTACTAGTAGTATCATTCATGATAACATACACAGCGAAACAAAGATGAAATCTCAGGCTGGTATAATTTCGAATCATTTACATGATAAGATATGTTTTTTTGGAAGAAAAACATAAACATTTTTTTATTGTTAGTAGATGTCTATATGTTTTTTATCCCTGACTCGAATATCGATACCGATGCGGGCTTGTTTCTTTTTTATTATACATTCATTTACTTGACATCTGCTCTTACGTGTCATTCCTTTTAAAATAGTCCGGTAAAGGTGCTTGGTCAATAACATTAAGTCAACATAGTAACTTTACTACCTAGTTAATTTCATACAAAGAAACAAATTAAAAATTCTTATCCATATACAATGTCATCCTTAAGCACGGTAGATATTCCCTCCGATCTCTTAGAACAAAGTACCTACTCGGGATTCTCCGAGGATGTCTAAAGGGTACTCAGAAGTACGTCTAGATTTGACATTTGATACCTACCCATATTTTAACAGTAGTTTTCCATACGTGATAGGTTGCAAGCCCATCGCCGCTGCTAGAATACTTGAGTTTGATGATATTCCATTAATTGCGTTTCTGTTCTATTTTGCTTTTCTTGTTTATTTACCTATTTATAAAAATACTAGCAGCCGCTCGCAGCTTCACTCGCGTGTCAGTATTTTCCCCTTCCCGTTATTTTTTCGGGATAAAAAGTAGCCTATATGTTAATCCAGATTGCAATCTATATTCATTCCAAATTTCATCCAAATCGATTCACTAGTTAGAGCGTGAAAGAGTAACAAACATCCATCCATCCATACTTACAAACTTTCGCGTTTATAATATTATTAGTAGGATGTCACATAGACATTATTCCTTTTACTGTTCATTTATAAAAATAATTGAAGACCATCTGTCATTAAGTTTAATATAGCGGTATGTTGGGGGAGGGGTGTAACCAATCTGTTATATTGCGGAAACAATAAAACATAAGATTGATATAATAAAGTGGGACCTGCTAGCCGCAACTTTGCAGCAAATCGCTTGATAACGGGAGACACATCATGACTAGAACATAGGTACCTAGTATTTTTTCTACTTTGACGATCGGAACACATATTGAACACTTATATTACACGGGTACTTATAGCGTATTACCTATTTAGGGTTCCGTACCCAAAGAGTAAAACGAGACCCTATTACTAAGACTCCGCTGCCTGTCTGTCTGAGCGTCTGTCTGTCCGTCTGTCACCAGGCTATGTCTAATGAACCGTGAGAGTTAGATAGTTGAAATTTTCACAGATGATGTATTTCTGTTGCCGCTATAACAACAAATACTAAAAAACAGAATAAAATAAATATTTAAAGGGGGCTCTCATACAAAAAGCGTGTTTTTTACCGTTTTTATTATAAGTAGAAACCCTTCTTGCGCGCGTTTGATTCGCACTTGCCCGGTTTTTTTATTTATTTTCCCAACGTTTACGACTGTTGCAACATAACCAAAATGTCGGAAAAACAAATAAAAAAGGCAGTACGCGATAAATACCCGTGTAATATAAGTGTTCATTAGAACATTGGTTCTAGTTCTTTAATTACCTATAACTACATATAACGCCGAATTGTAGGTTCTCGATTTTTTTGTATATTCAACCCTTGTTAAGGCCATAATATAAATATTGTTTGTTTTCTGTCTGGGTGCTATATTGCATTTTAAGTATGTACTTACAAAAAAACGTACATAAATATTCTATCATTCATCTAGTTCCTATAGTACAAGCTACGCTTAGTTTGGGGCTAGATTATTAGTAAAAATCTCCACAAATATTTAATTTAATGAATGGAGGATTATTACTTAGAGAGAACAGTGAATTTAGCCTATACATATAGTTAGAAAGCTTTTGTGTGTGGGTGAATGAAGTATCTACTTGCTTCGTTCAAGGGCAGAGCCAAATCGTAACACTTATTTTTGTATTGTAATCCTAATGTGTAATGCAAGTTCAATGGCGGTACTAAACATTACCAAATATATTAGGTCAAGTTTAAATTTATATATTATGTTCCCTAAAAATCATATTTCCTACTAATCAAAATTGTTTTATAAAAGAAAATTGAAAGTTTTGTTTTGATTATTTTTATTTGACGCCGTGACGTAATCCTGCTTGAGTTCTTGTGTGTTGTGCACTTGTTAGAACTAGTTCTGTCACGGTCTGTCATGAATATTGGAAAGAGATGGCAATAGTTTAGGCCTGTTTAGGCATTGTTTATCTTTGGAATATTTTTAAGGTAGAATCTAGTAAAATCATGCGCAATTTTTTCAAGGCCTGTCCAGCACCTATCTTTTCAGCTTATTGGGCCTAATCTTCAGTAAAGATATGGTCAGGTATATGCGGAATTGACTAACCCACGAGATTGTTTTAGAGTTCTTACATAGTTTTTTTACACAGAAAAACTTATACACAGCCACGCAAAGTAAAACGACCAGGTTAAAACCTTTAGATCGGATTACTAAACATACATAAAAACCTAAACTTCTGTATTTTTTATGTACCTATTCATATTTATTTCTCAATAAATACGCAATACTTGGTACACACAAACAGAAAACAAACACATTTTAGCGATCTGATCACTATCAATTGACATAACGGTAATTATTTACTGAACTAGATTAAAAACTCGTTAGTGACAGGTTGCAAAACTATTTAACCAGCCTTTATGAACAAGTACGTAGGCTTTTGTATTTTTTGTTAATGTAACAAATCATTTAACTTACTGACTTGACAAAGCACAAAACTGCTGGTCGGTTAGTATCTGAATATGGACCCAGTTCGGTTAGTATTACTAAATTAATAATAATAATGCTGGAGATTAGAACCAGGTATTAGTACTTGAAGTTTTCAGGTTCATGAAGTCTTAGGGTTGAAATTTGTATGAAAATTTGTTTCAGATAAACAAAACCGTAGCAGTTGAAGTTGAACCGTGTTGTTGAAGTTTTAATGAAACTCTAAAAACCGCTGTAAACTAAACGTATTAGGGTATTCGCATACTCTTACTTATACTTATTATATTATACAGTTTCTTTTACCACAATAAGTTGAATTTCTAACAGAAACTTCTCCAACATCCATCACTAAATATTGACCACACAAAAGAGCAATTGTTATCAAAAACTTAAAAGCTTAAAGTAATGAGCTTAAGCTCTCAAAAATAAGAGCCATAAATAAAAGGATAAAACAAGCAATATGAATGTCAGATAAGAGCATTGTAAAGATTTACGTTGAATAAATAGGTAGCGGTTAAATCTTACAGCTATAAGGTCATCTGTACCATTGTTGTGTCATGCACAATAACAGATAAAAAAATCATGTATTTCAGAGCAATTTTCCGTGGACCGCCCACGAACTCATAATTCTACAAGATAAGGATACAAGTTGTCATGTGACCTAGGTTTACTTTGAACTAACTAGCTTCACCGTCAAGTAGCGTTGCTGCGTTCCAGTTTGAAAGATGTGGGTTTGTGTGGGAATATACAGGCGTATGACTTAAACAGTTTAATACCTGTTTGTCTCAAGTTGATGAACGTAGGGCAGTGCATCGTAGGGCATGGGCCTAATGTGCGGGACCTGCGAGGCAATGCTAGGTGATTGTTACCTAAAAAATGTGTACAAATTGAATAAGTACAAAAAAATCATTTTATCACTCACTTGCCACAAAATAACCGTGACTACAGAGCCAACAGGTCTGTTTTTCTTGGTACAGGCAGCACAAAAGTGTGCCTTAGTCTTAGTGAGTAGATACCTAACAAAGGGTGGGTGTAAATGCTCACTAAGAATTCGTACTCACATTTATATAGAAAATACCCATAGGCGAACGAATGTGAGTTCCAGTAGATATATTAGATTTCCTTTATGTACAACTTCTTTTCCAATCAACCGAGACTGCAACTATATAGTTTACCACCTATATACGAAACGCTTATATTTTCCTGCACAACACATAACCTACCCATTTGAATAACGGTAAAGAAATACCTCAAGTATCTGTATAAGATTACGGTGCCTCTAAACCAACGAAAACAAGCCATCACAACGCCTTTTGGATACCGGATTTTTTTATTAGCTAACCAAATTAGTAATACCTAGCCTTGAACACTTCGCTAACATATTTAGGTCATTAACCCTCGTCAAATCTGGTTGTGATTCACTGATCGAAATAATAATAAACTGCCGAATAGTTTTTGCCGTTGTTTCGAGATTTTTTTGTGCATCATAGTGGCTTTGGGGTATAGAAGGTTATACAATTACTTTGTGGGCGTTACGGCGTAGGAGGCACAAAAGGCTAATGCTAACATTTTGAGAACAAAATGCGTTGAGTATCTTCCTTCAATTTTCAATGTCAAACAAATGCTGCTAAATGACTGAAGTTCCTTCCTACTAACCTTACGGTAATGAGTCGCTATCTAGTCCGAGGCTATTGAAAACCGTTCACGCTCCCCACATGTATTAACATGTCCTTCACGACGACCTTTTGACGATGTACCGTGGTGTCTATCGGTACTCGTGGAAAAAAAGGCTTCAACGGAATTTTATGAAGTCCGGTTCTTCATAGCTGTGGGTTTGTAAAACGTTAAATGCCGATAACCCCGACAAGGACAGAGTAGGGTACGCTTCGCTAGCTTTATTACTGGCTTGAGTCGTTTTATGTTGGAGCATTAAAATTTAAGCAAATAAGCAAGTGTGTATTCCCTCACACTTTTGTTACAATTTTTTGTAAACGTGTTTTTTAAGTGTTTTGTTGTTGAAACAAGCATATAGCCCACCTGATGTTAAGTGGTTAACTTTACCTATTACATTGCCTCGCAGGTCACGCTCGTTATAAACGTGCCCTTACGATGCACTACTCTGCGTCCATCAACCTGAGATATACAGGTGTTAAGCCTCGTGTGCCTGTAATTATACCGGCTCCCACACCTTTAAACCGGAACACAGCAAGCTGCTTGGCGGCAGAAATAGGCGTGGTGGTAACAAGCCCTTCACTTAGAGCTCTACTACTACCTTTCTGGCCTTACTATCTATACCAATCATAAAACTCTTTGTCCTGACTGACTGACTGACTGGGATATAGACAACGCACAGCCTAAACCACTGGTCGCAAATTGAGTGATTGATGGACACAGAGCAATGCATTGTAAGGCACGATTTTATCTTTAGGTAACTTTGTTGTAGGTGATGGTAACCATTTAACATCAGGTGGGCCATCTGTTTGTTCCATCAGCAATAACATTAAAAAAACTAAAGATTCTTATAATTGGTAAGCAATATAATATTACTTTATTACCTAATTAACTAACCATTTTTTTCATGGAGGTTTCTAGAAACACCGTTTTAACTAGTTTGGGAGCCTATGAATTCAACACTGAAATGTTGTTACTTTTTGTGTTCATAAATAAATAAATTATTATTATTATTATAAGTAGAAAAAATCTTCGAGTTAAATTTTCATCCATATTTTAGAATCATGATAATATCACATTAAAGTAGTATCAACCTCAAAATTTAAGTTAGAAATCACTATAAATAGCAAACAACTAACCATGGACAAAAACTGATCCAAATTGAGGCAATCATGCAAGAGGAAACGCGATCAAACATCTTAATTGTGACTTTTGAAGGTTGTTCTGTGAAGTACAGTCGTTGACAGAGTAATAAAATAATAATAATGCTGGACAATCCACACAGCATCATCTAGCCCCAAGCTAAGCAGAGCTTGTGTTATGGGTACTAGATGACTGATATACTTAATACAATACATTACATAGATACATATTTTTTATTATACATCGAAATACCCAGAACGCCCGGAATAAATATTTGCAGATCGTACAAACATTTATCCCAAGGTGGAAATCAAACCCACAACCTCCTGCGTCGCAAGTGGACATTCGCCCGCCGCGTCACATCGGTCGTCAAAAACACGTGTCTTTACTTTAAAAATCTGTCAAAAGATAAACAATGCTTAAGCTATTGCCATCTCTTACTAATGGGTAATAACAAATAGAGACAAGACTAATTTTAAGCAGTATTTAAGTATATTGGTTTATTTAAGACAGAACATCTTGAATTACTTATAATGAGTATGTCATACTTTTTGGATGTTACACACACACAAATAAGTAAGAAAGTAAAAAGTTTTCTGAAACCAATTTGTAGTAATACTACTTTTTCTACATATGTAGTTATAATTAATATTTACAGGTGGTTTAATTTTAAGTTGTTCGCATTTAAAGTCTAGTTCGCACCTTCGTTCATTCTAAAGATTCTTATAATTGGTAAACAATATAATATTACTATAACCATTGTTTTCATGGAGGTTTCTACAAACACGGTACTCTGACATGCACGTTATATGCAAGAACCTTTAAAGCCAAAATTGGGTACTCAAGTCATCTCAGAGCACACTAAAGACAACAACAACAGTAAACAGCAGAAGTAATGTCGCCGTAGCCGAAACCGGCCAGGATGACATCATCATCATCATCACTTTTTCTACTGACTGTACAAACCTTAAGATCTTCTTGGTTGTTGAATGGTAGACACTTACATTTGTTATAAGAACTTTTAGGCAAGGTATAAATTAACCATTACACGAGGCACGTTTATATAACAGACACGAAGTTTTTATCTTACCTACCTTAATAAATAAATGTATGTCTGTCTACTTATCTATATCTACCTATGACTAATGCTCAGTTCTTATGTCCTACAAACGTCCGTTAGTAGTTTAGTAGTAGTAACATTAGTCAATGCAATCTCATCCCAGTAGCAAAGATTCATAGTAATAATAACTTGTAAAATATTAGAACCAGATATTAGGTGCATAGTTCTTTTTACTTACAGTGAAGTCATTTGGTGTAAACATAAAAAACCGGCCAAGTGCGAGTCAGACTCGCGCACAAAGAGTTCCGTACCATTTATAATAAAAACATAAACATAAAAAAATCACGTTTGTTGTATTAGAGCCCTCCTAAATATTTAATTTATTCTGTTTTTTTAGTATTTTTTTCTGCGTAAAGTTCAACTATCACGGTTCATGAGATTCAGCCTGAGCCTGAGACAGTGAAGGTTTAAAAATAGTTTCCCGTTTTACCCTTTTGGTACGGAACCCTAAAAACTATCGTACTATCTGGTCCGACATATCAAAATTACCGCTACATAAACAAATCATACCTACTTTAAAGCCTGAAAAGTTAGCTATATATATATATATATATATATATATATATAAACTTCCGTTCCTCCTGTTAAATGTCCACGGGCCTCCATAAAAAGGTTACACACGATATTGTATAAGTAAAACATTGTTACTCTTAAAATACGGTTTAAAAATGGCGTGTTCTTGATTACAAACTTGTGCAGTGGTAATTTTAGTAGGTAGTTAATTAGAATTCGGTGTGATTCATTGTTCTATCGTTGTAGATCAGAGTTAATGTACTTACCAAGGTAAAGGTAGTTTAAATTCAACGCTATTAACTCAAGTACCTACCTAGGTACTCACATATTTTTTAAATGAATACGTTCGGTACCTTCAACCGGCATTTTATCATTGTTACTTGTATAATAACCTAGCGAACGGGTGCGACTTTGTCTTCGTGAAGTTATCATACAATCTTCAACCCTCGCTGGACTCGTTTAAGGGCTGGATTTCTGGAATTCGTTTCTTGGTACGCACAATTTCTTGAAAATTTCAAGTCTGTACCACCAGTAGTTTAGGCTGTGCGTTGTCTATATATCAGTCAATCAGGAATATGTTTTTTCTACCTGGGTATAGATTAAATTGACAGATTGTAAATAAATTAATATACGAAATGTTGATACTGTACAAATCCATTAGTAACAGTAAACTAAAACTGCATACAAATGAGTGAAAAAGCAGAGTTTGATGGCAAAAATCACGCAGTCTTAAATCTTGAGGAAGACTTCGAAAAACAATTTGAATTCGGTTTAAAACAAAACCGCTAGAGCGTCACAAATTTTGGTAAAACTCTTGCAAAAACCAACCGTTAATGATCAAATAATGAGTGTTTGTACAAGGTCACCGCTTCTCAGGAAACAGTAGATATGGACATGGTAATTACCAAGCCTTGACTTACCGTTTTAGAACAAACAGCATTTAAACTGGCTCAATATGACTGCATCTATAAGTGGATGGGTTAAATAGCTATGTTTTACGATGCCTAGATCTAGAGATTAAAGAATATATTTGAGGGAGTTTCGGATTCATCATTTTGTGCTGTTACAAAGCTGACATACAATCACACTTTTTAATTTTTTTTTAACCGTAATTTCCTTGATTGACCCATGTTTTCGTCAAATTATTTAATACCCTAAGTAATTTCCTTGATTGACTTAAGTTTTCGACTTTTTGTTTACCTCAAGTGTTTTGCTGAGAAATATACAGTTGGAATATCTTTGAGGAAGTTTAAGGTTACTGCACAGTGTTACGAAGGCTGACAGTGGCCGAGTGACCGTGATGGTTGCCGTTTGCTTGCGTCACAAGCCCGATGAGAACATACGGTACAACAGCGCATTGTTTAAACCTTTAGTGGAACCCTGTGACTTCTCTCGCGTAGCTTTATTGAAGTAATACTTCTAATGCAACTCCTAACAAGGTTGCGTTAAACGTTTAATACTACCATGGAGTGGATATGAAAGCACTGTTTTTTCTCTCTTTCTCTCATAGCCAGTTACGTTTCGTTTATTAAAGAAGTTTTACTTCAGTCGTGTGGTCTAAAGCACACTCGTTTTTTCACTCAAACTCTTTTACTATATCTTACTTTTCGAGTTTGTTTCTAATTACAGTGAGCTATTGACCCCTGGATTTATCAAAATACGATTTAATATAAAATTTGATGCTATGCTTTTATTTAAGAACATCTCCGTTCTAGAATTTCTCATTAGTGTACATAGATATTTTAAAACAAAAAAAAACAGCCCACCATCGCTTTCTAGACCTTCAAAAGGCAGGGTGGCTAGTACTTTAGTACTAATACTACATAAGTCAGTTTTATGTAGTTACTATATGGCAATAAACGTGTATAATCCAAATAAAATAAAAGCACTTCCACAATGGAAAACGAAATTATATTAACAACTTAAATAATTTTTTACTTGTCAAATACGTTTTAAAATAGACCATTAAATAGATATATAATGCTATTCCGCCATATCAATCCTCATAAGTTCAAAACAAATTTGTATACAAATGTTGTTACAATTCACAAAATTTAAACCTAATAAGATATCATTGTGTTTCGCTTCTCTACGAGAACACTTAAACTTTTCTTATCACAACCGTAATAAATATGAGATCAAAGCAAAAAAATGTAAATGTTTGACATTTAATTTTTAAATGTCAAACATCATTCCATCAGGGCCCAAACCAAAAAAGCAAAAAAAAACCAAAAGCATAGCATAATAAATCCCGAAATCCCCGCTTGGGCTCCCCTACTATAATACGGCTCTGTGGCCCACCACAGCTAAGTTCCTTGCAGGCACTTGTTATAAAATAAAAATGCACTATTAGGTTAGGTTTAAAATACATACATAAACCTAAATATTACATAATAACATAGCAAAGTACCCTAAATATTAAGTAATAACATTGATGCTATCATTACCATTTTTGAGGCAAGCCGACGACACATTCCTTTCCATCCACATTTTATCTAAATCGTGAGTTATTTTGAGTGGTTTTTATTAAGGCGACTGCTACGTCGGGATCTATTTGGTACAGATAACAGACACATATTTCATTTTATCACGGTCATTTTTGACTTTGCGCTGTACAGATACAGCTTGCAACAAAACTGGATTACCAATTTCAGTTATTAAATTTTCATAGATATATTTTTTTATTTTGATCAATATATTATTTTAAGAATGTATTATTTTGATTCGTAAACATTTAAGGGTGTAACCATTGAATGAGTATATAATGTATGTTTAAAAGCAAGTAGAACCCTGTATTTTTTTACACTACGTTTACAAAAACTATTTGCCAACATTGCAACGGTTCTAAGAAAACAAAGAACAAACGACCACATCTCTATCATTGTCTGACAGTGTCATACAAATAATAACATTGGTCCACCATCTATTTCGTACTAATAGAGAAATGCTACAGTGCTTTATTGAACTCAAAACGAGAGTGGAACGCCGCCGTCACGCCTGGATGCGCAGACGCATACAATTACGTACAAAAAAGAACGCCAACAATGCCCCGGTTCGTCCTTGAGTCCCTAACAAAAGCCGAGAAAGGGCAAAAGGAACTCGTTTGGCCCTGCTTTGGGACTTTCACTGACTACCTACACGTTTTGCTATAAACCTTTTTGAGTTCGTCTTCAATTTATTCAATGTTTCCTCTTTACTTGTTCCTTGTTGCTTAAGAGCCGATACCGATCTAATGACCTTGAGAGTTTCGTTCCTCTTTACCCCACCACTCCTCAGCAATATTTCGCGGTTAGATACATATAGGTGATCCGTTCTAATAGCGCCATCTAGCTGGCAGTTCATGAAATACGTTGTACAAGTTGACTCTATACATAAATTAACTAATCTTGGTACTTGAAGGATAGATGGTAGTTAATAAATTAAATTAGTTGTCGGGATTCGTTCTCTGTCATCTTTGGAAGCAACATTGTATTTTCATTTTAATTGTTTTTCTAGTGTTATTTTAAGTTCTGATGGGTAATTTTGGTGGTATTTTAACCATCATTACTTGAGGTCTTAGCACAAGTGTGAGCAATTGAAATGAAAGTGTGTTATGTGGCATCCTGATTTGAACGAAAATGTTTCCCTTTGGTTTTGAAGAAAAACGCCATCTTTTTGACAGCCGACTTTACTTTTTTTACCGACTCGACTTGACTAAGAAGTATTTCATACAACCCACTTGACATTGGCAAAATTGTCCGAAAAAAGGACAGAGGCCACAAAAAAAAAAAAAATTTGCTGTCCCAATTTTGCTATAGCTTGTGGTGCTTTAGATATTTATCTTCCATTTATTTTGACCTGGCTACGGTGAAGTAAAAAAGAGGGTTATAATTTTGACCGTTATGTATGTATATATGAATGTTCATCTGTTCCCTCATAACTTCGAAACTATTTATCATAATACGACAAATAATGGGAATTATATTTTTCTCGGTAATTATGTAGCTGAAACTTAATTAACTTAAATTAAATTAACTTCACGACTTTAATGCCCAGGCACGGTAGATATCCTCTCATATCTCTTAGTATACTTGGTACTAACCCCAGTTTCTTTGAGAACGTCTAAGGGGGTAGTCACAGGTACGTCCAAAAGCTACAATTGGCACATACCCACATTTTGTAGTAGTTATTATTCCATACGTGACAAGGTGTAATCCCATCGGCGCTGTTATTATACTAACTAATTTCCTCACATGTTTTTCTTCACAGTTTGAGAGCACTTGCCTAGCATATATAATTTTTATCAATAAGTAAAATAAATAAATAAATAATGCTGTACAATCCACACAGCATCATCTAGCCCCAAGCTAAGCAGAGCTTGTGTCATGGGTACTAGATGACTGATATACTTAATGCAATACAATATTACATGCATAGATATATTTTATTATATATAGAAAATACCCTGAGCACCCGGAATAAATATTTGCAGATCGTACAAACATTTATCCCAAGGCGGGAATCGTTAATTAATTAATTAACTAGTTAATTTATTAATTAATGAATTAATTCGTTAATTAATGTGATAGGCACACTAAGGACTTCATTCCACACAAAATATTGCCGAAAAAAAACCAAAAGGGGAAGTGGAGGGTGGATAAGGGGGGAAGTTTGCTGTAGCGTTGTAGAAAATCTTCTATTAGATATGATCATCAGTGGGATTAGGCACAAATTAAACAAAAAAATCATACAAATTTGCTTTTTTATTATATCATTCAGTCAGCGTGAACAAAGTCAAAGTCAAAAAGCATTTATTCAGTAAAATCCGCAGGGATTATCTTGAAACGTCTTAAATCTAGGTGAGTCTAAGCGCAAGTTCCTCGCGACCAAGCCTAAAAGAACCAGCAAAAAACTTACGGCTTGGTTCCTACCGTTTTTTTGTATGATCCTGTCACAAAATAATAATAATGTAAATAATGAAGCTCCAGTGTGGTGCCAATCTAACTGAATGCAAGACAGAAAACATGCTAAGGCAATCTTACCAAGAAATTAATATGCAACAGAAGTTACTAAGTTACTAGTGTACTAGTGTAATCTACTAGTTTCTAGTGTTAATAGTGTGCACATCACTTTTTTTCTTAAAATTTCAAATTAATTCAATTTCAATCAAATTTCTGAAAAAAGCATTAGTCAAACTAACGACCCTTATCAACGCAGCACTTAGACTAAAGTGTGTACCAGATTTATGGAAAGTTGCTGAAGTTATCATGATAGCAAAGCCAGGAAAACCGCCACAAGAGACCTCATCGTACAGACCGATTTCTTTGCTCCCTATCATGTCAAAGCTATTTTGTAAAATTGTAAAATTAATTAATTAATGTAAAATTGTTACTAAAAAGACTGAAGCCGCTTATTGAAAGTAAAAACCTTATACCAGAGCACCAATTTGGATTCCGAGAACAGCACTCAACGATAGACCAAGTTCACAGGATTACAAATGTTATTGAGAAAACATTTGAGGAAAAAAAAGTCTGCTCTACTATCTTTCTGGATGTGGCACAGGCATTCGATAAAGTTTGGCATGAAGGTCTATTACTAAAACTGAAGAACTTACTACCATCAGGTTTCGTAGATGTAATAGAATCTTACTACCTTAGACCCCCATGTCAGTTTTTTGTACCATGATTTAAACCCGCCATTTTGAATTTCAAATCTGACCAGATATTCGTAGTCAGCACCCCCAAATTAGTGGAAAACGACACCCATGTCAGTTTTTTGTATCATGATTTGTATCCGCCATTTTGAATTTCAAATTTGACCAGATATTTGTAATCAGCACCCTCAAATCAGTAGAAAACGACACCCATGTCAGTTTTTTGTATCATGATTTGTATCCGCCATTTTGAATTTCAAATCTGACCAGATATTCGTAATCAGCACCCCCAAATTAGTGGAAAACGACACCCATGTCAGTTTTTTGTATCATGATTTGTATCCGCCATTTTGAATTTCAAATTTGACCTGATATTCGTAATCAGCACCCCCAAATTAGTCGAAAACGACACCCATGTCAGTTTTTTGTACCATCATTTGTATCCGCCATTTTGAATTTCAAATTTGACCAGATATTCGTAATCAGTACCCCCAAATTAGTCGAAAACGACACCCATGTCAGTTTTTTGTACCATCATTTGTATCCGCCATTTTGAATTTCAAATTTGACCAGATATTCGTAATCAGCACCCCCAAATTAGTCGAAAACGACACCCATGTCAGTTTTTTGTACCATCATTTGTATCCGCCATTTTGAATTTCAAATTTGACCAGATATTCGTAATCAGCACCCCCAAATTAGTAGAAAACGACACCCATGTCAGTTTTTTGTACCATCATTTGTATCCGCCATTTTGAATTTCAAATCTGACCAGATATTCGTAATCAGCACCCCCAAATTAGTGGAAAACGACACCCATGTCAGTTTTTTGTATCATGATTTATATCCGCCATTTTGAATTTCAAATTTGACCAGATATTCGTAATCAGCACCCCCAAATTAGTCGAAAACGACACCCATGTCAGTTTTTTGTACCATCATTTGTATCCGCCATTTTGAATTTCAAATTTGACCAGATATTCGTAATCAGCACCCCCAAATTAGTAGAAAACGACACCCATGTCAGTTTTTTGTACCATCATTTGTATCCGCCATTTTGAATTTCAAATCTGACCAGATATTCGTAATCAGCACCCCCAAATTAGTCGAAAACGACACCCATGTCAGTTTTTTGTACCATGATTTGTATCCGCCATTTTGAATTTCAAATTTGACCAGATATTCGTAATCAGCACCCCCAAATTAGTAGAAAACGACACCCATGTCAGTTTTTTGTATCATGATTTGTATCCGCCATTTTGAATTTCAAATCTGACCAGATATTCGTAATCAGCACCCCCAAATTAGTGGAAAACGACACCCATGTCAGTTTTTTGTATCATGATTTGTATCCGCCATTTTGAATTTCAAATTTGACCAGATATTCGTAATCAGCACCCCCAAATTAGTAGAAAACGACACCCATGTCAGTTTTTTGTATCATGATTTGTATCCGCCATTTTGAATTTCAAATCTGACCAGATATTCGTAATCAGCACCCCCAAATTAGTGGAAAACGACACCCATGTCAGTTTTTTGTATCATGATTTGTATCCGCCATTTTGAATTTCAAATTTGACCAGATATTCGTAATCAGCACCCCCAAATTAGTAGAAAACGACACCCATGTCAGTTTTTTGTATCATGATTTGTATCCGCCATTTTGAATTTCAAATCTGACCAGATATTCGTAATCAGCACCCCCAAATCAGTAGGTAGATACCTACGTACTTACTTAAAATTTCGATACAAAAAGTATCGACTTTTCTAGACTAATGATGATGAGTATGTAGATACGTGCTTATTTTTATGTCGGTACAAAAAAGTATCAACTCTATCCAGCCGTGTACAACACGTACACGGTATTTGCCTTGGAACCTTGTCGCTCTACTATTGCAAAATTGCAATAAGTCACTCTATTACAAACAGATAAAGTATCTTTTTGCAAAATAGTATCGAAACACGAATTAAAAATGCAATATTTGCAGTCTTGTAGTCCGCAGGGCGACGAGCGACACGGGTTCCCCGTACGAAAGCCAGCGGCAGACTAAATTTTATCCTTGTGCTCGCATAAACGGCGCGATTCTATACAATTTAATTTATAAATAATTCAAGTCTTTATTTTTTTTATATATTGAACGGGCATTAATTCTACTTCTTAATTATCTCACCATTGGTGTAAACCAAAAAAAAATATATCACCAACTTTAGAAGGAGATGACGATTTATATCTAAGTTTTTAATTTATTTCGTGAATTTATGATTGAGTAAATACGACGTTAATCATACATTTGAAACGGGCACTTTGAAGTTGACATTTTGAAGATGCATGCGGACTTTTCAGTTTTCTTCTACTTCCTTTATTTACCGAGGGTATAGCATTTTAAGATAGAGAAAAAACTGCTCCGGGAGCGATTAGGTCAGTACTGGCCGTTAAATAAAATTTCATTCATTTATTCAGGTCAAGAGTTCCTAAATTATGGCGGGATTTTGACATAATCCTGAATTCATAAATGATCTAAAATTTCCACTATTACGATTCAGTTAGTTTGTTTCGTTAGATGAGCGAGTACCTACAAAAAAGGTTATTGACATTTTCAGTCATAGGTATGCAGCATTCAGGACAGTCAATTTTATACACATTAACTTTGTATGGCTGAAACTCGGCGTCAATAGATTTGGGTTGTATTTGTCACTTTGTCCGGGCGCGCCAATTACAATATTACACACTCACACACATGCAACTTGGTTATGTGGGCGTGTGGAGGCGAGTGTTACCGTTATGGACGCACATACCAGTGACGTCAACGAGGCCTCAAGCCTCCGACGCTATATGAATACGTTAGTAATAAGCCGAGGGCACATAGCTATTCTAATGATAACTTGAACGTATAATTTTATCGTGAACCCACATCCAATTATCATGACACTAGATTGGAATGCCATTTTTAGGTATCATTTATTTCACGTACATACTAAACAAATCATATCGATAAATTACAAACTGTGACCTTAAAATTCCTTTTATCTTTTATTTCAGATCGAGAACATGATATCTTCGGCGAGAAAAGAAGTCTACATGATAACAATAAGGAGCCGAGGAGGTTTATATCTTCAATACTCGGAGGCGATGTACCCTATGGCAGCCATAGACACGTTTTAAATGCAGCAGAACGCAAACTATATTTGCCAATTGCCGTAGAAGAGAAAAAAGCAGAGAAGAAAACAGACACAAAACTACCCTTGATCAAAGAAGAAAAAGATTCTTTGGACAGCGAACCGATTAAGCTCCCATCTAGAAATAGCCCATCCCCAGAAGCGATACCCTCACCCGACAACGTGATATGTCAAAAGGTGTCAGTCATTCAAAGAACACCAGCACAGTCACAATTCAGCAAAAAGGATGTAGTGGACGTGACCCTACCACCTACACTACCCACGCCAGAACCTGAACAAGACCAACCTATCGATTACGTCATTGCAAAAAAACGAGGTGAAACAGAAGATGAAGAGACTGAAAAAAAAATCAGAGAACAAAGACGAACGAGCAGTTCAAAAATTGCCAACGGAATATTGGCTAGACCTACACTAGTCTTAAGAAATTGCCCAGCTAGTAAAGTACCCGGGATACTGTCAGCTGCTGCTGGCCATGGTCGATCTACTGGTGGTAATGGTTCGAATGGGAGCTCTCAGACCAGTGGTGGCTCTGGAAGTTACAGCTCTGGGGGAGGTGGTACTGCACCTTCATCTGGTGGTGGTGGCAGTATGGGTGGAGGTTCAGGAAGCGGTGGCAACGGCCGTGACGGGCGATCCAACTACGGTCCTAACAGTCCACCCACAGGAAGTCTTCCTCCCTTCTACGAAACGTTAGGACCCTCCACAAAAAGTGGCCAAAACTCTTTTAATGCCAACAGTACCTTCTCCAGTGAGTTCAATCTTATCAACGGGTTCAATATGGATTGTGAAAATAATGAAAACACCCCGAACTTTCCAGAACAGACCAAACAATATTCATTAATGCAGAACGCTAACTACGGTCTCGCACTTAAGGACGAAGATGTAGATTATGAAAATAAGCTAGAAAATTTAGGAGGGCTTAGCTACGGGACCGATTTTGATACTAACTCAATGGTCGTAGATATGGATGAAAATGTTATAGATAATTTTACCACCACATTGACCTTTCCTACCACCTTATCCGATTCGACAGAAGATTTTGCTTCGCTACTAGGTGGCCATGTCGACTCCATCCCGGATACGGATATCCGTGAATCGTCATCAATATCTCCAGACTCGCACAACGCTGTAGACATCGATTCGATACAAGTAAATTTAAGTAGACAGTATTATGAGAAGGTTAACTATTTGGCCGGGTTCACTGGACAAGAACAAGGGTCTTCATATAGCTTCGCGAAGGAACGGCCAGATCTACTGTTAAACCCAGCTTTGCTGTCCCAGCACAACGAGGGGCAGATGCAGCAACTTCAGATCCACGTTCAACTTCAACAGAGGCAACAAATCCTGTCTCCCGGATTCCCCTTCAGCAACCACAGCCTGGAGCTGGACTCGCCAACTGTCATGTCTCTGCCTTCTCCGGGAGGTAATAACTCTTTGGACGGGAACAGCCACATCGAGAACTCTTCGCTTAGTCCTGCAGCCGCTGTAAGTTTCAAGAAATGCTCGAGGAACGATGGCAAAATCAATGTTTTGCAACAAAGGGTAAGCATTATTTGATTTATGGCGAAGCTTTGAAACGTTTTTCACTATGTCGTTCAAATCAATATTATTTTGAGTCTTTTGAACAATCAAATTAAAAATGACTTAGATGTTTTTCAAGTGAAAAACAACAATGTTGCGCCAAGCCTGAATCAACTATGCTTTAACTTAGATCTATTACTCGTATTCTTCTTCTTTCCATTAAATAATACTTACTCCTCGAAGTTTTTTTTAGGCTTTCAGAAAATTTATGATCATTCTCTTTGTTGCAGTTGGGTTTACCATCAGAACTTCCTTTGGAATTCATCAACGGTGGTCACGGAGTAAAGAATCCTTTGGCCAACGAAGTGAATGCACGACAAAGAGAGGAGGAGAAAAACAAACAAGTATTAGTAAGCGAAGACGACCCCACCAAGTTTGTATGCCGGGTTTGCTCGAAGAACTTCAGCCTGCAGAGGTTGTTGAACCGGCATATGAAGTGTCATTCTGACGTGAAGAGATACCTGTGTACATTCTGCGGAAAAGGGTTCAATGACACGTTCGATCTGAAAAGGCACACGAGGACGCATACTGGAGTAAGACCGTACAAATGCAACCTTTGCGAAAAGTCCTTTACACAGAGATGCTCGCTGGAATCACACTGTTTGAAAGTACACGGAGTTCAGCACACCTACGCTTACAAAGAAAGGAGGACTAAGGTGAGATTTTAAGTTTTTACACATATCTAAAATTGCTTTAATTGGACCCATTTGCATGCAAAACCTTACCGAAATCTAGCAATAATAACACAAATCAGCCAAACAATAAAAGGCCATGTGCTAACGTAACCATTTTTTATATTCCAGATGTACGTTTGCGAAGAATGCGGTCACACCACGTCGGAACCTGAAGAACACTATATGCATCTCAAGAAGCAGCACCCATACTCCCCCGCACTTCTAAAGTTTTACGACAAACGACACTTCAAGTTCACGAACGCTACGTTCGCGAATCAACTGCTGGGACAGCTACCGATGCCAGTACACAACTAAAACTAAAAATAAACTCAGTTATTGAGAGGCCTAGGCAACTCTAGACTGAGATAAGACAAAACAACCGCAACAAATGCTCAACATTGACTTATTTCGAAAGAACTATAAATATTTGCGGTGAAATTAAGGGAACTAAATTACTATTGGAGAAAATGTACTTATATATGAATTTATTCCGTCCGTAGCAAAATACAAATTAAACCAGTGCTGTTTGAAATGCGAAAGTATTTCGTGCACACAAAACTCCTCTTGTTTTTAAAGGTAGGTATGCTGTCTTCCAAACTGTTATGTAGTCATTCCAAAATTTTAAAACTACATACTTATTTCCAGTTTATATTAAACTACGGGACTGTTCCATCATTTTGTTCCCTAAAAATACCTTAATTTTTTAACAGTCAATGTGAAATTGAGTACACTAGCCTGCGAAGGCACGACTGGAATTAAAAAATCAAAGTATCGGGTATTATGTGCAATCTTTGGTGATGGTACGGGGTTAACTGTAAGTCTAGATATAACCTCAGTTTACATTTAGTTTTAGGTACGAATTTATTATAAATTGTAAGCTTCATTTCAAACCAGCCAGGATTTCGAAGTTGATATTATTGATGTTTGTGCAAGTTATTGATCAATTGGAGGGTGCTAACTTGATTCTATTTTGCTGATTTGAAATGAAGCAGTCATGAGTCGGATGACAATATTTTGTCCGACTCATAAACAAACAAAAGGCGTCAAGTAAACGACTTAACTCCATAATAAGGAATCTCTTTCCTCGTATTAGTGATACTAGCTCCTAATTTTTTTTTTCTCAAATTAACACAAATTATGTCACAAGTTATATTTTTACTTACTATGTGTAAAAAATGTTATGTTTGTTCATAATTGTAATAACTATCATCAAAATTGTTAAATTTGAACGTGACGACCGCACGGTTGTACGAGACGTCGTACCAAGTTTGATGCATTTCTAGATTTATTTATTTTTAAAACTAAATATTTGACAGTTTGTGCTGTGAATGTGTACGAATGTTTGATTATTTTATTGTAATGTGTAAATGTGTTATTTAATGCGTCGATTGTTATTTTAACTATTTCACGTGAAGACGAGCTTCCGATAAATTAAGTATAAAATGATGCTCAATGATATTGCGCGTTCACGGCGAAGCTTGTGGATAGGTACTTACTTATTTGTAAATAAAATCTAAATTTAGAAAAATAGTAGTAAATTTTTGAGAACGTAATAGCGTTTGTATTAATAGTATGTACCTACTTAGCATTTATGAGATTCTATAAATTTATTGTTGATGTATTTTTTGTAAAATTTGGTAAGAATTTGATAGATCTGAACTTTTATATTGGCTTATTATTATCATTGGAAAGTTATTGTGATAGCGCGATGCCTGTTTAATACTTGTCCGTTGCATTTATTAGCATTTCGATATCGTTGTCAAATTGTTTCGTATTAAGACACGAACACTTTGTTTTTCTGTAATGATAAGCGATATTATAATGATTAAAAACTATTCTTTGTTTCATTTTTCCTTACACTAAAACATAAAATAATAAAAACATGACCAAACTTATACAATTACAAATTGATTTAACTTAAGTACTATTTTAAATATGCCCCTAGATACCTGATAGAGCTTAGGCAAATTAAAAACAAATATTTTATATCAAGAGTCCCGAAGGACACATTAGAAAGAGATTCAATAAAGATAAGTAAGTAATTTGTGTTTTTATTTAGTCGTATCGGAATACATAGCAAGCAAGACATGTAAATCGGCAAAATGGATAGCACTGAAAATAATGAAATATTAGCCAGGGAATACGCTGCAAATTATAAAAAAATAATGTACTGGCCAATGAAAGTAACAGGACTTGCTAGATTTGACGTGAAGAACAACACAATTGTAGAGTTGACGTTCAACACTCTTGTGTATCGCGCTATTCTTCTCACCATAGCAGATCTTGGAGTAGGGTTTTTGTTATACACTTCTATCATATCAAGGAATTACCTTGGGCTTCCTGATGGCTTGTGTTTACTTCATTTCGGTTCTGTTGCTAACATGCTTCTGGTAAACTTGACTTTTGTAAACAGAAAGAGCGGCATTTTTCTCATTGGTAAACTTTGTAAAATTGATTGTCTTCTAGGAATGGATGAGACCAAGTTCATGCGAAATATAGAAGTTAAAACCTTCGCTTGTCTAAGTTTCCTGATTCTTCTTACTAATGTATCTGGAAGTATATTTCTGTATAGAGTATACGACGTTTCCATGTTAATTCATATCATTGGTTCTTTATTCTTTTTCTGGTTATTTTTTTGCTATTACGACTTCTGTTTTTTATTACTCTGTGCTACGTTCACTGCCATGAGAGTAAGATATCTGAACGTAGCTTTGGCCAAAATTGGGGGTATGAAAGTCCAGTACTTGTCGGATCGAGCGCTGTTGAATATATTTTTTTGGAAAAAACATTATGATGAGCTAGTGTCTTTTCAATCTAGAACTAGCCTCGAAGGTTTTAGGGTGGCGTACGAGAGAATTTTTGAAATGTTACGTCTCATGGAAACGTTTTATAAATTTCCTGTAAGTATATAACAATAATTCAATTATGTAGATAATATAAAAAAGTTACAGAATGTAACTTTTTAAAGTATCATGCATTGATCAATATTTTGGAAGAATATATTAGAAGAGTTTGACCCGTGATCATAACGTATGCAACTGTGCCGAAATATCGGGAAACAATCAAACTCAAAAATCATAATAAATCCCGTTTTTACCCAATACACTGATCAAACAAACCAAAAGTATGTAACCAGAACTTCTCTTAAATTAAATCTAACCCAAAACAATTTGCACCTATGTCTTTATGTGTAGCACTCGGTATATTTTTATAATTTTATTCTTAGACCACGGATCATCATTTTTCGTAATTTTTTTCAGCTGGGTGGTGTTGTGTGGACAGTAGTAGCAGGAACTTTCGTCACTTGTCAGACCTTCATTGAACGAATCAAGAACCCTGATGTAATTAAGTAACTTTAATTTTACTACTACTTTGTTTGGTTTTATTATGCACCAGATCACCGATGGTATAGTGGGAGTGACCTCGCTTTTTGGTCGTAAGGTTCAAAACCAGGCCACAATAGATTTTTCTATTCGAAAAAATTATCTACGCAATGTTCTCAAACGGTGAAGGAAAATATCGTGAGGAAACCCGTGGCTTAGCTAACTCCGCACGTACTGACCATATTTTTCCTGTGGAATAAGTTGACTAAACTGTGAAAATGAAATAGGTGTTGAGTAATCCTACTCTATCTAAAATCCTGTCCCAGATACTACAGCGTCCCGTAAATAGAAGCACTATTGAAAAAGTCGCCTCTGTCGTCTGATAAATCATCCATAATGAAAATTACCAAAGGCAAAGGCCTGCTTACTTTACTTTAGTATTTTTATTATGTTTAAGAAAAACATTACTATGCTAACTAAATGAGGTTTTAAAAGCCTACTGTAAATTTAGTACCGAATAACTATTGTATTTATTAATATTTTTAGCATGCGTTGGAGCAAGAGCGGACATACATTGTCTTAGGCTGGGCTTTACTAAGTTGGGCCTTCATTGTATTGATATCTGTATTTCTGGATATGTTTCAACAACAGATAGAACAAACTAAGTTGATTTGTGCCTGTATACAGCTAAAGCCGAATAAGCCAGGTGAGTTTTAACAGGTATTTTTTAAGGATTGGGCGTGAAGACATCTTCTGGGCATTGCAAAAACTAAATTGGCAAAGTGCGTATAGTAAATGGAGACTCGGAGGTCCGACAACATTGTAAGGCTAGGAGCGCGGGAAGTCGGACAGATAAGGCATGCAACTCAATTCAATTTTTCAATTTTTTTTTCGGAATATGTTTACCTACTTTTATACCAATCGGACTACCCAGTCACACAACTTCGCTACTTTGCCTTCACAAGACGAACCCGTTGACGCCTTCGACTTTCTAAGAGGAAACGCGAGAAATCGCTATAACCCTTACTTTGCTCAAAATTCTACATAAGTAAGCAAGGTCTACTGTTCTCACAGAAACAATAGTCTAATTCAAGTTTTTGAAACAGTTTTTTCTTTCAGCTGCAATCTACAAGCTAGCGAAAGCTTTACTGCGACTACTGGAAAGACGCATAACTCGTCTATCAATTTACAACTTGTTCTTCTACGATACTGGATTCGTCTTGAGACTGGCTGCGGCAACACTTGTTTATATAACAGTACAACTGCAGTTGGCGTTTCCGAACAAATTTAATGTTAGCACCGCAGAAGAGTATTCTGGAAATATGAGCACCAGAAATCCACTTAGAAACGAATAGATTAATGGCACTAGTGACTATATTTTCTTAAGCTACTACTGTTTAAAAGAATCAGAGGCCATTGTGTTCGTCTTTGATTCTAGATTTGAGTACAAACTAAGATTTATAATGTGAGAAAAAAAACAGGACAGCTCAAATTGGACTGAGCTGGCCACGTCTGTCGCATGTCTAACGATCTTTAGGCAAAGACCACAACAGCTGATTGGGTGCCCAATGCGAGACTCACTGATGGAACAAGCTGTTCAACAACCTGAGGTATACATATGCTTGGGGGTAGAAATGGGCATCGTAAACTTATTTGTCCGAAGATACACTTGTGTAACTTGGATCATCATCATTGGAATCGGCTCTTACGGAAGACCAGCGTAGGTTTTTGCCAACTCGCTTATTATGTTGAGTTAGGCACCATTTTGCATTCTAGGTTTAATATTTAAGTACTTATTTGGAACTAGATCTACAAGAAGATACGGTATAAGTTGCGTGTTGCAAACAAAAAATATTTTATTTCATGAGTAGTAATTTTTGATTACTTATATGTATTTATTTTTGATAAGCTTTGCTTGGGCCTAGATTTCGCCGTGTGAATATCTGCTAATATAAAAGAAAAGAAAAATAATAAATAGTTTCACGGCTTTAATTCCCAGGCACGGTAAGTATTCCCTCAGATCTCTTAGTACCAAGAACCTACTAGAAATTCTTTTAGGATGTCTAACCTCCGATACACAAACGCATCTCAGAGTTACGTCACGATGTTTTTCTTAACCGTTTAAGAGCACCGGCGTTGTACACATAAATTTTTCCATAGAAAATCCATTAGTGCAGGACCGTACTCGAATCCACGATCTTAGAATCAGAAGGCTCACTATCACGAGCCCACCAGTGCTAATAATATTCATTTTATGTAGGTACAAGGTGTTTTATTCATTCACGGTGTTTTTGTGTTTACCTTCTTTAGGAACACGAGTACCTACGTACTTTACCTGCAAAGTAAATTAGGTACGCCTTATGACAAAAACAAAAACCAGCCAAGTGCGAGTCGGACTCTGCACGAAAGGTTCCGTACAGTAAATAAAAACGACAAAAAATTACGTTTGTTGTATAAGAGCCCCCTTAAATATAGATTTTTTTCTGTTTTTTTTAAGTATTAGTTGTTATAGCGGCAACAGAAATACATCAACTGTGGAAATTTTTACTTTCTAACTATCACGGTTCATGAGTCTATATAGAGTCTGGTGACAGACGGACAGACAGATAGACAGACAGACAGATAGACGGCGGAGTCTTAATAATTGGGTCCCGTTTTACCCTTTAATTACGGAACCTTAAAAACTAAACGCCTTATTTATAACTATCGCGTAAACCTCCAAAAGCTAAAAACCCGGTAAACTGTTTTTATCTCTTTTAGTTAACCTTGAAATGAAAGAGTCATATAATACCCGGACAGAGAACAAATATATATGTTCATCAAAATGTTTGTCCTCGGTGGGGATTGAACCCACAACCCACATTACAGAAGGCAGAGCTGCTATTAACTGAGCTATGAGGCCAGTTTATGAATAAGGCATGAACCTCCAAATTGACACTTATAAAACAAAGGGTATGTCTCCTGAACTATCGTTTTAGTCCATTTCAGTTTATTTGTAAGCATGCATTATTTTCTACAACAATAATATGACGCGGACTGTTGGAATCTATTGATGAACGTGTATTTAAACAAATGTTCCTTTGACAAAAGATTTTCGTACCTATATATTTAAAAATGAATGCGCTTGGCTCAGTATTAGTTGACTCTCTGGAAATAAAACATGCAAGCATTTTGTTTTGTGTTGGTAGCCATCTACTTTATGAGTGGGGTAAGTTACTGGTGTTTTTATTATTATCTAAATATATATAACTCAAAGGTGACTGACTGGCTGACATAGAGATCTATCAACGCACAGCCCGAACCACTGGACGGATCGGGCTGAAAGGCATGCAGGTAGATGTTATGACGTAAGCATCCGCTAAGAAAGGATTTTGATTAATTCTACTCCCAAGGGGATAAAATAGGGGATGAAAGTGTGTATGGAACTTTGTCAATTTTAAACCGATCGGGCTGAGACTTTGCATGCATAAAGCTAATATGATTTTATCCGGAAAAAATAACGGGAACGGGAAAAAACTGCCACGCAGGCGAAGCTGCTAGCGGCCGCTAGTACCCTATAAATAAAAAAAGTGACAGCAGTGTCTAAAGACCTATAAACATGATAAACAAATAATAATCTTCCATGTCAGCCGTCACAGCTCAGTTTGTAGTAACCCTGCCTTTTGTGCTGTAGGTGGTGGGTTCGATCCCAAGAACAAACACTTGTGTGATGAACGTAGATGTTTTTTTTATGTCTGGGTGTTGTATTGAGTTTTAGGTGTGAATTAACAAAAAAAAGTATATTATTATAAGTAATCTTTTAGCTATCTGGTTCCCATAGTACAAGCTTTGCTTAGTTCAGGACTAGAAAGCGTTGTGTGAGTGTGAATCTACTAGAACAGGCCAAAATTGTCGTCAATCGAACTGCTTTCAGGAGGTGAAAACTGCGCCGGCTGATCCTGTAGCAGCCCCTGCTGCCGCCGCTCCAGCAACTCCCCCAGCTCCTGATGGTACACTTCCCCCTGCAGCTTCCTCCAACCTGAACCCCAGTGATTTGGCCAAGGCTATCCCCTCAATTGATCCAACAAAAAGTAAATAGTTTATCTTATATTCTTGTAAATTTCCATCTACTCAATGGTACCTACCGTATTACCGTGAGTAATAGTGGAATGATAGTAGGAAACTTCATACATAGTTAAACAAGTTATTTCTTGATAAAACACGTGTAAGCTGCACTGGGATTCTGAGCTACACTCACCGTATTTGTCTTCTAGATCATGATCGCTCGAAAACCTCTTTTCTGCAGTGGTTATCGGTTGTATGAGCTATATGGCCGGCTTATTGCCATTTCAACTGATAGATTCTGAGAGCTATGTCGGTGACCTTGGTTCTTGTACGGATTTCTTCATTTCTGATTCTATCACGCAGTGAAACTTCCAGCATAACTCTCTCTATAGCGCGACCACGTCTCAGTTCCATAAGTTATCATGGTAACGCACACTGACAATAGACTTTCGTCTTAAGGTGAAACGAGTCGGTACGTTGTCCATACAAACGCTGTAAGTGTTTAATGTCTACTATTTATTAACGTGCGTCCGAAGTTAAGTTTGATACATTATCTTGCCGTTACCTAGGTAACGGCAAGATAATATATATAACGGGTAACGTACCTAGGTACGTTACCCTATATTCCACATAAAATCAGATTACCTTGAAAGTTACAAGCGTCTAAAGAATTAGTACTAAATCTTTCGACGCTTGTAACTTTCAAGGTAATCTGATTTTACTGTAGCATTTAGGGTAACGTACCTGGATAATGGCAAGATAATTCAGTATCAAACTTAACTTCGGACGCACGTTATATTTCATATTTCGTATTTATTTATTTCATCTCTACACATGTAACATGCTCTTAGATATGTCAGGTTAATACAATTGCAATAATAAATTAGGTAATTCTATCTACATATTTCAACATTGATTATATACAAACAAGTAGCTAATGCTACACATTAATAATAAAACACTTAAAAATAAAAATAAATAAAAATTAAATTAAAACATGTCATTAATAAAAATATATTTATCAGTCAAAGCCTCGTCTATACTATAATAACTTTTGTACGTCAAATGATTTTTTAAAATTTTGTAAAATTCTATATTTGGTTTATTTCTAATGTCAATAGGAATTTTATTATATAATTTTATAGACATGCACATAAAGCTTTTTAATGTTTTTGTTAATCTTATATGGGGTGTCACAATATTTTCTTTCTTTCTAGTGTTATAAGTGTGCGTTTCAAATTTAAATGTCATTTTATTAAGATTTTCACGTACATATTTAATATTTTGGTAAATAAACTCGCCAATCAGGGTCATAATGTTCAACTCTCTAAACCGATCTCTACAAGAATCGTTATATTTAAGACCTAAAATATATCTAATGCAACGTTTTTGCAGTAAAAAAATCTTTTTTGATTCTGCTGCACTACCCCAAAACATAACACCATAGCTCATTAATGAGTGAAAATATGCAAAATATACATTTTTTGCCGCCCTGATTCCTCCTAGCTCTCTAATTTTTTTTATGGCGTAGGTGGCTGAACTTAATTTTTTGGATAAGTCTTCAATTTGAACTGCCCATGTCAATTTAGAGTCAAGCCAGATGCCTAAGAATTTCATACGGTCACTATTTGGTAAAGAAAGCTCACAAAGAACATTATCTACTTGACTTTTGGTTAAATTATCAGTCACTCCTAGACAAAACTTTACTACGTGAGTTTTATCAACATTAAGTAATAAATTATTTACCGAGAACCAATTTTCCAAAACAGGAATAATTTTTCTTAACTTAAGGCCTACACTTTCATTACAGCTTTCTTTGATAATTAAACTAGTGTCATCAGCAAATAAAACTATGTCAATATTAATGTCCTTACAAACTACAGATACATCATTCACATAAATTAAAAATAATAGAGGCCCTAATATTGAACCTTGTGGTACACCTATTGTAGTTTTGCAATTTGCTGATCTATAGCCATTTAATTCCGTGACTTGTAATCTGTCAGTTAAATATGATTGAAATATTTGCAGTTCTTTGTTTCTTACACCATAGTGTTCAAGCTTTTTTATGAGAATATTATGAGAGACACAATCAAATGCTTTGGAGAGATCACAAAAAACTCCATATGTTTTTTGAGATTTCTCCAAGCCCGACAATATGTCTTGCATAAGCCTAGTTATAGCATGTCGTGTTGACTTACTTTTCTGAAAGCCAAACTGTCTATCATTATAAATAGTAGACATTAAACACTTACAGCGTTTGTATGGACAACGTACCGACTTGTTTAACCTTAAGGCTTTGCAGTGCCTGTGACGGGAAGATGTGCCGTAATTTTCCAAACGCTCGGGTGAATCCGAGTTGGATTCGTTGGCTGACTTTCTTGTCGAAGTTGGACTTACCTTGTTGAATCATCTAACCCAAATAAACATCATTTACAATTTCGATAATACAATTATAATACAATCATGATTATCGCTTCCAACAATTAGACATGTAGGTAGACAGACATTTCATTGCATATTTTAAAATTATGTTATCTTTCCTCAGGTGTAGCTCAGGTGAAAGGTATCGCTGGTAGTGTGGCTAAAGCTGGTGTGCAAGTGGCACATGCAATACAGGATACTGTAAATAAGGGCTTCAACGCACTCCTGGGTAAGAAAAGTGCAATTAATTTAATGTTACATAGGTACCTGTTTATCTATTTTATAAAAAAGTATATCAAGAAGGTATATAAAGAATAGAAAGCCACGTTATTTGTGAGTGTCATAGACTATGATATACTAACCCGAAAAATGAAAATACTTTTTCGTGGTAGTTTGATTTGCAAAATCGGAGGAAAAAAACGTTTCTTACGAACGCTGCCTTGATGATGAAAGATACCGCTTTTTTGCTCGACTTGGCGGGTATGATATGATTGATATGATTGAGTTATTGAGTTCTATAATTTATAGAGATGATGTGTAATTTAGCGAAGTCGCGGGTAACAGCTAGTTTTGATATAAAGAAATCCCTCTTCAGTTAGATTCTAGACTACTCTTCAAGGTCGTTTGTATCATCGTTTTCAGTTACACTGCGGGGCATCTGTAACCCATTCCACAGTCAAGTTATCAATGCCTTAACATGCCACGCAGCGTAACTCAAAACAACAATACGGGACGTTTTCAGGAGTAGATCTGCTAAATGCATGTTCGATGCGCATTAGAACTACAATAAGAACAAGTACCTACTTCCAATTGTTGAGCCTCACAAGGTTTTTTTGTTACAGATGTTTTTACCTTCTAAAGAAAAATTAAATGCAATCGTGTAGTGAGTGTACTGACCCTATCATTGTGCTACCTGGGCTTGTAAGCTCCAAGGGCGTCGCCAAGGGGGGCAGGGAGGGCAGCTGCCCCCCCTCCCTAGAGTCCCAAAAGGCCATGATGAGTGTACACAGAAAACATTCTTATTACAATCGCCATAGAGGCAAAGACACGCGTACAGTCGGTACAGTCATCCTGACTGTACCATACGTGACTCCATACGTGACAGGTTGCAAGCCCATCGCCGCGAAATACTTAGGTACGAGTAAAATCGAGGAAAAAGACTATAATATATTGATAGCATAGGTACTTAAATATGTAGTAGGTATAATAACAGATTTATTTACCCAGGTGTGTTGTTTTAGATGAGTCATATACTTTAACATTATTCATTGACATTACGCTATACCGCTATACTTGTAAACATTATATAGATTCAATTTGTAAAATCAACTCTGTCACTGTTTGTCATCATCATCATCATAAGCCTGTAGAAGTCCACTGCTGGACAAAGGCCTCCCCCATACGTTTCCAGGAAGAACGATTCTGAGCCCTTTCCATCCATTGACTGCCAGCGATCTTAACAATGTCGTCAGTCCATCGGATAGGAGGACGTCCTACGCTTCGTCTTCCTGTTCGTGGTCGCCATTCGAGAGCTCTTAGAACCGACAACCGCTGGGTTTTCGAATGGCGAATGGGAACTTTAAGACGCAGCGTGCAACGGTTCTCGACGAATCGTCTACATTGTGCAGCTTGCGGTACGTCAGTGAGTCGAAAAACTCAAGATCAGTCTGCGAAATATGAAGGGAGGATATTTAATCAATTAAGTACCTGTATCTATAGAACGGTCTTTAATTTAGAGAAATACAAATTATTTTACGAATAAAACAGAAAAGTTTCGATTGTATTTTATATTCAGAAATTAAGAACATTGTATTTGTGAATAGTATATTATAAGTAAATAATCTTTGTATTGTGCGTTATTGAAGCAACTGTAAATTAAAAAAACATACGTACATTTCTTCATTCCTGATTTGAATTTTGTGTAAACTTAAATAAAAGTTTTAAAATCAATTGATTGAAAAAGTCTACTTAAACTATATGATAAAACTTATTTAAAAATAAAATATAATCTACAAAATGCTTGTTTTCATTCTATAGCTAAACAATCACAACAATAATCTTATAAAAAGTAAAATCTTAAAAACCTTAAAAGCCTATATTTCGATTTTAAGAAAGCCAAGGCACTATTCTGCAGCATTACAATTCATTATTTTTATTACGACAATTAATTATCATCGTAAATGAAACCTCATTGGTATACATTTTACAATCTATAGATTCTAAATTCTATTCTAGAGTGCAGGTATTTTCCTGATGGGCTGTGTAAAGCTTATCGAATCGAATCAAATTGAATTGAATCGAAGCAATTTTTTGACAGTTTGCAATGAAAGCCTGCCAAAAATTCGTCACTCGAGACGTGATTAAATTTAAGTTGCGTTTGAGTATTAGGCCGTTAAGCTATACATATTTTATTTGTTTAACATTCAGCCTTATCCTAATAGAAATAAGGAACGAAGCAGTCTTAAAATTACCTATAAAAAAATCGTTGTACGTTATTCAGTGTTTCCATCTAATACAAAAAATAAGGTTTTTTTTTTTTTCAAAGTTTACTTTTTTTATCCCGCTAGCTCTACGAAAACTGCCGCTCGGCAGAAATAGACATAGTGGTGGTACTTTTCAGTACGAGCCCTTCACAAAGAACCCTGCTACCACTAAAAATAAACCGCCATTTATCTTAGGATGTTATCTAAACACTACTTACAAAATACTACAGGGTAGTACTTTGAAATGGCATAGTGAAAAACATTTACAGTCGTTGTTTTTTGAACTAATCAATAGTATTTATTATAAGCTTTTTAAACCGCATAAAATCAAGCATTATATACCCGGATAGTCACAAAGAGCCTTACTACGATGGTTGCCCAGGTTAAATTTCTATACCTATTTCTATATTCAATGAAGAACGAATACTTATCTATATTCGATGTACCAATGTCATGAGGAGGGATAAAATTCATGTAACCAGGAGAGCGATGAACATGAATGTTGATAGATATGTGGGTAGAGGTAGACCAAAGAAAAGATGGATGAATTGTGTGAAAGATGACATGGATAAGAAAGGAGTGAGTACAGATATGACGGCTGATAGAGGAGAGTGGAAGAAAAGAACATGTTGTGCCGACCCCACATAAAGTGGGATAAGGGCAGGAAGATGATGATGATGATTTAATGTACCAATTATAATCATAAGAATCTTTGTTCTGCCAGTGCCAGATAAAGACACCGCACAACTTAAACTGCTGATTCGTAGAGACTACATTTTCAGGGTATATTTGTGGCGGTGCCTAAGGAATTTCTGAAATTCTACCCCTAAAAGCCTTATAGTTTGTATGCGAAGTTTCTTGTTTATACTAGTATCTTATATGAGTACACCTTTTCTTTTGCTGCTCATGAAAACACTTGGCGAGGTGATTCCTGTATCTTGTTTTCCATCAGAGCTCGCATTGCTTGACGATCGCTTCTCTTTCGTCATTTGAGCAACCTGAAACAAGAATAGAATTAGTTTTTTTTTAGAATTGAATAGAATATTTATTTATTGCCAAACAGAGTCACATGATAACAATTAGATAGTTATAAGATACGATACTTTTGAGTATGATAATGTGTGCATTAACGGCGAGGCCCAAACTAGGCGAAAAGCCTGTATCTTGGGTCTCAGGAGAACGAGTTACAGTGAGTGATCGATATTATTACATTGATGAGTGACAAGGCAACAACACGTTAATAAACAACACACAAATCCGGCTCGAAGGATTAATGTTTAACCCCTAGCGCTTCTAATATATGATAAAGTGTTACACAATACAAAAAATGACATTTTTTACACATCATCTAACACCAAAATAAGCATAGCTTGTACAATGAGAACTAGATGATAGAATAATTATACATATGTTTTTTATAAATACATACTTTGAATACAATATATTGAATATTATTTTATGTCGGCGTAACACCTAGACAGAGAACAAACATCAATGTTCATCACACAAATATTTGTCCTTGGTGGAGATCGAACCCACAACCTACAGCACAGAAGGCTACTAATAGCTGAGCTGTGAGTCTAGTCATAATATAGTCATAATCAAATATTGGCAGACATTCCCACAATTAGTCTTAATAATAAATAATATTAGTTTTTTTTTAACTAGAGACTTAACTTAGAGTCTGGTAGAGATCGTTGTTTAGCGATAAGACCGCCCATTGTACCTATACTAGTCATAAGTTTTTTTTCTATAAATTGTTATTTTATGTTATGGTGTGCAATAAAGTATTTTCTTTCTCTAACTTGGGGCAAGATGGGGCTTAAAAACTAATAAATTACTTTTTATTATATTATTTTATTTATTTATTTTAGTCTACCAACAGCTATTACAATAACTTACAGCGTCGTCAATAGCCTTGAACTGCCAATTCCAATGCACCCGGTAGAGGAAAGGGCGGTGGTCGAAGCGGTTGTCATCAGGACTGTACGACTCGGCGTGGTACGATGGCGTGAGAACTGTCATCTTGTGACGATTGATGGCGTAGCAACGGAAGAAATGCTTCACTTTCTCTGCCACCTGGAACATAAGTTACTAATATTATAAAGAGGAAAGATTTGATTCATTGTTTGCATTGAATAGGCTCCGAAACTACAAAACTGATATGAAAAATTCTTTCACAGTTGGGAAGCTACACTATCTCTGAGTGACATAGGCTATTATATTATCAAAAAAATTAGGGATCCTTAGTTAACGTGCCACGCCGGGACGAGCCGCTAGTAAGTTTTAAATTAATGTAACAAACCTTAAGGTTTATTGATAAAATATTGTGAATTTTTAATAGTAGTAGAGCTCTTAGTGAAGGGTTCGTCCGGGAAAGTACTACCACCATGGTTATTTCTTTCGTCATTCATCTTGCTGTGTTCCGCTTTGAAGGGTGTGGGTACCGTTTGTATTATACAGGCAGTACACATTAGTACATACCCACATTTTGCAAGAATTGGTATTCTATACGTGACAGTTTACAAGCTCATCGCCGCTACTAGAATACTAACTCACGATGTTTTCCTTCACCGTTTGAGACCACTATAAAAAATTATGTGCGAAAAATGTATCACAACATTTTTTGATATAAAAAAACCATTGAAAAATTTACACGACCGGATTCGAACCACCGACTTTAGGATCAGTAGGCGGGGTCACTCTCACCAGACCACGGGTTCTCTTTACCTACCTACAAATATTTATACAGTCCCTGGTCGTACGTGCTATCTCGCTCTAACATACCTCTCTAGGCGTGCATTTATCGCTCCAAGCTTGCACCAACTTCTGGAACATGGTGTAAGGTCCACAGTTATGCGTTTTCCTCAATCTGCCGAACTCTGACAATTCGTCGTATGTCATGCCCATGTCTTGTTCGTCTGTCTGTGTGATTTGCCCGTCTGTGAGTGGCTCTAACTCGGCTGTGGGCGGGGCTTGGAGAATCTCAGAGAGAGACGGCAGGAAGAAACTAGAAAGAGAACAAAAACGTGATAATAAAGTTTGCGAAGTAAATGTAAAACCCACTTTTTGCTGAAGTTGGTATCTTATACGTGACAACGCAAACCCATCACCGTTGCTAGAACACTGGTATCCTCACAATGTTTTTCTTCACCGTTTGAGAACACTGGGCATTGCGCACATAATTTTCCCGATAGACCAGAGTAGTCAGAGGTAGGTCCAAATACTACATGTAGTAAATACCCACAATTTGCAGAAATTGGTATTTATCGCATCGCCGCTTCTAGAATACTAACTAGTTAGCTCACGATGGTTTTCTTCACCGTTTGAGAGCACTATGAAAAATTACACGACCAATGTGGCGCGCCGGGCGAATGTCCGCCTGCGACGCAGAAAGTTGCGGGTTCGATTCCCGCCTTGAGATAAATGTTTGTACGATCTGCAAATATTTATTTCGGGTGATCTGGGTATTTTCTATGTATAATAAAAAAATATCTATGCATGTATTGTATTGTGTTAAGTATATCAGTCATCTAGTACCCATAACACAAGCTCTGCTTAGCTTGGGGCTAGATGATGCTGTGTGGATTGTCCAGCATTATTATTATTATACATTTTTCGATAGAAAAATCTACTGATGCACGACCGGATTCGAACCCACGACCTTAGGATCAGAAGGCGGATCACTCTAGACCACCGGCGCTCTTGGATATGGTGGTAAAAAATCAGTTTCTTACCGATTCTTAGCATAATGCAGGAAAGCTTTAAGATCGTTTTTAGATACTCCGCCTATAGGATTGATGTCCGCGCTAGAACAATCGTATTTAGTCATGTAGCCACGAAGGGCTTCATCCACGTTAGAAGAGCCCAGCACTAGTAACCCGCCCGGTCTCCCTCGCACCCACAGCATTAGCTGAGCGAACAGGTATGAAAGCACCATTCGTAGTCTAGCCTGAAACACAAAAAGTTAAAAATTAATTAAAAAAACCGGCCAAGTGCGAGTCGGACTTGCACATGAAGGGTTCCGTACTAAACAGAAATACATCACCTGTGAAAATTTAAACTCTCTAACTATCATGGTTCATGAGATACAGCCTGGTGACAGACAGACAGCGGAGTCTTAGTAATAGGTTCCCGTTTTACACTTTGGGTACGGAATCCTAAAAACTATATCCCAACTACTTTAATCCGCAAGCACGGTAGATATTCTATAGATAAAATAAGAAATTAGTATATAAGAGGAAGTTTGAAAGTAATAATTATTATTATGGTTCCATAGAATAAATAGTTTTTGACTTTGACTTTAAATCTAGATATATATAGTACGAATTAACTTACTTGAATGTTTTGTAAAGCAAGATTCTGCCTAGGACAGCCACCATTGCTGCGAAACTTGGGTACCAGTCCTGTAGCAGTCGTGAAAATGCCAATCACAGCACTAACGGCTGAATCTATCACTATTGGGAAGTGGTAACTTCCTATTTGACTGGCGAGCTGAAATTAAATTGCAAATTATAAAAAATATACGAATAAACACAATACACTGATAGTTACAATACACTGATACACTGATAGTAGACAACCGATGTGGCGCGGCGGGCGAATGTCCGCTTGCGACGCAAGAGGTTGCGGGTTCGATTCCCGCCTTGGAATAAATGTTTGTACGATCTGCAAATATTTATTCCGGGTGTTCTGAGTGTTTTCTATGTATAATAAAAAATATCTATATATGTAATGTAATGTATTAAGTATATCAGTCATCTAGTACCCATAACACAAGCTCTGCTTAGCTTGGGGCTAGATGACGCTGTGTGGACTGTCCAGCATTATTATATTATTATTATTATAGTTAATTGATTCAGGCTAACACTGGTAACACTGATTTTTACAACAATTTATTGTAGGTACCGTCGAGTGTTTATTGATTCAGGCGTAAAACTGATTTTAACAACAATTTATAGTACCGTCGAGTGCGATTGAGCTCTCGGTGGCGCAGTTGGTTAGCACATCTCCGTATCATCATTTTCATCAAGGGGAGGGCCGTGGGTTCAATTCAATTTTTTGGGATAATATAAAATCTTTCGTTATTTCCGTCAAGCAGCTTGCTGTGTTCCGGTTTGAAGGGTGTGGGTACCGATTAAATTACAGGTACACGAGGCTTAACACCTGCATGCCTCAGGTTGACCAACGTAGAGCACGTTTTTAATGGCTATTTTTTATAATAAATGATGGTAACCACCTAACATGAAGTGGGCAATCTGATTGCTCTGTCAAGATACAATAAAAAAAAACTAAGCAGTTGAAAACTAGGACGTATAGCAATGCATCGTAAAGCACGTTTCTTACGGCTATTCTTCATAATAAATTATGGTAACCACGTAACATCAAGTGGGCAACCTGCTTGATGCGTCAAGAAACAATAATAAAAAATCTAAGCAGTTGAAAACTAGTCAATACTTATTTATAAAATAGCTTACTTGTGCTGCCCTCTGTTTAGTGTCCTGGCTGGAGTTTTCGGTAGCCATGTAGCATGTCACTAATAATCTATTGCACAGTTCCATGGGGTCTGATGGTGTGTAGTCTGATTGGCAGAGAATCTTACGAACGTCGTATAAAATTTGACTTTCTGAAAGCAAAATACAAAAGATTTTAAAGAAAAACCGGCCAAGTGAGACGGTCGGACGGATAGACAAACAGACAGACAGCGGAGTCTTAGTAATAGGGTCCCGTTTTACCCTTTGGGTATGGAACCTTAAAAAAAAAAATAGCATCAAGACTTTAATCTCTAGGCACGGTAGATATGCCTTAAGATTATTTATTTGTCAAAAAAAATTGTGGCACAATTTTATAGCAGTTTAAAACCCAAAACAAAGGTTTGACTGAACTATTAAGCTCTCGATTACAATGATAATATACTAATCTAGTGTATACGTTAATGATAATATCCTAATATAATGTATACGTTAATGATAATATCCTAATGTAACGTATACGTTACTGATAATATCCTAATCTAATGTATACGTTAATTATAATATTCTAATCTAATGCATACGTTAATGATAATATTCTAACCTAATGCATACGATAGTATACGTATGTCTGTACGTTAGTGGTAGGTACTAATTCGTGGTTTTTTGAGGATATCTAAGGTTTAGGCTATACGTTGCCTATATGTCAGTCATAGTCAGTCAGTCAGGATAAAGATTCTTATAATTGGTAGGTATAAATTACTAATGCAAACGTGCGCGACTTTGTCCACATAAAACTATTTTCATACAAACTTCAACCTCCGCTGTACCCGTTTAGGGGTTGAATTTTGGGAATTTTTTTCTTAGTACACCTCTACATACCAAGATGAATATACCCTGCAAATTTCAAGTCTCTACGTCTCTACTCTACCAGTGGTTTAGTCTGTATGTTAATATGTTTGTCAGTCAGGGCAAAGATTCTTATAATTGGTATAGATTTATTTCACAAAGAACAAAGATGCTGTACGGTATATATATTTTTTTTAATAATGCTGGGCAATCCACACTGCATCATCTAGCCCCAAGCTAAGCAGAGCTTGTGTTATGGGTACTAGATGACTGATATACTTAATACAATATATTACATACATTGATATGTATTTTTTATTATACATAGAAAATACCCAGAATACCCGGAATAAATGTTTGCAGATCGTACAAACATTTATCCCAAGGCGGGAATCGAACCCGCAACCTCCTGCGTCGCAGGCGGACATTCACCCGCCGCGCCACATCGGTCGTCAAATATTTTTTAGGGCTTAAAATTTTAGGCTAAAAAACGAACCTCCTTTCTGTATCGCGTCACAGATCTGCGTGCACATTGAGAAGACGATGCAAGCTGTGCTGGTGGAATCAACTCCGCCGCTCAACGGCAGGAAGAACCCACCCTGGCCGGAGCGACGCAGGTAATCCCATAGCCAACAAGCTGGACCTGAAATAAGGTACTTTTACCCTTACGCACACGTAAAATTTTATTTTTCTAGTGACGTCACCCTATTATTAGGCCCTACCTGAAAACCAGCGCTGCATGACACGGTCCATACCTACCCTGTTAGGCAGCAATTAAGCTGAGGTAGAACCTTTTTGGCATGCCATTCGGCACTAGACCGGACTAGTTGATAATGCTAAGCTACCTACTTTCTGTTGTTTTTTTTTGTCCTTTTTCTTTGTAACTATGTACAGTCAGCTGCACTAGAATGTATACACTTATTTACTTTTAAAACGCTATTACAATATTACTATAAACTTTTAGACAGTAGAAACTCAAATACCATGTAATCAGTTGGTAAGTTCACTTATATTTTGCATTTTTACTCTGAAAATATTAACTGTTACATTGTGACACTATTTTGAAATTTACGAATTGTATACATTCCAGTGCAGCTGACTGTACCTAGGTAGTTGTACTTTTTACACCTGTTTTTTGTCCGTTCTGTGTGCACAACGTGTGTCAAATAAATGTATTTTCTTTCTTTCTTTCTAAATTAAAAGCAAATGAAAAAAAAAACACGATTTTAATTCCCAGCACGGTCGATCTTTTAGTACCAAGTTTAGGTCTTTGAGTAGGTAACTCAAGATTATGACTGACTGACTATAAGACATCCTTAAAGGATCCTAAGTGGGATCTGTGGGATATTTACCGGAACTGAGGATTAAAGTCGTGGAGTTATTGTTATTTATTATAATGTTTTTCAATTTACATAGAAAAAAGCTGACTCAAAATTATTTTTATTTAAGGCGCATTCATTCATTTATTAAAATATCACTCTAGATTTCTACGTCACAATACTGTATAAGCCGCGTTACCTAGTTCAATCTCCTCTTCAGGCGTCAAATACTGCCAGTCCACGGGTGGGCTTGTAGTAAGGTTAACGTCATCATCAGACAACGCAAAGTCGATAGTAATCCGCGGGAAGGGAGGGTTGGATGCGGCCAAGTGCGAACGTGAGCGAATTCTGTTGCGGTATGAACGAATGTCTTCAAGGTCTATTGTCGCTGTTATCACTTCCTGAAAACACAAGCCTTTCAATATAATTGTTGCCTTAGTATATTGATACACGCCGTCTACAGATATCATGTGAACTACGGCGTAGGCTTTTCGTAGCACTATTAAGCACTTTTTGCATGTTATGGGCGCCTAGTACTTTTAACAAACTAATTCTTTTATTTTTGTTTCATGAAGAATAAATAAATGAAAATACTTTATTGTACAAGATAAAACAACACATAAAATACAAACAATACAACCGTTATAATTTAGGTTTTATCGTTAAAACCAGACAAACTTTGTTGATAAATTCATTTCACTAGAAATTTTGTCTCGTCTTGCCAAACTAGTATGTCAATCATTCGAAGCCAAGTGAAGAAAGTGGTATGATATAAAAAAGACGAATAAAAATAGAAATAGAGAGAAATAGTAATAGAAAAGTAGTAAGTTTGTACAAGATAAGTCGTCAATAAGAGAGGTCTACGTCTGCGTAGGCATTTCGTAGCATCTCGTAGCAGGTAATCGATATCTGAAATAGCTCTTTGGAACTTATCAACGCCTGGTACTTTCGCGATATCTAGCTTACCTAGTCTACCTAGTTTACCACCCCGCACCTTTTTAATTGAACTATTAGTCGTTAATTGGGTTGAACTATTGGGTATTTCAAAGACCTTAATGATTAACAAAATGGAAATTCCAAGAGGTTCAGATTTTAGACTAGCTTCACAAAAAACGGGTCAACTATTGATATAAGTAAAAAAATGCAATGTTTCACGCGTCTTCTCGAAATATATGAACAAGAAAAGATAATAATAAATATTGACACACATTCACAAACGCCTTCTAGCCTCAAACTAAACAAAGCTTGTACTATGGGAACCAGATAACTGATAGAATATTTAAATACTTTTATTTTGTAAATACATGCTTGGAATATTTACATATAACATCCAGACACAGCACAAAGACCTATGTTAATCACACAAATGTTTGTTCTCGGTGGAGATCGAACCCACCACCTACAGCGCAGTAGCCAAGGCTACTACTAACTGAACTGTGATGGCTGTCAAAGTGGCGGTCAAAGGTGACTTACAAAAGTGTTAAAAAAAGTGTCCTTACCACATCATGCAAGGCGAACTGTAGTCCCCGGCTTACAATATGTCCATTTACAGCGACGCATGAGCACCCATTAAAGTAGATTCTTTGTCCGTCACAGCCTCTTAGATTGCTGAACAGGTAAGCACCTCCGCTTTTGAACGTAGCACTTTTGACGAGGTCTACGGTCACATAGGCTTTTCGTAGCTCCATATAGCTGCCAGAGCCATTTGAAATTATTTCTACACCGTCTAGGCCTAATGGAATGTGACGGCTGAAAATATAAAAGAAAATTAACACCTATAAGTTAAAAAACTGTACAATCACCTTCAACTTTACTTACTTGGTTGACATATTTTTTCAGTATTTACATTAAAAACAAAACTACTGAAGCAATTTTGATAATTAAATACATTAATTGCTACCTAGAAACAACGCTCTGTTCTCCTAGTACCCCAGATCTTTTAAGGATATATTTATAGATTTTTTTATATTTAGAAGATTTAGATTTAAAATATTTAGAGAAGCACGTCTGAACATTACGTTTGGCACTTACGTATATTTTTGGAGTAGATAATTTTCCTTAAGATCTTGCGTCATGTAAACGCGGCCTTAGGATCAGAATGGATCAGAAGGCGGTTTGTGCGGCGGCGTAAGTGAGATAAAATAACACCATACTTCCTTGCTACTCACCTTTGTGGATTCCAAAGTTCTTCGCAAATCTCGAACCCTATACAGGTATCCTTAGTGGCGATTACAGCATCCCCTATTGGCACAGTAGCCTGCTCTGTTATTGCTGTTATCATACGCGGTAGATAGTAATCTTCCGTCTGTCTATCCTAAAAACCATTTAAATATAAAAACAAACAGAAACACCATGCATACAAGCCAACGCCACGGAAAATTATGTATGGCAGATGGTTACATGGTTCGATTTTAACTAAATTTGGTAAACAGCATCCGACTTCTGTTAAATTGGAAGTTTATGTTGCCATGTGTATTGATCGTGACTCGGAAAAACCTTATTTTAGGTGTGATAGAAGGATTGTTCAATTTTTGACTCAAATTTTGTGCGCCCAAGTCCTTTAATTGCTTGAATAAAAGACAACGCCCGAAATAACCGTTAGCTTACTTTAGTCCAACCTGAAAACCAGCGCGACTCTCTATAGTTCCCGTCCTCACAAAGGAGCATCTTTGGTCTGATCAACAGGATCTTCTTGTTCAGAAAGACAACCCTGCAGTTATAGGATACATTTCGGTGCTGTACTGGCATTCCAACGTCTACAAGCATGTCTTTGCACGTCGGAGACTTGAGGAGATCAGCGAGGACCTGCCAACTGTGGAGGAAGGTATCTGGCTCGTGGAAGTGGTCTTCGCAGCTGTAGCCACTGTTGAAAAACAGCTATGAGTTAAGAATGTTTGCAAAAAGTTATTTCGTAGGTCAAATTTTCAGTCAAAGGACAAAGTATTTGCTTTGTAGCAAAGCCTGTCGATGAAGATGGTTCAAAATCACGTTAGCTGGAGAATTAAAAGAAGAAAACAGCATTAAAATCAGCCTCAGCAATAACTAAGCTATCAGAGTTATAATTATTTTGCCACAATCTCTAAAACAGTTTTAATTTGACTAGAAATGTCCGCGACTTCAGAGTATAATTCTTGACCATTATACGCTTCTAATATCATTTTCCTGAACCTATGGTTCAAGCTGGGCATTGATTATTATCAATCCCAAACTTTTAGTAGTATTATGGCTCCTTGTAAAGGTCTCGTCCGGGAAAGTACTACCACCATGCCTATTTTTAATGCCACCAGCGTTGCTACGTTTCGGTTTGAAGGATATAGTGCTGCCAGTGAAATGACAGGCAGATGAGGCTTAACACCTGTATGCTCGATGCATCATAATGCATGTCATGAGATAACTATTTGTTATAGGTGATGATTACCACATAAGATGATATGGATTATCACTTACCAAATCTCTAGTTCAGGTCCTGTACGGTAAAGAGCCCCCATCTCCTTGGCTTCCTGTATGGACTGCAGGATTCTGCTAAGGTTCCCTTCGAAGTCAAGTGCCCATTGGTTTAGTGTGCATACTGCCACTGTCACTTTGCGTCCCATTTTTAATTAAGACCTAAAAACGAACATTTTTGGGATTATAAATAAGCTTTGAAAAATACGCCAGAAATCACTTGACCATAAAAAAAAGTAACAACCGCTAATAAAACATCTAATATTACTAGAACCTGCCTAGCATAAATTCTTACTGGTGACAAAAGCCTTCGATTTCGTATAGAAGGTTAAAATGGACACAAAAACGTCAACAACTGCTCAGCAAGGTCTAGTTTGTAGTGATGCTTATCGTTTTTATTTCAACTCTTATTTAGCCATATACAAACATACGGTTTTCCTCAACGCCATTTTAAAAAATACTAATATACTGTTTACTACACATTAGGTATATATTTGAGACAGCGAAAATAAATAATAAAGCTCAGAATATATTCATGATAACCGATACATGAAAATAATTCTTACATAATCCTAAAAGCCAAAAGTATGTCTTTCCGACTAATATAAAATTAGCATAAGTTTAGATGATTGAACCTATACGTGATGTGTGAGTTGATGGTCTATTTTGTGAACTTTAATACCTTAAGAGCTAATTTACTTTTTATCGGAGTAACCTGCAAGCGAAATAAAAGAAGAGGTAGACCAATGAAAAGATGGATGGAATGCGTGCAAGAAAGGAGTGAACACAGAGATGACGACAGATAGAAGAGAGTGGAAAAAGAAATTGTTTTGCAGATCCTAATTAGGGGATAAGAACAGGAAGATAATGATGACTGCAAGCGTAACCGTGGATGGTAACTAACTAGTACCAAACAATACTCATAACAACCATTATAAGAATCTTTGTTCCTACTCTCTGACAACTAGACACAGCCTAAATCTTGGTGTCCCTAAAATTCCATCCCTAAAGAATCCCTAAGAAATCAGTATAAAATGGCCTCACGCGAACAAATTCGGAAAACCCAAGGAAAAGAGAGTCGGAGTAATAAAAACACACGTTTAACTTTGATTCCTTCTAGCGAATTGTTCATTTTATCGGTGCCATGATCTACAAATTTGACACGATCCCCTATAAATAAATGGATAAAATCTGTTCATTGAAAGAATGAGTGACATGGGACAATAAGATCGGCTGTAGGCGGATCGATATCCGTACCAAACCGTACCAGTACCACGCTCCGGCCAATCACCCCTCAACTGAATTTTTTATATGCACGTGCTACCTGAAATTCTATAATTGCAGGACGGAACTATGTATTTTTTTTACACCTCAAAACGGCCTATTTGGAATTTAAGTTCTTCAAACGAAAATTCACTTAAAAAAGAAACAATGGTTTAGATTAATTCTAGCTATATAAAAGGTAGCTTAATTCTCAGCCAACAAGTCACACCGAAAAAACTCTAAATTTAAATGGCCAACAAGAAATTTTTTTTTTTAGTACTTGATAAAGAAAGAATCTCAAACATTTTGCTGTCCCTTGGTGTCTATACTGTTGGTGTCTGTCTTGGTGTCTCATGTTACTTGTTCTATCCGTAGGATTCAATCATTTGTGTTTTTTTCAAAACTATTGTATCAGTACCATGGTTGATGGTTGGTAAATACAATATCCAGGTAATCATTTGTTTCAGTATGATTTATTATAGAAAAGTAAATTTTTCATAAATAGGCATTCGCTTTCCGGGTTGGTTAGGCTATAAAGACTTAATATTCTAGTAGGTAGGTATAAGAGATGGAGACAGGCACCAGATATATCAGACTATAACTCTTAGATTTTGATTTAGGGCCAAGTTATTACCTCTAATGTCTGTTCGAAAATAGTATGAGAAAGAGTTATTGGTTAGTTCATGAAACAACGAAAACATCGGCTAAGTAGAAGTCAGACTCGTGCACTAAAGGTTCCGTTGCCACATAGGATAAATAACATTATGCTTTAGGTTGGTGGACGCAGGGTAGTGCATCGTAGGACACGTACCGTGCGTGACCAACGAGGCCATGCTTTGTATTTCTTATAGGTGATGGTTACCACTTAACATCAGGTGGGTCATATGCTAAGTGGTTACCATCGCATATAACAAAAAATTGCCTAAAGTGTACGACCGGATTCTAACCCATGACTGACATGACATTCAAGCATGCTAAGAATACATTTTAAAATAGAACAAATGGGTCAATTTATAACATAACAGTTTATACAAACAGATAATACAGATGATAAGACCATAAGATGGTAAACATACTATGATTGCTCTTATGTGCTATGACTTACCTGAAAGATGGCGAACTCTTGGTTCTAGAGTACAATCGATTTAACACTGAAATCACCTAGGCAACAAGTAAGTACATAGGAAATAAAAGCACTAGATAGTGGTCTTGTACTGTGTAATGTCACATTGTATATTTTAGGTATTCTACTTCCCACATTTGTTTAGAAATTGATAAGCAATCTAATCTAGTAGGTATTAGCGTTATTTCCTTCTACCGCTCGAGAACTTCGAGATTTATAACCAAACTATTGCTCCACGTTATTAGGAATAAGCCGATGGAAAAATTACATTATATGTATTTTCAGTAGTAGTAGAGCTCTTAGTGAAGGGCTCGTCCGGGGAAGTACTACCACCATGCCTATTCTGTCGCCAAGCAACTTGCTGTGTTCCGGTTTGAAGGGTGTGAGTTCCGGAAAATTACAGGCACACGAGGCTTAACACCTGTATGCCTCAGGTTGATGGACGTAGAGCAGTGTTTTGCTATAGGCGATGGTAACCACTTAACATCAGGTTGGCCATTAGCTTATTCCATCAGCAATTACATTGAAGTGAGTGAGTTTCACAGCTCTACCTTGTGGGTTCAATTCTCATCGAGAATAACATTTGTGTGAACATAGATGTTTGTTATATTATCATGGTATATCTCTTGCATATGGGGATTAAAATCGTGAGCTTATTTCTTTGTTTTCGTGATCCTAGTTCTTTGTTTTTTTACTATACCCTAAAAAGTCTCTACGACCAGTGGTTTAGGCTGTGCGTATATCAGTCAGTCAAGACAAAGATTCTCAAAATAGGTATAGATTACTGTCCGTTTTTAGATCTATGTATACATTAAAAGTTTCCCGACTTGCGGTACCAAGTTTCTCACACGATCAAAATTTCCGAGGAAGTGCAGTCACCTTTCAAGCTTTCGTAGAAAGGTTTCTTTCTACAAAGCAATAAACCTCTAACCCTTATGTAAAACTAGTATACCTCACCCGCCGCACGATTCTGAAAACACCTATGTACTTCGCGGTTAGTCAACCAAAATGTTATTACAAAAAGTTGGAAAAGCCTCCCCGTACGATAGCATCGTTAAATGCGAGTCTAATGCCTCTGTAAGCCTAGCTACTTGCATACCTAAGTAGATACACGGCTCAGTCAGGTCTAGACTGGAGTGGCGACTGAGACGCGTAGGGTTAACCACCCTTACGCTTGCACTGATAAGCCGGCTTTATTTGAATTATAATGCTCAACGAATATACAGTTAATAGTGAATATATAAAAGTGGAGGAAAGGTTAGATTTTGTAATCAGTGAAGATGATGTACCACATGAAGTTACAAGCGGTAAGTTTAAGTTTCTGTAAAACCATACTGTTGTAATGAAATGCAAATATTTCAATTTGTATTTAATGCGAAGCGTAGCAATCATTATTCATGGATAAATTAAGCTTTACGAGTAGGTACATTATAAATTCATCGAGGCATAGCAGAACTAGATTTGAACCTCGCAAACTTTAAGACTATCAACCCTTATAAAACGAATGATAAAGCATAAATATTCTGTAGATTTCGCTTTCGAATCATAAATTCCGCCTCTTCGCATGAACAACCTTTTGACTTCATCGCCCACCTGATAAAGTTTATATGACTGGGGCATGACATTACTAGGGCAATCGTCTTCCATCCAATAAACAGAGAATATGTATCCTTATTTTGGAAGTCAGTTCGTCTCCGGACGCCGCGCCACCCGCCACGTTTTACTATATAGAATTTGCTTAACGAAATAAACATTAAATCGTGTAGCCATGGTGACACTAAGCTTCACACAGGTGAAATACAGGCGTATGATAAAGATCTGTAGGTGCTAGCACGAATGGTAATATATTCGAGTAAAATGTTATGGTGGAAACAGCTTGAGAGTACGCAACAAAACGTAATGATGGTCGAAATGGAGGAGCAGAGGCGAAGGGAATACATAGATAATACGACGGTGACGCTGACACTTCCAGCAATAAACCCTGTAATGCAGGACAATTTGTTTTTTGCTAATCTAGAGCATGTTAAGTCATTGCAAGCTTCTCTGTTTCCAATTTGTAACAAAGGTAAGGAAGGAAAAGTTGTTGGTATTTTAGAAATATAATTTAGACAAGTAATATTTTTTCCACAAGTTTTGGTAAGAAAACCAAGCAAAGATTTACTTTGGAATCGCTATATTGTTAAAGCATACTATGAATTGTTAGAAAACAAACTAAGTCATGCTAAAGGACATTTCAGAAGTAACTTACAAAACTATTAATCATAGTCGCGCATCGGCTGAGCTAGACTCGCGTGCCTAAATATGTAATTTGTGAAATTAATGGCCGAATACCTACCACACAAAACCAAAACCACAAACACGATTCATCGGCCTGTGGATCGTTTTAATAAAACTTTCGAAATCAGGTCATCGATGCATATCAATCAGTAAGCGAAATTTAAGTATGCGGCCAAATTTTACGAATCATACTACAATGCATAATCTGAACCGATAAAAGCAATCGCTACTTACATTTCAGGGACGTTCATATCGAACTTCCTGCAAAACAACATTAAAACGAACCAATTGGAGGTAAATACCGATTCAAAGACTTTTAGGACAATAGCAAAGCTCAAGGAACCACGAGATTTATTTGCTCTTCCTAAGGAATTGGATTGTCCTCAACAAGCTCCTAGATGGCCTTCGGAATGTCAGGTAAGGTCTAAGTAAAGTAAAAGTAAACAGGCCTTTTGCACCTATTGTAGAGCTTCAGTGGCAACTTTTCACTTGTACCCCTATTTACGGGACGCTGTAGTGCCTGGACTGCTGTACCATAAACCATGGTTAGTCTGCCTAATCCACAGGAAATACAAGATTATTACGAGCGGAACTATACCGCGGGATTCCTCACGATGTTTTTCTTCACCGTTTGAGAGCACTAGCATTTCACGCATAACTTTTTCGAATAGAAAAATCCAAAGGTCCACGACGAATTCGAACCCACGACATTACGAAGGAAGGCGTAGTTGCTACCACTAGACCACTAGTGCCCAACAACAAACTAAAAAAACTATAGAGGTTAAAAAGTCTACGAAACTTATTTTGGCTGTTAAACCGTAGGTTGTAGAAGAAAAGATACAGCATCTAGTATGGAGTCCTGCTACTCCAGAACCGTATTACGTCTCTACTGGGAAGGAACTGAAGCCACAACCAGTTGGGGAAGACGCCGGGACAGTAATCTTCCAGTACTACCCCATGAGCGCCGTGAATTACGTAAGGATAAAAAATGAAACTACTTGAGAAAGCTTTGAAGATAGAGCTGATATTAAGAATACATACATACATTAATAATACATGTCGAATCTTTTTACAATTTCAGTTCAGCAGATCTACAGTAGGAGGGTCTCGACTGTTCATATCTGCTTGTGCAACTGCCAATGCAGAAACCGACGACGAACTCAGATTTGAATCTCGATTCGAAAGTGGAAACTTAGCTAAGGCCATACGCATCACATCAGCATACTACGAACTGCATCTACGCACAGACCTCTACACAAATCGGCATATGCAGTGGTTTTATTTTCGAGTCACGAACACAAAGAAGCAAATGATGTATAGGTAAGTAAAATGATAAATGTGACTGACTACCGTACTGGTGAAGCAAATGATTTATTTCTTACGTATTGCAGGTTTTCCATAGTAAATTTATCAAAAGCTGAGAGTTTATATAATGAGGGCATGCGACCTTTGTTATACTCTACGAAGGACGCACAGCTGCATTCGATCGGTTGGAGACGTTGTGGCGACAACATAGCGTACTATAAAAACGATTCTACGTAAGTTATCTTGTAGTAATCCATTAAAGAAATAGCTTCATCTTTATTTTATCTTTGTTGGAAATAAACATTATCTTATCTTATTGAGTAGGTAGCCGCGACTAGTGGTCGCGGCTACTAAACGCAACCACAAGCTGCGGACGAGATTTATCATACATTTTGTGTAGTATCGGCGCAAATCGAACGTAGCGGCTAAGTGGCGGCGACTGGTAGCCTCTAATAAGCCACTAGCGGCTGCGATTGGTGGCTGCGTCTAGTCGCTTGACTAAGCCACTAGTGGTCGCGTTTAGTGGCAGCGACCAGTGGCTCAATGTGCGGGCTGCCTAATCAGAGGCTTAATTACCACGCTGTCTTATCACTATCAATTCTTAATTTAATACTTAATGTATGAAAGATTTTACAATGATTCCAGAACCGAAGAAGAGGAGCAGTTTCCAAGTTACACGCTGACCTTTAACATAGAATTTCCACACACAGATGACATAGTCTACATTTCACACTGTTACCCATATACATATTCAGATTTGCAAGAATATCTTTCAAGATTGCAATCGCATCCTGTCAAATCAACATTCGCGAAGCTCAGACTGTTATGCCGAACTTTAGCTGGTAACAATGTGTATTATTTGACTATAACTGCCCCACCAAATCCAAGCGAAATGGAGCAAAAGGTGAGTTTTTTGTAGTATCATAAGTTCCTAATAACAAAACGTTCACAAATTCTTTCAAGGCTTTTTCATTCTAGAAAAAGAAAGCAGTCATTATAACTGCGAGAGTACATCCAGGGGAAACTCCATCATCGTGGATGATGAAAGGTTTCATGGACTATTTAACAGGAGATTCCAATCAGGCACGCGAGTTGAGGGAAAAGTTCATTTTCAAATTAGTTCCAATGCTGAATCCGGATGGTGTGAGTGTTGAAATTTTCAATGATAAATGTTAAAATTGCGGAAGGTGGTATTTTATGTGTTTTTATTGTTACAGGTGATAGTCGGCAATAATCGGTGCTCGCTGACCGGAAAGGACCTAAATAGACAATATCGAACTGTAATCAGGGAAACGTATCCACCGGTGTGGCATACAAAAGTAATGATACGAAGGTACGAGATCAGTGTTAGATGCCATAATTTTCCATTTTATGAGACATATCATTGACCATATAGATTTCAGACTGCAGGAAGAATGTGGAGTAGCAATGTACATAGATCTTCATGCACACTCTAGAAAGCATAACATATTTATTTATGGATGCGAGAGTCGGAAAAACTCTGACAAACGACTACAGGAGCAAGTATTTCCCTTAATGTTACATAAAAACGCTGCTGATAAGGTAAAGAAAATAAAGTCAATACAAAACAGTGATGGGCGCTTTTGTGTTTGTGTAATTAAAACTAAATTATAAATTCCAGTTCTCATTCGAAAATTGCAAATTTAGAATACAAAGGAGTAAAGAAGGCACTGGACGAGTAGTTGTATGGATGCTGGGAGTAGCCAACAGTTACACAATGGAAGCTTCTTTCGGTGGTTCAGAACTAGGCGGAAGAATGTCAACTCACTTTTCTGTCCAAGACTACGAAAGTCTAGGAAAGACTTTTTGTGAGACTCTTCTAGATTTCTACGATGAAGATCCCAGTAAAGAGAGGCTTCGGAATAAAATAGTAACAAGGCTTTTGAAGGAAGGGTCTAATGCGGATGAGCCTACAAATATCGATTTGTCTGATTATTCTAGGTACGTTTCAACTAATTCATATAAATACTTTTAAATCGCTCACTTCAACAATGTCTTTTGAGCGATAAACTATAGATATATAAATATTTTGCACCTAAACGAACAAGACTCAAATTTTAGTGACGAAGGAGATACATCTAGTAGCAGTTCCGATGGAGAGCGCAGAGGAAGAATGAGAGAAACAGTTGATATTAAACAACCTGCACCACCGTCTTCGCCTATCTTCCCAAACATCAGTGGAAGCGTTAGCGAGGTAGGTATTGATCCTCAATATATTGATGTTTATGATAAATTGTAAGTTAACATAAATAAATAGTTCAACAAAATCGATTGATCTTCCAGAAACCAAAAAAGCTAAGGCCAAAGTTGGAAAACACTAAAAGGATCGAGAAGAAAAAACCGAAGCGAGAAACACTACAGGTTTCAAGAGCTACGATTGACCTGACATCTGATGCAATGTCGGACGCTTCGACTGATGGCGAATCTGAAGGTCTAAGTCCAGTTAGAAGAGTCTTTAAGTTACTGCACACATCAGGGAAACCTAAACCGAGAAGGAAAAAGAAAATGCCACCCGAATTAAAAATAATACCAGCAACACAGGTAAGTTTGTATCAGTCTTTAAGCCACCCAAAAGCCTCCGTCATAGCTTAACGGCTGCTGGAGCCAGAACAGACATCTAAACGTGCCTTCCATTGCACGGAAGCGCTCAGACGTAAATATCACCCATCCACGCGGTGACCGCGCAGAAATTTGCTTAGCTATGTCGACCAGTTAGGAATGACCAAACAAGCCAACCATGAGTGATTTCGAGGTGATGTTCACGAGGCTTAATTTGCAGTAGAATATATAGGCATGGGGAGTATCTCTTATGGCATTTTCAGACGAGTGATTCGCCAAATCAATCAGACCGAGAAAAGAGAATGATTAGAGCGAGAAGACCACGCAGCGTGTCGATGTTCAACGAACCTCCAGAGAAACCCAGACTGAACCCCGCATCGTGGCACCAATTCCGAAAGCTTCCGCCACCAAAGTTAGTAATTATTAACCATTACCTAATTCAAAACCCAGGTTTGGTTTAAATACTTCTCATACGTCGTCCTGACTCTGCACAAGGATTTCTTGCATGGTGAGGGCATGGGTATATTTTGATGAATATTCAGAGAGTTCTATACTAAATATAAAAACAGACAGCCCCGGAACAAAAATTTTTAGTTTTGCAAATCCATACTCAGAATACAATAAAACACCCAGACAGAGAACAAACATCTACGTTCATCACACAAATGTTTGTTCTCAGTGGGTATCAAACCCACAGTACAGAAGGCAGAGCTATTACTGAGCTGTGAGACGTCAAAGGTCATTTGAAAGGTCTACTCAAAATTTATGCGTGGTTTATTTCAGGTGTTTAACTGACGTAAAAAATCGAAATACTCAACCAGCCGAACTACAAGTGAAGTTGAATGTGATGAAAAGGAATGTCTGGACAGGAATTCAAAATGACGAAAAAGGGCCACTGTCATGGGGCATATCCAGTTTTGCAATGAACTCGTATTTTACGGACAGTGAAGCACTACTCAGGTAGGTACATAGCTTATGATGATTATATATTCAGTAGTAGTAGCTCTTAGTGAAGCGTTCGTCCGGGGAAGTACTACCACCATGCCTATTTCTGTCGCCATGCAGCATGCAGTGTTTCGGTTTGAAGTGTGTGGGTACCAGTGTCATTACAATCACACGAGACATAACACCTGCATGCCTCAGGTTGATGGACGCAGAGTAGTGCATCGTAGGGCATGTTTATAACGAGCGTGTCCTGCGAGGCAATGCTTTGTTATATACCATCCATCTGCCATCTGCTTGTTTCATCAGCAAGTAAATACAAAAATTAAACCTTTTATTCCCTTTTCTCTGTATATTGTCACCCACAAGGACTACCCACATTATCTAAATAAATAACATTGTAAGTACCTTTTGCTATCAACATTCAGGTCATGTTCAAAAAAACTGGAAGAACTAGAAGGTGAACGGAAAAAAAACAAAGAAGAAAAGAAAAAGAAGAAGACCAAAAGCAAAAAGCTGATTTCCCTTAAAGTGCCAAATGGTAATGAAACTTTAGAACCTATCAGTAAAGGACCGAAATCATCAAAGAAAAAAGGAAAGTAAGTTACCTACCTATTTCGACAACCGATGTGGCGCGGCGGGCGAATGTCCGCCAGCGACGCAGGAAGTTGCGGGTTCGATTCCCGCCTTGGGATAAATGTTTGTACGATCTGCAAATATTTATTCTGGGTGTTCTGGGTATTTTCTATGTATAATAAAAAATATCTATGTATGTAATGTATTGTATTAAGTATATGAGTCATCTAGTACCCATAACACAAGCTCTGCTTAGCTTGGGGCTAGATGATGCTGTGTAGATTGTCCAGCATTATTTATTATTACTATTATTTAAAGTGATATAAACTACCTACCTGGTAGAGGAATTGCGCAATCTATTTTAATATGAGAGAATGACATGAAAATTATAAAGAGAAGACTATGAGAGATACAACATTATTCCTTTTATTTAAGAACCTTTGTGAGAGGAAAATAAATGTTTTAAATGTGTTTATGTTTTGTTTTAGATTAAAGCACGCAAAATCCGAAAGTACGTACATTAACAGTGCCAGTTTCACTGAAGTACCAAGAAATACTGCTCCACAAAAAGCCAGCCCCGTAGAAAATCGACAGAGATCACGCTTCAAAAAGAGTGCTATTGTGACAACAGCTATTCAAACCAAGAAGAATAGCAGAGCAAAAGTAATTTCTGATGATTCTGATTCCGATGACTTTATACAGATGAATAAAAAAAACAAAAACAAAACTAAAACCGCAAAAGCCAAATTTTCAAAGGCAATGTCTGATAACAAATCCAAGTATTAAAATCCACTAATTATTAAATGTTTGAAAATATTAACGACTTGACTTTTTTAACCTGTAACTAAAAACGCTATATAATGAAATTGAGATAATCATTGGTTAGGTTCGTTGTTTTGACGAGTTCCGTGATACCGATTAGGTACTTTTAAACTAAGTAACCTCGCTTCGCTGACGTCTACCGGCTTAGTTTTGTGTTCGTTTTAACGACATTGTACACACAGTAGCTAAGATAGAATACTACAACAAATCTCACAAAGTCAGTAAATAGCATTTGTAAGTACATCTAGATTTTTGCTGCTTTCTAATCTAAATAGAAACTATCAACATATCGTTTTTCTGTAAAAAAAACACAGGTAAACGCTCGACACTCGGAATTTGATATTCAGCTAGTTGGGTACTCACTTGCGAATTATGTGGGAATAAGCTTAGCATAAAAAAATATCAATTGCACTTACGAGGAGCGTGAAAAACATAAAATTTCACAACCCAAGATCACAGTTTTGTAACAAACGTAAAAAAAACATTTACAACTATTTCAAAAGCAAGAAGATTGAAAGAAATCTTTCAAGCTTCAAAATTATGAAATCAGCTGATTGTTTTGACAGAAAACTGACATTCTTTTTCTTCTTCTTTTATTATATGGCTTTTCAGCGGCTGAGGGTTGCCACGAATTTGCCAACGTCAAGTGTTAAACTGACATTTAAATTACGTATTTTTAATATGACGTAACGTTATCATGACGTCAAAATAAAGAATGAACTTCTTTAGATGTACTCTGTAGTCATGTAGTAGACGCAAGTCAAGTCCAACAAAATAAAAATTACGATAGAAACAATGAGCTCCCGTACCAAGTCGGAAAATGCATATATTATCTATGTGATGGTGTTCCTTTTACTCGTTGAGGTACGATACTTTTTAAATCATTGAAATCGTTCCATTGGTTGCGAAGATATTACACATTTTGTACCAGTCAACCGCGGGGCGGCCGAATAGCTCATGTGACGTCACGATATCTTTTCCGCCCGCGGGCGCGCTCTCCGCAATTCATTTATTAGAGTTCACTCGATCTGCGCGGGTCGTGTTGTGGTTTTTACGTGAATATGCCGAACTATAAGTACTGTATAGTACCGAAGTGTACTAATACTTCAGTTAGTACACCTAAAAAACTATTTTTCAATGTGCCAAAGGTCCCGAAAGTGCGCAAAAAATGGTGCACTATCATGAAGAGGGATGACAAAATTCCGCTTTCGTGCCAAACTTCAAGATTTTGTTGCGAGGATCATTTTGATGTAAGTAGGTAGATACCTCCATAATATACCAACTATGATAATAGTTGGTATATTATGGAGGTACCTACTTACATCAAAATGATCCTCAATCATTACTCGTGTGGTAAACAGGTGCGTAGGTAGCTTAGTAAAGCTTGTTTACGAATGTTAAAGAAAAATACAGGGTCGTACCTACTAGGTATATTTCAATGAGTAAGTAAATGATAAAAAATGTAAGTAGTGAAGTTTCTAATAACCCTTCCTCGGTAGTCGGGTTAAAACCAGGGTCGTACTCAGGTCTAACTACAATAAAATGTGCCGTTCCCGGTAATATTCCCCAATGCGGGAATATCCCACAAGTTTCCCGGGATATCGGGGATCATTTTGGGATTATAGAGGAATATTTCCGTCTTGGGGAATATATATCTATCTCATCATCATCATCATCAGCCTGTAGAAGTCCACTGCTGGACATAGGCCTCCCCCACACGTTTCCAGGAAGAACGATTCTGAGCCCTTTCCATCCATCGACTTCCCGCGGTCCTAACAATGTCATCAGTCCATCGGGTAGGAGGACGTCCTACGCTTCGTCTTCCGGTTCGTGGTCGCCATTCGAGAACCTTTATTCCCCAACGGTTGTCGGTTCTACGAGCTTTATGGCCTGCCCACTGCCACTTTAACTTGCTGATTCTGAGAGCTGTCGGTGACCTTGGTTCTTCTACGGATTTCCTCATTTCTGATTCTACCTCGCAGTGAAACTCCCAGCATCGCTCTCTCCATAGCTCGTTGTGCGACTTTAAGCTTGTGTATGAGACCAATAGTTAGCGACCACGTCTCAGTGCCATAAGTCATCACTGGTAACACACACTGATTATAGACTTTCGTCTTGAGGCTTTGCGGTAACTGTGACGAGAAGATGTGCCGTAATTTCCCGAACGCTGCCCATCCGAGTTGGATTCGTCGGCTGACCTCCAACATATACCGGTACGGGTGCGACATGAGCATTTGACATAAGTTTCGTCTTACTCATGTTCATTTTAAAACCCACCTGTTGGGAGACAATATTGAGGTCTCTAAGCATTGTTTCTAGGTCTTCCAGCGATAGGTACTCTGGTCCTGGAGTCGGATAGTCATGGTGGCACTACTATATAGGCCTTTCAACACTTCGATGTACCGATAGTCAATTTGACACCGCTGGAGTGACCGTAACACTGCCCAGGTTTCGACTGAATCGAAGGCTTTTTCATAGTCCACAAACGCTAAACAAAGTGGCTGGTTATACTCTTCGGTCTTCTGTATAACCTGCCGGAGCGTATGAATGTGGTCTATGGTACTGAAGCCTTTTCGGGACCCGGCTTGTTCGGGAGGCTGGAAGTCGTCTAGCCTACGAGCGAGACGATTAGTAACTACTCTCCTTCAAAAGGGTGTTATCACCTTTCTTAAAGAACAGTACCACCACACTCCTGCTCCATGCCTCTGGCGTCGTACCCTCGAGGATGAGGATATCTATCTATACATGTAATAAAACTGTAGCCAAAGTGAATGAAAAAGAAGTACTTACCTATGTAAATCTAAGCGCAAACGAAGTTGCGGGCAAAAGTGATATATAATAAAAAAGAAAAAATATATACCTGAATTTATTATATTTTTAGGTGGAAGCTGATAATAATAATAATAATGCTGAACAATCCACACAGCATCATCTAGCCCCAAACTAAGCAGAGCTTGTGTTATGGGTACTAGATGACTGATATACTTAATACAATACATTACATGCATACATATTTTTTATTATACATAGAAAACACCCAGAACACCCGGAATAAATATTAGCAGATCGTACAAACATTTATCCCAAGGCGGGAATCGAACCCGCAACCACCGCGTCGCAGGCGGACATTCGCCAGCCGCGCCACATCGGTCGTCATATGGAGAACTACGTCAAGTATAGGCTTGTGGGAGGAATGGTTAGATTGAAGAAGGAAGTATTGCATTCCTGTATTGTATTCCTGACCTTGATTATTTATTGTATAATTTTTAAATAAATCTGGGTATAACCTACGACAAAATATAATTTAAATTCTTAGGGCTTATTTTAAACTTAACATACCTAACGCTTTCGTTTATTCATAGCTCTAAATTACGTGTCCAAAGAACTTAGGTAGGTACATTCCTGTCAAATTAAGTATTTAAGTCTAATTTTATTTATTTTATACCTACATAATATTTTTCTTTAAACCTTTAAGTTTCTACATACTTATCTACATACCAATGTTGAAAATAACAGCGTAGGTAGTTACAACAACAAACACAACTTCCCTGGCTGACTAACCTAAAACTTTTAGGTATTTTATAGGCTAGTCCAAGTATGTGTACCTACCTACATATTATCCTGTTATTCTGATTAGGTTAATAATGAGATTTGTTTACCTCTGAAGTTTCCAACCATGAATTTCAGCGCTTGTGTAATTTAAATGATTACTAAGATAATCAAATACCATGAAGGTATCAATTTTAGGTAGATTATCGGATTGCGCTTGCTCAAAACCGATATCTACCTTATTTCTAATACTCATTTGTTATATTAAAATAACAACCTTCTAATAAAAACCTAATCAAATCACTTGGTGACGTTACGCTCCGTGTCGGACGAGTATCGCGAACAGAAACGCGGGGCGCGCAGTGGTTTGGCGGCTAGCGCTGGGCCTTTGTGACGTCATCGCTTCCGTTCGCGCGGTCAGTGAATCTCGTTCGGTATTTTGCCCATAACTTAGTCAGTTTTGGCCGTAGAAAAAAAAATTTTGCATTTTATGTTTTAGTTTCTCAAGGCCTATAAAACTGCATTCATAGAAAAAACTGTGACGGGTCCCCATTGGGGTTTTATTAATAAAAAATAAAAATTGATAAAATTTAGAAAAAAATCACGTGACTATAAACGTGCCATGATTTATCACCATAGTTGTTGTCACACAGTGACGTCATAATGTTATGGCTATCTAATAACAGTACCTACAGCGTGCACGGCTATTGCAATGAGTGAAAACCGCTCGAGTTTGTTCGGGAGCTGTCAGCGTGTTTTCTGTACTGGATTCAAAAGTTTTTTTTTTAAATAACTTGATTTATTGCGAAAAAATTTTTATAAAATAGTTGTGTTATAAAACTTATATAATGATCTTTCCATTTATCGCAAAAAAAATCAAAACCACAATTGTATACAAATGTAAAGTTCTATATTTCCAAGCAGCTGTGTTCGAAGATTCAAGTCCACATACTCATAAGTAAAGTTCTTCGTTTGAAACATAAAAAACTGATACACTAAATTAGATAGGTACTTACCCAGGTTAGTACCTACCTAATGTAGCACCTTAGTACCTTCTTAAGTGTAAGTACCTTACAAGAAACTAGTGGTATGCAATCTATCATGTGCGTGCATGTGTGTGTGGATGTTTGTATACCTACTCAAGTATGCTTTAGGTTGTTCTTCCTAGAAACACAAAGGGACCTAGTGGATTTATTTTGCCTATTGACGACGATGCATTGATATCGATGATAATATACAAATCTTTATTTTGAAACAGTGTACAGGGCAGGAAGATGATGAGTGTACGTGACATAACTTAGTAGGTATGGGTATCACAGTTTCCTGAATTAGTTTTTACTAAGCTTCAGAAAAACCTTATGTAACGGCCACACAAAATCAACACAACATGATCATATTAACAGTTAGCAATATGACCCTCTGAATTATAACATTAATAAAAAAATCTTTCGTGTTCTTGTCTGTTACACGGTTTTAAATAAAATTTGTAAAATAAAATAAATATTTTGAACTTTAATCATAAACACTTTCAATATACACACCAACAAAAACTTTATCACAATAATTATAATCACTCATTGTTTCATGTTGTCACGTTGTCAAGTTTTACGAAATAATACAATGGTGTCCAACATGAACCTCGTAACATACAATAGTTATGCCTAATTATTTATTTGATTACGACCATTTAGATAATAAATTCTTTGTTGCACAACTTTAAAGTAACTTAGAGTTACTTAAGCGAATTTAATAATTGAAAAAGCTCTCTCTAGAGAAACTTAATTATCTTAATTTATTTATACTAGCAAACATTTGTGAGCCAACTTGATTGCGTCAAATTATTTGAAGTTGAACAAAAAGAGTTCGTCATGGGAGTATTAGCTGAAAATGATAGAACTCTAAGTTCTCCACTTTCTGAGAACTGTAAAGCGTTACTAGCTCGAGTTGTTCCTGTTGATAAATATCCGGGTATTTGGGCATCTCCAGTAATTGGGTTGTAAGAACCACATCGTGACTTTGCTAGTATACAAGACGTTACATTGGTATAAAACCGTATGTTGTCACTGTCCAAAGTAATATTTACTCCAGTTCTCGCTTCTCTGGTGCATTGTGTAATCTAAAACATGATATGATATTCCTTGAAATGTTAATGTATGTTTGTAAAAAAATAGAAAAATTCTAGCAAAATTACAGTTTTGATGATTTCATACCAAATTAACAGAATTGGTTCTCCTTAGACACCGGACAAAATCACAGTATCCCATGTAACAACCCGATGGTTGCACATTCAAAGCTGATGTAGAAAGGGCCTGCAATCAAATTGTAGAAAAATTGCTTTGTAAAGTCAATTTGAAGCGTAGGACAACTACTAAGGATAACTAAGGACAACTAATAACCACAAGGTACACATTATTTATAAATAAAACAAATTGCTAACCATAAGAGCCGTGGCACAGGCAGCGTATGACGTGTTTGCAAAATATTGCACTCCGCAAACGCTCAGAGCATTCAATTCTTGTGGACCCTGAAAAGAAACCAGTCCGTATTGCCATGTTAAATTTTGAATTTATTTTTAGCTAATAGTGTGTCGAGTTTTTGGTTAAACATACTTCCTGCATTGATGTTACTCGAGTAAAGCAAGTAATGCATGCATCTCGTAGGGTGACATTTGTAGGTTGTGCCGTACTGCAAACTAGGTTCAACAAGTTTTGTAGTTGAGCACTGGAAATCATGAATCATCATATTATTAAATATTTTTACCATATTAACAACATTAAAAAGTTACTAACGATCATGTAAGAAACTATCGATAAAAGAAAATAAATGAATATTGGTAGACATCTCAGGCATCGTTAAACTATGAAAAACATATAGTAAAAGAACCAGACAGCTAATGGAGTTACTTTTGCACTATCAATTTTTGTAAATACTATAATCTTAAAATACAAAATATTATGCACTAGCAGTCGCTTGCAGCTTGGCCCGGGTGGTGGAAAAAATTTTGCTAACAACATTTATGAACTTTGCTATGAATTAAATGTAATACTTTTTCCACTTGGCTCCTGTAAGTTAACGGGATGATAAGTAGCTTTAATATTAATAAAACGTGAATTAACATAAAAGCTACTTTTAAATGTAGGTAACTTCTATAGTTAATACCTACCTTATTTATTTTGAGTTTCATCCAAATCAGTCTAGTAGTAAAACATGATCGAGAGCCACAAACATCCCAACTTTCAGATTTATATTATTAGGTAGTAAAATATTCATCATCTAACCGCAGTGCAGTTTTTCATTTCTACATTGGTAATTGAAATTATAAGAAGCAGAGGTCAGCATCTGGTTACCTTTATCTCATGATATGAAATACCTACACATCAAAACCATTTTGAACCAACTTACCCATTCGAGGGACATAAGGCCGCTAGTTTTTGTGTTTTCCATTGTAATATTTTATTTTTTACATCGCTGAAGTCAAAAACACCGTTGCTCGCAACTCCTATCTGTAAAATGTATGAAAGGTTAGACAAATATATAATTTGAGTAACAATAATAATAATTATGCGTATTAACAATCCTTTTATATTTGGTAAGCATGACAACAAATAACCCTTCGTCTGTGGCGCGGACTTCTCGTGTCCGCTATCACATTGTGCACATCTGTTAGCGGACACGAGAAGTCCGCGCACACATGCGTCGTTTATTATTGACCGTTAGACTGCTAAAATTATTCCTTTCCTCCTCTAACTTGCACAATGCGTAGGGGTAATGATAAGGATGGCACAACGCCACATGCTTCTTCTCTAAACACCATCATCGACAATTGTTTGATTTTACAAAAGTGTCGTTTGATTCTCGTAACCGCGCCGGTATTGCAACATTTCAAATCCTGTGAATACGTTGTTTTGTGTTGTTTTTGTGCTAGTAATTCGCTGTGAACATGAGTGGGTAAGTAATAAACAGTTTTTTGTTCATAGATTGTGTATTTGATTAAGATTTTAGACCTAAATATTTATTTCAACAAACATCGGTCGGAATTTTGTGACGTCATGCCAATACATTTTCGCTTGTTAAAAATACTAAAAACAAAAACGATAGCTATCTGTTGGCATCATGGATATTGTTATGTGTCTTGTTATTGTTACAAAGCCTAAATTTCATAAATATCACAGGGTATTTGCGCAAAATTTAAATAAAAAAACACGAAGACTTTATGTGTCCTTGCCACAGACAGGGGATTTACGGTCAACCGCCATTTTTTTGTGTTTTGGTCGGATGAAAGACTAAACATGGATATGACTAGTAGTCCGGTTAAATTAGACCACAAGATAAGAGTAAAGCTACATTAATTCCCACCAAGCTGAAAACCAGTATGATTGTTTAAAATATGTTTGGAATTTTTTTTACAAAAAATTTGTTGTTCGCGATTTACAACAAAACGGTAAGTTTTTTATAAAAATACTTCAGACAACAATTATTGTAGATCATAAAATTATCTACAAAAAATATTTAAATACTTTTTTTCTACGCGTGTGGACTATATCGTGTATTCAATTTGAATGTTTTTCGTGACGTATTTTTTGTAGGTTTTTTTTTGCGCTTTGTAACATTGTTCTATTTTTGCGTTTTTTTTTGCATATTTCTTTGTGCTTTGTGCTTACATAGTATATTTTTGGTCTTTAGACGTCCTCGTACTAGGGGTCCGAGAAGGGGAAGGGGTGTGCGTGTCCGAGGTGGACAAGGAAGATCAGGTGGATCGCCACTGGTGGTGGAGGTGGTGGATGCAGGTAGTGGTGCTGGAGTGGCTTTGGATCGCGGTGGGTCTAGTAGGCGCCGTGGAGGGCGTGCAAGCCGCGCCACCCAACACGAGCGCCCAGGACCTCGCAGTATTGACGAGTTAGTTTATTTGCTTTTAACGCTTTCTCTTATTTTTAACCGACTTCGAAAAAAAGTGGAGGTTCTATGTTAGGCTGTTCGGCTTTCAGTCTTTCATAGAACGTCGATTTTTACATTTATTATTATAGATTACATTAAATTGTTTTACATTTCAGGCTTACGATGTGTGACATTGATGAGTTGCCTGAGGGGCAGGGCCTGGAAACAGCCTTGCACCCAAAAAGAATGCGCATTTGGCGACCGTACGTAGTTTTATTTCAGTATGTTTATTATAATACTAACTCCTAGAAAGTTTTAACTTTTGTTTTAATGTCTACATAGATCAATGGAAGCAGGAACATCGCGGTCGGTGCCATCACCAATACCATTGGTGGCACCTCCTTTACCATCGCCATCACCATCACTGTATTCAGTGCCTTCACCAGCAATGTAAGTTAAGTCTTCTTACAGCAAACTCTAGTTTCTGACTGCGGCTTTGCACACATTATTTCTATGGAAACATTTAAATGTGACTTTCACATTTATAATATCAGAGTGATGATGTTAAGTGTAGATAAAAAAGATATGGATACAACACTTGGTTTTGTTCTAGGTTTGAGGAATGGCAAAGTGAGGCGTGGGAGTTGGATCCAATTGCTTCTGCCTCTCCGAGCCCAGTACCTGCCTCTCCAAGCCCAGCACCTGCCTCTCCAAGCCCAGCACCTGCCTCTCCGAGCCCAGCACCAGCCTCTTCGAGCCCAGCATCTGCCTTTCCGAGCCCAGCACCTGCCTCTCCAAGCCCACTCGCTTCTCCGATGCGGCATCTCCCACCTCCGCCTCCTCACCGTCGCCCTCAGCAATTAAGAACCGAGGACATAATTGCCCTCATCAATTATGGTAAGTACGTATTTTAGCTTGGCTTAGAGCTATGGCCAGACTTCTGGTTTTTACCAGATTTGAAACCAATCTATCATTTTGTTACAGGAAGCGAAGAGGACTCGGAAGACAGTGATGACGAGGGAGATGTAGTTTTTGGGATTCCAAGGGTGATCCGGAGTTTATTGGAGACACCCTTGGACCAGGATGAAAATACGCCCGCCACTGACCCACAGCTCGCCGCTGACCCAGCGCCCACCGCTGACCCAGAGCTCGCCGCTGACCCAGCTCCCGCCGCTGACCCAGAGCTCGCCGCTGACCCAGCTCCCGCCGCTGACCCAGGGCTCGCCACTGACCCAGCGCCTGCCGCTAATCTTACACCCGCCGAAGTTCCTCCAACGGCGACGGACCAGCCTTGGAGTTGGTATGAATTTGAATGGAAAGAGTTTCCGGAACCTCAGATTCCAGCTGAACTGAGACGGGAAACGTTTTCCCAAATCAATGTGGGTCCGACAACTCCACGTGACGACTCGTATGACATTTTCATTGACATATGGGATCGGCAAATCATGGAGCACATAGTCTCGGAGACAAATAGATATGCTCAGCAGTTGGCTGACCAAATGTTCCGGAACAATTGTCTCCATCCAACCAGCCGCATCGCCAGGTGGACTGACGTCACCACCGACGAACTTTACGTCTATTTCGGCATAGTCCTGGCGATGGGGGTGGTTATAAAGACCCGAATGGAGGAATACTGGTCTTCCACCCCTGACATATTCTATACTCCCGGTTTTAGTGCACACATGTCCATCGACAGGTTCTTGTTATTAAAAAAATGTTTACATTTTAATAATAACGACGACATGTGTGCATTAGAAATGGGAACCTCCGAGGCGAAATTATTTAAGATAGAACCAATAGTGTCGCATCTGCAAAAAAAATTTCAGGATTTATATACGCCCGCGCAGAACATTTCACTAGACGAGAGTCTTTTGATGTGGAAAGGCTGGCTCGAAATGAGCCAGCTTATCCCAAATAAAGCCGCAAAAAAAGGGATAAAAACCTACGAAATTTGTGAATCTCAAACCGGCTATCTATGGCGGTTTGAGATTCACGCATATAAAAAGACCACGCCGCAAGACAATGAAGACCCTCTTGCAGCGTCGACTCCTTCCATTGTGTTGCGGCTATTACAAGGTCTTGAATATAAGGGGTACACTTTGTGGATGGACAATTTTTACAATTCTCCGTGTCTCGCTCGACGGCTGAAATGTCTGGGCGTTGACTGTGTAGGAACCCTGCGGACCGATCGTAAGTTCGTTCCGCAGGCCCTACACCATCTCACGAAAAGAAATATGCGCCCAGGCCAGATTACTGGCCTTAGCTCGGGGGACGTCGACGTCATGGTATGGCGAGATAGCAATAGGGTAGCAATGATCTCGACATACCATGGAAACCGTCGGCAGACCCTCCGAGGATCCACCAAACCCACCCTGATATTAGACTACAATATCATGATGGGTGGGGTGGATAAAAAAGACCAGCTTCTCGCCATGTACCCCGTCGAGCGGAAACGATCCAAGGTCTGGTACAAAAAACTCTTCAATAGGCTTCTAAACATATCCGTCCTCAACTCATCGTCACTCTTCTCCTATCTCCCATCGTAACTTCCGTTTGACACTTATTAAATCACTTCTAGCTAAGCATTCCTGTCGTGCTGTCCCATCTCTTCCGCCTGCACCGACACAAAACATAACCCACTACTTGAAAGAGTACGGGTTGGGCCCAAGAAACAACCAACACAAGCGACGGCAGTGCGTGATCTGCAAGAAAAAAATTAAAACGTTTTGTGACGGTTGCAAAAAAACCGTATGCCTTCCCTGTTTCCCAGCTCTTCATTCCTAATTATATTGTATAATTATTTATATATATTTCTTAATTATATTCTACATTCTATGTATGTATCTATTCTATTGTATCTATAATCTCTTCTTTGTACCACACCTTTGATCGTTTTGAAATTGTTCATCCCAGACAGAGTGGAGACCCCTTGAGTGGAGACCACCAGATTTTATTTTATAGTTTTATACCTGTATAAAACTCATTGACTGAAATTACATTCAATACACATGATTAGAGATGTCGCCACTGCTAATACTACAGTATATATTTTATAGTGTTAAAACACACCTAGGTATTTCATTAGAAATGGAAAAACTTGCTAAAAGTTACGGTTCCGGCAGGATTCGAACCTGCGTAGGTACATTTTTTTTGCCAAAAAATCTCGTCTAGTGCAATGTTTCATTTTCATCCAGTGAATGCCTCTGTAATTATAATTTTATTAGCTAATATTTATTTATATTAGCTAATATTAAATCATTTATAGTTAGTAGTATTAACTAATCGTAGACTTTGTAATTTATTTTCATTTTATGTTCAACTTCAAATGCGACACTATTGGTCTTATCCATACTAAGGTATCATGCTACTTTTTCCTTGTCTGTTGAACATAGCTTTAGAAGTCCGATTTTGTAGCGAAATTCTTCCTTTTGGTTGTTGATTTTAGAAATGTTTTACTAGGGCAACACGTATTTTTTTTTTCTTATCAATTTCTAAATATCATCTTACTGTAGTATGATACTTTGTATTTCAAGTAAATGCAACAGAATTTATCTTGTGATCCAAACTTTAGGAGGATCTTTTTTGCGCTTACTTTCAAGTGCTTTGTTTATTGTTCGATTTCTCGTAAACTAAATATTTTTAACAGCTGAAACTTCGTCTGTGACAAGTATATGAACCAAACTATGGTATAAATTAATACCCTAAACCACTTGACCTACAATATTCTCAGAATCGAAGTATAAACACGACCTATTTTTTGCCCGGCGCCCGGACAGCTCGGAATGACTGGTGTATTTGTAAGCCTAGTTTTACAAAAAAGAAGTATGAGGAGGTGTGCTTTTTTATTTTTTTGTGTGTATGTATATATTATTGTAAATAAAATAAAAACTTTTTATGCAAATAATTCGTTTTTTAATTAATTATCACGACTTTTGTTCAATAAACTGGAAAAAATTCGCTCAACCTGATTTCAAGTTGGTATTATTAATACATTGCAAGGTAAAACAAAACTAAAACATTTTAAATGTATTAGCTTATTTCATGACAATTTCAACGATATAAGTATTACATAGTAGCTCCCTACAAAACTTTAGAGATAACGTCATTTTAATCACACGCGCCGTTCTCCCGCGCGATTCCTAAAATTGCCGTCACAGATGCGCGATTTCGTGCAAAATCGCCGCCACAGACGAAGGGATAAGCGTACTCGTCAATTTCAAAGAAAATTGAGTAGAAAACTCATACCAACACGTAAGTTTATTTCATTTGAATGAATTAATTATTACTTTGATAGCTAACCTCGCTAATATTCAACAAGTTCTGGTTCTTCCATTGCAAAATGCTTTTTTGTATATCATTAAAATCAAGTAATGTTGCATTTATTTGCATCTGTAGACAATACACAAATTTTATCACAAAATTTTGGGTAAGCTCACTGTAACACATCCTATGCAGCTTCCCAACCGTATTAAACTAAACTAAAATCCTTAACAATCAATGAATCATATTTAACCATTATATCGTTAAAATGTAAACTAGCAATAACACTCACTATTAGTGCAAGCAAAACTCCATATTTGATGTTCAACATTATTTTATGATTAAATTTATAAAACTAATTTAGCGCACAACGTCCGTTCCATAGTGGCATCCAAAGTTGAATATCTTTTAGTAAACCAACCGTTGACATGGCTGAGCTATATTGTGTACCGAACAATAATTAATTGGATGTCTAAATTTTTCATAAACATCAGTAGCACTTTAATCATCACACTTCCTGATGTCCAAATACCGTGAAATAGAGTGAAAGCTCGGTAACCTCGATAAATATAACCTACCGTGTAAAATATATAATCATTATTAAATCGGTGGTCTAGATAAGTGAGATAAGTATATTATACTACCTAGGTACCTACTAATTTTTACACAATGTCATTTTCCGGGTTTCCTTTCCATCTCTCGTTACATAAAACCGCGTGACTTTTATTCTAATGTGTAAAATTTAGTTGGACTTTTCGCTTTTAGCTTTTTCAATTACTCATTCGTCAAAAAAGTTTAAAACTCATTCAATCATTCATGAGAAACCTTGTTGCCAACTCAATGCATTTACCAGTTACCACCATAAAGTAACTTTTATACTGGAGATAGAGGCATCATTCAAAGATTTGAGCGTGCAGCGACATCTCGTGCTAATTTGGGCAAACTTTTATCTATAGAAACCTACCTACCCACCCAGTACCCTATCATATACCTATATTATTTTCTAGTCGTGGGGTGGGTTACTACTACATGCTTGGGAATGCTATGAAAACATAAATGCACATTGTTCATAATTATGATATTTATTTTAAATTTACACCTTTTCTGTAGCTTATAGGTATAAGATAGTTTTGCACACGCAACACGTTTGATCAGCTCTATTCATCGCTGGAGATCGAAGTATCGCCGGTAACCAAATTACAAGCCAAATCCAAGTCCAGGTGGAAAAGCAGTAGTTTATCAGCAAAGGCCGAATATACGGAGTCCAAACACAGCACAGTCATCGTACAAATATCACTAATATTACCGGGAAGAGCATGTGAAAGCTTTTTTTAGGAAAATGTAAAACAAACACAGACACAGAGCAAAACGGTAGACATTATTAGTGTTGCCAGCGTGTGTTTTCAAAAAAGACCGAAACCCAATTTGCCAGAGACCGATTTCTGACTGCAAAGGCTGAAATTTCAAATAAATAGTAAAAAATCTTGCATTAAATAGCAAATGATTATCTCACACAATTAGTAGTGTGGGACACTTAAAATGGCAATATTATTAATATAAAAACTTTCTAATTACTTAACTTATTTTTGCGACATCTATTGATAATTTGGACAAACTTTCCTCAAATACGGCACATCACATTTGTATTGAGTGATAACGCCATGGTTACCACTCAAAAGCTGGTTGGCGTGCACCCTCACCTAGCTCTCTCACCCACCTTAGCTTAGCTCTCATTTAGTGGATGAAAGAGTAAGAAAGAAAATACGTTTATTTCACGCACACGTTTTGCACACAAAATGAACAAAAACAGGTGTTAGAAGTATAGCCACCCACATAGTTACAAAGAAAAAAAACAAAACCTTAGTGGATATTCTATTTTTGCTTGGGTAGGTAGTTATCAGCTAGTGTAATCTGAAAGTCCACTGGATATTTTGAAACCTCTAACCTTACTTTTGGTAGTATTATACTCCTAGTGTAAGGCTCATTCAAAGTTAGAGCATTATGTGCTAGTTTTAGTGGACTAAGGGTAGCAAAACATTTACGAGCGATTCTTTTAGTTCCAAAGTTGAATTTAGTAGGTTTCCAATGAAACAGTTGGCAACTCAGATGTGGGATTGCGAAAGAAAAGGGGAAAAGAAAAATTGATTTCTCTTGTCTGGCACGCGTCAGCAAAGCATTCTTTTGTTTCTTTTCAAGTTACCCTATGCGTGCCAGTCAAATTCCTTGTTGGTTTCTTGTGATAGCTGATACTTTGTCCGTGTTTTTTATTTTTTTCTTTTATTTTTGGCTTATGATGATTGAAGGCCGTGCAAATGTAAGTATCTCTACCCGCAAACGTAGTGCACTCATTGGAAGATAGCGGCTTTTCTTTAACCTATAGTTTCTTTTTTGCAGGAATTACCAGACTTTCAGGTGTTTCGGACGGTAATAAAATATTGCCTCATCATCATTATTGTTCCTGTCCTGTCATTCTTCTGTTCTAAGATCATTTTGTTTGATGGAATATTGCGATTAGCTCCTGTCACAAGCAGCGTTTACTCCGCTGTGGTTGCAGTAATTGTTCTCCATGTTACCCTAGGCCTTTACATCTACAAGGCCTACAACGAGACAGAGAGACAACAAATAACTGACAAACCAATCAAGAAGGACTAAACAATCACAAATATCCATATCTCACACTTAACCACCATGGACAACCTTTACAAGAAGGGTGACCTAATTCAAATCAAAACAAAATATGATGAAGTAATTGAAGGACAGTTCTATGCAATGTCCGATGATAAGACCCGAATTTCACTGTGTGACTGTAAAGAGTCTTCCCAGGATAAACCACGTAAAGGAATCCTTCATTATTATGAGCCAGACATACATGATATTGTTAAGTTGAAAGTGACAAATGAGCAAATGTACCTTAAACTAGCCCAGAAGGATTTAGAGGAGGCTATAGCCATATCAAAAAAATATACTTATGTAAATCAAGTTGACAAGATATTTCATGATGCATTGGATGATCTCAAAGAGCAAAGTTATGTTGCCCTCAGTACAGATGGTGCGAGCATGGGAAGAAAATGTAAGATGCCATTCTTGGTTCTTTCAACTCCAAAAAAAATCTATATTTTCGACACTCAGGCTATGCAATACCATGCATTTGATGCCGGGTTGAAGGAGCTACTTGAAAGTGAATTTCCCAAAAAGATTGTTCATGATAGCAGGAACCTATCAGATTGTCTGAAGCATAAACACAATGTGAATTTGAGATCTGTGTTTGATACTCAGGTAATAATGAATTAAATTATGGGTCCAGTATAAAATTAAAGATTACTACACAAAAAACTGCACTAAAGAAATGCTTGCTAACTATAGTTCTATGAAATTTCATTTATATTTGTGCTGTAGTACCTACTTTGGGCCCCAACATACAGATATTTATTTGTCCACAAATATTTATTTGTTGAACTGCTCTACCATGTAAAACAATCAAAAAAGTTCCTATCAAGAAACCTTAGTATAATTTTTCATGGTGGACTTGTAGGTGCAAATAGTACACAAATCTGGTGCTGTTTTTTATTCACTGTGAAATATTTTAATTACAGGTTGGTGATTTGATAATCATGAAAAACAAGAATGGAGTATTACCTAAAGAAGTAAAAAATCTGAGTGACTGCTTGTATACCTATCTTGGTCTGCAGAAGAATATTATCACTGACAAAGTAAGTACTACCATACATATTAACACAGGTAGACAAAAACTCTTTTTGAACAAGAAAATGAGTAGACATCCCGACAATGCCAGTTAAGGCTCATCTTTCGTTTTTAGTGCCTTAGTGCAGATACGCCTAGGGAAGTACTACCACCATGCCTTTTTCAAACACCAAGCTTGATAAGTGAAATTACATGAGGCTTACAATGGATGTAGACCAGTGCTTCATAAGGCATGTTCCTATCTAACGTGACCTGCAAGGCAATGCTTTATTATAGGTGACAGCAAACGCGCGGGACTTGTGAAGCTATTTTCATGCAAATTTCAACCCTTGTTGTTTGTTTAAGAGTTGAGTTTCGGGAATTCCTTTCTTAGTACACCTCTATGCACTATGATAAATATAAGTACTATGAAAATTTCAAGTCTCTATGACCAGTGGTTTAAGCTGTGCATTGTCTATATCCCAGTCAGTCAGGACAAAGATTCTTATAATTGGTATAGATGGTAACCACTAAATATCAGGTGGGCCATCTGATTGTTCCAATAGCAAACATAAAATAAGCATATTGTACCAATAACAAGGTGACTCATTTACTATTTTTAATTTCAGCATGACATCATACAAAGCACAGAACGTCCACTATCATCAACAATTAAGGAAAGTCTTGCTAAAAATATTGCATTTGTTCACCATCTATCAGAAGCCATCAATGAAGAAATGCAGTTACCATTCATGAGAGGTGTGGAATGTTACATTGACAGTCTTAGAACCTGTGATGACCATAAGGCATGGGCACTCAGTAGCAAACTCAACCAGATACCACAGGAGTTTAAAAGTGCTATTGACTATTGAGAAGAAATGCTAAGAAATTTTACATAAACAAGCTTCTATTGAGGAGAAAAAGTTGGCTAAGAAAAAAGCTTTGAAAATAGCGCATATTTGATGTGTTTTATAGATTTTTGAGGGCAAGTCGAGGCAGTCTGTCTTGACAGATGTTTGCATCGCTATCTACAGAAAACTTCACATAGTGTGTAGGTACTGCATCACAAAATCTACCTGCTGGCACCCCTGTACACATCCCAGTAGTCTGAGGGTCCACATTTGGAATTAAGCCAAACTCTTTTACTATGTCTATGAAACTAGCATGAAACAGACACTGGCAGAATTGTGACAACAAGGCACAAAAGCCATAAATCAAGAAGGAATGGTCATTGCAGTTTAGTCCATATTCTTTGGCAGGAATGGTCTGAGATATGGTTCACTTTTGGAATTGACAAATGTTGTAGCACATTCCACAAAATATTTGTAGACTTTCACTTGACTTTTTGTCACAAACTAGCTATCGACCACACCTTTGCTTGTGTAGTAGGTACATGGAAAATAAACCTGTACTTATGCTATTCTCGGCTTATCTATATTTATTCCAAGTTTCATCCAAATCAGTGTCCATTAAGGTGTAGTTGAGACACACATCTTTGCATTTATAATATTAGTAGGATAGATATTCTTTCTGACCACACATTTTTACATATAGTCATGTTTTATAAATAAAATGTTCTATCGCTTTTAATTTATCTGTGATGTTTCAACACAAGTGTATAGCTATTTATGTAAGCATGTGGAAGGTTGTGGTTTTTTTGTAAGTAGGTACTTATAGGATGATGAAGTGATAAGGCTTCATTTGGCTTAGCAAGCTAGCAAGAATAGATAACTTCATTAGCATAATATCTATTTATACCTACCCAGCTTTAGTATTGCACTATAACTTTTAATTTAAAGTCATTTCTAAGTAGGTATAAGTGAAAGATTGAGAATATTTTGTGAAGGTTTACAGATGGTTAAGATATGATTGAGATGATATAAAATTAAGTAATGAAGTATTATGGGCGTTGCATGCGAAGTCAGCTTGTGTGAAGTTAAAAAGCCTTGCTTTTAATAAATCCTATTTGTGCTTGGTTTTTTGTTTTATTTCTGAACATAGTCCAAAATCCCTAGGTAGGCAGCAATCGCAATAAATATGGTCCCTTCACAAACTCAACGTCGTTATGCTGGGAGTTTCACTACGAAATAAAAAAATAATAATAATAATAAATAAAATGCGTTTATAAGTAACAAATATTTGTTTTAATCTCTTATAGAAAAAAATCACAACAGTCCACTAGGCCAATCGTCATTAGCTAAAAATGTTAAAAGTGATAACATTAGGTATTCATTACTTTACGTTGCAAAATAGGTCTTATGGATAATACAAATAGCGTCCGGCCTTAGATCATTTACTCTCTAGATACTGCTTGAAACGCACCAACGCATCGAAAAAAATGTCAGAGTACTGTACTCCGACAAGTCGCTCCCCGCCCATCAGTGTCAATTGAATTTTCATGGCGGACGGTCACATCTCTGTATAACATTTTGTGTCTGCAATGGCGAGTTGTACAATAAAAGTGTGCAGAAACTACAGAGGACGATTAAAAATGACAAGTGAAGTGTCCTTCCATCAGTAAGTATCTAAATTTTAAGTTTAATTCCAAGTAATTTGATAAATATAATTCAAAAATTAGCGCGTATTATTTCAACTCGCACTTGACATGTTTGTTAGTGTTGCAAGGTTTTGTATACACAATTCCCCATGTGAGTGCGCGATTGTCGTTTACTTATGTTAGTAACAGACTATGAAAAAGAATATACATAAATCATCATCATCATCCTCATTAGGTACTCAATAAAGTTTACTGCAGGACACACTCGTAGGTCTCGTGTGCACTCTACTTATATAATTATGGAAAAAGTGCACGGCGCTGGTGAGTTTTATTTCAGACTCAGAAATCGGTCAAGTGCGAGTAGCCCTGAATATTGTTTGAAGGTTTTACTTCTGCATTTTACTGTTCATCCGATTAGGCAGTTAGTACAAAATTTTTGTTATGTGGTTGTGTATGTACCCAAGAGGATTTTGACAAAAATGGTCAAGTGCGAGTAGGGCTTGAATATTTATCGTTGATTTTCTTATTTTTAGACATTTTTTAAGCTTTTTTAATATGGGTATCGTTTTCGACCAATTTCAAAGATGACATTAATTTTGTAATTCAAGGTGGTGAAAACTTTTTTGTTTTTTTTTTACCAATACCAATTTTTTCCACTAAGTATCGTTTTCGACTAATAAAGGGCCTAAGTATATATATTAGCACTGACCTTGACCATAATTATAGTAACTATGTTACATTTTTTTTCAGAATTCCAAGTGATCCTATCCAAAAAAGTAAATGGGTGAAAATTATACAGAAAAGCCGTATTTTAAATTTTTTTTAAAACCAGGTGAGATGAATGCAAAGCGTTTTGTCGTACAATAAAAAAATACTTATATATTTTTGCTTTTTATTTGCTTTACATTTTATTTTACAAACAGTCATAAGATTGTTAGTAACAAAAACAGGCATAAGAAAATCAAATTCATAACCCGACTTCCCCTTGACCATTTTTTGGCAAAATAATTTACGGGCACACATTTAATAATTCACAAAGCGTAGTTGAAAGAACCATATTTGCATTTTATAAATGAAAAAAATTGACAATTATTCATGCCCGACTCGCACTTGACCAATTTTATATGTCCGAAACTGTCTCGTGCTAAAAAACGCAGTCACATCTTACTTAAAAACTGGAACCTAAATTTGATCTGTTTACCCCATAAACTGGGAAACACATTGTCAGCTGGTAATGTTACGCACGCACACAGTGACAAATATAATGACGTGGCATGAGTGTAAGACAATGTGAGCGCGTGTTGATGTATGGGTGATACGCAAACAAGTTTGCCTAACTTGGCCTATTTTTTAGGTACGCGTTGCAGGAGTAGACTCTATCTAGAGAGTAAATGATCTAAGCGTCCGGCATGAGCCTGTGATAATTTCTGTACTTATCTAGTGAATATCTAGTGGATGAGCTGATCACTGGGATAGTTACCCTTTTCGAGGTTACGCAGATTTTATTAGTAGTAGAGTTAGACTATATAGTATATACTCCGTAGTTACGTAGTTTGCCGTAATTTGATTGAAAATACGGCAGTAATAAGGCGTTGCGTATGTTATTTCAGCACATCTGTGCTGAGATGATGTCAACAACACTATTGCCTATTTGAACAGACTATTTTCTTGAGGCAAGACAGTAGTCAGTGCGTTTAACCTCATCCACAAGTTTAAAGTCTCACAATCGGTAACCGAGAGCCAAATTATGGAAATATCACTATGTGATAGAAATCCAAAACGAGAACGGGTTTTCTCGTTTTAGATTGAAACTAATGTCAACACAACTCTCAGAATTAGCCAATCGAAGTGGATATAAGGATGCCCTCAGACTAAGGATTAAGAGGACGCCATAGTTTTGACAGCCGTCATAGCTCAGTTGACAGTAGCTCTGCTTGCTACGCTGTAAATTGTGAGTTCAATCCCCACCGAGAATAAACAGTTATGCGATGAACACAGATGTTTGCTCGGTCTGAGTGTTAAACTGTATTCTATTTATGCATTTAAAATAAAGTAGGTATATAAGTATTCTATCAGTTTTCTGGTTCCCTAGTATAAGCTTTGCTAAGTTTGAAGCTAGATGGCGCTGTGTGACATGTATGCTAGTATTTATGACAACCACTGGGGAAAAGCGACCACGAACCGGAAGAGGAAAGGTGGAAAGGATCCATCCATTAGTCCTAGTTCTGAAAATCAGTGATGGAGGAGGCGGTATTCCTGGTTTTCCTGGGGGAGTCATTTTCCTGGTAACAACACCTATGTCCAGCAGAGGGCTTCTTCAGGCCGGTGATAAACTGTACAAGGAGCATGTTACGCTTCTTTTAGAATGAGATTGGGATAAAACGCAAGCCCTTCAATAGACTCGTCGCGACACGCTAGTCCAAGTCGCTCCGTCGTGTAAAGCCGTTCTCTCGCCAACAACACGGACACGTGCGCGATCTGTGATAGCTTCTCTGGAGTGAGCGAGCCGTTTTCTTCGAGCTGGAAATGAGAATAACACAACACATGAAATTACAGGTACGTGAGGCTTAACATACGCGTGCCTTAGGTTGATAGACGCAGAAAAGTGTATCGTATCTACAAATATAGCTTAACATAACCACCAGGCTATCCACCATCTGCCTGCGGCGGATACTTGAGTTCTTTGGGCACATCGCACGGAAAGATGGACACAACCTAGAGCAACTCATGGTGACCGGTAAAGTCGATGGTAAGCGGCCGAGGGGTCGAAGTCCACTCAGATGGTCTGACCAAATTCGCTCATCGCTGAACACCAAGCTACACGATGCGCTTCACAATGCCAAAGATAGGCACAGATGGCGGGCCATCGTGAGAAAGATAATTTATCACCATCGGGGGAATCACGACCCTCAGTAATGAGGTATACGACGCGAGGAGGAGGAGGATCTACAAATAATAATACATACATAATTTGTTAACTACCGGCGGCGGTAAACTATTTTTACTTTTCATCTTTCGCGTTAATATTATAACCTCACAAATAACGTGGCTTTCTATTGATAAAAGAATTTTCGGTTAATAGAACCAGAGATTAATCCCTACAAATTCACAAACTTTACCTCTTTATAATATTAGTATAGCGTTAATATAATTATAGCCTCACATATAACGTGGCGTTCTATTGGTAAAAGAATTTTCACAATCGGTTAAATAGAACCAGAGATTACCCCCTACTACTTATTAGATACTAGGTAGACTTGACTTGGTAGGTAGGTACTTACTAGATTATTCGTAGTCCTAGCCACTTCTTCATCTCTATTGCTGTTCAACTGTAGAACACAAGCGCCACTGGGGAATTTACGTAGAGACATCGGAGCATCTATTCTTGATAGTAATCTGAAAATAAATAATAATATATAGATCATCATCAACTGCCTGTAGAAGTCCATAGCTGGATATAGCCCATACGTTTCCAGGAAGAACGATTCTGAGTCCTTTCAATCCATCAACTTCCCGCGATCCCAACAATATCGTCAGTCTATCAGGTAGGAGGACGTCCTACGCTTCGTCTTTCGGTTCGTGGTCACCATTCGAGAACCTTAATTCCCCAGCGGTTGTCGGTTCTACGAGCTATATGGCCTACCCATTGCCACTTCAACTTGCTGATTCTGAGAGCTATGTCGGTGGCCTTGGTTCCTCTACAGATTCCTTGATTTCTGATTCTACCTCGCAGTGAAACTCCCAGCAGCAGCAAAACATATAGATAAATCTAGGTAAACTAAAAAAAAACTATACACTCAGGTAAGTACCTACTAATTGTTTTAGAAAATATAGATTATGTCCGGAGGAAAACAGGGTAGACAATGGTAACTATACGAGCGGAGAAAGCACTAAAATGCTTATTCTAAAAAACAACAACTAACAACGACACAATTACAAAAAGACAACACTCGTCCCGATACGCGGCTGTAGTGTGCACACTTGCAGCCCTCATCGCCGCGGATCTAGTCTGAATCTGCCTTTAGATACAGTACATAACTCGAACCTGATATGTACATAATAGTAAATATCGATTATAATGACATTTATACACCTATGTATCTAAATTATTTCAAATCAAAGCAATTTCGTAGCCCTGAGGTTACTAGAAACTTATGAGACATAAAACATAGGTACTGACCATGATAAATGTCCAGTAAGTACCTATAAGTTTCAATATAATTAAGTAGGTACATACTTGCATGCATTTAACAAGTCCTCTGGCGAGACTAATTCCAACCCCCGGGCTCTGTTCACTCGGCACCACACATCAGCCAACGACATCATACCCCCACAGTCCTGAAAATCACAAAAAAGAAGCCTAAAAAAACAGATCTGGTTGGATCCGGAAGCTCGATCACAGGAATACTTACATATTTATTTTGTAAATACATCCTACTAATAATATTATAAATGCAAATGTTTGGATGGATGGATGTTTGTTCAATTCAATTCATTTATTTGCAGAAAAATATGGTAGTATAAGTACAATGATCCTCTTTCACGCGTGAAAGCCTTGAACGCGAAGCTGCGAGTGACCTCTAGTACTTAAAATAAAATAACTTACAATAAGAACAGCCACCATGATATCGGCAATCTGTTGTGCCAGCCCCATGTAGTATTCTGAATCTGATCTATATGCATCTCTTGTTACAGGATCATCAATACCTAAGCTCATCAGGTACGACTTGAACCTCACTGTATCATCTTCTGATATATCACCTTGTTTATCCTGAAAATTGATTTAAGAGCAATCAGAAACAGAAAAATAGAGAAATAATTTTACAACTTTAATCCGAAGGCACGGCAGACATCTCCTCAAGTCTTTTACCAATTGTCTACTAAAGACAGTAACGAAAGGGGGGTAGTCTGAGACACATACCCACATTTTACAGTAGTTTGTATTTCATGAGTTGCAAGGCTATCCCCGAATCCTCCTGATGTTTTTCTTTACCTTATGTGAGCACTGGCAATTCGAATATATCGTTTTCAAATAGAAAACTCATAGGTGCACTACTCGCAACCTCAGAAACAGAAGGGTTGCTTTCTCTAGATCACTGAAAATACAGAGACAAATAGATATAGGCTAATAAAAGACTTACCCGAATCTTACTTGAAATATTCTTAGAAACAGCAACCATTTCCTTTGCCTTCTCCATCAACTTCTTCAAATCCTGAAAGGCTACTGAAATACTTTGATCTGTTGCTCTGTGCTGCTCATCTATGCTTCTTTCAATCCCAACTATTCCTGATCTTAACTTTGAGTTTACTGGAGTTGGCTTTTTAGGTGAAGAACTAGATGGCATTTGTCTGTCTGGAGAGGATATAGGCGTTGGTTGCTCCCAAGTTTTAGCAGCTACTGCACTAGTCAGAGCTTTGAAGAATTCATTGTCTATGCCATCTTTAAATGAGAACTTTACAAAGTGGTATGGACTAACTACAGCTGGACCGGGCCTTTTACCTGTTAATTATTGGAAAAACTTATTTACTTTCTCTACCATACAGGAGGTTTTGTATATGTATGCATAATGAGGGTATAGGGTTAAATCTTGATGTGTAAAAAACTCGAAAAATCGTAAATCGAAAAATCAAATAAATTCCATTGCTGTAATCAAATAAACCAAATTCAAAGTGTAACACAAAAAAAACACTGATCAACAACCAAGTAAATATGCAGAATTATGCATTTTTTTTTGTGAGAAATACTCTAAAGCGATTTATAGGTATGTATTTAATATTTGTTTTGTGAGAGAACCTTAGTAATGTATATTTATTGGCATTTATTGCTTTAGGGTTATCACATTATTGACTCTCACACAAAAGATCATCATCAGCCTATAGAAGTCCACTGCTGAACATAGGCCTCCCCCACACGTTTCCAGGAAGAACGATTCTGAGCCCTTTCCGTCATCAGTCCATTAGGTAGGAGGACGTTCTATGCTTTGTCTTCTGGTTCGATAAAGATAAAAGCAGTTAATTTTGCTTAACTGGTGGCAGTACTTCCCAGTATTATGGTGGTTGTATTTTAAGTCCAGGAAATAAAATCAGAAAGTAATTTTTTTGACTCTAAATACCTGGTAGTGCAGGACCTAGATGTAATATTATCCTCTTAGGTCCACCCAAACCAAACACTCCTCCACTTTCCTCTTCAATGGTAAAAATATAGTATAAATGCAGTGATAGGCACACCAGACCCTTTGGTATGTCACCTGGCTTGCCCCATAATATCCGGTGACTGGTCAAGATGACTTCACCATCTACAAATTGTGTCTGAAAATAAACAACACCCAGTTGCAGAAAACTTAATTCACGTGAAAACAGGTACTTAGTCCTAAAATTTGTTAGCTTTATTACAGGTAGAATAAAGTGTGCACTCAAGAGGTGCGTAGTGTTAACAGAAATGATTTAAACATAATAAACACTGATCTATACCTTGTCGTCGCCATCGTATATTTTTACATTTTTATCACGCTTCAAATAGTTTTCACCCTCAAATAATCTTGCCTCAATATACTCAAACCTATCCATACTCAGTTCTTAGGCGGTTTGCATGAAAATTCAGATCTGATATCAACAGCTGATTAAGAAAAAGAGAAAAACAGAGAACTATTAGCAAATTTTAAAATAACAAGTAGTTTTTTTTTGTGGCACGGGCACCTGTGGGTGCCGTGCCGTGATTTCACAACCATGGAATACACAACCATGAATAGGCAGCCACGAATTTGTGTACACCTTGGCATCCAATTCCATGGTTGTGCTTTCCAGGTCTTACAAAATTTTGTACACTTTTGGAAAATACGACCATGGAATTGGATGCCAAAACTTATGCCTCTTTTACACACTCACTTTCTGAGGCGGATGCGACTCGGATAGGTTAGGTTAGAACATAAAAAAAACGCCAGGAATAAAACTGCATGACGACCTACCTACATCTCAAAGTAGGATGGTATTACTTGACTTTTTAGTTGCGTCCAAACGAAGCCTAAGCTTTCGTTCAACCTATCAGAGTAATGGTCGCCAATTCCTAGGTCGTGTGTTCGTGTACATTTTGGCTGTGATTTCCCGGGCTGTGTATTCCATGGTTGTACATTACTCGGACTCGCACCTGTCCGTCATTCGATAGACAATTTGCCAATGTCATGTCAAGTTGAATTAAAAAAGCGGTTTTCAGTTGATAATGACATTGGCACTTGGCACTGACTTACTTTACTACAGCTAACCTCTATTTCCGTTCCGTGCGTGCTGGCTGACATTGCTTGCTGCCGCCTGTTTCCGAAAATTTGATTGATGTAAAATCCATCATGATTCGCTTTGCTTGCTGCAGAAAATGAAAGGAAATAAGCACTGAGCCGACTCTGCAATTATATTATTAGACTCTTACTCAAGTGCAGTCAGCCTTGGAGTGAACGTGCGAATTGATAACTTAGGAATTTACAATTCACTTGTCTAATATGGCAGAAAATCAAGAAATTTTACTTCAAAAAATTCAAGCTCAGGGTGATCTTGTGAGAAAATTAAAGGCTGCTAAAGAATCCAGCGACAAGGTGAGTTTGCCTCTCTATTGTTATTTGTATTTTCCTATTTTATGTCGTCCGAAATTGCATCACCACATGCACCACATGTAACTTGAATCTTGCTATTATTCAAACCTTTTATATTTTGTAGGGAAAAGTGAATTTGAACTTTAGTCTCCATGAAATGGATAAACACCTATCACTATACAGTTATATTGGTGGCTATGTACCCTGTAAAAGTGACATAGATCTGAGTAAATGTATACAAAATGATAATAATGCAACAAAGTATAGGAATATCAAGAGGTGGCTGGACCATATGCGAAGTTTCAATGATTCTGAGATAAAACTATTTCCTGCTGAATCTTCTAACATTTTAAAATTGGATAATACTCATTCCATAGATGATAAGGTTTGTTTTTACTCAATATTGTGCACTGTAGTTTGATTTTACAATGCTTTATTTTGTATATTACCTGCCTACCTGCATTATTCTGTTTTATATGAATATTTGCTAATTACTACTGTTTTATTAAAATTATTAGAATCACGGAAAATGAAAAATAATGCTAATTGGTTGTATCTATATTCAGACAAAATTATTTCCAACCACAGTTATTCCAATTACAAAAGTGGTTAGGTTCTAGTTTATTTTAGACTAGATAGAGATCTTATTGCTTATTTTGTCAACTTAAAAATGTAACTCTTTGATTATGAAAGAAAGAAAGAAAACAATAGCTTTACTTCTTTATCCCCAGGTATGGTAAATATATCCCCACAGTTCTCTCAGTAGTACCTAATTGATATTATTTAAGGATGTCTAGGTATGCCTCCTAGGTAGTCAGAGGTATGTTTAAATAATACATTTGGTACACACCCACATTTTACAGTGGCTAGTATTCCATTGATTGTTTGCAAGGTCATCACTGTTGCTAAAATACTACTAGAATTGATTATGATTGACTAAATTAATTTATTTAAATGTAGCAGGGCTTGTCCAGTGAAGTACTATGTCTATTTTTCCTGCTAAGTAACATTGCTATGAGTGAAAAAAAATGAGTTTATTAACAACTATTTTTTATTGTTTCCGGTAATAGTAAAAGAGACGCCCACAGTGCCAGGATATCATTTTACTACCTAAGTTAGTCAGGCATGTCTTCTAAAGTGCTGAGATTAGCGAAATCTGCCAAAGTTGCAGCATTACGTAACTCAATAGTGAAACGTTTCATTACAACAACATCTTGCAACAAGGTATTGGAAATTTTGAGAGTATGCTTTGTTACAAAAAGTTACTTTATTATTTCTGTACTTTTTAGGTATTTGTTTACTGTTTCTAAGTAAAATACTTACTACTTATGCAGAAAAAAAACTACTGACAGTGTTTTCATCTAAAACAAGGTAGGTAGTTACTTAAACTTATTGACCTACTTATGCACAAAGGCTCTAAATAATTTGCAATAACATTGAATGAGTAACCAACTGGTGAAAGTAAATAGACTGGTATGTCTGCGAGGGTCTAATTGTAGGTACCTACCTACCTACCTACCTATTATATAATACCTACAGACAAGTTGAGTCCAAGTTCACCTTGTAGTTTGACTTAGTTGTATATAGTAGTGCAAAAATTAGGTTCAAGGTTATCCTAACTTATATGCTGTGTGATCTTTTCAACACAGTTGCCTACTTGATTAATTATTGCAGAATTAGTCTAACTGAAGGCTTTTTTCAGGGTTAAAACGCAGTTGTGCTTGAACTTATTAATATTTGAATTTTGCTAGTCTTGCGCACGCGAAAAATTAGGCGTTACCTACTCGGTGTAATAACCTGAGTACGCAGTTGAGTCCAGCCAGTGTCCGTTTCTCCTACTGAACAAATAATAAATAGCTATTACATTTTCATATATTACAAAACAGGATAATAACATGGTAGTACTAGCTATTGATAGGACTTAGATTGAGTAGGTATAGGTAGTACAAGATACCTACCTATACATATGTTTTGTTTTGAAACTTTACAGATGTTTTTTATGACCTGTAATATGTAGTCTCCAGTAACTAGGTGTGTGATCTTCTTTTCTTTTACCAACATTACTATTACATTCACTAATAACATGGTTTATGTGCATAGCATATAGATAGCGATGATTATGGCTGTTGGCGGAGAAACGTGGAGTGGAGAAAATCGAATAAAACGCACACTTTTGCACGGCTTTTCTTTGTAGTAACCCACGATGGAGTGAACGTTTCTAATTTGCTAATGGTGTCACATTCAAAATCATCATCATGAAGAAGTCCGCTATTCGACATAAGCCTCGTCGTTTATAAGAATTTTAGTTTCCGTCTATCGTGGTCGCTTGTATGGCGATATCTCGAAATAGGCTCAGTAAGATAGATATATTTATCGTTGCGTGATATAGGTACTTTAGGCACTCAAGATGCTTGAGGTTGTAACTGAAGAATTAAAGGAAGGTGTGAGTTTGAACCGAAAATATTGTTCTTTCAGATAAAAGAGGAAGTATCAAAGCTACTTCAGCTCAAATCACAGCTGAGTCAGCTATCAGTCGAAGATGCGGCCCCACAGAAGTTCACCTTGAAAACGCCTAAAGGAACACGTGACTACAACCCTCAACAAATGACAATCAGAAACGAGGTCCTGCAGAAAATAATAGCAGTCTTCAAGAGACACGGCGCTGAATGTATTGAAACACCAGTTTTCGAGTTAAAGGTTTGATAATTGACCAATAATTTATAATAATTGAGTAATTGAACACACTTTTAGTTATTATTAGGATTGTTTAATAAATTACCTAGTAATTGAGTTTCAAGGTGTGTACTCTCCATTTTGTATTGTAAGTAGGTACGACTTATAACAATGGCTATCACAATTAAAAATGCATTAAAAAACTAATATATTTGTATAAATACTGTATTTCTAAAGTCTAAAGTCAAAAAGCATTTATTCAGTAATATCCGCAGGGATCATCTTGAAACGTCTTGAATCTAGGTGAATCTAAGCGCCAGTTCCTCGCGACCAAGCCTAGAAAGAAAAAAGAAATTAAATATCATCACATTTTTAATCCCCAAATACAATGTTTGTAATTTCAGGATGTCCTAACAGGCAAATATGGCGAAGATTCTAAGCTCATCTACGATCTTAAAGATCAAGGTGGTGAGATTCTCTCTCTCAGATATGATCTCACAGTGCCTCTTGCGCGATATCTGGCAATGAACAAGATCAACACTCTCAAACGGTACCACATCGCCAAGGTCTACAGAAGGGACAACCCAGCAATGACTAGAGGGAGATACAGGGAATTCTATCAGTGTGTAAGTTAACACTACTAATCCCTTTAGTGTAGTCCCTAAAATATAGGTATTCTAATGTAAACTTGTGAAAGAATTTTTATACAATCTTCAGCTCCCGATGCGTTTTAGGGGCTATTTTTCAGGAATTCCTTTCTTAGTACACCTTACCTTACTTTTGTACTCTCACGCATCAAGTTAAATTAATGTATAATGTCTTTCTCTTGTCCTGAAATTGTGGTAGTTAAATAAATTACGTTCTATTCTGTTCCATAGTAAAGTAGTACTATGCATAAGTAGGGTTCTTCCGGGGAAGTACTATCACCATGCTTATTTCGTCCGCCAAGCAGCGCGTTGCTGTATTTTTTTCTGGTTTGAAGGTTTTGGTGAAATTACATGATTTACACCTGTATGCCTCTAGTTTATGCACGCAAATGGGTGCATAGTTGAGCACATTTCTTACTTACGTGGCCTGGGATGCAGTGATTTGTAATTATTTTTTTTGCGGCTTTGGTATCACTGCGGCCATATGGCCTATTGATTTATATGGCATAGTGATTTGTAATGGTTACCACTTATCGGTCGGTGGGCCATTTGCTTGTTAACTCAGCAAGTTGAACAATAAAACTTGCACTGCAGTAACCCACCTGATAAACCTTGAATCAATCTCAGACCACCATACATTTTCGCCGTCGAGTCTAACCGGGAAGCCGTAACCCTATCAACTGCTAATGCGTCGTCGAACGAATCGAGACTGACGAATGGTTTACAGACGCACTGGCACTAGGCTGAATAAAGGAGTACAATAAGTTTTTAGTTGCTATACCACCAGCTTAGTGAGTAGCCCGATAGACTCATAGAAGCATTTTCCCATCGTAAAAAAAGGCCTTCAATTTCCAGAAAGAATAATTTGAATCTTCCTGCTGAGGTTTTCCCTAAGGACTATAGTATGGGGTTCTTCAAAAAGGGCGTTTCATAATTTTTAAAGGGTCGGCAACGCGCTTGTGATTCCTCTGGTGTTGCAGGCGTCCATAGGCTACGGTAACTGCTTTCCATCAGGAGGCCCGTAAGCTTGTTTGTCAACTTTGTTGTATAAAAAAAAAACTTTTCGTCTGTCTATCGGGTAAGGAGGCGATAGACCGAGTTCGTGTTCCAGTTCGTGGTTGTCATTCTTATGCTTTCTTATATTCATTTTCTTATTCTTATGTTGCAGGATTTTGATATTGCTGGTTCCTATGACCCCATGGTGCCTGACGCGGAATGCCTCAAGGTTGTCACCGAGATACTGAATGCCCTCGACATAGGAGAGTACGTTCTGAAGGTGAACCACAGACGGCTACTTGATGGAATGTTCGAGGCTTGCGGAGTGGAGGCAGACAAGTTCAGAGCCGCCTGTTCCACCATTGATAAGTTGGATAAGGTGAGTTATCCAAGAGGCTATACAACTTGCTAAAGGAACAAGCAGATAGCCCACCTGATGTTAAGTGGTTACCATCACCTATAACAAAGAATTGCCTCGTAAGTTGTGCTCGCTAGGAACGTGCCCTACGACGCGACTACATAGCACAAGTTTTGCTTAGTTTGGGGCTAGAAGGCATTGTGTGAAGGTGACAATATTTATTTATTTGAGAAGTCGGTGAATGGAGAAGACTCAAAATAATTCTTACTGGTTTTTTTATACGACTTGCTGATGGAACAAGCAAATATCTCACCTAATGTTAAGTGGTTATCATCAATCATAACAAAGAATTGCATCGTAGGTCACGTTCATTAGGAACGTGCCTTACGATGCACTACTTTGTTTGATTTTTTTGAGGTTTGATTTTTGTGTGAAATCATTTTCAGTCTCCCTGGCCAGAAGTGAGGACTGAGCTTATAAACGAAAAAGGCGTGTCTCCCGAAGCAGCAGACAGAATCGGCGAGTACGTTCGCCTCAACGGTGGCGCAGAACTAACTGAGAAACTACTACAAGACGAAAAACTATCCAAAACTAAAGCAGCAATCGAGGGAATAGAAGGCATAAAACTCCTGCTGCAGTATTGTGAACTCTTTGGCATTAAGGATAAGATTCTTTTTGACTTGAGTCTAGCAAGAGGGCTGGATTATTACACAGGGGTTATTTATGAAGCTGTTCTGACAAGTAAGTAAAGCTTTGGTTTATTTACTGGACAAATATGGAAATAAAAACCGGCCAAGTGCGAGTCGGACTCGCGCACGAATAAGAATATAGATAATGGTACGGAACCCGTATCTATATTTAAAACGGCAAAAAATCACGTTTGTTGTATGGGAGCCCCTTAAATATTTATTTTATTCGGTTTTTTAGTATTTGTTGGTATAGCGGCAATAGAAATACATCATCTGTGAAAATTTCAACTCTCTAACTATCACGGTTTCATGAAATACAGCCTGGTGACAGACGGACAGACAGCAGAGTCTTAGTAATAGGGTCCCGTTTTACCCTTTGGGTACGGAACCCTAAAAAGAAAAACCACAAAGACAAAACGTTTATGGTCAGAGAAACGATATACATGTGGGTATAAAAAGGTCTAGCTATAAGCTTTAAGAAGTATTCTCAGCACTAATGTTGCGTTAAAACTTTAGTTAAAACGCTCGGCTAGTTTTTGAATATTACACTTGACACATACGTTTTACTACCCACATTTTGCAGCGTATTGAATTCCCGCTAATCGTGATGATTACTACTGAACTGCAAATCTTTCTGGAAATATTTAGTACTAGCGGCCGCGCGCAGCTTCGCCCGCGTGGCATTTTTTTCCCGTTCCCGTTATTTTTTCGGGATAAAAAGTAGTATGTTAATCCAAGTTATAATCTATGTTTATTCCAAATTTCATCCAAATCGGTTTACTGGTTAGAGCGTGAAAGAGTAACAAACATCCATTCATCCATCCATCCATCCATCCATCCATCCATCCATCCATCCATCCATCCAGAAGGATATGCCCCCAGTGGACTTCCTTAGGCTAAAGAAGATTATATATTTGTAGCATGGATAAAACTACTTGTTTCTTTCAGAAACTATCAAAATCGGCAATGAGGAACAAACTGTTGGTTCAATCGCCGGCGGCGGACGGTATGATAACCTTGTTGGCATGTTCGACTCTAAACACAAACAGGTAAGATTCAGTATCCTTATCATCTTAGTCCACGTAGTTGCTGCCAAGACGCTCCACTGATCCAGGTATTCAGCTTTTCTAATGTTTTTATGCTACTAAGGTCAAAAAAGGACGACCGATGTGGCGCGGCGGGCGAATGTCCGCCTGTGACGTAGGAAGTTGCGGGTTCGATTCCCGCCTTGGGAAAAATGTTTGTACGATCTGCAAATATTTATTCCGGGTGTTTTGGGTATTTTCTATATGTAATAAAAAATATCTTTGCATGTAATGTATTGTATTAAGTATAGCCAGTCATCATAACACAAGCTCTGCTTAGCTTGGGGCTAGATGATATGCTGTGTATTTATAAAAAAAAGCACATGGCCCACTTGATATTTAGTGGTAACCATCACCTATAACAACGCATTGTCTTGTATAGGTGTATAGGTGATGGTAACCACTTATCATCAGGTGGGCGTGCTGCTTGTTTCATCAGTATCTAACATTGTTTATTTTCCAGGTACCCTGCGTAGGCGTCAGTATCGGAGTAGAGCGTGTGTTCTCAGTCCTCGAAGCGAAGTTAGCCGCGGGCGAGTTGTTAGTGCGGACAAGTGACATTGATGTGTACGTAGCATCCGCGCAGAAGAACTTCCTAGAAGAACGTATGAAGATCTGTAGTGAACTCTGGGACGCTGGGATTAAGGTACTTATTGGAATGACTGGATTGGTGGTTGGTTTTATCTTTGCCCTGTATTAAGCGTTGGCACAATGAGAGTGCTCGGACCGAGTGGACTCGTACGAGTAAGCTTCATACAAGTGTACTACATATACATACTTAGAATACAATATAACACCCAGACACAACAAACATCTATTGCCTGCCTGCAAGAAATCGCTTTCAGCGATAAGGCCGCCCATTGTACTTTGTAAACCTTATGTGTTTTTAACAAATTTTCCTTGTGTACAATAAAGTGTTATCTATCTATGTTCATCACACAAATGTTTGTTCTCGGTGGGAATCAAACCCACCACCTACAGCGCAGGAAGTAAGGCTACGACAAACAGAGCTGTGACGGCTGTCACTTTATTTGTTTATTTATAATCAAGCTTGTCGAAACCTGTTGTGAGACGTTTGAAGGGGTAATTTTAATATAACTGATACAAAAGCTATAACACAAGCTCTGCTTAGCTTGGGGCTAGATGATGCTGTGTGGATTGTCCGGCATTATTTATTTTATTTATTTAACTTCTATGTTGGCCGTTGTCTAGTGTTGTTTTTAGTTCTGCTTCCGAGTCCAAAAAAAAATTATGTGCAGTTGGAATGAAAGTGTTTTTATTTGGCACCCTGATTTGAATGATTCCCAAAAGTTTTATCATTTTCATCGCTTTGACTGTTGAAACAAATGACTGCTTTGACTGTTGAAATCTATTATATTTCAACACAGAACTCAAACAGTGAAGGAAAACATCATGAGAAAACCAGTTATCCTAGCAGCGGCGATGGGCTTGCAACCTGTCGCATATGGATTACCAACTACTAAAAATTTAGTGAATGTATGATTACCCCTTTAGACTCAAATAATCTTGAGTGGGAACTTGGTACCAAGATATCGGAGCGGACATTTACCTGGAGATTAAAGTCGTGAGTCTGTTTCTTACAATCATTTCTCTATTTTCAGACCGAGCAATCTTACAAAAAGAATCCGAAGATGCTGACACAGCTTCAACACTGCGAAGACACAGGCATCCCCTTAGCCGTTGTTCTCGGCGAGTCGGAACTAAAAAGGGGCGTGGTCAAAGTACGTAATATCACCACCAGGCTAGAAGAGGAAGTTTCTAGAACCGACTTGGTCCAGGAGCTGAGGAAAAGGATAGCAGCATTAAGTGTGAAGGAGATGAATGGAGTTAATTAGTAAGAGCTTTTTTTTTACTTACGCAAGTTGAACGCAGTACTTGTAGATCTGACTCTTAACGTACAGTCAGTATCAGAAGTTGATGACTTTTTGAATGAGAACGTTGTTTTTAATGAGATAAACGAAAATGCTAATATTATATAATTTTTATTGAGTTATAGTATGTAACTAATTGTTCATACTGTGTTGTGATCGTGAGTCTAAAAAAATAGTACAAAAATACGCCAAGAGCAATTTTTAGCTAGCATATAGATACATTTCACGTTTATAATGTTTACCATACTTTACTTATTTTAATTGGTGGACATAGACAGACATTTATTGGCTACAAAGAAACATACGTACAAAACAGATTAATAAATAATAAAAATATTAAAGCAAAATAAAAGAAAAATATTTATACGCAATATGTGCCTGTGTGCTACAGCAACAGTCTTAACGACCAATATACCTAGTATTTAGACTTTTAATGTCGAACCCCGCAAACAATCGACTATGTAAAAAAAAATGGTTTGAAAGCTTTTAAAACTTAATCTTATTTGTAGAATCACTGTCATTTACTTTTGATATTGACTGTACCACTACCAACCACGACTGTCTTAGGACGCTAAAAAAAAAATATGTGATGTATAAGTTACAAATAATCCACTGGACTGTTCCGAACACCGGAACAAGCAATGACTGACAGCTCAGTTGGTAGTAGGTCTGCCTTATGCGCTGCAGGCAGACCTACTACCAACATCCACATCCTGTATTATCCACATCGAATATTGTATTATAAATATGTATTACAGGCACATGAAGCCTAACATCAGTATGCCTCAGGTTGTTGGACGCAGCGTAGGGCACGTACCTAACATGACCTACAAAGCAATACTTTGTTATAGATGATGATTACCACTTAACATCAGGTGGGTAACACTTAACATATGCTTGTACCACAAACAGTAGCATAAAAAAAATACAAGCAAAATTGACGACCGATGTGGCGCGGCGGGCGAATGTCCGCCTACGACACAGGGGTTGCGGGTTATTATTATTATTATTATGTAATATAGTATTGTATTAAGTATATCAGTCATCTAGTACCCATAACACAAGCTCTGCTTAGCTTGGGGCTAAATGATGCTGTGTGAATCCAGCATTATTATTATCTAAATCAGTATAAATATTACACAGAGTTTGTTTGGGGACTCCCAAACAACCTCTGTGTAATATTTACGTATATTTATTTATTATTTAATTATGTATCAGTCCTATTACGGAGTTTAGTTAGTAAAAAACAGTGAAGTCACACCTTTAGTGTGTACCTTAGATTGACAAAACATCAACAATTTATTACAAGAGAGCATAGTAGGAATAAATTGACATTTGGTACGAAAAGGTGTCGAGTTGACATTTGAATTACATTGCGCGGTATCGATAACTCGACTGTGGAGTGTTGCTTACTTTCCGCGCAGTGTAACTCGTATGTTGTACGATTTTACATTACAAATGTATTAATTATTTTTTGTTAGGCCTGAAGATATGCGAAAATTTGTAAGGCCAAGGAATCTGTTATTAATTATAACAGATTCCTAAATAGTTCAAATTTCATGAACTTCAAAAAAGTTCAAGTTATTTTTAAATGTGGTCCACTTTTAATGCATTTCTGTGTTTATTATTTAAAGCTCTTCTTATTTTAGTTATTTATTTTTGAAGTGATATTTTCTCTTCCGAAGTTTGTTTGTCCTGAAATAATTTACCGCTAAAAATGTTCAGTGAGCTTTTAGCATTAAATAGTTGTAAATACATAGAACTATTATGTATATGAGTGGATTTTCAATAAACCAATTTATACTAGATGTTTTTTATTGCATTCTCAAATCATCTATTTAATAATTTAAAAAATTGCTATAGTTTTTCTTGTGATTTAAATCTATGCTAAGTTTATTTAAAATAATGTTTTTTTCAGCGCGGACTCATTATTTAAGATAATAATAATTATAAAATTTATTTCAGGTAACATATGCTAAATAAACAAAGATACACAACAAAGGCTGTATAGAAGCACAAAATACTACATGCTAAAGTTTATTTCTAAATATTTTTTTCGTAAGCGGTACTTCTCCTGCACCTTCTGTACTTCTATCTTCTGTCTTACTGACTAAAACTATGAAGCAAGGAAAATGCCTTTGTACTTGACAGCCACTCGTACGTAAGGACTTGATTGGTTTCCTTAGTCAATTCCAAAAGCTGTAAATGAAATTAAAATCAAGACATTACTTTAAATTATGCTGCAGCCTTTGTCTTCGGATGCGCGGTGGCGGTAATTGGATATCAACATGGCATTTTCTATCTAATGACCTTGATTATAAATATCTGTGAAAAGATAAACACTCTTTAAACTATTGCCGTCTCGTATCAATAGGTAATGACAAACAATGACAGGACTAATTTTCAGCAATATTAAAATTTAAATAACGTTTATAAGTATGGGGGTAAAGCTTGTTCGTTTATTAACCAGATTGATCAAGTAAATTTTTCAAGATTAAAATTATATTTATTTATTCACATGTTTCCGGTTTGGTGTCGATGAAAAAGAACAAAACTAAATAATATGAAGAATAATAAAACATGGCAAGTTTAAGTTACTTCGGCTAACGGGTCAAAAACTACAAAAACATTCTCGAAAACTCACGGTCGACTTAAAATCACAATTCAATAACCTTGGATCAATGTCCCCGATACTATTGACCTCGAAGTCTAGCTGTCACAGATAGTGTACGTGTCACGGCCGATCCAGCATTGTCCCTACTTCCCCCCATTGTCCTTAATTACCGTGAACAAGCCACGGTACACATTGATATAAAACTCTTTACTCCGATCACTTCCCGCCTCATTACACATCTGAACACCTTACTGTTAGCACGGATTTCTATTAACATTTTGTACTTTTTGCTGATGAATAACTAATTTATCTTTAATTCTATCGATGAAATGACTCGACTCAGTTTACTCATAACTTGTGCTATATTGGTGACGTCTAGTGCATCGGTCCTAAAAGAAGCCTTAGAAGAACATTTAAAAGACATCGAACACAACGAAGGAGAAGAATTTGTCAAGCTCGACAAACAAAGAGGTGAAAAGCTACACGAAATTGATAGCCAACTGACGGATAAACACCAAAACCAATACAGCAAGTCAAATGATGAAGGAAAATGGGTGAAAAAGGATCATGATACGAAATCAACTTCCGAAGCTGATCAGTACAAGGGTCATAATTCTAAAGCAGACAAAGCAGAAGACAGCGAAACCGCGGGGTACAAGCGAGGACACAAAAAAGGACATCATAAACAAGGATTTCAAAACTCGTATCACAAAGATGAATCGTCAAACAAAAGTACGTTCTTCGACGATTTGAATGACGAAGGGGACCAAGCTAAGTATAACAGTCGCCTAAACAGCCACGATAACCATGGTGGACGAACATACCATGGCGGTCACAACAATGGTCAAGAATACACAAGAGATAATTATCATGGTGGTGCTTACAACCGCTACGGGGATGTTGGGAATAAACAACATGGATATCAAGACCATGGTAGAAAATATCATTTAGATGACTCACAACACCATAACAAGTATAAGAATGATCGTAATAGTCATAACAGAGACAACATTAGAGATTACCAGCAATACAGAGCGCCACATAGAGAACCAGGTTGGGATCAAGGATGGGATGACAGACGCGGTTGGGATGACAGACGCGGTTGGGACGACAGGCGAGGTTGGGATGATAGGCGAGGCTGGGATGACAAACGAGGCTTAGATGACAGACGAGGCTGGGAACAACCCTGGCAAAAAGACGGCTGGGAAAAAGACTATGGTGGCCCTGGATACTACGATGACCATGGCTTACGACACGAAGGAGGATATGGTTATGGGCCCAGTCACGGATATGGCTACGACGAATCCCGTTCCGCACCTATCGCCGCTGTAAACCCACAGAATGCCCCTGTAGTAGCCCACAGGCAGCAGACTATAACGATCTACGAAGACCCTCGGTACGATGGTAAAGAAACAGGACAACTAAGACAAGAAGGTGATCGTTTACAATTGGAGTTTAAGCCTAGTAATCATAGATACGCTCAGTATGATGATACTTATTACGCGCCCACCAGAGATGGTGGTGTGGAGAGTAGTAAGATTAATAGATTAGTTTATAACTATAGAAGGCATTGAGAATCTATATAAGTGTACACAGTCTCGATATAAATACTGTGTGGGAATATACAATTACCGAAAATTTACTTAAAAAAATGGTGTTTAGGAAGTTTTCAGTTTACAGCGACACCGTGTAGGACCAACAATGGTATCGAGATTTTGTGCAGCATTGTAAAGAAAAAGAGGGTGGGGGTGGAATGCAAAATTATTTTATGAATCGAAAAAATACACAAAAAAAGGTTGTGGTATTTTGGCTAAGTTATTAAATTGCTGTACATCATCACATCGCCCATATAAATGTAAGAAAATAAATTATTTTTATTTAAATACTAAATATTGTCTACTGAATTGGAAATGTCTAGCTCAGCTTTCTAGAGGTATTTAACTTCAAGAATACTTGATTGTACTTTCATACATCAAAATTCAACGAAGTTGAAAAGAGAGGTTGAGGGTAGTTTTTAGTAAATTATCTAGATAATTAGATCGATAATGTCGGTGGAGAACGTTTAAGATAAGATATTTTTTGGTTTGTCTGTACACTGTAAAAGAAAGTCACCATAATTATTTCATGGAGATAGCGGCATATTACTTTTTGTTGTGCTACTATAACGTACGGTTATAATGGGGACACGTAAATATTCTACTTCCCGTTGCCCTTATACGTATTACCTATCAAGTTTCAGATTCATATCTACAATTAAATTGTTTTCATGTAACGTCTCACTTCGCTCGATCCGTTCTATATACGAAATAAAGAGACCGATTATATTTAATATAAAAACTGTAAAAAGGTAAGGCCACAATGTGGCCTTACCTTTAGCAGGAAATATTACTCACATGTCATGTAAGTAATAATTCCTGCTGATATGCGTATTTGGATTCAATATCCAATATTGAAATTCCGTCTAAGAATTCTGGATATCGTTTAAGGTAGTCAAGTGAAGTAACAGTGAATTAGAAGCTACATGGATGTGGCAATAGACGAAAATAATATCAATTCAGGCATAGTCTATCGGTTACGTACATTTTTCATAGAGTAGACGCCGGTCTCTGACTGTCCCATACAAATGTCTGAGACAGTCGACGGGGGTCCATGCTGGTCGTGTCTAATGTGATTTTGCCATAAAGCAATTTACAAGAACGAGTATTCTAAAGTGTGTTTTTGTTTTTAATTTATTACGCCTTATAGTTTTGTTAACATTTTTTCAATAGAATATTTCATAACATTAATTATTAGTAAGTTTTCTAAACTAATCGAGGTCTTTCACCATCAATTTTCCCAATTACAACTAGTTTCTCTAAGCTATCTGATTGTCTACGGACTATGTGTCCGAAACATCCAACATATTTTGCTTAGAAATGAAATGTAAATGTTTTTGCAGTCTTTCGTTGTGCTGTAACTGTCTTTTTCGTCTCGGTTTCTCAGTTTGAGCCATTACTCGCTGTATTTCGTTTTCAGTACTTTTTATTTCTTTTTTTACTTCATCCAAAGTTTTAAAAATATTCATTTTATTTCTATTAAGCAGAGTATTCCCCCTTATGTGCCAGCTTTCGACTGAGTTTTGAGTCGAAGGAATTCCACATGTAATAGAATCTGCGACCAACCAACAGTTCTGGAGGAAAAGCTGGTGGTACTTTTTCTAAGGGGACTTGTCTTGTTTTCTTTTTTTTGTATGTTCCAGTTATATATGTATATGTTTTTGAAAACCAATCGCTTATTGGTTAAGCATCAACGGACAATACTTTTTTTTTGATTTGAAGGAAAGCAAATGGGAATTCCATTTGCTTAAACACAAGTTTTTACACTAGTTAAAGTAAGTTAAAACATATTTGCTTGTTTGCTTGTGGGCATTGTGGGAAAAATCATTATCTAAATGTTTCTATTCCTACATATCATAAAAATATTATTGGTTATTTTTTGGTATTTTTATTTTGGCATAAAATTTTGTTCTAACACGTAAATCAATTATTTTTGTTACATTTTAGAGCAGTATTATGTCGAAGGTATGTTTCGGTCAAATATCTGCCGAGCAAGTGCATGTCGCAATAGGCTCTGTCAAAGTAGTAGTCTTTCGAAAGTGTGCGTTGTCAAAGTATGTTTAGTCGAAACAGTGACTTGTCGAACTACCTATGTATTTTTCAAGTAACAACGTATCGAAATAATAACCTGTCCAAATTCAGTGGGGCACTCAAAAGCTTCGACAACCGCGGCTGAATAATGTATGTGTTCAGTCTATATATGTCAAGGAAATCAACCACGTTGTTAAAAAGTGTGAATAGTCAGTCCTGCGCAACTCCGCATATCTGTGAAAGGCTCGCATCACATTTAGTCACTTCCATAGGTAAAATAGCTGTGCTGTAGAGATACCCTGAGGCGACGACGTGTGACGGACGGTCAGTCGTATTTCAATATGGTGCATCTGCCACGCTCCAATGGGTTAAGCTTTGGACCGTGACGGTTGAGAGCGCGGAAAATCGTGTCCTGAAGCGGTAGGTAGGTAGGTAGCGTCTGGTTGAATAGTCGATTGCTTTGAGAGTGTGATGTTATGGAATTTAATAGGAAAAAAGAATATATTTTAGGAAAACCTTTCCTCCTCAGCACAAACGTGATTAAAAATAATGATAAAATACCAGGTTTGGTATCAGTATTTTACTCCGGTAAACGCTAAATTTTTTTGTAATTGACGTTTTGAGTTACATTGCGGGACAAGTTCTCGCTGCTTAGCATACCGCGCAACGTAACTCTAAACGTCAATACAAAATTCGTGTATCTTTTTCCGGAGTATATACAGTCATGGGGTCTTCTTACAAAACGCAGTCTTATCTAAAGATGGTACGATTCCCGTCTTGGGATAAATGTCTACGATTTGCAAATATTTATTAGAGAATGTTTTATGAAATAATTATTTGTACTAGCTTGTCTTCGTTTAGGAGTTTTATTGTGGTGTGAAATGTCGATCTATAAATATTTATGTATTTATTTAGCAAACCTAATTACTATCGATCTACTATTATTCTATCTCTGATACTAATACACAGCATCACTTTTTTTTTTAATTGTGGCATGTGTCTGTTATTCTGACAATTTTGCCAATGTCAAGTGGAATAGGTAAATAGCTTTTAGTCAAGTCGAATTGGTAAAACAAAGTAATGTCAGCTGTCGTTGGCTTTGAAGAAAAGGATGGGGGTTTTTCTTCAAGGAAATCATTTTCGTCAAATCAGAATGCCACTTATAAATAACACTTTCATTGGTTAATATAGTTACACCATGTTTTGTATTTAGCATTGACAGCTGATTAGATCGAAAGAGACAAAACACGATGGAGCTATTCCAAGAATACTTCAAGTTTATTCTCAGTAGGGTATCTAATTCAGGTAATAAGTACAAGTCAACTGAATTATAATGAACCTCGCAGATCGTGATTCAAAACCGGTCTTTATTATTACCCCAACGGGTTTAATCAAAAGACATCGTTATTGAGCCACTACTCGGGGATATTTTTCAGTGTTTTATTTGTAATTTAAATTTCAACCCTTCACGTTCCGCTTTAGGGGGATAAACTAATTTAAACGTTAAGCTCCCGACAAAGTCTCGTTTTATAATATGTATGTGCAGGGTTGAATTCAGGGGCCAATGGTTTTGGGGTATAGTAATATGCTGCGGGATAACGACACGTACTTGCTACTGAGAAGATGATAAGTAACCTGCGTCCTTATTGTATTCTTGGTAGGACGTATGTGACTATCCGCTATTCTCTAACAGGAAGGTGCTTCTCTGTTCCTAGTAATTTTGAATTTTCAACGTTTTTACATTGTTGATGCGCATTATGCTTATGCAATGTAGAAAATGATGACTATTCATAATTTGTAAAAAAGAATCGATAATAATATCTACGAGTGGAGGTAAAACTTTAAATGAGCATAGCATTTATGCTTCTTTAAATCTCTTGTCTACTCATTGCGAGAACCACCATGGCTGCGTACAAGGTGGATTCAATTTTTTATGAGATAAGGCCACAAAACGCGAGAATCTCTTCTCTACAGCTTTTCTTAAACTAAGCATTTAAATGAGTCTTGAGTCCTCGTTTTGGATTACGTGTCCAAACATTTCTATTTCAAATGTTGATTGTCTTTCTTTTCAAGTTACTTCAAGTAGTGTAGTTTTATTTATCTCGAGGCATTTTTGCCACTCTGGTACAGTGTGGAGTACCATAGTAAGTTGTCACGGCGGCAATTGGTTGTAGTAATTGATCTCAGGGGAAAAGGTTATCTTACAAACCTTTGCCCTAGAGTATTTTCTTCCTTAATCCAGTCCTGTGTCTGGTCTGGCAACGTTTTAAAATTGGATTAGGCTAACATCCATTGAGGATAAAGATGCTGTTTTGTTTGCAAATGCATTGCGTCCAGAAATTTTATAATGCTTTGCGTCCAGGCACTATTTTTATGGTCAGCTGGTTCTACTTTGACTTTGTTTTTCGTCGTGGTCTTAAATTCTCTGACGAGGTTTCTGTATTTTTCTTTGTTAAAAAACCTGTTTGTTACTTTGTTTATCTAAATCAGTGGTTACACGCATGCGAAAATAGAAAATTTCAGCATAAATTGCTGAAATTTTCTATTTTCGCGTGATTATTCTCTTTGGGATTAATAGATTGGTCGCAACACTTCTTGTTAGAATAATGTTCGAGTAGTCTTTTTTTTCAGAATGATTGCAGTAACAGTTTTTTTAACCAAAAATTGATTCAATTAGTAGTACTAGTTGAACCAATTTATGGTTACTATTAATTAACTCGTAATCTCAAATTAGTTGCACTGTGTTTTAAAACACATTGTAACTTAACGTACGCCAAGTTTATAAGTTTTTTACGCATTTTATAACCGCTTTAGGTAAGTTTCGATTTTACCATAACATAGACTGGAAGAGATCGCTTTCAGCGATAAGGCCGCCCATTGTTTTGCCTAATTGTGTATATTTCCTGTATTATGTTTCGATGTGGTGAACCATAAAGAGTTATCTATCTATCTATCTATAGACTGGCCTTACAGCTCAATTGGTAATAACTCTGTCTTCTGCGCTGTAGGTCCAATCCTCACCAAGAACAAACATTTGTGTGATGATCATAGATGTTTGCTCTGAATATGGGTATTATATTGTATTCTAAGTATGTATATATTTTAAATATAACGTATATAAGTATTGGTTCTTATAGTACAAGCTTATATTTTAAGTCCTAGAAAAATGGGGTTTTTAAAGTTACTTTCTACCTTTAACCGCTTCAACCTGCTTTGAAGATAGAATTAAAAAAAAAACGTGAACTCCACTAGTTCTTAAAAAAAATCAATCATCAAAGACATCAACGATTTCCACACCAGCGAATTTGCAATTTCAAATAACTATTCCAATTTGAAACTTTTTACTGAACACTAAAATATGCTACACTTTACCACAGGTACTTCACTTGGTGCAGTGCGAATTGAGTGCCTAGTTCGGTTGATGGTACTTATTACGTAATTTGTCTACTGTGAAGTGCACTTCTTAAAATTATTCTTTTGTTTTCGAAAATGAATATTCATAGTTTACAGGATTGAATAAACTTTAGTTCAAAGTACAAAGTGATATCTTCGTAAACAAAGAGTTTGAGATTTATGACAAAAAACTCTCCTTGTTACGGAATTCGCAACAGATTTACAATAAAGCACTGCTTCCAATAAATGTCACTTATTGTGCTAAAAATGTGGAATTTGACAGCAATCATTGAAGTGAAGAAAATTAATCAAATCCTTCAGGGTGGGCAACTCATCGACAACGCCACCAGCATAGTCGGTGTCTATGGGTGACGGTGACAGCTTAACATCAAGTGGGCCGTAAAAGCCAGTGTGCATAACTTTTCTTAATAAAAAAAAAAGTTTAGGTATGTCTTCGATAGTTAAATATTAGTCTATTAGTCTTAATTTGCCAAAGGTTGTCGCTCCTACGATAAAAAAAATCGTATCACGACGTTAATCCCCAAGCACGGTAGATATCCCCCTGACATCCCTTACTACCAAGAACCCTCTCGAGATTCTTCGAGGATGTCTAAGGGGGTAGTCAGGTACGTCCAGATAGTACATTTGGTACAAACCCACATTTTGCAGTAGTTAGTATTCCATACGTGACAGGTTGCAAGCCCATCGCCGCTAGAGTTCGCATCGCTTAAGTACTATGTATTAAATGTATTGTATGTACACGAAAACCAATAAATAAAACGACGACCAGTCTTATCAACCCAATTGAGTCATCGAAAGTTCGTTAAAGTAATGTCACTCTATCTTCTACCCCTCTCGAGACAGATGAGACGGGTCTATTTTCCCCTGCGCGTTAGAAAGAGAAGGAGCATCCTAGATAATTCCCTATAATCACAGTTTTGTTTTCCAATCGCGGCTAACGATTATTGGCATGTTATTCGGGTGCCATTTTGAAATTGCTTTAGTGCTAAGACAAGTCGTTAGAAGTACAATAAAAAGAGGGTAGGTGATTAGCTGCTTTGGTGATTATCTACGGAAGATCGTTTCCACAACGTTTTGTTTTTAGTGTTCCTTGATAAGTTTGGAGAGTTTTGCGCCTTAGCGCGCATTTCACAAAGTTTAGAAAAATACGACTATGTTGTTTTTTTTTATGGCGGGCGATATGTCTAATACTAAACATGCATGCTAGTAAACCAGTCTTCAATAAACCTTCGTATAGAACACTCGCTTCTTTTAATAACAAATCTTCCCGCAATCAAATTTGAACCTTAACGTACTTAACACTGGAGATTATTGAATTAATTAGAGTACACCTTTAAAGGTACTATTACTACCAGTTTTGGCCTAAACCTTGGAATGATTTAGCTTTTTTTGATAATTTACAAAAAAAATATTTAATTTTTATGGTCCTCTTTCGTCAAGTGCCGATAGGCTTGCAATATGTGGAATACCAACTATTGCGAAATGTGGACATGTGCCAAATGTAATATTTGGATGTTCCCGGGACTTCCTTAAAGATCCTGAAAAAGTCTTTGAATTGGAACTATTTGGTAGGCCCTAAGATATCTGAGGAGATAATCTACTCTGCTTGACGATTAAACTGTTTGTTTTCTTTCGCCAAATTTCCGGTTTTGGAACGGGCCTACAATTACCTAGTTAGTTTTAATATCATAACTCAAACCCCGAAAGCCTCATCAGGTTTGACCGTCAGCAACATCAGTCTTAGCACCATCAGTCACGCGCAGACTCTTGTATTTATTTACAAGTATATCATAAACTCCTCTACAGTAAATGAAACATCCTCAAACAAAGCGTCAAGTCGGAAACTTATTTTCCAAGCAGCGACACAATGAGCCGGCTGCGTTATCTGCTGTTATTGTCTCGAGTTGGACGTTTTGTCGCGGATCCCCAACTTGGATGAGCAAGTTAGTTGTTTCTTACGGAATCCGCTTTACAATGGACGATAATCAAAAGGATAAAAAAACATCTAAATATAAAATAAAAAAACAAGATTTTTTTTCATTTTTTCTTAATTCGTTGTGGCTCATTGCCAGATAAACTTATTCTTAACTAGTGTCTGTTGTTGGTCAAAAGTCTCCTATTTCATCAGAGCTTGATTAAATGCATCCAAATCATAATTACCATATTTTTACCTGTGGATGAATTAATACCTATCAATAAAAGCTACCTAGCTTTTTTATGTAGTCTGATTTATCTACTTTTTCGTAAAAGCTTGTTTCCATTATATTAAAGCTATTACTTAGTTGAAAAATACTCGTATCGTAGGCTTAAAATAAGTCGAACATTGTAAACAGGGGTACTCTGAAAGGGGTACTCATTCACTCGTGACGAATCCATTGCCTGTAGCTAACTAATTGCAATAAAATGAACCGCCCTCAAGGGACTTTCTACGATTTTGTTTTAATCGAAATTTTCGGGGGTGTCGTCAGAATATATTGACTAAATACATGACTTCTTAATGACCATCTTAACTATCTACTTATTCCATTCAGTCTTCTTTTGCCAGTAGATAATTATTAATTTTGTAGCCTATTTATGCTGTGACGATTTAACCTGATTTAGAGTAAACTCGGCGCGCGTAAATAGAGTTTGTGAATATAGCTAAGTACGTTCTGCGTTCCGAATCTCACATGATGCAATATTTCATTTTAGTTAGGTAGATATTGAAAATAAGATCATCAGCCTATCGACATCAATACACCGTGCAATTGTGACGTTATAAGGCTATTAGGGTTGTGGTCATGTCCATTGTGCCCTCAACGGTGGATCCCGGCTTGGCAGGCATCGATTTATTTATTTATTACTTATGATTTATACCACGTCACGCCACGCAACAGTGCTTTACCTAAAATCGATCGTTTAATGTTTTTATTGGAATAAAAATATCCGCGTAAAAAGTATTCATCAGAACAAAAACTGTTTCAAACGTTTCTTAGAACGTATTACAAAGAAAATTCTTTGTAGTGGCTTCTTATTGTGTGCGTTTTTCTTTTATTTTCTGAAATTATTTTATCGAGTACCTAACCGACCTGTGATTGATTTGTTGTTTGTCCATATAAAGTGCGCTCTATGAAGAGAAAGAACGAAATTATTTTGGACTCTCATGGCAGAAGCACGAACAAATCATAGAGGCCGTAAATTACGTCTAAAATGGGCAATAAGTCTATTGCTATCTATTTTTGATGATATGATGTGGCACTGATAAGAACAATTTTAGTAGTAATAGAGCTCTTTGTGAAAGGGCTCGTCTGGGTAAGTATTACCACCGGACCCATTTTTCTCTGTACTTATCTCATTCCAAAGTCAAGTCAGCACACAAAGGCGGGCCGCCTGATGTGCCGCGCAGTATAACTCAAAACAATACGAAACTTATTATCATTTTCAAGAGTAGCTGCTGAGTACTACTTCGATACTCTTCTGATCTTAGACACAAGCCACACTGTAATTTGCGGAAGTAACCCGCGGCGCGACTTGTCTTTCTGAATCAACGTTAGCGTAAACGTTTAACGTTAACCCGAGACTGTCGCCGTCGCATTAATATTCATAATAGACTTCTTGCTACGTTAGGCAGTTGTTCCACTGAAGTGCTCGACCGAAGTGTAATACTATGTATTTTGTGACGTAGCTTCCTTAAAGGCGTGCGTTGTGCATCAGGCTACGCTAGTTTCCAATTTCAATTTATTTTATGCACTTATAAAATAGCATTACAGAACGAATTCCAAGGCGCTATCCTAGTTACACACCAAATATAGAACATGAAATTACTTACATACCTAACTTAAAATCAAAGTGAAAAAACATTAAATAAACATTTGGAGAGAAAACAACATTAGGTTAGTAAGTACCTACCTAAGCCTAAATAGGTAGATAGAGACTGTTTTAATCCTATGCATAAATATATTACAACTGAAGACTAGAAATTGAATAACAACGGTAATAAACGATAATCTAAGATAAGAGATTAGTAGGTAAGAACATTACTGAAGTTACTAACTAAATTGCACTAAACACAATGTTCTTATTCTCTAGCCCCGGTTCTTATAAAATCGGCGTAACGTTAAAACAGTTACCTACACCGTATTTTGTCTTTTGCATTGGCAAGAAGTTCCAAGTGAAACCAAAGAGACAAAACACGGTGTAACTATTTCGAGAATACGCCGAGTTTTTTAGTTGTAGGGTAAGTGACTTATATGTGTAGTAAGGTAATAAAAATAAAATCCTTAATAGAAAAATGTATGTAAGATTTTAATTAATTAATCGTAACAAGGTATATTCTTAATTTCAAAAAGAAACTTGATTTGATAAATATCGATCAGTTTTTTATACTTTTTAAATATTTGTCTACTAATAAATATTATTTGTTTACTGATTGATAAAATATTACTTGATAGTGGTTTTTCTCTACAGTAGGATTATGCAGATTTCCATATGAATTTGAACCTGCCACAAAAATGTTCTTAGGTACTGCACAAACTTGCGGCTTTGATTTCTACTTAGGTGTCTATCTGTGTATTAGCCATAATGCATTAAATGTTTGTTCATAATTAATTTTAATAGATACCTGATTATTCTTAGAGCCATGTTGTAAGGGTTTTGGCTGTGGTGTTTTATGACCGGCCGCCTACCTAACGTCAACCGTCTTTGGGAATACTTGATTGTTATGTCTGGCCGACGATATTTACTAGCCTTTAACGCCCTAAAGCCTTCCGCATTGCCTTGTTACCTCGTCACCCATGGTGGACTGCTGATTGCCGAAGAATAGCAGAAAGCAACCGCACAGGTTTGAACTCAAGCCCCTCTCACTAGGTTTAGCCCACGAGCTGACTTAGTTCTCCGGGGTGTGACCGATGCATGCAGGACAGCTATCTACTTAAAAAGCCACGAGAGATTGTAGAGCCTTAACGAATTTAACTATTACTCTACCACCTAATAAAAGGCGGCTGGGAGAACTAACCGCTGAAAACCCCACTATATTAAAATTACAATAAAGCAAAAATCTACTTTTAAAAAAAGAAACAGATATACAAATAACATTTTATAACAATTCTTGTGACTTGCGTCTGTACCCCGATGGGACCACAAACCCTAATTACCTACCCCTAAAACAATACTCCATTTTTACCCATTTTGTGCTCAATCATAATTACCTGGCCTTCCCAAAGGAAGCATTGTTACAGAAAATCATCGCTGAACTCGCCCTGCTAGGGGTGCTAGTGCGATACCGGCAACACAATAAATCTAGAAAGATTGGTATCCTTACGATTTGCACATTATTTCAAGACATTTAGATTAACAAATTAAGGTATATGAAAAATAAAGACATGTAGTTTCATTTGATTATCTATTTTTTTTTATAATATTATGATAGAACAAGGAAATAGCCTACCTGATGTTAAGTGGCCACCATAACCTATATCAGTCGGCATGAGTTTCATGCGATGCCGGATAAATTCTGGTGCAAAAGACTGTCCAGCAGGGCAGATTGTGTCCAACGAGATTTGACAAAAAATCCATCTTCCGTTTCATTGCATTTGTGTTTTAATAACATAAAGAATTATTTGTCCGGATATTATTATTATTATTATTTAACTGTAGAGGCACAGCCCTATATACCCGTATTTTATTATCACCCTGAAAATATTTACCTTTGAGGTTTCAATGAAATTAGGCGTATTCTCCTGTTATACCAACAGTACGACGAGGGCGCGACAACTTCTTGTTTGATTTTAACATGTTTATTTAAATAAAAATACCAGTTACATTTAAAAAAATATTTGCCAAACAATATAAAGCCTTTGAAATCAAACAACGGCTCAATAAAGGCAATTACCTACGACTCGCATATTTATCTTCCCGCTATAAACGCTTTGTGGAGAACAATAGCCAGGGGGTGGACGGATCGACCCCTTAACGGGGGTGGTGGAAGCTTTATAATTTTTTAATTAATGCGTCGAAAATATCAAAGTCATTGGGAGTGCTACCTGTAGTGGGGAATGCTATTAAAATTTGATAAAATTATTTTTCAAAGCGTTCCGTACTTTTGGGGTGGTCAGCGCGATGCAGTAACCCTTTTAGGGTTGATTTTTAATGCATCGAAATTTGATAGAAAGGTTGCACGTTGCAAAACGATGGCATTTAGTTTTAACCTGGTGGATAGTTTTATTTATTCACTAGTCTCGTTTTTAACTTTTATCTATTAAAATAGTCTTTATCGACATCCGTAGCTCTTGAGCTGTGGCTCAGTTCGTTGTAGCCTTGCCTTCTGCGCTGTAGGTGGTGGGTTCAATCCCCACCAAGAGCAAACATTTATGTGATGAACGTAGATGGTGGTTCTGTGTCTGGAGTTATGTTGTATTATGTGTGTGTATTTACAAAAAAAATTAATAAAAAAAGAGAAGTATTCTATCTGTTACCTGGTTCCCATAGTAAAAGTTTTGCTGAGTTTGAGGCTAGTTAATGTTGTGTAAAAAGGTCAACAAATATTTAATTTATTATGACATTGTGTAAAAACTTCCACAAATATTTATTTATTATACTTACCTACATCTAACCGTTAATGATTGGTAAACAATCAGGTTAGCGACTCCTCAGTAAGCACAGTTTCAGAAATTAATGGCTTAGCATCATTATTCCATTCTATTTCGTATTTAGAACAAGTCGACGACCCCGAACCCTTTCTTCTGAGCTATTCTATTAGAAATTCATGTCGCCACACAAGGGGAGTGTAAAATTATGAACGTGAAAATCACTCATTAGGGAAATACTTTACCGTTGAAAGATTTCCCGGTTGAGATTGAGGTCTCCCGTTAATTGTTACACTTTCGATTGAGTTCATCTGTCCTGAATAATCTGGTTGAAGGATTTTCACGCCTGTTTTCACAAGCTTCATCTAACTCTTAGTGACAGCTATGGGTGTAATAAAGCTTTTGCTATTTTAGATTGACACAATGAGGAATTATAGACATCATTTCAGTCCTCGTTGTTAATGACTCTGGTTTTGAAGCTGAGACGAAATTGAAACTAGAATTTGATTGTCCAAATTGAGCCTGTTTGAAATGTGAGTTTCGAAGGAGACTACGAGTTACGCTGAGTTTATTAGTACCAGAACTACAGTACAATGATTGATTTTCAAATTATGAGAATATCCATTTTACTTCTTTCTAAGCTACCTTCTGATCTGACATAAAACAGACCAAATAATTATGCCAACATTGTGTAGTAATAAATTGTAAATGTGTCTCAAAATATTAAACCGTTCTACCATAATTGGTAAAATTTAAGCGGACAATGGACATCGAAATTATCGCCATTAGGCCATCGCATGCGCCCGTTCAAAAAGCCCCAATTTATTGAAAGTAATTGATTATGACCTTCTTTGTGGCAATAATCGGCCAAAACCAAGAGGGGCACTTATGCCAAAATACCATGTTAAATTCCATCGTATTTTGGAATAATTATGCTATATTTCAATCTCTTGTTACTAATGCTTGTCTTGTTAATAGAAATAAATATGTTCGTGTAAACAAATATAGGTAAATACACGAACATACACAACAGACACAGCCTAGATTACCCTGGTCGTAGAGACATGAAATTTTCAGGGTATATTGGTCTAGGATAATCTAGGTGCGGAAAGGTATACTAAGAAAGGAATTTCCAAAATTCATCCGCTAACGGGTATAGCGGGGGTCCAAGTTTGTATAAAAATAACATCACGTGAGCGAAGTCCCGTGCGTTTCGCTAGTTCTTCATAATTTTCAAAATGCTTTTGTATTCACGTCTTTATTTAAAAGTAGGTTATGACATAATCTTCCCGACGGTTAAAGAAAAACGTATCTTACTCAAGGCGACTGTACCTATTTAAACTGTACATAATCATTCTATCTATATATACTATGTTTAAGTACCGTATCAAACCCAAAAATTAAATTATTATTCTCCGAGCACGTAAAGCCAAGAATAACGATAATTTCCACGGAAATCTGAGTAAAATTTAAAGGAGTCGTTGAAATCCGGCCGCTTATCTGTTCCCTTTAATTGTTGGCTGGAGTACAATCACAGATTATACTACTACAATCTCGAGGTTTATTCTGGGCCGTAAAATGTAACTGTTACGGTCGTATTGTGGCTGTATCTCGACTTGTCGCCTGTTTGCGGTTCTAAGGTGTTTGGCTATTTTAGCCTTTAGATTGTTTTCAAAGGATTTTACTTTTGTTTTGCGAGTTTTTTGGTACTTATAAAAGATCCGATTTTCGGGATTAGTCTGAAATCTTTTTGTTTATATTCTCAGGTTTACAGTTATTTCTATAGTTTATCTCAAGTTATGAATACCCAATGTGAAACTATAATCTTTAAGTTTGGTTTTTAACGGGCACACACCAGGTTAAGTAGACCCATTTATTTTAGTGTCTGATGGTTCTTCCTGAAAATTTGCAAATAGACTCAAATCAAGTAAGGATAAGAATGCAAATATTAGAGGCTTGTACACATCTTTATTATGAAACTGAGAATAAAGTATTGAACGCAATTACATAGGGTATGAAATTATGTTAACTCCACCACGTAGCATTTCCCTGTTTTGAATAATTTAGTTTCGCTACAATTTTCTCTTTTTCAAGCCTTTGCGCTCACGATACCAATTGAGTTTGATGTGTGTTTGAAACATGACTGCGTGTTTTTATTGTGCACGTATTTTTAGTAGATCTTATGATTATCTGATAAACAGAGTTGTCTTCGTTTTTCACAAATACTGAAGTCTAAATCGTGATTTGAAAATAAGAACAGATTGTTTTTATACCTGTACCTACTTCTAGTGTTCAAAAAAGCCTGAGCTGATTCAGGCTTTAACATTGCTAATTTAATGAATACTACACGCATAATTATCATTATTGATAAATTCCATTGCTGGTTACCATTGGACCTGGTCCTCGGCTCTACCCATCTAATTGTGAATGAATCTCATGTAATTGTTTCAATCTCATTCAGTCTGACATACAGTGTTTGAAAGCTATGTATAAAGATGTTATAGATGTGGATAATTTTGTTACTAGTTTGCGATAACTTTGATGTACCTACTTCAATCCCGATAAATATCCTGAATACTTTCCTCAATCTGAATTAAATTGTTTTTGGTAGAGTTGGCTATTTTTGTGAACGTACCCACCATTTCGGTAATGATTGTCATTTTATTAGTCATCGCGTCTTGTTTAGTCTGTACTTCATGAATTAACTTATCTTACATTACAGCATCGTCATTATCAAGATTACCTGTGATCGTCTTTATCAATGTTAAAGAAGAAAGTTCAGTTTGTAAACTTAAAAACTCAGATCGAGATACTAGTTATCAAATAAAAAAAACGAACAATAAGCGACTCATCAATCTCTTCCTTTGGGTCGGTTTGTAACCATGAGCCTAAAAATTATATAGGGACGGGACATTTAACCAATCATTTGACTGAATTAACCGATACAGAATCCTGGAAAAAGAATACCAAAAGACATTTGTGTGCAGAATATGTAATTCACATTGGTTTTCATGGGATTCTGCAAAAACACAAAGCCAAACACAGACGTCTCAAATCCAAGCATGTAGATATACTCGGCGGTTACTGCGTTGTGGAACTGCCGAAAATAGACGACAAGCTTAATATAACAGGCTCTTTGAATCAAGTTGTTTTTAGCAAAAACAAAATTATTGCAAAAGGTAATGCAGATTATTTCATTGTATATCAGTATAAAAGAAAAAACAGCAGCAAGACTTCAGACAGTGAAAGTACTAATCAAAACAAAGATTGTTTAGGATATGTTGAGGACTTACCATGTGCAGGTATAGGCAGGACCAGGAACCACTTTTGAGTTTTTATGCTAATTTTGAGTTTGAAAAGGTGCGCACCGACCGACTGACTTTTTATGAAGAGGGGTGAGCTAGGGATGGGACACGGTAGGAAAAAGGACGCAACTAGGGTTGTCCTCTCAATCAAACATAATGCGATCAATCGAATCAAATTGTGTATTGAAGTGCATGAATATGTAACAGAATGTAATGTAGACGAAGACTCTGATTCATCATTCAGAAATAATGTTATAAAAGGAAGACACCAGCGTCACAAGCGAAGAAGAACATGTTCTAGGAGCTGAACGAAACTGTAGTTCTTGAAAACAAATCGATGGAAAAATCTCCTGGAAACGAGTGTATAAGTATTGAAGACACTGATAGTGATAATGAAATTAAGAAAAGTCAAAAAACAAAAGCCAATAATAAAAATTTAATTAATGCAAAAAAAGGCGCAGTTTCAAAGCTGATTGCTACGACTCATAATTTTTTTTTTTCTAGCCTATCCCGTCCCACTGCTGGGCAAAGGCCTCCCCCAAAGACTTCCAGTTCTCTCTGTTCCGAGCCTTCTCCCACCACGTCCTTTCAAAGGCGTCTAGATCGTCTCGCCAACGCTTTCTTGGGCGACCTCTAGGTCGCCGTCCGTCATAATAAATATCTTAAAAAAATACGAAAAAGCAGAAAAGCCATCTTTAGAGCAACTAAATCGTAAGATCATAAGTATTGGGAGACAAATTATTGACAAACGTAAGTTTAACTGTACTCGTGTAATGAAATACATGGAACACATGAATCTGAATGTTATTTGGCTGTCGAGGTCTCCCCTGAATGTCACAAATAATTCAAATTATTTAAAAATAAACCAAGGCTTGGATATCCCAATGAAAAAATATAAACGATTGCGCTGGATACCATAAAAAATATGACAAACCAATACAACTCAACAGAAACAACTCAACAGAAACCAAGTGGATTTATTAATCTTACCGATGGAAACAATTGATTATACTTTTCTATAGTTATATTCATGTTATAATCGGTTTGTGACTCTACTCCGATAAAGTCTGAGTCAAAAGCTTTGGTGTCAAAACAGCTTTCCACTTGTCGTTTTAATCTTACATAGCTATTTATAGTTTTTTTTTTCTTTTTGGCTTGGCCTTCCTTTACAGGTAGCAGCCCCGGGTTCTTGTCAATCAGCTGCAGTTGAAGGGCCTGGCTTCGGATCACTTGGACCACCAGAAGGATTAACCTCACCGGATCCCTCGAGGCTGTTTCCTGAAAATTTTCCAGAAGTTCGGTTTTCGAACAGATGTTTTCCAGATAAATATTTTCCGGATGTGCGGAATTCACCTCATCGATATTTTCCATGTTATGACATTCGTTCTCTACAGTGTCGTACATGTCGTTCATATTATAGTCGTAGGCGTAGTTGTCATATTCGGAGCTATCTTCCTGAAATAGTGGCGGGTCTTCCGTATAATACAAATCGTTCGCAATCATATTTTGTCTTATTGGTGTGACGTCAGATTCCTGTAGCCTAAGATCCTGTACCTGGCGTGGTGCACCAAATTTGTACTGGTTGCCTAACTGAGGTTGGTTCTGAATACCGAACTTAAAACCTTGCTGGTGGGGGATACCAAACTTATAACCGCCGTATTGGAATGGTGCGCGTTACGCGGGAGCCTGGCCGAAATTATTTTGAGGCAGATTTTGTGTTGCCCCGAATCGATACCCTTGCGTGGGCGGTGCGAATCTCATTGGTTTAGCAAAGTTTGGTCTAAACCCTTGGTTTTGTGGAATACCAAATTTAAAGTAAGTTTGTGGAATAGTGGGTTTAAAATGGTTATTATTCTGCATCGGATTAAACGTTGGTTTAAAGCCTTGAGGTTGAGGCGCTGGTGGTGGTTTCGATGCACTTTGTGTATTTGGTGATTGTAATGATGTTATATTCGGGTGGTCGCTAAGTAGAGTTGCAGCTTTACCAGTAAGTCTACTCGATACGGCATGGAATAAGTACAAATTCTGAGCCGCATTTCCTATAATTACACTACCACTAAGCACATAATCGAATTTAGATAAAAATAAATTTAATAAGTATTTAGGGATAATAGACAATGTTTCTTGAGGAACTGCCTTAAATTCCATTTTATAGATTTTTTAATATAACTTAACTAGACTGATTTACCGATATAAGTGCTAATCAGTTTGCCGATTGTTGTGCAGTAATTAATCCTAATTGATTTACCGATTTATGTACAAACCAATGTGCCTATTTTCTACAACTTATCCTACTTGATTTACCAATTTATGTGCAAACCAATGTGCCTATTTTCTACAACTTATTCTATTTGATTCACCGATTTATGTGAAAATCAATTATGCCTATTTTAGTGCTATTTATAACTACACAAATTAATTACGTATAACGAATTCGCCTATGTAAGTGCAAATTAGTTTGCCAATTTGAGTTCAAACAAAATCAGATAAACGCAATTAATAAGCTCGACGATTTAAGTTCGAGAGATAAATAGGTTGGAAAAGACAGGAATATGAATACAGGAAATGAAAATTTTTACTCACAAGCTGCTCGAGCCCATGTCCTCCTGAAACTGCTAGCCACTTTGTTTCACACACTTTTGCCCGAGTCGTATTTATTTGGTTCGCTTCCACATCCGCGTATAGTCGGTTTTCTTACGAATTTCTACTACCGTGAGACCAATTTTGGGGTGCTCACGACTGCAGATTTTCCGGAAAAAGAGTCAGTGTAGAAGGAGGTTTTGTGTCAAACGGTCAATTTGAATGACCGTGTCCACTTATCGCTGTCCCGTTGCTTTATTTATTTATTTATTTATTTGAGTCACCAACATTGTATACACCAATTCACTTACAACAATTTAAATATTAAAAAACAATTCATGCCTAGTGCTACAATAATTATAGGAGACAGACAGCAAGCTGTTAGGACTAGAGCGAATTATTAGGTGAATTTATTAAACCTAAAATGAAAATTTGTAAAAATCTTCAATGGCATGTTATACAACATCTAACAAATACATCGTTTTTTTAACAATAGGCCGCATATTTGCGTAGGTGTCGATTTGATAGGATTTGTGAAAAAATCCTCTCTATATGCGGAACGCACCGCGATTGGATATGACGCGTGCCCTCTGACTGTTAGGAATAGTGCAGGTCTTTGACATAGTTTTCGTAAAAGTGTCGACTGTGTCGATTTACTTGTGAAGGAACCAAAATTGGAATTGGTGTTGGAAGTTGCGTCGAAAGATTTTACCATTTTTTTATAGATAAAGATTCAAAGGTTCAGAAATAAATTTCGGTGGGCTGGCTTCGGTGTTCCTTTTTATTTTTTTGCTTCTCTTCCGTTCCATTGGAGTGCGAGTTGGATCACGTTTGAGCCACCAATGTATAGGTTTGTCTTATTCTACTCCTTATAAATGTTTGATAAGTTTTCCGTTACGAGTCGAGAGTCTATCGATAACAATATAAAATGTAGTTGGCACATCCTTAGGTGGAAAAAAGCGAGTATTCTTCGTATTTGCGCGGCAAACAGGTCGCTTCTGCGTGAGCTGGCGCGTCCGCAATCACGTTCCGCTATCGACTCGCGACCCGATGATTTTCACGTATTATTGCCATCCTTTATGTATTTTCACCAAATAATAAATACACTATTAACGATCTCCTCATGTAAAGCAAGTCATTTATATTCACCAATATTTAATAGTTCATACTATAGATAAAGTGTCTTCTCTGTAAACTTTTACCAACTTTTAAGCCGTTGCCATATCCTGGGCACAAAAATACTTTTGATTCAGTTTTGTTTAGTTTAACACCGTTCGGTTTTTTTTTCGTGATCTAGTTTTTTCTCAAAATAAAAACCGTCAAGTCTTTCTAATGAGCAGCATAGAAAATATCTTTCCTGTTCCAAGGTGTGTAATTAATTCCCTCCACATTCGTGCCACTAACGGCAACAACACATTAGTCTCGAGAACACATTTCAACAAAAACAAACGTGAGGATTGCCTCTGAGCGGCGATAATTTGTCAGGTGCTACTTACTCAAAGATAAAGTAAAAGACTCTTCATTCAGTTGCCTAAAAATACAGTGATTTAAATATAAAAATATTTTACAAGTCCGAATAAACATAAATTATTTTCCTCCATACAAATCCCACGAGTAGCAAGGGAACTAAAAATGCCCGAGGACAGAGCCCCGCATGTCCACGGGAGGGCTATATCCTCTCCGATTCGCCCAGTTGTCGAAGAGACACCGTTACGGCTGAGTTTCCCCCCAGCCTTGCATCTCGGCACGGTACGGTTAACACCTCAAATTTTGGGGTTTAGTTTCGGGTTTGCTCCCTGGTGATTGGATTCTGTTGGTGTTGTGGTCCGCTCCGCGCCCAGACCGAGATGCCGGATGTCTTGACAATTCTCTCCGAGAAAAGAACAATCATCAATCAATAAATAATGTCAGTTATGCAAGTCTCTGACTCTTTAGAGCGAAGCGCCTGTATTTCCTTCGCCAGTTCTTAGGGCTAAGAGAAATTAGCCCTGTCTTCCAGCGAGGCAAGTCCTTTTGCAAAACCCATTTTCTTCACAGAAACCACAATCTCTATCTTATGAGAGTTCCCAGAGCCCTCAAAGCAGTGGTTGCTATACATGCATGCATTGCTACACATTTTTGTCTAACTTGAGGCCTCATTGCTCGTGTTGTATGCCTGTATAATACAGATTTATTTATCGTATATTTCCTTGCTACCTGTTTTGTAGGTTCTTGCATATTTATTTTTATTTATTTTTTTAGCAAAAGGCGGTTATGTTTACGGATAATAACTGTTCTGTACTCCTCAATCCTGCTGCTGAGGCAGGTCACCTAAGGTTGTTAGTATTGTACCTTCTGCGATTAATCTTTGACAGGTCGCGTGGGAACATCCTACGTCAGTGCTGCTTGCTCTAACGTCTTCTTCAAGGGGGATGAAATATCTGTGCGCGAGTCTCTTAACGACACTCATTTATTTCTCTCGAATCTTACCCAAACTCGCGGCATTTGCAATTATTGCGTGGCTATTAAGTTTTACCCGCTCCGGCTGTACATTCTCGGCGAGTGCCCATCTCCGAGAGATATATTCCATAATTTTCTCACATGGTAGTATTTTGAATATGATGTATTTATTCATTATGAACCCATTGATAGTGTTCCTCAGTTGTGGTTTTTAAGAAAAGATCTCTAGACTTCAGAGGGCGATCATCCCATGCCAGTGAGATACGATAAAATTCAAAAGATACGGGACTGTATTGTAAACAGTTAAATTTAGTCAATCGATCAGGTTTATGTACTTCTTAAAGTTGCGTTTTTTAACAAACCTTTTAATTTCTTAATTTTGCTATGCTATCTGAGTCCTTTTGAGTCTCAGGTACTTTATCCTACATTCACCATCCCATTTTAGGAATAAAAAAGTCTAAACTTCTCAATTTAACATTTTTACCTTTGACTGTGTCACGAAAACTCTTAGCATCCACAAATTTCAGGATGAAATGGGTACTGAAAGTAATGTAATAAATATTTAGCTACAAAGTGTACAACTATACAGGTGCACAACTTTTCTGAACTCAACTGAAATGGAAACTTACAGTATCCGAACAAAACTTCATGCTTTTTTTAGTCTCGCCGTGAGTGCATAGCCGGATCTATTGAAAAATGGCCACATTCATTCTATACGTTTAACTTGATATCTTCAGCAAGGGTTGAAAATTTAATTTTAGATGGCTATGTAATAACCCTATTAAATTAATTGCAAGGCTCCGGTTTATACCTGCCTCGTTATTTTGGTTAAATATTATTTGGAATTTAAATATTTGATATACCTATATACAGTGTTGCCAACTCAATTTGTTAAAAGAGAGCTAGATCACCTTCAAAAAAGAGCTAAAATAGAGCTAAATTTTTGGAAAAATAAGAACTAAAATAAAAGAAAGTTTAAAAATAAAAATTTTAATTATTAACAAAGAAAAATGTAACATGATTATCTATTTACTTATATGTTATATGATATATCTTATTAAACTTAAAGAGAGATCAATAAAAATACGGCTATTCCTCGTCGGAGAGCCATTCTTCCCGAAACTTTTGTGTGTATGGCTTCTTATGTTACTCGTAAGTCAGCATGAAATCGGAATCGAATACACACTTAACATTTTGAAAGTTCCAATACTTTCAAAATTTTAGATGTGTACCCGAATGGAGCTAGATTTTTTAAATTAAAGAGCTAAAGAGCTAAAATTGATTTTTTGGAGACAATTACTTGAAAATAGAGCTAAATTGAAGAGGTCAGCATGAAATCGGAATCGGATACACACTTAACATTTTGAATGTTCCAATACTTTCAAAATTTTAGATGTGTACCCGAATGGAGCTAGATTTTTTAAATTAAAGAGCTTAAGAGCTAAAATTGATTTTTTGGAACCAATTACTTGAAAATAAAACAAGATTAGAATAAAAAGAGGTTTATTAACTATAGGTTTTTTTTTTTTTTTTTTGCCATCTCAAAATGGCTCTAGGAGATCTCTGATATTCTTCAGAGGCTTTCTTCAGCTCGCTTTTTAACTATCTATCTATCTCTATATCTAAGGATGGGGATTAAGGGGGTTTACAATTGTATTTATACATTACACTCTTACTACTTTCTATGGTCTATATCTAGGGTTATCTATATACTATCTTTTATTATTTGCAATCTTTCTTACTTACTAATTACATTTTCTTATATTAGGTTCATACAATATAATTTTAAGACTAATTTTACTATGTTACACTTATTTTAAGTTGCACACATTTATGTTTATGTATTATGTACTCTATTCTTATTTCCTATTTTTTACTTAAGTTTTTATATTATGCTTATATATATAAATTATTATATAAATTCATCATATTTTTCTTATGCTATTTGTTTCTTGTTATTACTCTATTTGCAATTTCTGTACAATATTTTAAAAGCTTAGGACGGTTATATTTGTCCTTCATAATTAGCTGTATGCTTTCATTAGTTAGCTTTACATTCATATTATGTTCTACCTCATATCTTTCAGAGCCATACACGGGGCACTCCAGCAAAATGTGTGCCACAGTCTCGTCCTTCCCGGGTTCGCATATGCACGATGGGTTCTCCTTACGCTTGAACCGATTCAAGTATTCGGAGAACCCACCGTGCCCTGTCATCACCTGTGTTATGACGCCTGCTGGCCTAAGCTCCCTTACAATTTTGTAGGCTTCAATAGCGTCCGGAAAAAACATTTTAGTTACTGCTGCTGTTTGACCTGATTTGTACCTCTGGTTCCATTCGTCGAGCGACTCCATGCGGATTTGTCGCTTGACGAATGAAACTGGGCACATATCGTAATCAGGTCTCCTCTTGATGCCGAGCGCCGCGTCTTTGGCCAGTTTGTCTGCACGCTCATTCCCCTCTAGCCCTGCATGTGCTCTGATCCAGAATAAGCTGACTACTTTATTCTGGAGTTTGGCCTGCTTGATGTTGCTTCTGATCTCTACTGCTAGAGGATGAGGGGAACAGGGGTTAGTTATGGTCTCCAGTGATGACTTGGAGTCGCTGTAGATACCAAAAGTGCACTCTGTGCGCTTGAGGATCACCCTTGAGGCCTTGCATATGGCCAGGAGTTCCGCCTGGTAGACCGTGCAATATGATGGCAGCTTGAGTTTGATGGCTTTGGTTTCAGCTGCGCCGTCCCAGAAGGATAGCGCTGCTCCAACCTCACCATCAATTTTGCTACCATCAGTGAAAATGCGTATTTCTTGGTCATTGTGGTTGTCCACTTCCTCTCGGTCTATCAGGCTCACGAACTCCAGGCCCATATGTTCTGCCGGGTGTTCCATTTGGGTGTACGCTACTACCCGCTCCACTTTCCTGTCTCCTAATGCTAGCCGGGGTACCCCTCTCTTGGCTTCATAAAGGGCGGCTGCCTCTTTGATCCGGAGGTCGAGTGGTAGTATCCCGGCCAGCACCAGTGCCGAGTTCAGCGAGACGGTGCGGTACGCCCTGCTCAGTTTTTGCGCGAAACTCCTCTGCACTGCGTTGAGTTTCCTTTGCACTCCTAGTTTATCCACTGCCTGTACCCATGCACTGGCTGCATACATGACCACTGGCTCCACTGTAGCTGTGTAGATGGTCCGAACAATTTCTGGATGCAGTCCCCAACTGACCTTTGGCGCTCTAGAGAGCCTCATATATGTTCAAGGCTTTCCTGCAGACCTCTGCGACGTGTGTGTTGAAGGTGAGCTTCTGATCTATCGTACAGCCCAGGATTTTGATTTCAGGGGACATGCCTATGTCTACCCCGCCCATGTGCAGCAGTGGTGTGTCATATTTTAGCTTCCCGGTTATTAACATGGCTTTTGTTTTATGCGGAGCAAATTTTAGCTTATTTTTGACACCCCAGTCCTGAACATGGGCGAGGGCGGCATTTGCACGTCTCTGAACTTCCAGGGCCGAGTCTCCATCGAAGATCAGAACAACATCGTCAGCAAAGGCCTGGCAGTAGTTGCCTTGTGTCCCTAGTTCTTTTAGAAGAGGGTCTAGAAGAAGGTTCCACAGTATTGGACCACCGATAGAGCCTTGAACACACCCCTTGTTGGTATTCCTCCGATGTTCTTCTCCTGCGTACCTCACTTTGACAATCCGGTTTTTTAGGTAGCTATCAATCATCCTCCGAATGTTGACGGGGCATTCTTCCTCAGCCAATCGTGTCTTAATGGCGGGCCACCAAGCACTGTCGAAGGCTCCCTCTATGTCAAGTGATATCAATGTGATGAGCTTTTTAGCTTCCAATTTTTTGCGTATATAGTTCATCAAGTCATAGAGGGAGTCTTCCGTACTTTTTTGGGGCATAAAGCCGTACTGCCGAGGGTTCAGCCAACTATAAGTTTTACAAGCTTAAGAATAGAAAGGATAGAGAGGGTCTAGCCGTAAGGCAGTCTAGATTGAGTTGAATAAGCAAGGGGGTCGAGGGGAATTCACCTAAGCCTAATCTTGGTCAGACTGAGAGTTGGTTTGGGTTTTAGAACAATCACTCCCCTTGCGTCGCGTTCAGGTAGGTCCGGCAGCTAGGTACGCTCCAGAAACCGTCGACAGCGCGGAGTAGCGGTCAGCCAGAGTTCAGGTACAGGATTCAAAATTGCGTAGTAAATTATATTGTAGTAGATTGAATCTAGAAAAAGTTAAACTGCCAGCCGCTATGAGATATCTAAGTAAGAACACGGCTGGAACGCAGGACGGCGGGACGCAGAATGGCGGAGGCGAGGTGCACAATGCGCACGGGCGAATAGGAATAGGATGCCATAGCACCGCGAGATTCTCCAACGTCCTAATTTAAGTTGTCGTGCAGTAAGACAAAATAGCCACTTAGCGAAGATTAGTGCAGACAAATAGCAATCATTCCTCGATAAAGATCTATTTGCAATCTATCTATCTGTCAGCAGCGTATCATTCCTTAGTTATTTTCCAAAAAGCGACCACCGTCTTACGGACGTAATTGATCGAGTAAAGTCTATTAACTAGGGATGTCAACGTAATTTGCTGGTATCCATACCAGTTTTTAGTGTTTCGTACCATGTACCAAAACTACTCTGTCCTTGTATGCAAAAATACACCGACGATCAGTGTTGTCGCTGGCTATAGTTGGGGATACCGTACTCAAAAGGAAAAATTACCGTTTTTGGCAAAAAACCTTGAACCTTCGGTATATACCTATACAAACATTTATTAGAAAAAAAAAACTCTTTTCCTTCCTACCCAATAAATCTACGACGTCTCTTACATCTTCATCTGGTCCAAAAAAAGACGGGCTTTAATTTTCTTAATCATTTCTGGTGTTGGTATATAATTCACGCAGCTATTATTTAATTTTCTAAGAATACCTTGTTTTGCCAGTAGCGTCCCATTGATTGTTGATGTGATGGGCTGGTTACGTTATTTTGTTTTTATTAGTGGACCATAAAGCCGTACGACAATGCACATGTTACCAGTATACCAGTGTTGTCAGTCAATGCTAACGCCCTGATGAATAATTCTATAAATGATACCTTCAAATATACTAAAGATGTCTGGGAATTAATGCAATACCCTTATACTTATAGCAAGCACTAGAAATCATAGAAATGATTCAAGTTCTTTATTCTAGGTGCTTACTCTCGCGCACTTCCTCTGTTATTCTGTGAGCAAGTCCTTAGGTCAGCCTATACGTTTTTATTAACTGCCGATCACATTACTTGTAAGTCTTACAGCTATGTTAGCTCGTTTGGCTTGGGGCCTAGCTGCAGCAACATCTAACTAGTGAGCCTCCTCCAATAAATGTAAATGCGCGGACATTTCGGTATTCTCTTATATTTAAATTCTTTCGCAAACACTACAACGATCAAGATACAAGAAAAAGTTACTTCTTATAAACACTACTACTAACTAAATCACAACTATTTGGTTGACAGAAGTAACGGGCGAGCAGCGTTCATATAACGTATAAGCCATCGTCGAGTCATTAGCGCGGTACGTAACGTTCAAAAAGTCGTCATATTATATGATAGTGGTGTAGTTGCGATGCAGCTGACATTATTTAATTATTATTATTAGGAGGCTTTCATACAACCAAAGAGATTTTTGGGCTTTTTTTATAGATAGATAAAGGTACGGAACCCTTCGTGCGCAAGTCGGACTCGCACTTGGTCGGTTTTCTAAATGTTTTATTTTATTTCATAAAGGTTACCACACCAATTAATCGATCGTCTTCCGATGTTGAATGGGATAAGTCAACGTTGTTTTGCTATAATATTATCAAAATTGTTTAATCTATCGGTCAAGGTCACGGGTCAATGAGTATTACAGTTACCAACCTACCAAACGTGTTTCATGACGTGCACTAATCTTTGGCGAAGAAATTACTTATTATTTTCATCGAATGAAAATAAGCATCGATGGTTCAGTGGTAGAATGCTCGCCTGCCACGCGGGCGGCCCGGGTTCGATTCCCGGTCGATGCAGATTACTTTTTGCATGTGTTTTTTTGTGATGAAAAAGTTTTTTATAAGCATGAAATATAATTACATCAAATAACTAAAAACTTCTAAGTATTTAGCGGCCTACTGATTTTATTTCGTACATCTATTTGTAATTCTAGCGTTGTTTACAAAGCTGAGTAGATATTTCGGGCAGAATGCATCAGATTCTCAGCTATGCGCCACGTTCACCAAGCGTGCGAATACCTTAACGCTATCAAATATCTTTAGCATTTGATCGAGGTATGCTCTACTTCCAAAACATTCAAATTTCTCTTCTTAAAACGGTTTACTAAAATTATAATATAACATAATGATATTCAATAAAAATAATTTTATATTATAATATAAAGAATGAACTACTTATCTCTGAGCACACCATTAGGTTTAGTTGTCTTATAAATCATAAAAAAAGTGATAATGCAATCATACACTGTTGAGAAAATATTTAATGAACTCAGATATTTAATAAACATACCCAAAAAAAATAACATGTATCAAAAACTAGTTGAAGCAACTAAGATAAGTAATAAAAAAAATACAAAAATGAACTGCATCGACCGGGAATCGAACCCGGGCCGCCCGCGTGGCAGGCGAGCATTCTACCACTGAACCATCGATGCTTACATGAGCAAGTTGAAAGTAAGATTCTAAAAGAATTGGAATTAAAGGTGAAAGTAAAGATGTGCGCAGAAGCATGTTTGGTACATAGTGTACAATCTTTAACCTTGGCTAACGAATGTAGGTCTTTAGGTTGTTGTATTTTTTTCTTTTTGAATCGGTATTGCTACATTCTTTTTGCGTTATACTGTTGTCGGAGCTTGTTTTCGTGTTGGTTTGAGGCTTGGCGGGTATAACCGCGTCCACGTCCTCGGTCTCTGCCACGAGGGTTTTTTATTTTGATTTTAAGTTATTGTTTCTCGGATACGAATAAAACTATAGAATTTGGGAAATCTCTGGTAACCTGAACTCTTAATTGTTAGTATCTATGAATTCGTAGTAAACTTCATACGATAAAATTTAGGCGATTAGGTCTTTGTTTTGTGAAATAGTTTTTTGTATGAAATAGGTTGATTGGAATATGGGGTAGTGAGCTCGTCTAATAGTTGAGTACAGCTCATTCCACCATTCTGTATTCCCCATAAACGGTAAATATCATAACTCATGTTCCAACAATATATTAGCACCTGCAGTAGCTTGTACTTCAGACAGTGTGTGCAAGCTTCAAAATAAAAAAAAATGATTTTATTCAGCAATTACAAGTTTTACATAATTTTGGGTTGGGATCTCTTCTTTTAAGTCGTGAGACCTGTATTAGAAGAATTAGAAGCTTACTGCCGCTGTATCGTACCTATTCATCGTCAACTTGAAGAAGTGTATTACTGAACATTCCATTACAATTTTCTTATTCGGCGAGCTACTAATCTTGGCTCTTCAACGCATTTCTTTTTGTCTGATTCGGTCACGCAGTTCATTCTGACATAGAGCATACTTTCAAACGTCCGCACTTCAGTGGCCTAACTCGAAATGCCCCGAAGCGGGCTCAAGGCACGCATGCCAAGACAAACTGAAATCTTATCAAACGTCCGCCATGTTGGGTTTTAATAAGCAAAACTGCACACAAGGGTACCTACATTTACCTGCAAGATTATACAGTAGTTGCTATCACCTCAGGGCAAGACAGGGATGTGACATTCACGTATTTGAACTCCGAAATTATGGAAAAGTTGGGTTGTTTGTTAGTCTGGATATAAGCTAGTGTGGCTATTTAGTGAAAAAGTATTATATATATTTAGTGAAATGTGTCCTACAGTAAATTTAGGCTCTGTCTCCTAAAAAAGTGCAAGCTGTGGCCAGTACAGTACTCGCCCAAAAAACATTAATATAAAATAAGAAACTTTATATTAGTGCATGTGTGTTGACTATGTTTGTGTGAGGGTGTGGCAATTTATTATTATTATTTTGTCTCTTTCTAATGCTCGATGTGCTGTAATATCCTGGTAAATCACCAGTCTCTCTCCGAAAATCGCACAGTCCGAACTCCGAAATCGGCAGTTGTGCATCCCTATAGAATAATGCCTCGCCATGCAAACACCCTGAATAACAAAGCTTCCAATAAGTTATGAGCGGTTGTAATGGTTAGGGCACAAATAGGTTGATTGGTAGGAGCGGTCTGCACACAATACAGTAGGCAAGGCAGTTTATGTTTGGTTTGCATAATCAAAGTCAATCAAGTACCTTGAAAAAATACGTACTAGATTAATACTCGCTTGCACAACGATCACTAAATGTATTTAGGAAGCTAATTACGTTTACGCTAAACATCTTGGTAAACGTGATTGGCTAAATAAAATTAAATCAGATTGTTGTGCAAGCGGGCCTTGAAACCGTTAGTGATCTCCATCCCATTGGAAAACACAGAAACTATTGCAATAGGCCTGTAGTTGGACGGGTCTGAGCAATCACTGTTCTTAAGGATAAAATGAATAATAAATATTTGTGGAACTTGTATACAACATAATAAAAACGAGAGCTCACCTCACAGTGCTGTGGATAACCGTTTTACCGAGTCTGCCTAGCCCCCCAATTTGAACAAACCCACGCCTAGACAAGCGCACATTAAAACTCTAGCGGATCCTTCTTCGGTCACCCGTAATATGTATGCACGTATGTTTGAATCCCATTGACATTTTGCTGCTTGCCATAAAATGGAGTGGAAAGAGACAAGGAATACCTGGGGCTTTTGTGCGATGTGGCGTGGTAGCTTCCTTTTCTCCTCTGGAACACTCCGATGATTTGCTGATGGTGGCGGAAGGCGCTGATGGTAGTTGGTGTCTTGAAAAACGTTATTGGGCCGCGTTTGCGCGATGAGAAAAGATGATTGCGATTTAAAAAGTGAGGAGCGGTTTTAGCTCGACTCGCACTACCGGTGGTAGAAACGTCAAGAGCATGCTATGTACAAAGCTTATTATCCTAGTATTTCTCTCGAGTTTAGAGGGAGAAAATTAGTTTATCCGTTCGTGTTTCCTTACCTCCAACAAAGGAGCAGTACTGTCCATAAAGCAAAACACTCGCAACTCAGCTAAAGTAGTAGCGTAGTCCTATCAAGAACTTACACGAACTTCCTGGAAACTCTGCGCTAATTCAAGTCAATTTAAATCCACGCTTCGATCCTCATTGCTCAGGATGAAGCCATAATTAAGGGCTTTCTCGATCGATTAACTAAGCCAAGTTTAAAGAGACGCTAACTCCCAGAGAAAGGTTTACTCCGGCGTGAAATGGCATTAGGTTTTCGCGCGTTTTGTGCGCAGACTGAGGCCAGTGTCGGATTTAGGTTTGTACCATAACTACGCTATCGGCTGAGGGGTAACTTATGCTCTATCTTCCAGTTCGTGGTTGCCATGTGAAGATCTTGTTGAATTGATTGTGGGCGCTACGAGCTATATGGCTTGACCATTATCTACTCACATTGGCCACTCGAGTATTGGTGACCTTGCTTTCTCAACAGATTCTTCATTTCTGATTCTATCACGTAGTGAAACTGCTGCGACTTTATGTTTACAATACTATTTATATTATGTATTTATATGTGAATGAAGCAATCCCAAGGCTTATCATTTATGTACTTAGTATGCATAAGTCATTTACAGAACATCGTTACAAAAAATCTTTGCACTTTTTGCCCCACATCTTACCACCTTACCCCATTTCTCAAATCCCTTACTACAAACCTGTAAATGAAGGCGATCTGCTAAGAAAGGGATTTAATGGGAGATTGACTTAATTAGGTGCTTCTAAATTTAGCGAAAGTATTTTTGATTGACGTAATTTAAGTGGATTTGTTCGACAGTCACGCCTGCCATTATCCGTTATCCTTCTTTTCTTGTTTTAAAGGCGAAGGAAAATATAAAAAAAAACCTTGCAGCTGAGATAGGCTTACAACCTGTCCAATCCAAGTCCAACCCCATGGAATACCAACTATCGTGGCTGTGACTGCGTATTGGATGAAAGTGTCTGAATTATTATGAAATTTAAGATGTATATAGGTTTGACAGGTATTTCATTAATTAACATGATAAAGGTATAATCTTACAAGAAGGTAAGCTATTTGAGTAAATAATTCAATGAATGCTTTGACAAGGCAATTCCGTCATCAGACATCCACCCTTCTTGAAAGGTGAGCTATTAGTGAGGTGTATCAGGGGATACTTAACTTAATATTTTCGATCGTATCATGGTCCGATCCCCATTCATGATCCGGTTCCTTGTCTGTGAGTTATATTGGTATATCTGTAAGGTTAATTTATATCATTTGTTACAAAGAAAATAACAATTGACATAACTAGTATTTACAATACGTTCAAAATACATATGATCCAATTAAACTATCTGCAAACCGCTACCTTTGACCAGTAAATATATAAATAAATATTTGAGGACATTTTTACACACCATCATAAAGCCCCAAACTAAGCCTAATTATTGAAATAATCGAAGACAAAATTGGCTAACAGCGTTAGTTTTAAAATTATTCAAACTAATTTCATTTTACTAGAAGTTAAACATAATTTTTTTGATGCCCCAAATAATAAACATTTCATTGACAAAAATCTTCATCAGTTTAGAGAATAGATGCGATGAATGGAACTTTATAAAGAAAAGCACATCACTAAAGTTAATGTTGCGTGTCTTGTTCCCTTATGGAAACGTGAATATTCCTCGAAATACCACTTTGACCTTATGCTAAACGAGAACGGCTTTAAATTATTCTACGGCCCTTGATGAGCCCTTTGTATGATAGCTGTCAAATTGACAGGCGAATTGATAAATGTTTGAAGCCTGACATTATGGTTATAAGTGCCGCCAATTTATCTGTACACGGACAGTCGAAAGGGGCGCTACCATCGTACATTGTGAAACAGATATAGCTAGTGACAGGAGACAGAAGTGAAAGGAATGAATGACATTTTTGGCTGCAGACGGACATTAAAAACAAAACGTGGTAAAACTTCAAAACCCTGTGTAAGGGTTGTGCACAATTAAACTACGAAATAGAAAATAATGGGTGAGGTTGGGGAGAGCACGCGACGTCTGCATAGATTCAATACTAAAAGATCACTGTTTGTTCGACACTAGGATTACACCCCCCTACCCCGCGTGCATGCGTCTCCCGCTCCTTGCCCCAGCCCAGCGTTTATTATTGACAAAAGACTATAAAAACTATAGGTAAGTTCATGCGTCGCCTACACCCTGAACGCGCCTGAAAAGATTCTCAAAGAAAAACCACCCCACCTTCATTTAGTAAAAATATTCGGACACGGAATCATTAGGCACAGGTGTGCTTAATGGTTTTACCAGGTAGAGAGTCTACGTGCAAACTTGTAGATTCTGTTTTGTATTTTCTTTTGAAAAACAGTAATTACTTAGTTGGTCTTTCAGGTTCTAAATAATTAAATAGATAACTCCTTATTGTTCATAAAGATAACTCCTTATTGTTCATAAAGATAACTTATTAAATCTAGATTTGACACAGAATAAAGGTCGGCCTTTTCGTTGGAAACTATTTTTTCCAGGTAATCTTAAGATGGAGAGTAATAAGCGAAGCGATAACGAACTGTGATGCACAAAGAGAAAAAAATATACGTATACTTACGTAGGTACTGTATAAGACCTTATTAACTACGTCTGTCTGTCTGTTGGTCTATCACAGGTATGTATGTTTAATACCCGGTTCCAAAATCTTAAAAGCGTCTGTTAGTATCACAAAGAATCGTTTTTGTCAAATATGCCTTTATCTCATTGGCTAATGTTACACTGACATTTTTCACTGGCTATTGAGGTGAGAGTATATCTGATAGCCAACGACCCATAGTATTACTAACGGACGCTCGTAGGATATTGGAAACGAGACGGTTGGAGTGATTATCATAATGTAGCCAATTGACAGCCGTCACAGCTCAGTTTGTAGTAGCCCTGCCTTCTGCGCTGTAGGTGGTGGGTTCGATTATTTATTTATTTATTTATTTATTTATTCAACATATTTAAGTACAGTTTTATTAAACTATTGTACCCTATAAACCTCTTATGGTTTGTGTGGGTACTCACACTCGTATAAATACTAAGTCGATCTCTATACAGAACAAATATTTGTGTCATGAACATAGGATATTTGTTCCTTGTCTGGGTGTTATATTGTATTCTAAGTATGTATTTACAAAATAAAGTTACATAAGTAAGTATTCTATTAGTCATCTGGTTTTCATAGTTTCTATGCTTAGTTTGGGGTTAGATGATGTTGTGTAAAAATGTTCACAATTATTTATTTATTTGTAATTTTCACAGAATACGTTTTAATTAAATTAGACTTGGTTGTCCATTGATTACACGTTTTTGCTTTAAACTTAATTCAGTCTTCGTTCAGACACTTCAATCAATAGTACCTACTTCAGTATGGTCATTTACGTGAGTAGACGCTGTAACTCACAAGTTGAAATTCTTCGGGAACTCGTTAGGGTTCATAATGAGGGTTGCCCGATACGACGGGTCGGAAACGTCGCGACTATCTTGCCGACTGGCGACATTTTCTATTCAAATTAGAAACACGGCCGCGTTTGCATTTAAAACTGTTGGTTCTTTCATGGTATTTTATTTACATTGCTTGTTTTTATTAAATAGTTTATAACGATTTTGAGCCAATCCAGCAATGAACTGAGTGATGCTGAATAAGGTAAAGTTGTTGGTTTTATTGGTGAAGACGGTCTCGGTAGACGACACGTCAGTTCTTCCGGTCGTCGTTTGTTTTAGTATAAACAAACATACCTGGGTTTCCTTATGTGAACTTATCAGTTCAGGTACCTAGAATCAGTTTGGTTAAGATCGTAAAAATGAATTCTGACGAATGACAAAATGACGAATGAAGAACGACGAGACGTTTACATCCACTAATTAAAAAAAGTTCCTTCGAACCGGATTTGAACCAGTGACCTATGGATACCAGCTAAAACCAACTACAGTCCACCGCTCTACCAACTGAGCTATCGAAGGCTTGTAAGCATTGACCCAAATTTGGCACGCATTCAAAATTAATGTAAAGAATAAAAGAAGTTGTGCGGTAAAAAAAAGTTCCTTCGAACCGGATTTGAACCAGTGACCTATGGATACCAGCTATTACCAACTACAGTCCACCGCTCTACCAACTGAGCTATCGAAGGCTTGTAAGCATTAATCCAAATTTGGCACGCATTTAAAATCAATGTAAAGAATAAAATAAATTGTGCGGTAAAAATAAAGTTCCTTCGAACCGGATTTGAACCAGTGACCTATGGATACCAGCTATTACCAACTACAGTCCACCGCTCTACCAACTGAGCTATCGAAGGCTTGAAAGAGTGGCCGAACTATACGTTCTCACATGTCGTGAGGAGTGAAAGGTGCTCTACTTTCAATGACAATTATTGCGCGTGTTATTGATAAATCAACGCTGATAATTTATTCCTATCGCATGCTCGGCTGAGGTCAGTCATTGGTCAATTTTATAGTCAACTAGCGAAAAAACCCGCGACTTCGTCCACATTAAGTTGATTTCATACAAATAGCAACCCCCAGCAAGGTTAAACTTTGAAAATTCTTTTCTTAAGACTTCTTGGTGCGTGGAGTTACACCTCTAGAATATAGTCTGAAAATTTCAAGTCTCTACGACCAGCGGTTTAGGGTTTGGGATTCAACTACCTACTCCAAGAACGACTATACAATCCTAGTACATACCTAGTTGTAAAATAATTCAATCATGCTTCTATTAAATTTCTGAAAATCGGAGTAAATTGTGTTTACTTTTCGAAATTTGCTTGCTACAGACTTACTAACAAACATATGCAGCAAAAAACTGCTTTAAATATTTAGATATGTCGTAGGCACTACGTGGTACAATCCGAATCTTCAAAATTCGCGGAAGAAACAAGGTCACCGACATAGTTTTACAAATCCATCAGTAGGTCAGATAAAAAAATCACAATATGTAAATAATAACAATATTATTGGTAGTAAGTAAGTACTATTTTTTTCTGTTTACTGTCATGGTGCACACGTAGAATAACTCCCCCCCCACCCCTTCATCAGTAAGCCTCTTCAGACGGATGATGACGATGATGATGAATATTATATTGTACGTTGCAGTAGGCAACAATACGTGACACAATAAGCTCCGACCTTTGAAAAATCGTAAAATGATTCTTGCTCTGAATTATATTAGCTTATTCTCCATGCTCCCTTCTAATTAGTATCTTCCCGTACACCCGTATAGGGTTTACCCAGGTGACTGAACAAGGTACGTCACATGTTAGAGACTCCTGTAGCTTATTCTGTAATTTAATTTTTTCTTTATTGTGAAACGAATTTATAAATACGAATGCCAATTATTAAATTATGCGAAATGATATCTGTCAAAAACGCTCAGCATGACTTATGACATGAATAGAATATAGAATCACACCAGGCTCGACTCGCGCGAACCCGAGTCGACTGTCTCAAATATTTTGTATGGGACAAACAGAGACTTGTATACCGGGTGTAATAAGACTTCTTTTGAATATTCCAAAGACGTGTAAAGCTACCTACAACAAGGTCTTGTAGAATACTACTAGGCTGACATTAAAATACATTTAGAGTACAATTTTTTTGCTTAAGTTTCTATTTATCAACCAGCGATGTATTGCGTATAGCCCGGTCAGTGACTGTCCCGGCTCGGGCCAGCAGGGCGACGCACCGGTTAGTTAGTGATCGTGTTTCGTTTAGATTGCGGTTTTTGGTTTTGTGTCGTTTTTAAGTAAGATAATCAAGTATTTATGTTTATTTTACGATGTATTGTCGATATTGATGCCGAAAATCCGGCAAAAACTGTCAAATAGTGTCGATTTTTCCTAATTTTTTTTAGTCAGAATCATGGTCTGAATGCGCCGTTTCAGTTTTCGCGGGACGGGTCCGTGGGTCCGGGCGCCTTTAAAATAAAAAAAATAAAAACAAAACTGAAGCACCTAGACACAAAACTACACAATACTTTGTGATTTAGACCACACGGTAAAGAAATAAATAATTTGTACATGGGTTTTTTGTTTAAATTTTTTATTACTTGTTTTCTTGCAACGCGTATCCCAACCCTAGTGACAAGAGAGCGGCTTATAACCTCCGGGAGTTTCCTAGGTTTCCTGTGCACCGATGTCGAATCTCAAATTCTCCATAATATTATCATATTAATTGAGTATTCGGCTTCAGATTTGAAGTAAGCCGCTTTAAACTGAGACATGAGACTGCATCGGGGTTGTAGAAATAGAACGGTTCGGATAAATTAAGTTTATTCATGCACTAGATTATATACAACTAGTGGTATTTGCATAGGAGCAATTTTTATCCACACTTCAACCTTACTGCACGCCTTTAGGGGCTGGCCTTCAGAAATTCCTTTCTTAGTAGGTACACTCCTACATACCAACACAAATATACTCTGAAAATTTCTAGATTACCGGCTTACACTGTGTGTTGTCTATTTGTCACCAGTCAGAATTACTTAAAAAAATCGACTTATAAAAAAATATTAAAAACATATTTTTTTATTGTTTGTACACGCATCACGCAAAAACTACTAAATTAATATTGATGCGATTTGCAGAATTAGCTAGCATATAGTCCCACTTAAAATCTACATAAAATAATAGGGGTAGCCAGAAACCGGCTTAGTAAACAAGTTTAGTAGTAAGCAGCTCTTAGTTAAGTACTCATTCGGGGAAGTACTAAGACCATGGTTTTTCTGTAAAAATATAAAAAAAACTGATTTTGTGACATGTGAACGCAACATAATTAAATTTCATTGATTGAGACGTTTGGACTGATGTTGAGATAGATAAACATCTCTAACAAAAGGCTCCATCAAGCCAAGAACACAATACATGACATTATGTAAGCAGACAGCATCTAACTTATGCGACAGTTCCTAACAATAATAGCTGTGGGAACGAAACTATTTAGCGAAGTTTGCTGCGTCAATAGAGTGCGCCACCTCGCGGGGAATAATTCATTTAGCAGAATTCACTTGTGAAAGTTGAACTTTCCTGTCTTGTCTGAGAATGTGGGACTGATTTTGTTACAGATAATCACGGTTGTTATAGTTATGAAATGAAATAGTGTTCATCGTAGAACACGATTCCCCTAATTTCATGTACGTATGGATGGTGCGTATGGTCTTTTAGACATATTGAAATGTATTGGTTGGCTTAGCAACAAAAATAAAATATATGTGTAATAACAACTTTATATTCATTGTTCGAGACTTAAACTCCGTGTAAAACTATATTTTTGATCCATAGGCATTGACTGAACTAATGTAAAAAATCATAGATATCTAATTTATTACAACGTACGTACCTACATATATTATATTGAGTGAGTAGGTAGTTCTTGGCATACCATAATCGTGTTTGAACCCGCCGCGCCGGCGGCTGAAGGGGCGGCGCGGTGACATTCACTTAATTACATAGATTATAACTTGACATTTTGTTGCTACCGGTTTTAACTTGAATGATATGGATTACGCATATCCATTGTTGCGAATGCTTTGATTATAATTGTAATTTATTTTCGAAAAATGTATGAAATTTAGCTTAAAATGTATGAAACGTAGAGGTTCAAAGTGTTGTTTAATTTTGACGTTGACATTTTAGAAAAGGGTTTTAGTGAGTATAGGTTAGCTTAAAGTAACGGTTGTTTAGAAGAGATCGCTGCTCTAAATGCTCTAAAAATCTTTGTTTATTTATTATGTAATTCCTGTAGACAAATAAAAATGTGTTCTAAAGTTTGTAGTAATTATACAATAATTACTACGTACATATTTTTATTTTTATTCATGCCGCTATTCCAATGACCCGCGTATTTGTTTAAGTTATAACTTATGTAACTGTCACATGCAATATTAATCAAAGTCAGATAGAGAGCTCATATAGGGGCTTTTTAATTAAACCAGCGGTGATCATTTTTCATCCATAATTGCCGTTTCAAGTATTTAAGCTAATCACCATAAAATAGATGTAGAATTTGGATTAATATATTTTGTATGTTGTCACTTTTATGGGCGAGGTTGATAATACAACCGCTCTTAATAATGAGCTTAAACTAACGTGGTACTGCCAAGAAATGTTCAAAAATATTGAATTAATCATTTTATGATTAATTCAATATTTTTGAACATTTCTTAAAACACCATCTAGCGCACCGGTGCTGGTGGTCTAGTGGTAGTGACCCCGCCTTCTGATCCTAAGGTCGTGGGTTTGAAATCAGGTCGTGCACCAATGGATTTTACTGTTCGAAAAATTTATGTGCGCAATGCTCTCAAGTGGTGAAGGAAGACGAGGAAACCAGTTAGTATTTTAGCAGCGATGGGCTTGCAACCTGTCAGGTATGGAATACTTGACTACTACTACCTATACTACTAAATGTGGGTATATGCCAAATGTATCATCAGGACTGTGAGTCCAACGTTAGAAATTATAGTTAGGCAAACAGTCGTAAAAAATCTTATTGTTCGTTGATCGCTATTCCTCCACACATGAATATTCCTATTTGGCATTCCCACCGCAGCAGAGGCGTCTAAACACCAGCGTGCTATAAAACCAAAGTATATTGTGATTCAGTATATCAACTAAGAACTCTTTCAGGTTTTAGTAACCTTATAAAAATCTGTCTCCATAAATAAATTGCTCATAAGAAGAACTTCTTAGCTAAAGTGGATAAAGTAGTTTCACATGTACGTGATAATTTCTGATTATGTTGTAATAATATGTATACAAAAAATTTATAGTCAAGGTTACGTCATTAAATGTTTTAACCAATAATTACCCTCTTCGGTGATGGGTAAAAACCGGTTCTTCGTCAGACCAGTTATTGTCACTGAGCTACTGTTTGAACATAAAACTAAGCACCGCAACAGAGGACTGCAATAAAACGAGATACCGCACAAAGTTACTCCAATAGTAACAACGGTTAGGAAGAGTTGAGTGTGACGTCACTCAAGTTTTCATATCACGAGCCTAAGCCCCGCTTAGATAGCGTTGTGGTGTTCTCAGACACGAGACAGCGCGTAGTGATGTGCTTACAAAACGAAAATATTATCGATGAACACTATCATAAAAGATGGAAAACAGAAACATAGTGAGGAAACCAGTTTATATTTAGCAGCGGTATGAGCTTGCTGGTTACACGTTACGTGTGTTATACCAACTACTGCAATATGTTGGTATGTACCAAATGTAATAATTGGACGTACCTACCTCTAAGTACCTACTTCCATTAGGTATCCTCAAATAATCTCTAGTAGGTACTTGGTATTATGATATCTGAAAGGATTTCTACCCTGATTTGAGACTATAGTTGTACTAAAAGCTGTTTTTTTTTTTAATAAAAATTAAATGTTTACACGAGTTTACGTTTGTATGTTAAACGATGTTCTACGAAAGTGTCATTGTTGTCATCTGTAGTTTAAATAGGTGTCTCATCTCTACCCCTGCTCTCAAGGTATCTCCCTTAAAACAACACCACCTGACACCATTATGCTATTATAATATTTTGCTACCCTGATGCGATCTTGACGACGTCGAAGACGCAGTGAATACCAAAATACAGGTTATTTTTGCTTTGATTTCCTTCGATATTTATTGGCGATTCGTTTGCGATATTACAGTTGTATTGCGTAGTAAGTTTATTGTATTGTTTGATGAGATACGGGTAGATAGGGGTGAATAAGAAATCATAGAAAAACTGTAAAACCCAAACTGATATCAAGTTTGTATATTTTTCATATTCTTAAAATACAAAAGCTTTTTTTTTATATTATTAATAATAATAAAAATAATAAAACTTTATTGAGGACATAACTTATAAGGGATACAAAAAATATAAAATTAAAGTACAAAAAAATTTGTCCTACAATCGCGGGTAGCGATGTCTTCCAGACAACCGTTATTCAAAACTAACCTAAATTTATGAGTAATGTTTTGCATCAGCGACTGCGAGGAAGAGCAGAATTGCTAGTGAGTATATGTTATAAGTTGGGTATTTTTTTAGTTATTAATATTAAATTTTAAAGCAATTTCATGATAAACTTGAAGAAAGGAACACTGCTGTACAGGCTTGTCCATGTAATATAACAGAATTAACTATTTTTAACCTTTTCTATCCACCGATCATGATGTCGCTGAACGCTGAAAAAAATTAAAAATATATAAAAACCGAATTTTAGATACTTTTTTATCATGATATTAATTAAAATCAACCAACCACCTTAGCAACAAGAGTATCGTTCGTTCAAATTCCCGTCGGTTTGAACACTGTTTGGAAAAAACATTAATAATATCTACAGTTGTGTAGTAAGCTCGCGAGAAAATTCAGTTGGTTAGGTATTCACGTATGTTTCTGCGTTGGATACGTTTGCCACGCATTTACTTTTTATTGTTAGGGTTCGAAATCCGAATCCTATAGCGGGTTTTTTAAAATTGCATTTTTATATTTGGAACGCGACCCGTCGACATGCCGCGTGACAAATACGCACGCCGCCGCCATGAATGACAATTGAAGAGATGTTTTTATAAAGAAGGCGCCGATTTTTCGTTTTTATCTGAAAGAAATTGCGCTCATAAAAATGGCGTTGAAATGATGAGTGTCATTTTTCATCGCTGTCTGAACGCCTCTTTATGGGGTGTTTGTGTTTGAATGACAAAACGATGTTTTCGAGGTGAAAAAATGGCAATTCATTTTATTTTTGCACGAATAAAATAAAAGGCATAGACCATTTATTTAGCTATCTACGATTTACTGGTACCATTAATTCGATTATCTTCGTAGCACATAATAATATATCGGTTGCAGTCAGGTTAGCAGTGATGGCATCCGAGGAATGTGCTCACATGGACGAAGGTTTACCATAGACTGGTAAGCACATAAGTGCTTTAAAAGAAAACCATAAACACAATAAAATGTACATAATATACTGTTATTTACCTTAAGACACCATTTAATATTAGTTCACTAGGTACCCATAATCATGTATTATGAAATATATTTCCTTAAAACAAGTAGGTCCCTAGTTGTTTTTTTCAGCAAACTTCTTGGCGGCAAAAATAGGCATGGTGGTACTTCCCCCGACGAGCCCTTCACTAAGAGCTCTACTGCTTCTAACATAATAATAATAATATAACATAGTAAAAGAAATAGTAAAATTGATTTGTGCTGATCGCATGATGTTTGTTCTGTGTCTGGGTGTTATATTGTATTGTATGTATTTACAAAAAACATGTGCATAATTATTCTATCAGTGCTCTAGTTCCGATAGTACAATCTATGCTTAATTTGGGGCTTGTAGTGTAAAAATGTCCATAAATATTTTTTACATCACAAACACTTTTGTACTGGACTGTATGTAGTTCGTGCATTCGCAAATCTCAGAGGATACATTTGATTAACCTGACTAGACAAGCTGTATTGATTTACTGTTTGGTATTTACTTAAATCCACCAGAATCCACTTAATGAATCAGATTATATATTATGCGACTAAATTATGATAAGAACCTAATATTGGAGCTATAGACGCTTCCGATTGGCACTGATTTGGATCAGTTGAGCTATCTCTAGATCGTTTGCAAGGGTTTGTAGGTAGAGTATAAAAGAAAATAATAGATAAAAATTTGTAATACCTGTAATTTTCTTTGTAAAAATATAGGAATTTTCTTTAAATTGGTAATCAAAAATTTGTGCTAAGCGTTTGTTAAAATAAGCCTAAATCTATGTCGATGGATTGAAAATTGAGTTGAGTCGAGAGCACCAATGGTTTAGTCGAAGTGACCCCGCCCTCTGGTCGTCCTAAGCTCGCGGGTTCAAATCCGCGCTCCTAAACGGTAAAGGAAAACATCGTGAGGAAACCAGTTAATATTCTAGCTGCGGCGATGGGCTTTCAACCTGTCACGTATAGAATACCAACTATTTCAAAATGTAAATTTGTACCAAATGTCAAATCTGGACACACCTCTGACTACCTGCCTTCTCGTATTAGTACAAACGTACTTAGTACTTTGTACTAAGAGGTCTAAAGGGATATCTACCGTGCCTGGGGATTAAAGTCGTCATGCTATTTCATTTTTCTTTATTTATTTAAAATCGAGTTTAACAGACTATTGTTGTTGAAACACCGTAAGAGCCCTACAAAATGTGATGCAATGGCACAAAAACGTACAACTTTATAGTTTTAAAGGCCAATATTGCCTTTATCGCACATGAGCAGAGTTAACGGCCAATCGACTGTCGCTGGACATTAATCGCCCTTTAGCGGCATATTATTCACGGACACGCGTTGCAACGATACTGCCACCCTGTATATCGTCACACAGCTTTCCCTTATCAGACTCTCAAACTAAAAACGATTATGAACTTTATTTATCACAAGGTACCGTCTCATTTGGCATAAAGTAAAAATGGTGGTTATAACCTTTAAAAGCGATACAAATCGTTTAACTAATCCAAGCCAATATATTCTCTATTTCCCAATGAATACAATTAATCGGTTTTTAAATTCGCCGTATGACCATTCGATATTGACTTGTTTTTCGTGTTTTTAAATGAGCTTTATCTTGAGCGAGACAGAGTTGAGTTTTGTGTGTTTTGGTTTGATAGCGGAGTATTGATGAATATGGCATTGCGTTTATTACGAAGTATCTGACCACAGTTGGACTATTAATTATTTGTAAACATAACAGAACCGTGAGCGGCCATAAATGGCTTGCACTACAGTTGATCCAATATTGACGTTTAGTTAATAATAGACCAACCGTTTGTAAATCGTATCGAGATAATCACTCTGTATATGATAAATAGGGCGAAAAACCTGCCCCCGAAGACTAATCATGGCTTTTTGTGACTTTTAGCCATTTCGTGACCGTCCCGTTGACTCCCATGACAGTTCTTTAAAAATCTAGACGAAAGTGGCTGACCTGCACACTACATCCACTAGCTCTTGAACCAACCGTCTCCATGCTCAGAACTGAGCAGCTGTCACCAGAATCCTTAAGCCTGTCTACCTTTTTTGGGGTTTATACATTTTTTTCACTTATGCGGATACGACCACCACCAAGTTTTTGATTTTAATCTATACCAATAATAAAAACCTTTGTCCTTAATGACTGACTGACTGACAGACGCACAACCTAACGCCTCTTGTGGGTGTGTATTTAAGGTTTGCATTTATCCAATTTAGTGGATATGTTTTAATAGGCACAAATAATATCCCGGTAAGACATAATTTGAGTAAAATAAATAAAAACTGCAATGAATCACTGTAATTGGCCATAGAGCCGTGGGTGCCATAGAGAATGGAAGGATTACCACCCCCTTCAGAGGCAAACTATCACTGAGGCAGCGAGGCGGGTATCGTGGTATCTTCACACTTCGTCGAGCGGAAACGCTCGCTCCATCAGGCTTCACGCACTACGTAGCCACAACTTATTTTTAAAAGGACTCGCAGTTTTCTATACGTTATACACAAACAATTCCAAACTTGCATAAACATGCAACTTCTTTGTTATAGGTGATGGTTACCACTTAACATAAGGGGGGGGGGGGATATCTGCTTGTTCGTTCCATCAGCAACTCGTATAAAAAAACCGCCAATAAAAATATTTATTGCCAATGCTCATTATAAACTACCACAACAGTCACATAGTCTATTGTATGCATCGATAAAAAAAAACAAATAAAAAATTAACACACTAATTTCTATATTCACATACTGTTTTTTATTTGTTGGCAATAGACTACGTGATGTCTTGGTATCTTTATGTCAATCCTATATTCATTCAAAGTGAACTTCTGCTAGATAGAAATTAACAGTTTCTGATGCAGTCAACGATAAAAAAGACTTACTCCGAAAAAAAATATTTCTTACATGAACCTGGCACCTAAATACACCTCGTTTATAAGACGTTACATAAACATATTTTATGACTTTATTGGATGATACCTTTTGTTCTAGTCTTTTATTTATTCACTCAGCTTCTGAAACCATCCAAATTATAGGTCAATTAGAAAAGAAAACCGACGTAGGCATTTGCTTTTATTCATTTAGTGTAAGATATAAAATAATTTGAATGTTCTATTAGGTTTGTGTTGTGAAACTTTGTACAGTCTCTGACTCATAATCTGAAATTCTGACACGCCTTGCACCGAGCCAGTTTAAATCACATCTGTCGCAAACAAAACGAAACTCAAACGGCCCTCGAGTTGAATCCCGAATGAATATTTATAAAGGGTGTCTAATCCGCTATTGTCACAATTTTCGCCTCGTGACGTCGTGAATGATGACGTCAAGACAATACTCGGCTAGCAAGGTTGCGTACACTGCTTACGACTCTCAAAGTAATTAATTAATTTTTTTGAAGACTTACAGCACTTTTAAACATATTTACTAAAGCTAATCTAGAAACTAAAGGCTAATAACAAGTCTCCACTGTTAATAAATAAATATTGGTCTATATTCATACATTATTATATCTGATTAGGTTTCATACAACGGTAAAAATAACGAAATAATGCCGACTAGCCTCAGAACTCAGTTGATATTAGTTCTACCTTCTGCACTGAAGGTTGTGGGTTCGTTCCTCACCGAGGATAAACATTTCAACGATGATCGTAGATATTTGTTCCTTGTCTAAGTATTATTAGATATTAGACGTAATTTTACATAACAATGTTTTAAGACTGTAACGCAATGTTTAATTAAATAAATAAATTTTATAAATTCAGGTGTTATATATCAGGAGACAAGATAGTATAAATTAGTAAATAAATTTTGACAAACATTTACGCAACATCCACTAAGCCTCAAACTAAGCAACGCTTGTACTGTGGGAACCAGATAAATACATGTTTTTAAAATACATACACCGAACAAACATCTATGTTCATCACACAAATGTTTGTTCTCGGGGATCGAACCCCCCACCTACAGCGTAGAAAGTAGGGCTACAAACTGAGCTATGAAGGTTGGCTCAATCATGTTTGTCTCGCAGTGTACACAAGCCGAAAGCACAGCGTCTCACAGCATTAACGAACAAAGGCCTGTGTTGGATGAGAGAAGCTTACCAGCTGTCGGCAAAACTCGGAGTTTACGGAATTATTCACTTATTGTGAATATTTAAATTAAACTCGTTTTAGACGTAGGGATCAACTTCCGCTTGTGTTAATACGAGAAGGTACGTTCCAACGTGTAAGCCCCAAATTGCGCTTAATGATAAGACTTAAGAAGTATTTAATTTTGAATTTGATTATTTTAGCAAATTTTAGTAGTGGCTCTGCCTTTTGTAGGTTGTGGGTTCGATCCCCACTGAGGACTAACATTTGTGTGATGAAAATGTTTGTTCTTTTTCTGGGTATTACATTGTATTCTAAGTATGTATTTACAGAAAAACATACATCAGTATTTTCATCTGGTCCTCATAGTACAAGCTATGCATAGTTTGGGGCTAGATGATGTTGTGTAAAAATGTCCGTAAATATTGATTGATTATTATGAACACCGCGCTAAAACGAGTATTTCGTGTAGTTTCAAGTCTGGTGCTGATGACGATGATATCCAGGCAATAAACTCCATCGATGCAACAAAACGTAGTAATGAATGGACGCGTAAATCAGGCAACACTTGCAGTTAAGGAGATATGGCCGCGCTGGTCCCGTCTTAATTGCCATGCTCATAAATATTGGAAGCACCAGGTATGTTTATTGTTTGCATGCCTAACCCTATTACTAATAAACTTGGCGTTTATATCGGGTGTAATGAGACTACTTCTGAAAACTGAAACTGCGCAATTAAATCATGATTTCATTTATAAAAAAAACTCAAAACTCAATCGACACTTTTTGACCGTCTTTCAGCATCAATGTAATAAATATTTCATCTGTACATTTGTATATTTTCAGAAGCACCTCGTGCTAGTTTAAAAGCCAGATTAACTCTTTGTTAATTTCACAATAAAATTGTTGACACTGCATTTTACACGCATCGCGAATCGTAAAACATTTACTTCTTTTTCATGGCGATATTTTATAAGCCGGAAACAGATTTTCACTTTATTACTTTTCGTTATTTCCGTTTTATATTTACCATTGCTTTATTACGAACTTTTTGTTAATAATTGGTATCATGTTTGTTTGTTAAAGAACTATTTATTGAACAACCAACTGTAGGATGTTTTTTAAGAGCTACGGCGTAGCACATCGCTACGCTACAAGTTTAGCTACGAATAATTATTAGAATGAACTGAGTTTCTGGTTTCTGCCGCCTAGGAGTTTGCTGTATTTCGGTTTGCTGGGTGTGAGTGCCGGTAAAATTACAGGTGCACGAGGCTTAACACAGGTATGCCAACGGTGTTGGTAACCACTATCAGGTGGGCCATCTGCTTGTTCCATCACTCCGTCGTATACAAAGATCAAATCAAAAAATTGGTTGGTGCACAACCGGATTCGAACCCATGGCGTTTAGATCAGAAGGCAGGGTTGCTCTCACTATACTATTAACCTCACTAATCAGTTTTTAACAGCAGTAATTTCGATACTGTGGGTTGTGAGTTCAGTTACCTACCTATGGCAAACTTTTTACTAACATACTACTAAAGTATCACTTCAGTTATCAGCTTCCCGGTTCCTATGTGCTACAGTCGCGGTAGTGGAATCTTAATTTACAAAGTGTCCCAAACAGTGATATGTCTTCCGATCCCTTACCATCTGGGCGAGCGAGGACATCTCAGTTTTGACTCGGTTTTGCCCAAACTGCGGTTGACATAGATCGATGCGACCGCACGAGGTTGGCCGATTAGCACCAGTTCAGGTTTTCACCCTTTATACAAGCGCACGCTTACATTTATCCCCGTTAAAAAAACGGATGAGACTGGGTGCTTAATGAACGAATAAAATAATTTTATTCGTTCTCTGGCTTTTATAGTGTAAGCATTAGTTTGTAATTCGATGGCGCTGTGTGAGTTGCCTATTTTTATTTATGTAACCTAATTAACAATTAACAATTTATGTAACCTAACCTAGCAACCCAAAGCGACACGCGCGCCGCCCCGCTTCCTTCACTTAGTTGTACGAGCCACAAACACAGCGTCACGTCACTTTCTAATCCTACTAATATTATAAATGCGAAAGTTTGAAAGTATGGATGTTTGTTGTTCTTTCACGCAAAAATTACTCAATGGATTTTAATGAAAATTTACAATATAATAGCTTATACATCAGAATAACACATAGGCTATTATAGTATTCAAGTATTCGATTCGTTTTTATTTTGTGCTTTCCTCTTCCTCAAATCGTAGAGATTATTTTAAGTAAAAATTATGTTGACCGCCTCGCTCGTTGTCCAAAGTCTTCCAAACTAGTGCTAATCTCCCAGGGTCTCAGGACTCCACTAAGTGACTGATCGCATGCCCTAAGCGCCAACTTGCTACAAGTCGCGTAAATTCAATTATTTGGTTTTCCTAGTTTTCCAGGTATCCAACCATATTAATAATTGGTCCGTGGTTTTGCGTTACTGGCAACTCATAATAAGCTAGCTGTTTATGACAGTTGACATTTGCAAGAAAAAATTCACAATTCAAAGAAAAAGTTTTTGTGGTTGTCAATAAATTAATAACTAATAGTAACCGCTCTCGAGTCACTTGGTTTTGCCTTGCCGAATGCCGTCTCTTAAAGGCTGACCTTTCGTTTGGTGACAGTACGTTGTTGATAGTTAGAGAGTTGAAATTTACACAGATTATGTATTTCACGCTATAACAACAAATACTAAAGAACAGAATAAAATAAATATTTAAGGGGATCTCGTACAACAAACTTATTTTTTTTCGTTTTTACTATAGAAAATGGTACGGAACCCATCGAGTCCGAATTGTACTGGGCTGGTTTTTTTTTTATGTCATTAGGTATTTTAAATTATTTTTATCACACATGGCATATGGTCCTGAATGTATCATTTGTGTACAGAATGAACAATTTTTATTCTTATTCATCGACCGACCGATCGGTCTTATTAATGTCATCCGTCCATCGCCGGTAGTGGGTCTACGTCTTCGGGCTCGTGGTTTCTATTCGATATTTTTATCTGCTAGCGGTTGTCAGTTCATCACGGCTTAATTCCCAAGCACGGTAGATATTCCCTCCGATCTCTTTCTACCAAGTAGGCTCGAGATTCTTCGAGGATGTCTAAAGGTAGTCAGAGGTACGTGCAGGTAGTACAATAGTTTTCCATACGTGACAGGTTGCAAGCCCATCGCCGTTGCTAGAATACAAACGGGTTTCCTCGCAATGTTTCCTTTACCGTCTGAGAGGACTGGTATTGCAAACAAACATTTTTCGAACGGAAAAATCCATTGCTGCACGACCGGATTTGAACACACGACCTTAGGATCAGAAGGCGGGGTCACTCCCACTAGACCACCGATGCTATGAGTGTCGGTTCTACGAGTTATTTCATCTAATGCACAATAACAAATCAGTAAACAATACCAAATGAATGTTTACCATTATTAGTAGTTCACTGCGAACTCTCTCCTCAAACTTTGGTTATACATTTTCATTCGGCAATAGTCTCGCCTGGGGAGGTAATTAATAAGGCTAATATGATTAGTGACTGTTGTTCTGCAATAGTGCGAGTTTGGAACTCTGTAGTAAAAGAGAAGTTAATAAACTATACTCCGTGCTAGAAGTACCTACAGTCGTTTTCGGTCATTGACCTCTAGAATAGGATCCGTGATATTCCACAGTTATTACGTACACTACTACTAGTAGTTGTAGAGCTCTTAGTGGAGGGCTCGTCCGGGGAAGTACTACCACCATGCCTATTTCTGCCGCCAAGCAGCTTGCTGTGTTCCGGTTTGAAGGGTGTGGGTGCCGGTGTAATTGCAGGCACACGAGGCTTGGCACCTGTATGCCTCAGGTTGATGGACGAAATAAATTTGTTTGAATTATACCGATTTTGAACACTTATATTACACGGGTATTTATCGCGTATTACCTTTTTTATTTATTTTTCCGACGTTTCGACTATGTTGCAATAGTCGTGGTCGCGGGCAGACTGGAGCATTGAACTTGAGATCTACCGTCACTGAGAAGCGGTGGCAGTATCAACAACTACCCTCACTTGATCTTCGGTATCCATATTGTCAGTGTTCACACTACGACACACAACACTAATAGTATCTACGCACCGTGATGGAACATCGCGACGCACACACACACTATCAATGACGGGGTTCCACGAAACTGAAAGTTTGAATCCGTCTTCACGATTGAAATTAGGGTATTTCTTAATTTCTTAATTTATACCGATTTATGTTGAGTTACATATAATAATAAGTATTTAAATAAATAAATAAATAATGCTGGACAATCCACACAGCATCATCTAGCCCCAAGCTAAGCTTGAGCTTGTGTTATGGGTACTAGATGACTGATATACTTAATACAATACATTACATACATAGATATTTTTTATTATACATAGAAAATACCCAGAACACCCGAAATAAATATCGCCGCGCCACATCGGTCGTCGAAAAAAAATTTAGTAGTAAATTTTGATTTACTACTAATTCATATCTGCAAATATTTATTTCGGGTGTTCTGGGTATTTTCTATGTATAATAAAAAATATCTATGTACGTAATATATTGTATTAAGTATATCAGTCATCTAGTACCCATAACACAAGCTCTGCTTAGCTTGGGGCTAGATGATGCTGTGTGGATTGTCCAGCATTATTATTCTTATTATTTAATTCTTTACTTTATGTTCGTTTACAGTGATACTAGCTTACATGTTTTAGGATTTGTAAAAAAACTGAGCCTTGTCTGAAAAATAATAACTAGTAGGTAACCTCTTTTTCGAATTCGATCTCAATTTGAAAGACGTGCGAAGTGATTTTTTCATTCATTTCAGTCCTTTTATTCTCTTTCAGTTCAGCTTTCGTCTTTTTGTATGGCGTTTTTATAATGAAGGCCTGAAAACACAATATAATAGATTATAATACACATAAAATATATTTTTAAAATGGATTTTTGTATTTTTAAACTGTCTCAAACAAATAAAGTAAAATTATAACTTTAGTGACTCTCATGGAAATCGAACCCACTTTGGATGTAGATCATGCAATGGAACGTAAGTAATTTACTCACCTCATTATCTTTCTTTGCTTGTAATGATTTTTTCGGTGTTTTATAGTCCATGTTTGCAATAATATCTAAAGGTACATTTTTATTCTGCAACTGATCTTTATCTTAAGTTTGCAGGATATTTTCTTCATTGTGTGATAATTTTTCTTCCTCTATTGGTGCAGCACGAGCAGATCTTTGTTTTGTTCTATGTAGAAATGACTACCTAAAACTGTTACTGTTTTAGGCATGTTTTTTAAAGATGTCGCAGACTGGTAGAATCACCTTGGTTTTTTTTCGCTCAACCGTTTTCTTTCTTTTTACTTTTTCTGGTGTTTCATTTTCGCTGCTCTGGTTCTATTATTGGCGTCAAACTGTAAAATAGCGGGGTTGCGGCGGTATTTAAACTCGCGCGGTTTATCGCGAGTACTCCGATCGTCACCAAACCCAGCTCAAACGATACAGAAAAACTTGCTGATTTCAAATATGTATAAAAGTCTATATCGCCTAGAGTGTCGCTTAATACAATCAGCCTGGAACCCGTCGATATGCTTGTTCCATCAGCATGTTATATAAAAAAAAACACTATGTATAGCTTTTGGAAGTACGTATACTGTCATCCGTATCGGTATCCCTGCAACGAAATATTGACTGTGCGCCTACGGGCATAGCATGAAATCTGACAGTTCAATTATCAGTTTAAAATGCGAGTTTTGCATGGGAAAACGATACTTATTTTCATAAAAAATAATGCTGCTTGGAAATTCTGCTTGTGTTTTCTTTTCTCTTTATTGTAGTAAATTCACTTTTATTGGTATGTGCATATTGTGCATAGTGATCGTTATGAAGTTTTACTCGAGACTCTAAAACGAAATTTAGGTAAGCATTAAAAAAAGTAAAAAGAAAAAGCAATAAAATTGTAACACTATAATAAGTCACTATAAATCATCCTAACACACAACAAAATACAAGACTATTTAAATCTATAAAAAAATAACAAAACTATCAACTTTTAAATGTAAATGTTGTCTAAAAATCAAAGTAAAATTATCACAACATAATCGGTTTCACTCACTCATTATTCACTCTGTGCTATGTTAAGACTGGCTATCGATAAGTTGTCATTATCATAGTGAAACCGGTGTCAATCAGAACTACTGTGTCTTCTGTGGCTAGGTCGATGGGGAGCGGTGGCAATTTATCAATTATTTACGCCACTTGTGCCGTGACGTCACCTGCTGGGCCCGCAATGCCGTTGATTGACACATCTGCTGAAAATAGATCTGTTAATATGTGTAAAAGATTGAGCTATTTGTTTATGGCACTACTAGAATGACTGGTTTCTCAGAATTACTCGTTTTGTAGGTACGGTATTTTTTACCGAGTAAGTTGTTAATTGAACTTTCTTCTGCGTTTTCCCTCAGTTTCAAGGACTGTCTATAAATGATAAAGAAATAAAGATCCTTCAAAACTTTCGTTAAAAAGCCGACAGCGCATCAGTATCGCATCTAATGTTGCAGATGTCCATCGACGACGGTGACTACTCCCCGTCAGGTGGCTTGCCTGCTCTGGACTGTTATTATTCATTACTAAATTAAATAAGGAATGTAAAAAGTTAAATCAAAATTAAGTAAAATATTGTATAAAGCCGAAATACAATGTCAAAAGAAGTAATCAAATAATAAAAAGTTAAATAGAATATGTCAGGAGTTCTTAATACAATTAAAATATACTTAAATAAAACATTATAGTTCAACAAATTTGTCAAAACTATATATTCTGTGGCTGGGCAAAGTGATATACTTTGCCCATTTATGTACAAGAAAACTGGTTAGCTTTGCTCTCGAAGTAGTGACAGAAGACCTATAGCCACCGTAAAGAGAACCATTATGCAAACTTTATATACCGAAATACTGAAAATCTTGTAATTTTGTAGATACATTTTCCATTACACGTATGTCATGGTACTGTGGCTTAATAACCCGACTATCTGATGCACAGACGAACCGCCATGTTCCACGGTAATTTAATTATGACCTTTGACTATCGACGCAGTTCAATTAACCCAGCTTAGTCACTCCACTACTTCACAGCAATAGTCTTAGTAGTGATAAATTTGATAAAAATGTATGAGCATCTAATTGTCCCTATATCAGACTATAATTTTGCAAGGAATTTCAAATATTTTTATTATTTTTATAAGAATTGAGGAAAAAGCGGGACTTCTTAAAAAGGGGTATTATAATAATAATAAGTTATTCTTTTCGAGAAAATGAATAATTACGCTTTGAGGTTAAGTTTAAAAAAATGTATACAAAAATTAAATAATTGAAAAGCAAAGAAGAGAACTGTGAAAAAAAAACAGCTATCGAGCTAAAAATAAGTATTGTACTTAACTGTAATTCTAAGTACCTAACTGTTTTTTAAAATAGTTGAGTTTGTAATGAAAGTTACATATTATTATCTTAAATAAGTATAACTTTTTAAACTCATTACTTGTGCTGATCGGTACGGTAATCAAATTAAAACGACAACTACCATCTGACTTTTTGAACTATAATGGTTTGATCAATATTTTGGATAGTAGCGGACTATTTAATCAAAAAATCCCGTTTCTATCCAAAATATTAAGTTGGTTCTTGCGGCGAGGTTTAAGGTGCATCACATGGATTGAGCCAGCTGTTTAATAATCCGCTAGAGGCACCTGTTTGAGTGGGTTTTGTTGGAATTTTCATCTGTAATGTAATCTGTGACGTAGCTCATCCTTTGTACACAATTGGTGAGATTTATTTGTAACCCACGTTTTATCAGGCTTAAAGACAATAACCCATATAGTAACAAAAAGATTAAAATAAACATTGTCCAGTACTTATTTAGAATTTTCCCAAATTTTTTGAAAATCTATATCTACGTCGCTTATAAAAATCTTTATTCTGACTGACAGACACATAGACAACGCTCATTCTAAGCGACTGGTCGTGGAGACTTAAATTTTCGTCTAATTTTTAATTTTTCGTCGTGGTGAGTTTGATGTATACTAAAAATGAAATTTCTGAAACTCAACCCCTATGCGGGGGTTAAATTTGGTTTGAGCTTCACACAGACAAAGTCGCGCGCGTTTCGCTAGAAAATAATATATAATTGTGTAAAAAGTCTCACTAGTTCGGTGCTTAGAACAGAACTAGTGGGAATAACCCCTTCTGTGAATACAACATGCTTACTCAAACACATACATTTTACTTTTTATCATAAAAATTTGTTAAAACAAAATTAAAAGGTTTTTAATAAAAAATATATCAGGATTTTGCGTGGGTTACTGGATCGGGCACGCAGTGACAGATGTGGGTTTAGTTCAAGCGCGAAACGCGGACGAGCGGGTACATGGCGATGATGTTTAATAAAAATAGATACGGTATTGTAAAATTTTAATCCATTGGTAGACGGCCAGTTGATAAGTTAAAGAAGACTAAGGATTCCGTGATAGAAAAATATTTTTTGACTACTTTCGAAAGTTAGTATTGAAACTTGCGAGATTTTTATGTCCGCGTTTAGACTTTTCGTTTAGACTGTGCGTTTTTCAGCTATACTGGTCGGTGCCACTTAAAAATCACCGTTACTCCCAAATTTTGGAACCATAAAACGACGTGACGCTGGCAGAAATGTCCAAACAAGGACGATTGCTATAAAAAAAAATAAACTGTGCGTTGTCTATGTCAGCCAGTCAGTCAGTACGTCAAGACAAAGATTCTTGTAATTGGTATAGATTAATTCAACAGTTTGGTCATCTGACTTTAAGTCTTACTTAAGGAGAGGATGATTACATGCTCACTGAGTGATGAAACTCCCAAAAAGGTATCATTCATCCTCAAAAAATCAACTCTGTTTTTGATCGAACAAAAACATCCTCTTCTCTTTCTCTACAATCAACAATAGAATAACCCTTTTGAAGGCAAACATTTATCTTCCCCATAAAACCATCACGTTTCACATATCCATGTAATAGAGAACAAACTACGTTATCATTAGTTTCCACCTCAATACTGAAAATTAAGTTTGTCCCTTTCCCTTTATGTTTGTCTAGTTAAATTAAGTTGAAAATTTATTCCGTATCGGCGAGGGCGCTGTGTCAGCTGAATTTATAATTTTGAGGACAACTATTAGTTTTGGTTTTAATTGGTTTTTGATGATGTTAGTTTTGCCTATCGTAATAGTTTAGATAGAAATATGGCACACTTGTGTTTATTTTGAAAATAATACAGAAAATATACTTTAATCTGGCGAAAACGGAGGGCTTAATAAGAATTCATTAACACGAACCCTATGAGCGCAAAAAAACTACTCTTTTGTTCCATACAGCTTGTTTTTTTTGACAAGACTTTGTCATGGTTATTTTCTAATATTAAAAGATTTACGTAGGTACGTAATAACCTAAACTCTTAGAGCACTTACATCAATAAATTACAACAATCACATCTTACTTTTTTGCACAGCTGTTTTTGAGAGGATTTATTCTTCCAGAAGAAACGAGAAAAACGGGAGGCATTAGCCGCGCAATTAACATCCGCGAGTGCGAGTGATGCTGGATGCGGCGGGAATTAACATGCACGGCCGTCACGGGCAGCGGCGAAAAGCACAGGGGCGGATTAAGAAAATCGAAAAGAAATTATTAGATTTTATAGACATTTATTCAGACCTCCACAAAAAACACCAACATCATAACATAACTAACACATTAACATAATATATACCAATTATAAGAATCTTGAGAGCACCGGTGGTCTGGTGGTAGTGACCCCACTTTCTGATCCTAAGGTCCTAAGGTCTGGGAAAGTACTACCACCATGCCTATTTCTGCCGCCAAGCAGCTTGTTGTGTTCCGGTTTGAAGGGTGTGGGTGCCGGTGTAATTACAGGCACATGAGTATGCCTCTGGTTGATGGACGCAGAGTAGTGCATCGTAAGAGCACGCTTATAATGAGTGTGACCTGCGAGGCATACTATGTGGTAATGGTAATGGTTAACATTAGGTGGGCCATCTGCTTGTTCAGTTGGTTAGCGCATCCCCGTATCAAGGGGAAGGTCGTGGGTTCAAATCCCGCTCAAGGAAATAGTTTTTGATATAAAATAAAATTTTTGTGATTTCCTTAAGTGCAGGTAAGCACTATAAAAACTAATAAACTGAGTAAGTACCTACTTAATAATAATAATAATCAATAATCATTTATTTGGTAAGAATATTACACGTCTTACTTAACCGGTAAGGTCAGGTTAGACCAAGATCTTCCTGAATCCACCCCTGGCAGGAACTTTCCGCATGCCTTGACTTGGCCAACCGTTCACGACCACTCATTGCGGACGGCTTCAGTTTGCTCGACCTGAAACTAATTTGTTATTTGCCTCGAACGTATCTGTATGAGGGATAAACAACTGCAAGTTACGACTTCTGTGGGAAATGTTTTTAAGTAGGTATCTTTCTCTCACTTTTTTCCTTTTTAGAAAATTTACTTACATTATATATTTTTGTGTAATTGTATGCTTCACTAATTCAATATACTTCTGTTTGTAGACTTTTGTTTTATTGTATTTCCTTGTTTTGTGAAAAGTGATCTGTGCAGTTTCCATACCTTTAAAAAACAATTGCGGTTTTTGGACACAATTTCAATGAAAGCTATTTTCTTATACCTTAACCTAACCTATGTTTGTGAGTAGGTAAACACAGTTTACCTACTCACAAAGCGGATTCACCACGCACAAACAAATCTGTTTGTTCAAACGAAATATCTTCATCGCTTGCTCATCAATTTCTACAACGACAGCATAAATTAAAACCCCCTTCAGGCCAGGCCGGGGGCAGATAGATTAATGTTGGTATTAATCGAGTGACCGACGCAGGCCACCGGACCGCGCTACGACTTTGACCACAGCTACGCCTAGAATGTACACCAACCACGCTTGGAATGTTGTGTCGTTTCTTGTAAAACATGATCTTTGGTAGTATTCGAAATTTAATTTACATTGTTTGAGTTATTTGTTCTTTTTTCAAATTCATTTTTATGCAGGCCACTTCAAAATAGAAACAAACCACGAAGATGTTTCTTTTTCATTTTACTTTTAAAATTCGGACTCAAAACTATGTAACTCCATGTTTGTTCTTTGCTTATAAAAACAAAAGAGGTTCCATATTGCGATAGGTTATGCATTTTATATACATCCTCTTTTAAAATGATTTTAATAAAATATACATACTTTTGTATAAATAATTTAAAGGGATTTGGCCAGGAACGGCCCAGTGGTGTAGTGGATGGGCGGTGGTCATTTAGAAGACGCGCTCGTTACTCGCAGGCGGTGCCGGGACCGCTACTAGTTTAATTAGTGGTCACCCCACGTTTCTTGCATATACGAAAACATGGTGCTTCTTGTAATTTTACATTTGCAACTGTATATTTTTTATTCACATGTAGTATTTTATTAATACACATGCTCTATGTTCATAGTTCATTTATCTATAACAGATTTGTTACAGATCATATATCTTCTAAATATTAGGTACAAAAGTACCAATATCAAACAATCTCATTTTAAATGTAAAATAATGTAAAAGCTATATTATTAGTTTAAAAAATAGACTAACAAAAGTTTAATTAGGAAAAAAAATATATTAAAAATAATAGCAATAATAAATTCAGTAATAATATTCAGTATTAATATTTTGTTAGAAAACTAGCTAAACGTGCGTGACTTCGTCCCCGTGAAGTCAGTCAGTCGGGACAAAAATTATTACAATTGGTATAGATAGATTGATTATAACATCACACATTTATTCTGTATCTTTACCAAGTTTAATTATGATATACATGTTTTATTAGGAAAGACGTTTGACACAGTAAAATATGATGTAAAAAGTTTTTAATTTGACCAATTCAATTCTTCGTGGACAAAACCAAACCACAGACGACAGGCCACTACGTACTATATAAAATCTATGGAAACTATCAAAATGGTTTCAAAAAGCTGGTTTAATTTTCTGGACGCTATGTAGCACTCATCTTCGAATGTACAATGACAACTTAATGCAATATAATTTTCTCAACCCTATTTTATCGCTGAATTATTTGATCAAGGGGCTAATCGAGTTCATACAGTTTAGCCGAAGATAAACTTACGACATGCGGGCGCAGTGCGTGTTTAACTAATGACCGACTCATGGGGGTACCACCAACCCCCTTTGAGGGTGCAAGGGGGTGAAAAGGGGGGTTAGGTCCAGCGATATCATTAGCCACAGATGCTGCTCCGTGCCCGGTATAAATACATTAAGTCCGCCGTCAAACTGTTAAAGCGAGCCTCAAAGTGTGATTATATAATTTTGTGCAGAGATTTGTTTTAAATTTGTTTGTTTAAACGGAGTTATTGCGAGATTTCGTTTTGACGAGTGTATTCCATTTCTGTCTGTTATTTCCTTCTATTTTGGTACTTTTTTATGGGAAATTAGCGAAACGCGCGACTTTGTTTGCGTGTAGGTTTTTTTATAAAAACTTCAACCCCCGCTGTACCCGCTTAGAGGTTAAATTACGGATTTTTTTTCTTAGTACACCTCTACGTAACAAAGACAAATATACTCGGTTTTTTTTTATTCTGACTGACTGACATATAGACAGCCTAAACCACTGGTTGTAGACACTTGAAATTTTCAGAGTATTTTCGTCTTTGTTACGTAGAGGTGTACTATGAAAGAAATTTCCGTAATTCAACCCCTAAACGGATATACAACACATAATGCAGAATTTTTAAAGTTTATTACTTTTTGCAAGATAACCGATTTTGATGGTTTTTGTTGTGTTGTCATCAAAGTTTATCCCATAAAAATATCGCCTGGAAATAAGCCTGGAAGAGATCGCTTTCAGCGATAAGGCCGCCCATTGTTTTGCCTAATTGTGTACATTTCCTGTATTATGTTTCTGTGTGGTGAACAATAAAGAGTTATCTATCTATCTAAAATAACACAACTTCGTTTTACGCCGGTTAACTTGTCATAGCAAAATTACGATTTCGTGTATTTGTCTTTGTGTTAAAATTCTGACAAGTTTTTTATTCAAAGAATTTTTGTTTGTATATAATATTGGTGTAACATGTGAAACTATCATTACTTTTGATGCATTCAATCCTCTCAAAAAAATAACTGACAGCCAATCACTTATCTTTCTATATCCCTCTGGTAGTTATCGTTCAACTTAAAATCAATAGACAATGATGCACAGCGGCCACATAGAATACGGCCTCATAAAATTCTATAAACCCAATAAAATTCGTGCTCCGCGTTAGAACGCCCACATAAAATCTCTAAGTACATAAACATATCATAAGAATGTGATCCTCACAAAGCGCGTTTTTCTAAGGGATAAGCCCAGTTTCCACAGATGGTTATTTTATGCAGTGAAATATCAGAGCAATATTTATCTACATTACTTGGATAGTTGAAAATTTAGGCTAATTGTAGATTTCTTCAAGGTTTTTTAAGTTTAATTATATTTTCTATATCAGCTATCAATATAATTCAGTCTTTAAAGTCAATAGGTACTCATTCATTGATCACGAAAGAGAATAGGAAATAAGTTTTTGGGTTGGATAGTTTGTTCAAGAAGCATACATTCTCAAAGATATCTTTAATGCATTGATCACTTTGAATTGGGTGACTAGAAGATAAAAATAAAATTTGAGATTTATTATTTTGAAGATGTATACTCGTTGTTACATCTAAGCAAAACATTAGTCAGTTTTCGATGTCGTTTTAACGTACTTGTTTAATTTTGCTTACTTCAACGTATGGTTCATAGTATGAACATGTAAGTTTTTATCCCTCTTAGGATTAAGTTGAGTTAACGGGTGGGTGTTTAGCTGGTAGCGTTTGCCGTAGCGGTCTTCTACGACCGTAGAGATACTATTGTATAAATATGACACTTAAAGTTTGTAGGCTTTTTGTATAAATATACTGTGGACATTTTTACGCAACATCACCTAGCCCAAACTAAGCAAAGCTTGTAGGTACTATGGGAACCTGATAGAATACTTATTACGTTTTTTTCGTAAGTACTTGTAATAATATTCATCACTACAAATGTTTGTCCTCGGTGGGGATCAAACCCACGAACTATAACACAAATGATAGAGCTCCTACTAAGTCATGTATTACTAAAGTATATTTTAAACGCGCTGGTAAAATATCAGTACCAAAATATATAACTTTAACGTTGTTAATATTTAAAACCTTACTTAAAATTTGCCGTCACTGTTTACCGTAATAATTTAAAACTTGTTTATATTTTATCAGATTTTTTAAGTAAGTCTTAGTTATTGTAATAACATACGTTTAAAAAGACTTAAGAATTTTTTGTTCCATTACGTCTCGCCCGAAAAAATACAGTATTAAGTTCGCACAGTCTATAAAACTTCATAAGCCGGTCTGTTTATTTACTGTCCAATCTATTCTCGTTACTACAATATATCGGCGACTAGATATGATATACCAGCACATCACTCTTGGTTAGCTGTGAGGAATGTAACACCCTTTATTACAACATTATAAACGTCACTATATTTCACAGCAAGTGAACTGAACATAAAGAAAAAGTGTAATAAATAAGTATTTTACTTATGCGTTACATTTCATAAAAAAGAAAAGAAATAGGCTCACGACTTAAATCCTCAGGCATGGTAGACAACCCTTATATATAATTTGATCAACAGTCTGAATAAGTCATTGCTGGACATAGGTCTCTTGAATTTGGGGATTTTGCAACACGTTTGGAAGACGGATTATTGACCGCAGTATTAGTATTAGATACTCAAAAGCTGCTGCCGATTCCCCGTTACTTTTCTCTGAGTTTCATCCATTCTAGACCTTTAAGCAACTGCATCGATATATTATTATGTCTTAGACTCTTAGACGATCAAAGAATCCCGATAAACAAAAAAGAAATATAATTGATGTATAGTATGTAATTATGTAATTTATGTGTAGTACCATGCCTATTTCTGCCGCTAAGCAGCTTGCTGTGTTCCGGTTTGAAGGGTTTGGGTGCCGGTGTAATTACAGGCACATGAGGCTTAACTTCTGTATGCCTCAGGTTGATGGGCGTAGAGCAGTGCAGTGTAGGGCACGTTCCTAACTAACGTGACCTCCAAGGCAATGCTTTGTTATAAGCTATGGTTACCACTTAACATCAGGTGAGCTATATTGTTCCATCAGCATATTGTATAAAAAAAAAGTATGTAAGACGATTCCACTCGATGGATCAAAATGAGGTACGAAAACCAATGTCACAAAAACATTCATAAAACCAGAGAATTCCATCATTGTATTGTGACGGCACTCCGAGTGGCTACCCACCCGTAATAGAGGCCATTGCATTACCATCCACCGGGGACAGTCACCCTTAAAGAGACATCCGTTGAAATTGAAATGGATAGGATTCAAGTCCATCCATCACGCGGCTTGCCTCAAATCTAATGGTTTTTTAATAACTCCACTTCGGCCTTCAATATGTCGCATTTCGTAAAGGCTAGTACCTGCTGTAGCGTAACTTTAATCATGAACACTGTTATTTTATCATTCACGAAAGAATGAGATTTGTTGATGTTTACTAGCTACGAGTATTAGTGAAGTTGAATATCGTGTTTAGTGGTCAATGGCCTTTACGAATTTCTTTTTTGATGATCGAGTGTTTTTCCTTTGTATTTGACAGCCAATTGACAGTTCTCGATGACAGCCAGACAATTAAATCGGGTCTGGACTCTGGAAAGATGTCACTTCGAGTGAAATCATAAATTGATGAATGCAGAGTGGTGGGAATAAATGTGATAAGTGTCGTTTTTCCTTTTCTGTCTGGTCGAGTGGGTTTTTGTGTACTTACTGAAAATTTTCAGTAAGTACACAAAATATCTAATATCTTTTTTTTGTACAATTAAAATGAACTCTTTGATATGTTGCCGCTTTAATTACAAATTTTACAAGGATAATAATAACATAATTATTTACATATTGATACAATGTCAATCCAACAGTCACAACAACCCCAAACTAAGCAAAGCTTGTACTATGGGAACCAAATAACTGATAAATATATTTTTACTATTTTTGTAGATACATACTTACAAAGAATATTTATTACCTGTGGTTTAATATTTACTATCTGAACGTTCGTATTATAATTGAAACACAGCCCGGGCAAAATAAAAAGCAAAAATGTTGTTCCAACAGTTTAATGTTCCTGAAATTTCGCTATCCATAAAGTTATTAAACTCACTGTGCACCTTTGTTTACGCAAATATATTAAAACGATGTCGTGAGCGGAAAGTAAGACAATAAAGGAACAAGACAGGAATGCTAGGGGCCCGGACATGGAATACCACAGAGTATACACAACGAGCGCTGACCGCTATAAACAACAACGAACTATGTGTGCGGTCATCTTTATATTTCATGCAAATCGCAGGCGTATTCCTAAGCTTGCCAGTTATTTGGCAAGATAATAAAAAACGGAATTGTATTAAATTGCTGGTTTTCATGATTATTTCTGTTTACATTTTTGAGAAATATATTAACCTTTTTTGACAATCAACAAATACAGATTTGTTTCGTTCAATCTCAATAGATCCGTTGTCCAGATCCATAATGGATCTAGTGAAATATTTTTCCTCTGTAGAGTTTCCCAATAATTTGGATCTGATGAGAATTTTTATTGCTAATACATTTGTTTTTAAAATAACGGTAAAATTATTGGATCTAATGATTATTTACTGTCCCATAAGATATAACGATAAATTAAGAGGATTTTTTTCTTTAAATATTATTTAATTAAAAGAAATGTACCTATTTAATATAGATATGACCTAACGCAATTTTTCCAAAAAGTGGCCAATGCTAATTTCGCCATTTGCGAGCTGCATTTGTTTTATAGTAGTTCGCAGGTAACTCACTTTATAAAAAAAAATATATTTATTTATTCATCATTCTCAGCCCTACCTTTACAGGCTAACCTAACACGATAGAGAGAGCTACACTGAAATTAATACACACAATAATCAAATCAGTAAACACACACACTTAACATCAGGTGGGCCATCAGCTTGTTTCACCAGCACGTTGTATAAAAAAAAAACATTAAATCAATTAATTAATACGAAAAAGAAAAATTCAATAACAATAATACTCAATAATAATTAATCTACTCTAAAAAACATTAATAATCCAAAATAATAATAATCAATCCTTAAAAATCATTATATATCGATAGTAAATAAGATTAGTAAGGGGTAGGATGTAACCCTTAAAATCTATCCATCTAATCTCTCTACGTTCACCCTAGCTGTGAATTAGATACATAGAGAACTCCTTACAGACTACTATTACAAAGACAATAATACAGTTAAGCGAGAAAAAATTAACAACACAGTAGTACAATGGGCGACCTTATCGCTAGCAGCGATTTCTCTCAGACAACCGTTAGATGGACAGGACTGATCATTAAAAAGAGTCAGGGGAGGGGGTGTATTATTACGTTAGCACGTGAATTTTTGGAATACTGCGCCAATTCAAATTCAACGAATTGGTATTGTTTTGTTTTTGTTTTATTCCTGAAAACATTTGAAATTTTTGGGTATGTTTAGGGTTCGATTAAGAACAAACCAAATCGACCCGTTCCGAGGAAACTGTTTTGTAAAATAATCGTATTGTATGATAAACGGTTTAAGTTATTTAGTTTGTTGAATGGGAAAACCGTTTTTGCGGTGGAAAACGCAAGCCGATTTTTGTAGAACGTAATGTGAAATTTTTATTTTTTCAGCTGCTTTGTTCTGTTATCAGGAAATGTTGACCAACATTGTATTGTACAAGCTGTAATGTGGTTGTTTTCAGAAAAATAAATACATTTTTTACTTTACAGCTGTCTTTGTTTTATATCACCGAACAGCTTACTTTCACAAATTAAAATAAACGTAGGATTTTTCAGACCTTCATGTATTAAACCTAAGTAGCAAAGTTTTGTATATAAAATGCCTTAGTCCTATTGGAGATGGCAGGATAAACAATGCCATCTCCAATAGGTAATTTATTATTATTTTCTATTATTGTTGGGTATTATTTTAAATTCATTGTCGGATGCGCGAGTAGCCCACCCAAAATAACAAGTAGAAGCATAGACTACCTAATATATGTATCTTGTGAAGTGTATGAGTGACTCGCGAAATTACTCATATATTTAAAAAAAACACCGTTGGTCTAGTAGGGCCTTCTGATCCTAAGGTCGTGGGTTCAAATCCAGTCGTGCACCAATGGATCTTTTCGTTCGAAAAATTTATGTGCGCAATGATGCTATTTCTTTGTTTTTTTTCCAAAATACAACCCCTTAACGAGTACAGCGAGGTCTATATAAAAATAACTTTACGCGGACGAAGTCGCATGAAGTTCACTAGAGTAAATAAGCTGACTCACTAAAATACAAACAACGTGATATTCTAGAGTGCAAACAAATTTCACTTACGCGCATAATAATGACGTCGCGAGCGACATAAAAACCGCTATCTAAATATGCATCAGCATCTATTCCGCCATAAATGTTACAAATAACCGCGAAATGTCGCGTCATTAAATAATACGACGCAGATAAGGACAGATTAATGTGCTTTTTATATCGCTGATCGATACGTCTAAACGACCCCTCGTTAAAAAAACGAAAGAGCGATGTGTGCGATTCCAAATTACGATATGCGGTTTGACGGGAAATCAATAAGTTAACTTCGTAAACGGTATTTATTAAAAAATGGTTAATTTTGTAATTTTCCCAGCAAAGTAAATATCTCCTTTCCCATGCATGGGCACGGCTGATATAATTATCATTCACTTCACATTCAAGTTTCCGCAGTCAGCATCTAAAAACGCAATTATCTATTTGTCAGAAAAAAAATGTCGAAGTAAACAAAATAAAACATGATGACTGATATACTTAATACAAATAATACACGATCAAAGGGCTGGCGCTTATCTTGGACAGAGAATTAGTTTAGCTATGCAAAGAGGTAACGTTGCCAGCCTTTTGGCACACTTCCTGCGGTCAGTGACTTAAATTCTGTTTTCTACCTATAGTAAAGACCCGCACTTTACTATAGGTAGAAAAAGTTATGATAAAATATGTAGATATAAGGTAGATAGGTTAAATATTAGATGTAAAATATTTGTATATACTAAATTACTTCCGTTATAATAAAATAAATAAATATTTAATTTAAATAATAAAAAAAACTTAATACAATATATTACGCACATAGATATTTTTTATTATGCATAGAAAATACCCAGAACACCCGGAATAAATATTTGCAGATCGTATACCCCGAGGTTGGGAATCGAACCCGCAGCCTACTGCGTCACAGGCGGACATTCGCTCGCCGCGCCACATCGGTCGTAATAATGTAGGTTAACTTATACTTATTCTTAAAAAAATATAATATACCTACCTACAGTATTGTACAGTTTGTAACATACACTCAAACACAATCTAAAGATATTGAATTCAACATTTTATACGACTAATATTTCAAAGCCATGAAAAAGTTTGCCCCACATGATATTGGAAGGGCAGGCTGCGCTGAAATCACCCGGTCACTAGAATATTGTTTTCACTATATTAGAAACGTGATCGCAATTTTAAGAGTGAAAAAATCTATTTCAACTGTTCTCAGACGTTCCTTATTTGATTATACGAGTGGGTATCCCCCTTTACAGTTGTAAAATGAAAGGTAGAGAGTTTTATGGTGAAACCTTCTTTCTTGATATTGAAACTTTGCTAATATTTTATTGTCTGCGCATTTTTTCTTTTGAATTTCGAACCGCTGTTGCACCCTTGCCGTTGTAATGTACTGCACTCTACAGTAGATCAACACGATTCCAATTCAATGGTCATATAGATTGGAATTTTGATAGATTTGGTTCTGTTGAAAACTACGCTAGCGCACAATCGGGTGAATATTTATGAAAATAAATGAAATCGGCTTTTCTCAATCCGTTTTAGTTTTGGTACTCTTGGTGCCAATTTTGACTTTGAAATATTCTAAAAGTAATCTTGATTTTCTTACAAATTCAAGGCTTGCCGCAGTTAAGTTTACAGTGACGTGGTCATCTCTTGCATCAAACTGTAGCCCCTCGTCACTGCCTCAAAACATTAGTCATGTGCGTTAGATCTGCGATATAATATGTTTCCATACAGCCTCGTCGCCTGTGCACCTCATGACCTAGGTAAGCAAGCTGTGCACACATCTTTTTGAGGGAGCATTTTTTAATAGCCCAGCATTAGGAAATAAGGTAGGTTAGTAAATAAAGGTACCTACACAATCTCTATTCGAATACCTTTGTCAAACCTTTTCATCATTCTGGGCACTGCCCAGCGCATTCACGATTATTGAAAATACGTTCCATTTTTTTCTTGCCTCAATTTTTTTATGGGCAGAGCGAGCTTTTTAAGAAATCCAAAAAAAAAGAAAAAAAATATGCCCTTCTGTTGCTGGTAAATTGGTCTGGTGTTTACCTGTTTGGATTCTTAGAATGGCTCCGACGCAGAATGTCCATTTCTCAAAATGTCCAGTGGTCGCAAAATGTCCTTTTCTCAGAATGTCTTTTTCGCAAAATGTCCTTTTCGCAAAATGTCCTTTTCTCAGAATGTCTTTTTCGCAAAATGTCCTTTTCGCATATTGTCCCTCTTTATATCTTAATTGAATCATAATTCATTGAGCAATTAGCTTACCGCACATCATGGTTGACGTGTGTATACTTATTTGTATACATAGATTTGGGTAAACAAATAAAATAAAAATGTATTACGAATCACATTTATTTCTATAATCGCTATAATCATCATAAATGTACATATATCATTCTAATTTTATTTTTAAAAGCCTATTTAAGAAGCTGTAAAAATATTATTTTTTTAATAAATTGTGGCAATGTTATATTATTTTTTTCTGATTTAACCAATAATCCCTTATATTTTTTATCAAATTCCATAAGTCTTGAAGTAAATTTTTTAGTAAATCTTTGCTTTTTACCTTACGGCACACCGAGCTTTTTGGATGCCAGCTTGGCCTTATCCTCCAAATGATGACGGAACTGGACGTCACTGGACCCAACGCTCTTGGAAGTGGTGAGGGGCATGTCTTGGAACTGCGGAGCTATAGTGAATGGGGTTTTTTTAGCGGTGAACGCGCAAACTTGTGTCTTGATAGGGTTGAACTGAACCAGGTTTTGCACTCCCCAATCGGAGACTCTGGTTAAAATCAGACACATCCATTTCTGTGCAGGATGTGGAAATTTATTGTTAAAATATTGATTTAAGCCCACGATCAGAAGTCGAGGTCGCTCCCAATACAACTTTATACACTACATAATAATACACTACCAATTCTCTATGCATATTTTTTTTACGTCGATACAAAAGCAGAAAGTCGCACAACGGGCTTTGGAGAGATCTATGTGGAAAAATAATTTTATCAGAAGAACCTAAGTTACCGGTATAGCTTTAAGAATCAGTAAATTTAAGTAACTATGTGCAAACCATACACCTCGTAGAACCAACAACCGCTAGAAAATAAAGGTTCTCAAATCTCTCAAACTACGAACTGGAAGACGAAGAGTAGGATTCTCTCCTACCCGATGGACCAACGACATTGCTTTACAATCGTAAAGTATGTGAATGGAAAACCGTTCCAGCTCAAAATCGATCCAGGAGTGGACTTCTTGCGGCTGATGATGATGATTCAAAGCCACAGTGGTTTCAGTTATTCTGGTTCGTTAAGTCCATTGTCCATCTATTTAAACTATAAACTTGGGTCAGACAGAACGAACTGGCTGGAAAAGATAGTGTTTTTGATACATCTTTAATTGAAGGTCCAACTTGGTTTGATAGATTGATAATTTCATTAAATTTTAATAATATACTGAGTAAAAAAATAATGAATTTACTTCTGATATAATTTGTACTCTTTCTCATACGTTCCATTTATCATAATTAGCGTTTTGTGAAATATCCGGTAATAATTATTTATTTGTTAATTCTAAAATTCTCGGCTCTCAATACTCAAAATAAAATCGTTTAATTAAATTTTATTCTGAACAATGCATTTTGCAAACAATGAACTGATATCCAGAATTGGTCTTTTGAATCTGAACGCATTCATTGGAGCTCATTACTGAACGTAATTATAGAAACATTCCATTATGTATTTGTAGCTATTAAATTTTCTGAAATTCAGCTTGTCTCATTCACTCTGTATCATAAATAAATAAATTATTAGTATAGTTCGATACACATTCCACAAAAATTAAAAACCATACATGCTAATTTCTAATTTTACTGCTTTTAGACCATTATTGTATTGTACTGTAATATAAGTGTGTGCTTGAATATTGAATAAAAAAAAATTATCTTATAAAAAAAAATGGACATGATACATCAATAAATGAACTAGGTTTCTAAACTGAGTAGTTTAGTTGGACTCATCCCAATACTACTTTTCCTTCACTCTCTTCCGATTGAGAAGAAAGTCTTCTAGGAGGTGGGCGAGGAAGCGAATATCCTGATAATCTGGGCGCTATTGGAGCTGGAAGAGCTGGTGTCGACACCTCTCTGCCAGTCAATTTAACTGAGTTGGATGTTATTATTCTCGTAGTTTCTTCGAGACGGATGACACTCTTTTCCAATCGACCCATTAATTGTAGATCTCGATCAGTATTAATCTGTTCGTTTTCTCCTCTTTGGAGGTTCTGATTTCTATCGTTCGTTGGTTTTTTGGTTCTGGTTTAGCGTAGGTAGGTCGTATACTAATGAATATAAACAATTGAATCATATTTTTATGTATTAGCAAATATTACACAGAATCTAGCTTCAAACTAACCGATCCTTGTATTATCGGAGGCAAATTAAGTTGAACCTATCTTAAGCTCGCTTTAATTTTCTTACGGTTCTAGGTTTTCTTTACTTTACAACAATTTCTAGCAGGTATATACCTTCAAACTGCTTGCCGCTAGTTTAACCACTAATTTGAAACATACCTTTCGGCGCAACCTTAGGCTATGACTATATACGCGCGCAAGCATTCACTTTTAATTGTAAAAATGTTAATACCAGAAGACAAAACGTAGTGACGGTCTCTAACTATATCGACTGAAGACATATAAAACATTCAACTAAATAGTCGAAATAATCAGTAATTAAATCGATTGGTATTATTTTCACAGTGGCCAGAAACACTTTAAAAGAGGTTGGTAACAAAAGTCGTAGAATCCTCTGTAGATGTATGCTTGCTATGTTTATTATAAAATAAAAATTTTCTGTATGATAGTAGGTATAATCATTGAAGTGAACATAGTATGTAGTGTATATTATTGAGTTAAATTAGATTATCTTAAAAAAAGAATTTTTTTTCTCTAAATTTTCTGTCCATACACTTTAACCAGTAGGTACAATAAAGTCGGTTAAATGCTCTGGAGGTACCGAGGGTCGATCCATCCAGAAGTTGACGAATACAGAATTAGTCGTAAACAGAAATAGTTATGCTATCAAAAACATAACTTGTAAAAAAAATCAGTCTCGCAACTTAGTTCCCCTACCGTAAAAAGTTGTGAGATCCATGTAGGTAATACCAAGTCGGAGTTGCGAGACTTGGGTTTTTTACAAGTTATGTTTTTGATGGCATCTCATTTCTTTTTGTAGGTAGTCTTCCTCTTTTTCTTTTCCGGTTCTACTTCTTGAGCTTCAGCTATAGTTTTTTTCAAAGCCCACTCCCTGTCTCTATGGGTTTTTCTCGGAGGCTTTGATGTTGCAATTTTTGACAAGTCTGGACCGTAAATGTTTCTTAGTCTGTTGTATTCACAAATTGAGAATTCCTGCGCTTTAATACTACCAAAGTTGACATTAATTATAACCAGACGAAGGTATAGTAAAAGATAGACAAATAAAGCAAATGGCTTAACTTGTCCTATATCTTCAAAAGCGCTGGTAATCCATACGTGACAGGTTGCAAGCCCATCGCCGCAGCTAGAATACTAACTGGTTTCCTCACACTGTTTTCCCCCACTGTATAACAGTATAGGCATTATTTATTTACTACTAGTAATTAATCAAGAAGTGTGAATCCATACGCATATATGTAGTCGGAAGCCTTATAAACTAAAATACAACTTACAAGTTATAACAAGCGTACAACGTACAAACAACCCCGTCTCAATATTGGTTTCAGTAACAACATAATCAACCCTAATTTGTCTTGGGCTCGGACAGAGCAGATTTATTGCCGGTAGGTAAATAAACTTTGAGAAACAGCTACCGGATTCCTGATTGTTCTATTATTGTTTCAACTTCAAATAGCACATTAGAAGCTAAAGTACCAATCAAAGCAAAATGTAGGTAGATATGTGCCAAAAGTAGAGTTTTGAATCTCATTTGTGGACATTTTTACACATAATCTAGGATATTTGTGTACTATGACGATCGATGTGGCGCGGCGGGCGAATGTCCGCCTGCGACGCAGAGGTTGCGGGTTCGATTCCCGCCCTGGGATAAATGTTTGTACGATCTGCAAATATTTATTCCGGGTGTTCTAGGTATTTTCTATGTATAATAAAAAATATCTATGTACGTAATATATTGTATTAAGTATATCAGTCATGTAGTACCCATAACACAAGGTCTGCTTAGCTTGGGGCTAGATGATGCTGTTTGGAGTGTCCAGCATTATTATTATTATTATTTATGGGAGCCAGATGACTGTTAGAATACTTATAAGTTTTTTTTTGTAATTACATACGTATGTAATTCCATATACATATACACCCAGATATAGAACAAACATCTATGTTCATCTATGTTCATGGGCTACTACGAACTGAGCTGTGGCGGCGTACACATCATCCATCATTTAGAACATAAACATGTTTTGGTTAATTAAATTTACTTGTATACTAAATATCCAATCCAAGGTTATTTAAAGACAATTTATGGAACAATATCTTGTTATCTGAACGTAATTTCCTGTGAGTGGAATTGAATGAAGACGTCACTAGTTTCTGTCGGAAGTGAAGATGAGGGAATCTTAGCTTCATTTACTTAGTAAGGACATAAGGACATTGTTCGGGGTGTTTTGATGGACATTCAAGTCGTGACTTCTGACTTGTTTGTATATAATGTGTGTGTGTGTGATTAACCTTGTGCTGGGTTAAACATTGCTTAAACTGGAATGATTCCAGTTCTTGCAGCTATGACAGGTTCATTGCAAACATTTGAATTCAAAATGATCATCTGAAGGAGTAAGTGAAATAAATACAGTTTCGCCTTGATTAACGCCTGTAAAAGTAGTGGCTTCAATTACATTCTTTTGAAGTTGGCAGATTTGCAGTCTTGTCTCGTATAGTTTGGGTGGTTGTAAATTAGGCAGTAACGTAATTGGGGCACCGATCTTAAAGTGAAGTAAACGTGGAGGTAAGCCTGGTGGGTCAAGACTATTTAAGAACTCTACAGGGTAGTGAACGGCTTCCTTGACTTTGAATACCTCATCTACTGATGTACATGGCACTCGTTCTGTTAAAAGTTTTTCCAACAAATGGTTGTCAGTGTTGTAGCAGCATCTGGAGTGAAAATGGCCCTAGCTCATAGAAAGTCCATGTTAGCTTGATTAATGTTAGGATATATTTATTATATTAGAAAGACTATCAAGATCTCCCACAATATTACAAAGGGTCCTCGGAATGGTGATTTTTCACCTTAATCTTCTTCAAACATATTGCCATTGCCTATATCAAGTAGGTTGAGAACTTTTTTGCTCGCGTCTTTCGGTATAGGTGCACGCACATGTTAACTGTTAAAGATTTAAGATAGGCCTTGACTTCGTCAGCACGTGTGCCTCGTGGGGTAACAGGTAAGGTTTGTCTAAAGTTACCCGCCAGGAGGACCGTCACTCCACCCATTAGACGGTTTTGAGCCCTAATATCTTGCAGTTTCTGTCAAGAGTTTCCTCCACCTCCTTTGTGAGCTATAGTGCATTCATCCCATACAATTAATATGTCGTTTTTAAAAACCCAAGCCATACTGCTTTGTTTGGGGATGTTACGAAGACTCACGGGAGTTAAGATTTAGAGGCAGCTTGAACGCAGAATGAGCAGTTTTACCACTTTCGAGTAATGTAGCGGCAATACCAGGAAAAATTACGGCAGCGGCAATATTCTTGGCTCGTCTTACTGTGGCCAGTAGCAAATTAATCAAAAAAGTTTTCCCAGTTCCGCTAGGCGCATCGAGGAAGAACAACTTTCAACAGAGTCTATGCTGTGAATGATCTCGCCGTAAACGTCCCTCTGTTCTTTATTCAACTGTGGAACATTCACAGCTACAGATTCAGTTAACTGATCCATATTAAAAGTAATTCTCGGGAAGGCACTGGAAGGCCTAATTGTTGCAACGGCTTACCCAACATGTTAAGCACAAGATCTTTAAGATAAATAAGACATCTATTACAAGTATCATTCACATCAATAACTTGTCGGGTATCCCCCATCTTCATTTGTCGGATAAAGTCTTCTGAAAGACAATATCGGTATTTCTCCCATAGTTTAAGGTGGTCTCCAACTTCGTAGAATACTAGCATGGTAGCGAATAACTCTCTTATTTTGCTGGGAGTGTCTGAAACAGAGGCTTCACTCAGTGTAAGTGACCATGGTCCACCAAAAAACCGAACTCTCGACTTGCTGCCTGAAATGTCGAATGGTTCTAAAGGTAGTAAACCATATTGGACCGCGGACTTAGTGCAAAAGGAGGCGTAAATAAAATCATTCAGAGTTTGCAGGGTGGACTGTGTTAGACTCTACCTAAGACCTTATCTTTCTTAACTCAAAGGTAATCACTTACAGAACTTGTCGTTGTGCTTATCTTTCCATAGTAGGTTAGGAATTTACAATATAAAAGAGTTCTCGCAAAAATATTTATAGGTCAAAAAACGCCAAAAGTGTTGTTTTTGGAGGATTATTTATCCTATCAATAACATTGCTCTCCATAAAATATACTCGCTGGCCATTTTCTAGGTGAACAGCTAAATACATAACTGAAGAAAACTTGGCATGAATAGAAAAACAGAGAATGCGCCAACCTGCGTCTGAGCTGCTAATGTACCTGTCTCTTAGTTCTTTACTTCGTCGAGATCTTTGACGTTAAACGCAGTTTGGTCGGACCCTTTGTTTATATATTGGTAATATGTATTTAATGGATTTACAGAACTACAGTATTCTACATTTATGTGAGCCGAAATGTATGTTGCGCTTCACCAAAAACGCCAAGAAGTATGTCACCTCGAAACAACTGGAAATCAAATGAGAATAGTTCTCCCGCTGCTATGAGTTCACTGATTCAGTATAAAATAAATTAATGACTATTGACAAGCACACGTTGAATGTTATGCGTGAATATTTAAAAAAAATTAAAGGTACAACGAACTAACGCAGTTCAACATTAAATAGTGAAAACAATTCAATTAAACAAAACTAATTCATTAAAACAAAGAAAATAAACCAAGATAATGTGAAACCCTGACATAACTTTAACGATATATTACTAATTATGATGTTATTATTTCATAATATTGGAGGTAGAATTTAATTAATTTAATAATGTGAAAATGCATCAATCCCTACTATTTGCTAAAACGCAACGATAGCGCGTTTTAATTTTACCTGTGACGCCATCTAGTTCTGTTTGAGTCAACAGAAGCGAATGTATCAATTAAATCGATATTTGATCCTAAAATCATATCAGGTTTTGTACTACCTATTCTGTAATGCATTTGATGTAGCTCATGTGTTCGTTTTTTTTCGGTCTATTTTTAATTATACACTTGATAAAAATGTGTTGCCGGTTTTGACATGGCATTCTCACTTCTATTGATATTTAGATTAGATAACTTCATGTCCTCTATAATTAATTAAAAGTTTTTTTTGTACTTAACACATTTATTTACAAAGAAAAGCTAATACAAGTATTTATAATTATAATAAAATATTATGTTTATAATAAAATAATTTAATTTTATCATAAAAATCGTGATATTTACCAAGATTTTTGAGTTTGTCTAATATTTCGCTGCAGCTATTTGCAAACAAACAACATATTTTTTTTGTTTACAACGAACACGAATAAGAATAAAATTTAAACTTGTAAAACAGCGTAAAAGAAACTAGTTACATCACAAACGTTTACTGTTGGCACATGTATGTAACTAACTTCAAGTTGTGAAATTAAAGGCAGCAGCAAAAGTGGTAAAACTCCGGTTTGGACGCAATTACAACGCGGAAGTCGTTGGCGGTTCCGTTCTCTCTTGTTTCGCGAACGGAACTTCGCTAAGAAATACTTTAGAGGAACTTAAACTCTTGTTTGTAAGCTTTTGTAATAAATGAAAGGATTTTAGAAAATGCTATACGGTTTTAACAAATTTAAAAGTTTTCAAAAGGAAAAAGTCTAAGTTTAGCATTGAGTCTCTATCCCTTTAAACAAAACAGGTAGATGGCCTATCATACTATTACTATATAATATTATAAAGAGGAAAACTTTGTTTGTTTGTACTGAATAGGCTCCGAAACTACTGGACCGATTTGAATAATTCTTTCACTGTTGGGAAGCTACACTATCCCCGGGTGACATAGGCTATATTACATTTTCAAAAAAATTAGGGATCCTTACTAAAACCCGTGCGAAGCCGGGACGGACCGCTAGTCTGATATGAAGTGGTACCTATTATTTATAACAAAGCATTTCCTCGCAAGTCGTACGTGTAATACGATGCACTGCTTGGCTATAGTTATAGTTAATCTTCTGTGGTCAGTTAGGGTCGAAACAAACGAAAATCTTACGCGACTTATACTATTTATACGGTACATATAAATAATTCTCCTGCGCGGCCTTACCAGATGATCATATGGATTTTAATATCGTTAGAAACCTTGATTATTGCGGTTTAAGGGGTGCAAGGTGTATTTCAACCCTTATTATGAAACAGAGAGGCTAGCTCAACCAAATCCAGACAGCTCAAATGTAAATGCTGCTAGAACTGTTATCTGCAATAGACATAGCCCGAATGTAGAAGGCTTAGTTGCAAACTAAAGCGTGATTTAATTTTAAAGCCCTCGTACATAGTGTAAATGAAGTAGCAGTTAGTCAACTTTGTTACCTTTGGGTGTTTGAATATGTTGATGTTTGTTGCTCAATGGAGTCACCGCATTTGGATGAAAATTAGAATAATTGTAATTCATGACTGCGTGTGTTATATAACCAGAAATGTGACTGATATTGCGAAATAGTAGCAATAAAAACCGTTTTTGTTGATATAAATCATACCCAAGTTATGCAGACATATAATTTTTAAAATACCTTTTGTCACAGGTCACACTGACTTTTATTATAAAAATAAATAGATTTGTGCTTCTGTATATTCTACACTTCGTTTCCTGCGCGGGTTAGGTGGGTAGCCTCTTAATAAATCTGCTACTTACCGACCCCGGTTCGACTCCCGGCGGGGCGGCTCTCGAATTAACTTAGTACTGACCAGGGAGAGTTGAATTGTACCGGTATTTCGAAGTTTACAAATTCTTAGTGTTTTCAGTAGCTGAAAATACCATCTACTGAAACTCGTAGTAGTTGCCTGAGTTTTGGTGTTTCGTATTTATCACAGGCAACGTAAAGGCTGTTTAAATGACGTGTTAAATTATATATTTTAGATACCTGAATAATGAATAATTTAAGCGCTTTCTACAAGCAGATTTTTGGCAAAAATTTGTTGACTAACGTGATTTTAAGTGTTTTATGATAACCTCAATAAATAACTGATTTTCCAAAATCGATTATTGAATCCCCTGTAAGACAGTCACGTCTGAAACGCGATCGTCAAAGGGTGAACTAATCCTAACTATGATTAATTGAATTTGAGAGTAGCTCGGGCAATGGCAACGTCCAGACTCAAATCTGTTACTTCAGACTACAGGTACAGTTACACACAGACATTAAACTTTAAACTATAAAGCCAATCTGTGATGCTTGCATTGCTGAGTTCCAATTTGAAATGTACGTAAAAGTACTATTACTTACTACTATAACTAACTTACTTAAACAAATATTTTGTATGAAACTCACTTATATTGTTGTTTAAACGAGCCCCAAATTCTCTTCGGGACTCACGGTAGGGATTGGAACAATTGTTACATACTTCCTCGGATATACATAAACAAAAAAAATCTAATTGTATTCTATATGTGATTCTAAATTGTATTGTATTGTCTTTATTACAGTGTGCTTTGGTAGATAATGTTGTACTAAAAGTAAAACAAATCTCTCGTGAAAATGATTTCTTTGAAATATTAAATTTTGCCTTTTGTGAGTGACCGTACTTGATACGTGGAAATCTGCTCAAGTTCTCCAAAGTTCCGTTACCTTGACAGGTTAACTTGGGTACCGACCGCTTTGAGTGTTTAGGGGATTGGATTATTGAAGGTATTCCTGTGTTTCAGTTTATTTGCTTAGAATATGTTAGGTTTCTGTATTAAATATTCAACAGACCCTTGTCCATAAATACGATTTACCTAGTAGAAGTACTAAGATGGATACATTTCATTTGGTTGAATGGCTTCACAGCTTAGTCGGTAGTAGGTAAATAGAAAACATTTATACCACCACAATACTAAGCAGTGCTTAGAAAATAACAATTATAAAAAAAATAACCGATCTTAAAACCTTATTTCAGTAGCCTAAATAAGTCCACTCCTGGATATAAGCTTCCCCCAAATTCGATTAAATAAATATTCGTTTACTTATTGACTGACTTTGACGCTGCATAAACCATTAAATTTAATAGTATTTTTAAAACTTTTATGACAGAAACACATATATGACACGGTAAAACGTTTTCAATTAAAGGTAATATACCTTTGATTGAAAACGTTTTACTTGTATAAGGTGGTAAATACCTGTGCTATTAAGTAATAAAACATCTCATGTTAGTAAAAGTCAAAAAATATTTATTCTGTAATGTCCGCAGCTAGGCGAATCTAAGCGCCAGTTTCTCGCGACCAAGTCTAGAAGAACAAACAAAAAACTTACGGGTTGGTACTCACTGTTTTTTAGTATGATCCTTTACAAATTAAGCAAGGTTAAGGTCAGCCAGAAAAAATGTTTTCTTTTTTAAGCTACTAACATATTCCTGTATGTTTGAAGGCAAAGAATATTAAAGTACATAGAAATCCCATTAGAAATGGAAATTGTATAATTAATTGTTACCCAGCTGGGCAGTCTTTAACAGGGGTCGACCACAAGTGGAGCTTAAGTTTTTGATAGTTTGAGCGGCTCTGGTATTTACTGGTTAAGTTAGGGGTCAGTTTGAGAAGTTCCTTCCCGGGGGAAAACTGCCCGATATTTAGAGGATTTTGCTTTTACTTACAAACATATAACTGGGGTAGAAAATAAGTAAAATAAGTATCGTTTAGCGAAAATCAGTCATCATTTAGTGCAAACTCTTTTACGAGCTTCTTAAAATCTTTCTGTCTCTTTTTATTTAGAGATTTAATTCTAGTGTCAGTAGTCGTTCAGTAGAGGGGGACTACCATGGTTTAAATCTTGCTTAATGCTTCTCCATCTTCACATTGGATTATTTTTCGCTCTCTGAAGATGATTGGAAACTTGTATTTTTTTGGAGCCTCCTGTTTATTTATTTAACACTTTATTGCCCAATTATTAAAAAAAAAGAAGTGTACAAGAGGCGGGCTTAATACTATGAGCATTTACTACCTGCTAACCTTAAGGTAACTTAATAAATGTTGGCGTGTTAACTTAAAGATAAATGCCTAGACTAGCTTAAACTACCTACATAATTATACATAATTTAACTTTAATATGTATCTGACATGACCAAACTATGTAACCTAACTATACTACTAATAAATAATTATTATTATAATTATAATTCAGTGGGTGGGAGCTGGTGACTGCTCAACATCAGGTGGAGCAACTGCGTATTCCATCAAAAACTGGAATAATTTTTTTTATTGATTAAATGTATGTCGTCGCTAAAAAAACTACTGCAATATCGTTAGTTCGCCTTCATACTCTATCAAAATCAGAAACAAAATGTCTTATGCCATTTAATAAAATAAAGAAAACCTCTCTCGTCTTATTCCATTCAATAATGCAACCGTCGCTCGAGCCGCAGAACCACGTATCTGCGATTCGTCATTGGCAACGTGTTCTCGGTGCACTTGTGAGCGCAGTCGCGACAATTTTGCTAGCCACTCGCTGAATAACAAATTGTTGTTTACAGTTCTTTCAATAAATAAATAACTATTTGTGATTTTTTTTATACAACATCATCTAGCCCCAAACTAAGCATAGCTTGTATTATGGGAACCATGTGACTGCTAGAATAATTATATACTTTTGTGAATACATAGGTACCTACTTAGAATACAATATGTTCATCACTCAAATGCTTGTGCTTGGTGGGGATTGAACTTATAACCTACAGCGCAGAAGGCAAGGCTACTGAGCCGTGGCGGCTGTCAAAAGTATATAAAAGTATAAATAGACAATACCTATAGGTATACTATTCCGGCACTCTAATTGCCACTTGACATTTAGTCGTCTATTTTATACAGTGGAATTTTGCTAAGTTACGCCGGAATCAATTAACTACTTCTATATTTGACGACTGATGTGGCGCGGCGGGCGAATGTCCGCCTGCGACGCAGGAGGTTGCGGCTTAGATTTCCGCCTTGGGATAAATGTTTGTACGATCTGCAAATATTTGTTGCGGGTGTTCTGGGTATTTTCTATGTATAGTAAAAAATATCTATGCATGTAATATAGTATTGTATTAAGTACATCAGTCATCTAGCCCCAAGCAAAGCAGAGCTTGTGTTATGGGTACTAGATGACTGATATACTTAATACAATACATTACATACATATATATTTTTTATTATACATAGAAAATACCCAGAACACCCGGAATAAATATTTGATTGTACAAACAAAAAAAACCCCGCAACCCGCAACCTTCTGCGTCGCAGGCGGACATTCGCCCGCCGTGCCACATCGGTCGTCAATTTTTGTTAAGCGTTTTATTTATTTTAATTTATATCACGAAACGCGAGACAAAATAATCATAGCCACATTCGTACGTGATTTAGATCCGATATCAATGTTAGGGCCGATCACGGTAATGACTGTTTGTATAGGCCGTGTCCAACCGGCCTACATGTTGACACAAGGACATTAGCTAAAATCGACGCGCGTTCTGAATGCTGAGGATTTACGCTGTTTGCATCGTAATGCTTTATTTGTGATCGTATAATATATTGTTTTCATAGAAATTTCAACCTTCATTGTACCTGTTTAGTAGTTGAATTTCGGGAATTCCTTTCATAGTACACCTCTTCACACCAAGAAGAACGTACGTACTTACGAACGTCTCTACGACCAGTGGTTTAGACTGTGCGTTGTCTATATGTCAGTCAGTCAGTCAGTCAGGACACAGGTTCTAATTCTAATAATTGGTATATATAAAACCTTTAAATATTTATGGTCATATGTATTTTACTCGACTGCTCTTACAACTCGGTAGACAGGAAATAAAGAAAGAAATAGTTGCACGACTTAGCCCCAAACACAGTTTGATGAATATTTTATTCTTTTTTGTTTCTTTATAGTAGTTACCATAGTTTATATCAAGGTATTGCCTCGCAGGTCACGTTCGTTGAGCACGTGCCCTACGATGCATTGCTATGTGTCCATCAAATTAAGAAACTGTATCAGTTTCCAAAAATCAATGTAACTTGGTTAAAATATATCAAATAATATAAAATATCCTTTTATATATATCCATTTTCTTCTTTTATTTAAAATTTTGACAAATAAATTATCTAAAGTAGCAAAATGAACCCTAGCAAAACTCCATAGATAAGATCTTGTTAAATAATATCTTTATTCGAATAAAATTATTTTGTCTGTTTTAATTGACAAATATAATAATATTTTGAATAAAAATATTTCACTTTTCTATCCTACTTAGGCGCAGTCACGTAATGGTACAATGTTGCCCACAAGTGTTATAAAAATATTACAAAAGTTTTTATGTATCGTCATTATTACTTAATAATTCATCTGTCAAAGATTAACGAAAAATCCATTGGTGCACGACCGGATTCAAATCCACAACCTTTGGATCAAAAGGTGGGTCACTTCCAGTAGACCACCGCACCGGTAGTGAACCGGTGCTTTTTATTCAAAGATAAAATCTAATAAATTCAATCAAAAATTACTACGTTTCTCAAACAGAAAGTATATTTCACTGCGAAAGTTTGTTCCGAAAACTTTTGTCGTTCACTGTCCGTTGTCCGTTGAGTCAGCGGTACATATGTGACCGCAAACGCGTGTTGTTTCAGGCCCAAAGCAAACATCAGCATGACCGGTACTAATACTCTGTTTGCCGTCCATATTTATGCGAGTCCAGGACACTTGACGTACCCCAGAATAATTAGCCCGTTATAAAATGCATGACGTATGTTTGCAGTGTTTGCGACTGTACTGGGAAATGGTGATAGGCATAACGACTCTAAATTGTTGATATTTGAACGTTTTGTCATGTTTTACAGTGTTGGCGTTTACTTTACGTCAGTGTGTTTGTTTTTTTTTTTCACAAAAATCGCAAAAGTCACTTTCAATCGTTTTATAAATACAAGGAACTAAAGCCAGAAACTATTTCCTATACATATTTGTATAGTCTCACAAGACACAGAAGTGTGTTTATAAATGATTAATCTTCTAACATTTTATACATTATATAGTACTTTTTTTAAACTTGTGCGATCGGAACACATACTGAACACTTATATTGCACGGGTATTTATCGCGTATTAACTTTTTTATTTTTCTTCCCGACGTTACGGCTATGTTGCAATAGTCATTGTCGCGGGCAGACTTTTTATGTATAATTTAAGTTTTTTGTTGTAATATTTTTTATAGATGTGTTTATGTTTTTCAAATCACGAGCTGTGTTTTTACAAGTTTCATCCTGGTTAGTCGGGAAGTGTTGCCATTTCAACTATACTAAAATTTGCGAGGGCAGTGTAGGTACTATCGAATGTCTACAAGGTTTTTGCAGTATACTACACATATTTCTCGTAGCGAAAATCTACGAAAGCCTACGAATTTTGTAGCTCCGTAGCATCGTAGCACAGTGTAGCTACACTTTACATAAATATGCATCACATTTTACTCAACTCCACAAATTAAGGTTATGGTTACAACTATTTAGATATTTACTAGGCGAATAACCAGTAGCAAATGCTCCCGGGTCACGCATAATTCACAGGTATCAATTATTCACGGTCAATCAAGCTAATAATTCACTCTAAAGGTGACTTCAATAGTCGTGCTTTAAATAAAAATAAGCTGAAGTAAAACTCGAAAAAAATTTAAACTTAATCTAGAAAGCACCGGTGGTGTAGTGGGAGCAAACTCGACTTCTACCTAAGGTGGTGAGATCATATCCCATTTGTGCAAAAATACTTTTTAGAGATGCAAAAAAATAAATGTACAATGCTAGTGTTTATGCTGTGAAGTTGGAAGCCGTAAGGAAACCAATTAGTAATCCAGCAGCGGCGATAGGCTTGCAACTAGTCACGTATAATACCAGCTGAAGGCTATTTCTGTTTTCTATCTTAGAATAAAACCTTGTTAGGGTTCCGCAACCAAAGGGTAAAACGGGACCTTATTACTAAGACTCCGCTATCTGTCAGTCTGTCCGTCTGTCACCAGGCTGTATCTCATGAACCGTGATAGGTAGAGAGTTGAAATTTCACAGATATGTATTTCTGTGGCCGCTATAACAACAAATACTAAAAAACAAAATCAATATTTAAGGGGGTTCTCAAATCAAAAACGGATTTTTTTTGCCGTTTTTATTATAGACGGTATGGAACCCTTCGTGCGCGAGTCCGACATGCACGTGGCCGGTTTTTTTTGACAGCGTCCGCAAAAGTTCACGTGCGATATTGTATAACGTATCTTTTAAAAGCACCTTTGAATAATTAATGCTGCAGCAGTAATCAGAGCGGGCCAGAAAGGCAATCCGCAATAATTTCGCTCAAATCTGACATCAACATGACCGATATTCCTCCAATTTGCATGACCAATGCCTTTGAATAAATTAGGGGCACCTGGTACCTATGAATATGTAAGACAATGCTTCTAAATCTTGAGACCAATTAGGAGAGGTCATTAAACCCTGCTCAATTGCCCCACGTTGTATAAATGCGAAATGTGTGAGCGATGAACGGAATGGATTCTGAGCTGGTTAATGTATAATCATCTTAAACCTCTTATGCTTAAAACCTGTTTCTTGTGTGATATTATTTATTAGATTATATTGAAGTCATACAATTTTCAGTAACTATAACTTTAAGTTCATAAAAATGAAAGATTAATTTTAGCTACATTATTATTTAGTGTCTGGTGAAGTAGTGAACAGAAGTAATATAAGAAGTAACTAAAATACTTATTAAAGTTTATTTTGAATATACTAACTACAAATAATGTTTATTGCGAAAAAAAAACAAAGATTATAGAAATAAAATCTAATGTTATTTTTTGTTTTTGACATGAAAGTGACTGCGTCAAGAATGTACATAGTGTTAGGAAATACGATAGGAGTAAATTGTACTAATTTACTAAATCATTTATCTATAGGTACTATAATAAAACTGTAATGATCGAAATTATTCACCGTCGCCTATGGGACGTCTGCAACACCAGAGGCGATGTTGATGTGCTGCCTGCCTTTCAGGGAAGGGAAGGGATACGACCCCATGTTGAAACCCTGAAGGAAGACGGCAGAAGAAAGTTCGTTCCTTAACACACTATAGACTTCGAAAAACGAGTAGTTCTACCTCGTTGCTCGATTTAGGTAAAATTTTTATCTAATTGGTTTTGAATTTTTTTTTTTTTTGCGGTAAATGGAAAGATTACATAATATAAGTTTTATAACAAAACTATTTTTTTAATTTTATTTTTCACAATAATTCAAAAGTTATTTCAAAATAAAGTTAATTTTTGTCCAGTCCGAATCCAGTACCGAAAACACGCCGAACAAACCCGAGGGCGTGTGACGTCATTATTTTAGTTTTCACTCATTCAATAGCCGCAAACGCTGACTGGTAGGTATAAAATTATGACGTCACAACTATGGTGATCAATCATGGCATTAAATATCAACATTATTAATAATAATGTTTTAAAATACATAAAAAATCAGTTTTTTTTTTTTTCAACAAAGTTACATAGCTATCTATATAGCTACGTAGCAACGTATCACTTGATTATAGCAGCCAGTTTACCGGTCAGCGCCACTTACCCGGCGGTCACGGTAATCCGGTTATGTCGTTTAATCGACCCGGCTGATGGTCGCCGTAAAGTCCGGTCCGGTCCGGTCGTCCGTTGCTTTAACCTATCGAATTACGGCTAACTGATCCGGCGGTGATCGTAAAAGTTGACGCGTTACGTGAAAATGAGTTTTTAATTGATGTCTGTGATCAATCGGCTGAGAGTAAAAGAGTGCAAGTTTCATCGTATTAATAAAACCTTTCTGAGAATAAGTGTCGAACAAACAGATTGATAACTTAATGTTGAGCGGTTATTTTTGCCTATTGCAACTACATTACTTTACCTTATAGGTCCACCAAAAACGTGTTCATTGCTTCGATCTGAGAACCTTTACGTGGGACACTCAGAAAGTTTTGCGAAACAGAAAAAAATTGTTCTAGGGGCAAATATATTTTTATTAAATCTTTTCAAAGTACTCTCCACTAGCATCTATGCAAAGTTTCATGCGTCTGAACCAATTTTCGAAACACTTTTTCCAGTCCGCCGCAGACACCTCGTTTACGGCCTGCTCGAACGCTGACAGCGCATCTTCCGGCGACGAAAATTGTATCCCTTTGAGCTGATTTTTTATTTTTGGGATTAAAAAGAAGTCACACGGTGCTAGGTCCGGGCTGTAAGGAGGGTGACCCAGGAGTTTGATCTGCGTGCTGTCCAGGAAGTCCCTCGTTTTGAGCGCGGTGTGCCCGGGCGCGTTGTCATGGTGGAGCAGTAACCCACGGAGCCCTGTGTTTGGTCGCTTGTTGCTCACAACAGAGAAAACTTCTGGCAAGCATTTATTAATATACCATTTGGCGTGGATGCTTCTTTGGTTTTGTAAAGGAATTGACACCAAGTAACCAGTCAAATTGAAAAAGCTCGCGATCAAAATTTTCCCCCCGCTTCTAGATCGCTTCACTTTAGTAGGCGTTGCTTCGTTTTGAAACACCCAAACTGTCGACTGGCACTTCGTTTCTGGATCGTATTGATATATCCAGGACTCGTCACCTGTAATGATGTCATAAACACGCCGAGACGAACCTGCTTCAAATTTGATAAGCATATCACGGCACCATTCCACCCGGGCCTGTTTCTGAGCATCGGTGAGGTTGTGCGGCACCCAGCGTGAAACTATCTTCCTCACGCGAAGATGCAAGTGCAAAATCTTGTGAAGGCTTCCCGATCCAATCTGCACAATGTGCTGAATCTCTTGGTATGTAACTCGCCTATTGTCTTGGATTAAATTTTTCACTGATAGCACGTTTTCTTCCGTAACAGCCGTCGAAGGGCGACCACTTCTTTCTTCATCCCCCAAAGTTAGTCGACCGTGCCTAAATTCATTATACCAACGATACACGGTTGCCTTAGAAGGGCCTTCATCCATGAAAGCCATTTGAAGTCTTTCGTACGATTCTACCGGTTACAGGTGGCACTTGAAATCGTATAAAATCATAGCGCGATAATGTTCCCGGTGCAGATCCATTTTTCACTGAGACACGATAATCTAAATTAACTTGCAAAAAATGTGGAGGGAAAATTTTAAATTGGAATGTGCCTATTTTTACTTATAAATAATCATATTTTTAAAATAGATTTTAACTGGCCAGTCTCTTATTCATAAAAACTTTTTTTCGCAAAATTTTCTGAGTGGCCTGGTATTACCCAGCGGTTGTCGGTTCTACAAAGCTATTAGCTTGTAGAATGTTCTTCTATGAATTTTCTCATATCTAGTTTTATCTCGAATCTACGACGAAATTACAGGCACATGAGGCTTAATACCTGTATGCCTCAGGTTGATGAACGCAGAACCGTGTGTTACATCAGGTGGGCCATATCAAGCATATGGCCCACCTTATGTAAAGTGGTTACAGCAATAACATTAAAAAATGACGTACTAAAACAGCCTTCGTTATACTTGTATAAAAAAAGTTAGTAATATTTGGCTGAATGCGAGTAACTATAGTGTGTGTGAGTTATGAGTGTGTGAACAAAGCCTGTTTACAAGGGATGAAGGCTAAGAAATAAATCCACACAAGATAGACTCCCGTCTTGGCTCGCTGCATTATTAATGTGACGTCTACACGCGTCTTCCCTCTTCCGAGTTTGTTCGTTTACACATCACTAAAGTAATTAGCAGGTGTACAGTATTTATGAACCTTGACGTGAGGATAAGTAAACAAAGAGAAAGTTATTTCTAGGAGTTCATATCTTATAAACTTACTGAATTATTAATTCTAAAGTATTTTTGTGATTTTTTTATTATTCGTATGAATTATAGTGATGGAGCGAAGAAAAAGACATGTAATGAGAGTAGAGAAGAGCATGCTTAGATAGTTTAGGCATGTAGAGACGATGGATAATAATAATGCTGGACAATCTACACAGCATCATCTAACCCCAAGCTAAGCAGAGCTTGTGTTATGGGTACTAGATGACTGATATACTTATTACAATACATTACATATAATTAGATATTTTTTATTATTCATAGAAAATACCCAAAACACCCGGAATCAATATTTGCAAATCGTACAAACATTTATCCTAAGGCGGGCAACCACTTGCGTCGCAGGCGAATATTCGCCCGCCGCGCGGTCTTCAATGGATGCAAGTAGATTGACGAAACAGGTGCGTCACGTGGGTGCGAATGGGACTACTGTAGGGGGGAAGACCTCGGCGTACGTATCTCAGGCCAGGTCAAAAGTACCTTAAACCGACGAGGATGTATGAAGAATGTTATGATAGTAATTAAAGCAAACAAGGTGTGTCAGGATCGTAGCAAATAGAAATTCGTGGTCTCTGTTTTGGTTTGGTTATGTTGTTTGTTATGTTTTGGTTAAGTACTCTTTTGTTAATAAAAAAACATTTTCTGTTGCTTTTGTATATATCTATTCTCACATGTTTTAAATGTAAACAGTAATTAAAGCACCAGATACAACATGTATTCTACATACCAGCAGTCTCTACTATCCTATGCCCCGCGGCTCGGTCCGAAGATGCTAATTGCTCTTTGTTATCTTAGGCTAAGGAGATCCGGAACGTCAAACTGCGCTTATCTTACTAGAGGCTCAAAAGGGCCGCTGATGCGATAAACGGTTCAAGTGGGACGTAACTAGTTTGATAACAGAACTATGGCCCTTATATAGAGGCTGGCGACCGTTCCAAATGTCCAAATTTCAAGATAGATTTGTTTTAAGGCTGTGGGATGTCCACAGCATAAATTAAGCCTTCATGAAGGTGTCAACGGTAAAAAACTAAGCTTCATGTTCATGTTTCCTACCAGTTCTTCTAGGTTTTGTGACGTGGAAGTGGCATCTTAAGATTAAACAAGTTGGTACGTTGTCCATACAAACGCTGTAAGTGTTTAATGTCTACTATTTATTAACGTGCGTCCGAAGTTAAGTTTGATACTGAATTATCTTGCCGTTATCTAGATACGTTACCCTATATGCTACGGTAAAATCAGATTACCTTGAAAGTTACAAGCGTCGAAAGATTTAGTACTAAATCTTGTAACGCTTGTGACTTTCACACACTTTCACAACGTACCGACTTGTTTAACCTTAATTCACGTAATGAAAAAGAAATTTTAAAGTGATATTTGATGTTAATTTGAATAAAAATATTGACTTTGGCTTTAAAGAAAACAGAGACTGGACACTTCTCAGCCATAAAACTGCCGTGTGCATACATTTGTGTAAGTTAATTTTTTTGGCCCTGGTGGTCCCATCTTAGATCAGGTAATGGAGGACGCTATGAAAACGCACCAAGCACCAACGCAACGTCAGCTTGTCCCATCAGCAAGATGTATAAAAAAAAATAGAAGTGTATTGTTGAAAGTGTCCTACCTAAAAAAAAATATCTATTCAGATAGTGAAACATGGGCTCGAAATCAGTATGATACAAGTACGAGTTTAATAAATTATCGAAACTACACAACTAATCAAAATCAATAGCGGCTACGCTACAGAAGACCAAGTTTCCAAGAGCCGTAACCAGACGGAATGGCACGCCTTTGTGCCAAGTTACAGCCAAACTCAACTGTAGACACAAGGTCTACTTGACGTTGGAATGCAGGTAACTTCTACTTTCCTAGAATGCGGCGACCGTCAGAATATTCAGAGACACACGCATAATTTTTTTTTTTTTATAATGTTGGATAATCCACACAACATCATCTAGCCCCAAGCTAAGCAGAGCTTGTGTTATGGGTACTAGATAACTGATATACTTAATACAATAGATATTTTTTTATTATAATTATATAGAAAATACCCACAACGCCAAATCAGTTGTCACAAATTTGTGTGAGATGCCTCGCGAGCTCCTTGGCTCACCCGAGGCACGACTTGAGACCACCATTACTAACAAGAGAAAACGTACTGCCGGTCTTTAGAAAACTGCATTCATCCGTGATTGATCACTAATAGCTTATTAAAGTCATTATTTTAGCTACGGCAAAAGCGAGAGAAAAACTCGCTACTCTTATTCGGATACTTGTCACATGTTTCGGTAATTTAAATGCTAGGTGTAACCGGCGATGTAAGGAGAAAGACTGGTAATAATAATAGACAGCGAATGTTGCATGAGCGTCGACGTTTCTTAGAAACCAAAGGTAGAATCTGGCACAGTATACGTTAGATTAGTGAGTGTAGTCTGAAGCAGATTGGACTAGAGAAAAATATCGAAGTTATTTGATATTCTGTATTTAGTATACTTAAGTAAAATTGTATACATAACAATTATTTATAACAAAAAAACTGTATTCTATCAGCCCTCACAGCTCAGTTGTTAGTAGTTTTACCGTCAGTGCAATGGGTTTGATTTAATCCCTACAAATGTCAAACATTTGTGTTATGAACATAGGTGTTTGTTCTGTGTCTGGATGTTATATTTATAATCACATGTATTAGAAAACAATATTATTATATCAGTGGTTTCATAAAACAAACTTTTCTTAGTTTAGAGCACAATGCCAACTGGTATTATGTTAAATGACTTTTGATATTGTGTTTTTTATTTATCTGGTTCCTTGCTTATAAGTAAAAGCTTTGATTATTTTAGAGCTTGATAACGATGTGTGAAAATACTCACCAATATTTTATTTGTAGATTTGAACCTGATATTTTTTTACCATTTGACAGTTTGTTTGACAGTTTTCTGGAAAAACTCCAATAAAATATTTGATGGAACTTAAAAAAACAAATGCTTGGCGTACTTAAACTAATTCCAAAAATTCGTTTTTTTAAAAGTTTATCCTATTTTTTTTCTCAGTGTCAGGTCATTGGAAAACAAAATACTGTTTTAAAACATTATTTAAGAAAATATGATTTACTGTGGTTAAAATCTCGTTGGCACTAAATGGTAGTAAAGCTACTGGTTTGTTCTATCTTGTGACGATAGATTCAGCTCAGGTAGCTCAAGTGGATTCAATTTGTTTGACTACAATCCGTGAGGGTTTGATAGGATATTGAATTGTTAATGTCTAATCACGGGTGGAATATATTAGTATCTAAAATGCACGTCAAATTATTTTGCGGTTAGAAAATATTTACAATAAATAGTCACAGTTATCGCAAAGCCTCAAGACGAAAGTATAAAATTAGTGTGTGTTACCAGTGATGACTTATGGAACTTAGACGTGGTCGCTAACTATTGGTCCTATACACAAGCTCAAAGTTGCATAACGGGCTATGGAGAGAGCAATTCTGGGAGTTTCACTGCAAGATAAAATCAAGCAAGAAATTAGGAAATCTGTAGAAGAACCAAAGTCACCGACATAGCTCTCAGAACCAGCAAGTTGAAGTGGCAATGGGCAGGCCATTATAGCTCGTAGAATCGACAACCGCTGGGGAATAAAGGTTCTTGAATGGCGACCACGAACCAGAGGACGAAGCGTAGGACGCCCTCCTACCCGATGTACTAACGCCATTGTTAGGACTGCGGGAAGTCGATGGATTGAGAGGGTTCAGAATCGTTCTTCCTGGAAACGTATGGGGGAGGCCTATGTCCAGCAGTGGACTTCTACAGGCTGTTAATGATGATAAAGATATTCGACCCCACATTTTATGCCTACGGTGGATTACAAGTTGTGATTTTATAGAGCTTCAAATTAGGTAAAGTTGAAATTGTTTTTAATTGCTTTTTGGTTAAGTATTGTCAACGTTCAATTTCCTCATTACTTTTACAAAAAGTATTTCTTTTTCTTAACTTACAGTCAAAAGCGTAGACCGCAATTACAGTTAAATCGTGGTCATTTAAATTAAAAAGTTTTTAGATTGTATAAGTAGGTATAATTTTGTGGGTAGCTTACCACTTCACATACCTTTGACTACTTAGTCATCCTCGAAGAATCTCAAGTAGGTACTTGGTACTAAGAAATCGGAGGGGATATCTACCGTGCTTGGGGAATAAAGTCGTGATGCTATTTCTTTCTTTTCCTTCATACAACTTACAACGCGGAAGACAGAGCCAACTAGGTTGTGAGCGTAGTCAAAATAAAATAAATACTTTCAGATGCTACCTGCAAATGTCATCGTAGAAACATCATCATCATCATCATCACTAATTCATGTGATCTACGCATCTAGACAATTGTATTTCAATTAAATACAGACAGCCCCGACCGAAACAGTCATAAACTAATTTGTTAATAAAATTAATTACCACCAAGAAATGTTCATTGACACAAACGTTTCAATACCAAACCGCTTCAAACTTTCTCTTTGATGGTACCACAGATTATGTAGCAGTCGGTACCTTTGGATCGGGAAGTTTCCAACTAATTTTCCGTTGTTCTGTTGGCTTCACTCGCAGTGAATAAATATCGCAGTGTAAAAGTTACGGTTATCCAATACTGAAATAATGTTCTAAAACATATTATAGAGATATAAAATTATGTAATATTTATTTATTTACAGCATTAAGAGCACCGGTGGTCTTCTGATCCAAAGGTCGTGGGTTCGAATCCGGTCGTGCATTAATAGGTTTTTCTGTTTGAAAAAATTATGTGTGCAATGCCAGTGTTCTCAAACATTGAATGAAAACATCATGAAAAAATCATTTAGTATTATACTTACTATAGGTAGAAAACAGAGTTCAAACCACTGGCCGTAGGGAGTGTATCGAAAAGACTGACATTTTTACCTATTTAGATATCTCAGCATTAGTTAAAATTAAATGTCATCCACCAGCCTCGTAAGAAACTTTTCTTATATAAAATATTCTAATATTCAAAGCCACGCCTTAAACCCCCATGGTATAAAATATATCTACATTTTTCACGTGAAAAAAAAAATGCAATAAGCAGATGACAAAGACTCACTTGATATTGAGCGGTTACCTCTGCACATAACAATCGCATCATCTTAAGAATAAGAATATTTTTTTCAAAAAAAATTTAACATTAGTACCTAGGTAGACATAATAGTTATTGTTGTTACACTGTTTTTTATCCGTATATAAGTTTAGGTTAGCAATAAATTTATTGTTACAAAATGGTAGGTAGGTAAAAAAAAACAATATAATAATTAAATTTTGTGAGTAGACAGTTTGTGAGAAACTTTACCTTCCGTGCTAGTTAGAAACTGTGTTAATTTTATAGAGGACACATCTTGAAGATGTGTTATCTGTGGCATTTTAAAGCATCCATCACTCTAAAACGATAAGCCTCAAGTGCTTCAAACCGAAATAGCAACACGAGAACTGCTTGGGAATAGAAATAGACAGGTTAAACTTCCCTGAACGAACTTTTTGCAAAGGACTACTAATACTACATTTGTTATTATAGAAACCTACATCGTTGCCTGTAAAGTCGTTTTCATATCAGATGTCTTCCAAGGTACAACGTTATATTCCTTTATATTCCATAAATAGCCTCTAAGCTAGAAGCAGTTGATATTTCGAAGTTTCAAGCTCCATAAAACACAATCAACCCCCTCGTGACTTTTAGCCAATCTGTGCCTCAATCTTTGTCCGCCCCTGGCATTTCCAACCCATCAAGAGAACCGTAAAGGTGGTGTGACAATAGCTTCAAACGGCTCCGTATCTCGACCGCTATAAAGTGGCGTGCACACGTCCGTGCGGCCCGGCGTCCGATAGCACAATGCGGCAAACGACGCGGGCGCTTCCTTCCGGTCGCGGCGCCACCGTCGCAGATTTATGCCCGTCACTTCCTGTCGCCATATGCGTGCTACCCTCATTTGCAAACGAGTTTTTCAAGTACCTGAGTAACGTCAGGTTACTTTACTCCATATTAGCATATATTAAACAAACTGTCCTTATTTTTCTGATAATGTACTAAGAGGAAACATTCTTCCCATGTTTTCACGATTGGTTGATCTAGCCTCTAACCGAACAAACATGATATGGAAGAGAATTTACAGAGTAATACTGGCAATTTTTAAACATATATAGCTTTTAAAATCAGCAAGTTAAACTAGTTGTGGGCAGACCATAAAGCTCGTTGACCCGACAACAGTTAGGAAAATACAGGTTCTCGAATGGCGACCACAAACCGGAAGACAAAGCGTAGGACGCCGTTTCACCCGATGGACAGACGACATTGTTAGAATCACAGGAAGTCGATGGATGGAAAAGGCTCAAGATTGTTCTTCGTGGAAATGTATGTTCAGATTGTTCAGCTGTGGACTTTAGCAGGCTGCCGATGATGACAGTGAGTAAACAAAATTACTCAACTAAACATACAAGGTTTATAAGCATTAAATACAAAGAAAAAAAGTGCAGTAGTCTCTCCTTATTTACATTTTGTATCACACATGCATATCCCGACTGAAAAATAAAAGACTACCAAAATCCCGTTCAAAGTAACAAAGTTATACCATTTAAAATGCGACGCAAAATTGAGAGAGCGATGTTCGAATTAAAATTGGACGCTAAAAAGGTCGACACGGCTCGTCTCGTGTGGGTAATGAAGTTAATTTTAACGCGCTTATGTAATAAAATATTCGCAGGTAACCAGAGTGAAGGCGCTCTGAAACAATTGTTCTCTTAAAAGCGGCCAACGGCATTTGACGTTCATTCAACGAGCAGTAGAATCAAATTATTGATTTCATCATGCAGCTTGCTGAAATCCAATCAAAGCCCAATTTACCGAACTGGTGACTGAAAACAGACTGCTTTGGCGCAAGCAGTGAGCAGGTCCGAACTCAAAAAATGGGAATAGCAAGCGGCATGTCAGATATGTCAGGCAGCGACAGCTTGACTGTAGAATAGGTTACCGCGGCCCCGCAGTATAACTTAAAAGACAATACGAAACTTCGTTTATAATTTTAAAGGTTACAAAAGACGATAAGAATCATGTAGTTTGTCGTCTTGGGTCACCTAGCTTTAAGACGTTATAAAATGACCGTTATGATATCATAAAATAAAAGCCATTTTATTCTATGATTCTGACTTTTTTTTTCCACCAATTTCTAGCAAGTTTCGTGGGCTAATTGGTTAGTACTATTATTAGTACCTATTTAAGATTCTGTGATATAAACGTTTGTTTGTTTTGCAAGCAATATGGTCTATCAGTGACGTTTTAAATTGGTTATTCTGATTTTATTCCGCCGCTATAAGACGTTTACAGTTTCTTAATAAACCGTTATTGAGCAGTGAGTGAGCGCGCTCTAACTTAAGGGGGAAGTTAGCTGTGTTTTAAGCTGAGATTATGCTGATGTATGATAAAGTTTGCGAGAAATTTGAAACTGAATTCTTAATTCCTGTAGGTTTGATCTTTTGTTGCGCAGGGTATTGAAATTAGGGTATTGTTTATCATCATCGTATAGGTTCTTATAAGGTTTATTTGACCGAATTTTCGTTTTACTGTTTCAATTACTATAAGTAATAATAAATGTGGCTAAATATTTGACACTACGTGCTAAACTAAACAAAGTGGTGGGAACCAGATCAACTTAGGCACTTCATCATCATCATCTTCCTGTCCTTATCCCACGCTAAGTAGGGTCAACACAACAGGTTTTCTTCTTCCACTCTTTTTTACTCCTTTCTTTAACATATCTTCTTTCACGCAATCTATCTTTAAACATGATATTGGTCCGCTAGTAACTATTCATTAAAGTACGACGCCAGGAAACCCCAGGCTAGAACGAGTATAAGCCTAGTTCCATATAATACACCTGAGTAAGCGTAAACTTTGTATCACTGTCTGCACCCTGTGGGGGTGCGGTTAAATTCCGACCAGCTCTGAATCAAATCAAGAATTAATTGTAGAACCCAAGCTAGTTTATTGAAGTAGTGGTTATATTATATCATGTCTGCCTTCGAGTCATTGGCTAAAATGAATTAATTCTTTATCATGTAAGTGCAGTAATGCCTTAAGTGATGGACGCATTACGATGTGTTGTAGGGCACGTCGGTAGACGTTCTGTGACGTTATGTAATGGTTATAGGCAGAAGTAATTGTTAAACGTCAGGAGAGTATTCTGCTTATTCAATGATTTATTTTCAATAAACTACGGTTTTGTTTGCTAAGTTGTCAAAATCCAATAATTACTATGTGTATATATTTTTTTTACGGTGTGCCGATGGAATAAGCATATAGTCCACCTGATGTTAACTCGTAACCATCACCTTTACCAAAGCATAACCTCGCATGCACTGCTGATAATTAAAACTGCTGAGAGTCTTCGAGGACGTGTAAGGTGTTAGTTAAGATATTACATTTGGTACATACATACACACATTTTGCAGTAGCTGATTTTCCATACCGCTAGTAAAGTATAAATATTTTCTTTATGTAAATAACAACACAGCAATGCTTGCTATTCATGCCTCAGACATTCAAACATCTATGTTACATTTGAAAAGCAAAACGCGAGGCCTAATCGCTGTATCATTCCAGTGACATCCGCCGCTGAGAGCAGTTGAATTTTAAACGGGGAATAAACGCTGCCGCTACGTAACCGGGGAAAAAACGCCGCTGCTACGCTTAAGGCATGAACACATGGAATATATATTTTTCAGTAGGTAAGGCAGAGCAATCAAATATGATCTATGTTATATTTTATTATATGTATTTGTTCTGTATTTACTATGTAAGTATTCTATCACCGGTGGTCAAGTGGGTTTGACCCAGCCTTCTGATCCTAAAGGTCGTTGGTTTGAATCCGGTCGTGCACCAATAGATTTTTTTATATTAATAACATCGTAAAGATTCTAGCAGCGGCGATGAGCTTGCATCCTGTCACGTATGGAATACGAACTTCTGCAAAAAATCGGTTTGTACCAAATGTAATATCAGGACATAACTCTGACTACCTTCTTTAGACATCCTCGAAGAATCACGAGTGGGTACTTGGTACTAAGCGATCTAGAGGGATATTTATCGTGCATGGGAATTAAAGGTATGATAATATTTCTCATTTTTTATTGAAAAAACATGCTTGTGCATTTCCAGTGTGAAAAAGCCTAATCAAGGAATACACGTCACAACTTCCAGCCGGGTATAAAAGTTTACCGCAGAGACTTGCCGCTTAGACGCAGTTGCGACATTTTGTCTGTGGGTTCAGTATTTTTTATACAACGTGCTGATGGAACAAGCAGATGACCCACCTGATGTTAAGTGGTTACTATCGTGTATAATAAAGTATCGCCTCGTAGGTCACACTTATTAGGAACGTGACCTATGATGCACTGCAGCGTTCATCAACCTGATACAGGTGTTAAGTCTCATGTGCCTGAAATTTCATAATTATTTCATAAATAAATATAATTGAATTAATGTTATGCGATTTGCAGAATTAGTTAACGTATAGTTTATCTTTAAACTTGGTATGGGTTTCACTGACTTGTATTAATTTTCGCACGAAACGTTTTACTTTAAGTTTTCTAGTGCAAACTGATAAGGGGTGGAATTCGTTACCGTCGTCGATGTTTCCAGAACGTTACAACTTACACAAGAGTGAATAAGTGGATTATATCTGAGCATGCTCCTTAGGCTGCATCACTTTTTTCATTAAGTGTGATGGCAGTCAAACGCTTAGTTACCTAACAATAAAAAGATACAAAAGACAACCATCTATTACTTTTACACAGTGTAATTCCACTTCCATTTCTTTTGTTAGCTTATTGTAATCTACTAGGTAGCTCCTGTAATTTATGCAATCTGTTTAATTCCTTTGTATCCCTGAATCCATAAAAATCCGACCAAACAATAAATGCTTATGCAAATTGAATTGTCCAGTAGCGAGCTTCGGTAGTACACAAAAATAAAAAACGCTAGCGTAAAGAATCGAAACTCCAAAAAACATTGCAATTTTTTTTCTGTATTAAATCTTTATTCTAGCAAAAGGCGTTAGCCTTATGCTAGAATAAAGTTGTGTAATTGTTAAATTACAAACAAAAGATAAATACATATATCATTAAACATGGAACAAAATCAAAAGTTGTATACATGCAAGTACCAATAATTGGTACTGGCATGTATACAACTTTTGATTTTAATTTAAGTCTTTGTAGTATGAAGTTAAATTTTAATTAAACAAGTTTGCTAAAAATAAGCATAAAAATATTTTATTGCGTAACTGTGTAGTACATAAGCCAAGCGAAAGTATGTGAAAACGAATGAGGGGCTTCGCTGTTAGGATCCACATACTCTTTATCGTCTAACTGGACACAATGGTAAAATGAAATGAAATGAAATCGTTTATTTGTTAACGCATTTAAGTCTCCTCGCTAACCTTCGCTTGCTAAAAAGACATGATCGTATTAGATCGGCTGCATAGAGAATGTAAGTAAGAGTTTCACTTCTAAGCGCTGGAATTATACACCGGCACTATTGTTTATTCTGTGCTCCGGTACCGAGGATTTCCTGTTGATTGGAGTTGATAGCACGATTTGTGGCCGTATTGCACGATTCTTTAAACGCTGGGTGTAAAAGCAAAAAATGGGCGTTTTTATCTACACTTTAAAATGTAACTGTACTGAAATTATAAGTTTGTTCTCGGTGGGGATCGAACCCACCACCTACAGCGCAGAAGGCAGGGCTACTACGAACTGAGCTGTGACGGCTATCATTTAACGAACGTATCTGCTCCCTTACCGTGAGTTCTTTAACACGATTGCAAATTATCAAAAACGACGCCAAACTTGCCGTTAATACTATTGTGCTTGACAAATAGTATCGTTTCAGATTTTTTTAACTCGATGAAAATAATTTCGTACATGAACTTTCAGTAACGGATTCCGAATTTGTACAAAGATGCTCTCGTATCCATTGATCCGGTCAGTTCGGGTCTTCTCAGACTGAGCTTTTTAGTGGCTCACGGAACGGATAAAAGCACTATCAAGCTGACGGTACCCGTCTGCACTGAATATTTTTTAAGATTTTCTCTAGAATTGGTTTGATAGTGATTATTTCTGTAATGCTGAGATTGTAAGTCCGACATATTTAAAAAAAATAAGTTAGATTTAAAAATTTATGATCTACTAGCGGCCGCTCGCAGCTTCGCCCGCATGGCAGTTTTTTTTCCCGTTCCCGTTATTTTTTCGGGATAAAAAGTAGCCTATATGTTTATCCAAGTTATAATCTATGTTTGTTCCAAATTCCATCCAAATCGGTTTACTGGTTAGAGCGTGAAAGAGTAACAAACATTCATCCATCCATAGTTAGGATTTTATCGTACTCTGAACGGATGATGCCCCAGTGCATTCAAACTTTTGTATTCTCAACAAAATAAAATAGAACCGAGTATTTGTATATCATTTATCATTGTGTACAAAAACAGGAATTTCAACCCCTAAAATTTCACCGGCACCCACACTCTTCTAACTGGAACACAGCAATGCAAGCATCACTGTTTGGCGGTAGAAATAGGTACGGTGGTAGTACTTCCCCGGAGGAGCCCTATCACAAAGAGCTCTACTTTACAAAAGTGTGAGTATAAAGGAGTAAAACTATTCAACTCGCAGCATGAGTTTCTCAATATTTATGAAGCGAAGTTGCTTCAGCCGTCATCAATCACAAAGTTATAAATAAAACAATAAAAGGTAAAAACTTACCGAGGGTCGGCCGCAATATTGCGAAGGAAAACCCACTTATTGGAATAATATGGAGATTGTTATATTAGAAATATCGTGGGACTACGATAACTCTTTTACTTTTGTGAGTTGCTCTTTTCCTTTATCCTAAAGCAGTTTGGGTAAGATGTTTGTTTTCAAGGATTTCGAAAATAGTTTTGTGAACATTTTAAACAGCGTTATGTAGCTCCAAACTAAGTATCGCTATAAAGACCAGAAATCTAAAAAGGAAATAGCTTCACGACTGTAGTCCCCAGGCACGGTAGTTACCCTCTTAGATATGTTTGAGGATCTCTAAGGGTAGTAGGTACTCAGAGGTAAGTCCAAATGTAACTATTGTCACATATCCACATTTTGCAGTAGTTGGTATTCCATAAGTTACAAGTCACCAGCCCATAGCAGGTGCTACTAGTTTCCTTACGATGTTTTTCTTCACCGTTTGAGAATATTGGCAGTGCGCACATTTTATAATTGAAAATGCATTGGAGCACGAGCGGATTCGAACCCAAGACCACCACGATACGGAAGGCAGGGTTTCCAGGTTGGTGCTCTAATCTGGTCACAAAGTATTTGATGAATACGCAAAAAACCTGTGACGAACTTATCACAACAAAACAGCTTGAATGTTTAATGTAGAAACTACAAAGAAAGCCATAAATGGATTCGTAATAACTTATTTATGATAAATCGTATAAATCATTTGGCGACGCCTCCAGTCTCGCGATATAAGCGAGCGAATAAACTTGTGTGTGATTCGCGAACAAGATAGCCGCCACACTGAATGAACTTTTACTTGTGGTAGGTACGTTGGGATAGAAATAGTATTGATAAGACCTCAAGACTCAATAAATCTAAATGTCACAAAGTTTTTCCTAATCTATTTTATCACACTACTGGGTAAAAGAAAAAAAAAGCCTCCACCAAAGATTTCCAGTTTACATGTTCTCGAGCCTCCACCAACCACTTATAAAATTATATAACTAATAAATAAAAAAAAATTACAATGTGTTTTATTACAATGTAGTCAAGAGTCGGCTTCAAAGCCGTAAAAGCTTTATACAATGCATTTCTGCGCTTCAGGGTAGCCCACCAGCAAATAGGCCTGATCAATGACCGTAAACAAGACCGATTAAAAATACCAAGGACTTACTTATCCTTATTATTCTTTCGTAAATAGCAAAGTAAGTGAGCATTTTTTCGTTACCTCATCTCAGCCTACGCCACTTGTAATGCGTTTAATATTTCATATCGGTTCTATCGGTATCTGCTGGGTAATAAATAACTAACAAAAACTTTGCGAGGGGACTCCGAACCTATCAATACGGTATTAGGTTTGTATTGTTGTATTTGGAATGTGGTCTGGTTTTAAAATGGCTTTTTATAGAAATGGAAATATTGTGTTACATGCACGGTATAAGAGCACCGGCGGTGCCGGTGGTGGGAGACCCCGCCTTCTGATACTAAGGTTGTGAGTTCGAATCTTGGGCATCAATATATTTTTCGTGAAATGAAAGCATCGTAAGAAGAACCAGCAAAACAAACAAAACAAAAATCTAAAAGGTTCTACAAATCGGCAAAGTAATTTTAAAAAAATGTACATTTTTACATATAAATATGCAAAATTAAAAAAAACCTGAATATCTCGAGTTCCTTTTTTTATGTGACTTGCTGATGGAACAAATAGATGGCCCACCTGATGTTAAGTGGTTACCATTACCCATAACAATGCACTACTCTGCGTCCATCAACCTGAGGCTTACAGGTGTTATGCCTCGTGTGCCTGTAATTACACCGGCACCCACATCCTTCAAACCGAAACACAGCAAGCGGCATGGCGGTAGAAATAGGCATGGTGGTAGTACTTTCCCGGACGAGCCCTTCACTAAGAGCTCTACTACTACTAAAGTTTACTACTGGTCATTTATGTACAAAATAACTATATCATAGTCTGATATTAGAAAGTTATTGAAAACGACTGCTCGGGTAATTCCCACAATTGCAAGTTGCAATTATCAGTTTAGTTTAAATGCGCGATGCGTGTATTTATTCGTTCGCCGATACCGCTGTGCAATTCCGTTTATTCGTCGATTTAAATCGCAACGCAATAAATTCAGCGTTTAGCGCTTTTGACTCTGCGTTCAGGCAACGTATTGTGTAGTGTAGCGACATTGCTAGCACGCGTAAAAGCTTTCATTAGATAGTGGTAAGAATTTAGATTGAATTTTCACAAAGTGCTGAGTGTTGAGTTGTGAAATTCTGGAAACTTGTTTACAAATTATTTAATAATAAAAAGAATGCTGGACAATCCACACAGCATCATCTAGCCCCAAGCTAAGCAGAGCTTGTGTTATGCTGTTTGCTAGATATTGTGCTAGATGATGCTGTGTGGATTGTTTTTACTATTGATATTGAGGTAAGTGTTTGGTCTTTTCCAAAACTGGTCCGAAATCCTTAAAATCAATATATATCAAAAATACACAGTAAAATTAAATCATAGTCAAAAAAAGATGGTAAAGCTAATATTCTTCTTGAAAACACGGGATACAAATACGCACAAACCACAAGGTTAAATACAGATTAATCAAATGTACGAACTGAAAATTCACCGAAATACCTTTTCAAAAAAAAATGTTTATTCCGAGCAATTTACATGCTCATTTGAGGTACATTACAACATAATATTATTATTATATATCTACACACATTATTAAAAAATAATTATTACAAATAACATTACATACATTAATTAACACAGACTACTCACTTAATTCGAAAACAAACTCTTTGAACCCAACCACCACATCTGGCAAAGCCTTGTTTACAAAAGAAATCTCGTTTTTCGAACACATTTTCCACGTGAGACGTCTCATAAATCGCCAGCATCCTGATTTACAGCCGATGACTAAATGTTTGATTTGCGCCCGTAAATTCAGATAAACTTTGTACCTACGCGTCAGCCACAGCTGAACCATTGTTTTTACACGAATTATAAAAAATGATAGCTTTGAACCATAATTGTAATTTATGGATTTATTAACAAAGTTCTGACAATGGTTGCTCCTCAAGTACAGCCCTTAAAAAACCCTTATGATTATGCCTCACTATACCTTTTTTTATTTATTTATTTGTTCACCAACATAATGTACACCAATACAATATAATAATAGAAAAATACATTTACAAGTGGTTAAATTAAGTGCCACTACAATTACAGATGAAGACAGCTTGATAAAAAAAAAATACAATTATAAGAAATACCTAACTTTAAAAAATACTACGACTAAACAAAATAATAATAACAATAAAAAGTAAATTACAGATTTAATAATTGATACAAGTATTTATAATTGGTATGTACAAAATACATTTGAAACAGTTGAGCTATCTAAAGACCGTTGCAAACGATCTAAAAGTAGCTCAACTGATCCAGATCAGTGCCAATCGGAAGCGTTCCCAAAACAACGCAACGGTCTTTAGATAGCTCAACTGTTTCAAATGTATTTTGTACATACCAATAATTGATTAGAAAAATATATTAATTTAAATTAAATCTAGATTTAAGTTTTGTCACATTTTCAGCAAAAATATCAAACTGATGAAATTTAGAGTTTGCATTATACTGCCTAGCGATTCTTGTTAATGGCGCGTGGTATCCAAGATTGGACTTAGATCCATCTAAAATAAATAGGTTGAACCTCGACGCTCTGGGGAGTTTGTACGGAACACAAAACGATACTGAATTTAAAAGTTCTGGAGCATCGAGTATACCATTAACCAATTTGTAAAGAAACACTACTTTGTGTTTGTTTTTTTTTTGTAAACGTTTGACCGCAATCTCACCTGGTGTTAAGTGATGATGCAGCCGACGGTGTAGCACGTTTACCTTGAAATTACATTTATTTGTTTTGCATTTATACAGAAATGTGAGAAGGTATGTGCCAATTGTAATATTTGGACGTACCTCTGACTATCCTTATAATTCTTTGAAGAATCTTGAGTAAGGTTGGAGTAGAATTCTCTTCTTCTTCTCTTAACAGTAGAATTCTTCTAAACATTTATTTTCGCTGAAAAGACATAAATAAATAATAATAATAATAATAATACTGGACAATCAACACAGCATCATCTAGCCCCAAGCTAAGCAGAGCTTGTGTTATGGGTACTAGATGACTGATATACTTAATACAATACATTACATGCATACATATTTTTTATTATGCATAGAAAACACCCAGAACACCTGGAATAAATATTTGCAGATCGTACAAACATTTATCCCAAGGCGGGAATCGAACATTCTTTTTATTTCTAATTTTAAAAGACACTTTTCCAGTTTGTGTTTTTGTATAAGATGTTTGCGCTCTAGTTTGGCATTTTCTAATTTGATTTTAAAATATTGCTCCTTGGTATTTGTCTTCATAATTTTTTTTCCGGCTTCTTTGATAGTATGTACCAAAAAAATTTTTTTTATTCATGCATCGGTGAAATATAAAGGTAACCACTGGCTTTCAACAAAAGCTATATAACTATATTCCCACAATCTCCGCGTTCCAGCTGTGCACACAATGGTGAATCGTTGAATATCGTGCTATCATGGACGGACCCTGTACATTAAGAGAAAAATATCCTTTTCTGTTTCTAAACGTTTCTGCTTGCGGTCCTCCAGTAAATAAGAAAACCACATGATCATAATTGATATACACATGTATATTCAATATCAGGCATTGGATTAACTCGAGAGAAGCTGGTGTGTTCTCTTAGTAGCCTCTTGAGATATTCACGGGAGGTGGTGGAACACACTGCAGTCACCACGGTTAGAATTGATTATTTTGTCAGAGTTAGTGGCTCTATTTATCGATTTTCATGTTAGCACTGCTTTTAATGTATTTACGTTGAATGTAAATGTACCTATGTAAGGTTAGGTTAGGTTATTACATACCTGGTTTGATTTTTATATGTGTTAAATCCATTGCACCAATTACTCGTGGAAACCCTGCGATTTCGAAAAATTTGTATGCGATTTGAAGCCGCTCACTTGTCGTAGGCATTTTAATATACGTGTCCGTAAGCTTGGCTTCTTCTATTGCCACACGATGGATAATGCGATGAACGGTTGGCTGCTGTTCCCCAAATATGTCTCCAATGACTCTCTGGTAGCTGCCTGTGGCAAAGAACCGTAGTGCGATAAGCAATTGGTCCACGGCTGATATTGCCTGATTTTGCCTGGTGAGGGGCTGTAGGTTATGTCCAATTGAACGAGCCCAGTGCATAATTTAATACTATAATTTGACTGACTTCCCTAACAATAGTCCTTTCAGCAGTTGTTCATAAACTATACGTTATCAAGCTTACACATTCGTAGTTTTGAATAGACGCCAGAGGAAGTTTCGCAATGTTTTCTAGTGGAATGAAACTGCTAATTAAAGTTGAGCACTTGTGGGTAATTCCAGGTAATAAGTGATCATAATTGATCATAATTGATATACACATGTATATTCAATATCAGGCATTGGATTAACTCGAGAGAAGCTGGTGTGTTCTCTTAGTAGCCTCTTGAGATATTCACGGGAGGTGGTGGAACACACTGCAGTCACCACGGTTAGAATTGATTATTTTGTCAGAGTTAGTGGCTCTATTTATCGATTTTCATGTTAGCACTGCTTTTAATGTATTTACGTTGAATGTAAATGTACCTATGTAAGGTTAGGTTAGGTTATTACATACCTGGTTTGATTTTTATATGTGTTAAATCCATTGCACCAATTACTCGTGGAAACCCTGCGATTTCGAAAAATTTGTATGCGATTTGAAGCCGCTCACTTGTCGTAGGCATTTTAATATACGTGTCCGTAAGCTTGGCTTCTTCTATTGCCACACGATGGATAATGCGATGAACGGTTGGCTGCTGTTCCCCAAATATGTCTCCAATGACTCTCTGGTAGCTGCCTGTGGCAAAGAACCGTAGTGCGATAAGCAATTGGTCCACGGCTGATATTGCCTGATTTTGCCTGGTGAGGGGCTGTAGGTTATGTCCAATTAGAGAACATAAATGGAGTACAATTTCTTTAGCAAACCGAGTTCCTATTTTGAAATGGACATCATTGTATTTTCCGAAGGCATCAAGCATATCTCCGTATCGCCTTGTGGAAACCATTTCTTCATCTGACAACGACGATAATGAAGAAATTCAATTTTCTGAAAATTAATTCATTTCAGGTACTTATTAAGTGCAAAATAGCAAAAATTTTAATTCTTAATTTGGCACTTTGTTTTTTTAGCTATATATGTATTTATATTTGATTCATAATATATCATGTGTGTCCTTATGTAATAATACGTGTCAGCGTAAATGGTTTTTTTTCTTTCTTTGTTTCTTTAAAAAAATCAACTGATTTTTAAATATGGAATCAATACGTTTCTGGTAAGTATATTTGTGTCCAGAATCTGATTTCGTCAATGCCATTTTCCGTGGGTTTATTTGCATAGAAAATCCCTGGTGCTTTATACACAGCAAAATTCATAACTTTAATAGAAACCTCATTGAAGTACTTATTACCTGGAATTACCCACAAGTGCTCAACTTTAATTAGCAGTTTCATTCCACTAGAAAACATTGCGAAACTTCCTCTGGCGTCTATTCAAAACTACGAATGTGTAAGCTTGATAACGTATAGTTTATGAACAACTGCTGAAAGGACTATTGTTAGGGAAGTCAGTCAAATTATAGTATTAAATTATGCACTGGGCTCGTTCAAGGTATGCTGTCTACTAAATCGATCTATTTCTTCATTACCTACATATAAGACATCAGGTAGATCTTGATTTTTCTATGGTTAGAGAAACTTTATTATTCTCAAGAAAGAATCACAGATTCATTTATGTGACAATAATTAATTATGAGATTTTTTTTCTAATTTAACCAGCAATTCTTAAAAAATGCTCTTATTTAGAATATAACGAAAATGGGGTTTAACGGTTGTGGGTGCCGATGAAATTACAGACACATGAGGCTTACCACCTGTATGCTTTAGGTTGATGGACGCAGAGCGCATCGTAGGACATTCCTAAAGAACATGGCCTGTAAGACAAAATTTTATTAATGATGGTGCAAACTGGTGATAAAATGGTGGTAAAATGGTGCAAACGTAACTGGTTAGTTATGCACATTTATGTCGCCATTAGTTAGCTGCATTTGTACATGCATTATATATTTATTACGTTTCCTGACGTATTTTGCTGTTCTTATAAAGGCTGTTATTATTGCTATGGCAGCCATATTTGAACGTGAGATGATCGAATATTTTTTTTTTATACGATCATTCAATCCCAATGGACTGACTGTTTACCAGGGCACGACACCAGACAAATTAGCACGATAGGTTTTTTTCTCGTCACATTGACATGCATTTAAATAACGCTTCAACGCCTGTTTTTGAAAGAAAAAATTGTAAAGCTTTTTATCCAATCTCTCATTCGTATTTGTTTTGCTATTTAAACTACTTGAGTAAAAGTAACTGTCAAGATGTTTGAGGAGATATTCTGTCAGTCTGGGGTTTTTTTCTTTGTTTTATATCTTTAAATGGTTCATTTTACGTTTTAGATTGACCAAGTTCTTATAAACGAATCACTGTAGCCACACAAAGCGTGTGCATAATGGTTTTTTAAATATCGCTAGGCAACCACACGTCGGCGAACAATGGTAGAAGGGGAAAGTATAATTTATTTTCGAGCTAAATCTTTTGTGGTAATATGACGGTTCTATTCGGAGTTTTGATTTATTGGCGGTAACCGGTTGAGGTGTCGCTTCCAATCGCAGATTTCAATTCGAAGATTGATAGCTGTTTGTGGGTTTGTTGGTGAGATGGGTTTTTGTTTGATGTTATGTTTGAACGGGTTTACGGTGAGATGGATAAAACATATAGGTACCGTCTTATCACAAAAATCTGCCAAAAGATAAACATCATCTGGTTTTCATAGTACTAGCTGTTTAATACCAACAAAAATGTTAAAGATGTAGTGTCTATGGCACTACCTACGAATAGCTGTGTTCAGGTTACATGTTACATGGTTCTACAAAACTACAGTAGTTAATACAGTCCATAAAATTAAATCAATAAAGTAATTTAATTATAATTACACAATCTTTTTCTTCTGTACTACACACTAGCTATGCTTAGTTTTAGGCTAAATTATGTTATGTTTTAATATCAACAAATGTGCATTATTATATTTTTGCCTAAATTATAACAATTCAAAGCCAATTTCGTAACTTGTCATAAACTAGGGCTGTTTGTTAGTTAGACATTAATAAAAACAGTTTCCTCATCAATTTGGTGTAAAGCATTTATAAATGTATCATTAACACCTGAGTTGATTTTTAGCGTTTTTTAATTAACTGAACTGATTTTTCAAAATTAACGTATTTTATTTTATATTTACCACTAAAGATGTTTTCACCAGATAAAAAATTCCGTCACCGTTTGTATGAAGTTTAATTCAATGAAAACCTTTTCTACAAAACCATGTTGCTGGACTCAGTAAAAAATAAACCGGCGGCTTTAGTCCATAAGTACCTTAACAAAAAGCTGCTACATTCAAAGCAGAGCAGCCTTTTCAAACTGCTAAGCGAATTCAACCGCCAAATGAGACAATACACCTCTCATACGCTTGAAGGCGAACTCAAACGGCGTGCTATTCTGCTTTACTCAAATGTATTTAATATTTTACTGGAACAGTGTTATAAGAGATAAATGTGAAGTGAATGAAGATATATTCATGAGGGTAGAGCAAGAGATGCTTAGATGGTTTGGGCATGTAGAGAGCATGGACGAAAGAAGATTGACGAAACAGATACATGAAGCGAGTATGAATGGGACTGTGGAGAGGGGAAGACCTCGGCGTACGTATCTCAATCAGATAGAAGACGTTTTAGAGAAAGTTCAGGTCAAGAGTACCTTAAACCAACGAGCATGTATCAAGAATGTTATATTTTGTCATTTAAAAGCGACTTTAGCATAAATTGAGAAACGATTCAACAGAGTTTAAAAATTTCAATTTCAAGCGTCGAGTTTAAATAAAAAGATGAAAAAGTGCTTAGTACGACGCTAATTCAAAAAGTTGTTTTCATTACGTTACATTTTCGCGCTACAGTGGGTCCCAAGCGGGAGCAACTTGTATGAAACATCGAGACTCGGGGGAGCATACACAAAAATGCACAGCTCAGATGTGTAGATGCGAAAACTACATATTTTTTTATATACGAGGTGTACTCTCTATTAATATTGTATGGTTTTTTTTATATTTTTGGTTTTTTTTTATGCACATAGCCCTGCTCAAACAACAAAGCACTACCTCGCAGGTCAAGTTTGTAAGGAACCTACCATACAATGCTCCTCATTTGTCATACCTAGATACAAACAATAAATGATTTATGATCTTGCTTGGTAGATTTAGACTAGATCAGACTGTCAGAGTAAGTATACCTACTTTGATCTTTAAATATACTTATTATTATCAGTACTACTAGTAAGTAGAGTAAGTAAGGAGTAAGTGAAGCTTTAGTCTACTTACTCAGGAGAAAATTGATTTATTCTTTTGTTGTCTCATTAATATATTCATCGTTGATAAGTTACTTAACAATATAAAACTTTCAAATGAATGCTTCAAATATTAGAAAAATAAAAAAGAAACAATTTGAAAACATATTCAGCCAACAAATTAAATTAAAAAAATATCTACGAACATTCCTTTATGACAGAAACATAATAAATGAAAACATTTTATTTCAAAGCTTCCTAAACTGCAGGCTGTGACGCTCCCAAAATTAAAGGATTCCGTCCGTCCAAAACAAATACTCGTATTTTTATATTTTATTTTTGTTTAAAAAACGGCGGAGCAGGCAGGTGGGAATTTAAATAATCTGACAGGGATTAAAAGGAGAAATATCAGCTTTTTGACCGTCGCCTCGGGGCCGCGAGATTATCCATATTATAATTGTACGAGTTCAACCAAGGTAGTGTGTTGTTGTAAGCGGAGCTTTACATCAAGCATGACCACACTTTATGATACTGTAAACGTTTTTAAACCCATCGTCATCGACAACCTGTAGAAGACATAAGTTTACCCAAATATATATGCGACGCAAGAGGTTGCGGGTTCGATTCCCGCCTTGGGATAAATGTTTGTACGATCTGCAAATATTTATTCCGGGTGTTCTGGGTGATTTCTATGCATAATAAAAAATATCTATATATGTAATGTATTGTATTAAGTATATCAATCATCCATAACACAAGCTCTGCTTAGCTTGACGGCTAGATGATGCTGTGTGGGTTGTCCAACATTATTATTATTATAATTTCCAGGAAAAACGACTTTGTGTATTTTCCTGCGATCATAGCTATATCATCTGTCTAGCAGGTAGGAAGATGTCTTACATTTCGCTTTATTAGTAATGATGATGATGATAACACATTTTTCTTTTTAATTTCAACAGCGTTGTAATCACAGTTTTACTGGATAATGGTTTTCGGTTGTTGCGGTTCGTCTGAAATGCCACGCTTTTTGCATTTATTTTTAATTAGTTTGCACGCATTCATATTTAAAGATTTTTAATGGAGGCTGTGGTTGAAATGTTGTATTAGTAAAATGTTGGTTGATTTTATCGAATTCATGTAATACGTTTGTATTTATTTACGTGTGTATGTTTTTTTATTGCTCATACTGTATTTAAAGTATATCACTACATCATACCTATTTTTGCCGCTAAGCAGATTGTTGTGTTCCGGCTTAAAGGGTGTAAGGTGTCGGTGAAATTACAGGCACATGAGGCTTAACACCTGTATGCCTCAGGCTGATGCTGGACGCAGAACACTGCATCGTAGGGCATTCCTAAAGAATATAACCTGTCTAGCTTTGTTATAGGTAATGGTTACCATTTCATATCAGGTAGGCCCTCTGCAATTTGTATAAAAAAAAATATAGTGCTGATAAAAAATCCTACGTTTTTGCTCTTTAAACGTCACTGTAAATTTTTTAAAGATGGATAATACTTTGTTGTACAGAAGTATACATCATAAATCTATATATACCCAAGAGTCTTAACGAGAAAAGTGATTTCCTTGAAGTCATTCTGAAGCAACTAAATACAAAAACATCAGACTTTTATCAGTGTTGAGTTAATATACAAGTTTATAGATAAAACTCCAACAAAGAACGTCACGGCATTCCCACAAAACCCAAACGATGTTCCTTTCGGAAACCTGTATAGAAAACAAACATTACCGAAAAAGAGCAACAAAAGCCCGCGTAATGAAGCCTACAGAATGAAGCCGTATCTTTAATAGCTCCGATAAGGGCTAAATGTTTGCCCACACGCCAAATAATAAGCGCCTCGATCATTTACCAGAGAGGGGTTGTTTGACGAGAAAAAATATCCCTCGTTGTGATGCTATCGGTGGATACGGATTGAATAGCTTGTGGTCGATGATTAACTGGTTTTTATAAGTAGGTGTGTACAATGAACTTACGTCGTCAGTTCGTGTGGAAATCGTTTTATTTACAACAGTTTTAGTTACACCACTTATTACTCTAAAACGGCTGGACCAATTTTTATGATTTTGGAATTATCTTCGTCCGGAATAGGATAATAAGCAATAAAAATAATGCAGAACGAAGTTCGCGGGGTCAGCTAGTTTCTTATAAAACATGGTGCAAATAACGTAAATGGTTGTTTTATTATAAATTGAAAAGATGAGTAGGCACTGATCCCTGTCCATTCCTTACACTAATATTGATAGTACCGTCTTTTGCACATAATATATATACGAGTAGCTTGTAAAGTTAACAATTATAATTTAAAAATGAACCCGTACAGAATTGATCATGTAATTTTTCTATGACTTTTTATTATTTTTTATTTAATTTTTATGTTACTTTCATAAGTTTTATTATTTGCATGAAGGTATTATTAATTAGTGTAATTGGTGATGTCGCCGTTCTAATTAATAATTAAATAAATGACTAAGTGATATCTCTTTGTGAGTGAGATATTTGCAGAACGCTACTTATTGAGCAAGCATTCGAGCTAAAAGGTGCTCGACACGGTAAAATATTTGCCCACCTATCCCAGAGGAGTGTTGTTTCTATGAATAAAATAACAATTATAAGTGATCCCGTCCCTCCGGCGCGTGCTTAATTCCGTTTGAAACAATATTCATCTGGCGATTTAGGGGACACACAGGCTGTGCAAACTGAACACAAGTCAGGTTAAAAAACTACGCACAATTCTGACCATTGCGACTGACGCTGTGGAACATTGCTTATTATTTGACAGTAAGTAAGACCATAAGTGTTACGCGTGTGTTTTGATGGGTCCCTTCGGTGTATAATATATTTTTCCTCATACCAGACAGATCAATGTAAAAACAAATATAATCTGTCTTAAGATCTGAGGCCCAACTCACGTAATTTTTTGGAGCTGAGACGAGATTGGATCTAGAATTTATTTGTAGACAATGGGCATGTCTGAAATGTCAGTTTCAAAGAACACTATTCAGAGATTGACAATATTGAAACTTGAATTTGATGATATTTTATTACGAGAATTGGGCTTCTGTAACCTATTCTAATCCCATGCATCAAACTCAGTACCCCTATTGTTATTTAAATAACGTTTATAAGTATGGAGACTAGTTGTTACTGATGTTTCAGTGCAGAGAACTATAGTTTGGGGTTGAAAAAGTCAGTTGCAAACTGTGTGATAAGACACTTGTGTTGTGTGCACTCAGCAGCAACAGCCTCTTAAACACAACATAACCTATAGAAACAGACTTAATAGTAAAAATAACTAAACACCATTGTTGTTAGCAAACATGCTTGTTATCCTTAAAAGCAGTGAGTCACAGGGCGTACAAAGTTTGTTCTATTCGTCATTCCTATTATTTGATGTGGGATTTCGAGGCGATGCAGAAATTTAGTTTTGATGACACACACCACTAGCCGCCATAATGGGTGCCGGATTAATAATTGCCTAAAGGGGGATACTAGTTACAAACGTATATACAGGCATATAGGTAGATACCACGTTTGCTTAAATTATATGATTCCTGATATTTGTTTTTTTTTAAGCTTGATTGGTTATTTATACACATCATGTAGTTCCAAACTAAATATAGCTTGTACTTGTACTATGGGAACCAGATGACTGATAAAATATGTATTTTTTTAGTATAAGTGACTATTAGAACAAACAAAGGCGTCTTCTGACGATGGGCATTGTGCTGTTGGTTTTCCCTTAGTAAATAAACTAGAGTATATATACTGTAGAGTATAAAAAAACAAATTTCACATCAACTTCTTATAAAGATTCAAATAAATAAATAACTTTAGCGTACCCTAAAACAATAAAGACATACACAATGGTCTTAACGACATTGAAATAATCGCGTTAGATAGAAAGATCACATAAAACTGCTTGTAAAGATTTTCCCTTTAAAGCTCCGGCTAAGCCGACGCGACGCAACTAAAGTCTTGTAATAAAATTAAATGTACACTTCTATCAACGTGGCAATTTACCGGACCAAATGTTATGAATAAATAAATTTTTGTGGATATTTATTATTATAATTATTTATTAGTATCATCTAACCCCAAACTAAGCAAAGCTTGTATGGGACCAGATAATTGATAATATATTGTTTATTTATGTATTTTTAAATACGTGCTTAGAATTCCCAAATAAAAACTATCCTTCTATGTTTATCACACAATTATTTATCTTTGGTTGGGATCGAACCCACAACCTACCGCGTAGATGGCAGCCGTACTACCAACTGAGCTGTAAGGACAGTTATTATAAGAATGGATGTTCTAGCTACCAGTTTATTTCCACAACGACGAATTACACTGTATTCACATTGTAATTTGAGATCTCGTTCGACAGTCGGCCCAATTCTCGTAACAAAATATCGTAAAATTCAAGTTTCGATCGTCAAATGGTGTTCTTTGAAACTAAAATTTCAGACAATTTTTATTATCAAATCCTTGTTTCAATCTTATCTCAGCTTAAAAAAAATTACGAGCACTGGGCCTCTGCCGACGTGACGATAAAAATCCTACACGTCAGCGACTGACGCCTGTGAGAAGCCGCCACAGTGACTATGCATTCGGTTTCGCGTCGGTTCGAAAGTAGCTGAACTTGTTTTACTGAAAGTTGTTTTATAGGGAAATAACCGTAAAGGGAAGTTTGAACGATAGGCGATACCGATATCGCAGCAATACCCATCTGGGGATCTCGAGGAAACTGATCGTACAGTACTTTGAAATGTAACTTTTGCTTAGTCTTTATCATACACATTTGTACCTGCCGATATGTTCTGTATACATGCATATATAATAATAAGTAAACACTAAGTTTTTGGAGCTCAAATATACAATCAGCCTTATTTATTTATTTACAGAAAAACACAATTTGAGCTTACAGTAAAGACCAAAGCGCCCAAAAGTTATACATAGCTATACATTTAATGTCTAAATAAAATTGTTAAAAATCTAAGGCATACAATTGAAATGAATACAATATTAATAATGTCAAGTTCGATTAAAGAATAAAACATAATTTATGCACTTATTATCTAAATAATGTAATACCTACCAAGTGCTAAATATGTAGCAATGTAAATATATTTAGGCTGATGACGAGTATACTTTTTGAATATGGCTCTCAATCGCATGTTTCTGTATTAGGCCAACCATTTATGTAGTAATTATGTACCAGCTTGGTCTGCACCCGCTATAATGATTCATAAGAAAATGCAAAACCAGGCTTCCGCGTCCGCATTGGTGAGATAACCTTAATCCTCCATTGAGCGAGTCATTCCGCAAATCCAGCATCATCAAGCTCGACTTAACGACTTTTCACATTTACTCTACTCGGATGCTACAACAATACTCTAAACACTTGGATATGGTTAACAATACATCTATGCCATTTTTTTTTTAATGCTGGACAATCCACACAGCATCATCTAGCCCCAAGCTAAGCAGAGCTTGTGTTATGGGTACTAGATGACTGATATACTTAATACAATACTATATTACATGCATAGATATTTTTTTATTATACATAGAAAATACCCAGAACACCCGGAATAAATATTTGCAGATCGTACAAACATTTATCCCAAGGTGGGAATCGAACCCGTAACCTTTTGCGTCGCAGGCGGACAATCGCCCGCCGCGCCACATCGGTCGTCAAGGTCATTTACCGCCCCGGCTTAGCATGGGTAAGGGTTCCTTAATTTTTTTGAAAATATAAGCATTCTATCCTGTGTTTAGTGTACTTATCTTATATTAAAGTTAGTTTTATGTCATAGTATTTCAATATCAACAAAGGCAATTTGAATTTAAAATAAAAAAATAGATTTCCTGAACAGTCGACTGTTTACTTTGAGGCTGCGATTACCTTAGTGCTAAGCTTTGCGCGTTAAGCGTATTGTGTTGAGATTGCGCGGTATATATAACTCAACTGCGAAGTGTTGCCTGGTTACCACGCAGTGTAATTCAGATTTCAGTACAACGTCGAATGTATTCATGCGAGACCTTCGAATCCAAACGTTCAAAAATGACTAAACGGTAGCCGTTCGCATGTGAAACGGTAAGAAACCATTCTGCCATTACCATGTTAATAAGTAGGGGTAGTCAGAACTGCAATTAATCAAGTTGACGTCTGGTAACCTGTGGGACCCTCGGCCGATTTATGCATTGCTTCATTCTGTGGCTTAGACATGTTTTTGATTTGATTTACTGTAATGGTCTGTTTTAATCTTTACATTACACATAATTTTGCCTTCTATAGTGTAGCCTCAAACTAAGCATAGCTTGTGTTGTGTAGACTGATATAATAACTAACTAAACTAAATAAATAAATAAATAATTCTTATATATGTTTTTTTTAACAATACATACTTAGAATATACTATAGATTAGATTAGATTAGCACCACACATACCCATACAGAAAACACACGCACCGCACGTATTAGCATACTATAGCACCCAGACAGAAAACAAACATCTACATTCATCGCACAACTGTTTATCCTCGTTGAGGATCGAACCCACAATCTACAGCACTTAAGGCAGAACTGACCTCTTAGGCCAGTCAAAGTCAGTTGCTTAATAAAGTGATGATAATCGAAAATTTTTCTTCAGATGGTGAAATTGTGCTTTGTGAAATGTTCGCCAATCCTACTAATATTATAAACGCGAAAGTTTGTAACTATGGATGGATGGATGGATGTTTGTTACTCCTTTACGCTCTAACCAGTGGACCGATTTGGATGAAATTTGAAATAATTGCAACCTGGATTAACGTATAGGCTACTTTTTATCCCGAAAAAATAACAGGCACGGGAAAAAACTGCCACGCGGGCGAAACTGCGAGCGGCCGCTAGTATTTTATATAAATTTTCAGAAAAACCTGTTACCTATATTTTTATCATATACTTAATTGAGATCCAAATTTCCTTAAAAACCCGATTCAATTGCCCACACACAATAGAACCGTCGACACGAAAAAATCAGTTAACCTCAACGATAGCCAATCTACCCCTATACTTACTGGTTTGAATATTACAGAGTATATATAGGTACCTAATATGTGACGTCATGTGTGGGCTGCGGGAAATGAAGCGGAATTCACTGATAACGCACACATGCGCAAATCTTTACTGACACGCACAGACATAATAAAGTGTTGAGAGAGAGGTCTGTTTATGTCACAACGACAATTATAATTTTTTTTTGTGGAATGTGTCCGTCATTCGGTCAATTTTGCTAATGTCAAGTGGGTTGAATAAAATACTTCTTAGTCAAGTCGAGTCGGTAAAAAAATAAAGTCGGCTGTCATTGCGGCTGCGGCGGCAAAGGGAAACATTTTCGTTCAAATCAGGATGTGGCATAACACACTTTCATTTCAACTGTTTACACTTGTGCTAAGGCCTCAAGTAATGGTGGTTAAAACACCACCAAAATCACCCATCAAAACTTAAAATAACACTAAAAAAACAATTAAAATTAAAATACAATATTGCTTTCAAAGATGGCAGAAAACTAATTCTATGGAATAAACGCCTTTTGACGTTGACATTAACAAAATTTACACTTGTAAACATCATACCGACTGAAATACACTGCCCGGCAATAGTATACTATACTGTGGAGTATCGCAGTTGAGTTATAGATGTCGCGCAATGTAAAACAAATGTCAAATTAATTCGTGCTTTGCCTGGGGCGAATTTAGATATAATTTCTAACGCATTATAAACTGACTGAAAAATAAAAATGAATTGATTAAATATTTTTAGACATTCTTACACTTCATCTAGCATAGCTTCTACTATGAGAACCAGATGGCTGATAGAATACTTATATACTTTTTTATTGTATATGTATAATGTGATTTATTCACAAATATGTAATTTTGTTAAAATAAAAGTTGTACTGTGTTGCTCTGAAAGAGATTTATTTTTATGAAAAAACATGTTATAAGTACATAACAGATATAAACTAACACATTAACAATCAAACTTACCTGAAAGAGAAACAACATTTAAACTAATATTTTACAAACACAAAATCTAAAACAAAATCTAATTTTCAACAAGCTCAAATAAAAATCTCTTCTTCTTCTTAAAATCTCGTTCGATATTGTCACTCTCTAGATGACATACGTCATACCCATTTATGCGTGTCAATGTCAAACTTTAGGCGCACCAAACACTAATTTAATGACGGGTAATGAACTTCATTTACATATGCTTAGCATACATTATAACACTCATACAGAGAACAAACATTTATGTTTGTCCTTGGTTGGGATCGAACTTCAGTCATTCCCAGTAGATCACTGGTGCTCTGTACTTTGCCTTTACCTATACAAATTACAAATATGAAGTTCCCGTTCCGTAGTCGCTCCGTAGTCTGTCCGTCACGAGATAAATCGGATGTCACACGTTAAATACCTCTTGACGGGTTGAGTTCACAATGTAATGTAGGTGACATCGATAATTTGTTGTAACAGCGTTGTAAATGCCGCGAATAAATACAATTTGGGTGATATAACGTGACCTGTGAATTGAATTATGGCTTGTAAATGAAATTGAGTTTAGGTGATGGTTACCACTTAACATCAGGTGGGTTAGATGGCCAAGCTTTGCAATAACACAAATTCATGTATAATAATGATTTTAATAGCTTTAGCAGTTAGCATAGTTAACTTGATAGTGTATCAGGAGAATATTTCAAACAAGTCAATACAGCCGTCATAGCTCAGTAGCCCTGCCTTCAGTGCTGTAGGTGGTGGGTTTTTTTTTTATTTTCCTACCCGTACCACCATCTCGAAATGGCACTAGGTGACGACTATTCCTCTGACGTAATCAAAGACGTTGGTTTCTTTATTTCTATCTACAGGGGGGGTTACATTATTATCGTACCCTGTTAGGGTCTAGGGGAGTCTTAAATCTATATACAATTTCATCTTATCTCTAATTTATTAATCCTATTCAAAACAATAATTTTACCACCTGTTTTATATATTGCTGACTTTATGTATATATCTATACATACATAATCAAACAAACTTATCTATCTTTATTCCTTAATATTACTTTATTTGCTATACTTATACAATAATCTATTATACATTTTCTAAGTTTTTTATCTTTCATATGATCGCTTATAGTGCTTGGATCTAAGTTTATATTGTGTGTTTGCTATAACATGAACTGGGCATTCAAACAATATGTGCTGAACATTTTCAATTTTTCCCGGCTCGCAGATGCACGATGGGTCTTCCTTACACTTGAACCTTGTCAAGTATTCTGAAAACCTGTCATTACCTGTCATTACCTGTGTCAATACTCCAACTGGTTCAACCTGCTTCATTATTTTAAAAGCCTCAATCGCATCGGGAAGGAACATTTTAGTAACGACCGCTGTATTTCCTGCCCTATCGTTCCATTCCTTAAGAGTTCCTTGCCTAATTTCTCTTTTTATAAAGGAAACAGGGCAGAGGTCGTATTCAGGCTTTGTCTTACTTCTAAGGGCTGCGACCGCTCGCAAGCTGATCTGCTCGTTCGTTACCCTCTAGGCCTGCGTGAGCTTTTATCCAGTATAAAGATATATTTTTATTCTGGTCTTTAATTGCTCTCCGCAGGTTACTGCGTATTTCTACGGCTAGAGGGTTTGCCGAGACATTGTTTGTTATCGCTTCGAGCGAGGACCTTGAGTCACTATAGACGCCGAAGTTCAAATCTGGGCTCTTGACAATCTCCTTCGTGGCTTTCCATATGGCCATATTGGCACAAAAAAGATGTGTGTCGTCGCTGCCGATCCCGAGATAATCCACTTTTAATTTTCAAAATTTTGTAAAATTCACTTTTTCTGATATAACTTCTTGGAAAATCACTTTTTCACCACACGGTTTTCACTATTGTGTACGCCTCGCGCTTCCGCAACTTTTAGTGTATCACAAGTTATAAAAAGACGATAAAAACCAATTTTTCGGCGTGGAGTGGACTAATTTCGTGGCGCTCTCGACCGCGGTTCGGAGCGGAATCTAAGTGGTGGGTTCGATCCCCACCGAGAACAATCAAACCCGCAACCTCTAGCGTCGCATGCCCGCCGCGCCACATCGGTCGTCTAGCTGGTGGGGTTGCCGAAACATGATCTTATTTCTCGATTTTAGCCTCTTGCTATTAAATATACCTATCAATAGAGAAATATCGAAGTACGGAACGTCTTTATTATTTTCCGATACTTAATAACTAATCTCACATAAATAATCGTTCTTCTTTGTACTGGCGGCGTCAGAAAGATTGATAGAACTGCTTATCGCCAAAGAAGAGTGAATGCTGGCGAAGTGATCGATGGATGATCGTTACATTGGTCTAACAAAACTATCGATTATCCTATGAGGAGTTTCTAATAAGAATGAAATGAAATGAAATATTTGTTTATGTACACAACAGGTAACTAATACATTACAGGTGAGACTTAGTAGGTACAAGTAGATCCTTTCATGATATTATAATATATACTATTTTATGTAGATGCTTAAGATAATAATATGTGGGTACAATAAAGGGTAAAATTGGTGAATAATGCAAAATGTATAGTTAAGCTAAATTATGACTCACTACGAGCCGGACTAGAAAAATCTGTGCCCCGGTTCGCAAGAATGTAGGTTTTATATTTATTGAAAACTAACTGACCCGCTCGCGACTTCGTTCGCATTTTTCATGCAAACTTCATCCCCTTTTTATACCCGTTTTAGAGATGACAGCTTAATGAAACCCATACTAAGTTTTAAGTTGGACTATAAGCTAGCTAATTCTGCAAATCGCATCAACATTTATACCAGTTGTTTATGCGTAATGCGTGTACAAATTTCGTTCTTTTAAATTAGCATCTTATGCACATTTCTTATTGTGATGGGTGACCACTAATGTAATGATTTAAAGATAAAAGTGAAGACTTGTGGAACCAAGACGTGCTCACTAACTATTGGTCTTATACACAAGCTCAAAGTCCCACATCGGGCTATGGAAAGAGCTATGCTGGGAGTTTCACTACGCGACAGAAAAAAAAGGTAGGTAGTTAGTTACCTACCTTATTTTTTGTGGTTGTCAAAGAGATCAAAATATTATCTTTGATACTTACCGACTGTAGTAAGTACCGGAAGTAACTAAGGCTACTAATAAATGAACATATTGATATTTCCACTAGGCACGAAATATCTAAATATACTTTATGTATTAGTTAATTATGTGAAATTTTATTTAAATAATACTATTCAGATGCATAGACTAGTTCGAATTCCTCCATTCTTCGGCCATCTTTAGTTATCAAATAAAGGTGATGAAAACGCAAGGCAATTTCATGTATAAAACAATGGAACCATTTTCAGAAAAACGCAAAATAATAACTCCATTCACGAGGTGTTTGTGATATTTATCTACTAAAACAAAACAAAAAGCATCAAGACAAAAGAAATAAAAATTTATCTCAAGCAAAACACCCCATAAAGCGGAATCGTCTCCAGAACTTTATAAACACGATAACGACTTAACTTACTCGGAGCTTTCCTCTTACATAAACACGACCATGCTACCCAGACCTCCACCAGCCACCTCACTTTGAATACTGGTGTTCAATGGCGGGGTCTAAAGGTTCTGGACGACGCATACCTAGTAACGCGATGAGGTAAAAAAGAGGAGATCAAGGAGTGTCCGTCTCAAGCCACGCCTTTTAGAGAACACGCCCACTAATATCTCTAGAGTGAGATAATTCTTAACTTACCCGTAAGTTTATAAACGAGTCTGGGAGGATAATAGTGGCGTATGTGTGCGTTGATGACCACGAGGCAACCAACACACACATGCATCGTGACTACAATTATCTACGGCTTCACGTAAAACATACAAACAAGTACATATATGCTATACAAGTATACGTATACGTGAAGACGTGTGGGAGGTTTTAGGTTAAGCGATCAATACATTGAGATGTTCAATTTGGAACAAGGTCATTTTAACTCACCGTGAGGAAATTCTCGGAAATCTAGTACAGAATATTAATTACTATGCGATGTAGACACGTGGCTAATGTAAGGTTTAGATGTGCCTCTGACTACCCTTCTTCTGCTTTCGTGTCAATGGTACACCTAGATATTGTTAGAATAGAATTTAGCCACCTCTATAGCACTGTCTGTGGCGTTCTTAAGCACGTTTCTTGTACAGTTGGGGCACAAGGGATAGATAAATGTCTGACTACCCTACATTATAATATCTGAGTTAGTAGGACATGATGTTAGATAGATGATAACAATTGCACATCACCTATTTCATCTTTTAGTCAGTCTAAAACACAGGTAATATCATGAACAATACGTGCATAGCTAAGTTCCGGGTCTTTTCTATGCGGTCTTATCTTCACCATTTGAAACGGTGAAGGAAAACATCGTGAGAAAACTATCGTCATTGCCGGTGTTAGTATTCTAGCAGCGGCGATGGGCTTGCAACCTGGAATACCAACTACTGCAAAATGTGCCAAATGTCATATCTGGACGTACCTCTGACTTCTCCCATTAGACATCGTCAAAGAGTCTTGAGTAGATACTTGGTACTTAGAGATCTGAGGGGATATCTACCGTGCTTGGGGATTAAAGTCGTGGCCTGGTACAAAGATTTTTATATTATGCCAAAAGCTATGCATTCCAGTTAGATTTGAACCCAAGACCTTCTCCTTGATCTTTGTAATATCTTTAAGTGCAGGTAAGTACTTTAAACGAAGATGAATTGCAGCCGAGTTTCAAGACACCTTCAAAAATAAATGATTAACCACAAAACAACAAGATTTAATTATCAAATTGACTATTTATTTATGCACCATATGTTGACATGTTGATATTTTTGTGCCCACATCTATATTTTTATGACAATAAACTTTTTGTATTGTAATTGTATGTTGTTTTGTAATTGTATATTATGTAACATTTGACTGAGTTTTATAAACTAAGAACGTCGTAAGCTTATACCAGATGATTTTTTCTATTGACCAACAAACAGTTAAATACAAAAAAAAGCAGAAAAACCGTCACGTTATCCGGAAGCGGATCCTCGTTTAATTTTTAATTAGGTCGGTTGGCGGCGCTGTCGTCGCCGTCTTCCTGCCCGTCGCTTCCGGTTGCGAGCGCTTTTTTTCAAGGGTTGTATTTCCGGAATAGAAGCTAAAGCCAGGTGGATCGGACAATACATGAAAGGTTTTGTTTAATGAAAATAAATATTTTAGCAAACAGAGCGGATTTTATTTGAAGTAGAACTAGCTAGGTATATAAAAGAAAGATTTTTCTTATAACTAACTAAACTAAAGTTTTTAGGGTTCCGTACCCATAGGGTAAAACGGGACCCTATTACTAAGACTTCCCTGTCTGTCTGTCGTCCGTCTGTCACCAAGTATCTCATGAACCGTGATAGTAAGATAGTTGTAAATTTCACAGATGATGTATAAGACAGAGACATACAACCCCATTTCCTTTCCTCCAGATTCAAAGCAAACGTTTGTAGCTCTGCTGCCAAAAAAATATTAGTCTGTAATTAGTCTTAGATGTCACACTTGTATTCTTCTAGATCAGTGACTACTCTAAAAATATAAATGAAGATTCTTCTTTTCGTTTTGAGTTACAGTGTGGACCAATTCGGTTACCCGTTCCTCAGTCGATCCACGCAGTGATAATGCGAAACTTAAAATGATAATACAAAACTTTGTAGGTATGTCGTTCAGCAGAGTAGGACATCTAGATATAGTCAACTTATCAAAAAAACAAAACAAATAGCCTCTCGACTTTAATCCTCAAACACGGAAAATATCTCCTCGAAGGCCAGGTATCACCAACTCAAGATTCTTTCATATATTACAATTGGCACATACTTGCATTTTGCAGTAGGTAGTAAGTATTCCATACGTGACAGGTTGCAAGGCCATCTTGCTGCTTATCATCAGAACTAAAAGATTTTGACGTTCAAAAGTCGCATCCACACCATTGAGTCCCATCATAAATGACTCAGAACTTAGAGATTATTTTTTCCAGCGCCGAGTTTTTTCCCGACGGATGAAAACCCGGCCGGATATTATCATTAATAACGAACGAGACTCCGCAACAGTTGACGGTTATAAATGGAGACAGTGATAAGCCAGACTCAGGAATAAGGTCTGTCAATTGGTTTTATAAACATTTTTGAACTGTTTTGCCGGATTTGTTTTCGGTAATTTTTGGAAGCTTGCTAATTTTCCTTGCTTTCTTTAAATACCACTATTTATAGATATTTTGACCAACATTACTATTTATTATTAATCCACATTTGTATATAACAGTGGTTAACTGTTTTTGTTTATCATTTCCTTCCTTTAGCGACAAGGCCGCCCGTTGTAATCAGTATTTACAGTTATCTCTGTTATGTTTTTATTTCTTTATGTATAATATTTACATTTATTTCGGATAAAACAATTTGTAAATACAATGGCAAAATATAATTCACTTATAAGATAACAATATGAATATTTATTTTGGACGACATCGCTTTGTTTTTCAAAATGGTATCTTTCAAAACATTAGATTACCCAAACTCACTTAAGCAGAAAGAAAATGAAATTGAATCTTCCATTTCAACGGGATGCCCTTCAGCAATTGATCTCTTCTCGGCTACAAATCAAAGCAAAGACAAGGGCCGGCTAATGCGAGCTATGGGCTGAAGGGTGGAGGCATAGTAACATCGAACACAGTAGCTAAGCTACAGCATTTTTTTATACAACTTGCTGATGGAACAAGCAGATGGCTCACCTGATGTTAAGTGGTTACCATCGCCTATAACAAAGTATTGCCTCGCAGGTCGTTAGGAACATGCCTTACGATGCACTACTCTGCGTCCATCGACCTGAGGTAAACAGGTGTTAAGCCTCATGTGCCTGTAAAAATGAAATAAAAAATGTATGAAAAAATAATAGAAGAATAGCATCATGACTATAATCCCTGAGTAGGTAACCTCTCTAATCTCTTAGTACCAAGTATCCACTCAAGATTCTTTGAGGAGGTCTAAGGGGGTAGTCAAACTGTTTCCATTTACTTTTGTTGTTTTTGATTTTTTTTCTTAAATCTTTCCATATTATAACTGTGCTTCATCATCATTTGAGTGACGAACTGTACTTAGCTGTGCTTAAATATATTTTAATTTAATGTAAGTATAATTAACCTACGCTATAAAGGCAAACCTACGTAACAAAATAGTTTTTAGTTTCTCTCTAAGTGAATTTGTAATTCTTATGAGAAATAAATATCTTAAACCATACATAGTTGTTCAGTGTTAAAGTATAGAAACTATTTTCATACATAACCCCTGCTATGCGCTAGGGGTTGAATTTCGGGAGTTTCATTCATAGTACACCTCTAAAAACCAAGACAAACATACGCTGAAAATGTCATGTCTTTTCGACTAGTGATTTAGGCTTTCCGTTGTCTATATGTCAATCAGGGTAAAGATTCTTATAATTGGTATAGATAGTAAAGCATACACCACGTTATTTGGTTTTGTTTATTGCGCTACGTGAGTTGCTCTACTATGTTAAAAGGCGGACGATAGATGGCACTTCGTAGACGAAGAGGGGGTACAATGAGCCCGTTGAGAGTTAGCCACCTGGACTATCGTAAATCTTACACGCAGTAGTTATATGCTACCTCTAGTTCAAAATAACAATCCTGTTACAAACAAAACCAACATTTTTAATTTTATTTTTAGTTTTGGCGTCTTGATTTTAATATGCATTGTTGTGATTATTACTTTATGAGAAATTAAAATGTTTTGATGTAATGTGTGTCAAAGTACATGGTTTATATAATTGAAATAAAAAGAGATTACTCTGTTTTTCATGACAGTACAACTAGTACAGTACAACTATACAGTACAGTAAATAAATAAATAAATGATGCTGGACAATCCACACAGCATCATCTAGCCCCAAGCTAAGCAGAGCTTGTGTTATGGGTGCTAGATGACTGATATACTTAATACAATACTTTAATACATACATAGATATTTTTTATTATACATAGAAAATACCCAGAACACCCGGAATAAATATTTGCAGATCGTACAAACATTTATCCCAAGGCGGGAATCGAACCCGCAACCTCTGCATCGCAGGCGGACATTCGCCCGCCGCGCCACATCGGTCGTCAAAGTACACACAACAGTAGGCTTTTAGTAGTGGCTCGTCCTGGAAATTACTACAACCATGCTTATTTCTGCCGCCAAGCAGCTTGCTGTGTAGCGGTTTAAAGGGTATGGGTGCCGCTGAAACCACAGGTACATGGGGCTTAACACCAGTATATCTCAGGTTGATGGACGCAGAGCAGTGCATTGTAGAGCATGTTGCTAACGAGCTTCAAGGCTAACTATACCTGCAAGGTAATGATTAGTTATAGCAAGATGATGGTACCACCACTACCACCACCAACACCATGTGGACCCCACTTGAACCGTCCGTAAGTATAAAATAAACTATGGACGCGTCACGCCAACAATACCTAAAGTGGTTTGTTAGTTTTTATACTGCTGCTGAAGGAAATCACAAACATTTTATATTATTCCTGGAGTGTTATTTGCACAATTAGCAGGAATTATAAAACTAAGCACGGTGAAATCTCTCGTCGATTCAACTGAATGTGATTTCGGTTATCGGTTTGGCTTTGGTAGTATATCGTCAAGCATGTAGATTGAGCCACGGTCGCTAAAGTATCGCATTAAAAACATCCCAAGGCTTATTTCGGCGGGTTCGATTGTCTCTCGATAGCGCAGTTGGCTATTGCATCCAGGGGAGGGTCGTGGATTCAAATCCCACTTGAGGGAAACATTTCAAGGATAATATAAAATAAATACCTATAGTTTTGTTGAACAGTTTGAGGCAAAATATGAATATTCAAAAAGCAAAAACTGCTTGTTGTGTTCATTTAACTGTACAACTCTCACAATCACATTCACATATACCCTTGTTGTCTTAAATGTACAAGATAAATAGCATTTTCCAGCCTACGTTATAATTGAACAATGTTTGTTTGATGTGGACAGCGAGAGCCCGGTATAAATCGCAGAGCCCCAAGCGAGGGACCGCACACAAATCATGACTACTCAAGACAACACCGTCTGTGGGATAATCTTGCTTGTTTGTGAGAGGAAACTTAGGGATGTATCAATAAATCGCTTGCTAAATCTTAGCGCTAGTTTACAGTGTTGCCTACTACGGCACGACGCGGTATGCACGTTGCCTTTTAGTCAAAGTCAAAGTCAAAAAGCATTTATTCAGTATATCCGCAGGGATGATCTTGAAACGTTTCAAATCTAAGTGAATCTAAGCCCCAGTTCCACGCGACCAAGCCGGCAAGAAACTTACGCTTGGTTTTTTTGTATGATCATTTACAAAGTAATTTAGTAATTTATTTTAGATACAGCTTGGTGACAGACGGACAGACAAACAGACAGCGGAGTCTTAGTAATAGGGTCCTGTTTTACCCTTTGGGTACGCGACCCTAAAAAGAATAAAAAACGCGCTGACTCCGTCATAAATGTCGTATATAACTGTGATTAATTTGATTACATGACAGTAGTGGACTTCAGCAGGCTGATGATAATAATGATATAGCGTGATAGGTTGAAACAGTAAACATCGGCACGGTCGATTTGCCATTTATATCCGTGATCACAGTCATTAGTCGACGCGGCACAAAACTTACACTCGTAAATCGCGCCAACACTCGTCGTTTTACGTAGGTATATATGATTAATGTATTTACAGTTAGTCTTCGATTATGATGATATGAGTAGTTGGTTCGATTACATTGTTCTGCTTAGGGTGAGCTGTGTATTTGCCACTAATATAGGTATTAGTACTTCCCCGGACGAGCCTTTCCCAAAAAGAGCTTTACTACTCAGTTTCTTATAGTCACCTCTTTCAGTAAAGGTATCCTTGACGACTGATGTGGCGCGGTGGGCTAATGTCCGCCTGCGATGCAGGAGGTTGCGGGTTCGATTCCCGCCTTGGGATAAATGTTTGTACGATCTGCAAATATTTATTCCGGGTGTTCTGGGTATTTTCTATGCATAAAAAAAAATATCTATGTATGTAATGTATCGTATTATGTACCTATATCAGTCATCTAGTACCCATAACACAAGCTCTGCTTAGCTTGGGGCTAGATGATGCTGTGTGGATTGTCCAGCATTATTATTATATATTTATGTAATTTATTGTATTAAGTATATCAGTCATCTAGTACCCATAACACAAGATCTGCTTAGCATGGGGCTAGATGATAATGTGTGGATTGTCCAGCATTATTATTATTATTATCCTTACGATTATATTTAACAGTTTTTTTTTATTATTGTCTTTGATATTTATACGTCAGGTGAAGGTGTTATTTCCATGCTTCAAACAGTCGAGAAATGTTTAGTTCGTTTTCTAGATTTTTTATAGTGTAAGTCAAGACAGTCAAGTCTCAGCATTTCATAGAAAACACTGTGTCTACTTATATGTTCTTATCAGTGTAAATAAGCCCACTGCTGGATATGAACCTCCCTCATGTCTGGAGGGCTTGTCGTAGTCACCAAACTTGGCAAGTGGATTGGTAACTGCAGTATCAGTGTTTAGTCCTCATGCTATTGCCTAACTTTTTTTTATGCTTCTGCTGGTGGAACAAGCATATGGTCCACCTGATGTAAAGTGGTAACCATAACTTATAACAAAGTATTTCCTTGTAGGTCACGCACACTAGATACGTGCCCTAAGAAGCGCTGCCTTATTATCTTTATATCCTTTTTATTAAGTTTTCGTTAATATAGAATACTTTTTTTGTTATTTATAGTATTCACTCGCAGCAATAAAATAAACAATCGGTGCGTTCCGGCCGGCAGTCGACCACATAATGAACGATTCGCACATCCACATTATCACCCAACCGAACATCTATAAATAAATATGGCGGCAAAAATGGCCGCAGTTTATCAGCCGCCGGAAGTGGACGCTGGGGACCGGAAGCCGAGTAATAAATGTTATTAGATAGCCCCTGGGCTTAGTTGAGCCCTGGATTACGGTTTTTGGAGTTTTTTCGGTTACCGTCGGTTTTTGTTAATGCGTCTGGGTCTGAGAATAAATTGCTGGGACGAATTTAAATGTGCTGTGTCGGATTGAGTTTTTCCGCGGGGATAGGTTAATTATGAGGATTAATGATGTACCTACTTAACGGGCGTTTAAAAGCTCTGATTTACTGAGTGTGGTAAGTTTTGTATTAATAATGAACAAATAAATTCCTAGCAGTTTAAAAATCTTTTTTATTAAATCGAGTTGACACAATAAAAAATGGCATGCCCAGTTTATAACACCACCTTTTAAAAACACTTTTACATATAGAAGAAAAATATATACCTGTATTTCTTGGTACTTTAATTAGAAAGGATGTTTGATAGTCAGGATTCTAAAACATATAAATTATGAAATATAAAGGAACAGGAAGAGTACAAATATTACGTTTATTTATTTATTACACAAATGAATTAAAGCTTTTGTCAACAGAATCATGTTTAATTTTTTACTCATTCTTCCATTTACTACATAAGAACACACAAAACAATACAGAAGAAGAAAAACTCAAGTTGTGTTGCTTCTATGTGCTACAGCAGCAATCCGGTTTGACTCAAAAATATCACCAAGCCACTTAAAGGTTTGTAGGTAGTTCAGTACCTAGTAGTAGAGCTCTTAGTGAAGGGCTCGTCCTGGAAAGTACTACCACCATACCTATTTCTGACGCCAAGCAGCATGGCTGTGCATAGGGCACGTTCGTAACGAACGTGATCTACGAGGCAATGCTTTGCTATAGTAATCATTTAACATCAAGTGGGCCATTTGCTTATTTCATCAGGATGTAGTATAAAAAAACCAGCTGGTATTCTGTAGACCACCCGTACCCGCTGCTAGCTATAAGCAAATAGTAGATGTTGACCAACGGAGCTGTCAAAGGTAATCGGCAAACAAACTGGTATTTACCAGCGAGTTTTAGACATGATATTCTGTATTCAAGGAGTATATCAGATAGCTGTCTCTGTACAGTCCAGTTAGACTGTACAATGCTAGTTGGTAAAGTTAGTTAATTTGAGTGCGTAGTTGAAGTTATCAAGTTAAAACACCGGTGCCGGTTTACACTGAGTTTAATAAGAGTTAAAGTTAAAAGTTGATTGGTGTTTCCGACCCGTGTCGCTCTCACTCGGTTATTAGATTTGCACTGTATGTTATATGTTATAAAACTATCGAGGTTGAGTAAAATGCCGACTCAGTCACCTACATAAAAGTGTACGTCACCGTACAGTCTCAGTGAACTTTGTAACCAACGTTTTTTTATATATAAATCATCCCTGAGTCAGAAGGAACACAACAAAAAATATTCAAAAACCACCTGATGTTAAGTAGTTAACATCATCTTTAACAAAGTATAGCCTCGGAGAACACGTTCGTTAGGAACTTGTCTTACGATGCACTGTTTTGCGTTTATCAACATGAGATATGGGGTTTAACTTCATATGCCTGTAATATCAGCACCCACACTCTTCAAACCGGAACATAGCAAGCTGCTTGGCGGTAGACAACGACATGGTGGTAGTACTTCCTCGGGCGAGCCTTTCACTAAGAGATCTACTACTACTTTAAACAAGTACACTTTTCGTTAGTACACTTCTATGCACCTACACCAGTATGATCTGAAAATTTTAGATCTTTACGACCTGCGGCTTAGTTACTGACATATAGACAGCGCACAGTCTAAATTTTTAGGGTATATTTTAGTCTAGGTGCACATAGGTGTGCTAAGAAAGGAATTTCAAATTCTAATTCAAATTATTTATTTCGGTTATTCACCATAATTGTTAGTAAACCTACCTATTTTATATACTATGTTAGTAACCATTACAACAAATTTCATATTTCAATTAGGTATTCATGTCAACCTCAATACTCCTACCTATATAACTGTCAATTTCCCTAAACAGGTATCAAGTTTCCTGTCTTACATGTTCCAGTATTTCACTATAAAAACTTTTTATATATGTATACACGTATTTATTAGTTTATTATCTATCTGTATAAGTATTTTATTGCTTATTTATTATGTACTTACCTCTATTTTGTTGGTAAGTTTTGTTTCATTTTATAGATTACTTTTATTATTCATATGTTGCACCCTGATCATTTTTAATTTTTTTTTCTTATTACCTTCTAGTGTCTAGTACAATAAAGTATTTCATTTAAGTACGACGGAAGTTAAAGTTTTGCTATGCGTTTTGCTATGAATATTTTCAAACTTACTTATAGTTTCCCGACGAAAGATCACCCACATAAATTCATTGTACAAAACGTTTCACCGTCGGAATAAAACGTAGTTCAATATTTGCGATAGTTCGGAGTATCATAGTCTCGCGTCGATAGCGTCAATACTGGCAGCCCTCCAGCTATGAACCTAGCGATATTTACATATGAATCCACTTCTGGTATTCAGTATTTATCACTCAAGTGGAAGCAAACATTCTGAAAAATTCAGTTTCGCTGTAAAAGTAAACGGGTGGCTATCCGCGATCTTATAAAGTAGAATACAATTTATTTGCAGCACACACAAACCTGTTAGATAACAGTAATAAATAATTCTGGATAATCCACACATCGTCTAGCCCCAAGCTAAGCAGAGCTTGTGTTATGGGTACTAGATGACTGATATATTTAATACAATACATTACATAGATTTTTTTTATGCATAGAAAATACCCAGAACACCCGGAAAAAATATTTGCAGATCGTACAACAATTTATCCCAGACGGGAATCGAACCCGCAACCTCCTGCGTCGCAGCCGGACCTTCACCTGCAGCGCCACATCGGTCGTCGAATAGTGCTATCAAAGTAATTACAATTTAAACAGTATTTAAAATATATTGCCGTACCAACACAAATGAATCTAAAGATCTGTCTGTCTGTGTTTTAGTTGTCTATGTTTTCGTCGTCAAAACTTAACTACGGACTTCCAGTGGTTCTACTCGTATTGAGAGTAGATTACTTAGAATAGATTAGTGGCAGAGTATAGTAGTAGTAGATTAGTAGTCATTACGGTTTTGTACTTGCATGCAATACTATTCTTGTCATCTATCTTACGTAGAAAAAATACATGTTTGTCTAGCATTATATCCAGCACAAGTATTTTGCATTAAAACCCAATATTTACATAGAACTAGCCTCAACATCCTATAGGCACTAACAAAATATAGCAACATTAAAATATATAACAATATTCAAGTAATACTGAATCGCTACCAACCATTACTTTTGATTAATGTTGCATAATTAACGCAGTAAAACTCGACCGAACGAACGTTTACTTTAATCCCTAAACACTGTAGATATCCCTTCCAATAACTTGGTATCAAGTGCCTACCTGCTCAAGATTCTTTGAAGATGGCTAGGGGAGGTAGTCAGAGGTACGTCCACATATTACATTTGGTACATACCCACATTTTGCATAACATAAACAAAATGTGGTAATATATATTAATATGGAAATAAAATAAACGGCAAGATTAAAAGATCTCAGCTCAGCTCAAACCCCTCAGATCAGGATTATGCCTTCACTATGCCTTCTACCGTTTGCCTTAAGCTACGAGTATGTTCCCGTAGGCACATGATGCTACGAAAGGTCTACAGTGCTACGAAAGAGCTACAAATTTGCTACAGTCGGTCTTGTGAAAGTTTGCTGTAGTCGGAACAAAATACTTATCTAGCAATATGAACACGTTTGCGCTCAATTTTCACCCGTAAAAGCGGTGACAGTGCGGAAAGTTGCTCTACTAAGCTAGTCTATTAGAAATAACTTGATTACGATATTTCCACTTCGCTGACTTAACTGAACACTTGGTACCCAATAACTATCTACAAATGCATCACTAGACCCTAAACCCGTACCACTAATTACACTCAAATTCCGTGACTTAAAGCAAATTACAACCCTTTCGTACTTCGCCATCTGTCTCTCTCGCACGCGTTTAAAACAATACCAACTGTTGCAAAACGCGCACATGTGGCTGTGTGTGTGAGTAAACACCGGTTTAAGCCTAACTGGCCTTAATGAATCGTAATGGCCCCTATAATTCGCGGCGTAACTAACTGGCCATGCGTCCCTCGGTTTAAAGCTCGAGTCAGACCAACGCGACAGCGACTGTGACACGAAAACAGAAGTCGATCGATAGTCGCTTCATGTTCCAGTTTCCACTGTAGCTTTGCTAAGTTTGGGGCTTGTATAAAATGTCAACAAATATAAAAAAAAAACTGACCAAGTGCAACTCGGACTCGCGCACGAAGGGTTCCGTACTATTATCTATAGTAAAACCGGCAAAAAACACGTTTGTATGAGAGCCTCCTTAAATATTTATTTTGTTCTGTTTTTAAGCGTTTGTTGTAATAGCGGCCACAGAATAAATAAATAAATGTCATCTGTATCAATACGTCAAAATTTCAACCACCACGCCTAATTCTGCTGACAAGCTTTCTGTGTCGTGTTTTGAAGAGCGTGGGTGACGATGAAATCACAAGCATATTAGGTTTAACTCCTGTAAGCATTGAGGCTAATGGACTTAGGGTCGTGCATCTTAACGAACGGCCCTAACGAACGTGATCTGCGAGGTAATTATAGGTTACCTCGCAATAGCTTGATATCAAATTTTATGGTTGTAAGCAGAAGTAACCGTTCTACATAAGACAGGCCATCTGCTTGTATAATTACTTTCAGAAAAAAACCCTGCAATAAAAAAAACTGTCATTCGATGTTTGAGAAGTATGTTTGTTTGCTTACGCCTCAATACTCAGAATATTATAAAAAGTGGGGTCGCAAAGTCGCGTTGTTTTAAATATTGCCCGATTATATAAGGGCTGTGTTACATGATGGTTGTTTTACCGCTGCGATAAAATCCAAACTTAAATCATAGCTCTAAATAAAAATAAAGTTTACGAATTCGTGAAAAAGTCGTACAGAAAACTCTGGGTTAAATGTCGAATGTTTCTTGACGCTTCTATGCAACACTTCGACACTACAAAAGTCTCAGACAACATTTAAAAAACCATTTTCTCCTCGAACATTCAAGCAACTACCAACTACCAGATACCTTTTGTAGTATAAGTAAACGTTTGACCAGAAATAAATATTTGCAGAGCGTACAAACATTTATCAAAAGGCGGGAATCGAACCCGCAGCCTCTTGCGTCGCAGGCGGACATTCGCCAGCCACGCCACATCTGTTGTCAGAATGAACAGCAACGAAAACAAGCAGTTTAAAGCGTCGTGTAGTAAAGGCTTAACGTTTTTGGACGGTCGCCATATCGGGTATGACAGCGGTTTTCTTTTTGAAATTTCCAGCCGACCGCACACGCTGCGATTTGCGGTTACGTGTTTAGATTGCGCACCGCAGAATTTGTCACGTTGTTTTGTACGTTTTTGCTTTATGCTCAATTTGTTTTAATATTACTGCCGATTTAAGGTGAAAACACAGTTTTAAAAACAAAGTGATGAGATTAATAATGTCGTATATTGGAAATGTTAAACATCAATACTGCACTTAACAATTCACTTGCCAAGCTGTGACTACAGCAAGCCCTTGACAGGAGTTCTAGAACCCGGGTTTAAGGCCTATTTCCATGCCTATTCGGCCTATTTCTGCCGCCAAGCAGCCTTCTGTGTTCCGGTTTGAAGTGTGTAGGTGCCTGTGTAATTACAGGCACATGAGGCTTAACACCTGTATGCCTCAGGTTGATGAACGCAAAGAAATACATCGTAGGAGATGTTCATAACGAGCGTGACCTGCGCGGCAATGTTTTGTATAAGTAATGGTAACCACTTGACATCAGGTGGGCCATCTGTTTCTTCCATCAGCAAATCACATAAAAAACGCAAATGTAAGATATTCTTTAAAAAAAAATTGTTTTCTGTTCAAAATAGCGAAATTAAGAAATGAAGTAACTCTTTATTTTTTAAAGTCACATAAAGAGTTACATAGCAACAGCAGGCTCCCCAACTTTAAACTAGATCCCAAAGAGGTCATTACTCCTTGGTAATTTATTTAATTGCTCTGTGGCTGTAATTATTCATGAAATTACGGCAATTACGCCGGAAACATTTATTTATTGTGCAAACTTAAATCTTAACTCACAATTTATTCCATAATGCATCAGAAGATAACAAGAACAAGTGTTCTCAAATTGCTCTTTAACTTTTGTAATTTCTAATTTTACTTATAATTTTTAATTTAAATGATGTAATGGTCTTATTTGTGCAATAATCCGCACTCTATCCAAACCTGCAGTTAGAAAAGTTGTTTGATAATGTGTGAGTTGGTTGGTATATTAAATATTTGTGTGAAATAATGTGCGTAAATGTTTTATATTATTTAAAAAAAAAAACCAGCCAAGTGCGAGTTGGACTCGCGCACTAAGGGTTCCTCTATCTATACCGAGTGGATATCTACCGTGCCTGGTGATTAAAGCCGGTCGGTTTTCTTTTATAACAAGGTATACGTTTATTAGTTTTGATTCTAGGCTGACAAACAGTTTACTAAATACTATATAGCAATTACTATAGGCAGAGGGAACAACTCAACATCAGGTGATTTTAAGGGTTTCGTACCCAAAGGGTAAAACGGGACCCTACTACTAAGACTCCGCTGTCTGTCTGTCTGTCTGTCACCAGGCTGTATCTCATGAACCGTGATAGTTAGAGAGTTGAAATTTTCACAGATGATGTATTTCGGTTGCCGCTATAACAGCAAATACTAAAAAATACAATAAAATGCATATTTGAGGGGGCTCTAATACAACAAATATGATTTTTTTGCTATTTTTAGTATAAATAATGGTACGAAACCCTTCGTGCGTGAGTCCGACTCGCACTTGGCCAGTTTTATGATTGGTATAGATAATAATAACACTTCAGGGAATTATATTAATGATATGTGTTATAATAGCACACACAGCTTATGCAGTAGCTATTAAGGGGTAGAACAGGTGCTGTCACTAATTGGCCTATAAGCCAAATGGCTCTCGACGACTGAGTCATTAGGCTTAGAGTAATGGGGAGAGATCTAGTCAGACTAGCAAATCGATGTAGTCCATAGGTCGCCTTTAGTTAAGTGACTGATTGCTAAAGGGAGGTTATGCTTTGATTGTGACTCGTAATCATAATCATAATATTTATTTATCTTTTGACATTTCACATGTACTTAGATACGTCAGGTACAATAACTATCATAGAATTGTATTTAATAATAATTATAGAAATAAGAGAACATAAAATAAAATTACACTATTCAATTCGAATAGAAAATTAATAGATCACTTAATTAAAACAGTCAATGTCATCACAAAATATAAATTTATCAGCCAGAGCTTCGTCAATTTTATAATAACTTTTAAATAATAGCCTATTTTTAATAAATTTAAAAAAATCAATGTCGTTCTTATTTCTTATGTCAATCGTCCTGAACTAAAATCTCGTTTGAGAGTCAAATTTAGAAAATGACTTATACAAACTAGTAAAACTCTTGGTCTAGCTCTCTATATCTATATAGACTTTGTATAGAGTCGTCGATTCAACTGAATGCAATTTCGATTATCGAGCAGACAAACAGACAAACGTCAAGCATGTAGATGGAACCACGGTCGCTAAAAAGGTTTATTTTCATCGAGTCATTTGAATTCTCGATAGCGAAGTTGGCTGTCGCAATCCCGTATCAAGGGTAAGGTCGTGGGTTCAAATCCTACTCGAGGAAATATTTTTTGGGATAATATAAAAATCTTTGTGATTTCTTTAAGTGCAGGTAAGCACTATAAAAACGAACAAACTATAAAATTAACCAAGGCAACATTTCTCGTCGATTGAACTGAATGCAATTTCGGTTATCGAGCAGGCTTTGATAGTATAGCGTCAAGCATGTAGATGGAATCACGGTCGCTAAAGTACCGTATTAGAAACATCCCAAGACTTATTTTCATCGGGTAATTTGAATCCTCGATAGCGAAGTAGGTTTTGCATCCCCGTATTAAGGGGAAAATCGTGAGTTCAAATCCTACTCGAAGAAATAATTTTTGGGACTATATAAAAATCTTTGCCTATCTATACCGTAACGATCGTAAGAATCTTTGTCCTGTAGAAATAGATAACGCATAGCATAAACTACTATTGAATATATTGATCTTGGTGGTTAGAGGTGTATTCCTGTACGTACTGGTTCATGTTTGCAATTTGTATGGTTTGGGGATGAATAAATATATTTTCTTTCTTTCTTACAAAGGGTTGAAATTTGTTTTATAATAACTTCAAGCGTTCCACAAGTAAAAATTATAATACACAACCCTAGTCAAAAAGCAACGTTATTTTCTTAAAATCTAACAATAACAAAATGTACGAATGCTTACAAAATATCAATTAGCCACACACACCCGACTAATGTACGGTGTCTAATGAATTCGTAATCTCCGTAATCTGTTCAATGAGAAATGGCATTTTGCAAACGGCAAACAAATTAAACGCTGCCCAATGTTACCCAAAAATTAATTTATCACGACCCGACTCAAGTAACTATCTATTGTTGCGGGGTTAGCACGAGTTCGGATCTTTTTAAAAACCGGCCAAGTGCGAGTCGGACTCGCGCACAAAGGGTTCCGTACCATTATCTATAATAAAAGCCTATATGAGAGCCCCTATAAATATTTATTTTATTCTTTTATTTTTTTCTATTTTTGTATCTTATTTCTATTTGTTGTTATAGCGGCAACAGCAACACATCATCTGTGAAAATTTTAACACTAATTATTACGGTTCATGAGATACAGCCTGGTGACACATGTACAGACAAACAGACAGACAGCGGAGTCTTAGTAATAGGGAACTGTTTTATTCTTTGGGTACGGAACTCTAAAACCGGGTCTTTCGATACCAGTGATAAAAGTCTTGGTCCACTGATAAAGACAATTAAGTTTGCCATGGATAAAGTTGGTAGTAAACCTAACCCTCCTCTACGTTTTCGGGTGTAGTCTTATGGTCCGATAGGTAGGACAAAGGCAGCAGAACCAGCCAGAGCGTTATTAGACCCTGTATTTGTGTCCAAAAAGCACCCTTCAGAACCTTTATTTACCACAAACAGATTTGATATTTAAATGAGATTTGACCATTCCTCGGCTATTAGCACCAAGTGTGTCAGGATGGGATATTTTAATTTGGGCCCGGTCCGGCCGCCAGATGGCAGTGATTAATATGCGCTGGACATTGCTGTACTACTTGCTCTTTTTTCCTTTGCTGACTATTAAACGTAGGAGTACAAATACAATAGTAGGTTAATGTTTGATGCATTTAATCTGGGACAGTGACTAATTTGACCCCACGCAGTAGTTTTTTTGATTGTTTTTAACTGTTCTAATAAGTTTATTATATTTCTGTATGTTTTAGGGTTAAACGGGACCCTATAACTAAGACTCCGTTGTCTGTCTGTCTATCTGTCTGTGTGTCCGTCTGTCACCAGGCTGTATCTCATGCACCGTGATAGTTAGAGAGTTATAATTTCACAGATCATGTATTTCTGTAGCCGCTATAACAACTGTAACTGAAAAAACAGAATAAAACTACCCATAATTTTGCTTCATAAAATTATTTTGTTAAGTGATAACATCGTGAGGGAACTCTTCATCGCACTTATTGACCATTTCTTTCTAGTGGATTAACAGACTAAGGTGTGAGGATTGCCCAGGTACTGGGCAAGCCTACTCAATCTAAAACTCTTTTCCAGGCACAACAGCGTCCCGTTAATAGGGGTATGAGTGAAAGTTGCCTCTGACGCTGTACGCTGTATGTTTACTTTACTTATTGTTATTACTGTATTAGTAGTTTTTTTTTGTAAATAACCTCTAAGCTTATTTGTAATGAAATTGTGTCCAAAATTAAATATATATACATTTGAGGACAGCAGTGAGCAATTAATCCTGCCGTGGCTTGCAACCGACGCAAGGGTTTCGGTTCGATGCTCGTCGGCCCCTGTCTCGGCCGCGTGTCCTACCAACTTGTTTGTTCAAGCGAGGTTTCCTGAGAAACGGTTGCCGTCATGCTGCAGCCGTCATTTAGCAGAGGTATATCAAACGAGCACCAGTGGTCTAGGAGTAGGAGTGACCCGCCTTCTGATCGTGGGTTTAAATCCGGTGCGTGCACCAATCGATTTTTCTATTCGAAAATTTATGAGCGCAATACCAGTGCTCTCAATCAGTGAAGGAAAACATCGTGAGGAAACCAGTTAGTAGACTATCAACGACACAACAACAACATCTAGCCCCAAACTAAGCTGATGACTGATAGAATACTTGTATACTATGTGCATCACACAAATGCTTGTCCTCGGTGGGGAACCCACAACCTACAGCACAGAGGACGGAGCTATAGTAATAGGACTATTCTAAGTGATCCTTTTGATTCTAAATAAATTAGTTTTGACTTTGACCTTGAATTTGTCTAAAACAACTGCAATACCTCATGCGTCCACTTAGGACGTATCCTGTGGTATTGTAATAGGTACGTCCATCACGTATTTAGACAAAAAGGCATTAAGTCTCATGTGCTTGTTACTGCTCCGGCCATCAAGTATACCGTTCTTCAGAATGAGAATGATAATGATGATAAAGTCGACGGCATAATATCATCATCATTGGCAACTCGTACTAATCCACTGTTAGGTATTAGCCTTCTTCTTCAGACACCACTCATAACGGTTTTGCAACCAGGTCTTTCCCTGTATAGCAACGATATCATTCACCCATCTGGTTGTGGGTCTACCAAGGTCTTTTGACATTTACGACTGCTAAATAACGTTGCCCGCTTCCTTGAAAATCAAAGCTTTAGAAATCTCAGAATATAGGTGGAAATTCTCATGTCTCGGAACAGTTATGTGTTATGCTAGAGAGGACCAAAGTAATTGGTTCGTCGAATGCACTAGCTTTATCCCATGGTTTCGTTTGCTATTTGGAATGGTTTGAATTTTTTAAATCCAGTCACTTATATTATTTTTACCTAATCTAAACCAATTATAAGAATCTTTGTCCTGACTGAATAACTGACACATAGACAACGGACAGCCCTATAGACACTGTTTGAAATTTTCAGGGTGTACTAAAAAAGGAATTTTCGAATTTCAACCCTTTTAGGGTTGCATTTAGGGTTAACATTTGTATAAAATTAACGCGGGCGCGTTTCGCTAGTATTATTTGATTTTTTTTTATGACAATGAGAAATGTTTAAATTCACAGTGTCAGTAGAAGCGTCGGCTCGTCTAAGCCTAGTCGCAATCGACCATTTTATCCGATATTATGATGCCGTTACCGGTTATCGTTTTCTAGAGTAGACCTGCTGGTATCGGTTACGTTACCACAATCATACCATGGTAAATGAATGAGCAGTACATTTATGTATACTTCTAGATAAATATACATAGTTGCTTATGTAATTTGTTTTTTGTAAATACATACTTAGAATACATATAACACCCAGACACAGAACAAACATCTATGCTTTATTTTTTTTTGTAAATTCATACTTACAATACAAGATAACACCAACAGAGAAATCAAACATCTACTTTTGACACAAATGGTTATCCTCATTGGAGATTGATACATATTTGACTTTTCCATTGTTGTGCGATGAACGTAGATGTTCGTTCTGTGACTGGGTGTTATATTGTACTCTAATTATGTATTTACAAAAAAAAACATTCATAAGTATTCTATCAAGCATCTGGTTCTCATGGTACAAGTTATGCTTAGTTCGGGGCTAAATGATGTTGTGTAAAAATGCCCAAAAATATTTATTTATTTTATTATAATATAACTAACCCACAACCTACAGCGTTGAATACAGAGAACTGAAGTGTAAGGCCAGCCAAAGTAGTTGAGTTTCTGATTAGGTGAGGTACTATGGTATTGGCGTCCGCAGGCACGATAATAATTACAGAGGCACCTCGGTCGCGCCGCAATTAATTCCATCGCCCGCTGCGGTGACCTGTCGTGTGCAATCCTCCGTGGCCCATACTTTGATTAACCCGAATTATGTCCTGTATCGGTTTTCATTGTTGCACGGTTGGTATTTTAATAATAAATAAATATTAGTGGGCGTTTATCGCAACATTATCTAACCCCAAACTAAGCATAGCATGTACTATGGGACCCAGATGACTAATAGAATAAATACGATGTACTGTTCGGTACCCATAAAACTGAAGCATACAGGCGAAATTAGGCATTAGTCACGTAAAACTGACGGCTCCTAGACTCACCTTGCTTTTAAAAAAAACGTAAAGAACGTGTACCTATAAGATAACAGGCAGTTAGTATAAAATAAACCATTAAAAACTAATATAAACATCGTAGGAACGCTTTTAAAAGTTAAGATATAATGACACTATTAAACAGTATATTGAAGACATTTTATCTTTAAACTCATGTTTAATACAAAGCCGAATAAATCACAAGTCTTAATCCCCAATCGTTTGTAACAAAACGATCAGAATACTAAATCCATAAACTTCGCATGAAGATATTAAAGATCCCGGATAATTCTACACCTTTACCTGCATACTCAATCGTGGAGGTAATCAGTATTCGTAGTGAGTTCCAGCCGGCACGATAAGCCCGGGATTTCGGTACCCTGACTACGCAGCAGTAGCAACCACTATTCGCATAACGTCGATAAAAATTATACCAAACAATACGTAGCAACAGCGATAGTACTACGATAATAATTTATAGATTATGTACATAACTTTAAAAAATAGAGGAAGTACACACAAAAAATGTGTGCAAAAATTGTATCAACAATAACTAGTATGTACTTATATTGGGTTTTGTTTTGAATGAAATTATTTCATTCTATCCTATTGCCTGCCTATTGTAACTATTCTTCCTTATAACTTGAGCCCACTGTTGGAGATAGTGCACAGTTTATTCCTCATACCAGGGAGCGTTCTTTTGGTCACCTCTTACCACACATGGGAGGTGACCACTACAGCCAAAATATACTGATAACAAAAATTTAGAATATACTTTTTAGTACATTGATTGTCCGTTATAGGTCGAGCTTGTTTGCCTTTTCTGTAACGAATAACAAAAATATTCAATTAACAGCAATGTCTACCTAATTTATCGTAGTCGCAAGCCTGTCGCGAGATACATAATAAGAGGAGGAATCTGGGATCCCGGAGACGTACTTGTGACTAATCGGCGGGATTCAGCCGCGTCTCGCGATAATCCCGGACAAATTATAGGGGTGCTTATTACCGAGCGGGTTTGTGATCATTATTTAACACGCAGTTGAGGTGGGTTTATGTCTTTTGTTTGAGGAAAACGGGAATTGAATTTTTTTTTTTTTGGGAATGGGATCTGGCATTAGTATTTTTAATAATCACTACAAAATATTTTATTAAGTTGTTAGCGTAGTAGGTTTTATTTAAGTGTTACCAACAAAATATAAACTATGGAAACTTTTAATTGGCCTTCAGAATATGTGTTTTGAATTTATTAGATTTATGTGTACCTAGCTGTAAGTTTTCTTAAAATTATAAAATAAAATAAAATAAAATAAATAAAATAATTCAAAATTTTGGACTGGATTCATCTAAGTGCTTTATATGTTTGTAAATAAATTAATAAATATTATACTATAGCAATTAGATAGATTCTATAGTATTTAGAAGTAACATACTGCACGTAATGAAGAAAAGCGAGCGAGAAAAATTAGTGAGAAGGAAAGGTAATTTAAATTAATAAAACTTAAATATAATAGTAAAACTACCTTTAACATGCAAACAAAACTGCGGCGATTGCTAGTAAGTCATTATCATCATCATCATCATAAACAACTTATCACAGTCCACTGCTGGACATAGGTTTTTTTCCCATGGAGTACCACTGATCCCGATCTTCGGTTCTCTCCATCAAGTTACGGCCGCCACCCTGTACAAGTCGTTGCTTGATATAGTCTGAGGGCGTCCTACATTACGTTTGCGTTAGCTTGGTTTCCACTCCAGAACTTGTTTACTCCAATATTTGTTAGTCTATACCAATTACAAGAATCTTTGTCCTGAACTGACATATAGACAACGCACAGCCTAAACCACTGGTCGTAAAGACTTGAAATTTCTATATGTTAACACATATGTATGGGGATCCTATGTCCAGCAGTGGACTTCTACAGGCTGATGATGATGATGATGATACACCCTGAAAGTTTCAAATCTTTACGACCAGTGGCTTAGGATGTGTGTGTGGACTAAGGTGAACTGAAGTAAGAAAACTCCCAAACGAGTTAAATTTCGAAAATTCTACATTTGGGAATTAGGTACAGCGGAGGTTGATGTTTGTATAAAACTAACTTCACGCAAGTAAAGTGACGCGCGTTTCACTAGTAATAAAATTGAAAGTGAGTTTACTAAATCATCTTACAATACCAGACCAATTAACAAACCATAACTGCGAATATCGACTCAAAATAAATACGTTTGCGAACGCAAAAGGAAAAAGAAGGGAATAATGGCTGATATAAAAGGACATTTTGCGTCACAAAGCCGCATGCGGGCTCCGATATTGACAGTAAATTTCATTCATACGGCATTAGTGCCGCGCCATCAGTTGCAGCGATACCCCGCAAACAATGCACATAGTACCTACTAGAAATGATACAGCTACATTGTAAAATAATGCTGTGAAAAACTTTAGTTGATAAAATAATTATTATTAGTATTAAAATATATCGGTGGCCTAGTTCAAATCTGATCGTGCCTCAATGGATTTTTCCCGTAGAAAAATTATGTACGCAATGCTCTTAAACGGTGAAAGAAAACATCGTGAGGAAACTAGTTAATATTCTAGCAGCGGCGATGGGCTATTTTATTAGAGAGTGTCGCCTTGCAGTGGTGCCACTAAAACGACTTATTTTGTATTATTTTACGTGTTTTCAAAAGATTTAAGTACTATCACCATGCCTATTTCTGCCGCCAAGCAGCTTGCTGTGTTCCGGTTCGAAGGAAGTGGGTGACGGCGAAAATACAGGCACATGAGGCTTAACACCTGTAAGTCTCAGGTTGATGGACGCAGAGTAATGTATCAGTGACCTGTAAGGCAATGCTTATACAATACCATTTTTTAAAATAATTTATTATTTACAACATTACTTACAAAGTACACAAATAATGAATATAATTATTAATAACTCCGCTTTCTAACTGCAGCCGTTTGAGCGCGCTTTCTGCAGTCAATGATTTCAATTCTGCAATAAAAGAACTCAAGATCCCGTATTGGACTAAAATACGAATCAATATTTATCGGTTATTACGAAATTATGTCCATTGATCATGAGATTCGTAGGTCTACGCGCGTAGCGCTACAGTGGAGCAGCGTAGCAGATTCCAGCTACGCTTGTGCTAGGCGGTCGCCAATTTTCCAATTCTTTAAAACATAAAGTTCTGGTTTTGATGTCTCGTAAAACAGGATTACAATGTTAGTCAGTTTCTACTTTCTTATTGGGTATGAATAATACATTTAATAACCTAATGAGTTTAATTGCTTCAATAACTGTAGCACTGAAGTGGTTTAAGCAAACACTACATTGGAGTATACCACGACAGATCATGATTTGATTTTGTTGAGACTGTTGCTTAAAATATATCTCGAATCACAACTTTTATCTTTTAACTTATCACATTTTTTTTTGACTATTTCGACAGATCTGTTTAGTCATGGCATTAAGGGTCGTAGTTTGTTAAAATAACTCATATTTATCATCCAAAATACACAGCAGTTAAAATATCGTAACCTATATCCACAAAAAAACAATCATCTTTAGCTCTTTAAAAAGGTAACAAAACATAGTAACAACCTTATTACTTTTTATTTATTTGTCATATCAAATCCCGGAAAAAGTTTTTTTGCCATTCCTCATGTTAAGCCAATATTTGGCGGACGAGAGTGCCGGTAATATATCGCCGGACAAACTGAAGTTTATCGAAAGTACGAGAATAACTTTATTATGTAGTGACCGGATGTAGGGGCGCTCGGCTACTTGTACACTCGTGTGCAAAAGTGGTTTTGATAAAAAAAATACTAATCAAGGACCTAGTTATTAAATGCACACAAAACATCTGTGACATCTTTTGCAATAATCTGTTGGATAGATCCGTTGTAAACATGGTTCTTGTATAAGAGTTTATTAAGAAATGGTATAATTTTGGTAATTTCTAGAAGCGTACTTTAGAAACTGGTTATTTTAGAGTTTCGAAGCCTAAAAAAGTTTAATTATTTTTTACCAAATCCGACAAACTGTATGGCGTTTGCCTATAACTTACAACAAGTGGAGTGAAAGAAAATGAGCTGAAATGGTTTGGGCATGTAGAGAGGATAGATCAAAGAAGATTAACGAAACAAGTGCATCAGGTGAGTGTAAACGGGACTGTTGGAAGGGGAAGACCTCGACGTACGTATCTCAATCAGATAGACCGTACAACACGTTTCAGAGGGAATTAAGCAATGAGGTATGTAAGGATAATAGTAAGTGGAAATCCGTAGTCTCTATCTACTCTCATGGGAAACGGGCGTGATTTTATGTATGCATGTTGTTCAACAAATATTTTTATGCTTTGAATTTTAGTTTGTGACATTGACTGTACCGTTTTGTGTCGTCATTTCTAAAGAGTCGCCGGCATTTCTTTGCGATGAAATATGTCGTCCGCTCGCCTTCATTGTAAACACATTTCCCAAATCGTCCTCGCCAGTCCGGTGCGTTTCACTCATTTTATTGTGGACAAAGAATTTTTCTTTGTATTCTGAAATATGTTGTAACGTTTGTATGAGACGTGACGTCACCAAGCGTGCTCTAAATTGACAAATGGAAACTCTTTCTGTTTATAGAAATTATTACGAATTAATTTTGCCTGAAACGGAACGACCAGTGAATTTTTCACATACATGAAATTATACCTTTTTTCTTTTGGGGTAGGCAGAGAGAGACCACGGATTTGCACTTGCTACGATTCTGGCATACCGCTTTTGTTTAATTTACTCCCATAACATTATTTATACATACTCGTTGGTTTACATTATTTTACCCTAAAAATCATGCTTAAACTAATAAATAAATTAGAACAAAATGAATTTTTAACATTTTTGATATTTAAATTGATTAAATACTCTTTTACTGCAAACTTTACTATATTTAATATTAAGAAACTGGTAGACATAGAAATTTGTTATAACTTTTTAAACTATCATGGTTTTCATCAATATTTTGAATAGAACTCAATGGTAAATATCCCGTTTCTATCCAAAATATAGAAAGTTGTTTTCGTCATTGGCCTAAATAAGTCCAGTGGTGAAGCCTATATCCAATAGGCTTCACCTATATTTAGGAGGGGATGCCATAGTCACCACCATATATCATCCCAAATCGGACATCTCTTAACAAAAACATGGATATGTTCAAATGAAAAATGTCCAATAAAGTTTCATTTGCCGCCCACTTACAGTAGATACGATACTGTCGGACTACGCTTCACTGCACATATTCAAGGCGACGTCTCCAGGACGTCGGGGCTAGATACGTAACTTGAAACGATAAGAAAAGCTTGCGAAATTTAAATAAAAAAAATATTAAGTAAAAACAACAGTATTACGACTTTAGTCTGCAAGCACGTAACGGAACGTTTATAGTAAGCGTTACCTGCGAGGCAATGCTCTGTTAATGGTAACCACTTAACATCAGGTGGGCTATCTGCTTATTCCAGCAACAAATCACATTAAAAAAACGATGGTGATAGTGTAAAAATGCCAACAAATACTTTTTAATTATTATTCATATTAAGTTATAGTTTTAGCGTTTATAAACCGGTTACGTTCTACGTCAGTCCCCTGTCCGGCCCGGCTCTGATAAAGACTGTTTAATGCTACAAAGTGAACGGAACGTCACCCGGGGCGACGGGCGCGGGCGGCGGTCGACGGCAAACCTACTCTTATGAAAATTTTGTCATGTACATAAAAGAGCTCTTGCTACTTAGAAATGTACAATTATTTTCAGAGAAAAAACTTTTCCACGTGAGTAAAACTACAGTCAAATGAGACTGAATACTGGTTGAAGGACGCAGGTTCTAACGAACGTGACCTGCAAGGTATGATTTACTTTTTTTTTTTTTTTTTAATTTCTAATGGTCCCTCTAACATAATCAGAGTCCTTATATATCGTTATATAAATTACATATTTACTCTATTTAAAAATTCTTATTTTGTATTGTGTACTATATCTTTACTTTTATGCTCATTAATTTATTATCTTATGAGAATGTTTTCTCTTAGTGTTTTGCTGGTAATATATATTATGCTGTATCTAAATGGTGCTAAATTTACTAAATTTATGCAATTTTTTATAATTTTGTAACAAACTGAATTTATATTTTACTTTTACTTATATACAAGAAGAAAACTAGGATAACTTAAATCTATTTACATTATTTAACAGGTTTTACTTAATACTATTAAAACTAAGTCAATTATCTACTGTTTTCCTAATATTATTTAAAACTAAGCTTATTGTTTACATTTCTTATTTGTTTTTGTTGTTTTTGTGGTTATTTTACTTATATTTCATCTACTTATTTCTAAACTACACTGTGTTTTACTTATTCTATTTATCAATATAAATTAGCTGGTTGTTTTATATATACCAATATATAAACCCAACAAGACTTATGTACCCTATTAATTTAAATTATTTGCTTACTTGATTATGTTTTTATTACTTCTTTACAGTTAGTAGCCATTGTTGTGTTTGGTTTGTCCGAGACATAAAAAATCCACCGAGTGTTCTAATCTTCACCTCTCAGGGATAAACGGAAGACCATGATTAACATGGTCTAGGACGTTTATTTGGACAGCTACTTTGTTTGCTTGTCGGTGGTTTTGTCTGGAGCTACCCTAACAATGGTAGGCTATGGAAGCCCTAGCCAGTGCGTCCCACTTCCTCCTGATCACGCACTCCAAGCTGAAGGCATTGTGGTCTACCTTCTCAGCCTTGGCGTGCGCGCAGTTGCAGCAGGAAGGAGCCGCACCGGCCAGCCAGTCCGCGCACTCCGTCCTCATGTGGGGTCCCCCACAGTGGCTGCATTTTACAGTGGTCTCCACGCAGAACCGTCGACCATGGCCGTAACCGTAGTGGTGATTGGTCAGCCGCCTTGACTCGCTGTAGGTCTATTACGACGGTTCCAGCGAGGACCAGACGCTGCCAAACTCCGGGGGACACCCTCATGATGACGTGTTGCGTTTGGTTATTCCTAGTCTTTCTCTTATACATAATTTCCATTTTGTTTTCTACCCGGTCTAGTTCTGTAAGGATAGCTTCGTTTTGTCTCCAAATAGCGTTGAGGATATCTTGGTCGTTATTGTGTAGGAAAACATTCTTTAGGATTACTAGCGGGTCCTTGTTCTTCATTTCTTCTACAGTTAGGTACTCTTCTGCGTTCTTCAGCTTCTCCTTAACTTGCTGTCTTTCTTCTTTGGTTTTGCACCCCACAATCACCTTCCTGTCCTTTGCTTTTCGAATCCGTTCCACAAATATTCCTCCTTCATTTGCGTTTATCGTTTCTCTTATCCTCTTCAATATGTCGTCTCCTCTTTCCTGCTCGTCCTTTGCAGTAACCACTACGGAGTATAGCGCGGTCTGCTCCGGTAGTTGCCTAACGGGATGCGCCGCTGCCACACTCGCGTAAGTCTGCTTTTCTATTCTATCCTGTTGCAATTCCAATTTTTCCTGTAACATTTTCATCCTCTCATTATTTTCACTAATGAGAGTTGAATGTTCTTCCATTTTCTTCATCAGTACGTTTTCAATCTTCTCATTTTCACTGTCTGGTTCCTTTTCCTTTTCTATTTTTCTTTCCTTTTCAGGCTCACTCGAATTCTTCTTTTTTTGTTCTCTCTCAAGTTCCGATTCTTTCACCAGCTGGTACAGTCTTTCGATCGCTTGTAATACTTCTGTTTTGATCTCCGTTTTGATGTTCCGAGAGTTGCCGAGGTTTAGTTTGGCCTTAGTAAGACAAGCTTTCGCTTCCGCTTACCGGCTGGTGTATTTTGGTTGCGTCGGTGGACTTCCCGAAGCTTCAGCTGGCATTCTTGCCACCACTCTACTCCCTTGCGAGAGTACTTTTTTCGGCTTCTGGAGTTCCACCGGCGCAGCCTTTTTTGGGGTGGGTTTTCCCAGACTCCCATTCTCCAATACTTCATCGAACAGTTTGGTTTTTCTCGCACTCCTGCATAGCTGGCGATATTGAGCTTCGAGAAGCTTCGGTCGAACGCCGAGCCTTTTTTGCAGGTGTGCGAATGCCAAACATTTTAGGTTTAGTCAGAGGGACACTTAATAATCAAACTTAAACTAATAAAAATAAAGTGTAAAATTTTTGTCAAATTGTAAATAAAAACTATAGTACTTAATTCTAACTCTAACCTAATAAAATAAATTGTTCCTGGTAAGAACTTTGTTCTACCGTCACGGCGCTGAGGTAGCTACCTGTTTTCATGTAGATAAATAGACTTTACGGCAATAAACCAAAGAGTCTATGTCAAATTTTTAAACAGTCTTGGTGGAGTCTGTCTGTTACGGCAAGCAAAAAGCCTGTTAACGCACGAGTATTTTGTTAAAAACCGCGTTCAAATATATGGTCAACTTTAAAAGTTATGGCTGTTTTACCTATGAAAATTTAGTATCTTTACCTTAGTAACGATAATCTGGGTAATAAGGTATGTTTTACTATAGGTAGTGCTTACAACATAACATAAGGTGGGCCATCTGTATTTTCCATCACCAAGTCGAATAACAAAAAACTCTGAAGGCCAATTCTCGTAACGAAATATCGTCAAATTCAAGTTACAATCGCGTCAATTTCCAAATGGTATTCTTTGAAACTGACATGTCAGACAGGTCTAATTTTGACAGTCAAGTTTTTGTTTCAATCTCGTATCAGCTTAAAAAAACACGAGGATTGGGCTTCTGGTTTCAAGTTGATGTGACCGTTATATTTAAATAAACGAAGAACTGTCTACCATACTTAAAAAAAAATTGGCATGCTAGAAATAATAATAATAATAATGCTGGACAATCCACACAGCATCATCTAGCCCCAAGCTAAGCAGAGCTTGTGTTATGGGTACTAGATGACTGATATACTTAATACAATACATTACATACATAGATATTTTTTATTATACATAGAAAATACCCAGAACACCCGAAATAAATATTTGCAGATCGTACAAACATTCATCCCATGGCGGGAATCGAACCCGCAACCTCCTGCGTCGCAGGCGGACACTCGCCCGCCGCGCCACATCGGTCGTCATATAGTCGTATAGTTTTAGACATAAAAAGTAGCCTTGTACCATGAACTAAACATATTTCAAGCCGCCTTCCGCCTTGCTGATTTCGTCCGCGCGGACTTTTACCGAAACATCACGATTAACCACAAAATCTATTTTGCTTGAGATTTAGTCTTATTCCTTTTGTCTTGATGCTTTCTGTTATATTTTTAGTAAGGAACACCTTGTTAATGGAGTTATTATTTTGCGTTTTTCCGAAAACAGTTTCCTAATTTTGTGTAAACCTGTCTTGTTTTTTGCTTTCATTATATAATCAACATTCGAAGAAATCTATATCTATTATATGTACATCTACATGAGTCTTTGACTGACTGACATATTGACAGCGTACGGCCTAAAACACTGGTCGTAGACTTGCACTAGCTAGCTAGACTAGCAAACGTTTCAATACTATTGCATGGAAGTTATAAACTTATTTAAAACATTATCGACGTTTTCACCTAATATCTTAATATAAGTTTTTCCACTAATTGGTAGGACAGCCCACAAAAAACACTAAGAATAGAAAATTTCAGAGGCATTATATTTTGTACGACTCAAAGATAAATGGTATTAAGCAAATCAGTAATAAAAAATCTATACAACCCGTTTACTAACGAAAAGTATGTTAACAACTGCTGCATAGCACACAACGTGTTAACTTGGAAAAGAAATCGCTTTTATGAAAGAACTTTGCTTCAAGAGCATAATATTATAGTCATAAAACACGCAAGTTCGTACAGCGCAGGTGTTAACGACATTTTATACTCTTTTCACACGAAAAGGGTAGCTTTAAGCCATAACTGTCAACTGAAGTATGAACATTACATCGCTCGACATAATATGTGATTTTTGGTGACTAAAAGTATGTACTCTTGTATATTTTTGTATTAAGCTCTTCGTGTTTCTTATCTGATAAGCTTGGCAACTTTTTACTTTACCTACTAATACAGTTTAACACCCTTATTTTTTCACTAATTTTAAAACAAGAATTCGTTACACAATTTTAAGACTCAGTACAAATTTATTCTGTTTGTATTTTATTCAAGGTCACGTAATGTTAGTTCCAGTGCCTAGTTGTATGATTTTTAAAATACAACAACATTATTACTATAGCGCTAATTTGTGAGGATATTATTGTTTCAGAATATCATCATCGTCATCCTCATCAAGTTTCCCGGCAGAACGGTTATGGATTATCTCTATCCGATGACTTCCCACGATCCTAATAACATCTTCAGATAATGTCTTCGGTTAACGATACTTTTTGTGCTACTTTTGTACAAAAAGTCAATAAATAAGTTGCCTTCTTGGTGGCGTAGCAGATTATGTGTGTGATTGTGTCCAAATAAAAAATTACAGTATTTATGTTCTTTCTGATTGTTCAAATTAATACGATCTTATTTATAAGAAAATCACAAAAGAATTAAGCATTCTTACTTTTGCCATCTTATTTTTAATTATTTGACAAATTAAAAACCAGAAACACTGACAGAGCGAGTTTAATAGCAATGCTTAACGTCAAGTTTATGAGTAAGCAATAAACTTAGAAACAGTTTACCTAACAGTAAATAGTTGAGTTGCTTAGTGGTCCGGACCAGAAAATGATCGCGTTACACAATACGCACTCGTCCGGATTCCTGGTCAAAGCACCTACGGAAGCCTTAAACGACGCGGCTAATTACGAAAAAATACTCGATATTCCACTTTGAACTTTTTTGTTGAGATTTCCGAGGTAATTTACACAAAACCATAAAAAGTACGAAGTTTTTGAACAGCCGTCGTCGATTGGACTCCATTTCACAATATCAATTTCTCGTGTTCAAACGTAATTTTTTTTATTTTTTACAAAGTTGAATTTCAAAATTAAATTATTTTTTTGTTATAACGTGCCTAGTTTCATTTGGCTTGGGTGCTTAAGCATCAGTATATTTGAAAAGTAAAATCGTATTTTGTAACTAAGATGGTCGAATCTGGTATATGCACTGAATTCTATCACAAAACTGTCAAACAATCTCAACAAAGCTCCCAAAATGATTAAAAAAAAAATTTTAAATATAAATATTTTACAGGTTCCTTTACTTACAAAACTTTTATATTAAGAAAAAACTTCGAGCATTTATTCCAGGGACGGTAGATATCTCCTTAGATCTCTTAGTAATGATGAACCCACTCGATATTCTTTGAGGATGTTTAAAATATAAACCAAAAAATACAAACAAGCAACAAACGAAATGATAACAGTCAATAATTACGTACAAGCGTCTTACGTAACCCCGTTATTAAAGGGACCAATACCCAAAACCAACTAACATAAATTGCAGCATTAATTTTACAACTCAAATGTAACAATTTAGTAGTAGGCACTTAGTTGTGTGCCGGCGGCGCCTGCCTCGCAACTTAAGCAGCCCCTACCGCTAAACAAATTTGACAGCTTCAAGTTAGCCTAAGTTTGTGTACACGTATGCAAAGATAAAACTTCACTCCTAACTTTCACCCTTCGCCTTTATCTCTATGAAAATAAAGTCTACAGTTGTTAGCACCCTTCATGGGCAGTATGAATTCGCAAGTATGCTTTTGGCATTAAAGTTGCGTCGGTCTAGTTAGCATTGTACCCACGTTGAAACAAGTTGTCATGATTATTAAGGTGTTTAACGCTGAGACGTGTGGTTACTTTCACATGGCTAACTGTAACTACGAAGGTAGGATCTGAAAGTTAGTCAGATGGAGATCAAAATATTCAGATTGTCTGACTTTCTTACAGCGCCACCTAGTCCCAAACTAAACCAAATTTGCACTATGGGAACCAAATATGGCTATTTTTGAAAGTTTTTGTACTTAGAATACAATATATCAAACATTGACATACTTGTACATCGCAGGATCGTTAGTTCTTTTTTTTTTACAGTTTTTTTAGGTAAATGTTCATCACAATCTCACCTGATGTCAAGTGATAAAGAGGGCATTAAACCCACAACTTAAAATGTTACTACCAACTGTTCAAGAAGGCCTATTATATATAGCATATTTTCATAAACCATCTTGAGGATTATGTAATACGTAGATCCAATAAAATATTTCCATAATGTTGCTCAAAAACGTAACGTTTTATGAGAGTACCCGCAAATTTAATTAAAAACTTAAGTCTAAAAATACCACAGAAGATCTCGATTTGGAATCCTGTGTTATGACGTCTATTAAGAGTATTATTGTTATAAATAAAATAAAGTGCTAAGAATATTTAATAATAATAATAATGATAATGATGCTGGACAACCTAGCCCCAAGCTAAGCAAAGCTTGTGTTATGGGTACCTACTAGATGACTGATGTACTTAATACAATACATTACATACATAGATATTTTTTATTATACATAGAAAATACCCATTTAATAAAAAAACATAAGCACAACAAAATTGTGAGCTATAAAACAGACTGAATCCAAAACTATACACAGATGCCTACGGTAAAGTTAGGTAAACCTTCGCTTAAGTTTGCACCCCCGGGCTAAGATTACGTCAGAACATCTAAGTCAGAGATTTAAGTTTTGCATTTGCATAGAATACATTATTTGAAACCTCGCGAGTTAACTTTTGACGCTTCGCAGTGCGCGTCTGAAAACTGAGTTGAACTAATTTCAGGAAGAACCATTTTAGTGTGTAGGTAGTAGTATGTAGGTGTACTTTACATCCTAAATTTGATTTTTTTAGTGTGCAAGGTATACTTATTCATAATTTGTATAATAGTTCGAAAAATGTATGTGCGCAATGCCAGTGTTCTCAAACGGTGAAGGAAAACATCGTGAGGAAACCAGTTAGTATTGTAGCAGCGGCGATGGGCTTGCAACCTGTCACGTTTGGAAAACTAGCTACTGCAAAATGTGGGTACGTACTAAATGTGATATCTGGATGTACCTCTGACTACCCCCTTAGACATCCTCAAAGAATCTCGAGTAGGTTCTTGGTACTAAGAGATCGGAAGGGATATCTACCATGCTTGGGGAGTAAAGTTGAGATGCTATTTCTTTTGTTTTTTTTCTAGTTTTTGTGTAGTATTGAACCCATGTTTTCGTGTAAAATAGCTGTTTTTTATTTTATAAATATATCAAACAAATTGCTTGGTGCTTTTGACTAGATAACCTTTTAAAATCTTTCATAAAAAATCCAAGGGTGTTATAATACCTAATAAGAAATACCAAAAGCTTTAACAGTCGTCACAGCTTAGTTTTCAGTAGTCCTGCTTTCTGTGCTGTAGGTGGTGGGTTCGATCCGAGTACAAACATTTGTGTGATAAACATAGATGTTTGTTCTTTGTCTGGGAGTTAAATATTTTAAGTATGTATTTACAAAAAGAAGGTATATAAGTATTCAATAGTACTACATTCCAATACTACAAAAATATCTGCAAATATTTATTTATTAAAGTATGAAAACCTCAAACATATTTTATAAATGTTACAAACATTAGCTTGTGGGTGCGTGTGTCAAAAAACTCACCAGGCAACCGCAAGGTCTCACCATACACCATTTCAGCAGCTGAGCTCGTATGTCTTGCAATACTGCATGGTTTGCATACCGTTGACGACCGATGTGGCGCGGCGGGCGAATGTCCGCTTACGACGCAGAGGTTGCGGGTTCTATTCCCGCCCTGGGATAAATGTTTGTACGATCTGCAAATATTTATTCCGGGTGTTTCTGGGTATTTTCTATGTATAATAAAAAATATCTATGTACGTAATATATTGTATTAAGTATATCAGTCATCTAGTACCCATAACACAAGCTCTGCTTAGCTTGGGGCTAGATGATGCTGTGTGGAGTGTCCAGCATTATTATTATTATTATTATTATTATTACCGTAGGTATGTATTACTGTTCCATGTTGCCGAAGACGGAGAAGTATGAGAAATTCCTGAAGCTAATTGAAACCGACAGGTAAACATGTTCGATTGTGTACCTCCATGCTTTCGCATGTAACATGCGAAAAGGTAATTATCCAATTATAAAATACGCGCAATTTTTAAACGGCTATCAGAAAAAACGCGGAATTCATTCTGATTTAAGCACATTATTATTATTTTGTAACAGGATCATACAAAAAAACGGTAGGAACCAAGCCGTAAGTTTCTTGCCGGTTCTTCTAGGCTTGGTCGCGAGGAACTGGCGCTTAGATTCACCTAGATTTAAGACGTTTCAAGATGATCCCTGCGGATATTACTGAATAAATGCTTTTTGACTTTGACTTTGACTTTGACCAGTCGGCTCACAGAGTAATACACTCTTAGCTAAGGTTAATCATACATGTATTAGTACGTTGTAAATACCATATTTTTTTTACAATTTATAGGTAAACGTTTGACCGCAATCTCACCTGATGTTAAGTAATGATGCGGTCGACGATGTAGCAGGCTTACCTAGAAGATACCTATTCACTCTTCTCTTGAAAACATTCAAATTATACGTGACAATAGTATTAATTAAATAAAGAGAGAAACAGTGCGAGGCAAATTTTAAATAAAAACAAAATCGAAAAATGCAGGGCAATACAACAGGAAAATGTAATATTTGGACGTACCTTTGACTACTACTATTAGACATCCTCAAATAGTTTAGGTTGATACTTAGAGTTCTGAGCGGTTGATTTCTATTTATATGCAATGGTGTTCACACCATACACTAGATTGCTTATTACTACTTCGGTACTATTTAAATTCTCGTAAATACTACATGTCATGACGTCAGACTGCCTTTATCAATTACGGTGCGGTCCTACGTCAAAAAAGTCTAGCGAAAAATGTTACACGGCTGGCCGTTTAATATTTACACTGAAAAGTGCGATACATGGTGCCCTTAAATCGTCCGTGTACTGGTTTTGTGTGGAACTCGACGTTTTTCACATTTTTAGGGTTCTGTACTTTTCAAATCAAATCAAATCAGAATATTTTATTGCGGAACTAGTAACGATGGAGTAGTTACAGAAAAGAAACGATGATAGCTACAATAGTTATAAAACTGTGTCGTAACCATCAACGCCCGTATATAACTACACTAGCGGCCGCTCGCAGCTTCGCCCGCGTGGCAGTTTTTCCCCATTCCCGTTGTTTTTTCGGGATAAAAAGTAGCCTGTATGTTAATCCAGGTTGCAATATATAATTATTCCAAATTTGATACAAATCGGTATACTGGTTAGAACGTGAAAGAGTAACATCCATCCATCCATTCTTACAAACTTTCGCGTTTATAATATTAAGAGTAGTAGGATAAACCTGTAAAGTAATAGTAAGGAGGAAGATGCGCTCCATAACAGGTTGCGCGATGTTTTTCTTCCTTGGTCGAGAACAGTGTACGCATTAAACAGAAAAATCTATTGAAGCACAACCCACTTACTTAGATTTAGAAGGCTTGATTGCTTCCACTACACAAGGGGTGTTAAGCTTCGTGTGCTTGTAATTACACCGGCACCCACACTCTCCAAACTGGAACACAGCAAGCTGCTTGGCGGCAGGAATAGGCATGATGATAGTACTTCCCCAGACGAGCCCTTCACTAAGAGCTGTACTACTACTAACTTGAGTTAGTCCTGTCACTATTTATCTTTATATATTTGTAAGAGATGGCAATAGCTTAGGCATTGTTTATCGTTTGACAGATTTGTTTGGCGGGCGAATGTCCGCCTGTGACGCAGGAGGTTGCGGGCTCGATCCTACAAACATTTATCCCAAGGTGGGAACCTTGGGATCACCTTGGGATAACCTTGGGATAAATGTTTGTAGGATCGGCAAATATTTATTCCGGGTGTTCTGGGTGTTTTCTATGTATAATAAAAAATATATATGTTTGTAATATATTGTATTAAGTATATCAGTCATCTAATACCCATAACACAAGCTCTGCTTAGCTTGGGGCTAGATGATGCTGTGTGGATTGTCCAACATTATTATTATTAAAATTTTTGTACAAGCGGGCCTTGATATATTAAACCATGCACTGGATATAAACTAGTACACTCGTAAAATCATATCCAACCAGCCATGTCGGTAGAAGCACGCTTTGACCAATTTGCAAAGCGATTGATACAGGTTACATTCCAGATTGGACGACCCTCGACCGTCCACACTGGAGTGCCGTTTTATTACATTTTAATGGTGAATCTGATGCTGCGTGTTATATAAAACTGGAACCTTTATTTTATATAGAGGTAACAGTGAAAACACGCGTAACTTCGTAAGTGGTATAGATTGAATAGGTAGTTTTATTTCAGCCTGTAGGTTTTTTCATTGTTTAAATTTAACATAAATTTATAGGTTGTTAGATTGTATATTGCTACAAATAAAGCTTTTTATTCTTATTCAATAAAAAATAAGATAAAAATACAAATGTTTGGCACACTTTTTGTACATTTTGTTGATGGTACTAACAGATAGTCCACCTGATGCTAAGTGGTAATCATAACTTATAACAAAGCAACATAGGTTAGAAATTTGCCATACGATGTACTGCCCCAAGTCCACCAACCTGAGGCACACCGATGTTAAGCCTCATTTTTTTATGTTACTTGTGGTGAAACAAGCATATGACCACCTGATGTTAAGTGGTAATCATCACCTATAATAAAGCATTGCCTGGTAGGTCGCGCACGTTAAGTACGCGCCCTACGAATCACTACCCTGCGTCCACCAACCTGAGGTATACTGGTGTTTAGCCTCATGTGCCTGTAATTTCCCCGGTACCCACACTCTTCGAACCGGAACACAGCAATGCGAGCCTCACTGCTTGGCGGCAGAAATAGGTATGGTGGTAGTACTTCCCCGGACGAGCTCTTTCACAAAGAGCTACTCACGTAAAACCAAATTATTTATCAGTGCGCAAATGCAGTGCATAATGAATTTAAACCGAGTCCAAAATGGGCGCGCGCTTTTAATAAAAATTGTACGTAATATTAATTGCAAGTGGCATAACATCCGGGGTATTTGCTCATTTACAGGCGAACATGATAAATTGTAAATTACTCTGAAATGTACGTTTGGTGGCGCACCCTGTGCCGTTTGTTGTAAGGCATAGAATCCATCACATTGTATTGTCAAAACTTTGTTGTGTAAAATGTAATATACTAAAAAGTAGGTATAATCCAAATAGGATCACAGAGCTGAGAAAAGATTTTGTAGTTTATCAAAAATCTTAAAAAAACACAAAATAATATAAGTCTGTAAGAGCTAGTATTGGTGGAAGTTTTTTGGAAGGAACGCTTTAAGTCTTGTTTAAGTCGATATCATATGACGGAGACTTTAACACGGCCGATGAAGTTGGCCATTAACTTCTATTTTAAGAGTACTTACTCGTATTTCCTTTGAGAAAATGAGACGTCAAGATCAGTGCCCTCCTGTAGTAATCATGCACAGTGGACTCACTTTTCAATCAACAATCCTTCTATGCTTTATACTGTTACGCACTCAGCTTAAATTTTTAAACGGGAAACGTTGGGAATGAAATTCAAGGGGAAGTAATGAGTGCATTAAAAATGCAGAAATTGATTAATGCACTGTTGACGGCAAATATGTGCTGGGGCCATTATTGCGCTGTGAAGTAGTGTGTACTGTTGAAGAAGCGTGTAAGTGGCGTGCACTGTAATATTGGGACACCTTCTTGTATTTTATTTTTAACTAGCTTCGTTCCTCATTATTTTTATTACTTATCATTCCGGACAAAGATAAGTCCAAGAACACAAAAATCATAAAAAATTGTCCAGCCGTTCTTGATTTATAAGTGGTGTAACTAATACGACTTTCTTTTATGTATATCGTATGTATAAATTAAAGTTATTAACTTTAAAGTTGATTTCCCACAAGTAGCATTTTGGCTCTTTAGCATTTTTTCCTTTCCACTGACGATATAGATTTTGTTTATCCTGATTTTTCTGATCCTTACTGACAAACTGAGGCAGAATCACAAAGTTTAAGAATGACATTTTTAGAACAAAGAGTTACAGAATTCTCATAATGAAATTTCATTTGAACAAAACCAGTTTTCCCAGATTTATGACTTTCACAATTTATTCGTTTATCTGTAAGCCACTAATAGGCTGGTACTATATCTTTATTCAGAAATTAGCGGGTTTGTTCAGACCCTCCCTTCCCTTACCAAAGGGTTAGATAATAATTTAAATTAAATTTATGACGGAGCTTTTTAAGATTCATTTCTTTTTGGTGTCTTTGTTGACTTTCGTGGTTTTATTTTAACGGAATATACTTGAAAAAGAAAAATATCACTTCAGGTAAAACACAAAAATACTACGATTATACGTACGGTAGACATTATCTGACGTTATTGACTATTATTGTTTTTTTTTATTCTCTAACTTGTAAGGTGTACAATAAAGAATTTTGATTCATTCATTCACTGCGCGAAATCTTTCGTGTCGTCTAAACAGGCTCTAATAGTGATGTTATTCAAGCAAACAAATGACCTCTTTTCAACGTGAATTGCAATTAAATTAAACATGCTTTCAACGTTATTTCAGCTTCAAAATATAAAAGTCAGCAGAAAACATTCCATGAAAATGCGCAAAAACAAACTCAGAAGAATTATTTGACTAAAATGGCGCTTTCAACAAAGCATTCAAATTCAAAAGCTAGGCATAGTTTGCCGTTTGCACGGAACCCTTGCGTCATAATCTAGCTTTGTTTCAGCTAGTTCAATTGTATGAAACTGTTTATCTGGTCAACTAGTCACTGTAAATTTGTAATACGTGTCATCAGCTTAAAATGTATATTAACACTAGGGCGATATCTTCATCCGCGTGAAGATTATACAAACTTCATCCCCCGCTGTACCCTTGGGGGTTGAATAAAAAAAAAATTATTACACCTTTACATAAACAGCGATCTAAATAAATAAAGGTTTTACGTTTCGCTACGCTATATACTAACTGGTGTGTGAAACACGTGCGATATAAAACAGAAAAGCATGGCGAAGTTAAACATCTGTGGTCACATTACATATCTTAGCCCTGCTGCAGTGGACTAGCTGTAGCGACCCTACCTAACCAAACAGTGTAATAAATCCGCCAAGCGATTTATTAAATTTTTCATGAAGCTGGCCATGTTTCGTCGATAAGATTAATAATTCACAAGTTTACGGTGTTTAGCGGTTGGTGTAGCATTGTTGCATGGCGCGCTATCGCACAATCTGTATGGCGCGGTGCATCTACATAGAGTTAGTAGTGCTTGGATGAGACACAAGAATCAACACAATAAAAAAAACAAATGTTTTTTGACGACCGATGTGGCGCGGCGGGCGAATATTATCAGGAGGTTGCAGGTTCGATTCCCGCCTTGGGATAAACGTTTGTACGATCTTCAAATATTTATTCCACGTGTTCTGTTTTCTATGCATAATAAAAAAAACTATGTATGTAATGTATTGTATTAAGTATATCAATCATCTAGTACCCATAACACAAGCTCTGCTTAGCTTGGGGCTAGATGATGCTGTGTGGATTGTCCAGCATTATTATTATTATTTTATTACTAGCGGTTGGAACGCGCAAATGGTTCACTTACCTAAGTACTTACCTTCGCTTGATCTGGGTCCATCAAAGTGAGGCATACAGGTGTTAAGCCTCATGTGCCTATAACACCGGCACCCACACCCTTCAAACCGAAACACATCAAGCTATTTAGCGGTAGAAATAGGCATGGTGGTAGTAATTCCCCGGACGAGCCTTTTACTAAGAACGTAAATGCTACTGCTCTTTAACATGACCATTCTTTTTCGGTGGATACTGTAATTTCCCCATCCACACTCTTTAAACCGGAACACGGCAGCCTGGTGCAGATAAATGATGATCTAGATGTCCCATCCAGCTGGCAAAACACCAAGAACGAAGCTTGCAGCCAACGTTATGACACCTAATATGAGTTGAGCACGCAACGCGTTCACTTTGGAGCCATTATGGCGTGGTGGAACGATTGTGATTTGCGATTGATATGATTTTCAACTTAATTGTTACGTAGGCTATAAAATTACCTTAAGGAAAACTTGCTGACGCGCTCACGACTTCGCCTGCATTGTTCTTTGACATCTCAATGAAACCCATGCTAAGTTGGACTATAAGCTAACTAATTCTGCAAATTGCATCAACATTTGACGACCGATGTGGCGCGGTGGGCGAATATCCGCCTGCGACGTAGAAGTTTGCGGGTTCGATTCCCGCCTCGGGATAAATGTTTGTACGACCTGCAAATATTTATTCCGGGTGTTCTGGGTGTTTTCTATGTATAATAAAAAATATGTATGTTTGTAATGTATTGTATTTAGTATATCAGTCATCTAGTACCCATAACACAAGCTCTGCTTAGCTTGGGGCTAGATGATTCTGTGTGGATTGCCCACCATTATTATTATTTATTTAGTAAATATTTTGGATTTATTGGAAATTGCCTGAAAAAGCAGATGTCAGAATGTTACAGTATTGGTTGCCTAAGGGCAGATAAACACTCAATATTGCGAATTTAATTACGTGTTTCGGCGTATTTGCGAACACGTTTATTACCTATGAATAGTTTCCAGTATTGACACTTCTAGGCAAAATGTGACCAATGAACGCGCCGGAAACGAGTGGGTAAATTGCAATGTATTTGATGAAGGTTTTGTTTATGCTACTTTAGGTGGAACAAAGATATGGCCCGCCTGATGTTAAGTGGTAACCATCACCCATAACAAAGCACTGAGTACATTGCTTGGCCTCGTTCACGTTTGAGGTTTGCCAGAGTCACCACGCTTAGTAGGTAGATTTGATAGTGCTAGAAAGTAATAAAAAGAGTCCTATTTTAGAGCCAGAACCACTACAGTCTCTTATTCATTAAATTCTTTATGTTTTTAACTAAGCCAACGCGCCTAAAAAAACTGCCCCTACATTTTTTTGAGTTTAATTCTGCTTACAAAACAACACAAGGTAAGTGATAAAGTGTGGTTGAACAGGTTTGAATTCGGCTGCTCTGAAAACCAAGCTTCTATTTAGGCTAAGTTCAATCAAACACTGATGCCCGTTAATTAACATTCCGGCCTCAGTAGTCACGTGGCCTCGGTATCCGTAACTGAGTATCCACCCTGCTCTCGTATCCACATGGCTTAAGCGGCTTGCACATGGTACCGTTTGCCGTAGTGAGTGGATTTAGGCTTTTTAATAGTAAACCAATTAGGGACATGAGTATCTGTTTATTTCATTTATTCATTTGCTATAATGTGGTTACAATAAGTTTTTATTGCTAAATAATGGTCTGCTCATTTTTATAATCTGGCATGCAATTTAAAAAAATCATTTTCCATGTCAAACAAAAATAGCCCTCGAAAATAATATAATATTCTATACATTTTCTATAGAAATGATTACACTAAAGCAGACGGCTCAGGCCTGTTCTCTCTATATTGTCTGTCTGATACAAAATGTCTGAAACAGTCGACGCTTCTTTGTAACAACCCTGTGGTTTCCTGGTACATTGACGGCAGACGGTGGCAGACGGTGTAGTGTGTTATGGCCCTTAATGTGCTGGACTCGATGGCATCTCATGCGTGCCTCATCTGCAGTTACTGTTTACTGATTGCCAGACAGAACGGTGTACGTGAGGTAGTGAATTACAGCATTATTGCTTACATTTAGAAGTGAACTTAACGTTCACATCACCTGATCATTCGTTCATCGTTTTCACCTGTCGGAGATATTATAAACCTGCGAAATAAGTTATACCTTATCCTACTAATATTATAAACGCGAAAGTTTGTAAGTATGGATGGATGGATGGATGGATGTTTGTTACTCTTTCACGCTCTAACCAATAGACCGATTTAGATGGAATTTGGAATAAACATAGATTATCACTTGGATTAGCATATAGGCTACTTTTTATTAAGAAAAAATAACGGGAACGGGAAAAAATCTGCCACGCGGGCGAAGTTGCGAGCGGCCGCTAGTACATATTATATTTGAGAGCGTTGGTGGTGTTGTGGGAACGAACCCTGCCTTCTAATCTAAAATCGTGAGTTGGAATCCAGTCATGCACTAATGGATTTTAAATTGGTAAAAACATAAGCACAATGCCAGTAGTCTCAAACGTCGAAGTAGTAAATTCAGGCACGGTAGGTACCCCCTCAGATCTCTTAGTACCAAGTAGGTAAGTCTTAGTACCTACTACAAACTGTAGATTTTTTGAGGATGTCTAATTAGGGTAGTCAGAGGTACGTCCAAACAGTACATTTGACACATACTCACATATTGCAGTACTGTTCCATACGTGACAGGTTGCAAGCTCATCGCCACTGCGAAAATTCTAAGATAAGAATGTGAAACTGTTTCTGTTTTCATATTAGTTATAATTCCACACCTATAAAGTTACCTTGTATCCTGCAACCCACCGTTCGATGGAACAATTTAAAAGGGGCGTTTATGTCCAGCTGTGGACATTATCATTTCATCATGACGTTTCAAAACTTTAGTATAAGTACCAATGTAATTTTCATGCCATGCGCATTAAAACGTCAGCAGAACTGAAAAAACCCGCTTATAAAAAAAATATTCACGATAAAACCGAACGCAAAGACATGGCGTAAAAAAACATTATAAAGCCAAGAGCTCATGCTCTGGTGCACCAAAATCTCGCTTTGATTCGAGTACGAGTGTTATTTTAATTATAAACATTATTTACCAGGTAATTAAGGCTTTCGTGGTGGCAACAGGCGGTAAATTGGAGGCCACTTTGAATGAGGTATAATTAGGATGCAGTTTTTGCAAACATGAGTTGACGAGCCTTGATGCAGACACTTGAAAATAACCCGTTTGGAATTGTAGGGGTTGGGTATACAGCTATAGAGGAGATTTACGTTTGAAAACTCATGTTTGGTTTGAATTTGAGTTTTAGATTATTGTTTTTAGATAATACTAGCGAAACGCGCGCAATTTCTCCCGCGTGAAGTTTATTTTTATACAAACTTCAATCCTCGCTATACTCGTTTAGGGGTTGAATTTCGGGAATTCTTTTTTTAGTACACCTCAACACACCAAAACGAATTTACTGAATGTTTCAAGTCTGTATGACCAGTGGTTTGGGCTGTGCGCTATCTATATCAGTCAGTCAGTTTAGACAAAGATTCTTATAATTGGTATTGATTGGTAGTCTAGTGAAAGTGAAGCCTTCTGATCATCGTAGGTTTGAATTCGGTTAGATGATCCAATGGATTTTTATGTATGATGTTTTTATTTATTTATTTATTTTCATTTTGAAGAATTTGTTTCCAATAAATGGTGATGAACGGAGTACGCCACGTCACATCAGCCCAAATAATGCATATTTGGTTGGTCACCACGCTTGGCAGGCAGAATAGTGACCCCAGTATCTATGTCTAGTAATTATTCAAAAAAATATTGTCTTATAATATTTGTTTATAAAAAGCTTGCGAAAGTTCTCCAATTAGTCTCTATGCATGAGACTAGAATAAACATGGCTTAAACAGTATAGTTTTACTATCAGTCAGATGTTTATATTGACGGTTGGGAATTAAATTTATTTTATGGTGGTTAAAATTGGGCCTAATAGGCCAATATTTCCATGACCGTAATAAGCGTTTTATCGGCCGGTCGTCGGTAAATGTTTGCTAATTAATAACTGTGGAATTAGCGTTTTCGTCAGGCATCTGTTGCAATTAGCACTGCGTACACTCAGACTTTGAGTACCATTGTGTTTCCATTTGAAATACAAGAGAAAATTATGAAAAAAACTTTATGAAAATGTAACTTTATTATGAGAAATAAGTCCATTAAATACGCTTGCCACGAATTTTTTTAACTTAAACGGATTAAAGTGGCGAAATAGTACTATTTATATTTAATCGTTTATTTCATACTTTTCTTTACCAAGTTAAAAGACGAATCAAGCTCCGGAATAAAAGTACCTTGAACACTATAATCTGAATATCTTTAAGAGAGTTATTAGGTGTCTTTTAGACCGTCCTGGTTTATCGTCGGCTTCATCGTCACTTATTACTTACTACTTAGGTGACAACCAATGTCGCGCGGCGGGTGAACGGAGGTGGTTGTAGGTTCGATTCCCGCCTTGGGATTTTTGTACGCCCTGCAAATATTTATACCGGATCTTCTGGGTATTTACTATGTATAATAATTTTTTTTATGTATGTAATGTATTGTATTAAGTATATCAGTCATAAAGTACCCATAACACAAGCTCTACTTAGCTTGGGGCTAGATGATGATGTGTGTATTGTCCAACATAATTATTATTATTAAATCCAAAAGATACCATATCAATATTGTGTCTAAAAACTCACCCAAATAATTATGTAAGAAAAATTACGGTTACTACAGGCAAGTCAATCTTACAAAACACTGGTTTTTACTCATCGCATATTTCCCTCACGCTCTTGAAAGCTCACATTGCGATAAGAATGAGAGGTGTTCCCCTATCTTTGCCATTAACTCACCGTTACAACTAACTGCGGTGTATTCTGTGGCGTATTCTATGGACCGAGGTTATCGGGCACAGTAAACTAGGTAACGTTTCCTGCGCTCTTTTAGACTGGGTATCTCGGCCAGCGCTGAATTGAACGGTGAAAGGTGAGAGTTGAAAATGGGACAAATAAAAATCATTGTTGCTAGATATTTAATATGATACAGGAATTATTAAAGCGGCAGTTCTTTGCGACCGAGCCTAGAAGAACAAGCAAGAAAGTTACGGCTTGGCTCGCGACTTCGTTTGCGTGAAGTTATTACCTATAACTTCACGCTTTCAGGGTATAAATAATATACCCTGAAAGTTTCAAACTCTACCGACCAGTGATTTAGGCTATGCGTTATCTGTATATCAATCAGACAGTCAGGACAAAGATTCTTATAATTAAAGTTTATTTATATTCTTATAGTTTTTATAATAAATGCATTATGAAGCAGTAGATAATATTTTTCATCAATTAATTACTATGCATTTTAATTAAGGTGTAAAAGAGCCATTATCTGGGCTCAAGGCGAGCAAGGCGGTACAGTCGCGCTCGTAAATCAGAGCGGAGACAATGCAAATGAGCATTAAAAAATACTCAAGCCCACTGCGAAATAAAGGACTATCTTTGCGCGCGGTTAATGAATTACTTTTGCTAATTTTTCATTTTGGGGACGTATTCAGAAAGATAAAACATTTAATACACTGGCTGTTTTTTTTTTCATTTTGTGTCTGGGTGTTCATATTGTGTTCTATGTATTTATTTACAAAAAAAAACATATGTATTCTACCAGTCATCTGGTTCCTGTAGTACAAGCTATTCTTAATTTCGGGCTAGTCGATGTTGCGTAAAGTCCACAAATATTAATTTATATAAAAAAAACAAATAGATATATGTGAACATATTACGCACCGTTTTCCCCTTAACTAAACAGTGCTGGTTCTGGAGGAAACAGATACACAATAGAATTCTTATATCCTCATTTTGTACTACAGTTAATACAAGTATTTATAGTTATTATGTACAAAATACATATCAAACAGTCGAGCTATCTACAGACCGTTGCAAACAATCTAAAGATACATACATACTTGGATGCAATAGAAAAACTAAATCTACTTTAACGTTATGTCGAGTTTTTTAGTTTCGTTTTAAACAAAACATTTGAAGTTAGATAAACGTTTTTATACATCATTACTTTCATGTGTATATTCGAATATTGCAGAATATACGATATATGTTTGTCATCTCCTTATTTCAAACCTTGTTTCGTCCCTGGTTCGTAATAAAACATTAGACAATATTATGAAGTATTCTCTGTGGCGCGCCCTTTGCTGAAATCTTAATTAATCATTGCAGATTAACGTGAAATATGACTTTAGATAGCATCAGTACTTAAATTATGTTTCTCATTGCATTTTTTCTCTCATTGCAAAACAAGCATTCTCATCATCAAGCGCTCTCATTGCAGGCGTACATTCGCCCGCCGCGCCACATCGGTTGTCAATCTATCCATGTCAATCAATCTATATATGTTTGATAACACTGTAGAGGTCAAAAAGTGCATCTATTCTGAAATCTTGCTAATAGTACTTTGAAAAACCGGTCAAGTGCAAGTCGAACTCGCGGGTTTCCTGGTGACATATGGACAGACAGACAGACAGCGGAGTCTTAGTAATAGGGTGGGTACGAAACCCTAAAAAGGCAAGGAGGCAAAACTTACTACTTACATATAAAAAAAAATTGTATGCTTGTAACGTTTGTACGATTGTTTGTACGCGCATCACGCAAAAACTGATACAAAAATGGTAGGAACTGTAAATTTCTTGCCTGTTTTTTTAGTCTTGGTTGCGTGAACTTAGAACCTAGATTCACCTAGCTTTCAAAGTGATCATAAGAATTTTAATAAATAATAATGCCTTTTGACTTTACAACTATTTTAAGTATTTAGTAATCAGGTTTTTTAACCCGTAACGTTGTTACTATTCGATACTAATAGCAAGTTACTACATATGATAAAATCGAATAATACAATCTTTTAAAATTTTCCGTTAGTACGTGTAAAAAGAATGACGTTATGTTTTATTATTTAGATTTATTTTAAATAATTAAAAATAAATAGCATCACGACTTTAATACCCAAGCAAAACATCCCCTCAGATCTCCTAGTACCAAGTACAGTCAGCTGCACTAGAATGTATACAATTTGTAACTTTCAAAATGGTTTCACGGCGGTGCTAAAAATATTTACACGGCAATGATTCAAAAAATAATTGAAGCCATCAACTATTTTAATAACTTTTTAGTTTTAAATGTGTAAGAGTTCTTTGTTTTGCTGTAATACCGTTATGAAAGTTACAAATTGTATACTTTCTAGTGCAGCTGACTGTACTTAATAGATTTTCGAGGATGTCTAATGGGAGTAATCAGAGGTTTCAAATACTACATTTAGTGTATTGATATTTTTGACACAATTATTATAACTACGTCAAATAATAGTATAGTAATGTTAAAGTAACTAGGTTTGACCAAGTTCAAATCGATAGCGGCTGCGTGTAGTCTCTCTCACATGGAGCAAGGTGTCCGTCTCGCAGCACAGCTGGAGACTGACTGAGCTCTGGCTGGGTGGGCGTGGCCCGACCCGGTCACGCCCACTCCGCTCACCCGCCTACTTCATCGCCCCGCCTTCTTATTATAAAAAATGTTGTCAGCTAGGCGGAGCCTAAACTTAAGTATTGTTAAGGACACTTTATCAAGTTATTCGTAACGTCCGATACGAATTTAAAATGTATTTGTCTGTATCGTTTTATATTTCAGTTGAATTTATTTATCAATAGCATATCTTATTTTGAAATTTGTATAGAAGTGAGCTGGAAGACGAAGTGGCCTACGGCTTGTAGGCTGATGATAATGATGAAAGCTTACCAATCTTAAGCGTCTACCTTAAATTAATATTAAATAACAATATACTTTGCTATTATTTTTACCATTTAGTTGTTAAAAACAACTAAATGATATGAATGTATGTGTTGTTGTTGTTTGTTGTTTTGTTGCAACATCATGCAAAAAAACAGTTGAAATCAAAAACGGTTTTTACCTTGCAGATCGTACAATAATTTATCTCAAGGCGGGAATAGAACCCGCAACCTCCTCCGTCGCAGGCGGACATTCGCCCGCCGCGCCACATCGGTCGTCAAGAATCTGACTGCTGATATTTTTTTTACTTCAATAACTCTAAGACCACACTTTCATCTATTCGACTGGTTAAGGAAATTATCGGTACTAGATAAAGTAGCTAACTTCTATAAAAAAGTAAAAACCCTGATTTAAATACTTTCATTGTCTCATTCAACACAAGCGCTTTAAATATTTACTTGTATATTGTATTCTTTTGAGAAATGAATACTCTTAAACCTGACTTGTACGATAAATTAAAAAATGTACAACATTTTAAATATAAGCAGCAAAATTAAGATAAAAGGAGTCAAGGAATTAGCGGATAAATTCCTGGATAGAGTTATCAAAGCGTAACAATAGCGAGGAATGTCTTTGAGACATCGTCGGCATAAACATGCCACCTTGCAAACCCACTTACACTGTAAGGTGGTAAGTAGCTGGCTGTGATTTGAGACGGGTACTATGCACCCCAAACCTCTTAAAGTCTAAACAAACATTCAACACTTTATAAGGGGCTATTTGAAGAACTGGGACGACCGATGTGGCACGGTGGGCAAATGTCCGCCTGCGACGCAGGAGGTGGCGGGTTCGATTCCCGCCTTGGGATAAATGTTTGTACGATCTGCAAATATTTATTCCGAGAGTTCTGGGTATTTTCTATGCATAATAAAAAAATATCTATGTATGTAAGTATATCAGTCAGTAGTACCCATAACACAAGCTCTGCTTAGCTTGGGGCTAGATGATGCTGTGTGGATTGTCCAACATTATTATTATTAATTATGCCCAGTTACAATAAATTACACGCGTTTTTTAGTAATACTAAGACTCGTTTGTCGAATATGCTGTCATTTTACAGTAACAGCTTACACTAAACGATAAAGCAGGATGGTCTTGAAGACACTTATTCACTTTTGCCTTAATTTATTTTTGTTTCTTCAAATTTAGCATAGTTTTCTAAGTTGTTAGCTATAACTTACTAAATTAAATTTTGAAATTGTATATTGTTAAAAAATGTGTAACAATATACAATTTGAAATTTAATAAAGCTTTTTATTCTTATTTTAAAAAAGCAGTCCTTAAAATGAGACTAATTCAAAGCAAATACCCTTTTTGTGACTTTGGCCATTACAGTTTAAATAGTTTTAGATACCCCTAACAAAACAAGCCAACCTACCTACTACTTACCATAACCCCTCCAGGTGTCGTCGGTATTTGAAAATTTTGAACCCTTTACAAGACACCTTTGATGTAGATGGGATGGCATATTTCAAAAGTACCCCGGGGAGAAATGTTTAGGTTCGGTGACTAAGGAGTTAAATACCGGTAAATTTTATTTAGTTAGGTAAGGGGTTTAGAAATAACAAGATTTTCATGATTAATAAAATACAAACCTTAGAAAACCAGTTGGTATTCTAACTTTGGCGATGAGCTTGCAATGGAATACTAAGTACTGTAAAATGTGGATTTGTACCAAATGCTCTTATGGAATTACCTCTGACTACCAAGACATCTTCGATCAGTCCTGAGTTGGTATTACTAAGTAGGATCTAAGAGATCTAAGGGGATATCTACCGTGCCTGAGGAGTCGTGAGGCTGTTTTTTGTTTCAAACCTTAACTTTTGTATTTTTTATCAAAATTCAACATTTACTTTCAGTTCCGCTTATGTGGAGACTTCGGGAGTTTGATGATCATTCTGAAAATACTCATATTTGACAGCCATTACAGCTCAGTTGGTAGTAGCTCGGTTTTTTGCGATGTAGGTTGTGGGTTCGATACCCATCAAGAACAAACATTTACTAATAATATCCATCTACAAATGGGTTGGTAATCATTAACAAAATGAAAAATAAAAAAGTATTTGTAGACACATAATATTTCTTTTTATTTTTTCTTACAGCGACATTTAGTTCCAACCTTAGTAAGAGTAAACGTGTTTATTAAACGAGCTGAAGTTTTATGTGAATACTGGATCCAGTGATACGTCCGAAAGCCAGTCAGCGTCAAGCCGGATTAGAAGGTAATAAATTGAATGCGTCCATGATAAATCAGTCTCGTGCAAGTATCAGCTAACTGTTCCGACAGGTAGACTCTAGGTAGCTTTAAGCCTTACGTTAAACTTTTGACTTCACTTTTGACAACCGATGTGGCGCGGCGGGCAAATGTCCACGTGCGATGCAGGAAGTTGCGGGTTTGATTCCCGCCTTGGGATAAATGTTTGTATGATCTGCAAATATTTATTCTGGGTGTTATGGGTATTTTCCATATATAATAAAAATATCTATTTATGTAATGTATTGTCATAGTCTTACATAATTTTAGTTGACCAAAAAAAGTTTTTGAGTCTGCTTTAGTCGCGGGTAACTTTACTAAATTCAATATGTCAGCGCTTTTCTAAAAACTTATTATTAAGATTTATTTATTTCCAACATTAACGCACATTATTTTACACAAATATTTACCTTCACATTATAAAAAAACTCTGTTTTCTAACTGCAGGTCTTTACTATAGGTAGAAAATAGAATTCAAATCACTGACCGCAGGAAGTGTCCCAAAAGGCTGGCAACGCTACCTCTTTGGATAGCTAAACTAATTTTCTGTCCAAGGTGCGCGCCCTTTGGTCGTTAGCCATATCCACGAGCCTTTTGGATAGCTCTTTAAATAAAAGCAACCCATAAAAGCAAAGCAAGGTTTTTGGTAATGGTAGATGGTAATATTTTTTTTAGGTTTAATCTTAATCGGTTCAGTTGTTAGAGCATGTTTGAATTACCTATATATTTTTTTTTAAACGTTAATAATTTTTTTACTATACCTATGTCATTCAGTCAGGATTTTTTTTCTATTGAGTTTATTTATTAATATTTAGAAGAAAGTGTAATTAATTTCAGTACAATGGGCTCGAATACAAACTCCGGACCAGAAGGATTAGGGTTGAAAACGTTTCATTTTGGTTATCACTCGGCGTCAGCTAATGCCGTCACACGCATCGGCACACAGACTTCTCATTTCATATTCCAAAAAGTGGTAGCTGAGATTTGACACAATTAAACAGAACCTAAATAAGATTCAAAATCCCTGATAGTCAACACTGCTAGTTAAATTACTACAGCAACTTTGAACAGCGCTATGCACGAGTATATGCTTACTATATTATATATACTTAGGTTATACAGGGTGGTTTTTAGAGTTCCGTACCTTGAGGATAAAATGGGACCCTATTATTGAGACTACGCCGTCTGTCTGTCTGCCTGTCTGTCTGTCTGTCACCAGGTTGTATCTCATGAACCGTTATAGTTATAGCTGAAATTTTTACAGTTGGTGTATTTCTGTAAAAAACAAATAAAATAAATATTTAAGGGGGCTCTCATACAACAAACGTGATTTTTTTGCCGTTTTCAGTATAGATAATAGTACGGAACCTTTCGTGCGCGAGTCTGACTCGTACTTGGCCGGTTTTCATTTGTTTTAGGTCATATTATAAGCAAACCCGCATCCAGAGCATCGATCGAGTTCATAATGACGTCACGTCATAGCTCATTAACCACTGATTAACGCACAATTAGCCACAGATCGTGATACCGCGCGTTTGTCTTTGTGTGCGTTTAAACATGATGTGTTTATACAGGCAACCATCTATTATTAAGTATATCCTAACTCACTGACTGACTGATATAAAATATAGACAGCGCACAACCTCAGTGGCTTGGTTTTACGCAACATCATCTAGCCCCAAACTAAGCATAGCTTGTACTATGGCATCCAGATGACTTATATACTTTTTTTTGTGAATACATACTTTGATTACAATATAACGCCCAGACAGAGAACAAACTCACAAATGTTTATTCTCGGTAGGGATCGAACCCACCACCCACAGCACAGAAGGCAGGGCCACCGACCACGAGCTGAGCTGTAACAGCTGTCACAGCAGATATTTCATCATCATTTTTTTTAGAGAGTATTTTGATGTGTTTGAAGTTGAGAATGAAGTTTGTATAAAAACGCGACCGAAATCGTAAATCTTAAATGTTTAGTAAGATTTTAAAAGACGGAGAAATGTAGCAGTATTATTTCAGCACTTGGTTGCTTAAAAGCAACTGCATAAAATCATTGTTGTATCGTTTTAAAAGTTCGGGTTCAATCACGTCCATTCAATTCGACAGGTTTACGACACGCTCCGTTTATTCCCGTTCGGGGCCGTTATGGCCATTTTTTATCACCACTACGTCATACTTTAAAAGGGTTAACGGATTAAACGGCCAGCAATTTTATGGACAGTGCTTTTGATTTTGGTGTGTTGATTAAAATGTGTTATAGCTGGTATGTGAACCTAGGACTTTTCTCATCTAGTTCTGTAATTTAAAGGTTCATATAAATATCTGTATGGAGGGGTCACACGTTCCAAAGTGTCAACTACTGTAATATCATTTATATCCTTGCTTATATCTACTTGCAAGACAGATATCCTGCAAGTAGACGGGGCACATATAATACCACAAATAAATTTGACAGTTTTAAGGTAAGTGTATTTACTCTGATATCCGATATTCACTGCGTTCCAACCAGGTAACACTCCACAGTTAAGTTATCGATACAGCGTAATGTAATTCAAATGTCAACGCGACACACTTATGTGATGAAAGACAAACTTATTTGTGCTTAGTTTGTGCTAGTGAAATGACAGTACAAAATCAGGCTACATGCAAACCTCATTATCCACCTACCTGCTATGGCGTAGCAGTCTGCTACGGCGTAGCATCCCGTTACGGCGTAGCATCAGGCTACGAGTGATCAATGCAATCTCGGTCACTAATCACTCGCGATGGATGGACGGACAAATGACGAGGCATGTCGGTTGGATGGACAAACGATGTGACATATTGTCACAAGCTATCTAAACAGCTGGTACACTACAAATAATTTTTAAATAACTTTGTCGGGATTTCCTCATTCCTGATTCTATCATATCGTGACTTCTAGTCCGGTTCTCTCCATAGCTTTATAGGTAAGTCCAACTTAAACAAAGAAGTCAACCGATGTATCCAACTCGAGTTGCCTTTTCTGTAGCACTAAACAAAACTGCCGAAACAGCTCGTACACAGTATATGAAAAGCTTACAGATGTCTTGTCTATAAAAAGCATACATTCATTTGTGCTTATGTATGTATGATTTGAATAAAATTATTATTTATTTGTAAGTAAAACGTGACGGTATTTCACTAAAAAAGTATTTATTTTCAAAGTCGTTATTTACTTTTGAATTTTAAGCCAAAGAGTTTGCAGAATTACATGCATCTGTATTTTATTGTATTCAATGAAGTTCTACTATATTACGGTACTATCAATATCATTAAAATGATAAAACTTATTTATTTATTTATTTACATATAGACCTAACATTACAGAATACTCCAAATCGTTATGTCTAGAACAGAAAATAAATACAAACACACTATTTCTAACTTAGGTACCTACTTTACAAACTTTATACATTCTCACAAAAACTTAGGCTAGCTCGTTCAATCATCTTCCAGCCATCCGCAAACACATCTAACTGAGAATGTTTGGTTAAAAGCGCATTTAAACTACGCTGTGCTCGAGAGATGGGTGATTGCTGGCAATACAAAGTGCGTTACCATATTGGCTCAAACAAGCGAACGCGGCCTGGTCGGAATCTGGCACGATGTATTGGATGCAGAGGCTTCGGTAAGGAGAGTAGGACAATCTATTACACCACGCAAGATACGGCATAAAGTTAAAACTTATATACGCCATTGAAAAAGTGTTCAATATAAATTATAAATAAATACCAAAAAGAAATTTAAGTCAAAGCAAATTAAAATTAGGTAGTGAATTTTCAGTAATTTGCCTGTCATAAATTGATTAACTAATAGAACCAGCTGTACTAGCTACACTGTGCTATCGGTCAGGCATATCAGGTGACGCGTATCGGTAATGAATTAGTATGGGCGCAAGCATTAGGGATATCAGCTTTGACAATTGATACGCAGGTTGAATTAATTTAGTGTGGGTTTGTTGAATATAGGCTTGTTATAACCTGATCAGGGACCGCGTTGTGAAGATAAACTCTTTGAACTGTTTGCGTTTGACAGATTTATACCCGTTAGTAGTACAGTAGTAGTGTACAGTTTCTAGTAAAGTTAAGTCAGTAAATAAGTTGAGTCGGGTTTCGTTGGTTTTGAAGAGAAATATAGTGTTTCTCTTCAAAACCTAAGGAAAATATTTGCGTTCATATCAGGATGCGACATAATTATATACTTTGATTTCAATTGCTCGACATTAAGTAATGTTATTTAAAATACCGCCGAAAACCAACCAACCTTTACAGGCATTACTATTGTTCACCCGACTACAGTAGGAAGGGTTATGCGATAGCTAACATGTCCACCCTCGACCAAAGGGGTTAAATTCCGTAGGATTAACCGAAAATTCAAACGTGTCTCGTCTCTGCACTAATTGAGTTAATATTTGGTTATCGGCGGGCCGCAGTCGCGCCGCTCTTGCCTCGCACCCGCCCCGCTGTCGCCCCGCAGTCGTTCCGCAACTAATCCGTGCGAATTAATGACGTAGATTTATCATTATTAATGCCTGTATGCCTCACACGCACCTGATTCCGACCCTGCTGGCACGTAGGTGTGCTACACAAGATTATGGACGTGTCATTCAATTGACCTATCAAATTATATTATTAGACTGGGGTTTTGTTTCGTTTGAAAGATTCATTTTCTGTTTTTATTTTTATTATTATTTATTACTGGCCCTCCGTGTCCCACTGCTGGGCAAAAGCCTCCCCTTATTCCCTCCACCGATCGTGTGACAAGTTTTTCCAATCCCACTCTGTGTTCTCTGTGTTAGGAAGCCAATCAGTGGCTGTCCTTGCCCACAGCTCACCTGGCAAGCGACAGACATGGCCATCCCAATCCCACTTCAGCTTAGCGGCTTTTGAAGCTACGTCTATGGTTTGGGTCAGAATAGCAGTTCAGTGTTACGAATGTTATTATTAGCTTGAAACCCATGCTGTTGTTTTTCTATTATCTTTAAAAAAAACTTAACTTTTTCATTTTAATTGTTTTTCTAGTTATTTTTACTTTTATTGTATAACTTTGGTGGTATTTTATGTAAATTGTTTAAGTCAAGTAAAAACTTCAGTATTACATACGACGGTGAAAGTAACCTTTGCAGTATAAAATCAACACTGTAACCAAATTAAAGTAAACTCTTTCTGCCATTGTGAGCGAGGCAAGTCTCGTCCCCTTTGTTTCTATGTTAACGAGCAGAAAAAGGGCCCATTCACAGACTGCGAACCTAATTACCCGCCCTCGTTTCAATCCTGGTTCCTTTAAAGTGGTGATCGACAGATAACAGTTAGACTTTTTAATCTATTGTAAAAAACTCTTGATGGAAATTTGAGCCCGACTAGTATTTCAAAAGAAGTGATAATTAATAATAATGCTGGACAATCCACACAACATCATCTAGCCCCAAGTTAAGCAGAGCTTGTGTTATGGGTACTATGTGACTGATATACTTAATACAATACATAACATATATAGATATTTTTTTTTTATACATAGAAAACACCCAGAACATCCGGAATAAATATTTGCAGATCGTACAAACATTTATCCTAAGGCAGGAATCGAACCCGCAACCTCTTGCGTCGCAAGCGGACATTTGTCCGCCGCGCCAAAATGTAGATTGCTAAATAGCGGTTGACGTTCACCGTTTTTTAGAAAATCGAAGCTTTACAAAAGAGACTTTCTAATTAACGATATTATGTCAAATAATTTGTTTGAACCGTCTTTGAGGATTGGATTAGATTGTGTGCTTGAGTTTGTCTTGCGCTCAATTGGAATTGCGTAGCGATTGAATTGAGGAGTTTGAAGTGTTCTTAGTATTTTTACTTAACGATTTTACTTTTAGTAACCTATCAAGTAGCAGGCACCTCTTTGAGAGCTTACTATTTTTTTATACGCCTTGCTGATAGAATAAGTACATGACCCACCTGATGTCAAGTGGATACCTAAGAGTAAGCCTCATGTGCTTATAATTTTACCGGCACCCAGACCCTATGGCGTGACGGACGAATGTCCGCCTGCAACGCAGGAGGTTGCGGGTTCGATTCCCGCCTTGGGATAAATGTTTATACGATCTGCAAATATTTATTACGGGGGTTCTGGGTATTTTCTATGTATAATAAAAAAATCTATGTATGTAATATATTGTATTAAGTATATCAGCCATCTAGTACCCATAACACAAGCTCTGCTTAGATTGGAGCTAGATGATGCTGTGTGGATTGTCTAGCATTATTTATTTATCTATTTATACATACTTACATGGAGAAAGTTCTCGCGCTCACTCGCCCGATGCAAGATTGGTCATCACGATGATTTGTGACGTCACGGTCTACCCTTGCCTCGTCAGCTGTTCTACGTCATCTGTCATCGTGTATCACGCATTTGTTTTGACGTCTTGTCATTAGCTATGCGAATCTAGCTTAGTCCAGTCTTTGTAACGAGATCTTTACCGTTCCTGAAGATTAAAGTAACCAAAGATATTTCTTTTTTTATTTTTACTTATTACTTAACTCAAAAATATATTGCGAGTTTTTCAATCTGTACCAATTATAAGGATCTTTGTCCTGACTGACTAACTGACAATATTGACAACGCACAGCCTAAACGGTTGGTTGTAGGAATTTAATATTGTTAGGTGTGTCTTGACGCATTTGGAAAGAATATTATAATTATTGCCATCTCTTATCAATAGGTAATGATAAACATTGACAAGATACATTTTAAGCAATACTTCAATTTAAATAAGGTTTCTATGCTTGGGGACAAGTCCACCAAGCATCCATTTGACGACCGATGTGGCGCGGCGGACGAATGTTCGTCTGCGACGTTCGATGTCAGGAGATTGCGGGTTCGATTCCCGCCTTGGGATAAATGTTCGTACGATCTGAAAATTTTTATTCCAGGTGTTCTGGGTATTTTCTATGTATTATAAAATATATCTATGTATGTAATGTATTCTATTAAGTATATCAGTCGTCTAGTACCTATAACACAAGCTCTGCTTAGCTTGCGCCTGGATGATGTTGTGTGGATTGTCCAGCATTACTATTATTATAAACGCGAAAGTTTGTAAGTATAGATAGATGGATGGATGGATGTTTGTTACTCTTTCTCGCTCTAACCAGTAAACCGATTTGGATGAAATTTGGAATAAACATAGATTGTAACTTGGATTAACATATAGGCTACATTTTTATCCCGAAAAAATAACGGGAACGGGGAAAACCTGCCTCGCGGGTGAAGCTGCGAGCGGCCGCTAGGTTTTTATATTGAAAAGTTTCATAGCTGTTTTTACCAGTTTTATTGTAATGTTGACAAATTGAGTTCTCCGGGCATTATGCAACAAAAGCGAGTTACACAGAAAGAGACTAATCTGACTTAATTATCTGAATTTCGGTCGTATTTAGCGTCGTTCCGGCTTACAATTGGAGCCGAGTCAAAAGAGGTTCTAAAGGAATCGCAAACACAATTAGAGAAAGTTGTTGTTGGAATTGTCATGACGAGTCGAGATACAAAATGTGGTAATTGAAATAATTGGTGTTTTAGTTTTAAAAAGTATAATCATGCTGGACAATCCACACAGCATCATCTAACCCTAAGCTAAGCAGAGCTTGTGTTATGGTTACTAGATGACTGATATACTTAATACATTGCATACATAGATCTTTTTTTTATTATTAAAATACTATTTCTTTAGTCTTCGGCATGATTTTTAGATTCTATAGCCTTCGGAGGTGATCGAAAGATTCTATTTTTAGTCCGGACCACCACAGCTAAAGCACTAAATAAATAAAAATTAAATCTAGTACCAAGTACCTACTCGAGATTCTTTACAGAGGAGTAGTCAGAGGTACATCCAGATATTAAATTCGTTACAGTCCTACATTTTGCAGTAGTTGGTATTCCTTACGTGACAGGTTGCAAGCCTACCGCCGCTGCTAGAATACTAACTGGTTTCCTCACGATGTTTTTCTTCAGCACTGGAGCACTGGGATTACGCACATAAATTTTGCGATAGAAAAACCCATTGATGCACGACTAGATTCGAACCCACGACTTTAGGATCAGAAGGCGGGATCACTCCCACTAGACTACCGATGCTCTATAACAGTGATCCATCTTATTATGTAAAAATGCCCACAAATATTAAAGTGAATGAATGAATGAAAAATATTTTGTCGTACTTACACCAGTTATAAGTAATACGAAACAATAAGGAACAGTCATAAAATTATCTATTATTATTTTTTAGATCTGAGAATCACGAAAAAGGATTTACGTTGAATTTTCAAGGAGCGTTTGGCCGCTATAAGCTCGTTATTATAATTGTGCTCTATAGAGAGATACGGAATCAAATCAGCTGCAACAATGGCGGTGCAATTAAACCGCGAGGGGAGCCTACTACATCGTCTTCCCGCGGATTTGTTTATTTCCTATTAATAAGTCTGTTTTATAATCATTATTATAAACTAGACACGGGTTGGTTTGGGTATTTTGGTTTCATAAAAACATACAGTTCATTTACTATGAAAAAAAGAAACAGAACAGAAAATATATTTATCTAAAATATAATTTCTCGATAAAACTTTTTTTTTTATACAATGTGCTGATGGAACAAGCATAAGGAAAACCTGATGTTAAGTGGTTACCAGCGCCTATAACAAAGCATTGCCTTGCAGGTCACGTTGTTTAGGAACGTAACCCACAATACACTGCTCTACGTCCATCAACCTGAGGCATACAGGTGTTAAGCCTCATGTGCCTGTACTTACACTGGCACCCACACCCTTCAAACCGGAATACAGCAAGCTGCTTGGCGGAAGAAATAAGCATGGTGGTAGTACTTCCCCGGACGAGCCCTTCACTAAGAGCTCTACTAAACTGGGTTTTATCGAAATTTATCGAGATTGGTAAAAGAAATTTGAAAAATCCACTTGTTCTTAGAATCCACTTGTTCTTTATAAAACAGTAGGTAGCATAAACCCGTAACCTACATTCCATTATAAATAGCACCCTGCACTCCATGAATGACGGCCATCGATTTATTGATTACTTTATAACTACTATGCAACGGTAGTAGATATCTCTATTATTGTTCTTCAACATTGACACGCGTGGGAAACTCCATACTGAACTTCAGGTGGAACTTTGAAACCAACCGGAATAATGTGCTGTGTGGCTTTTGGACATCGAACAGAATAAAATAATTAGGTACTAATTTAATAAATTAAAAAACAATTTCTAGTAGTTTTAATGTTCGAAAAATTGTCTTCCAAGTTCAAGAGCACATATTCTTCTTATATATATATCTATCTTCTTTTCTTCTATCTTCTTCTCCAATTATTATTATTATCTATACTAATATTCTAAAGAAGAAAGATTTGATTGCTTGTTTGTTTGCATTGAATAGGCTCCAAAACTACAGGAGCGATTTGAAAAATTCTTTCACCGTTAGGAAGCTACACTATTCCCGGCTGACATACGCTATATTATGTTTAAAAAAAATAGGGATTAAAATTCTCAAGTAGTTAATTTATCATGCTGACTGTACTGTTCTTCCTGGGAATATCCCGTACAAATGTGATCCCTTCATACTGTAATCGACGGCCGTCAACTTGAACTTACTAACCTACTTCAAGGAGGTCAATCATCCCTGTAATGACCCTAGTTACTGGAAATATATCCTAGAAATTACAAAGCTTAAGTAGGTAGCGTATTTGGAAAGTATGTTAAGTAGTTTATTTTACGATATAAAGTAGTGAAAGAGCTTGGTAGCCCACTTGCAGAGCAACTACTAAGAATATAGCTAAGAAAATTATTGCTCTCGAGTAAACTATTACAGAAAAGGTAAACAGACCTTTGCACCTATTGTAGGTGATTTATACAGCGTTAGGGGTAACTTTTTCAGTCATACCCCTTTTTAGGAGAAGCTGTAGTTTTTTTTTATCATCAATAGACTACTCTTTGACTTCAATCTGTAAATTGTAGTAGTACCCTGTAGGAACAGGGTTTTAGATGGAGTAGACTTGCTCAGGTCTTATTCTCTTATCTTCACAGCTTAGTCGGCCTTATCTACAGAAAAGACATGGTGAATACACGCGGAGCTGACCAAACCACGAGTTTCCTTACGGTATTCTCCAGAGGTATAATCCAAAGGTACACGACCGGACTGGAACCTATGACCTTAAAATCGGAAGACGAAAAGTTTTAATTTCCATTACGTTGGTTCCGCAGTTGCTCTGTTGGTCTAAAGTTCTATGCTGGCTAAATACAGATGTAAAATAACATTGCTAGCTACCAACCGCTCTCTATAAAAATCAATTTTTGCGCGAAAAATAATATGTATACGGCAGGCCCAAACAATAGTCCAACCGCTGTGAATATTGAATATCGAATACTTAAAACCGATGCAAATTCCGTAAAAACCTATTATAATCTGCATTGCACACCGCTGGACGCTCTTTTCATTCGACGCCTTTTGTTAGTAGATTCAATTGAGTTTACATCGGCGTCGGGTCAGTTAATAAAAACGAACAAAAATCTGCGTAAATCAAATTCAATAAACTGCAGTACAATAGGACGGATACGGAAATGTCAGGACGACTGGAAAATCACAGGAAATGATGCTGGGTAATGCGGAGTTATGAAATATGGAAATTTCAATAGTTATACCTATAAATATTTATACCAATCACTTCTGCAAACATACTTTACCTGGTGGCCCCTATAGACAAGACGGTATCGCGGAAAACCGGTTAATAAATAATAGTTTACCTAATCATTATGTAAATGAAGGTAACACTGACAGAACACGATAAAAGTTATAAAAATACTAAAATAAAACTTGCAATTGGAAATGATCTTGGTTTTCTAAATAAACATAAACAACTATAACATGTAAATTTGCCCATTTTCTACAATTTTTTATTTATTTTATAAATATCGGAAAAGTGTGATAGTACTTTTTATCTGAACTGTATAACATTTGGTAAGAAGCCTCGACAACATCTTAGTAATTTCGTGTTAGCTTTGAATTCTAGTATAACATAAAATTCCACTAATTTTAAACACCATTCTTCCGTTACCCTACCCCATTATAATGTAAAGTTTATAACTGCACCGATAGACCCTCCACATTACGAATTCCGAACACCTCCGCGCACAGAATTAATCGCCCAAAAGCCTCTATCAAAGTTTCTTTCGACTTGTTGGGAACTCAGTTAAAACTGAGATAATGTTAAACATTCATTTAAGAGTTCAAATCGTCGAATAAATCCTCTAATTCTTGGACCGTTTAATATTCATATCATTCGCGAGCGCATTGGGCTCGGCCTGCAAAGTTTCACAGTGATTCTGGCTTTTAGCACCAGTCTGGACATGTTGAAATTGCTAGCGAGTCTGTTTCGAATCGTGTTTTGATGTATAGCACTCACAGACAATCTATACCAACTATAATAAACTTTGTTCTGACTGACATATAGACAACGCACTGCGTAAGCTATTGGTCGTGGAGACTTGAAATTTTCAGGGTATGTTTATCATGCTTTTACGCACTATATACTAAGAAGAAATTCCCAAAGTTCATCCCCAAAATGTCCCTGTTTTGGGGATGAACGGGAGTTGAAGTTATAAATTGAAGTTCAATTAATTAGTCTGTGGTGGCACCAGATCATGATGATAAATTCTAGGCATGGCCGCGAGGAATTGGCGCTTAGGTTCACCTAGATTTAAGACGTTTCAAGATGATCCTTGCGGATATTACTGAATAAATGCTTTTTGACTTGACTTTGACTTGACTTTATTGAAAAAATATATATAGAATAGAATAGAATATACGTTTATTTGACACACACACATAAGGAAAATTACATCTAAAAGAGGTAGATAGGTTGGCATACAAACAAAGATAAGAAATAAGTACGGAAAAAGAGACAACATGTTACCTATGTTATGTACCTATTACAATAAACAGGAAGTCTGTGCAAAAAACAAACAAGATTAGAATCTAGGTAGGTACCTACCTAGGAAACCTAGTAGATAAGTAGCCAATAATGAGCATCTTTGTACCAACTCCAAACGTTTCCCCACAATAGGAACATTACCTACCCACTACAATGTGAGTATCTGCCTTTCCCTATGTGAGTGTGGCCAAACAGGTCCAGGCTCAGCTTAAATGCCACTCCCAAGCGTTGTAGCGCTGGGAGAAGCGCTGGTTTTCAGTCTGTACTTGAGGGTGAAGTCACGGGCGAGATAACAATATTACATATTACATATTATTAAATTTACATGAATGATACACATACAAAACATGAATGATACAAATACTTATACAAATACTTAGGTATACATAATATATAGACAAATTAATCAAGTTACGAAAAGAAGAATGTTGAAATGAAGCAGTGTTATTTATTTGACATTGGCAGTTTATTGTCTGTCAAATGACAGAACGGAAAAAAACTTTTGCAGTAGGTATTAGTGATAATTCTGTGACCTACGATTCTAGCGACTCGAGCAACCACCTAGTAAACGACGAGACGAGCCCCCACAGCCCATCGTGCGCAAACATCAGGCAAGCCATGTCTATTTTTGTAACTTACCTACCACCTTTGTTGTGACTGCGTTTTTTCCGCCCTATTTTTATATTCTAAGAGTACTTATCAATATTTACCATGCCTGGGGATTGAAGTCGTGAAGGTATTTCTATTTTTTGAAGTAATACTTCTTATGCAACTTCCAACAAGGTTGCGTTAAACGTTTAACACTATCATGGAGGGGGTATGAAAGCACTGTTCTTTCTCTTTCTCTCATAGCCAGTTACGTTTCGTATATTAAAGAAGTTTTACTTCAGTCGTGTGGTCTAAAGCACACTCGTTTTTTTTTATTTATTTTGCGTCAAAAACGAATTAGAACCAATAAGTATAACTATCAAGTTTAAAAACAAACGCACACTCACATAATACCACGTTATGCAAGTTTTATTACGATTCCACATGACCAGTTTAATTCAACCCAATGTTCGCATTAAGCTGAAGATATAATAAAATTTGAATGGCATCGCTACGTTACCGTTCGTCGCGATAGGTCCCTAGGGACATATCGTCCTAACTTGCAAAACAGGAGCTCCTTTGTAAGACTTTTACAACTTTATTAACCCCTTTGAAAAGCCGTGTTGTCTTGAGGAAAATTAGGGTTAGCAGACGACCGATGTGGTGCGGCGGGCGAATGTCCGCTTGCGACGCAAGAGGTTGCGGGTTCGATTCCCGCCTTGGGATAAATGTTTGTACGATCTGCAAATATTTATTCCGGGTGTTCTGGGTGTTTTCTATGTATAATAAAAAATATCTATATATGTAATGTATTGTATTAAAAAATATTTCAGTGTCTAGTACCCATAACACAAGCTCTGCTTAGCTTGGGGCTAGATGATGCTGTGTGGACTGTCCAGCATTATTATTATTATTAATAGTCAATATTATTTTGACTATCTATCTTCTATGGCATCATCATTGGTCTTCGACATCTATTACAGATGATTTAGGTGGCGTCAGTTAGGTAACAGAGCACCTAGAAGGCAAAAATATTTCTATGGCAAACCCCCCAAATATGGGAGAGTCATATGTCCAAAAGTTGATTTATTAAGGCTGGTGGGGATGGTGATAATTTGCAGTACCTAAATAAATAAATAAATAATTATTATTATAGATATTTTTTATTATACATAGAAAATACCCAGACCACCTGGAATAAATATTTGAAGATCGTACAAACATTTATCCCAAGGCGGGAATCGAACCCGCAACCCCTGTGTCTCAGGCGGACATTCGCCCGCCGCGCCACAGCGGTCGTAAATAAACCAACAATAGCAAAACCAGGTAGCTACACTTAGTTACAGAAAGTTCGAATCGATCATAAAATTAGGATCAAAACACAGACATTCATGTAAGACAATCAAGTTCTTGCAACAAAGACGTTGGAATCACCTTCACACAGTTTACGATGCTATTGACGACCATCTATGCTATGCTATGCTATGTGGTTGCTATGCTATTGTTTATTGGTGACGACCGATGTGGCGCGGCGGGCGAAAGTCCGCCTGCGACGCAGAGGTTGCGGGTTCGATTCCCGCCTTGGGATAAATGTTTGTAAATATTTATTCCGGGTGTTCTGGGTATTTTCTATGTATAATAAAAAATATCTATGTATGTAATATTGTATTGTATTAAGTATATCAGTCATCTAGTACCCATAACACAAGCTCAGCTTAGCTTGGGGCTAGATGATGCTGTGTAAATTGTCCAGCATTATTTATTTATTTATTTATTATTATTATTTGTTATTGAGAGCTGCAGTCGTGATTACTAAGATTAGATACCTACTTAGTTTGGTAACACCTGGTTTTTTTAATTGTTGTTGTAGTAGTAGTAGTACATAGATAGATAAATCGATAATTCTTTGTTCCACAACTCAAGATTAAAGTGCATAGGCGAACTTAATGCTAAATAGCATTATCTACGAGCTAACCATTGGATAGTAGGAATAACATTTTTAGTAGAGTTCTTTGTGAAGGCTCGGCCTCATTCGGGAAAGTACTAGCTTGCTCTGTTCCGAGTATAATTACAGAGCTTTGACGCATTTATGTCTCAGATTGAGGAACGAAAAGCAATGCATTGTAGGGCATGTTTTACGAACGTACCTGCGAAGCAATGAGTTGGTATCGATGATGGTGATCGCTTAACATCAGGTGGGTGATCTGCTGGTTCTGTCAGCAAGACGTATTAAAAAATTAAAAATAGACCCAATACTTTTAAAATATACAAATCTAGTGTCTTAATTACTGCCATCTCAGAGAAATGTTTAAACCATGGTTTTACAACTTGTGACCTGAAATGCCTCCTACTTTTATCTGTATTGTAACGATTTGTGGTAACCAATATAGAAATAGTTTTAAGTTTTTTATAAATACTGACTATTGGACATTGCAAGAATTATTATGTTGGTTAATATATTTCGTATCGTAAAGACCGTAAAAAATATGAAGCTTTCAATATATTTATTAACACAGCCTACATCAATAAAACCTAGTGTACCGTGCAGTCGCGCTGTCATTTCATACCCCAGCAAAACAGTTAAACCACTCACTGTAACGAATAGCCAATAAATATCCGTTTCATAGCGTTTCATAAAAAGTAAATTGAATTAAAATATCATACGACTTTATACACTAAAAGGCTGCTAGAGAGCTTGTAAAGCGATTGCGGGTAGCCGCCAAAACACGTACCTCGTTCATTCAAAGTCGTTACAGTAGCGCCAGGATAACAAGACACTTCACAACCACGTTTCTTACTAAAAACACCGATGTATAAGACTGTCTGAACATGAGGAGAGGTCAGTGTATATTGGTGGGAGTTAACTGTCTGAGCAAGTAATTCGGACGTCGCCAGATCAGCGGTTTGGGGCGATATCTTCGCTCATTTGAAGCCATTACAATGTTTACTGTTCTTACTTTTTGAATCGTTTGGTTTATAGTTAATGCCCGGTTTTAATATCTAACACGCGTTCGTTAGCATTACTAAGTATTTACTAATAAGTATTACTAATGAGCTTATAGTGTAGCTTTTTCAAAGAGTTATCCAAGAGGCTGGTGGATATGACTAACGACCAAAGGGCTGCCACTTACCTAGGACAGATAGATTAGTTTAGCTATCCAATGAGGTAGGGTGGCCAGCCTTTTGGTTACACTTTCTGCCATCAGTCATTTAATTTTTGTTTTCTACCTACAGGAACCTGCATTTAGCAATAATTTATTTTATAGTAGGTAGAGCGTGTTCAATATTTGCAAGATATACTAATAGCAAGATTTCAGAAAAATATCTTGAATGTACAGACCTCTAGAGTTTTACTTTAGTATAGATAGAATAAACTAAGCGTTACTTATTTTATGTTTTCAACTCTAAAAATTGTCGGTAAATCCCAATATCGCAAGCGCATTTTTTTGTTTTTATTCGTATTCAAAACAGGAAAGACGTATAGTACGCGTTGGCATACTGCGCCCGCCCAAGCCATGTTCTTTCGTAGAGATTTAAATATACTGCCACGATACTGCCCCTGTATTCTAAATTTTAGAGTTCGTACAAAAATGGAGCACGTACAAAAATGTTGCATGTATTTGGTAGTATAATGCTTTATGCTTTGTGGCATGACTAAAACAAACAAATCTTCGCGTAACGAATTAGGCGATTTTAAGACGCTCAACATCAAGTGAGATATAAATAGAATAGTTCCGTATTTTTTTTCTCACTAAAAAAACTTATCTACCTAATTTATAATGTACTTATCAGTATATAACTGATTTCAGTATCCGATTTGGATGTTTGTGGCTCGCACTCCTGTACTACTGAACCGATTTGAACAAAACTCAAAGTAAATTCAGTTCGTAACCTGAATTGATATATAGGCTATTTTCTGAATAAAATTTATACTGAAACTTCTTTTATATTGATATTAGTAAAATTACCTACCTCCACCACGCAGGCAAAACCGCAGGCGACCGCTAGTCTACAATTTATTTAAGTAAGCTTTCTACCTATAAAATCATCATCATCATCATCATCAGCCTGTGGTAGTCCACTGCTGGACACAGGTTTCCCCCATACGTTTCCAAGAAGAACGATTCTGAGCCTTTTCCGTTCATGACCTATATAATAATTGTATCTTATTATCTGTAACAGATATTCATTTTAAATAATACAAACGTTAAACCACACTGTTGATGGTAATTTCATGTAAAAAATCCGTGTTAAATAAGCAGACAGATCCACTTAGAACACTTATATTTTTCCCCGGGCCCCAAGCGCTAATACGCGTTCTTAACCACCCTACGTGAATAATTAGGTGTTCCAGGGATTTATCCACCCTTATCTCAAAACACGCGTTTAAATTCACAAAGTCATTCTTTTCTCTTTATGAGGATAATATGTCTTGACTCCGTTTTCTGATTAATGAGAGAAGTGCAACTTTGTCGAAGATAACGGTTGAAAAATACTTGAACGTGACTCGACTAATTCGAGTTTTACGATGGATTTACAGGAGTAATGGCAGTTTATATACTTTTTGGATGTTTAAAGAAAAAACTGTCTTTTTTTATCTAGTAACCGATGTGGCGCGGCGGGTGAATGTCCGCCTGCGACGCAGGAGGTTGCGGGTTCGATTCCCGCCTTGGGATAAATGTTTGTACGATTTGTAAATATTTATTCCGGGTGTTCTGGGTATTTTTTATGTATAATAAATAATATCTATGATCGTAATGTATTTGTATTAAGTATAACAGTCATCTAGTACCCATAACACAAGCTCTGCTTAGCTTGGAGCTAGATGATGCTGTGTGGATTGTCCAGCACTATTATTATTAAATTACTATTGTACCTCACATTTTGTAGAAATGAATTTCCATGAATTTTATTGTGTTATCTGCGTTAGATCAATAATTTTCTTTAGTTATTATTCTATGATATATATTTTTTTTGGACATTAATTTTCACTGAGAAATTTAAATAGTTTTATTTCAGGGTCATCAAATAAATACGTTAAGTCGGATGTTAATTGTTTAAAAAAAAAAGAACAAAATAAGACAACTGCTTATACTAAAAATGTTGATTCCGTTTGCAAACTCTATGACAGTACAATGAGCGGGAAACTCCCGAAAAGTATAGTTTCACCAAAGAGTTTCAAAACTTTGTTTTGACCGTATAATATAAACTATTTGTTATACTGGCCGCCGAAAACATTCTTCTTTTGAACATCGGTTTGACAGACAGAAGAATGTGCCTGAGCATTTAATGTCAATTAGTTCGATTTCGGTGTTTTTCTTAGATTTTTGGTAATAATGAAAAATAGTTTACTGATTCTATTTTATTTTGGTGAGTTACGTTTTAAAACCAAATGTTGATTTGGCGCACTGATAAGAACATTACCTTAATCTTCTTGTGCGAGAGAAAACCTTCGTTTTTGTATGTGTGTAATATTTTTTCAGGATTATCTTGCAGTCAAGGAGTAGTTGGTGAAGATGAGCTCCTCGTCAAAAAAAGCACCTTTCCGTACATGGTAAGATTAATTATAATAATATTTGTGGACATTTTTACACAAAATCATCTAGCCCCAAACTAAACATAGCTTGTACTAGGTATACTATAAAAATTTTCGCTTTGAAACTTTCTGTTCCATTCGAAATATGCTGTTAGAACCATTAAGTACCATTTTACAGTTTTTCATTCATTTATTATTACTACGGATAAAAAATTATCTATAAAAAAGTGTACCTATCGAACCGTACCCATCGTACAGAAAATAGTAAGAAAGATACACTGTCATACCTAGCATGAAAACTAAAATGGGCGGCATTATTGTTCAGTAGTGATCTTTTATATTGAAGTTTCCTACAATATAGGTACTTGGCAGATATAAATTTTTGAATAAATAATGCTTCTGACCGAAAACCGTACCAAACTCAACTCATGTTTAATTTTAGACTAGCGGCGCTATTTGAAATAAATTTATCAAGCTATATTCTACAAAGACACAAATATAATATTTGGACTTGTCTCTGTTTACATAGATTCCCTAGTATTATGAAATTTAAAAGTTAGTGAGTGGGTTTTGACCAAAACAGCAGCGCTGCTTGTCGACAAAAGAGACATGGTGGTAAAACTACACCAGACGACCCCTTCACAGAGAATCTAAGGCAGAATCTCATTTGTGCTGTGCCGCTCCGTCCCGCGCGGTATCGCGTCTTCATGCGCGAGCAATGACTGTGTGCGTTCACCCGCGTGAAGTGGCGCGGGTTTACGTCTTTAACTGACTTCAAAAATAGGAGGAGGTTTTCAATTCTAAATATTTTTTCTTTTATTCAAGTAGGTACAGAATTGGTCTGATGACTTGCATGATCGTCGTTGTCTCACATGTTTTCCTCCTAATAAAATCTAAATTTTATACAATCTTACCTGAATACATAGCTAAAAAAAATGTTATAGACTTTAAAATGAAAGTCATCATCATCATCATCAGCCTATAGAAGTCCACTGCTGGACATAGGCTTCCCCCACACGTTTCCAGGAAGAACGATTCTGAGCTCTTTCCATCCATCGACTTCCCGCGGTCCTAACAATGTCGTCAGTCCATCGGGTAGGAGGGCGTCCTACGCTTCGTCTACCGGTTCGTGGTCGCCATTCGAGAACCTTTATTCTCCTACGGTTGTCGGTTCTACGAGCTATATGGCCTGCCCACTGCCACTTCAACTTCAAAATGAAAGTGCGTAAACAAATATACCCAGTTTTGCCTACATTTATAAAGAATATAGATAGGTTTTGTATGTATATCTGCATCGCCTATCATGCGCCGTACTGTGACCACACTACTATAGAGCATCTGGCGCGTCAGAGCGGTGTAGGTAGTTCTGACGCAGATTGCGAGCGGTCCGCGCGGGACGGCACGGGACCACAGGGCTCGGAACTGCTATAGTGTGCATGGGTTCATACAAAATGTATGAACCGGATCGGCGTCGGCGTCGGCTGACGCGTTACGATGCTTGACGGCGCGGCATAGGATAAATGTGTTTACGCCTTTACTACTAAAGAATGATTTATAAATAAATAAAATAAGTAATAAACTATTCATAGCTTGTACAATAGGAACCGTATAATAGATATAATACTTATATACGTGTTTTTAAAGTACATACGTAAAATACAATATGACGCCGAGGCAGAGAACAAATATCTATAGAACACAAGCTCTGCTTAGCTTGGGGCTAGATGACGCTGTGTGGAATGTCCAGCATTATTATTATTATTATCTATGGGGATCAAACCCATCACCTACAGCGCAGAAAGAATTGCTAATAATAACTGAGCTTTTAGGTTGAGAAACATAGTTCAATTAATAATAATAATAATAATAATGCTGGACAATCCACACAGCATCATCTAGCCCCAAGCTAAGCAGAGCTTGTGTTATGGGTACTAGATGACTGATATACTTAATACAATACATTACATACATAGATATTTTTTTATATACATAGAAAATACCCAGAACACCCGAAATAAATATTTGCAGATCGTACAAACATTTATCCCAAGGCGGGAATCGAACCCGCAACCTCCTGCGTCGCAGGCAGACATTCTCCCGCCGCGCCACATCGGTCGTCAATTCATTGTCGGAATTACCGTTCAACTACAAATTATTCTTCACAATAATCACATTTTTTACAGGCCTTCATTTACTACACGGATCCAACAATAGTTGATCACACCGGTTCCCGATTCGTCCGCTCTGCCGTCCTCATCCGTCCTGATTGGCTGGTTACGTCAGCACTTGGACCCAGCGTCATCGAAGACAATGGCTTTCCGAAGAAGACTCTGCTCGCTCGGGCTGGAGCGGTCACCGTTGACAGAAATTTAACACTTAACGAAGATGAGGATGAGCAGGAACGAGAAGTAAGTAATAATATAATAAATAATAATAAAACTCATTTATTTCTTTTTACAAAGTAAGTACCTAGATAGGTATGATGTGCATACAGAGTGTAGGATTTAACTGACAAAAGAAACAACATAATAATAATAATAATAATAATAATGCTGGACAATCCACACAGCATCATCTAGCCCCAAGCTAAGCAGAACTTGTGTTATGGGTACTAGATAACTGATATACTTAATACAATACATTACATATATAGATATTTTTATTATACATAGAAAATACCCAGAACACCCGGAATAAATATTTGCAGATCGTACAAACATTTATCCCAAGGCGGGAATCGAACCCGCAACCTCCTGCGTCGCAGACGGACATTGGCCCGCCGCGCCACATCGGTCGTCAAAACATACAACAACATAACATACAAGTGTTTTATTAGTAGAAGTAAGTATATTATCAATAATAATAATTATAATAATAATAATGCTGGACAATCCACACAGCATCATCTAGCCCCAAGGTAAGCAGAGCTGGTGTTATGGGTACTAGATGACTGATATACAATATATTACGTACATAGATATTTTTTATTACGAGTATATTGAAAATACCCAGAATAAATCATCATATTGTTTTGTAAAAAAAATCGTACGGAGAACTAAGGTTAGTTGTTGGTATTTCATACGTGACAGGTTCCAAGCCCATAGCCGCTGCTAGAATAATAACTGGTTTCCTCAAGATGTTTTCCTTTACCGTTTGAGTGCACTTTTTCTTCTATTGCGCATATACATTTTTCGAACAGAAAAATGTATTGGTCCAGATTCGAACCCACGACTTGAGGATATCTACCGTGCTGGGGAATGAAAGTCGTAAAGCTTTTTCCGTTTTTATTCCATACGTGACAAGCTCATAATTACTGATAGAATACTAACTGGATGCCTCACGATGTTTTCCTGAACTTTTGAAATGAATACACACAAAATTACAGGCACACGAGGCTTAACACCTGCATGCCTCAGGTTGATGGACGCAGAGCAGTGTATTGTAGGTTACGTTCCTAACGAACGTGACCTGCAAGGCAGTGCTTTGTTATAGGCGATGGTAAGCACTTAACATCAGGTGGGGCATATGCTTGTTCCATCAGCAAATTGTATAAAAAAAAAGAATATTTTTATCTGATTCCCATCTACCAGCATCTTTATTAAAAGAAGATGCTGGTAGATTTAAACCTTTGCCTGGTAATAAACGTGAGCCATTTGTACCCTCCAACCTTCAAGAATCCTAAGGGAATATCTGCCGTTCCTGAGAATACGATCTGGAACCAATTTTTGATTCTGATACAATACTTATATACATTTTTTTGTAATTTTAGGTCATACAAATAGTTCGGCCTTACAATCACAGTGCAACCCAATGGTGGACAACAGACATTAGCCTGATGAAGACCCTGCTTCCTTTTAACATGACATTAGCAGTTGACTTTAAGGGGATCAACATAAAACGGACCTTTGAAGAGAAGACCTGTATCATACTAATGTATGCCGTAAGTGGACTGAAGTAATTTTTTTAATCATCAGCTTGAAGATATCTACTGCTGAACATATGGCTCTCTCATAAATTATTTTTGAAGAAAGAGTTTGAATCATCTACATCCACCAACTTCTCCCGATCTTCACAATATCATCAGTCCAACAATATCATTAGGTGGTGAGTCCTATTTCTTCTGATTAGAGGTGGCTATACGAGAAGCTTTATTATTCAGCTGTGGTCGGTTTTACAAGTTGTGTCAGCACTAGTAACCTAGTGTTAAAGCCCCGCCTTCCGATCTTAAGGACACGGGTTCGAACCCGGTCACGTCCTTTTGGTAATTTCTTGAGGTAGTTGACTACACTGAGAGTATAGTATAAATGTTGGGCAGCTCTAGTCATATAACATTCAGTCCTATGCTTCTCATAATATGAAAACAAATGATGGAACAAGCGGTAGTTCAACTGATGTTTTTCAAATGGTTACCACAAAGCAAAATATGATGCATAGGACGCCTTTGCTAATGATGGACGGACGGTATTATGAAGATTGCGAGAATTTGTTGGATTAATTCAAAATTATAGAAATGTATGGTCTATGTCCAGTATGTTCAACTTTGGAGGTCAAAACTAACTTTTTGCTGCGCTGCTTAAGTTTACTATAATTTTTTGCAGAAGAAAAATGCGAACCTTTCTGACGATAAGGCTCTGATGCAACTGTTCGTAGAAGTGCTGCCGCCTACTTTGCAGAACTGCGGCAGCCATTTTTCTGCTAGTACAATGACCTGCGCCAACAGTAGCGATGAGAACAAGGACATGGTATACGACCCTGACTTCTGCCAGGTAAGTCTTCATGGTATTAAGTTTTGGGTACGGTATTTTTTTCCAAGAGTCTTTAGACCATTATTACTACCAGCCAGTTAACTAGCATGAGCCATGTTGGCAAACGATCATTGAAGTGGAAAGTTTAGTCCAGAGTTGCTGCACTCTGCTTTGGAACGAATTGGGGAAAAACTTCTTAGTCTTTGCTTTATGCCCTACAGGTTCAGGTAATTAGTTTAAGGCCTTTGTTTCTTACGTTTTTTCCTTCCAAATGCTTATCTTATATTATTGTTCGTGACCTCGTATCTCCGAAACGGAAACTAATTCCAAAGCAGATTTTTCTGATTCTTGTTTTGTAAAAATTCTTATTTTGTTTTTGTAAAAATTCTTATTGTGTTTTTGTAAAATCAGTTTCTTAAATGCACGCGTTTTTCCAGGGCAACAGCGGCGGCCCACTTATCTGCGAAGGCGAGGTCATGGGCCTGCAAACCTATATCGACAACAACTGCAAGCAGCCCCATCTCTACCAGCTCCTGTCCTCCTGGGACACCTTCATCACTTGCGGCATCGAAGACAAATGCCTAGAGGAACATTGCGCTAACATATGTGACGTCACTTACAAAGATCCCCTCAAAACAGATATTCCTATCGTGAAACCAGACGCCGATGATTTCGCCATCACTCCCTCACCAACACAACTGACTACAACAACTGCATTGCCCGTAACAATTACTCAAGAAGGTAATATACTCATGACATCTACGGTCCTAGTGACTGCAGAGACCAAGGAGATAGTAACGGAAACAACTTCCACCACTGATACGTTTAATTCTACATTGACTCCTAACTACAGCGAGACAAGCGAAAGTGTCTGGCCTCGTGAAAATACGGAGGAGAGAAAGAAACTGGTGCAAGATGATGACGATGACCGACATGCGAATGTTGAGGCGCAGTTAGCGGATAGATATGACACACGTGAAGGTACACCACCAGCTGCGCTGGGAAGGAGGAACATGTGTATTGTGCAAACTGTTGTTTTTGGACTGGTTTTGTGTTTGTTGTAATTTATTACTATGATGGTATAATAAAGTTTTTTCTGGTAATTATGTGTTTGTCATGTAATAAAAAAAACATTTAGTAATATATTTAATATTATAATAATAATGCTGGGCAATCCACACAGCATCGTCTAGCCCCAAGCTAAGCAGAGCTTGTGTTTTGGGTACTACGAGTAGATGACGGATACAAATGTATGTTTAATTTTGATGTGTATTTCATTTGTTAAAACAGGTAGAAAATAATAGGCTCACGAAATAGGTGTCACGATGAGTTTATTCAGAATGCCTACGGGAATAGTCAGGTATGTCTAAAAATATTTTGTTAGTAACCTTAAGTAGGTACCTACTTTTAGGTAAAAGCCATGGTACTCTAGTGCCGTGTACTCACTCGCGGTTATTAAGTCACATTATGCAGTATATAAATAAGCGCTTACTTAAAAATATAGTAAACCTATTAAACAAGATTGCAATGCCTTCAAAACAAATTACAAGAGGCTTGTAGACTTGGTGGTTAAGTGTACTTAACCGCGACTTGTGAAAATGCAAATTGAGTCCCTCGGAGCCTCAGCTTAGCCGTCTGCCGCGATATGCTAATTGTTGGGGCCCAGCGCGAATTGGTAAAAGATATCGGGGTCCTATTTACATAGACCCGATGACTATAGTAAGTGAGATACAAAGAGTGTGGTAAACTCTTTTTATTATAAAAAATCTATACCACCTAAAAGAATTTTTGGTTTGACCATAGAATAAGGACTAAAGATTAGCCTTGAATGATTGACTGACTGACATATTGATAACGCACAGCCCAAACCAACGATCGTAGAGACAACATTTTCAGAAGATGTTTGTCTAGTAAAAAAGAAATTTCTGAACTTTAAAAATAGTTTTATGCAAACTTATGCTCGTTTTCGCATAATGGCTAAAATAACCAAAAATGTCCGAAACTTATAATGACTAAAACTATAAACTAAACGCACATTGACCCATACATTGACCAATACTTATAAAGACAACCTAGAGAAATATAGGATCTGTAGGTCTACCCTGAGAAACGATAAGCGAAGTTTCGTGTTGTCGTGAGTTACATTGCGCGGCTACTCAGTAGCTGGTCCACAGACAAGTTGCCGCTGCCTGACATACCGCGTAGTGTAACTTGAAACGACAATACGAAACTTCATTTATCGTTTCTGGGGTACGATTATGGAACTTCGGTCGACAAACTTCGAAAAACTATTATTTATTTACCACACAAACTATTCCAAGTAGTGTAAATAGTGCGCCATTTTCGTGTAGAGTAGCGGCAATATACAAAAACTGATCGTTATAGTCTATGGTTTCTGTTGTAAGTGCCTAATGTATGTAGGTACTTGACTAAAATGTATATGTGGGTATGCATTATGCATAATAAAATCAGTTTCTTACTACTTGAACAATGTGTTTCACTTATATCCTTTTAAATTTTACACCGTATTGTATCGCCCGCCTTAATATCTCTTTTAGCCGCCTATCATGCTTGACCAAACCATTAGTTGTATTGTCCAGATGAACAGGTATGCATGAAAGACGGAAAAGTGTGGAAGGAAGCTCATGCAGCCCAAAAAAGGTAGTACCGATAGATCATACTGGGTGAAAGTGAACAACGTTGGCACCTATCGCCGAAATAGGACGTACATCATAAAACCAAATATTAAAAATGGTTAAAACAGCTCCACATAGTTCAATAAGTTACCTAAGTACTTATTGTAAATTTAAAAATTTCTAGCAAGATATAACATTTTGTAAAATCATTATTTAAGAATTCTTAAGCAACTTTTCAAACATGTACAATATTCGCTCAATACGGTCTGGAAACTTGTTAATGCTATTAGAGCGAGGCGTTAAGCTCCAACCTTACTTAATTCTACTTACAGTTGTGCGCAAACTTCGCCGGCGCATCTTTTATAACTAATTCCCTTCATTGTTGGGCTACTTATAGGAATTTACATTTGAACCGAGACCGAAAGTTTGTGTTGATAGAACTTTCGACACAGTTGCCACTAGTCTAAGTTTTTCGCAGAATATAATATATTTTCCATAATTAAAATATATTATAAAGTTATTAAATAGACGATTTAATATAATAGCCACATCAATCCTAGGATATCGACACGTGTTTTGCTTCTCTACGAAGCATCCTCAGGAAAGATATCGTTGTAATTACAGCAAGTCAAAATCTTCCTGAGGATGCTTTGTAGAGAAGCAAAACACGTGTCGATATCTTAGGATTGAAGTGGTGGAATAGTACTATATATATGAAAACGTCTATAATTTTACAATGGACTTCCGCAAAGTTACGCCTGAATCAATTTAAAATCAATCAATAAGATACCTATATCAACTATAAGAATTTTCGTCCTGACTGATTGTTTCGACTGACTGGCATATAGATAACGCACAACCTAAGCTACTGGTCAGAGACTGGTGCGTAGAGGTATACTAAGAAAGGAATTTTCTAAATTCAACCCCTGAACATGTCCGCCGTACCGATTTAAGTTGAAGGGTTGAAGTTCTTATGAAAAACCTTCACGCGGATAAAATTGTGCGCGTTTCGCTAGTAATGAAATATTATGTCATCATCATCTTTGGTCAAAGCTAAGTCATTCACATTTTTGTAGTCACACATTCTGTAGGAGGTTCGAGAACTGTACAATAAACGCACATGAGGTTTAACACCTGTGTGCAGGCTAATGGATGCAGTGCATCGTATCGCATTGTAGGGCACGTTCCGAAGGAATACTTGTTGAAGGAATGCAATGCTTTGTTATAGGTTTGTAACAGCTTAACAGCCGGAGGATTATCGGCTTGTTTCATCAAAAACTCGTATATAAAAGCAAACATTAAAATTTATTTCCTTACCTCCAAACTCTACAAACTATATCAGCTTAAAATTGAATAGAATCTCGCAACTTCTGAAGTGCACTGAATCGAAATGTATCCTAATACGACTCGATGTGTTTAAATTCGAAAGGGGTTCGCATCGGAAAACTGTTATGCATATTTTAAAGTTAAATTTACTTACAGCACGTGAATGAAGAGTGGAAATATCTCTTTTATGGGGGCGGGCTTAGACGGGCTATTTTTTTTAAGTTTATTCTAATATATCGTCTTGAATAATCTCAAAGTCAAAAGGAATTTATTCTATTGAATCAGATTGGTCACTAAACAATAGTCATACAACTAGGTGAATCTAGGTGCGTTTCTCGCGACCAAGCCTAGACGAATAGACAAGAAACATACGGCTTGGTTCCTACCGTTTTTTTCTGTGATCCTTTTGAAAAATAATATTATAAATAAAGCTCCAGTGTGGTCACAATCAAACTTAATGAGGTGAATTCGTACTTGCAAAATAATTGGTATGCTATTTCAATACCTTCCAATCAAAAAAAAAATCTAATTGTACTATGTTCACTTCGATTTGCCTCACGATGTATTTGGTCCATCACACATGGGACCATATAAACTTATATGATAGCAGGAAAGCTGGGTAAGTTGTCGGGTTGATTGGTTTGTGATTGGGTCGTACTTTACTAGTAGTAGACTACTACTACTTACTAGGTGCTCTTGGGGGTCCGAGGAAGTACTACCACCATACCTGCCACGAAGCTTACTGGTTTGAAGGATATGGATGCCGGTGAAATTACAGGCAAATCAGGCAGTTTACACCTGTTTGCCTCAAATTTATGGACGAATCAGTGCATTGTAGCCTGAAATGCAAGGCAATGCTTTGTTATAAGTGATGGTAACCACTAAACATCAGGTGATCAATCAACGATCGAATAAAAAAAAGCAACTCCTTAGACCGTGAGTCAAATCAAGACGTCCGGTGTCCGTAGATACTTTAGCAGCCATATGTTACCGCGACTACACAATATCTCACTGTTGCTCAACTTAAATCGCTCGTTTGTCCAAACATTTAAAACTTTAGAGTGTTTTATGGTTATCTACGGACGTGAGCTATTCTGAAATATTCCGTATCGGATTGAACTTACCGTTTTTGCTAGAATATATGAGATTATATTACATTTGATGAAATTGAATATCTCGAAGAAAATATTTTGATGTAATATTTAATATAAATTAAAATCATATTTATCATTAATCATCAATATTTAGTGTGTCCATGATCACTTGACTGCCTTATTTATTTAGAATAGAGTAAGCTATAAAAAAATATGATTTATAAATATTTTTACACATCAACTAGTCCTAAACTAAGCATAGTATGACATAATATGGCAACCAATATATACTCGTACATATAAGTTAGTTTATAAAAAGTTACAAAGCGATTCTTGATTTTGTTTAAAAAAAATTAGCAACAGATTATAATCTGTGATAGTAACCATATAAAAAAGCAATGATTATAACTCGGAAGATTACACTGCACACCTGAATAATTACATATATGCAGTGAGCCTTCTGAAATAAAAACAAAGTAGAACCTATTTTCTTTATATCCGGTTCACAGTCACATTTAAACTTTCATTAATTTGATTACACAGAAAATGAGTAAGCAAACAAAAGGAATTAATTAAATGATCTCGTAAAAAAATAAGCAGCTAATAAAACTTTTAATAATTAAAACTTGAGTTAAAATAAATGCTTTTTGGGTATTATGCACCAGCGTAATGAGATCTACCAAGTCTGGTTCGCTTTTTTCTTTCTGGGGCGTTTTTCTGGAATAGGTTTATTTTACCTGCGTAAAAACAAATAATTTACCTATTCGTGCGATCTTCATTATCATAGGGATAGTGGTGTGAGTTCTGAATTAGGAACGTTAAACATCTAGTTTTAAAGAAAGTTTAACGTTTGCCCGGCTACAGGGTTTTCTTGGGGTTCGGAAGAGTGAAAACGCGAAATGGAACACTAGTAATATAATAAAATAATATACAGAGGCATACAAAGATTAAAACATAATAAAACACTCTTAGAAACGATAAGCGAAGTTAGATAGATCCTTTATATAAAAGGATCAAACAAAAAAAAATTCTTGCCTGTTCTCTATCTAACTTCGATTATCGTTTCTAAGAGTAGGCCTGCTGAACGGGACGGCCCACGTTACCGCAACTGAGTGCCGGCGCGCTTTTCTTTTATTATTATTTTAATGCTGGACAATCCACAAAGCATCATCTAGCTCCAAGCTAAGCAGAGCTTGTGTTATGGGTTCTAGATGATTGATATACTTAATAAAATACAAAAACATATATTTTTTTATTCTACTTAGAAAATACCCAGAATACCCGGAATCAATATTTGCAGATCGTACAAACATTTATCCCAAGGTGGGAATCGAACCCGCAACCTCTTGCGTCGCTGACGGACATTCGCCCGCCGCGCCACATCGGTCGTCAAATGAACAACATTTAAAAATATACAAGTTATTTTTCTACAATTTGAATAGTCCGCGATATTAATACTTACTGAGATTATTTTCAAATAAAATAAGTTGTTTTTATATAAGAACTTTGTTATAAATAATTATTAGAAGACATTTTTAAATGAAATCATCTAGCTCCAAACTAAGCAAAGCTTGTACTATTAGAACAAACGGGTTATAAAAAAATAAACAGCTCATAGACAGTGCCATTTTTTAGGGCTCTGTTTGAGTTGGTTCTTGCGAGTTTCCCTGATTCCCCAGCCGAGGGAGAGGAACTGACAACTGTCGTTAACCAGTGTAAACAGGGAATAGATCGTTGGAATAATAGCCAAGTATTTATCACGATTGAGGAAGTTCTTGCATTTTTCAAAGTTTAAGAATATAAATTAGCAAGTTAAAGAGGCAATGCGCAGACAATAAAGGTTCTAGAATTGCGATCACGAATCTCGATGAAACGAGCAATCTGAAAACCTGTCTTTCTAGATTTTTTTGGAGACAGTCCAGTGCAATGATATGCTTTGAACTGACATACATTACATTACACAACCAGCGGCGGCCTTAGGGGGTGGGGGCCTCGCTCTTGCGGGGACCTCGCGCAACAACCCAAGCAAATTAAAAAAAATATAGATGTTATTAACTATATTTTCTTTATTCAAAACCTTTTTATTTTGATCACATACTTTTCACGAAGGACAAAGGGCCTCACAAAGACCTGCCGCCGCCCATCCATCCATACATCCATCCATTCTTACAAACTTTCGAGCTTATAATATTAGTAGGGTTGATATAAATCATTTGTAAACTTAAATGTAAAAGTTCAGGCAGGAATCAAATATTTAATTGTCTAACTACCACAGTGAATCAGTCTGAACAAACCGTTACAAGCTAATAAATCTCCCTCAGATCCGTTATCTCAATCCGACGGTAGCGCTTTATTTTTAAACTTGTTCTTCGGTATTTAAACGGACTTGATAACACCTATCTCTTCGGAACCTTTTTAATTGGGAACTCTGATTTATGAAGCTTAAGAATAATGTTACTAAGTAGTAACATACTAATTAAACTTCCTCTTTATAATCGTACTACTTAGTAACATTATAAACAAGAATTTATTACTGTTATTAATGCTTAACTTTTTGTAATTGAATACAAAAGAAGATTTTATAATTAATATAATATAATAATATTGTTGGTCAATCCACACAGCATCATCTAGCCCTAAGCTAAGCAGCGCTTGTGTTATGGGTACTAGATGACTGATATACTTAATAGAATACATTACATAGATACATATTTTTATTATACATAGAAAACACCCAGAACACCCGGAATAAATATTTGCAGATCGTACAAATATTTATCCCAAGGCGGGAATCGAACCAGCATTATTATTATTATTATACCTACTACTTTAATAAAGTTATGATTCTCTAAAACGCTACGAAGCTACTGCTACGAGATTGCTACGAAAACGTCTCATTTTTAAATGACCATGCACAGGAAAATAATGAACAAACATTTGTGGTTCACTCACAATAATATTTATATGACTCAATGACGTAAAAGTAGATGGTGACCCACCTGGTGTTAATTGGTAACCATCCATAACAAAGCAGGTCACGCATCTTACGAACGTACTGTACGATGTAATGCCATGCGACCAACAATCTGAGGCATACAGGTCTTAAGCCTCAATTGCCTGCAATTTTATTGGTGTTGACACCACACTCATTAAACTAGATTATAGCAACGCTGCTTAGCGGCAGAATTACGGATGATGAAAGAAAGAAAGAAAACTTTTATTTGTGACGGAAACCTACAATACAAAACACACTCAATAATAAAACAGAAATAACAAACTAAATATAAAAATAAAGATGGTAGTACCGTCCCCGGACGAGTCTTCTACTACTAAATGAAAGCTGTCCGCGTGAATATATACTTAGCAAGTACATTTGTTTACTAACACAAAACAAAAGTGAGAAAAAAATTATAAACAGTTTCAAGTTCAACCATGTCACTTAGTGAATAGTTTCGCTAATTTTCTAAACAAAATAAGAGTGCCCTTTTCAAGTGAGCTCTTATTTACTGACACGAATATTTTGCGCCAACCCTATCATCCTATACGGTATCATTGATCGAAGACTAGATGTGATGTTTTTGAACGTAAGGCTGACAAGACGTTGCATTGGAACGCTATGGTTTTTGAAATTAAATAACCCTGAGCAACTCTGACATGGTTATGTAAATCGATTTCGATGCAATAAACAACATTCTTCAAATATATTTTCTGCAAATCAACTTAATCATCTCAGGTTGATTGTACAATCTGAACCAATCATCCACACACAGTTTGGAATCAAAAAGAAACGAGACTGTGATAACATCCGTCGCCGCTCGGCAATTTTCAATCTCTTTCCCATTTGTGACAGTAATAAAGCGGCCGGGAAAAGTCAACAATCAATTTTGTATTTCAATTTATTCCCAACCTTAGTTCGTGCGGTGATAAGAAAAAGAAAACGTTCATTGGGAACGGAAATTATTGCAAGAAGCCATCAGTGGCGTGCGCAGGCTTCCTACGGCTGCTATTTTTTTATCAATTTTTTTGGGTGCATAAAGTTTGGAAAAAGTCTGCATTCCATTTATAGAACACAGTTAAATAAAATTCGTTTTCGCGTTTTCATGGCGTCAAAATTTATTCGGATGAACTTTTGCTAAACTTCTTTGATGACCAAGTTTTGGGCTATTCTTATTCTAAGGCCGGAAGAGCCTAATATGTGAAGGGTAGAAAGGGGAGAGAGGTTAGTTCGTTAGGGGATCTAATAACATAGGGGGCTCATAGACCCATAGTTTTCGAAAAAATAAATAATGAAGTTTGGCTAAGATCAGATTTCCAATTTTGGTTTCCAATATTGAAAACCTTAGTTAACCACCTACGAATAAGCAATGAATAACAAAATGAAAAGATATGTATATCTTTTTTTATACATTATGCTGGTGGTGGCCCAGATAAGGCTACCTGATGCTAAGCGATAACTTTTACCTATACAAAGCATTCGATCTCATGTCACGCACGCTATGAACGTGCCTTACGATATTTGCGATTTTTACATTACCTTGCGTTTATCTACCTGTTCACTCTTCAAATTGAAATAGTAACGCAACTTGGCGGCAGAAAAAGGCATGGTGGTAGTACTTTTTTGAGCCCTAAAGCCCTACTAAAATACTGTAGTACTAATAAAATATCTCTTACCTAAACTACTGAGATAAAACATTATCGCAATCTAACTATTAAAGTCATACCAAATTATCTACTAAACAGACATTTAATACTAAAACCTGACTAAAAGTATAACACGTTTTTAAAAGTACTATTTATCAGCCATAATTAATAATAATAATGCTGGATAATCCACACAGCATCATCTAGCCTCAAGGTAAACAGAGCTTGTGTTATGGGTACTAGATGACTGATAATACTTAATAAAATACATTACATACATAGATATTTTTTATTATAGATAGAAAATACCCAGAATACCCGGAATAAATATTTGCAGATAGTACAAACATTTATCCCAAACCGGAATCGAACCCGCAACCTCTTGCGTCGCAAGCGAACATTTGCCCGCCTGCGACACATCGGTCGTCAATAATTATGATGTAATTTTATTTAAAATCGCCTCTACGTAAAACTTTTCATGCTCTCCAGTCTAAATAGTTTCACAGTTTTGATTTGTGGGCGTCGCGTCGTCCGGACGATTTTTCATGCGCCTCATTGTACCGTTCACGGTCCAAAGACTGGCTTGTAAAGGATTTGGAGCGTCACTCACACCTCTATTTGCGGACGTCCGATTTCAATGCGTTGTTCATCGACTGATTTGTTACGCGTTTGTCTGGTTGTCATGGCATTGTTGTTTTTGGGTTTACGATTTGCGTCTGCTCTGGTTCACTTGTAGAAATATATAGAATACTTTTTCTATCTGATTATGTCTGGGCTCACAGCTATGCCCGTAGTAGCTTGCTTGCGTTACGATTTCTACTATGAAGCGCTTCATACGCTCCGGTTGTAAAACATTAACATTTCCAGGCTATATTTATTAAGATAAATTATATTTATTGTGTATTAGTTTTTTATATACTCCTTGTTGATGGAACAAGCACGTGGACCACCTGATGTTACGTGGTTACCATCACCTACAATAAAACAGTTCCTCGCAGGTCACGTTTGTTAGGAACGTGCTCTATGATGCACTGATCTTCATTCATTAACCTGAGGGATACAAGTGTTAAGCCTCATGTGCCTGTAATTTACCGTCATCCACCTTCAAACCGGAACATAGCGAGCTGCTTGGCGGTAGAAATAGGCATGCTGGTAGTAAATTTCCGGATGAACTTTTCACTAAGAGCTTACTACTACTAAACTAAACATAGAGGTGATTTAAAAATAAACCTCAGAAGTGCCACAAGAGAGGTTAAAGTTTGTATGAAAATATTTTTAGGTTACCTAAGTGGTTTTGTTTTCATTATTGCTTATAATATTTTTTTTTCTATTTTATTGTCATGTAGTTTTTTTTTTGTTTTTAGTAGTTTTTAAAAAAGTCAACATTTCACCCCATTTTGATTACCAGGCTTATAAAGCGACTAGCATTGACATGAGCGAGCCCCTTAATTGATGTGATTCTGTGGCACCGCAGTGTGTTAGCACAACCGAAATTAAAGATGGCATTGATAACATTTCTATCAGAGCGTGTTGAGGCAACAATGGGGGTGGTTCGCCGGGAAATTGGGGTGATTCTTCTCTTTCACCTCCGCTCCTGTAACGTCAGATGCATCACAGAGGTTAAGATTATTTTTAATTTTATTTAATTGGTTTTGGCAATGTAGAGAGAAGTAAAATCTATTTAATTATAATTTGTTAACTTTATATTACCTGTACTTAAGAAAATCACAAAGATTTTATATTATCCCAAAAATAGGAATTTCCAATTACAGTCGTTGTAATAATTTTTAGGATAATATAAAATCTTAGCTGTTTATTTTTTCAATAATATTGCCAAAAACACTATGAGTTTTGTTATTTATACTTACGGTATATAAATTCAATCTCTCAGGTTTTTAGTGTGTGTTTATATTTTTTTAATAATTAAATCTTGTCAATACTAAAAAATGTTTTTTAAAGTGACAGAACAAGACGGTACGCTTAATGTTGAATGATTGTTTTATTTACTTTAGATGGCGTACTCAGTATGGCATTGCGCTGCCATTTTGCCAGGAGAACGATTTTGAGCTTATACCATCCACCGAATCCCTGCAGTCTTCACAACCTTGTTGGTTCACCGGGTGGGAAGGCGTCCTACGTTTCGTCTTCCGGTCCGTGGTCACCTTTGAGAAGCTTTATTCCCCACCGATTATAGGTTCTAAAAACTTTGTCGGGTCATTGGCATTTCAACCTCACAAAAAGCTTACAGCAGGCATAGTGATAGTGTATATACTTTGGCCTGGCCATTAAAACTTCAACTTCCCAAAAAGCTTATAACAAACTAGTACTGAACAAGATAGTTTCAAATTTACTTAATTATTATAACTAATTAATATCATGTAATAAGGAAGCGTGTAGGTAAACTTTTTCACTCCAGCCTTCATTACAGGCATATTTCAAACTTCGCTTCGCAAGAACAAAGTTTGACTTGATCTTACCCTGTTATTTTCTATCAGGTAAGTGCTTTTATGCTATGTATTAACAAATTACATATTTCTTGCCTATAAACAAGTTAGATTAGCACCCCCCTGGAGCTTCAAGCTATTCCATTCTGTAAAAAATATCGCACAAAAGTTTGGAACTAAACTATAATGTCGACATTAATCTGTTTTTGTCTTTCCCTTCCATCTATAGGTTGCCTGGAAGAGATCGCTTTTAGTGATAGGGTCGTCCGTTGTGCTCAGTATGTTTCTGTTTTGTTTTTTGTGAGCAAAATAAAGAGTTAATCTATCTATCTATTCTCAGTGCCTTTTTTTGTCTATTCTTCTAGGCTTTTTAGTCCGTGAAGTTCACTTACTGTTGTATTGTACTCTTCCATATTTATAGTTCCAGCAAGGAAAAACGAGCAAGTCGTACAGCAGTGTCCAGCGCATATTAATCACTGCCATCTGGCGGCCGGACCGGGCCCAAATTAAAATACCCCATCCTGACACACTTGGTGCTAATAGCCGAGGAATGGTCAATTGCTTAAATCTCATTCAAATATTAAATCCAAATCAGCTTGTGGTAAACAAACGTTCTGAAGGGTATTAAACCCTCGTGCTTTCGAATACAAATATTTGAAAATATTTTTTATTGTTTAGAATAGAAAATATTTATTTTGTGTCTCATGAATAACATAGGTACATGGATAAAATTTATAATGTAGCGATGAAAAAGGCCACCACTCAGCATTTGCTACAAGAGCATATGATAGCTCTTGCAGCGCTGGTTTTCAATGGCGCCAAAGAAATTTTTGTCATTTAACAGTCTGAAGAAGACGAAAACTTCTCTTATAATCTTCCAGGAAGAATGATTTTGAACCTAACAATATTACAACACAGTTAGTAGCAACTCTACCTTCTGCGCTGTAGATTGTGGTTTCGACTTCCACTGAAAATAAATACAAATGTTTGTTTTTCCTAGTGGTTGTCGGTTCTGACTGGGTAACCCTTACTGGCTCCCTGGTATATTATGTATTGGCTGCAAAACCTTTACCAAGTCCTAAGAGTAGAGGCCTGGTTCACACGTTTTATTAGAGCTGAACGTGATAATTTTAGTTACAAACTAAAATTTGACTGTCGTTTTTCGTTAGTAGAATTGGGCCTTTGTCTAAAAATATGTTATCAGTTATATACTTACAAAACTTTTCTACCTAAGTATCTCCAGATAGGTTTTTCTTTCAATTTCGTCAGTCAACTTTGGTGCAGTAAGCCCTTGTTGGTTCCTTGATTTTTTTTTGATGAAAATATAGCCTTTGAACTAAGGTGTTGCTATGTAGAATCCATTATGTATAGATTTCATGATAAATCACCGATTTTTATGCTATCCTTACCTTCATCTTCTAAGTGTTCGATACAATACAGCGACCGATGACATTTTTACGTCCTGATATTGATTATGTGATCTCTTTCACACGAACGTATTTTTAAATTTCCGCTGCCCTTTCACCGCGGTAACGCATTCACGCAGACAATACTTGTGACGTAATTGTCTGTTTGACCTGCCTTGCTTACTTGCCAAAGGTCACAATAAGTTGAGACAACCTGATGACCAGTATAACTGTAGTAACTATTTTAGTAGTAGTAGAGCTCTTAGTAAAGGGCTCGTCCGGCAAAGTACTGCCACCATGCCTATTCCTGCCGTGTTCCGGTTTAAAGGATGTGGAGAAATTACAGGCACAGGCTAAGTTTAAACTGTTGTTCGTAGAGACTTGAAATTTTAAGGGTGTATTCGTTTTGGTGCATAAAGTTGTTCTGAGAAAGGAATTTTCAAAATTCAACCCCTCTTGAGTTCACATAACAACGACAGTGCGGTCACCATGTGCAAACTTTCCCAAGCATGAATGAGGTCTATATCCAGACTGAAATTATTGGCACATGAGGCACCTGCATGCCTCAAGTGCCTCGTGCCTGCCCATAGGTCATGTGCCGAACGAATGACACGCTTAAAAAGATCCATTAGTGGTTTTATTTGCTGTTGTCAAGTGGCAATGTCAAAATTGGTAGTACTTTGACAGACGCAGGTGTATCTTTGCGGGGGCGAGTTTTGTCTGTGAATCTTACCCCCAGAGACTTTCCCTGGTACTTATAAACTCGACGTTACTTTTAAACAGTCACACCTTATTTGAAACTTCAAATGCAAAAGATCGAAACACACTACTCGACACTGTTTCGAGGTTATGCCAAGTTTTTTAGTAGTAGGATACCACAGTAATGTTCAACGATGATAAAATAAAAGTGAATATAGTTTTTAACATGCTTTATTTAACTAGATCTTTGGTCTTAAACATTGGTTGTAACATTGACGTGTTTTTTATTTTCTACACAGTTGTATGCATTCTGTTTTCTTAAGGTCCATTCACACCACACCATCTTTTATAGAACAACGCTTTTAATTAAGTAATCAAGTAAGTTGCTAACATTTTTGAGTATAGGCTGTAGTAGGCAACGCTCGATTGGAACTCAATATCATTATTAAGGCCCATTTAGACGGGGAGAGTTTCTCGTCTCGAAGATACGATTATCGAAAGAATATAAAGCATTTTTTTTTTGTCTAAACAATCGCTTTCCTCGCTCGTTGCCTTGGGCGACAATTGCCTTGCAATGGAATATTATTATGTCCGTGTAAACAGAATTTCAAAGCAATAATCGTATTTCGAGATTTTATGCCAGTTGCTACCATGAGTGCAGTGCGCGCGGGTGTTTTAATTATATCTGCTCTTCTGATTTGGGAGCATCTAACACGTTGTGCCTTGAATTACAATTGGAAGATAAAGAACCGAAGATTTTCGTGTCATTTTTACGAACAATATACTAGTAATCACTTAACTCGACTGACAAATCTCGCACTAAAAACGATACAAACTGATTTGTACGATACTCGTATCAACTTGAAAATATGTCACGGGAGATCGTGTTTATACAAGTCGAGACTCTCATAAGCAAGAATCTGCTAACTATACTTTTGTTGTGTAAACAAACATAGGTAGTTATCGCCTAGCGATAAGTCATATGCGAATCTCGTATGACATAATCGTAGGCGAGATTTTAGTTCTTGCCTGTATGTAAACAATTTGATAAGATTGTGTTATGGCGATTATTGCTTGTGATAGTAGCGTATGGTTTCTCGTAAGAAAACGTACGAGAATCTCTCCCCGTCTAAATGGGCCTTTAGTCTGAAGAAGTCTAGGTACTGTTAGAAATATAGGTTACACAATAAAAAAAACAATGGTGTGGATGCACCTTTAAAAAAAAGCTACGTGTCATTCTAGAAGTGGCACTAACATACATTCTTTGTCACTTCTAGTTAACTATTAAAGATTAACTAGATATAAAGTACAATACAGTGAGATGATTTTGTACAGGGAATTTTAAATTAAATAACAGATTGAAATATCTGAAAGTTATACATAATATCAGGTTTATGATTGCACTAGTTTACACAGTAAGTTGTGTCCACATTCGTAGGTTTTATCTTCATCGCGTCTTCCATATATAACTTCTTGCTGTATATACAAAATATACACATATTAAAGCGCACAAGTGTGAACATAACTTTTGATAGTAAATTTTTTGAAGATAAATGCAATACGAGTACATTAGATAGACAATTGACTATCGCTATTTTTAACCTATTTTATGTTTATCTACTCAGTTTTACATTTTCAACACATATTTTTTAAATTATCTAATTCAATAACCGAAAAATTACTTCAACTAAATATCAATCTACTTAATAACGATTATTTACATAAATAGTACAAACATTATAACAATGTCGATAACAGTAGCTATAACAGAATAAAATAACAAAAATTATTTAAAAAAACACGATTTGAAATTTTGGCTTAGCCATGACCATAAAACATCGAACTTTTGGCTTCATGGAAAACTTTTTGTTCTATGAAAAATGTTTTTAACTATACTAGATTATATACAGTAATTATATAAGCGCACAAGTGTAACAGATTCATAATGATCAGCATATTTACATTTTAGATATATATCTTTTCCACCTGATGTAGAGATTTCCATGAGCGTGGGAAGGTTTCCCTGAAGACAAAACGATAATTATATATATTTTACCTAAAAACATCTACTTACACTTTTTTTACTTTTGTCTTTCTTACCAGTGCGGCGAACGGATCAAAGCAGCCCTTATCCTAAAAACCATTCTTAAAAAAAATTATAAAAAAAAACAAATATGAGCAAGAGTGATCAACATAGTTTTCAGAATCTGTTTCTAAATTAACCGAGTGATTATAACTATTATCTAATTCAGCATTTAATTGCCCGCATGAGATCAAAATTGAAATTTAATAACTGCTCTATACATTTAAATACATAAAGTTATGATCTATATACATTTACATACACATTCTACCTAGAGTTTGGCATATACTTTGTTATGCAGTAAGTACCTCAGTAAAACTGCATACTTCAAGGGTTTAACTTACTTTTAACATCGATAATAAGCTAAATAAGATTATCACGATTAGACTCTTTAGCTATCCGGACTGATATTGAGAAAAATGTTTAATAACAACACTTATATTACACGGGTATTTACCCTTTTTATTTTTTGCAACGTTTTGGCTATGGTTGCTGGTAAATGATAAAATATACCCGTGTAATATATGTATATACAAATGTGTGTAATTTAATTCCATTAAACAAGTATTATCTACAACTTTTCATATTGCATCACTTAGAAAGTGTCCACATTTTAATAAAAGAGCGTGAGTGATAACTTTGGTACTTTGTGTACGGGTCTCTTTTCTGGAGCTATAGTTTAAGTTCAACACGGTTCTTTTAACTCATCGCTAGACACCAACAATGTCAGCAATACTGCGTCAGCAGAATATTCACTCACAAGTGTCCACATTTCAACGAAGGAGCGCGTGCGCTCAGTTTTGATACTTTGCGTACGGATGGGCCGCATCCCTCGGGCGGTAGTCTCAGCTGGACGCCGACAAGCCGAGGGGCTTGAGGTGCGAGGGAGGGGCGAAGTTAGCGGGAGATGAGCCTGACATGTTGTTGTTGAGATCACCAGCGCGTCCGGAGCCGTTCATGAGTGCCATCGCGTTGCCGGCCTGTTGGAGCATAAGAACATGTAAGTCACTGTGGTGGTAGTGTTTAAGACGAAGTTAAAGCAGTTTTTTAGTAAAGATTCTCCGTACCTATAACCTGAAATTCACTTATTTATTTCTCCTACAATTTTGTAACCATGTATTACTTTAAAGCATTGTGTTTTTATATATGGTTATGTAGTAGTATATTCAATTTTATATAAGTATTAGGTTTTTCTTTTAGTTTAGTTATTATTTAGGATTATTATTGTTAGATTATCTTTATTTAGCAGTTTTTATGTAAGCATTTCTATTTACCACACTTGTGCACCGCCGTCCATTAGAATCCATAAAGAAGTTTTACTTCAGTCGTGTGGTCTAAAGCACACTCGTTTTTTTCTTTTTAATAAAAGTGACTTACAGGTGGTGGAGGTAGGTGCGTGGTCTGCCGCTTCAGATGAGACAGTGGTGGAGGATTGTAAGCCATGTTGGCGAACACCAGTCGCTCCTCATAGTCGTACTCACAGAGGATCTTGTTCTCGCATAGGTAGAAACGGTCGCCGACGCAGAATCTGTTGACAAAAATTACTATTTAAAAAAAAATAAGGAACCTGCTGCTATACCATTTAAAAGATAGTAATAATAATAATAATTCATTTATTTGCTTCAATGTAGTATGTACATCGATCTATAACTTTAATAAATTTGGTAGTAGTAGAGCTCTTAGTAGAGGGCTCGTCCGGGGCAGTACTACCACCGTAATACTTCATGTGGGTATGGACTTACTAGGTCCAAAGTTGGTAATTTAAACGCATTACGCCTGCTGTTATTAATAAACGCATCAGAGTATCATGATATGCGTACTAATTGTAACGCCAATAAACAGTCTTATCCGTCCGTCGAGTGGCTTAATGCGAGTCAGCTGCAGTTACCCAAAGCCTACTGGCCACCGAGATCCAATTAGTGACTGCACACTAGGGTTGTGCTGAACCTATGGCACTTTAATTTACTATCTTTGGGGCCAATTATGAGGAACATAAGCACAATCCTACTAATATTATAAACGCGAAAGTTTGTAAGTATGGATGGATGGATGGATGGATGGATGTTTGTCACTCGTTCACGCTCTAACCAGTCGACGGATTTGAAATTGAAATTGAAATTGAAATTATTTATTGATTAACAGACATTACATTACATTACAATTACATTAAAATCATATTAATTGAAGCTTATAATGTTGATAATGAATAATTAAAATTATACACAACAATTAAAATATGGACACATTTCATACAATAACATTTCCTTGTAGGACAACATTGGTACCCAAACTAGGATTTACCTGTGTAATGGCATACCAATGCCCTCCGCCAAACAGATGAAATTTGGAATAAACATAGATTATAACTTAGATTAACATATAGGCTACTTTTTATCCTGAAAAATAACGGAAACGAAAAAACTGCCAAGCGGGCGAAGCTGCGAGCGGCCGCTAGTATAGAATAAAGTATTGTCCCATTCGGTGGTCTTATCGTTGAATGTGTTTTCTTTAAGACGACTAAGTAATTTTTCTAAGTATTCAATATAAACTAAATTGGTATAAACATCTATAATTACTTATTTCATTATCAATCTGCATAAATCTACTAATAGGAACATGCATATAGGAATCCCGCACATACTTTATCAGGACGAACGATTTTAAAACTTAATGACATAAATAAATATATGAAGAGTTTTTTCCATTAACCAAAATTTTGAACAGGTTGGGTATTTTTCTGTCCTCTGATCTTAGGTCATGTTCAATAGCAGTTTATATTATTGTAAGAAGACAGCCCTACCGGACGGTGCTACGTAAAGACCTGTCTACACCCACGCACTTACAGCGCTTCAGTATAAATCTAATTACTAGTCCGATCTGTTACAAGATACCATCAGAAGCGCTCAACCAAGGGCCGACTATAAAATGTCCAAAGAATTTCCTATCGCGGAAAGGTCATCGCGAGGAAGCGAAACGATAACGTCACGCGGGCGAGCATCTCTCAATGTAGCACGAAACAAAAGGTATCTTCGACTCGACGGTAGCCGCTTGTAGTGGCCAACGGAACAACCCCCGATAACCAGCCTTATCTCCCCTCGGGGGGAAAGACGGGGGTGGCCCGTCTCGACACCCAGCCAACTCTTTGTTTCACTTGTCGCAAAAATTAAGCGCTACAAATGTCTCTTTTTTTAAAAGGCCAATTTCCACCGCAACTCAGTCGATTTTGCCGTTCTTAATTAACTTTATTTCCTGTTCTCCACGTCCCCGACTTTTGTTTTGAGCTTGTCGCTTTTTTTGGTGAGCTATTTTCTGTCTGCCGCGTAATGGAAAAGATGGAAAACGAAATTTTAATGACTAGCAAGTTAAGCTTTGTGAGTCGCGCTATTGTGTGCGAGTGGGCAAGCGCCTAGTTTGACATTTGAGAAGCGGACGCTCTATTGACTGTTCCCTCGTTTCCTTCCCTCAGCGAGAAGACAATAGCTTTCCGCGGCTCTGATTACGGTTGACGCGAGATAATTCTTTCAATTGATTAAAGGTGAGACAAAAGGAATTTATTTGAATTAGCCCAAGCACCGAGTCGAATTGCTTGAAAATTTAAATTGGCAATTCTGCACAGATACCGGTTTGCAGCGTCACCGAAAACATGAGTAGGCGAGGCAGGAGTTCCGTACAAATTTTAATCAAGCTCATATCGGAGCTGCACCGTGAAGATGTGACAGACATGGTGCGACAGTGTCGCGTCGGGCCGCTGCCGCGCGACTTCCGCGGCAGATTGCGGACTGCCGCTAAATTATTTAGCCGTTTAGCGATATTCGTAGGCGATACCCACCGTCAGCTTCGATCGGACAGACTGCAAATTGAATTCAGATTCTGGCCGTGGAAATTGATTTGAACTTGATTATTTCATAGTGCTATAAATTGTTCGTGATATTTTGAGTATTTTACTGATTGCACATCAGCTACAGGTTTATAAAAGTATCCCAAATTGTAGAATCGGTAGATAACCGTTTATTTAATTTTGTAAAAAAAGTAAATTTTGATTGAGCAATATATAGTTACATAGTTTATTCTGCAAAGTTATCGCTAGACGGCATTTTTCTTCAGTTATATGTCCTTAACCTTATAATAATTGAGGAAACATCGTATGTTTGTTTATAAATAGGTATTGTAATTAAAAATCGATTATTACATTCAACTATCAGGTTGAGTTTTGCAACCGATGAATTGCATACGAAAAGTAAGCAGAATTAAGACTTTCCTCAAGTTTAACTTAAAAAGTGGCATGTATTGTGTTTATAAAATAGATATAAATGTTACTAAGAATTTTTCTGTAGATGCCAGACATAGGTACCGAAACAATACTCTTCAGATCCAACATTGTTACAAAATGTTTATCTAACTGCGAAATCTGTGCACGAAGGAAATCAAATGAATATATAATTCGCGGAAATTGTCACACGAGATGTACTAACGCTGGAAAGGTCCACAAGTGACATATAAACCATTCAGAGAGGCTCCAATCTTACGCTTTCTATTATTTAAACAGACGCGGACCGGTGAAAATTGCCGCTTTTCTGCATCCCCCTGAGTTGATCTTTTTGCAAATTTATTTTCTTGGATGAATGAAACATCGTTTTGGTGCGCAACAATTTGTGCAGAGGGAATTCAATCTTTAATAACTTAGTTGACTTTGTTTTTAAATTTAAATTCATGTCCTTGCTTATCTTCTTCACCTAGTTGTTACGCTCTAGAGCGGTCGTGGTCATCATGAGTTATTGTATGTTTTTTGTCAAGGTCAATGGCATTTCTCACGATGTCCTAAGTATCAGATAAGACAACAAGTCAGGATTGCTACTTGTTGCCATTCTAGAGCACTATAATGCTTATAAAAATTAGGTACAAATCGTTTAAAAACACATTAAAAACATTAAAACGGTAAAATTGTTTTCTATGACTATTATTAACAAAGAAAAATATTACAACTACAAGAATTTGAGCTATCTACAGACCGCCACAAACAATCTATAGATCCCTAACCAAATCTGTATCAATTGGTGCATAATTAGGTACGTGGGAAAACAGTATAAAAAATTATATGGAGAACCGAATTGCAATGATCATGTAAAAACTGGTTGCGCATTGAACAAATAAATCCTCCATTAACTTTGTAAACTCGAATCCTTTGAGGGTATGTCTCGTATATACCAAAGCAATGTTTACCAACTATCACTGACATTATTGCAGAAAAATGGAGCAATCAGAATTCGAGCAAAATAAGAGTCGTCGGGCACACCTACCGAAATTGAATGGAGTAAAATAGTTTGAAAACTACGGAACATAGCCAGCGCAATTATTTAGTTTTAAAACAATTTCGTTTGGACAGTTTTTAATCAATTTAAATTGTAAATAATAAAACAAATCAACTTCTAATTTCAACACTACCTTTGGTCATTCAACCACGAAAGAGGCCTTCATGTGGCCTATCAAAGTCAAAGTCAAAGTAAAAAATCCATCAGTTGCAAAACCCATCGCCAACTTAGGTAATTCTAAAATGAAAAAACCCAAGTTGAAAAAAAAATGCTTTCTTTGTTTGTGAGTTAGTCGGGAACTACCTCATGCGATTATTGTTTTTATGTTTTGTGTTCTACACGGTTTTTCAAAAACAGAAACTGGGAAAAACAGCTCATTCTACACAGACAAAATGCTCTATCGCTTAAAAATAGTGGGTGAAGTTGAGTTAATATCAATAAACTTCGCAGCATCACGAAGGGTTCAATAAATATGAACAGAGCGCATAGTGTGGTACTTCACTCGCTAGTTCGTCCGAGCTTGTGTGAAACAGGCCTTAGGGATTCCAAGTCTCGCATATTCATGGTTTTTAGAACACTAGTGTAGAGTGGGGCTTTAGGAATTTGCTACATTTTCAGTGGAATTTAAGCGCATGTTTTACTTGCTAATGTTTTGCAGTACTTTTTGCAGTACAGTAATTGCAAGTTACAAAACTTGGAATTCAGAAAAAAATGCTATATTAGGACTTGATATTTTAATTACTGTGTTTTATACCGGCGCGGTGTTCTAGAAAACTGTAAAACTGCTTTTAGACTGACCTATGTACACTTTTTCTATCATCATTATCAACAGCCTGTAGAAGTCCACTGAAAATAGACCTTTTCCACGCGTTTCGAGGAACAACAACTTTGAGCCCTTTCCATCTATCGACTTTCTACAATCCTAAGACTGTCGTCAGTCAATCGGAAGGTGTCCTTCGTTTTGTATTCCGTTTCAGTTAGAGACTGAAGCGATACACAGTATTGCCTTGTCAGTGACTTGTTCTGCAGTGCACAACCTTGCATCAACATCCTGTATCCTAATCAGCATGAGAATATAGTTGTTCAGTCTAATGTGCCTGTGATTTCACACCTTCAATCAAATCATCTTTTGTGGCAGAAATATTAGCCAGTATATGTTCATTGAATTACATATATACATACATACATGTTTGTGGACATTTTACACATCATCTAACCCCAAACTAAGCATCGCTTGTACTATGGGAACCAGATGACTGATGGAATACTTATATACTTTTTTTTGTAAATACAGCACAAATATGCAGTTTGAGGATAAATTAATATATTTTCAATCTTTTTATAATTGGTATATACATTTTATTCATCATTGTTTTACCTCAATAATAGCTATTACAAATAACTAATGATGAATGGATTCGTTTACTCATTGTTTGTTTGGGAAAACAATGCAGTTCAAATCTGCTATGAGCCATTATAATTGGCCAACAAACCACAATTATTCAGTTTGTATTTAGTGAATGCTTGCAATATATTTTATCAAGGCGATTTAGTAGACAATGAGGAAATTACAAAGCTTTATATTAACCCGAAAATTATTTCCTCGAGTGCGATTTGTTGTCGCATCCATATCAAGGGGAAGGTTGTAGGTTCAAATCCCACTCGAGGAAATAATTTTTGGGATAAAATAATAATCTTTGTAGACAAATGAGGGTATTTAGTAACCGCTAACGAGACTTATAATAAAATAAATATAAATATTATAAAACCCTGCCATATATTATTAATTTACCATAGCAAAGGTCTAAACTATTAGTGATTGATATAAAGTTTCCTGAAATATTTTTTTGTTTGTTCTTCCCTGAGAAATGATATTGACCTTTAGGTACGGAACCCTGAAAACGAACAATTGTATTTCTAATTTTTGCAGAAGTACAAAAGGTTATATTTTCTAACATACCTGTGGTTGCACTGTTGACAAGCGAAGCACTCAAGATGGTACACGTTGTTGCGCGCGCGCATCACCATCTCAAACGCCGGTATCACCTTACTACAGGCCGCGCAGTATCCGGTATTACCGAATAATCTGCCAAAGAAAAGTATTGTTATTGTATTTTCTTTCCGGCCTGATGATCACGTCATAGAATCAGACCCCTCCATTATATCCCATGAGTTAGGGATAGGTGCGTGGAGTGGTGAGATGTCGTGGGATTTAAAACAACTTTTTGGAATTTGAAAACGAGTACCGAGCGATTGCGCGTAGACAAGGTAGTTGTCTGTATCGGGTTCACAAGCCAACTGTTTTGCTACCCATCTGCGCGCAAACGGCCGGTAGACACCACTTTATTTGGATAAAGCAAGATAAGTACATCAGTATTTTTAATACCTACCTACATATTTCTACTAACGTTTTTTATTTAACATTTTATTGTTCGACCTAATAATATTTTTTATCTGTTTTCAGGTTGGTGAGGCGCGTCGTCTACACCATGGATGCCGTAATAGGTGACTACTTGCTGATGAAACCGTCTGTGCCGGTTCCATCAGCACCACTTTGATAGAACGCCCACCTAATATTAAGTGGTTACCATCATGTATGACAAAGCATTACCTCGCAGGTGGCATTAGTTAGAAGCGCGCCCGTCTATGCATTGCTATGCTTCAAGTTCAAATTTTGATCGTATCAATCGACAAGAAATAGTATTCTTTAAAACTAACATTTCAGACATGGCCAATATTGTTTCAATCTCGTCTCAGCTTCACTTCGAGAATAAGCCTTGCTTGAATACTTGCTGATGAAACCGTCTCTGCCGGTTCCATCAGCAAGAAAATAAATATGTCAGGACATTTTTACACAACATCATCTAGTCCCAAACTAAGCATAGCTTGTACTATGGAAACCAGATGTAATGCTTTGTCATACATGATGGTAACCACTTAATATCAGGTGGTAGTTCTATCAAAGTGTTTGTTTCATCAGAAAGTTAAAAATAAATAATGAAGAATCAAGATAACGTACTGTACGTACCTTAAGTAATCCCTCTTGCATAGAATTAGGTTGGCGCGAGTGTACAGCGTGTGTCCGACTTCTCCAAGCCGGCAGTCACAGCAGCCACACTTTAGGCAGTCCTCGTGCCAGAGCTGGTCGAGCGCCTTCAGTAGGTACCGCTCTGTGATCACCTTGTTACACCCAGCACAGATCTGTTGGGATAAAACTTGAATGAACGAATGAAAATACTTTATTGCATAGCAATACGTTTTGACGACCGATGTGGCGCGGCGGGCGAATGTCCAGCTGCTACGCAGGAGGTTGCGGGTTCGATTCCCGCCTTGGGATAAATGTTTGTACGATCAGCAAATATTTATTACGGGTGTTCTGGGTATTGTCCATGTATAATAAAAACAATATCTATATATATAGTGTATTGTATTAAGTAAATCAGTCATCTAGTACCCATAACACAAGCTCTGCGTAGCTTGGGGCTAGATGATGCTGTGTGGCTTGTCCAGCAATATTTATTTATTTATTATTTATTTATACCTTCTCAGATCCCTTATAAAAAAAACCTACTCGAGATTCTTTGAGGATGTTCCTAGGGGGTAGTAGATGTACGTCCAAATATTACATTTGGCAGTAATAAGTTGGCATTCCATACGTGACAAGTTGCAAACCCATCGCCTCTGCTGGAACACTAACTGGTTTCCTCGCGATGTTTTCCTTCACCGTTTAAGAGCACTGGCATTACGCACATACATTTTTCGATTGAAAAATCCATTCGGACACTGTCATCTAGGCTTCACGAAGAATGGACCCGCTTTGACTGTTTCAAACATTTTGTATGGGACAGACAGATACAGAGGAAGCAGACCCGTAATTACTTTTATACAAAATGTATGGGACCGATATGCTTCTGCCGCAAACATTAATGCTCGTATTGCTGTTTTCCGGTTTGAAGAGTGTCGGTGCCGGTGAAATTACAGGCACATGAGGATTAATACCAGTACGCCTTAGGTTGGTGGATGCAGGGTAGTGCATCGTAGGGCACGTACCTAACGTGAGTGACCTACAAAGCAATGTTTTGTTATAGACAGACTATGGTTGCAAGTGTCAAATATTTGAAATTTTAAAGTGACAGATTTGCTATAGAAAATCTGTCAAATTTGACAATTGGAACAGGAGTCTGTTAGCAACAATTACACAATCACCCCTCTATTGATAACAAAGCATTATCTTGCAGGTCACGGTTAACGTGTCCTACGATGCACTACTTTGCGTTCATCAACCAAGGTGAAATCTTGAATACCTTGAAATCGGAACATAGTACCTTGGGATTGTGCCATCGCTGATATAATGTGGTTCTGTTTTTACATCACCGTCACTTGCAAGTGGTAAACTTACCTGTGGTGGTGGCTGTGGCGCGGTAGAACCCGGCGTCTGCGCCTGTGGCAGCGGTGAGGCCCGTGCCTCCTTCGTCACCTCCATGCCGAGGAGTTGAGAGTTTAGCGTGGGACTGCCGCCGCTCGCCTGTTGCGGCGTCCTTCTCTCGCACTGCTGGCAAACGAAACAGCATTTGTGAGTATATGTATTTAAAGTTACACAATCACGATTAATTCCGGGTTACAGCGGGTCACATTTTATACAGGGTCAGAGGCAACTTTTTCACTCATACCCCTATTTACAAGACGCTGTAGTGCCTGGGACAGAATATTTAGATGGAGTACCAATGATTTTTAGATCGACTTGCTATAACTTGATCTTCAATTGTTTTGACTTTGAACGTAGATCAAACCTGTGGTCACAGGGCAAGCTATTGTCAGTAAGAAAACTTATTGACCCGCAGTTCAATTATTTTAGTTGTATTCAAAATGAGCGTAATGTGCACTACATGTAGTGACGTCGTAAGTCAATAACGCTAAAAGTTTTTTTACGCTAAAAGACTTTCAGTTTCAAAGACAGCAGTAATGCAATGTAAGTATATTACAAAAAGTTAATGCTCTGACAACAATGTTATGAACGCGGGAAGCTCAAAATGTTCTTCAAAAGTATAGGAGCAACCTATGTCCAACCGTGGATTTCCACAGGCTGTTGATGATATATTTTTTGAGTAGTAGTAGAGCTCTTTGTGATGGGTTCCCTGTGTACCTCAGCTCAATTGACGTTGAGCAGTGTATCATAGGGCACGTTCTGTTAAGAACGTGACCTACGTTACAATACTTTCTGTGACCTAAATTAAATTCCCTTCTAATCGTTTCTCATGACTAATACAATGCATTCTATGTGGTGTCTACTCTAACAATACTACTAAAATGATAAACGAAGTTTCTTATTATCGTATTAAGACATCGGCAACTACGTAATCATTCTACAGTCAAGTTACCACTGATATGCTGCGCAGTGTAACTCATATTGCCCCAGATCGTGCCAGAAATTCTGATTGAGTTCTCGTAGTGAAATTACCTCTCACTACGAACACGCGTCACTCGTTCATACGATAATTATTTCCGTATTCATGTTTATAAATACCAATTATTCGATATCCGCTCATTATTAAATCCATAAGTCACAGCAATCAACTCCGAACAGTAGAATGTGGCCATTTTATGTCACAGCATAAAATCCAACGGCATGAAATTCGCTGCCAGTAATATTTCTCGAAAAAATTAGCACAACTACTGAAGCGGTTAATGAGAACGTGAAACACGACTCGACTGGACTATAACAAATTATATAGCTTAAAATGGCGGAAAAATAGCATAAGTAAGTTCGGACAAGAGGCAGTATGACTTGCAAAAGGTTCCGTATAAAAAAAATGTTTGGACATCTTTAGAAAATGTTAAAGAAACGACCACTAAAAATTACAACTGACATCTATAATTCTATTTTGCTTGAAACGCTTTCTAGCTATAGCAGACGTTAAGAGATTACGGAGTCCACAAGTATTCAGACTGTTACAACTAAAACAAAATTTCTTGGTTTTCAAAATGTAATGTTCAAAGTAAGTAATAACATTTTTATTTCTAAACTAGCGAAACGCTTGCATCTTCGGCTGCATGAAGTTATTTTCATACAAATTTCAACATCCGCTGTACCCATTTAGGGGCTGAATTTTGGGAATTCCTTTCTTAGTAAACCTTTACGCACTAAGGCGAATATACACTGAAAATTTCTAGACCCATTGGTTTAGGCTGTGCGCTGTCTATTTCACAGTCAGTCAGTGAGGTAGGAGACCGAGAGAAACATTCATAGTGCAAAATAACGTTTATTTCGCACTATGAATGTTTCTCCCTTCAAGTGCGGAACCCTAGAAACCTAGTAAACTGTAATTGAGATCGTGTCGGGGCAAAAAGGTGAACAATATCGTGCAGACAAACCTTGTCACAGTTAATTAATACTTTAAATACGATTCAATTCAATTCTGCAGCCGATTCACAATTTAGTCGCAACCTTTTGGTTTTTTATTCGTGCGATTTAGTTTTCTGGTACAACGGAACCGAAAATTAGAAGGCAACGTGCCCAAAACAATGCTGTCACAGGAACGGAGCCCAGGATTTATTTATTTGGGGTATATTTTTCTTGTTCTAATAGGTCTTTCATTTCCAAATTTTAATGTGAAATTTAAAAAAGGTAATACGCGATAAATATCCGTGGAATAGAAATGTTCAATATTTAAACGTGAACTCGTCATTTAAATTTGGAATCTCCACATAAAAATTTCGAAGAGACTAACATAGAGCGGACTTCTTGGACGATTTGGCCAAACTATCCAAGGAGGTTACACTACCAACCTTTTAGGCAAACCGCCTGTGATCATGTTCCTATTTGTTATTAATTAAATATTTGTAAGTATATATTTTTTAAATCACCACTATTCTTTGAAAATAAAAGAAATACTGCCAAATTAAACAAAACTTGTATTTTGGCAACCAGATAGCTGATAAAATATTCATATATCTTACGTATATGAACTAAATTCTTGCTTAGAATATAAAATAATACCCAGATACGAAACATGCATCACACAAATATTACTTCTTGAAAGAGATAGAATTCTAAAACTTATTGTAAAATATTCTGTTTCCTAGCTACAAATCAATGAGTTTTATGTGTATGAAATGTAAACTAATTGAATAAGATGAATAAGATCTTTATATTCTCACAAGAGTTATGCCCTCGAGTGGGATAATATAAAAATCTTTGTGATGTCTATATTAATTATAAAAATCTTTGTCCTGACTGACTGACTGGCATATAGACAACACACAGCCTAAGCCACTGGTCGCAAAGATTTGAACTTTTCAGGGTATATTTGTCTTGGAGCGTTGTACTAAGAAAGGAATTCCCGAAATTCAACCCCTAAACGGTAAAGGTTTGAAGTTTTATGAAAACAGTTTCACGTTTCGCTGGTAAGTTATAATTGTTTTTAGTTTTAAATTTTTCTGTAGCCATCTCTAAAATGCCCACTGACCCAGACGAAAGAGACTATCTCCCACAACACAGGTTTTTACCTAGGGTGGGAGCTAGCGATCTCAACTCAACCTTTTAATTTCTGGATTTTCTTGTACTTCACTTAGTAGGTAGGCAAATTGTACTACTTTACCTAATTTGTTATCCAACTATGCCTACCTTTACACTTACTTTAATGTGTCTCATTTTATGTGCCTAATAAAGTTATTTATTATAGTTGTAGTTCTTAGATACGGCCCTGGGCCATTGTCGTGGGGCCCGTGACGAATGGCCCGCGGCTTATTTTTGTTTTGGAGAATACGACCGGCCGAGCCGTAAATAATGGTTCGCGTATCGGACGGAAGTTACGCGTATTGCTTCTACAAATTGTGTCAATAGCTTTCTACGTAGCTCGTACTTACTCAGGAAATCATATGTAACTAGAAACAGTGACGGAACAACCCAGCTGACGTTGAGTGGTGACATGCCCTACGTACGCAAACACATGACATGTGTTTGCGTGTAATGCTTTATATAACAAAGCATTGCTTCGCAGGTTCTTTAGGAACGTGCCCTAAAATGCACTGTCATGTATCTATCAAAGCCTCATGTGCCTGTAATTCTATTGTAAGTTTATTCTATTTCATACGAACTCATCATTAGTCTCCGCATCTATCGTTTTGCGATATTTTTGAAGTAATACTTCTAATGCGACTTATTTTATGCAACTTGTTGATGGAACAAGCAGATGGTCCACCTGATGTTAAGTGGTTACCATCACCTATAACAAAGCATTGCCTCGTAGGTCACGCTCGTTAGGAACGTCACCGACGATGCACTACTCAGCGTCCATCAACCAACAACAACAACTTCCAAGGTTGCGTTAAACGTTTAACACTACCATGGAGGGGGTATGCAGCACTGTTCTTTCTCTCTTTCTCTCATAGCCAGTTACGTTTCGTATATTAAAGAAGTTTTACTTCAGTCGTGTGGTCTGAAGCACACTCGTTTTTTTGTTTGTGCATTCCGATAGTCGTTTGTCTAATGCCAGGCGAGCCTTCGTGAATAATTAGAGATGTGAGTTGTGACAGTAACACGCCGTGGCACTCCGATGCAACCGAAACCGTCGAGATTAGACGTAAAAGAGCAAAAACTGTCCATTAGCGACTCGAAACGTCAATACGCACGAATTAAGGCTTAGAGTGAAACTGACAATTGGGAAAGAGTGCACGGCAAATTTCACTATGATTTATGGTTTTTTTAGTTTGCGTTCAGACAGCATGGCAAATCAAATCTATAATACTAATAATACTAATATTATAAAGAGGAAAGATTTGATTGTTTGTTTGTTTGTTTGCATTGAATAGGCTCCGAATCTAATATACCAATTTGAACCGTTGGGAAGCTACACTATCCACGGGAGACAAAAGCTATTATTATATTTTCAAAACAATTTGCGATCTTTACTCGTGCAAAGTCGGGACGGCTCGCTAGTAAAAAAAAATGAGTCCAATAACGTGTGAGTGTAAGTGACCAATAACGACTAATTTAATTCCAATCCATGCACCTATGAGTAGTGTACCTAACTTTATTTAGAAGAATTTTAGAAGTCTTATAATTAAATAGAATAGAATATTTCATTCAGACTGTCGTGACTTGGTCTATATATTACAGTGCAGTTTCAATAGCGTTTCGATGACGGTAAAAACTACTGCTAGAGGTCAGCGTAACGTAAAAAGGTGGGCAAAGGTTCAACGCTAATGCAATCACGAGATTGCGTTACCTTTCAATGGAAAAACGCTGTTGAACTCCGAGTCGTTTGTTTATCTCTCGGCTTAAGGGATGTTTTATTTACTTAAATGAACTTTTACAAGGGGTAAAAACATTCTGATATATACAGCTATTTCTATCTCTATGGTATAGTTATACCTAACTTGACTTGACGACCGATGTGGCGCGGCAGACGAATGTCCGCCTGCGACGCAGAAGGTTGAACGCAGAAGGTTGCGGGTTCGATTCCCGCCTTATTTATGAATAAATAAATAAATAAATAATGCCGGACGACCCACACAGCATCATCTAGCCCCAAGCTAAGCAGAGCTTGTGTTATGGGTACTAGATGACTGATATACTTAATACAAGAAGAATGTCTTTTATGAAAGCATTTGCTGTAAAAGCCACCATGCCTATTTCTGCCGCCAAGCAATTTGCTGTGTTCCGGTTTGAAAGGTGTGGGTGCCGGTGTAATTACAGGCACATGAGGCTTAACACCTGTATGCCTCAGGTTGATGGACGCAGAGTAGTGCATCGTAGGTGTCGTTCCTAACGAGCGTGACCTGCGAGGCAATGCTTTGTTATAGGTGATGGTAACCACTTAACATCAGGTGGGCAATTTGCTTGTTTCATCAGCAAGTTGTATAAAAAAAGAAGCATATATTAGCCATGTGGCGCTAGTTTTCTGTAAAAATATCATTTTACAAATATCATGAATGTCCGCGTCTGTATTTGCGCTACGTGCAGTGCAGTGTACTAGGTTTTATCCAGTAGTGCAAATTGAAGGACTCACGGCTCGCAAGGGAGTCCGTTTCAGCGTAAATCATTAACGTGGACGGACTCCGCCAATTACCATCCAAATTAGAACTATTCTCGCCCATTAGTTCCCAACTTCATAATCAATTAAGAACCACTGTCCACTGAAGCGCTCCGTACTATAACTTTTTAAACTATCATGGTTTTGATCAATATTTTGGATAGAAACGGGACATTTACCATAGTTTTTGTGTTTGATTTTTGAGTTTGACGTTCCGTTTCATATTTCTCACAGCTCAGATAGTAGACCTTTGTGCTGTAGGTTGTGGGTGCAATTCACGGAGAACAAACATTTTTGTGTGATGAATATTGATGTTTGTTCTCTGTCTAGGTGATATATTGTATTCTAAGTATGTATTTACAAAAAAACTACAGTCATCTGGTTCTCATAGTACAAGCAATGCTTAGTTAGTTCAAAATATTAGTTTTACACCGAGTTGTAAAACTAATATTTTGAGGATTCTGTAAAATTACCTAAAGCGCTATGGTGGGCGGTAGTCTTAACTTGAAATTTTGACTGTTTTGGTAGTGGTCTGGATAATCGGAGTTTGTGGTCCCAAGGGGAGCTATTACAGCCACACAACCACTATGCAGGCCATAAAGGTTTTTTGGGAAGCATTTTAATGTACGTATGCATTTCCTGTTCAGGTAAAATGCATTAACGTGAATTATTGAAACTGCTGCTGCATTATTTAAATGTTGCATTGTAAAAAAGAAAGAACTTCACAACTTAATTCCAGGCTCGGTAGATATCCCTTCAGATCTCTTAGTAGTTTTTGTGATACTAACAAACGGCAATTAATTCTACTAATATTATAAATGCGAATGTTTGGATGGATGAATGGATGTTTGTTCCTCTTTCACGCACGAATAAATATAGATTATAATCTGGAATAGGACATAGGCTACTTTTTATCTCGAAGAAATAACGGGAACGGGAAAAAACTGCCACGCGAGCGAAGCTGCGAGTGACCTCTAGTTTTTACATACATACATGTATAGATACTTACACATTCAAGGTTTTTCAATATACAACAGTTATTCTTTACCTGGTCGGAGAGCATGTCTAGAGCAGACGTCACGGGTCTGCTCTCTTTGTCTCTGTTTCTGTCTGTCCCATACAAAATGTCTGAGACAAACAATCTCATCAGCGAGATGAGGCGTCGCTACAAAGCAGACTTTATGCAAGTGCGTGTAATTAGGATCAGTGCATCATGTCGGAAGTACCAGTGATTCTTAACCTTGAGCATTGTATCTTGACGTTTGACAAGTTTACTAGTGTTTTTTCAAATTCAAATTCAAAATAACTTTATTGCGAATATGAGTGGGAAGTACATGTTGGGATTTTATATTATGATCTACCATATTCCACTGTATAGTATGCAGTGGCTATCTAGTAATAGTGGTATTAGTAGTAGAGCTCGTTGAGAAAGTACTACTCGTCCGGGAAAGTACTACCACCGTACCGTACGAAGTAACGTACGTTTAGTACCTACTACCACCAAGCAGCGATGCTCGTATTACAGTGTGTTTGAAGCCTCATGTGTCTGTAATTTCACCGGCACTCACACCCTTCGAACCGAAAGACAGTAAGCTGCTTGGCGGCAGAGATATGCATGGTAGTAGTACTTCCCCGGACGAGCCCTTTACAATGAGTTACGACTTATTAATACTTATGGTTAGTTTGAGGCTACATGATATTGTGTAAATGTTCACCAAATACTTGTTTATTTGGACTTGGACGACCGATGTGGCGCGGCGGGCGAATGTCCGCCTGCGACGCAGAGGTTGCGGGTTCGATTCCCGCCTTGGGATAAATGTTTGTACGATCTGCAAATATTTATTCCGGGTGTTCTGGGTGTTTTCTATGTATAATAAAAAATATCTATATATGTAATGTATTGTATTAAGTATATCAGTCATCTAGTACCCATAACACAAGCTCTGCTTAGCTTGGGGCTAGATGATGCTGTGTGGATCGTCCGGCATTATTATATTTATTAAAGAGCTTTTCCTCAAAAGAAGTGACTTGTCAACAGCCAAGATAAAATGTAAAATGCAAGCACAGTGCATTCGACCGGCCGCGGAAGAACAACTTGGAAGCAATCTGCTAAATAAGTACTGTGATAAACTGAAAGATGCTCTACTTCTACAACTTTTATAAGAAAAATAAAAAATATATATTCATCACTTTAATCCTCAGGCACAGTCGATATTCTCTCAGATCTCTCAGTACCAAGTTACCATGCAAAGTTCTTTGAGGATTTGTAAATTAAGGGTCCGTCCAAATATTACATCCACATTTTACAGTAATTGGTATTTCCTTAGTGATAGGTTGCAAGCCCATCGCTGCTGCCAGAATACTATAACTGGTTTCACAGTGTTTTCCTTCACCGTCTTGCGCTTTAACCTAAACGTAATGATATTAGTTTTTATTTGAATTTTTTCATAGAAAAAGCTGCTCAAAAAATTCCATGCATGAACCTTACCTTGTTGGCATGACTAATTAAACTTCTTATTAGTAGTTTTGTAATCATACTTATTACCTAACTAGCGAAACGCGCGCGACTTCGTTCGCGTGAAGTTATTTTCATACAAACTTCTTCTTCTTCTTCACTTCAAACTTTTTGAAGTGAAGACTTCTTTAGAACTTGCGTCATCGTCACCGAACGCTTTCCATGATCTATATTTATACTATGATATGTGTACTTTTTGGCCTAGTTTTCACTTCTATCGGCAGTCCCCAAAGACTGCCCTACTTTTTTTTTATACTACTGAAACAGGCTTATGGCCCGCCTGATGTTAAGTCGTAACCATCACCTATAACAAAGCACTGCCTTATAGGTCACGCACGTTAGGTATGCCCCACTATACACTACCCTACATTACCAACCTGTGGCGTATGGCAGTAACCATAGATGGTAGAAATAGTCATAGTACAATGAAAGACAAAGACCGTCTGATACCACCTTTACTCCTTAGCTGAATTTAACATAATTCGTATTCTTTTTAATTAAATAACTTTTCGTGAATCACGCAGGTTATAAAATTTTACTCGCACGTTTACATTCCAGAATACTCTACTATATTTATATATATAAAGTACTACCACCATGCCTATTTCTACTGCCAAGTAGCTTTCTGTGTTCCGGTTTAAAGGTGTTGAAGACCAGAGAAATTACAGGCACATGAGGCTTAACACCTGTATCCTCAGGTTAATGGACGCAGAAGCAACACTATGTTATAGGTAATGGAAACCACTTGACATCAGGTGGGCCATCTGTTTATTCCATCGGCAAGTCAAATAAAAAAAACGCCAAGTGTGAGTCGGACTCACGCACAAGGGTTTCATCCATCCATGCATCCATATCTTACAAACTTTCGCGTTTATAATACGAGTAGGATATGTCATGAAATGTAGGTAGGTACTAGATATTATTTCCGTTGTAAAAATTAGATAGATAGATAAATAGACTACAACTTTATTGTACACCATTAAAACACGAAATAGAACAATTAAATTACAACTAAGAAACCAGAAGTAAGAGGGCGATGTCTGGAAGAGATCTCTTTCAAATAAAATAGAAATTAAGTAGAGCATCAGTCCTCTCAGAGTAAGTTGGTTGAATTATTAAGCTCTCGTCTCGTTACTTTGCCGCGTTTCCGCAGGTGTGACAATCATTGTCTCATTGCGAGGGGCTTCCCCTTAACCACCCCTTTCCTCACCTCCCCTCCGCACTCTTTCATCTCGCTGATGAAAATGATTAGAGTGCACTCAATTCTATTAGATGGAATCAGGTATTATACGCATACTATACTAACTTACTTGTACAGTCAGCTGCACTGGAATGTATACAATTCGTAACTTTCAAAATAGTGTCACAACGTAGCAGTAAATATTCTCAGGGCAAAAATGCAAAAAATAAGTGTACTCATCAACTGATAACATGGTATTTGATTTTCTACTGCCTAAAAGTTCACGAAAACGACTCGCGCACGAAGGGTTCCGTACCATTATCTATATTAAAAACGACGAAAAAATTACGTTAGCCTCCTTAAATATTTGTTTATTCTGTTTTTTAGTATTTGTTGTTATAGCGGCAACAGAAATACATCATCTGCGAAAATTTCAACTCTCTAACTATCACAATTCATGAGATATAGCCTGGTGACGGATGGACAAACAGACAGACAGACAGCGGAGTAATAGGATCCCGTATTGCCCTTTGGGTACGGAATCCTAAAAAGTGGAAAACAATGCTATCTGTCAAGTAGAATAGCAACGGCATTTTTTTTGGCATCGTTTTTGACAGTTTGCAATCGTCGTCACGGCCGATGACGTAACGTGACGTGACCACTTATAAGATTTTCTCTTCAATCTTTCGTGACGTGATCAAACAGGTTCTTAAGATTATAATGTGTAACAGCGGATGTCTTGTTAGGGAATAACAGTAACATTATCTCGACCACCCACAGTCACAGCATCTACAGATTAAACTCTTACGAAAGTTACTATTAGACAGTTGGTTAAATTTGACGACTGATGTGACGCGGCGGGCGAATGTCCGCCTGCGACGCTGGAGGTTGCAGGTTCGATTCTTGGGATAAATGTTTGTACGATCTGCAAATATTAAATTAGCGTCATTTACTAAGTTAGTGTAGTTAGTAGTATTCTATCAGCTATCTGGCTCCCATAGTACAAGTTTTCCTTAGTTTGGGGCTAGAGGGCGCTATGTAAATGTTTCTATATATTACTCTGATGTATGTCAGTATGCGCAGGCTCTAACCGAGCTTCACGGTAAACTACACAGAGCAACCGCGAATGTGACGCGGAATTTCGTTAATGCCATATTGCCCACACAAATCGTATCACCACCACGCAATAATATGAAGTCAGGAAGCTAGTGGGGTTATGCTTACTTCATATTACTGAAGCAGTAGGTGTAAAGATAAATGTTTTGTCACTCATAATTTTATTTACTTACAGAACTGTTGGCAGTTTTATTTAATTAAACTAATTTAAAAGAACGGCATCTAGACAAAAACAAAGCTTTTTTTTTAAAAAATACAAACACATAATAGAAGAGGAATGAAGGAAAATTCGTTTCTTTGGCCATAATAAAAAATTAAACCAAAAAAGTGAAATAAAATTAAATCACAGGAGTATAATATATTATACAAAATAAAGAAAAAAACTACTGCATGAAAAAAAGTAATAGGGTCTCGTTTTACCATTTGGGTACGAAACCCAAAAAAACAAAAAAAAAAAAAAAAACCTATAAATGTAGGTTTTAATAATTCTAAATAAAATTACATTTATCTTTATTTATAGTGTCAAGAATACGTTTTGTTTACCAAAATATGATCATCAGCAGGTAGAAATCCTTTTACGATCACATCTTGAGTGATATGAAGTAAAATAGTTTAAGCCAGCTCCGGAACTACAAGTACCGCAATATTAACGAAATTCAAACATTATGCGCTAAAATACAATCACGGATGGCCGCTTAATCGAGTTAGCTGCTATTCGGTTAATCCCTTATCGAGTAATCTGCGCCATTGTCTGTGCGATCATGAGGGCCGTTCTGTGGCAATTTGGCCTTTGCTATCCTTCCACACGTACTGGCAGCTAACAATAGCATACGATCTTGGTCGTCAGGTATTTTCTTACACTTTACACAAGCAAAAACCTATTTGTTTACTAAGAAAAGTATTTACTTATGTAACACGAACTTTACACAAGCAAAAACCTATTTGTTTACTCAAAAATTAGTATTTAAAACAGTTTTTGTATCTGACTTGTTGCTGCAACAAGCAGATGACCCGTGATAGTAGATTCATCTTGACGCGTAAATGTGTACTAAGAATGTAATTCTCGAAATGTAACCCCTACATTTAAAACATTTGCAGTACCTACAATAAATTTATTTTAATACAAGCTTTAACCCCAGTTGAATCCCCAGTTTTACCAGTATTATATAAAAGTTATACTGCAGTTGGGATCGAACTCACAACCTACAGCGCAGAAGGCAAAGCTAAAATCCATAAAAATATAATCCAGGTTGTAATCTATAATTATTCCGAATTTCATCCAAATCGGTCCATTAGTTAGAGCGTGAAAGAGTAACAAATATCCATCCATCCATCCATCCATACTTACAAACTTTCGCGTTTATAATATAATTATTCAAAATTTCATCCAAATTGGTCCACTGGTTAGATTGTGAAAGAGTAACAAACATCCATCCATCCATCCATCCATCTATCTATCCATCCATCCATACTTATAAACTTTCGCGTTTATAATATTAGTAGGATTATAATCGTTGTAATGTCACGTGTGAACGCCCCGTCATTGTTTTCAGGGTGTCAGAATCAGAAGGAGTACAATGACACTTATCTCGGTAACAAAGACAGTATCAGTTATCAACATCTCGTAAGACGACCATGTTTATACGATTCGAGACAATGGTAGGTATTATTTAAGATGAGTTCATTGTTACGTTAAAACAGCTGTAAGTTTAGAAAGACATAATAGAAACAGCTTGCCTGGAATTTCCAGGCACGAATACAAAAAAAATTGTCTCGACTTTAATCCCTAGGCTCGGCACTATAGGTACCATATGTGGATGTTTTCAGGGAATATTGACTAATACTAATTCAAAAATTCCTAAAATTAAACCTCTAGTGCAGGGGTCACCATTTAGTTTCGCTCAGGGCCCGTTTTAAGAGATGAAATTACCATGGCAGTCAACATGATATAGAAAAATATTTATTAAACAAATGTAATTACAGAAACAACAAAGGTAATTTTTCACATATCAATGAGAAAAATGTAATTTTTTGTTGCGTACTATCTGACTGAAGTTTGGAGTAAAATTGGTGCAAGCTATTGACATTTATTCCGAATAATGCGGGGGATAAATTTTTATTAAATTACGTACTCTAAAGTGCAATTTGCTGTGTTCTCGCAGTGCGGATGCGGACCGCGGTCCGCCATTTAGCGACCCCTGCTCTAATGCAAGGGATTAAAGTTTGTATGAAATTAGGTTCACGTGAACGAAGTCGGGCGCTAAATCTAGCGTCAAATACGTCTTAAACTATTGGGAGTTTGGAGACAAAGTCAATATTCCTACGATTGGGACACTATTTCTCAGTTTATTTTCAGAAGAAAACGAAGTTATGACAATAAATAAACAGTGGTCCGAGTAAGTGACGCTCAGGTGGAATATACGTCCGAGAAGTTAGAAGTTGTGAACCACGAACAAATAAGTAACTTTACCCATGCACACGGTCGCCGTCTGTAATTCATTACACTTAGAGTGTCCTGGCAGTGAAACTATTACCTACTTTAAAACTATATTTATTTACAAAGAAAATTACAGCTAATACAGGTATTTATAAATAGTATGTACAAGACACATAATGAAACAGTTGAGCTATCTATAGACCGTTGTAAACGATCTATGGGTAGCTCAACTGATCCAGATCAGTTCCAATCGGACGCATTCTCATAACTCTGGCTGCATTACCATGCTGAATGGCAATGCTGCAAATTTGAGCACTAGTGAAAACGTCGAAAATTATTTTTTACGACTTTTCGAAATTTTTTTTATTATTCGCTGAACAGCTAGTAGGTATATTTGAAATGTATATTAAACTTAGTCATTTTTCATAGTAGGTTTTTTTATACGACTGGCCGATGGAACAAACAGGTAGGTCATCGGATTGTGGTAACCATTACCTATAACAAAGCATTGCCTCGCAGGTCACGTTTGATAGAAACGTGCACTACGATGCACTGCGCTGCGTTCAAGGACCTGAGGCATACACCGGCACCCACACCCCAACCAGAAAACAGCAAGCGGCAAGGCATGGTGAGTAGGTACTTCCTCGGACGAAGCCCTTCAATAAAATACGTTGGCAACATCACTCGAGTACATGTGAAACGGCTTCAAGTAGATAGGATAGCTTGTCAAAACTGCCAAAAACAAAACTATAAAGTTTGCTTTATACACTAGATAACGCTTTATCTGTTTGAAATGTCGAAGTCAATTCGACTCGAAGCTCTTTTACAACCTGACTCACCATCCATGATATCTTCTCCTCGTAATACACAGTCGCGTCAAAACTAGCTGAGCAACTTGTGCAAACAAAACTTAAATAAAAAAATTTAAATACAGTCGTAATACTGACTGTATTTGAATTTTATTACGCACGCAGGAGGTTGCGGGTTCATTTCCCGCCTTGGGATAAATGTTTGTACGATCTGCAAATATTTATTCCGGGTGTTCTGGGTATTTTCTATGTATAATAAAAATATCTATGTATATAATGTATTGTATTAAGTATATCAGTTATCTAGTACCCATAACACAAGCTCTGCTTAGCTTGGGGCTAGATGATGCTGTGTGGATTGTCCAGCATTATTATTATTATTATTATTATTCATTTAGCAAAATGGTCGTACCGGATCTAAGGATAACTATTATACAGTGGGGTTCATTTTTATTTTTATCCTATGTAAATAAAAATCACATTTCCACACAGATTTTTATTTATATGATATTATATTTATTATTATTTATTTATAATTATTAATTGCTGGACAATCCACACAGCATCATCTAGCCCCAAGCTAAGCAGAGCTTGTGTTATGGGTAGGTAAGGTACTAGATGACTGATATACTTAATACAATATTATATTACATACACAGATATTTTTTATTATACATAGAAAATACCCAGAACACCCGGAATAAATATTTGCAGATCGTACAAACATTTATCCCAAGGCGGAAATCAAACCCGCAACCTGTGCGTCGCAGGCGGACATTCGCCCGCCGCGCCACATCGGTCGTCAATTATTATTATTAATTATGTTATATTATATTAGTACATAAGTTATTTATTAAATATTCATTGTAAATTGACTTTTCTAAGTGCATTTTATTTATGCCTACGGAGAAAAATAAATGAATTGAATTGAATTTGTAATAGAAAAAATCTTAGTGAAGGGCTCGTCCAGGAAAGTACTACCATTCCCATTACTGCCACCAAGCAGCTTGCTGTATTCCGATTTGAAGGGTATGGGTGCTAGTAAAAACCACTACAACTAGCCTGAAAAATAGGTATTATTACATCGTGACTTACGTAACGCTTTAGTGGATGACACCCTTAATCTATTAACCAGCGAGTGTGTGAAACGACGTTCTTGTTTATATTAGTATCGAGATGTGATAAACTTAAAAACGTTTTACGTTACGGGCATAACTGCTAAAGCTTCGACTCTATATGTAAACAGAGCCCCAAGTCGAAGTTTTTGTGTTTTTAGGGTTCCGTACTACGTACGTAAGACCAAAATTTTCGGTAGACATTTAGTACAATGAATGATTGCTATTCTATTCTATTCTATAGTAAAATGGTCGTACCGGGTCTAAGGCTAACTGTTATATAGTGAGGTTCATTTTTATTTTTATCCTAATGTAAATAAAAACCACATTACCACACAGATTTGTATTTATATGATATTATATTTAATATGTTATATTAATTATGCTTATGTTATATCCTGTTATGTCCTTGCCATCCCAGGCTTTGTTGAAAGACATGACATGCGGAAAGCGGTAGGTTTTCCTAAAACTTGGAAAAGGGCGGATAGTTGCCATAATATAATGATGTAATATGTGATAGCATACGCAATACCACCAATACATGTCGTTTGCACACTTCCTTTACCAAGTAACAGTCTACAAAAAATGTTTTCGATAAATAAAACGAGAAAGCATACTCACACATGTAGCCAAAGCCTAACGCAATGTGTCAGCGTTACATCGTAATGATAACGTTTCGTCGTAACGTTATTGATACTGCAGTTTAACGATATTATAAAAACAATCGTATTAATTATGAGCAGTCACATCGCATTGATCGTAACTTTGATGGCTGCTGTAAAGCTCCAAATCGACATCGTCATAATTTATGAAGCATGTTTATGGGTGAATTTATGACTATTCTGTCTGTTAGTATTGTAATACGGCTAGTCTCCAGTTATTTTAACCCTCGTCTGTTTTTTTTATGTGATTGCTGATGGAACAAGCAGATAGCCCACCTGATGTTAAGTGGTTACCATCGCCTATAACAAAGCATTGCCTTGTATGATCGTTAAGAACGGGCCCTACAATGCACTGCTTTGCGTCCATTAATCTGAAGCATACAGGTGTAAAAAAAGGTTGCAGGTTCAATTGGGATAAATGTTTGTACGATCTGCAAATATTTATTCTAAGTGTTCTGGGCGTTTTCTATGTATAATAAAAAAATATCTATGTACGTATTGTAGGTATTGTATTAAGTATATCAGTCATCTAGTACCCATAACACAAGCTCTGCTTAGCTTGGGGCTAGATGATGCTGTGTGGATTGTCCAGCATTATATATTATATTTGTCGCTAACTGTACCAAGTAAAGCCAAATTAGGCGCGGACTAAAGTGAATTAAAGTCAAGTCTATTAGGTGGAGTGAGTTATAAAATAAAGCTGCGGCTTCATACATTACCGGCCGATAACCAGACGAGACTCCTGACACAAGCCAGGCCCTTTTAGTGGGATTGAAAAGTTTTTCTGTAACTTATAGCGTCTTACCGCGACGCCTTTTAAATGTATTGCATTTTGTAATTAACTTTATAAAAGTGAGCCAGTGCTAAAGGTAAAGAAAAACATTGCGAGAAAGTCTGTTAGTATTTTAGCAGCGGCGATGGGCTTGCAACCTGTCACGTATGGAATACGAACTGCAAAATGTGGGTATACCAAAGTTAATCTGAAAAGATTGTTTTTGTTTGAAGTTTAGATGCAAATACTAGTCCTATTGCGATTGTGTACTCGGTATGTAACAATAATAAGTAAAATAATGAAAACCGGCAAAGTGCGAGTCGGACTCGCGAAGGGTTCCGTACGTTATCTAGCAAAAAACGGCATTTGTTGTATGAGAGCCCCCCTAAATATTTGATTTATTCTGTTTTTAGTATTTGTTGTGAAAGCGGCAACTCTCTAACTAGCACGATTCATGAGATACAGCCTGGTGACAGACAGACAGACAGCGGAGTCTTAGTAATAGGGTCCCGTTTTACCCTTTGGGTACGGAACCCTAAAAACGATGAATTAAGTTTCAGGAGGTTTATCGGAAGCCTGACACGGGACACAAAGCATACGTTACAGCAAGCGACGTCTTAGTTATAGTTATGAAAATAATTGTTAGTTTTTAGGATTATATCTATGAGCCAATGTGTTTGTTATAAAATAATTGTTGCCTGTAATACATTATAATTATTAGTATTATAATAATAAATGTAAAGACCTGTTATTTATATAATTAATCTGTTTTACTATGAAATCTGTATTGATTCGTCCAAATGTAATTTATTTGTAGTGTTCCACAGTTTCTCTACAGACTGTATCCCATCTTACTAAGTTATTTCTCAGTACACAGAACAAATAGTACAACGTTACAGCGAAAAGTAATCAAAGTAATGACTTCTATTCAATCAAGTTTGAGTGGTTTAGCCGAATTCAATTACGAAACGACAGTTCTGATATTATGCAGTCCCTCTAATGCAATGAGTTCAGCCTACTCGGTTAGGATAGGACCCACCTAAGGAGTGCCGTCCTAATTCTTATTAAACATTTATTAGATTAGACGAAAGCTATTCGAGGTATCGATGTTTTATTTATTACCTTTTATTGGATTGGTATTGGTGCTCCGTGTAATATTTTAAGTGATCTGATAAATGTTTGGGTATTGTTGGAGCGGGACTTTAGTAGGATTGTAAGATGAGCACGAGTTTGGGTTTTTCTAGTTTTCTTTGTTTTTTTTAGTCAAAGTCAAAGTCAAAAATCATTTATTCAGTAATATCCGCAGGGATCATCTTGAAACGTCTTAAATCTAGGTGAATCTAAGCGCCAGTTTCTCGCGACCAAGCCTAGAAGAACCGGCAAGAAACTTACGGCTTGGTTCCTACCGTTTTTTTGTATGATCCTTTTACAAAGTAATAATAATGTAAATAATGAAACTCCAGTTTCACTTATTATAATGCTGGACATTCCACAAAGCATCATTTAGCCCCAAGCTAAGCAGAGCTTGTGTTATGGGCCCTGACTGATATACTTAATACAATACATTACATATATAGATATTTTTTATTATGCATAGAGAACACCCAGAACACCCGGAATAAATATTTGCAAATCGAACAAACATTAAGCCCAAGGCGGGAATCGAACCCGCAACCTCCTGCGTCGCAAGCGGACATTCGCCCGCCCTTTGACATTTATCTTCCCTTATTGTAGAATACTAGTGGAACTATTACATTTTCTTTTGAAAGAGGGCGTTGATGTCTATGACATAGTTTTTTAACTTCTGCAGATTTCTCAAAATCAACTTTATGTACAATGTTTGTGTTCCTAATAAAGCAATATTATATTTAATAGCGAAACGCACTATTTTCGTGAAGCTATTTTCATACAGACTTTAAACCCTGCTGTACACGTTTAGAGGTTGAATTTCGGGAGTTCCTTTCTTAGAACACCTCTACGCACCAAGACAAATATACTATGAAAATTTCTAGTCTCTACGACCAGTGGTTTAGGCTGTGCGTTGTCTAAACCCCAGTCATTCAAGACAAAGGTTATAATTGGTATAGATAGATTTCTTTTGGTGATTTATACTTTTATTTAATAAACTCGGTGTATGGACGTCCTTCACAATGTCGAAGAAAGAATCTTGCTGTTTGGTAGCATAGCATTGGTTTGAGGGTAAGGGTAATATTTGAGGGTAACCGTAGAACTCGTGCTAGGCAGTGGAAACTGTAGCCGGCATAGGTTGTTCTTTTTCTATCGGAGTTTGCTTACTAAAATAGCCGTTTTGAAAAACTAATGGCATACCCGACCAACTGATGCTAAAGAATTTATCTCAAAAATCCCTCGAACGGATTAAATGCAACTAATTTTTTTTTTTTTTTTTAATGCTGGACAATCCACACAGCATCATCTAGCCCCAAGCTAAGCAGAGCTTGTGTTATGGGTACTAGATGACTGATATACTTAATACAATACTATATTACATATATAGATATTTTTTAATATAGATTTTTTTTGACGTCCGATGTGGCGCGGCGGGCGATTGTCCGCCTGCGACGCAGAAGGTTGCGGGTACGATTCCCGCCTTGGGATAAATGTTTGTACGATCTGCAAATATTTATTCCGGGTGTTCTGGGTGTTTTCTATGTATAATAAAAATATCTATATATGTAATGTATTGTATTAAGTATATCAGTCATCTAGTACCCATAACACAAGCTCTGCTTAGCTTGGGGCTAGATGATGCTGTGTGGACTGTCCAGCATTATTTATTTATTTATTTTTATTTATTTATTATGCATAGAAAATACCCAGAACACCCGGAATAAATATTTGCAGATCGTACAAACATTTATCCCAAGACTAGACTTAAGACCAATGTTGCACTCTTTCACCCTCCCCCTAATTTGAGGGAGGAATATATCCAGCAAATGTGTTTTGAATTTATTAGCTTTCTGCGTTTTAGTAGTAGTAGAGCTCTTTGTGAAGGGCTCGTCCGGGGCAGTACTACCACCATGCCTATTTCTACCGCCAAGCAGCTTGCTGTGTTCGGGTTTGAAGTGTGCGGGTGCCGGTGTAATTACAGGCACATGAGGCTTAACACCTGCATGCCTCAGGTTGACGGACGCTGAGTAGTGCATCGTAGGTGACGTTCCTAACGAACGTGACCTACGACGCAATGCTTTGTTATGGTAACCACTTAACATCTAAGCAACTAAGCCTTAGGCCGAAGTTGCATGCATGTTTTATTTTTATGCTGCAAATAAACGTTTTTTCATTTTCATTTTCAACATCAGGTGGGATCTTCTTGTTTCATCAGCAAGCTGTATAAAAAAAAAACCTGCTGTAAGTTTTCTTAAAATTATAAAATTCCGGTTAATGGTGATTATGGATCAATGACAAAAATGGATATTCGACGGGAACACTCATCGAAAAGTACGAGGTTCCCACCACAACCACTTTAATAAATATATAATCGTAATGAAATCAGACCATTAAAATGATTAGGCCCAATGTCCATTACAATCAACCGAACTTAATTAATTTCGTTCAGGTACTACGCAAATTAATTTATCGTAAGTTTTAATTAATTAGCACCTGTTATGTTTCTACTTAATTTTGTACGACGTCACTTGAAAGTTGTAAACGTAGGTACCTACGTGTCAGCGCACACTAGAGTATGACATAGGCCTCATCCAGTTTATTAATAAGTGGTGAGTAGAAGTTTGAATTGGAGTATTTTCATAATATTTATGATAAGTTTTAATTAGACGGTTATAATAGTAAATGAACAATCAAAATTAAAACAACGTTTTGGTGCATACTGATATTTTTTAACAAATATTTTTGAAATATGGCAAAAACATTTGATAAGGAAACGGAAACGGTGGTTGATAAAAATAAAATAAGATAAAAGGTAGTCCACGCAGTAAGTACAGGCGGCGTCAAAACTCAATAAAATAAATAAATAATGCTGGACAATCCACACAGTATCATCTAGCCTCAAGCTAAGCAGAGCTTGTGTTATGGGTACTAGATGACTGATATACTTAATACAATACTATATTACATACATAGATATTTTTTATTATACATAGAAAACACCCAGAACACCCGGAATAAATATTTGCAAATCGTACAAACATTTATCCCGAGGCGGGAATCCAACCCGCAACCTCCGCGTCGCAGGCGGACATTCGCCCACCGCGCCACATCGGTCGTCAAATTTATTTGTTTAATTAAAATTTACAGTTATAAGTGATTTTGAAAGCACTTGTTCTATTCATATTCCGTGGCACTTTATATGCATAAAGATTTTTTTCACTTTATCGGCATCGTCAAATATCAGCATATTTTTTTTGCATCTTTAGAAACAACATAGCTTTTAAATTTTATTGGTTTTTAAAAGTCTAGTATTATTTTAAATTTCTGGATGTTTTCTATGTATAATAAAAAATACCTAATATACGTAATGTAATTGTATTAAGTATATCAGTCATCTAGTACCCATAACACAAGCTCTGCTTAGCTTGGGCCTAGATGATGCTGTGTGGATTGTCCAGCATTATTATTATTATTATTTTATATTCTGTTGTGTAACTTCGGTGGCATTTCAACCAACATTTCTAAAGTAATTAAAATTAAAATATATTTTTTTAATGTGTCTTGTTAATGGAGCAAGCAGATGGCCCACTTGATGTTAAGTGGTTACCATTACCTATAACAGAGCATTGCCTCGCAGGTCACACTCATTATAACACACGTGCCCTTACGATGCACCACCCTGCGTCCGCCAACCTGAGGAATGTTTAGTGCTATGCCTCATGTGCCTGTAATTTCACCGGCACCCACACCTTTAAAACCGGAACACAACAATACGAGCATCTCTGCTTGGCGGCAGAAATAGGTTCGGTGGTAGTACTTCCCCTGACGAGCCTATTCACAAATACTCTACTACTACTAAAAAATAAGAGTGTAATTAACGAAATCAAGTGTTATTAAATTATTTTTCATGTTGTAATTTGTTTACTTAAACTCTATAATTATAATAATAGATCGTTTATAAATGATCGTACCCTTTCTTATACGACATACAACTTTTGAGCATTTGATGCTGACTGTACCTTAGTCCCAAACAAGAGGATGTTGGGTTCAATGCTTAGGCTTCTAGTTCAAGGTTTTGTTCATTCATAATATTAAAACAAAGACTGTTATTGCAATAGTAAAATAGCATTCCAATGTTGAAATAAAATCGAATTTTATTTACCATTTGCTATCTGCATTGTAAATTACCAGTAGAATGACTAACAGAATTTTTAGGCCAACACAAGACCTAGATGCAAGCGACATTTATATTAGTCACCCATCTAAATATTGTTCACAAAGAACGTTACGTCTATAAGTAAACGAAGTGTTTCCTTAAATATTTTAAATAAATATTTTGTGGGCATTATATACACATCATTTGCACATGACTAATAGAATACTTTTATACCTAATTTTTTGTATAATACAATATAACACTAGGTGTTATTTTGCAGAGAAACTTCTATGTTCATCACACAAATGTTTGTCCTCGGCGGGGATCAAACCCACAACACAGCAGGCAGAGTTACTATTAACTCAGCTATGAGGCTATAGCCTTAAAATAAGTACCTGTTATAACCTAGCATTGTTTTGCTTTACAAAACTAAATCTTACCTCGTACTCCGTATTATCCATTATATTATATAATTCTCACAGAACTTTAACTTTTTATATTATTACCACTTTTATTCACATTAGTCTTATTTTCGACAACTCAGCAAACATAACACTGCAGATATTTTCCAAACAGCAAAAACCAATCTACGCTAATATTTATTTCAAGAATATCGAAGTTATTTCAAACTAAGAACACGTGTAAGCAATCCGAGCGTCTCGATAATACTAAATGAGTTAATGAATGGAGTACCTTATGTTGGAACTAACTGTTGTTTATACTGTGGCTGGTGTGGTACTAACTGGTAGGTAAACTGTGACTGATAACACTCTGACGAGACAATCGTGGACTTGGTACTAATTAACTCGTTATAAGATATAGATTGGAAGGAGCTTTGAAAAACAAGCTAATTAAAAATATAATTGGGTTTTTTGTTTTGTCGGAAATTCTTGTTAGAGTCGTTTATTTTAATGATGTAATGTGGATATTCTATAGGTAATTTAAAATTACTTAGAACAGACTTACTTACTTAGGCTTACTTTATAATGATTATTAAGAAAGTAAATTATGATTCTGATGGTGGTTTTAACCCATACATTAGTATTTTTATAACATATAACGACTTATTTACACATGTGATATTTGATGTGGAGTTTTTGTTACCAGTTATGTGAAGTAACATATTTCTGCTGCCAAGCAGCTTACTGTACCTGTTTATAGGGTAGGTGCCGGTGGAATGGCATATGTCAAAGTCAAAGTCAAAAAGCGTTCATTCAGTAATATCCGCAGGGATCATCTTGAAACGTTTTAAATCTAGGTGAATCTAAGCGCCCGTTCCTCGCGACCAAGCTTGAAGCTATGAAGCTTAACACCTGTTTACCAGGTTGATGGACGCAGAGTAGTGCATCGTAGGGTGGGTTCCTAACCAACATAATCTGCGAGGAAATCCCTGGTGCTGGAAACCACTTAACATCAAGTGGGCCATGACAGCCATGATGGAGAAGCTAGTGCGGTTTAAAACTTAAAGTTTACTTAGTGGCTGATTTGGCGTGATATGATATAATGCTTAGGCTTGGTTGCGAGGAACTGGCGCTTAGATTCACCTAGATTTAAGACGTTTCAAGATGATCTCTGCGGATATTACTGAATAAATGCACTTTGACTTTGAATGGTGTATAGGTTAGTATGCATGTGAACAGCACCAGTAAATAAGGAGTCAGTAAATTGTTTGTGTATGTGTGTTTTTGTAGCAAATAAGTGTATGTATAGTCTATGTCTATGAATCAGGAACAGTGGTGTAGCAATCGTAGGGCCAGGTGATGCAGTGTCCCAGGGTCCCGAAGGTCAGGAGGCACTCTAACCTAAGCTTTTAAAAGAAAGGAACATAAAAGAAAAAGAGATTTTTCTTTTTGTTTTACTTCAATTAACTAAATTACAGGCACATGAGGCATTGAATACCCCAGATTGGTGGACGCTGAGCAGTGAGTAGGGCACGTTCCCAACGAGCGTGACCTACGAGGCAATACTTTGTTATAGGCGATGGTAACCACTTAACATCAGGGACATCTGCTTGTTCCATCATGAAGTTGTAAAAAAACGGCCAATATAAGTTCAAGGTATGTGAGAGGCGGTGAGGTGGTACCCTTGTCCACCAGCTACGCTATCACAAACCATAGAACTGGTGCTCGGGGTGCTTCCTGCCACTGATAACTTCCTCTTGGCTCCGGAAACCACACATCTGTGTAATTGTTACTCATTATTAGAGATAGCAGAGAACTGAGTTATAATAAAAAATATCTATGTAAGTAATATAGTATTGTATCAAGTATATCAGTCATCTAGTACCCATAACACAAGCTCTGCATAGCTTGGGGCTAGATGAAGCTGTGTGGATTGTCCAGCATTATTTATTATTAAAACGAAATAATTACCTACGTATAATTTTAAACCATCCTCAGGGAGGATGGGAAGTCAGAATTATGAATTAAAAAAAAAACACATCAGCACCCGTGTAATATAAAGTTTCAATTTACTGTTTTCGTTTTGATGAAATTTGAGTCCAATCTGAAAGTTTATCCATGCAAATAAAAAAGATTTTTCAAATCCGAATTCTGACGTAACAAACATAAAAAAATCAAGAACATTCTTCTTTGTTTGAAGTCGCTATTGATAAATGTTTCTTATAAGAATTTTAAGTATTAGGTACCTACTCTAAAAAGAGATAATTGGTAACATTGCAATTAACCTACGAACTGCAAGCCATTTTCGAATATCGACTCCAATCTGCTTCAAAAATCATAGTTCATTTTCGAGATTCCGGTGCTGCAAAAAGTGTAATATTATTTTTCGATTCGCCCACAAAGGTGGCCGGCGCGACGGCGTGGTACGCCAAATTGGTTGTATTGTCAATTTGGGCAGTGCGTGCCGGCGTAGATGAAATGTTTATTTTCAATTTCCGTCATTCCACCACCGCGCCGCATCGTCCGCAGGATTAGGTGAACACTATCCACAACACTTTTTCGCATGATTTTTCAAGCGTGTATTTCAATTCTACGTAAAAACGTGCAAGTTTCGACGTGGCACGACGGGCGAATGTCCGCCTGCGACGCAGGGGGTTGCGGGTTCGATTCCCGCCCTGGTATAAATATTTGTACGATCTGCAAATATTTTTTACGGTAGTTCTGAGTGGTTTCTATGTATAATAAAAAATATGTATACATATTTTTTATATGCATGTAATGTATTTATTGTATTAAGTATATCAGTCATCTAGTACCTATAACACAAGCTCTGCTTAGTTTGGAGCTAGATGATGCTGTGTGGATTGTCCAGCATTATTATTTATTATTATATATATGAAAAAAGGGTTTATACCTATTTAAGGAAGCTAGTGTGGGTCCTTTTTTTAAATAGATTTTTTTACATATGATTTTATTTTGATACTCATAGGCTGGTACCATATTTTCATCTAAATATAAGAGATAAAGAAATAGCTTTATGACTTTAATCCGCAAGCACGGTAGATATCCCCTCCGATCTCTTAGTACCAAGTACAGTCAGCTGCACTAGAATGTATACAATTCGTAACTTATAGAATGGTTTTACAGCGTTACAGTTATTATTTACAGGGGAAAAATTCAAAAATAACTGAACTTATCAGCTAGTTTCATGATTTTTGAGTTTTTACTGTTTAAAAGTTTACAATAAGGTTTTGATACCGTTTAGAAAGTTACGAACTGTATACATTCTAGTGCAGCTGACTGTACCTACTCGAGATTCTTCAAGAATGTCTGGGAACCCTAAACTCAATATTTTTTGCGGAGGAAGGCGTTGATATTCGCGACACAGTATATTACTCCTGCGGATATCATCATTTTTCATATTTGTTTTTATACATCTGTTTGTGTTCCAAATAAACATATTTTTGAATGTCTGAGGGGTAGTCAGAGGTACGTTCAAATAGTACATTTATTACATACCCATTTTTTGCAGTAGTTATTATTCCATACATGACAGGTTGCAAGCCCATCACCGAATACTGAATACTAACAACCGATGCTAGTATAAGCTTGAATAAACTATTAGTATTATTTATTTTTGTTTTATTGTTATTTTACTTACGTTCAAATTACCAGATATAAAGGGAGAAAAAAACTAAGCGAATCGAATAAGACTTGTCATGAAGAGGCAACGCTAGGACGATGATAAGCGTAGCCCACGATTTAATAAACCTTTAGATTCAGTAACGGTATTTATATGGAAACAACAGGAAGTGTTTATCTCAGGTAAATTACTCGATCATGCATACATCCGACTTCGGTTTACGACCACGTTTGGATTATAGATATGACTAAAGAAACAGGCGTGAGATTATTTTGATATAAGTTTCAACCCGTTACCCGTTTAGGGGTAGATTTACAGGAATTTCTTTATAAGTACACCTCTTCATATCAGGACAAATATACCCTTAAAATTTCAAATCTTTACGACCAGTGGTTTAGGCTGTGTCTTGTCTATATGTCAGTAAGTCCTGTAGTAGAAAAGCTCTTAGTGAAGGGCTCGTCCGTGGAAGTATTATCACCTTTTCTGCGGCCAAGCAGCTAACTGTGTTCCGGTTTGAAGGGTATGGGTGCCGATGAAATTACAGGCACATGAGTGTGGTGGTACTTCTCCGGACAAAAGCTTTACAAGAGCAAATAGTTATATCAAAAGTAATCGAACACACAACCTATAGTATAGAAGGCACTAAGCCCGCACAACAATCTGATTAAAATTTATTTAGCTAATCACGTTTAAAAAGATAAAAATGTTTAGCGTCAGCGTAATAATAATACTGGACAATCCACACAGCATCATCTAGCCCCAAGCTAAGCAGAACTTGTGTTATGGGTACTAGATGACTGATATACTTTATTATTCATAGAAAATACCCAAAACACGCTAAGTACACTTAGTGACCTTTGTGCAAGCGGACCTTAGTATCAACAGGTCTACTCTTAAAAACGATAAACTATGTTTCATACTGTCGTTTTATAGTAGGTATACTGCGGGGTAACTCTGTAGCCGTCAAAAGTCAAGTTGACGCTGCCTAGCATACCATGTGTAACTCAAAACGACAAAACGAAACTTCGTTTATCGTTTCTAAGAGTAGACGAACAAGCTTTGGGGATTCGTTTTCTGTCATATTTGGAAGCAACATTGTGTATTTTCATTTTAATTGTTTTTCTAGTGTTATTTTAAGTTCTGATGGGTTATTTTGGTGGTATTTTAACCATCATTACTTGAGGTCTTAGCACAAGTGTGAACAATTGAAATGAAAGTGTGTTATGAGGCTTCCTGATTTGAACGAAAATGTTTCCCTTTGGTTTTGAAGAAAAACGCCATCTTTTTCTTCAAAACCGATGACGGCTGACTTTACATTTTTTACCGACTCGACTTGACTAAAAATAATTTATTCAACCCTCTTGACATTGGCAAAATTGTCCGCAAGACGGGCAGATGCCACAAAAAAAAAACAAGCTTTGCCTGGTTTGGGGATAGATGGCGCTGTATTAAATGCCTGCTAATATTTATTTATCCTATCTGTCTATCTATATTAACATCCGTAATTGGGGTTAAAGTATCCGTCGTTGGTGGCATGAGGGGCAAATATTAGCTTATTTTATTAGCCATGTTTACCTTCCTTTGAAACGCCGCCGGCATCAGTCTACTCTTTAAGGTACCGTGGAATTGCTTTACGTTAGTTTGTGTGATCTTACTGACACAGGACATGCAGTAATGGGCCTTTGAAGTCACTGGTAAAGTGGCCAAGATTGGGTACAGTCGGCGGCAAACATGAATAATTCATAACAAGAACCGAATTGTTTTGTTAACATTATTGCTGAATATACTTTTAAAGAATCTATTAAATTAGTAAGTTTTGTAAACTTCTTTTGGTGCTTACTGTACTTAAAAAGATACTATTTCAGATGATGCACGAGATGCATGTAAATAAACCTACTTTCTATCGAGAATAGCCGCCTACAGACAGTTTGAAATGAGGATTATTTTTTGATATTTAAAACGACACCTTTTAAAAACCTTTTGAAATCTCTGCAGTTTTCTTAAATGTTTATTACCTGTAACAAAAATAAACATATTATTTTAAAACAAGGCAACAACTATTTTCACATAATACTGTATCATTTTTTGAACAAACTCAAAAATTATACTGAAACTACGGATGACCACACGGTTAAGAGTTTTGCGGTAAGTAAGAGTGAATTCGGTTATAAAGATAAGAGAAAATTGTTTTAGGTGATGGTAACCACTTAACATGAGGTGAGACATCTGCTTGTTCCATCAGAAAGCAAAAAAATTACAGCAGAGTATCAAGTCGGGGTTCTTCTGGTAGTTTCTGTTTTGTGTAAAGCTTAAGTTTTGTATAGAGTACCTTACCTTACCTTACCTACTTATATTTTTTTTTCTAAATGTATACTTAGAAAACATATAAGACACGGTCACAGAACATCTATGTTCATCACACAAATATTTATTCTCGATGGGGATCGAACCCACTGACTACCCCCTTTAGACATTCTCGAAGAATGTTGAGTACTAAAGAGAATGTCTACCGTGCTTAGGGGTTAGTCATAGTGCTATTTCATTTCTATTTCTAAAAAAGCTTGAATAGCTTCCTAGAACCACAAACCGTCTTGCCCTTTATGACCATAATATTCAAAGACAAGTACATCACAGTACGACAGTCGGTAATTCACTTGACATTATAACAAAGGACTCAAATTGCATGTCATTTTGAAAGGGTAATTGTATAAATACGAGTCAAAGTGGTCACTGTACTGCTACTGTTCTGGAAAGTTCAAATTACGGGGCTCATTTCCTGTAGGTAACAATACTATGTCCTAATAGTGTAGTTAGCATGGCAAAGAATATATAATTAGACATTGCATACTGATTATCTTGATTTGTTATTGAGAATTTATGCTTTAACCCCTAGGTTGAAATTAATTGCATTAATAGTTTTTTATTCTTTTAAACATTTTATTATTTCTAAAGAAGATATGGCAATTTGTTAAAATTGTACAAGAATACTTACTTGTTTTCTCACGATGTTTTTCTTCACCGTTTGAGAATACTGGCATTGTGCACATACATTTTTCGGACAGAAAAATCCATTGTTGCACTACCAAATTCGAATCCACGAGCTTAGGATCAGAATGCAGGGTCTCTCCGGTAGACCACCGGTGTCATAATAATAATAGTAATAATATTGGATAATCCACACAGCATCATCTAGCCCCAAGCTAAGCATAGCTTGTGTTATGGGTACTAGATGACTGATATACTTGATACAATACCTTACATACATAGGTATTTTTTATTATACATAGAAAATACCCAGAACACCCGGAATAAATATTTGCAGATCGTACAAACATTTATCCTAAGGTGGGAGTCGAACCCTGCCTGCGTTGCAGGCGGACATTTGCCCGCCACGCCATATCGTCATATGGGGTATAGTAAGGGTAGGTAGGTAGGTACACAGCAATGTTGACAGATCAGTCTCTACATGCCAAAGCTGACACGTTACACGAATACCAGCGAGTACCACGGGCTTAATTAACTCCCATTAATTAAATTATTAGAAATTTCGAGCCCGACTAATTAAGGAAGAATTCCAACATTGCCGTCCACCTATCGGCCTTAATTAAAATTGACAAAGCCGCCGGCGAACGAGAGTGGCCAAATATCGCTTTACTAATGAAATAATCACTTGAAATTAATTAAATTATTGAGGTAATGGTGCGTGCAAGAGATAGTAAAGTACCAATGACAGCTAAATAACATGAAACACATAACGACAAACAGACTGATTTGCAAAAAATGCATAATCACACACAGACTATCTATTATTAGTCTCTGCTCTCTTTATATTCTTAGGTTTGCTGGAAGAATTTAAGCTTCGTAGAATAAGTTGGGTATCTTATTTAGTCATCTGCTGCTTCTAGGGTTAAGCTTGCCTTTGTACATAACCGTTGTCTGTATATGTGGACCATGACAATTGTGTGTAAAACAACGAATAAATAAATAAAAATTGTGACCTCATCACTGATTTCATGAATATTCTATTTTCTACGTATTTTACAATGAAGAATTAATATAAAAGTTGGTAACCCATTGTACTTACATAATCTGTATACCTACTCGTTTTTTTTACGATAATTAGTGTCATTTTCAAGAAGAGATGTAACAAGTTATTGCGCACTACGCGTAGAAAAACCCTTTTTTTGTGTGACTCATAATTCTGAGTAATCATTATGTATACCTAATATAAAAAACCTCACGCGGACGAAATTACTCGGGTTTTGGCTAGTTAGTCATAATAAAAAGTTTTTGGAACTTGGCTAAGCTAAACATGGCAGCTTGTAACGTCATCATAAATGAATATGAAGTTATTTTCTTACAAACTTGAACCCACACTATACCCGTTTAGGGGTTAAATTTTCAGAAATACTTAGTAGGTACACTTTTACACACCAAAACGAAAGGCTTCAAGTCTTTACGATCTGCTGGTCTTTTAGGCTGTGCGTTGTCTATATGTCAGTCAGTCAATCGAACAAAGATTCAATTGGTATTGATAAAAAAAATATAGTATGAAACAAAACTGAGTTTATTCGATACTGAGAGAAATGTCGTTCTTTGTATACACATTGTAAGTATTAAGTGCGTGGAAGGCGGAGAGGAGAGGGCGCAGCGACATTAAAATGAGTAATTATAATAAACTTGATATGTGGGTACTCTTGTAATTAACTGACATCATGTAAAGAGCTTCGACACTGCGTGCTACCACTAAGCCACTAAATCGCTTTATAGTCTAGGAGGTGGCCATACGTTTTTCGCATTACTTTGTACGAGAATTTATTTTTAAATTCGATAAAACTATTATAATAGTTTGCTAGTTTTTATTGCGCTTACCTGCACTTAAGGAAATCACAAACTAACTTAAACTTAAACTATTATAATAATTTAATAGCTTAGCGGTAACTAAGCTACTAAATCGCTTTATAGTCTTTTTTAGCATAACTTTGTATGAGAATTTATTTTTGAATTCGATATAAATATTATAATAGTTTGTTAGTTTTTATTGTGCTTACCTGCACTTAAAGAAATCTAACTCTAATCTAATAACTTAAACTAACTTAAACTTAAACTATTATAATAATTTGCCGGACAAGATAGGCTAAAAAACTAGTAATTAAACTATTTTGTTAGTTTTTTTATTATTTGTTTGGTCTTTCCCACTACTCTTGTCTATTTATAATATTAAAACACACACATACGATTTTTTTACCTAATCTTTGGTTTGATATGTGTACATAAAGAATATTCAGTAATTAATTTTAGGACTACAAAAATCTCTGACTACCCCTCTTAGACATCCTCGAAGAATTTCGAGTAGGTACTAAGAGATCGGAGGGGATATCTACGGTGCTTGGGGAATAAAGTCGTAATGGTATTTATTTTTTTGTTTTTTTTTTAGAAGTACTGGATTCGATCCTACGACCTGAGAATTGGAAGACGAGGTTTTTACCACTATACCACCAATGCTCTATAGTTAAAGTATTACTAATTATTGGCTGATTTTTAATTGTACAATCAATCTTGAAACGCATCTGCTACAGTAAGTTTATTGATTCGCTGAAGAACGGAAATGTCTATTAATACCAGGCAATAACAGGTACTTGGTAATTCCTATTTGTTCATATTTCAGCGAAAAGCTCGTTAGTACAGCAATAATACCTTTTCATAGAGCTCAATAATTTCAATAGAAATGCAATACAAAATACAAATATAAAATTGTTTATTTGTGAACACAGGTTATAAAATAGTTGCTAAAGTATTGTTACCCTTAATAACATAATTGCATGTCTATATCATTAGCAACCTGAAGAAGTTTTTTTTTTTATTTATTCTTTATTGTACACACAAATTATACAAACAGTTATTTTTTTAAAGCGGTCATGTACAAACTTCTACTTCTTCTACATCAGACCTCAATATTGTTTTAATAATAAAATTCTTGCGCTTACAGCAAAAAAAGCGCTTTACCGCAATACCACGCACAGCTAATTAGACAGAGTGACAACCCACTCCTCATAAACCAGAGATTTATCGTCTAGATTAGTTATATTATGTTTATTAGACGCCTCCCTGCTTTCCCACTAATTGAATTGCCAGGATTTTTATACTTTACCTGAGGAACTGAATAATACACTACATTATAAGTATCAAATCAAATTATTTACCCTGGTATTAATAAACTCGTACCTTTGAAATAGTTACACCGTCTTTTGTCTTTTGCATTGACAGAATGTTTCAAATAAGATTGAGAGACTACACACGGTTATGCAGAGTTTGTAAGTAGTAGATTATTGATTGTGAATCCAGTATTACATCACCATCTAATGATTTTAAGTAAGTAAGTGAAGTATATTGCCCAGAAACAAAAGTAGATACATTGAGTTCCTTGGATCAAGATAAAAACAAGTTGTGAGGAGACACAAGTTGTTTTCGGAGCCGCATTGCCGAACAGTTGTGCGCGCCCAGTGTCCCATACCTAGATCTCTCTCTGCGCTCAACGCCCTCCTGGACAAGAACCCTGACTGTGATGTGTTTGCGTATGAATGGAAGGTAATGTTATCGGAGTGCTTGGATTTTTGTGAGAAGACTGTGTGAATTAATGACGTGTGTTGTACTTTATTTATTTACTCTTATTATGATGCCAAGGTATATTATTTTCTTTTGATTATTATTGTTTTTGACATTATTCTTCTTTGTTTAAATTACTGAAATTAATGTTAATTAATTCATTTGTGTAATTGGCTGCAGCCGTTCAAATTAAATAAATAAATAATAATAATAAAGCTCCGAACCTAATATACTCTTCAGATCGAATCTAAGTTTTTCTTAAAAAAAAAACATTTTTATGATCGTTATGAACTGTGTTCTTGATTGAAAAATATTGGTACTGATGCCATTACAGGCTGTTACAAACTTATCCTTACCCTTTACGTCAATACGTTAAGGATATGTTTTCTAAAGTGACTTTGGAATATCATATTTCATTTCATAATACAGCACAAATGCCTTACAATTTTAATGAGCCTACAAATCAACGTTACAAGGAATACAAGTTATTTTGGCAATAGTTTTGATTAACTACCATCCCGTTCACATGATGAATCGGGACGGAAATAACTGCCGTTTTATAACACTTCCAATTAACTAGTACGGGAATAGATAGGGATAGAATACATCGTTGTTTGTATAAGCAGAATGTTAGAGTACTGGACCGTTTTGATCACATTTGCACAGGGAAAAATATACTCATTCGTAGCGTCCTGGGGTACCTATATGGTCTTATAGTCATAGTAGAAAAGATTTGCAGTAGGTACAGCACCAGTTCTACCTGTTCTGATACTATGTTTTTTTCTTATAATCATTTCTACGACGACCGATGTGGCGCGGCGGGCGAGTGTCCGCCTGCGACGCAGAAGGTTGCGGGTTCGATTCCCGCCTTGGGATAAATGTTTGTACGATCTGCAAATATTTATCCCGGGTGTTCTGGGTAATTTCTATGTGTAATAAAAATATATAATTATGTATGTAATGGGATATCAGTCATCTAGTACCCATAACACAAGTTCTGCTTATCTTGGGGCTAGATGATGCTGTGTGGATTGACCAGCATTATTATTACTTACTTACTTTTACTTTTATAAAGTGAGGCACCGGTTAATTTGATCAGCAAGTTATATAAAAGAAACATTTATCTATACCAACTATAAGAATCTTTGTCCTGACTGACTGACTGACTTATAGACAACGCAAAACTTAAGCAATTGGACGTAGAAATGTATTAAAGGAATTCCCGAAATTCAACCCCTACGCTTTAAGCGTTCTAAGTTGTGGACGCTTCTACTACTATTGGAAATACATCCATCACCAATGTCATCGGCCCATAGTATGGTTGGCAAATTAAAACACACCACGCTACCTTATTATTTCAATTAATTACTCAGCTGTACTGCAAGTGAATTGTGCTTTATTTGTTCATTATAGTTTATTCTTCTGTTTCTTTTATTTTAAATAATAAATGACTGCTTTGCCAGTATACACAGCAGGTATTATTCCAGTTATAATAAAACAGGTGTATAATTAAACTAAATATTTATTCAGTATACTTCCTACATGCGTAATAAAAACGTAGGTAAAAACTTACCTACTTACTGCAACACATTGAATGGAATTGGAACATGGATAAATATTGACTTTGTAAAAATGCTTTTAAAAATGTGTTTTGTCTCTATCTACCGTGCCTGAGGATAAAAGTCGTGAAGAATTCGACAACCGATGTGGCGCGGCGGGCGAACGTTGTGGGTTAGATTCCCGCCTTGGGATAAATGATTGTACGATCTGCAAATATTCATTCCGGGTGTTTATTTATTTATTTAAAAACTTTCGCACAGAACAATGATGTGCTAGGAGGACTTAATGCTAATAACATTGTCTACCAGTCATCCTGGACGTGTAAAAAGATGGTGTGGCGTGTTGATAAAACTACAACTGTTGGTGTTGTGTTGTGGTGTTCTGTGTTTTTTCTATGTATATCAAAAAATATCTATGCATGTAATGTATTGTATTAAGTATATCAGACATCTAGTATCTACCCATAACACAAGCTCTGCTAAGCTTGAGGTTAGATGATACTAAGTGAATTGTCCAGAATTATTATTACAATTAATTATTATTTTAATAATATTTTTAGTCAGAAGGTAATCAGACTAACACGCGCCACGATCACATATAAAAAGTTTTATGAATCAAGACGGTGACCAAATTAGATCAATATCAAGCAAACAGGGCTGCCACACTTGCTGCTCACACGCTCCCTAACAATCACATTTAATTTTACGCTTCTACGCTCGCAATTATAATCGCCCTTATAAATTGAAACGTAAAGAAATCTCATTGCGCTATATATTTAAAGGATTAATTTACATGGAGGTTTTAAAAGAGCAAAAAGATGAGTATCGTAGGCAAATCATTTCGAAATTAATTTAAGTTTCACTGTAGGTTATATGCATAGCTGTATTTTTTTTCATGGGTTGTCGTACACAAACTTGTTTATTTTTCATCTGCATTTCATCATCATCATTTTTCTGCCCTTATCCCACTTTATAAGGGGTCGGCACAACATGTCATTTTCTTTCACTCCCCGTTGTCAGCCGTCATATCTGTACTCACTCCTTTCTTACCCATGTCATCTTTGACACAGTTCATCCATCTTTTCTTTGGTATTGGTCACTCTCCTGGTAACATGACTTTCACCTCTCATGACATGCTTATACCACGCTAGCCTATTGCTCTTCAATCTTTCCCCACTCCGTACTCATTTCCTCCACATATCCATCTCATCACACGTGCAACACCACCTGATGGATTGTGACAAACATAAATCGGGTAGAGTTGAATAGGTATGATGTGGGTGCTTATTTGGTGGTACAGTCAGCTGCACTAGAATGTATACAACTCCTAACTTACAGAACAGTTTTACAGCGTTACAATTAATATTTACAGGGACAAAACTCAAAAAATAAGTAAACTTATCAGCTTATTTGACGATTTTTGGGTTTTTATTGTTTTAGAGTTTACTATAGGTAAGGTTTTGATACCGTTTTGAAAGTTACGAATTGTATACATTCTAGTGCAGCTGACTGTACTTCAGAAGCGGCTAAACAGTTAGCTAATACATTTTAGCATCAATGTATTAGCTAACTGTTTAGCCTATGTTGGTAGATATAGGTAGTTATTCGAGTCAGTAATTTGATTGTATGTTTTAGTAGTAGTTATGGTACAATGGGGCTGTCATAACATGTAGGTAAGTCTCAAATAAAGTCGAAATAAAAAAAACGTTTATCTGCATATTATGATTATCATAAAATTTGTTTAAATAGGTACTAAAATATTTTTGGTGAAAAGAAAACTGTAATGAAAAAACTTGACATCCCTAGCATTTTTTTATTCATAAACGCACTGTTCTCGTGAAAACCTACTCTCACTAGTGATGTGAACAAAGCGAAAGAATGATACTCATGTCTGTCATATCTATCACAGTGCATTGAATCCGACCAGCCATTTAACAGGACGGGGGCGGCGCAAATACTCAAGAGACAAGTGCGAATCTACACACAATGGTTGAAGTTCTGTAGGCTTATTGTAGAGAAGCGTGCTGGATGTCTACTTTTGAAAACTATAGACGAAGTTGCGTATTGTCGTTTTGGGTTACACTGCGCGGCGTATCAGGTAGCGAAAACCGATTGTGGAACGGGTTATTGAAACCCCGCAGTATAGCTCAAAGCGATTATACGAAACTTCGTCTATCGTTTTTCAGAGTAGACGTAAGATTTAATAATTTTATTGATAGCTTTCACAGCTCAGTTCTTAGTAGTTCTGTCTGGAAGTTAAATTGTATGTATGTATTTTCAAAAAAAGAGTATTTAAGTATTCTATCCACCTGGTGCCCATACTTTTGCTTAATTTGGCTTTTTATTTTAGATAAACAATAGATAGCATAAATTGAACCTAGAAACAGAGAATGGCCAATGACTTTGATCTCCAGGCACCTTTGAAGACGTCAAAGTCAAAGTGTATTTATTTGCCGAATTACATGTATAGGTACAGATGTTGCAGTATTGTATTGCGTCTAAGGGGGATAGTCAGAAATACGTTCAAATATGACATTTGATACATACACTTCACAGTCGTTGGTATTACATACGTGACAGTTTGCTAGCCCGATCGGGCATAATGCATATTGTCTTGAACTGATCACAAAAAAAAAGTTTTAAGCTCTGTATTCCCATGACTGGATTATTATTTATAATTAATGAACAGAACCCTAAAACCTCGCTTATTCAATCTCATGAGCGGGCTAATCGTCCACAGTAGTGACGATGACAGCGAGGGGAAGAGCGGGCGCGGGGGACACGTGACCCGTCACTCGCAGGGAAATTAAAACATTCCACTATTATTTTCATTTGAGAGCCAGCCTGCATGAAGGCCTCTGCCACTTGTGCAATGTGGATTTGCCCGATATCAGCCGTATTACTGCGACACCGAATTGGACATTTTAATCAAAGCTATCCCACAACAACTTTTGGCAATAAGCAGTTTTATTTGTGTGGTATAGTTTTAAAAATATATTAGGTAAATTATGTGGTGTACTATGCTCTAACCATGATATTAAGATGGACAAAAAAAAATTCTGCAATAAATGTCGAGTCTTTACGACCAACCGTACGTTATCAGTCAGTCTGTCAAATATTATTATAATTTATATAGATACATATTATCATGGATTACACACAAAAATTCGTTTTCAGTAACTGAATAAAAAACATTTAAAATTGTACTCCAATTTTAATTATATCTCTCAAAATAAATGAACATTGGTTTTCTTCTCATTGGAGCGTAAAAGGGTGAAATTCGAAGCACTTTTAATAATTGAACAATGTAAGGCTACCCGATGATTCGTCATTATAGTTGGCGGTTCTGAGAATTTAATTAAAAATGATAACCCATAATGCAATGTGGGCGATCTCCCCTGCGGCACAGATTGGCAAGTAGTTAGCAACATAAAGTTAAAAGCCTGCGTACTGTTCCGCAGAACAGTGTTTAGCTCAATAAACATATAAAAAATTGCGAATATTAAACTAATAGCCAATCCAAGTTTATAGAATTTATTAAACTTTCGCGATTGGAACACATACTGGACTTTTACACGGGTATTTATCACGTAATACTTTTACCTTTTTTTATTTATTTTTTAATTCCATAGTCATAGTCGATTCAATAGTCGTGGTCACGGGCACACCACGCCCTCTGTCACGACCATGACTCAAAAAAAACCAAGTTAACTATTAACCATATTTTTTTGAAAAAAAAAAACGTTTTCAATTAAGTTACAGTTTTTAAAAGTTTGTTACGCCGTCATAAACAATAAGAAAAAATATTTGAAAATGTATTTTTATAATCCTTTTCAAATTTGAAAAAGTATTATTTATATTATTTACTTTTAGGGTTATTAGCTTAGGAATGTGTATCTCGGAAAATAATGTCAATAAGTATCGCAAATGGTTTTGCGATATTTACATCACCGTTTGGTTCACTTACGTAGCTACCTGTACATGGGGTAATTTTAATTATTAAATTTCTACGTCACCGCCGCCAGCCAGTGCCAATATTACTTTGATGTGTGCAAACAAAAAATGCAATTGTATTCATTTTCCTTGCTTTTGTTCCATTATTGATATTTATGTTGTAGACATGGCGGTTTTTTGAACACTCTGGTTCAACTTTCGTTTGTCATCAGCCAAAATAAATCCACGGCTACACATAATCCTCCTATTTGTGATCTGTGGTGTGTCGATATCTAAGGATTGCAGTTTTTTTTTTATACAATGTGCTGATGGAACAAGCACCTGATGTTAAGTGGTTACCATCGCCTATAACAAAGCATTGCCTTGCTGGTCACGTTCTTTAGGAACGTAACCCACAATACACTGCTCTGCGTCCATCAACCTGAGGCATACATGTGTTAAGCCTCATGTGCCTATAATTACACCAGCACCCACACCCTTCAAACCGGAACACAGCAAGCTGCTTGGCGGCTGAAATAGGCATGGTGGTAGTACTTCCCCGGACGAGCCCTTCACTAAGAGCTCAACTACTACTAGTAGTGGAATAGTTACTATATATTAAATCATCTATTTTATAATATTAATAAAAGGTGTTTATTGAAGTGAGAAAATCAGCAAACATCCAGAAAGCGTTTCCAATAAGGTAATGGTGAGTTATTAAACCCTGCAAGCTACCTCATTGGACCGCTATAATAGAAATACCGGACTTATTATTAAAATTGCTGGTGAATACTCCACCCCTCGTATTTCGTAGGGTGACTTATTGATGCCGTAATTATTATATTATTCATTTGATTGTATATTATACTTAGAACTTAGATAATTGGGATAATATTAGTACACTTAAAAGTACCATATCCAAAATTAAATAAAAAACATTTTGAAACATCATCTAGCCCCAAACTAAGCACATTTTTTTTTTTTTAAGCTAGGTGCTGTTTTCAAGCGTAACAGCAAAAAAATAAAACAGATAATTTAATCTATTAAGGCTGCCTCAGGATTACCCCTGGGGTGGTAGATATCCTCCCAGATCTCTAATGAGGGTAGTCAGAGGTATATGACCAATTATAACTTTTAAATAAATAAATAACAAATATTAATTTCATTGGATACAGCATAATGGCACATACGCAAGGTTCTTTTATTATATTATACATACTCCCTATAATTTATTACCAATTATAAAAATATTTGTCCTGACTGACTGACATAAAGACAACGCACAGCCTAAACTACTGGTCGAAATTTTCAGTGTATATTCATTTTAATGCGTAGAGATGTACTGAGAAAGGAATTGCCGAAGCTACCCCTAAACGTGTACAGCAGGGGCTTAAGTTTATACGAAAATAGCTTCCCGTAGACGAAGTCACGCATTTCCACCAGTAAGTTATAAAATTGGTAATAAAACCATACATTATTTGTATAAATTAGTATTGGCTTTCACGGTCTCGCCGTATTGAATTAACCACTGTTTGGTAATTATATCAAAACAGGAATCCAATTTAATAATCGCTAACACTACACCTTGTAACCGAATCCAGACAGCAACAATACTCCTATTAATTACAACGTGGCATTATTAGGCACGGTGGTCTAGTGGTGACAACACCGCCTTCCGATCCTAAGGTTGCGGGTTCAAATGTTGTCGTGTATTAACAGACAGGACTGTTTTTCTTACGTATAATTTGGATGTCACGCATCATCAGTTAACATCAGGTGAGATTGCGCTCAAACGTATACCTACAAACGGTAAAAAGAGACCCATTTTACTTTGAGAAAATAATTACCTACATTTAATGAAATTAGCAGTATTAGAGGTACATGTGAAAGGCTCGTCGGGAAAATACTACACTACTGTACCTATTTCTGCCACTAAGCAGTGACGCTCGCATTGCTGTGTTCCGGTTTGAAGGGTGTGGGTGCCGGTAACATTACAGGCAAATAAGTCTTAACATCTGTATAAATAAATAAATAAATAATGCTGGACAATCCACACAGCATCATCTAGCCCCAAGCTAAGCAGAGCTTGTATTATGGGTACTAGATGACTGATATACTTAATACAATACATTACATGCATAGATATTTTTATTATACATAGAAAATACCCAGAATCAGTATGCCTCAGGTTGATAGCCGCTGAGCATTGGATCAGCTCAGCCATTAACAATTATTTTTTCTACAACTTGTTGATGGAACAAGCAGATGGCCCATCTGATGTTAAGTGGTTACCATCGCCTATAACAAAGTATTGCCTTGTAAACGCTCGTTGGAAACGTGTCTCAATATACCTCAGCTTAATTTTGAGTCTGCGGGTTCGATTCCCGCCTTGAGATAAATGTTTTTACGATCTGCAAATATTTATTTCGGGTATTCTGGGTATTTTCTATGCATAATAAAAAATATGTATGTATGTAATGTATTGTATTAAGTATATCAGTCATCTCGTACCCAGAACACAGACTTTGCTTAGCTTGGGGCTAGATGATGCTGTGTGGATTGTCCAGCATTATTATTATACACAGCTCATCAACCAGAGATATACAGGTGTTAAGCCTCATGTGCCTGTAATTCCACGATGAGTGCATTCCAACTATTCCCCGAGTAGGTATGTGGGTGGTTTCTGGTTAATTAATTGGGCATAACAAGCCAGTTACTGACGCCGCTAATCAGTGCGTAATGCGATCGTGTGTAACAGCCTAAATTGACGTTTATTGATTACCAACGGTTCGTTTATCTCCTATTGGAATTATGGAATATGTATAAATATTCATTTAGTCAGTTAGGACAAAGATTTTTATAACTGGTATAAATTTATCAAGTTTTTTATACCAATGCAATGTAAAATGTAAAACAGTACAAGTTTAGCTTATTAGCGTCTATTTCACACTGAGGAAGAGATATAAGTTGTAAAAAAACCGGCCAAATGCGAAGCGCACTCGCACACGAAAGGTTCCGTACCATTATTTATAACAAATGAAAAAAAAATACGTTTTTGTATGAGAGCCCTCTTAAATATTAATTTTATTCTGGTTTATAGAAATACATCATCTGTGAAAATTTCTACTCTCTAACTACTCAATATGAGATACAGCCTGGTGACAGGCGGACAGACAGGCAGACAGCGGAGTCTTAGTAATAGGGTCCCGTTCAGTCTCTTTGGGTCCCTTTGGGTACGGAACTCTAAAAATAAGCTTAAAATATATTAATTACAAAATACTTAACCAATTTGAAAGACTCTTTCACCTATAGAAAACTACAATCTCCGTGCAAAGCCTGGGCGAGTTGTTAGTTTATTTATAAATATCCAAATTACGCATCAAGGCACGGTACTTGAACTTTGTATTATTAATATTATAATAATAATAGTTTCCATAATATTCTAGTCGCCTGAGAGACACTAACAAATAAACCAATTTTTATAAATCGATCAATCACAAAATAAATCAATGGAACATAATAAAGTACGAATATTTCGTGAATACAATTTGTTCACAAATACCTAATCAAGGTATGAATGCCATCATTACACTGTACCATCAACTCATCGACCAATCAGAGAGCATTCATGGTACAAGAGCTTCAAAGTATTTGGATCAAAAAATGGGGTAGGTTATGGGCCCAGTTTGAGAGCGAGAAATCAACGCGGAGAATAAACTCTCACCATTTTTCATCCCCTTGGCTTAGCTTGCTTTGTTTCGATTTGAAACGTGGGTGTTACAGGATAAAAAAAATTATGTGACTTGCTCATGGACGGAGCCGATAGCCCACCTGATGTTTAGTGATTACCATTACCTATGGCAAAGTGTTGCTTCGCAGGTCACGTTCGTTATGAACATGCCCTACGATGCACTGCTCTGCATCCATAAACCTAAACCATACAGGTGTTAAGCCTCACGTGCCTGTCACCGACACCCACACCTTTCAAACCGGAACACAGCAAGCTGACTGTGCATACCAAAAATATACTAGAAAATCTCAAGTCTCTACGACCAGTGGTTTAGATTATGCGTTGTCTTTGTCAATCAGTCAGTCAAGATAAAGATTCTTATAATTAGTATAAATTATGTCCATTTACTCGCAGCAAAACTCTTTTTAATAATTAAAAAGTTCAATTAACATAATCTATTGCCAATTAATTTTAATGATAAGCCATATGGTAATCATTTCAATAACTAATTAACCTTTCAATGTAATTGTTTAAGTGTTAGTTAATACATTAACCGGGCAGTGGTTGTTTTTATGCTGGGGTCTCGACCATAAACGGAGCGGACACATAAAGTTTCTCAACATAGTAGAGCGAAGACACAGGCAACATTATGAGTCCCAAACGTTATAAAACGTTGCAAGCCTATCATCATTTCTAAAATACTTATTAGTTTTCTGACCATTTTCATATTTTTTTACCTTGATCGTTTGAAAGCACTGGCATTGAGCACATACATTTTTCGAACAGAGTAATCCATTGGTGCACGGCCGGATTCAAACCCACAAACTTAGGATTAGAAGGCGGGGCTACTTCCACCAGACCACCGGTGCTCTTGGTGTTCTCGATGCGGTAGCTAATAACCCATTCATTCATTCATATTCGTTTATTTTTTTCTTTACAAAAGATACAATGTGTGATAGGTAGTAACTAACAGCAACCGCTTAGATTAGGAACCTGTACTGTGAGAGACTGGTGCTTGAAGTAAGTTAAAAAAAAACTTATGATACAAGTCATCAGGACTACACACCACCGATTTCAAAAGGTAAGATTAGTTAATGAGACTGACTAAAGAAGTATGATTAAAAAAGTAATTTTACGTGACGAAAGACGCGAGCGTGTCCTAGTATCACATGTCTATCCTAGAGGCTACCGGCAGTTAGAGTTACCGAAGGGTTGCTAATTAGAATGTATCAGGGGGTTCAAGAAGCACAAGTGGCTAGGGATGGCCCGTTTATGTACGCATAGAATCTGCTTTAAGAGATATCATCTAAGCATTTTGTTTTTGTATTTAATATACTTTGGTGTTAAATAATAGACTAACTAATAATAAATAAAGATTAATATTTACTTATATTGTACAATCATTAATAATTAAATAAAATTGTTAAATAAAAAAAAAGTTGTTATTTTCAAAAAGTTATAGTGTCAAAGTGTATGTATGTTGATTTAATATAATTCTATTTTACAAATACAATAAATAAATAATATACCCCAACAAATAGAATAAAAATAATACTGTGACAGCTTTACCTTTACATATTATTTTGAAAATGAATACACTTTGACACTTCAACTTTGATTTTCACGAACCTCAAGCGTGAGAACAAGGTGAGGAAAGAGGGTACTAAGTTAAAAACGGTGAACGGATACTTTGGAGTGAGTGCCGACCCTGACCTATCTCAGGTTCCAAAGCTTGTTGCTAAGTGGATTAATTACTTCGATGATCTTGCAGCAAATTAGTCTAACAGAGGTATTTGGTTACTGTATGCTTCTAAGAACTCTCCCAGAAGCATACAGTAACCAACACTACGTAAGTAAGTAACACTCGATAGGTAATGATGTGGATGGTTAATAAAAGTATAGGTAGAATAAAGAAAAGATCTATGCATTGTATAAAATAATAATAATGCTGGACAATCCACACAGCATCATCTAGCCCCAAGCTAAGCAGAGCTTGTGTTATGGGTACTAGATGATACTTAATACAATACATTACATATAAAGATATTTTTTATTATACATAGAAAATACCCAGAACACCCGAAATAAATATTTGCAGATCGTTCAAACATTTGTCCCAAGGCCGGAATCAAACCCGCAACCTCCAGCGTCGCAGGCAGTCATTCGCCCGCCGCGCATCATTGGTCGTCATTATACATATTACTTATACCGAATCTCATATACTGGACTAATCGACAATAGCAAACTAATTGCATTCGAATCATGCAATATTCTATTAGTCGTGACTGACAGGTGTAATCAATCCACGCAGATTGCGGGTCGCATTGTTCGCGAGCCTGCAACTGACCGTCGCGTCGCTGACAAATGTTACCTATTGTTGGGGACGGTCGGGGACGGTGCAAAAATGATGCATGCGCTTTGTTACTATTCTCCCCAATTTAGTGACGAAACATTTTCGTCAACGTCGACGTCGTTTGGTAAAACAAAATAATATGGTTTATAGCCTACGGTGTCGGTAATAAATAATTTAAGAATTTAAGACAACTATTGATTAAATATGATATATCAGTATTTGCCAGTGGTTTCAATAAAAATATCCGAATAAAAAGAACTATTTCAACTAATCCGAGTCACGAGCTATATGAATTCTAGCTTTCACCTTAATCAGTTCAGTCATTACGGTGCTATTGAGTCGCAAAATAAAAACATTCTCATTTTGATTCACCAAACAATTTGTTATTTTAATAATTACCTTGTCCGTAGATGTACCTACGTCGTTTCGTCACAAACACCACTAATTATACCTAAATAAACCAAACAGATAACAAGAGATGCCAATTAAACAATACACTAATTAATTCCAAACACTGCTGTAGTGGACTTAATTAGAGTAGGAAACCGGGCCGTATTCAGAGGGGGGGTTTGGCAACCCCTGACCATTTAAATAAAAAATGACATCCTACATATTTGCCTTTACAACAACAACACATCAACAGCAGGGTAAAAAATCTTACATTAGGGCAAACCACACCCTAAAAAGCACTTTTTTTTGCCCCTGAAAAACAATAATACGTATTACAACAAGTAACCAAAAATTACAAGTAAAAAAAATACCTCCTAGATCTTACTTCACGCCTGGCAAATAGCAAAACCAACACTATATCTAAAACACAATAACAGCTATTATTAATGTCATTGAATATGGACACTGATATCGATTGATAACTAAATGAGTTCATATTAAACTGGACATAATCGTTTGGTAAAAGAAGTTGCAAGTCTCCTCTTGAAACCAATAAACGAAGTTTTGTACTTTCGTTTTTAGTTACACTGCGCCCTATGTCATACAGTGATAAATTTGAAGACCGATGTGGCGCGGCGGGCGAATGTGCGCCTGCGACGCAGGAGGCTGCGGGTGCGATTCCCGCCTTGGGCTAAATGTTTGTACGATCTGCAAATATTTATTTCGGGTGTTCTGGGTATTTTCTGTGCATAATAAAAAAAAATATGTACCTATGTATGTAATGTATTCTATTATGTATATCAGTCATCTTTACCCATAACACAAGCTCTGCTTAGCTTGGGGTTAGATGATGCTGTGTGGATCGTCCAGCATTATTATTATTAATTAACTGTTAAACGGGTTGCCGAGGTCCCGCAGTGTAACTGAAAACAATATAAAACTTTTTTATCGTTTTCAAAGGTAGATTTCTGGATCACTTATGCCAATAACTTAGTATTAGCCAGTTGCAGTGGCAATAGGTTACACTTAGTAGTAGTAGTCTTAGTGAACAGCTCACCCGGGGAAGTACTACCATCACGCCTTTATCTACCGCCAAGCAGCTTGCTGTATTCCAGTTTGGAGGGTGTGGGTGATCGTGGAATTACAGGTCTCAGATACACGCAAAGTAGAGCACGTAAGGCACATTCATAACGAACGTGACCTGCGAATCAATGCATTGTTAAAGATGACGGTAACCACTTAACATCAGGTGAGCCATTTGCTTGTTTGATCTAAAAATAGTGTCACCAGAATAAAGCAAAATTATAGGCACATAAGGTTTGACTTATAAGCTTCAGGTTGATGGTCGCTGAGCAGTGCATCGTAGGGCAGGTTCCTAATGAACGTCACCTGCGAGTCAATGCATTGTTATGTTAACCACTTAACATCAGGTGAGCCATCAGAAAATAGCGTCAGTATACAGCAAAGTAGTATAGTTTATTTTTATAACTTTTTATAACAACTCTCTCTCTCGCCACAAGAATCGAAACCACATCTCTAGTCTCAACCGTCCACACCACAAAGGTCGTAAATTTTGATAGATGAGATCCAAGTCAAACCCCAACGTAAACTGCTTACAGCAATCTCATAAAAGAAGCCACAGTACAAGGTTTTTAATATCGAGGCGAGAGCCCGCACTGTCCCACGAAACATTTTCCATTAATAAAACGCGAAAAAGGAATATTACATATGAAAAAGACATATATCCGTATCGCCGGACCCGCCGCTATCTCCTCGGAAGGTAATAACTTCTTTACAAGTCCAAAGTCCGAGGGATTGGAAAGCAATTTCAGCAGGACACCCTCGAGCGGGGCTCGACCGGACTACCCATATTTCTTTTTCGCCGCTACTGTAATTCGCCTTTGATTTTAATCTCGAGAAACAAATCTTTGAATGTGAAAGTTTAGTGATAGGCATCAAAGAGCCAGTTTCGTTGATTGGGTCCCCGGTCCCGGTCCCAGTCGCTCCTGCTCGTTTTGGATTTATGTGCGCAATGTCAATGTCAAACGGTGAAGTAAAACATCGTGAATACACAAGTTAGTATTCTTATAGCGGTGATAAGTTTGCAAACTTCCACGTACATCTTACTAATATTATAAACGCGAAAGTTTGTAAGTATGGATGGATGGATGTTTGTTACTCTTTCACGCTCTAACCAGAGCACCGATTTGGATGAAATTTGTAATAAATATAGATTGTAACCTGGATTAATATATAGGCTACTTTTTATCCCGAAAAAATAACGGGAACGGGAAAAAACTGCCACGCGGGTGAAGCTGCATAAAAATGCTCTGTAAGGTTAGTTACATACAAAGAGGTAACTGCTCAGTATCAGGTAGGTCATCAGCTTTTTTTCATCACTTTCTATCATGAAAAAATAGCAACTGCTGCTAAATGTGAACAAGACTTGCCTCTAACTAATCTTCTTAGACAGAAAATGTATTGATTGGGTACTATGAAACACAGGATGACGCGTGCCTAAAAATTTCAGTCGGTAATGTAGTTTTTTGTATAACAAATCTATGAATGTGAAAGTTTAGTGATAGGCATCAAAGAGCCAGTTTCGTTGATTGGGTCCCCGGTCCCGGTCTCAGTCGCTCCTGCTTTGAATTGACCAGTGATACCGTCTGATTTAACAATAAGATTGCATTTCTCGGTACAAATTTCCTGAGCTTTATTCGGAACCTAGATTCGAAAATATTCTGTGTATCGCTAACAGTTTTTATTTTCAGACTTGAAAATAAAAAAAATACTTGTCATTTGACAACTAATGTCTGTTATTGGTTGTCCTTAATGTGCCAGAATAAATAATAGTTGGTATGGAATATTCATGTAGAAAGTCTACGGACATATCTATCTGTTATGTATTTGACTGGCCTATCAGCTTCATTGGTAGTGGCTCTGCGATCTACGCTGTAGGTTGTGGGTTCGATCCCATGGAGAGTAAACATTTGTATGATGAAGATATATGTTTTTTCTCTCTGGTTATTAAACTCTGGACATGTGTACATGCTGTGTATTTATAAAAAAAGTATGTAAGTATTCTCTATAAGCTACCTGGTTGTGTTAAACGTCCACAGATATTTCAGTAAAAAATAATAATTTTCAGCTACTAAAATTATAGATTGTAAAGCATAAACCGCAATTTTCTTACAATTTGTACTTCGTGGCAGTCGTAAGCGCTCATGTAGTTTGAACTCTATTTTGAGTGTATTACGATGTAATTTGAAAAAACACGCATCATATTAGGATTGCAAGAATAAATTTTTGAGGAATGAGGATGAGAAAAACTCTTTAACGGGTTAAGCTTGAATTTGTATACAACCTCTATCAAGGTGTGTGTACAATAAAGAATAGGTAAATACCGACTTTATTGTTTAAAACGACCAGGTTATAGTAGTAAGAATTAAAATTAAATTAAAATTCTTTCGGGGCGTCTGGTCGAAGCGACGCGTGACCCGAGAGCTGGTGAGTATCTGGCACAACGAATCAGCATTGCCATTCAGCGTGGCAATGCAGCCAGTGTTTTGGGAACGCTTCCGATTGGCACTGATCTGGATCAGTTGAGCTACCTTTAGATCGTTTGCAACGGTCTGTAGATAGCTCAACTGTTTCACATGTATTTTGTACATACCAATTATAAATACTTGTATTAGCTATAATTTTCTTTGTAAATAAATGTATAATTATAAATTAAAAAATACCAGGATACCAGAATGTGCACAAAAGTTTCTCCTAGTAGTAAGATATTTTTAATTGTATATTCGGTTGAGCAACTCGTGTAAGCGATACCGCATGCCCTGTATTAATTTGTAACGTATCACTGGTTCTAGAAACGCAAGTAGAGCGATCACTCGTCTCAACTATCGCTATACTGGTTTGATTTCTGATTTCTACCTCAGTTTCATCGCCTTACCGCAAGCTCCGAAGACAGTGTTCTATAGTTTCTACACTGTATGCAAGGAATATCGATTTACCTACCAGCCTACCTGCTCTTATAATAATAATAATGCTGGACAATCCACACAGCATCATCTATCCCCAAGTTAAGCAGAGCTTGTGTTATGGGTACTATTAGATGACTGATATACTGATATACATAGAATTTTCTATGTATAAAATAAAATATTTGCAGATCGTACAAACATTTATCCCAAGGCGGGAATCGAACTCGCAACCTGCTGCGTCGCAGGCGGACATTCGCCCGCCGCGCCACATCGATGGTCTTATAGCACCATTGTAAACTGACGCTGCTATCGTGCTTGACAGATAGTATAGGCTACCTTTACCTTAGTGGCAAAGTAGGGCCAGGTGGTGCAGGGCACCAGGGCCCCGGGGCTCAGGGGGTCCTCGAACCCAAGCTTAGAAAAGAGAGGAGCATAAAAGAAAACGAGAAAAAAAATTGATAAATTTCATTAAAATTTACCTTTTTGAAGGTAAATATAAGTTCAAGCTGTATGGAAAGAGGGGGTGAGGGCCCAATTATTTCTACACTGCACAAGAGCCCTTGTCTACCTAGCTACACCACTGCCTAAAACATTAATTTCCCTTACTTACTATATAAGATTATATATTAGATTTCTATATAAAATACAATTAACTATATAAGTGTATCCATTGGCACTTTTCATAAAATCATTTTCCTGATTGACTATCTTCCTCATCGATTTCGATGACTGCGAGCCTTACTAAAATAAAATTTAAAAAAAATTACTTTCTAGCGCGTGCCCTTATATGACTCGCGAAACCAAACTTATTTTTAAATACTCTATCGCACGACTAAATACAATAGCCTGACTGACTAAATACAGGGTGTAATAAAACCATCCAAAAACTTCAGGGGTAAAAAGTACTCATCAATGGGGGGTGACGTCACGACCATTGACGAGTGTACAGTTGTCTTACAGTAAATAAATGTTTTAAAATAGTGCAACTTCCGTAAAAGTACCCCGGTAGTGTAATTACGTAGATTAGGGTTAGGTGCTGCGTTGGTGCCATTTTAACAAACAAATCATAAGTGTAAACAGTTTTAATTAAGAAATAAATTCCTGGCCTCCACCGATGTTACAAGCATCCTACCCTCATCATAATTATACGTGCAATTTACATTAAAACCGTATTAGCTTATGTAAGTAAGTACTAGTGTGTACAGTGTTCCCATCCCTAAAATTACGTACCCCTAGTGCTACTGAACGTATGGGAATAATTCATAGTACCAAATAAATAAAAGCGTCCCGAAGTTTTGTACCAACCTCTAGCGCCATCTGTTGGTGAGTGGCACGATTATTGATTTGGATTAACTCACAGTTCTTACTCAGGCAACCAAGATGGTTCTAAAATGCGCGGCTTGCGGGAAATTTCTGAAAGGTGGCGTTGTTTGCCCAAAATGCCAGTCCTGCTCGCACAATGAGTGTGTCAGAATACCTGTGGGATCCCAAGTCTCCGATAACTGGCGTTGTGGCGAGTGCCAAGCCAAAACCCCAAAAGGAAGGGACCCCCTGACGCCGGTACGCGTATCGCAAGTGTACCTAGATGCCCCAGTAAGAGCCAGAAGCGAGGAGTGCCTGCCACAAAAAGCGCACCCCCAATCTAGGTCCGGGTGTGAGGAACCTTTGCTCTCGGAGTTATTAGATGAGCTGCGCAAGATGCGGGACGGGGTTTCGGCAGACTTGCGATCACTTAATGCAGAGGTTGGTAACTTGAGCGCAGAACTAAAGGAGGTTCGGCGCGAAATGGCAGAATTCCGCACCTCCATTGCAGGCGTCTCCTCGCGCATTGACGGGCTGGAGGAGCGCCTCGACGCCGTCGAGCGGCATCACGCCGCCGAACCGGCGCCGCACGCCATCGTCGCCGACCTGCAGACCACCGTCATGCGGCTCGAGCAGGAGATCAACGACAGAGATCAGGACGCTTTGCTGGCAGACCTGGAGATCGGCCATCTACCGGAGGAGAGAGGCGAGAGCGCGCTGCAGGCCGTCACGGTGCTGGCGAGCAAGCTGGGGGTTAGCCTGGAGGCCCGCGACGTGGTGTTCGCGGAGCGGGTAGGGTCGGTGCAGCTAGCTGGTGCCGCTGGAGAGGCACCACGGGCGCGCCGCGTGGTGGTGCGCCTGGCTCGCCGTGACCTGCGCGATCAGCTGCTGCAAGCGGCGCGCGTGCGTCGCACGCTGACCACTGCCGACGCCGGGCGCGCCCCCGCTGCTGGAGCGCACGCCCGCATCTTCATGAACGAGCGGTTGACGCGCACGAACAGGCAGCTCTTCTTCCGGGCGCGCGAGGAGTGCCGCAAGTTCCAGTGGCGTTTCGCCTGGACGAAGCGCGGCCGGATCTACGTGCGCCAAGGTGATGGCAAGCAAGCCTTTCCCGTCCGTACGGATGCGGACATTTCCCGGGTTTTTGGCTCTGGAGCTGTTTGACCTTTAATGTTAATGCAGCTATTACTATCTATAGTCTTTATGTATTTGTAAAATTAGATCTTTATTTTAATAACTTTGTTCTTTCTACATCTGTGTATAGCGTATACGCTATTTCTGTATCATTTATTTTGTGTTGCTTGGGGAAAAAATACTTTTTAGAAAATTTTGTGTACTACATCTATATTATCTTCATATTATTCTTTTATTGTTTAAGGAAAACTGAATATGGTCTTAATAACATTCAAAAACGTTTTTGTGGCAGCTATACTCGGATCAAAGAAGTTTTACATGGCCATAAAGCTTCTGAACTACAAAAAATAATTAGTTTTTAGTACAAAGTACTTTAAAGTTGGTCTCTTCAACGCAGGCTCATTGAATACTGGACATGAAGAGTTTATTGTGGCCATGGAAAGGTATGATCCGGACATAATTGCCATAAATGAGACTTGGGTGGGTGCAAATGAGAATGCAAAAGCTCCAAATGTACCGGGATATAGATTTCGCTTTACCCCTAGGCCCTTGCATATCCATGGGGGGCGCGGAGGGGGAGTAGGTTTTTATGTTAAGAAAGGTATATATGCGCGTGTGTGCCCCTGTCCACTTGCACCTGATGTTGAACAGATGTGGCTTAGCATAAGGGTAAATGGACAGAGGGTTATTATTGGCACCGCTTATAAACCACCTAGGCAGAATCCTACAATGGTCTTTGAAGCACTGACAGATTCAATTACATCCTTTACAAACTATGATCGGCTGATACTAGTTGGAGATCTGAATATTGACATTCTCTCTCCTGATGAATGGAAAACTAAACTTCTAAACCAGTTTCTTCACAGCCTAAACTTAAATCAGGTCATTTCAGAACCAACTCATTTTACTGACCATAGTGCCACTCTTATAGACATAGCTTGCACTGATGCCACCGTTAGAAATAGTACAGTCAATTACTCTCCGGATCTTGGACATCATGCAATGCTAATTGTAGAATTAAATATAAAAAAGGATAAGCCACTTCCCCAAATTGTAACATATAGACCAGTGAAGAGCATTCTTCCAGAAATGTTTGACAAGGATCTTGACTGTATTGACTGGAAATGTTTTAGAATGGGACAAGATATTAATATCCTTGTAAATGATTTCACTAATGTAATTAACATGTTGTTTGATCTACATGCTCCCATAAAAACATCTAAATTTAAGGAAGCTCCACATCCTTGGATTACAGATACAGTTAGGGCAATGATGAGCATTCGTGATGGTTATCATAATAAGTATCGCTTATCAAAAACAACAGCACTCAAAGACTGCTACAAAGATATGAAACAGTTGGTTATATCAGCGATCAACAGTGATAAGAAAGCTTATTTTGAGGAAAATATAAATAGTAACATTAAAAACCCTAAAAAACTTTGGAAGAGTTTAAAATCAAATATTTTAGTAACTAATCAAAAAGCCAAAGAGCTACCTCCTCACTTTGATAACCCTGATTCAATAAATAGTCATTTCCTTAATATCCCCGGGAAGGATTCTGTCTCAATATCACATCTAACATATTATGAACACCATCGGTATAGTACAGAGACTTTCTCTCTGAGCCCAGTTAGTCAGGAAAAGATATTAGGTATACTACGTGGACTTAAATCAAATGCTCAAGGTGTGGATAGCATATCTTTAGAAATGATTTTAATGACCTTGCCGCAGTCCTTGGAAACCATCACAAATATAGTTAACAAGTCGTTGCTTTGTGGAGTTTTCCCTGAAGAATGGAAGCTGGCCATGGTTAAGCCAATACCTAAAAACAGTAATCCTACCTCTCTTCAAGATTTAAGACCTATCAGTCTGCTCTCTTGCCTGTCGAAGGTTCTGGAAAAAGCAGTCTCTCTGCAAATCACCAAGTATCTTGAAGACAATAAAATCCTTCCACTTGCACAATCTGGATTCCGGAAAGGGCACAGCACTGCTACTGCTCTACTGGATGTTGTCGACAACATACTGGGCGCCCAGGATCTGGGAATGATTAGCATTCTGGTGCTCCTTGATTACTCCCGTGCCTTTGATTCTATAAATATTTCCCTTCTTCTATCAAAACTTTCCTTTTATGGATTTGATGCTCGGGCAGTTAGATGGTTCCATAGTTACCTTGATTGCAGAAAGCAACTAGTCGAGCTGAGCATGCCTAATGGAGTGAAGGTGCAATCGTCGATAAGCCCAGTACCTCGTGGTGTTCCCCAGGGGTCAATTTTAGGTCCAACCCTTTTTGTTCTGTACTGCGCCGACATCATTAAGTCCATTTCTCACTGTAGGCATCATCTCTATGCTGATGACTTGCAGCTATACTTTTCATTTGCCCCGACAAACTTGTCTGATGCTGTGGAGAAAATAAATATGGACTTAGCTCAGGTATACAACTGGTCCAATCTTAATTGCCTGGTATTAAATCCAATTAAATCTAAATTCATGCTTCTAGGTACTAGGCAAAAAATACAAGCTCTACAGTCCACTCCAATTAACATTAAGATAGATGATGTGTCTGTGGAACAAGTCACTGAAGCCAGAAACCTTGGTGTTCTCATGGACTGTCATTTACACTTTGAAAATCATGTTTCAGAATGTGTGCGGAACTGCTTTTACCGCCTCAAACTACTTTACAAAATCCGGCCATTTATTAGTGAAGCAGTACGAATAAGCCTATGCGAGGCTCTTGTTTTATCAAAACTCAATTACTGATGTAGTGTACGGCCCATGTCTTCTAAGAAGGACTGAAAACCTTATTCAACGTGTACAGAATGCTTGTGCTCGCTTCTGTTTCAATATCCCACCTCGCTCACATGTTACCCCATACTTTAACTCATCAAATCTACTCAAAATGGCAGCACGTAGAAAGCTTCACCTTGCAGTGCTTCTTTTTGGGGTTATAAATAAACATCACCCTTTGTACCTATATGACAAGCTTACTTGGGCTGATGTCCAATCAAGGTATCCTAGTAGAGCTTGCACCTTCATATTCACTACGCCGAAGCATAGGTCCATGGCTTTTCGAGGCTCTTTTAAGTACGCCTCCTCTAGGTGCTGGAACAACTTGCCTCCGCCAGTGCGTGCTCTAAAAACAATTAATGTATTTAAAAACCACTGCAAGAAACATCTGATTACAGAGCAAAAAAACCTGCCTGTCTTACAAGTTACCTAAAAATGCAGGCAGGTGTACAAGCAACCCTTCTGTGAGAAAGTAGGTAGGTAGGTACCTACATAGCCTGTAAGCTGTTTACAGTTTTATCTAAGTAAACAAAGTAAATTAAACGTTCCACTCACCTGTATATTGTACACGACGCGCCTGGAGGTGGGCAGCCATAGGTAGGTACGCTGGGATAGTAGACGGATTATTGTTTTCAACTCAAAAGTAGCCTCCGTTCCGCTACCTACGCATCGTGCTGCAGGGTGGACTTTGTGCTCCAGCCATTAGGTACATCATAATGAGCTATTCGCTCACTATGACGAACGAACTTTATTCAATTCATTTCTTCTTTTAACCTTGCCACTTCTCTTCTTAAGACCAACCACCAGCAAACCATAAATCTTTCCATATTATTTTGTTTTCTTCCAACTTAACGGCCTACACAAGCGCCCAGGTAAAAACACTTTTTCATAAACAACCACAGACGAAACAAACGCTTCCGATTGAGCGCCGCGCGCGTTATATGCACGCAAGCCACAGACAGTTAACAATTTAGTGAGATGTCAGGAATCAGTATTGCCAACTGTAAATGTCTCTCCTATTGTGTATTGTATTGTAACCCGTACTTATGGTGATAATGACCACTGTGCTCCTCGTTGATGTTCGTGTCCTCACGCTAGGCCCTGTCTGAAAACCAGCGCAGCATTGCACACCATGTTCAATGCTGCATACAGCTGAGGCAGGGACCTATTTAACCCCAAGCAACACAAACCTTACTGCTAAGTAGGTTAACTAGGTTACTTATTGTTAGTCAATGTGCTTTTTATTTTTTAGTTATGTTAAGTAAACCTAGTGTTCCAATATTCATGTAATTGTGTGGTTTGGGGATAAATAAATATATTTTCTTTCTTTCTTTCTTTCTTTCATCAAAATGAAAAACTTAGGAAAAAAAGTAGGTATTGAACTTTCGTATCGAACAACAGCCTAATAAACTCATAGTAGAGGGAATTTTCAGGGTTTATTTGTATTGTTGCGTAGATGTGTAAATAAGGAAGCTATTTCTAAAATTCAATCCCTAAATAAGTGCAGTGGGGTATGAACTCTGTTCGTAAATAACTTCACACGAGCAAGTCGTGCGTAATTCTATTACTTTAAAAAAAATGTAATTCTTTGATAACTCTAAACAGATATACCGCTAGATAATATTTTGATAAATGTATGTTCTAATTATTTTATCCGTTCAATTATTTCTGTAAATATTAATTAAACATCAACGGATGAAATAGCCATGATTAATTTAAATGGATTTTACAAATTGATGAATTATTTGAACATCATTTGGTATGCGTCTGTTTGTATTTGTTAATACAATACAATAAATACATATATTTTGTTTATATTATTAACTAGTTAGCATCAATAGCATAAAGAATATTTCCTAGTAAGAAGAGTGAGTTTGTAACCCTTGATTAAAGAAATAGAAAATATAGAAATAGCATCACGACTTTAATCCCAAGCACGGTAGATATCACTCGTGGTTCTTCGAGGATATCTTAGAAGGGTAGTCAGAGGCATGTCCAGATAGTAGGTAAGTACATAGGTACCCAATTTTTGCAGTAGTTAGTATTCCATGCGTGACAGATTGCAAGCCTATTGCGCTTCTAGAATACTAACTGGTTTCCTCACGATGTTTTCCTTCACCGTTCAAGAGAACTGGCATTGCGCTAATAAGTTTTTCGAACGGAAAAATCCAATGGTTCACGACCGGATTTGAACCCATGACCTTAAGATCAGAAGATGGGGTCACTCCCACTAGACCACCGATGCTAAAGTAAAAAAAATTATACTATAAGTTTAGGAATCTTAGTTGACTGACTGACTGACATAATATAGACAACGTACAGCCTAAACCACTGGTCGTAGAGACTTGATATTTTATTTTATTTTTATTATTATGAGTCTGAGTGCGTGGAGGTGGTACTAAGAATAGGATTTCTGAAATTCAGTCTATGGGCAAAGACGTGCGCGTATTTTATAAATCTTATTTCATATTTTTTGTCCTTGCAAAAGTCAAAGAAACTTTATTAAAATAAAAAATGTAGATCTTCAATGCCTTATCCAACACATCTTAAATCCTTGTGCAATCTTGTTACCAAAATATAAAACAAATGCTGTTAGATCATGAAGATTGTACATATTGGAGTCTCTTTTTATATTTTGCGTAATATAATGATGATAGTAAAAAACCTACGTAAAACGGAGTCAATTTGTGCAAGTTGCGTCCGGATCGGACGGGTCGTCGTCCGGGTCTGAGTCCGGCCGTCCGGGTCGGCCACAGATCGCAATCAGGGCATTTCGGCCCGTCTTATTTATTGTAATCTTACTATTCGTGGGGCAGACACCCTTTATGTTTTCTTTTCGTTGTTTTGCTGAAATCGGTTGACTTGTGCGATTTAGATTGCTTAAATTCATAATATGTACAAAACGTATTCTAATTTTCTGAAACCCCGTTGTGTGTGGATGGAATAAAAATGCCAGAAATTGCCCTAAATATTTTTTATGCCGCGACCAATAAACCCCAGAATTAGGTTTTGGAATAAAGGTCATACAAAAATAACAGTAGGAATTAAGACGTAAGATTTTTGCCTGGTTTTCTATAGGCTTGGCCACAAGGAACTGGCGCCTAGATTTACCTAGCTGAAATGTTTTTGTGACATTTCTACAAATACAGTTTGTTTTATCATCAAGTTGTATAAAATAACAATATAGGTTTTAAAGAAACACTACCTAAAATGGGTTTATAGAAACAAATTCCACTTTCAATCTCCAATAGCCTCGCACTGGAAAAGGAAATGTTTCCGCGTCCAATATTGAGTTCCGTTCGCGCAGAAAATGGTTTACAGAACGCGTGAACGCCTCGCCGCCACTTCGAATTAAACATACATTTGTATGCCAAATTGATAGGTACTTTGCTATTAAAGATTTCAAAATTTCGTGTGAATTTGTGAACCGTTTTACTTTATTAAAATGGGAACGACCCTGACTTTTGATTCTCAGACTTTGATCGTACCATAAAAGCTTGCGGTAGGGACTACCGTGAGCTTTCATAGAGCGATTGCAAATTGTCATATACAGGGTGTAACATTTAGATCTGTCAGTATAGGAAAGTCTAAAACTAGTTTTTAACCAGTTTTTCTTGTTACTAAAATCAATGCCATGGTTCCTAAGAACAGATCTTCGTATGTCTTATAGTTTCAGACTTTCCCGTACTGACCGGTCTAAATGTTACATCTTGTATATTGTCTGTAGCAAATCCTTGCAAATATAGATCCCTGATGGAGTACCTTCTATTATTAATAAAATCCTATTGCACGTGTCAAATATGTAAAATTTACTATAGATTTTCTTATGAAATTGCTGTCGGAACACGCTGATAGTCTACCTGATGTTAGGAGGTTACCGTCGCCTATAACAAAACCTTTTTTTTAGGAGCGTTAGGAACGTATCTTACGCCTACAATGCACTGCTCTACGTCCATCAGAGCAAGCATATAGGTACTATGTCTCATGTGCCTGTAATTTCACCGGCACCCACACCTTTAATCTTCCGGCACGGTAGATATCTCTTCAGATCTCTTAGTACAAAGTAATTAGTTGAGATTCAAGGATATCTAAAGAGAGTAGTCAGAGGGTCCAGATATTACATTTGGTATACACTGAGAAAAATGAAAAGCGGAAAGTGCCATTATTTGATTTTGTTCGTATGAAGGCAAAAAACCGACCAAACGTAACAACGAACAGAAACGCCTTGTAAAGTTGTTCCGGTCGTTCTGTGTAAGTGTAATAGACGGTATCATTTTGACGTATTCACTTTGAAAGGTAAAAACTAACGTAATCGTTACAAACTCGCCCAGCGTAATTACAATTCAACGGTGTAAGACTTTTTTAACCTTAAGCTCGAAATCCATTTTTCTCAGTGTACAATCCCACATTTTGCAGTAGTAGTTGGTGTTCCATACGTGACAGGTTGCAAGCCCATCGTCGTTTATAATAGGATGGTTTTATACTAAGTAAATATTCCTACATTTTAACATTTACTTATAAAACGTTTAATGAACCATAAGCCTATAAAGAGAACACTGAGTATGGACATAATTTGTTTAGGTTTTTATGGGTTCATGGTAGTCCCATGGAATCCACTTGTAACGTTTTTGCATTCTGTGAACGAATCGTTCAAAGAAACAGTATCATGTATTATGATTATAAAAGTTCTTTGAATAGGTACCGGGTCAGTACTTACAAGGAATTTAGAGTCAAATGTAGGTATAACATATTTTACTCGTTTTGTAACGGTCATGTGTAGGCAATCGTTAAATTTAATATAATATAATATATTTAGCGTAGCGTGTGCTGTCTTTTGAACTTCTGTTGTAGATTAAGACCTTGGTATGATTGCCTTAACATGTTTTTTGTCTTGCAATCACCTTATTAAGTTAGATTGGCACCACACTGGAGTTTCATTATTTACATTATTATTACTTTGTAAAAGGATCATACAAAAAAACGGTAGGAACCAAGCCGTAAGTTTCTTGCCGGTTCTTCTAGGCTTGGTCGCGAGGAACTGGCGCTTAGATTCACCTAGATTTAAGACGTTTCAAGATGATCCCTGCGGATATTACTGAATAAATGATTTTTGACTTTGACTTTGACTTTAATGAATATAATTTCGACGACGACGACCGATGTGGCGCGGAGGGCGAATGTCCGCTTTCGACGCAAGAGGTTGGGGGTTCGATTCCCGCCTTGGGATAAATGTTTGTTCGATCTGCAAATATTTATTCCGGGTGTTCTGGGTGTTTTCTATGTAGGTATAATAAAAAATATCTATATTATGTAATTAGAATTATTTTATTAAGTATATCAGTCTTCTAGTACCCATAACACAAGCTATGCTTAGCTTGGGGCTAGATGATGCTGTGTGGATTGTGCAACATTATTATTATTATAAATTTACAATATTGAAAATGTGATTTTTTAGTTATGTCATGTTATTCACTGATGTGAGAACAACAGTTTTTAATAAATGTTTTTATCACTTGTTTCTGGTTACAATCTTTTTTTTATGTGATTGCTGATGGAACAAACAGATGACCCACCTGATGGTAAGTGGTTACCATCACCTATAACAAAACATCGCCTAATTTTGGAAATTACGTTTTGTATAGGTATACATATAATTGCAAGCGACTGTACATGAATAAAGGTAGGTAGTGTATTAATTTTTTTTTATACAACTTGTTGATGGAACAAGCAGATGGCCCACCTGATGTTAAGTGGTTACCATCCCCTATAACAAAGCATTGCCTCGTAGGTCACGCTCGTTAGGAACGTCACCGACGATGCACTACTCAGCGTCCATCAACCTGAGGCATACAGGTGTTAAGCCTCATGTGCCTGTAATTACACCGGCACCCACACACTTCAAACTGGAACACAACAAGCTGCTTGGCGGTAGAAATAGGCATGGTAGTAGTACTGCCCCGGACGAGCCCTTCACAAAAAGCTCTACTACTACTAACGGGTTAATTAACGGAAATCAATCAATGCAAATCGTATTACCGTCCAGTAGCCGTGGTTTTTATTTGCAAAAGCTAAGCTTTCAGTCGGCAAATAAAACGGCCCTAATTGGCCACTTGGGTCCACACATCTAGTCACCAGTTAACGCAGACACACTGAGAGAAATTTACGTAGCCGGCTTACGTAATTTATGTAGCAAAACGATACAGAATGACGATTGTAGCCGGCACCATGTCGCGTACGTAGCTATACTTAAGTAGCCAGATGTTGAATGTGTGCCTCATATTGATATAATGTTGTCGGTTACTTATTCTAAGTAGCTGGCCACCTTATGCACTAAGTAATGTAGAATCGATATCATTTTGTAAATACTGCAGCTACTTAAAATACGTAACTATCAACTGCTCCTTGGTTATAAAGATGAAATAAGTATGTAACAACATTATAAGTATATTTCTGTAATGCCATTATGGAACATGGCCCGGCTTACAACTGCATAAGTAAGATTCACCATTAATAGATAAGCGGAACACTTATTACGTATGCTACAAGCGTAGTAAGTAGTAAATTGCATATACATTACAAAATCGGGTCATGTACGTAGCATTTTTTTCTCAGTGCACATCTCGAGCTTCGGTACTTGTGTGGAACGTTCTAGGCTCTTGCTATTCGATAGGTCTAGATGAGTGGTGGTTTGTCGCTTTGATACCCCGTGTTGATATATCCAGATGACTAGTTAGTAAAGGTAGCTAGGTTGATTAGGCTGACGGTATCATCGTGAAACTGAAGTGGGTAGCTGAATAATTGCAAACACACCTTGTGTAATAAGTACCTGTTTTTGTGTCTGTACATGTAATAATAATATTGCTGAACAATCCACACAGCATCATCTAGCCCCAAGCTAAGCAAAGCTTGTGTTATGGGTACTAGATGACTGATATACTTAATACGATACATTACATACATAGATATTTTTTATTATACATAGAAAATACCCAGAACACCCGTTATAAATATTTGCAGATCGTACAAACATTTATCTCAAGGCAGGAATCGAACCCGCAACCTCCTGCGCCGCAGGCGGACATTCGCCCGCCGCGCCACATCGGTCGTCAAATAGTGTACCTAGTGATAGTGCTATTGTCCATGAACACAAGAACAAAGTGTCCTCCCCTTAAATATCTAGAGACTAAGAAAAGTGGACACACATGAAATTAAGTCAAAACCAAATTACTCATTGGCCTAGTTTGTTATTAGAGTACCGCAATGAAAAGATGCAACAATCTTGTAAAAAAAAAACTTGGTTGGTGGTTGTTAACTCAAGACTTGGGCCTCTTTAGTACTACTAACTCATTGGGTATTGGAATCAGGCATAATGCGGCGGCCACACTACCGGGAAATGCCATTAATTCCGGCGATGATGGACGTTAAGCGGTGGTGATAAGGTCCGCATCGCCGGAATTAATGGCATTTCCCGCTCGTGTGGCCGCAACATAAGACAGTTCATTATAAAAAATTTAAAAAAATCACAGTTCCAGAATGGTTTGAAACTGCATCGCTAATCAACGGCCAATCAAAACAGCGGCCGAATGGTACAAGGTAATTCCCCGGATTGTTAGTATCCGGCCCACTGACCGTTCAAATTGGCGTAGCACACGCTCAATAATACTGCCGTCCGGTGTTCGTTAGGCAGTTTCTAGAACTGCGGTGACCGCTATGATAGCCGTACTTGCAAGTAGGTGGTGTGGTTTATATTACTTCAGGCAGATAGGTTTTTTAGGGTTCCGTACCAAAAGGGTGAAACGGGACCCTATTACTGAGTCTCTGTTGTCTGTCTGTCCGTCTGTCACCACCAAATAATAAAAAACAGAATAAAATTAATGTTTAAGCGGGCTCTAATACAACAAACGTGTTTTTTTTGCCGTTTTTAATATAGACAATGGTAGCAGCCTCTCAGTTCACCATGTTTAGGAATGTGTGTTATGGGTACTAGACGTCTGATATACTTAATACAATACATTACTTACATAGATATTTTTTATTATGCATAGAAAACACCCGGAATAAATATTCGCATATCGTCTAAATATTTATCCCAAGGCGGGAATCAAACCCGCAACCTTCTGCGTCGCAGGCGGACATTCGCCCGCCGCGCCACATCGGTCGTCATATCCTACTAATATTATAAACGCGAAAGTTTGTAAGTATGGATGGATGGATGTTTGTTAGGTACTCTTTCACGCTCTAACCAGTGGACCGATTTGGATGAAATCTGGAGTAAATACAGATTGTAATCTGGATTAACATATATGCTACTTTTTATCCCGAAAAAAATAACGGAAACGAGAAAAACTGCCACGCGGGCGAAGCTACAAGCGGCCGCTAGTCTTTGTATAAAACCGATCAAGTTTAAAAGTAAAAAGTCAGTCAGTTACCATCTTAATGTCATTATGTCGGTATTTGCATAAAACCTGTAATGAAAAAACCTACAGGGACGCAACAAACTTTGGCCCTCTTAAAAAGCACTAAAAATCGAACGAGCTATAAATGAAGGACCTTAATTTTGGCCCGAAGTTTTGATGGCCTGTTTCGAAGTTCGGGTTTTAATAAATATTTGCTCGGAAAGACAATTGCATTGCATTGGGTCGATTCCCGCCGTGGGATAAATGTTTGTGTGATCTGCAAATATTTATTCCGGATGTTCTGGGTGTGTTCTATGTATAATAAAAAATATATATTTATGTAATGTATTGTATGTATTAAGTATATCAGTCATCTAGTATCCATAACACAAGCTCTGCTTAGCTTGGGGCTAGATGATGCTGTGTGGACTATCCAGCATTATTATTATTATAGTTCATTTGGTGCGTACCGACATTTTGTAAATACATACATATAATACAGTATAACACCCATAAAAAACATCTATGTAACGTCACACAAATGTGTGTTCTCGGTGGGGATCGAACCCACCACCTACAGCGCAGAAGACAAAGCTTCTACGAACTGAGCTGTGACGACTCAAGGTAAACATTTTTACACTGAGAGAAATTTACGTAGCCGGCTTACGTAATTTATGTAGCAAAACGATACAGAATGACGATTGTAGCCGGCACCATGTCGCGTACGTAGCTATATTTAAGTAGCCAGATGTTGAATGTGTGCCTCATATTGATATAATGTTGTCGGTTACTTATTCTAAGTAGCTGGCCACCTTATGCACTAAGTAATGTAGAATCGATATCATTTTGTAAATACTGCAGCTACTTAAAATACGTAACTATCAACTGCTCCTTGGTTATAAAGATGAAATAAGTATGTAACAACATTATAAGTATATTTCTGTAATGCCATTATGGAACATGGCCCGGCTTACAACTGCATAAGTAAGATTCACCATTAATAGATAAGCGGAACACTTATTACGTATGCTACAAGCGTAGTAAGTAGTAAATTGCATATACATTACAAAATCGGGTCATGTACGTAGCATTTTTTTCTCAGTGTAAGGATAACCTAAGGGTAATAAAATACAGGGGTGCCTACAGTGCCTGCAATTACGTGCCTGTTTCATTTTTAGGTTATTATCACTTGTCATATGTCTCTTCAAACTTATTTCAAGTGTGTAAAAATATCCAAACAATTTAGTCCTTCGATAACAAAAAGGTTAAACTTTTTTCATATCTGTTTCTTAAACTTCTGAAAAAAAATAAGGGTCGAGTTTAACACTTGAAACTCAATAATATCCAATAAGGGACTTGTACTGTGGTGATTGATTTAAATATTTTTCAAGTGTTTACGGTTTTTACCGTTTTTTGTTGCAGACAAACCGCAACTTTAAAGATGAACCCTGTCGGGCTAAGATGTGCAACGCGACAAAATTTTGTCTACTCGTCATCTCATGTAAAATAGAGATATCCCTTTATACCTTCCTGTGCTAACATGGCAATGCCAAAAATCTATTTCGTTACATCGAATGAAGACGGCCGGTTTTTTTATTGTTGGTTTCATTATTTTGTCTGTGTGTAATTGAATAAAAGTTTTTTGAAAGAAGAAGAAAGAAGAAGAAAGAAAATATATTTATTTTTCCCCAAACCACACAAATTACAAACAAGAATGAATATCAACAAGGCAAATACTGTAGTACACTACCTACACTAGGTTTACTAGGTAAAAAACGTAAGAACAAAAGTAAGAAAAAACTACATATAACCTAGTTAGCCTAATTTTTTTTAATATAATTAATATAACCTATTTAATTTTTAATATAACCTAGTTAGCCTAAGTCTTTGAGAACTAATTTGTATAAGAATATAAGTAAAATAGGTATTCATATTCATTGATAATGTAAGCAGGTACTTTCAAATAAACATGTTTTTCGTACGAGTATGTTCATGTACTGATGTGAATAAATTCTAATTGAGCTAATGAAGGAGGTATTTCTTAATTAGTGGCTTCGAAGCATAGGCACTGCTGTACCGAAACAGGCTAATTATGCCCGATAACTCTTTAATTAACCTGCCTAATAACAGAGTTTGCATTTGAGCCAATTAGAAGGGTCGATATTGTTGCTTCTATTTTTGAATTTAGTTGAGTGGTACCTAACGATGTGGCAGTAATGACCTTTTTATTTTGTAAAAACAGGCCTTTGCACTGTATATTTTATTCAACTTCTATGAAGTAGGTACATAATTTAAGTAGTCGAATAAAACACATTATTTATCTAACTATTGACAAAATCAACAGATTTTTTAAAACAATGAAAATTACTTAAAATTTAAACATTAATAAGTATTATCTTACAAAAAATTATCTGTCCATATAATATTAATAAATATATATTCCATTTTTACATAACATCATCAGGCCCAAACTAAGCATAGCTTAGACTAAACTTCATACATCGTTTATATGTTGTCAAGTTTCGTCTTCTTCTTTTATTTTTTAAATGGCTTCTGTGGATCTAACTTCCACAATTTTGCCAATGTCAATGTTGACAAAATTTGTTAGGTACAGTAAAACGATAGAGGTCTGAGTTTATCAAAAAGATTGACCGGTGTTTAAAGAGAGAGGTTCAACTAGTGTGTTGTGTACAAACACCCTCGTACGTCAGACAGACGTCACTGTCACGCCACAAGGTACATAGGTTATCTGTAAACGCAGGACGCTCTAATGAGGCGAGGTCAAGATGGCTTTCTAATTTATTACCTACATAAACACCGCTTGTCGAAGTTATCGAATCTTTCGTGGCGGGATTCGAGAAACACGAGTTCGATTCCCACTGAGAGTACATTTTCGCGAGGAGTTTTTTACTGCATTATTTCAACTGATATGCTATTTTTTTTTCGATGAACGCCGGCTGCACGCACGAAAATGTGTCACGTTTCGTCTGAACCGCGCGTGCAAGCGAGAGAGCAGAACAAGAGAGAACAAGCGATAGAGAGGCATAATGTTTTCTTATAACGTTATCACACACATTATCGTCTGTCTGACTTTACAGACAACCATTTTTTAAGATAATCAGGATCGATGTTTATATTACACAATTTTACTGCAACTTTTTGAGTGGAGTTTTTTTGCCGGGTATAAATAATACTATTTTTTTTTTTTTTTTTGTTGGCGACCGATGTGGAGCTGCGGGCGAATGTCCGCCTGCGGCGCAGGAGGTTGCGGGTTCGATTCACGCCTTCGGATAAATGTTTGTACAATCTGCAAATATTTATTCCGGGTGTTCTGGGTATTTTCTATGTATAATAAAAAATATATACTTATGTAAGTAATGTATTGTATTAATTATATCAGTCATCTAGTACCCATAACACAAGCTCTGCTTAGCTTGGGGCTAGATGATGCTGTGTGGATTGTCCAGCATTATTATTATTATTGTTGTTACGCTAATTAACTGGGTTGAAACTTTGTCAATTTACGTGCCTACTATCTTACAACATGTCTATTTTCGTATAAGTAGGTAATATTTATTAACGATTACGTTGTGTTGACTGTTTAAATTAGATCTATTTATGTAATAAGTAAATCAAATAAATTGTTAGTATGATAACTTATAGATAAATCATTTAAATTGTTAAACAAACTATCCACTTATTTGTAACAGTTCTGTCAACAAACTTATCACTACTGGAATATTTAATTACCTACAATTTATTTATCAATACTTTTTAACCTACCTAGTTATGTTCTAGAAAGAACACTTTTAGGGTTCCGTACACAAAGGGTAAAACGGGACTATTACTAAGACTCCGCTGTCTGTCTGTCCGTTTATCACCAGGTTGTATCTCATGAACCGTGGTAGATAGAGAGTTGAAATTTTCACAGATGATGTATTTCTGTTGCCGCTATAACAACAAATACTAAAAAACAGAAAAAGTTTAAAAATTACAGGGGCTCTCATACAACAAACGTGATTTTTGTGCCGTTTTTATTATAGATAATGGTACGGAACCCTTTGTGCGCGAGTTCGACTCGCACATGGCTGTTTTTTTTTATTATTGTAAATACATAAGTACTTAGAATCCAATATAACACCGGAATGTAACGTAATACAATGTAACATAGATAGACACTTTAATGCTTTGCTATATACAGGCAGAGCACCGGTGATCGTGGGTTCAAATCTGGTCGTGCACCAATGGATTTTTCCGTTCGAAAAATGTATGTACCTACGCAATGCTCTCAAACGGTGAAGGAAAAAATCGTGAGGAACCCAGTTTGTATTCTAGCAGCGGCCATGGGCTTGCAATCTGTCACATATAGAATACAAACTACAAAATGTGGTTATGCACTAAATGTACTATCTGGACATACCCCTTAGACATCCTCGAAAAATCTCGAGTAGGTATACTTGGTACTAATATGAGATCGGAGATTATATCTACCGTGCTTGAGGAATAAAGTCGAGACGCTATTTTTTTCTTTCTTATAGTTACCACTTAACATCAGTTGGGCTATCTGCTTGTTTCACTAGATAGTTGTAAAATAAAATGTCTCTTAGAAAAAAAGACAAATCATACCTACCTACTCGTGCCTAATTCAATCAGAGACACGCCGGATGCCATGGGACAGGAAACAAGCTTGTTATACATTGAACCTTATTACCACTAATAAACCGTTCCAAATGCCATAACGAATGAGAAGATTTATTAACGGTGACAGAGCGACAGTGACAGTTTTTTTAAATTTACTGAATGTGCTGTCGATCTGAATTAAATTCTATTTTATCTTAGACTAGGGGCCCGTTCCGGCTTCACATGGGTTTTAGTAAGGATCTCTGAAAGCCTGGAAGAAGAAACTTACAAGAATCTTACGACTTGGTTCCTACCATTTTTTATGTAATTATTTTATCTATACAAATAAATAAAATTGAAGTGTCTGTTTGTAATATTAAAATAAAAGTATTCATTTCTTAAATGCTTAGTTAGCGTTCATAGTTTTATACTATACCCCAAAACTTTACAAAATAGAGCTGCATATTTCTTCACATTATCTTAACAAGTTTCCTCTAAAACGCAACCTTTGATTCTATCTAGAAATTCTTAAGATGCAATTCATTCATTCTTCGTGTCAATGGCTAGTTATATTAATGTGCTCCAATGGGTAGCAACTTGTATGGCCTTGTCCGCTGCTTTTGTTAGGTCTGCTCGGGTACAGGTGGATGGGCACAGAGCGCAGGAGAGCAGGTGCGGCATATTTTGCGTTGGGGCTCCGCACTCACACTGGACTTCGGAGGGATCTATTAGGTATACCCCACTTGGCTAAGTTGCTCTTGCAACGACCAACTTGGGTACGGAGTCTGTTGAGCGACTTCCAAATTGGCCATTGAAGATCATATCCAGGGGGCAGGTGTTCCGCCGGGGTAATAAAGTCCAGTGGAGGGGGATGTTTGCTCTTCCATAACTCGCATCTTGCTTCCCCTGCGCTCTTGCAGATGAAGATGCAATTATTCCTACATGATTGAGTTTGATAGCAGCGCCCGCCGACGGTGTTCCACCGCAAAAACAAAGTAATTACTAATAAACCAACTAATAAGCGCAACATAGACCCAAATGCAGCTCGACAGCATCGACAGGAACCTTCCTCTAATAACGTAAGTAACGAGGAAGCTACAATGAAAAACACAAGCCCCACAAACAACCTAATTACTTGTGACCTTCGGAGGTAGGGCTACCACATGCAAAAACAAGTAATGTCAAAGCCTTTTTAGGGTTTTGTCCCCAAAGGGTAAAATGAGACCCTATTACTAAGACTCCGCTGCCCGTCTGTCTGTCCGTCTATCACCAGGCTGTATCTCAAGGACCGTGATAGTTAGAGTTGAAATTTTCACAGATGATGCATTTCTGTTGCCGCTATAACAACAAAAATACTAAAAACAGAATAAATATTAAAATTCATTCATACAAAAAACGTGATTTTTTGCCATTTCTATCCTAGATAATGGTACGGAACGCTTCATGCGCGAGGTTTATGGACGGCTAACCGTCTAGGTTGTGTGTTGTCTATATGTCAGCCAATCAGGTCAAAGATTCTTGTAATTGGTATAGACAGTACATATAACTTATTATATTATATCTATATTCTAGTTTCCTGTTGTCTAATAAAATAAAAAAGAATGCAGATTTGGTTCATAAACTGCACCAACTACTTTTCAGTTTTAAATAATATCATCAAAATTCAATAGATCCCACCGACAGGCTGGTATCGGAAACAAATTGAATTTGCAAATTAATCTGCACGGGAGATTGTTACACGTTTTATAAATTTTATTTTTGACAATTGCGAAATAGTGAGGTAAAAATGTAATAGGATTACTTTTTGTGGTCGGCACTTTCTAATAGGTAGTAGTAGAGCTCTTAGTGAAGGGCTCGTCCGGGGAAGTACTACCACCATGCCTATTTTTGCCGCCAAGCAGCTTGCTGTGTTCCGGTTTGAAGGGTGTGGGTGTCGGTATAATTACAGGCACATGAGGCTTAACACCTGTATGCCTTAGGTTGATGGACGCAGAGCCGTGTATTGTAGTGCACGTTCCTACAGTGACCTACAAGGCAGTGTTGTGTTATAGGCGATGGTAACCACTTAACATCAGGTGGGCCATGTGCTTGTTCCAAGAGCAAATTGTATAAAAAACACTCACACTCCATTAAAATGTCTTTGTAATGGAGTGGACGGCTTGTCTCCAGCGCGTTCTGTTAGTCGTCAATTTGACTACTTCGTAAAACTGGAATTTACCCTCTTTAAGCTGGTCAGTCCATCGTGTTGGAGATCTACCACGCGACCGCTTTCCTTCTACATTTCCAACAATGACCAGCTTTTTGAGGTTTTCACCGCCGCGCCTTGCTATATGGCCGATACTATACGGAATAGGATTACGGTTATGAACTATTCGCCTATAAATATAAGCAGACGTTTGACTAGCCCCAAACTAAGTGAACCCGCGAAACGCATGCGGCTTCATCCGCGTGAAAAGTAATTTTCATACAAACTTCACCCCCCAATCCCACTATACCCGTTTAGGAGTTGAATTTTGGGAATTCCTGTTTTAGTACACCTCTACACACCAAGGTGAATAAACCCTGAGAATTTCAAGTTTATACGACCAGTGATTTAGGCTGTGCGTTGTTTATATGACAGTCAGTCAGACAATCAGTCAGTCAGGACAAAGATTACTTTAATCAGTATAGGGAAATAACTGATATATTTCTTTTTAGAAATCCAGACACAAAACAAACATCGATGTCCATTACAAAATATTTGTTCCTGTTCAAATCAAATCAAATCAGATTATTAGAGTTCATGTTCAAAATTGAGAAATCGATTACTAACTTTGCCTTAAAACCTTGTTTGACCTAATAAACTCCTTTTATGTTTTGTTTTTAATTCTGTATTTTAAATATTTTTAGTTGTGGTAGCCCTGGCAGCGTCGACATCCGTTTCCCTGGCTAATTTGTTTTTAGTATGAAGAGCGCTGCAGCCAATTAGTACAGTGCCCGCGCCTCGCTAATGACAACCCTAGCACATGTCACTTTCATTATTTCTAACGAAACAAATAGAATAAACAAGCTTTAGACCGCAATGTCATGATTGTATGTTTTTTAGATAGGGTTCTTGCTGCAGAGTTGAAACACTTATTCAAAAAGCTCAGATTTTAGATGTAAAATATCACAAATGACAAAAATGTTATCCGAAAAGTCCGATCCCAACGACCGATGTGGCGCGACGGGTGAATGTCCGCCGAGGTTGCGGGTTCGACTCCCGCCTTGGAATAAATGTTTGTACGATCTGCAAATATTTGATTCCGGGTGTTCTGGGTATTTTCTAAATAATAAAAAATATCTATGTTGTAATGTATTGTATTAAATATATCAGTCATCTAGTGCCCATAACACAAGCTCTGCTTAGCTTGGGGCTAGATGACGATGTTATGCTGTAAGTTATGCACTCGAGTGGGATTTGAACCCACGACCCGCTCCTTGATACGGGGATGTACTAAACTGCGCCACCAGTCTTTATGAGATGATATTAAATCTTTGTGATTTTCGAAAGTGCAGGTAAACACTAAATTAATCATTTATAAGTAAATGAGTTTTGTAATATTTTGATTTTTAAGAAGCTCGTAATAGTTTTTGATTGTTTTGCTCTTTTTTCTTGTTTTTCTCTGCTTTTTTTTGCTTTTCTTTATCTTGAACATAATTTATTAACTGCATGATGCATCACTTGTATTTTGTGTATATTGGTAAATTTATTAAACTAATGTTTTTGTTGACAACCCTAGAAGCTGGCACATGTCAGTTCAATTATTTTCAACGGAAATAAGTGAATTAAAAAATGACGTACGACATTGCCAGTTATTTTGGACCACAATCTCATAATTAGGTTCTTGACAAACTTTTTTTATATCATAAGTAGCTAAATAGATAGAAAGATCTCGTATATATAAATTATAGATCGTACTGTACATTATGTTAACGGCTATTTGAAACGGCCCACCTGATGGTAAGTAGTCACCGACACCCATAGACAACAACAACATAGGAGGCGTCGTTGCGTTGACTACCCTGAAGAACTTTTTTAATATTCTTGCTAAAGCAGTTCATATTATAGCGGAACGGAATCATCACTGCTTGGCGGCAGAAATAGGTACGGTGGTAATACTTCCCCGGACAAATTCTTTTACAAAGAGCTCTACTACTATGTACCAAGTTAATTAAGAGCTAAAATATTATTTAGCACAATGACTGGTTAGACCAATCAACTGATTAATATGCGACTCCCAACAGAGTGCACTAATTAGCCGAAATTAATTATGTAATGGAAATGCATTATCAGGTAGTGCTTCAGTGTGGCGTAATCGCTGAAATACAAAAACTATAAGCTTTACTGGATTTGATAAAGTTTTGTAGGAGAATGTTTTTGCTGGAGCATGGATAAATATTGCTTTAAATGTCATACATATTATTGCATAAATATTGCTGTTTGTCCTCCTACTATTATAAACGCGAAAGTTTGTAAGTATGGATGGATGGATGGATGTTTATTACTCTTTCACGCTCTAACCAGTAAACCGATTTGGATGAAAGTTGGAATGAACATAGATTATAACTTGGATTACCATTAGGCTACTTTTTATCCCGAAAAAATAACGGGAACGGGAAAAAACTGCCACGCGGGTGATGCTGCGAGCGGCCGTTAGTTACCCATAAATGGCCCGTAAACATTAAGCCTACTACTAATAAACTCAACGTAACCTCAAAATAGTTACGCCGTGTTTTGTCTCTTTCGATTTAATTTGAAACTTCCTGTCAATGCAAAAGACATAACACGGTGTAACTATTTCAACGTTACGCCGAGTTTATAAGTAGCAGGGTAAACATCTTTTGACAGATTCTTATAAGAAGACAAGCCTTAATTTGATACTGTTTGAAAGGTTTTGAGAGCGCGAGAAGGATCAGATTGGACCTTAAAACCAGAAAGATCCGTGTGGATGTTGCTTAAATATCCATTAACTTTAGTTTTTTGTTTAACAAGGCAATTGGTTTTTGTTCTTTATTGTATACTAACGCTTTATTGTTGTAAAGAAACGCGCGCGGCTTCGTCCGTTTGAAGTTATTTTCATATAAACTTCAATCCCCGCTGTACCCGTTTAGGGGTTAAATTACGGGTATTCCATTTTTAGTACACCTCTACGCACCAAGACGAACAAATCCTTTAAATTTCAAGTCTCTAGGACCAGGGGTTTAGGCTGTGCGTTGTCTTTATGTCAGTCAATCAGTCAGGACAAAGATTATTATAATTGGCATAGATTGGTATAGATATAGATGTGTATTTTTATCTTATCTTATTGTACTATATTTATAAAAATCTTAGTCAAATTCCAAGTTTTCTTAGTGATGTTAGTTGGCGCTGTGTAAAATATCTGCCAATATTAATTTATAATTGCTGAACAATCGTGGTCTGCCAAGTCTCTGTAATTACCCCAAGGATACTTATAAAATGTTGTCCACTGCATGGTAATTACAAGAAACCAAGTTTGTAATTAAAAGGAATGAGCCATTGCCGTACTAATGAACCACTTGCTAATTAAGAATAACAAGTCAGGTACGGATTCTAATTGGCTTTTGGAATCGTGTTCTGCACCTCATAGAACGATGGGACTTTGGAAAAATCTTGTTTGAGATTTAATTGGATACCTAAGCTTCTCTATTTTTAATGCTTTTGTGAAGCTTGGTGCAATTGATTGGCCTTAAAGCTCAGTTGGTCAGCTCTGTAGACTGTAGACTTAATTACCATTTTGTGTTATGCTTGTTCTGCGTTAGGCTGTTATAGGACACTAAATAATAGTATACTGTCAGTGATCTAGCACAGACTAATAAAATAATCTTTAGGTATAGGAGTACTAGCAAAACGCCCGCTACTTTGTCTGCATGAAGTTATCCAACACACGCACCAAGACAAATATACTCTGAAAACTTCTGAAGTCTCTACGACCAGTGGTTTATGCTGTGCGTATTAAATATGAGTGAGAATAAAGATTCTTAAAATCATTTTATAATTTAGCCGTGTTCGTTTTTTAATTTAAAAACTTAAGTAGTTTCATTTAAATTAAAATCTATCACATTAATTTACTAGCCACCACACAGTGGCTAGAACCAATAAAACAATTAACAACAACAATTTATATTTAATTTGTTTATTACAAATAAATCTAAGTATAATGTTTTTTAAAACAAACTTACTTTGAAGAATTTGTATTTTTTATTTTATTCATTTAAATCATTATGCGTTTTAAAATGTTGCACACTCATATAAAGTTTGCTAGTTGAAAACGGGCGCTGCATTTTTCAAATAAACCGGCACAAAACTGTGCTCTTAAATTAACTAGCGAAGTTTTTCAAAAGCGTTTGCCAAGAACATAGAGCGAAGTGGTAAATCATTAAAGCCCTCTTCAAACGTCACCGCATTACACTAATTGACGCAATTAGAGGGATTGTCGAACGGAAATAAAAGTCGACTCACCTTCATGAAGCGCCGACCAATTAGCTTGCTCGTAATTAGCTCACTCGTACTTAGTCTTTTTACACAGTAATATCACAACACTAAGGAGACTTGTGCATTTTTTTTAATTCACCCGGCACAGAAAAGTTTTTCGCGAACGCGTGACGGTGGGAAAACGCGAGCCGCGGACACGTACGATCAGCGTGGCCGCCAGACAGCGAGTGACGGAGCGGAGCGGGAAGCGGGAGGAGGCTCGCTAGGCGGGGTGTTATGCCCCTTCCTTTTCTACGAAAGCTACAAAGAAGCTTTTCCCGCAACTAACTGTGTACTTACGCCCTTTTGCTTGCAAAGTCTCACTTAACTCTGTAAGTGGGCAGATTTTCTGCGGCATTGCATTTAGGCCTAAATAATAATGTCACACTGAATTGTTCTATGATTATAATTATATTATTTTTATAGAACAATAGGAAATTAGTTTAATTAGTACTATCTATTATTACTAAGGCTCGGAACAGAGAGAACTGGAAGTCATTGGGGGAGGCCTTTGCCCAGCTGTGGGACGGGATAGGCTAGGAAAAAAAAAAGTACTATCCACTTGGTAACATTTTAACCGAAGTTGCTTTGGAAGATGAATAAAGGTTATATAGAGATGATACTAAGTAGTACTTATATAAACCGGTGTATGATACAAAAATTATACAGTAGAGAATTTTGTAAAATAAATTTAAAATCAATCTTCTTCAAGTAGGTAAGATCCAGCAAGAAGTAAAATCGTGTTTTCTTTAGCATAAATTTAAATAAAAAATGCAATGAATCCATTCATCATTGATAAAACAGGTTGGAACCTCATTCATTGCAACTTGCAACCCCTTGACGTTTCCATCGGACGAGTATTCTGGAATATCCCAAAAAATTACAAATCTATGACAATTATGAAATGTTTAATGATATAAATACCTTCCCTTTCTTAGTACTCCTAAGCACCCCTACGCATAAGACGAATATATCCTGAAAAGTTACAAGTCTCATCGACCTATGGCTTAAGATATGAGTGACTGACTGACTGTCTTGACTAATTTGTCTTGACAGGAACAGGACAGTTTACTGTTTGTGTTTGATCACTAAATAAAAAGATTTAATTAACTTTAAGTTGTTCTTTTAATCGATACGAAACATGAAAATAATTAGGTACAGTTAGTTATTCTACTACTCTCTGCTCTTTCACGCTCTAACCAGTGAACCGATTTGAATGAAATTTGGAATAAATATATATTGTAACCTGGATTAACATATAGGCTACTTTTTATCCCGAAAAAACAACGGGAAAGGAAAAAAACTATCACGCGGGCAAAGCTGCGAGCGGCCGCTTCATAAGCTTTTTATTTTGATCACACGAGTATTATTGCGAGTATTATTCAATTTATCACGTAAAATTACTCATTAGTCTACATTGTGGCTAGATTGTAATTATTTATGTACATTATTTACAGATGGTGTGCGCTAAAATAAAAATAAAAAAAATACACGAGAATAACCGCGGGCGATAACCAGTTCATCTAAACTCGATTCACTTCAAGTGCTCAGTGGTTATACACTTATAAATTGTCTTGTTATAATTTTTATGATGCACCCTGTATAGAATCAATTAAACCAACTAAAGGGGTGTATAAAGAATGATTTATTAGGGATGCCATAATAGTTTTTAATTACATTTCAAGAGGGTACCTGAGTTAGTGTAAGTAGGGGCTATAAAAAACTAGCCATAGCATGTTCTTATTACTTTTAACTGATAAAAGATGAATTAAAATAGCTAATTGAAAGAATAATGTAGTGTTGTAACGTTGGTAGAGATTCTTCAGAGTTTTTTTGCTTTTGTGACTCTAACATAGTCCTTTATAACAATTCTAGCGAAACGCGCGCGACTTCGGCCGCGTGAAGCTATTTTCATACAAACTTCAACCCCCACTGTACACGTTTAGAGGTTCAATTTCGGAAATTCCTTTCTTAGTACACCTCTACGCACCAAGACAAATATACTCTGAAAATATCAAATCTCTACGACCAGTGGTTAAGGTGTGCGTTATCTATATGTCAGTCAATCAGGACAAAGGTTCTTATAATTGGTATAGATATAAGATATTTAACTAACCCAATCCAAATGGTTATTTATTGTAGGACTCTTATTTCACACTTGTCTTGAATACAGTTAATTTATTCGATAAATAAATCTGAAGTAAGGGCGTACTTGCTCATTCTACCAATTTAGCCCCATTCAGAACGCACCCTTTTATAACTAGAGGTCGGGTCAACTTTTATAAATTAATCGATGTATCGGCAAAGTACTACCACCATGCCTATTGCTGCCGCCAAGCAGCTTGCCGTATTCTGATATGAAGTGTGTGGATGCCGCTGAAATTACGGTACATAAGGCTCAACACCTATATGCCTCTGGTTGATGGATGCAGGGCAATACATCGGAAGGTAACGTACATTCTAAAGAATGCGTTTTACTATCATAATTATAGCAATTAGTTTTAGTCAAACCACTGTTGAACTGATATTGTCATCTGCTTGAATGAGTCCAGAACTAGTTAATGCCATTGCTCACAAACGGCGAAGAAAAATAAGGTGAGGAAACCGATTCGATCGATTAAAAGTAACAAACATCCATCCATCCATCCATACTTACAAACTTTCGCGTTTATAATATTAGTAGGATTGTTTGTTTGCAAATGCATAAAATATATCTACGATATAATTGCCTCAATACACTGCTTCAATTTAAATTACCGAGTAGAAACATAACATGTCGGCATGAACCGATAATTAATATCCCAGACGTCAAACTGACATCGATAAACATAAGAGTTGGTTGTCGATGCAGCGACATATCGATAAATCATGGGTACAGCTCTAGTCAGTGTGTAGAGTGCCTATTGGCGTAGAATAACAGTATTGGTCTACCAGCTTGAGCCGTGGTGGTCCCGGCTTAAGTATAGGCCACCTTTTACAACTTCTATGGGAGGTTATGAGGGGTCATTATCTCTCATTGTCACCAAGAGATGGAGAGCAAAATCCCTTATGTACAAAACACCAATACTGCAGTCAACACTGCTTGCCAAGCACAAGAAATTACAGGCACATGAGGCTTAACACCTGTATTTTTTTATACAATTTGCTGATGGAACAAGCATAAGACCCACCTGATGTTAAGTGGTTACCATTACCTATAACAAAGCATTGCCTTGTAGGTCAGGTTTGTAAGGAACGTAACCTATAATACACTGCTCTGCGTCCAACCACCTGAGCATACAGGTGTTAAGCCTCATGTGCTTGAAATTTCACCGGCACCCACACCCTTCAAACCGGAACATAGCAAGCTGATGGGCGGCAAAAATAGGCATGGTAATTTATAAACGTTACAGTTTTTTTCAACGCTCTCAACTCAAGCATTAACTCTAAAGAATATTTCTTCAGTCAATAAAACCAGTTATCTTTTAAATACTTTGTCCTGTGTTTGTGAGACACTATAGCGGGGCCTTTATTTTGCATCACCCTTTTTAAATAAAGTCGTAGGTACAGTCGGCAATATAGTTGACTTACGGAAGTCATTACACGCCAAACCGCTTTCTGTGTTCTGGTTTGAGAAGTGCGGGTACGGGTGAAATTACAGGCACATGAGGCTTAAATCTGTATGCCTCAGGTTGATGGACGCAGAGCAGTGTATCGTAAGGCACGTTTTTAATGAACGTGGACTACGAGGCAATGCTTTATTATAGATAATGGTACCCAATTAACATCAGGTGGGCTTGTTCCATTAACACATCTTATAAAATTGACTGACTGACTGACATATAGACAACGCACAGTCATAACCACTGGTCGTAGAGACTGATTGTAACTTGAAACTATAATAATAATAATAATAGCTGGACAATACACACAGCATCATCTAGCCCCAAGCTAAGCAGAGCTTGAGTTATGGGTACTAGATGACTGATATACCTACTTAATACAATACGTTACATACATATATACATATTTTTTATTATACATCGAAAATACCCAGAACACCCGGAATAAATATTCGCAGATCGTACAAACTTTATCCCAAGGCATGAATTGAACCCGCAACCTCCTGCGTCGCAGGCGGATATTCGGCTGCCGCGCCACATAGGCCGTTGCTGTGGCGTTTTTATCATATTTGATTTTTTTTCATATTTTACATCTGGTTTGCTAGGCTTTAGGTTTTAAAACTGCAATTTGTTAGGTAACTTAAACTTACATAGCTTACAGTACCAAGTCAAAATGTTCAATGGTTAACACGCTAGTTAAACAAAGAAAAGAGATCAATTGCTTTTCACAAACTCACAATAGAACGACCTCGCTACCGGATCTATGGAATTTTATTAAACTGGGTGTCAAACTAATAGCTTGCTGCAGGCCAAGCAGCTTACTGTGTTCAGGTTTGAAGGGTGTGGGTACCGGAGACATTTCAGGCACATGAGACAACACCTGTATGCCTCAGGTTGATTGAGCAGTATTGAGCCGCACGCGAGCGGCCTGCAAGGCAATGTTTTGTAATCCACTCAACGTCAGGTGGGTCAGTGGTACTATCAGAAAAAATATAAAAAGAAGACGTGACACGAAACAAACAAACAGGCCGACACACATTAAAAATAAATATAGATAAATATTTGTAGACATTTTTTAAACAACATCATCTAGGCCCAAACTAAACATAGCTTGTGCCATGGGAACCAGATGAATGATAAAATACCTATATACACGATTTTTTGTAAATATATACTTGGATTACATTCACCTTATAAATTGGGTTATAAATTCGCCTTATAGATATGGATGGTATGTCACTAATGGTGCTGATTACAATTGGCATTTATACCGTTTAATCGTCACGTCTAAACCCAAGACTAATCGACAGTTTCAGCGTCATCGGTTTTCGGGACAATGGACGCTACAAAACCCAGTGACGGGGCTATTGTGGGGAATGGTCACAATAGCCCCGTTTACTCGACAACGGCTCAATGGATGGCCGGTAGAACCCTGCTTGAGAAACAGCCGCCGTGAACATAGCACAAGTTTTTTTAGATTTGATATAAATGTAACAACAATAAAATTGTATTTAGTATCTTTGGAGTAATATATCAAAGAAATTAGAACGCAGATCGCCGACAAAGCTCAAAATTATTAAGTTGAAACGGCAATGGGCAGGCCATATAGCTCGATGAACTGAAAAATAAATAATAAACTAAAAAAACAACCGCTGAAGAATAAAGGTTCTCGAGTGGCGACCGCGAACCGCAAGACGAATCCGCCCGACGGGCCGACGCTATTGCTAGGATCGCAGGAAGTCAATGAATGGAAAAGGCTCAAAATATTTCTTTCTAGTAACGCTAAAGGGATGTCTATGTAGACAAAAGCAGTGGACTTCTACAGATTGTTGATGATGATTTCAAGCGGCAAGTCGTGATTCCGTCGACTTTGGTTTTGGTTTATCAAAAACTCATGAGTGTAAAAAGTATGGAAAAGTTGCCCCTAGATAGATACAAAAGCCTGTTTACTTTTTAATGCGATAACATCAAGAACTAGTGCTAGAGGAACAAAAGATCCCTTTAAAAACTCAAGGAAACAACCTGATAAGAGTGATTAATTGGCTTAAGTTGAATTCAATGAAAACGGAAACGCTGCCGATTTTTTCACGAAACGAATAATCTATTTTTCTATACGAAGTCTAAATAAGGGTAAAGAACAGATTTTTTTTAAAATAAAAGAAGAAAAAATTATATATATTTTTAGAAATAATTTAAGTACGCAAATAATCAACACATAGTCTATATTTAACTCCACTCACCCTCTATTTTTAATTCAGATAGAAAACAAAATGACTTACATTGTAAGCAGCTCGTTTAGTTCGCCACAACTGAAAGATGCTTCCTTCAAATTTACACAAATTTATCCACTTACAAACATACGTATCAGATACTATCAAATATTCTAGCATTTAATATGCAATCATGCCAACTTTTTCTTCAAAGCCAATGACAGCGGACTTAATTTTTTCTATAATAAGTCACCAAATACAATCATACAAAATTACTATATTTTAATTCAAGTTAGTAACATTTTGAATATAAAAAGTTGTTGCAGCAAAATGGCAATTGAAAACAACAGTCAGAAAACAAAATATGAAATAAGTCAATATTACGTGGGTAATGGAATGCAGAACATTACGCTTTCGTTTCCCAAGATACGGCACTCGTTATATGCCGGTCATAGGTAAATTTGTCATATATGGTAAACACCTCACAGATTTTTATTTCATACTGTCAAAAAATCGCGACTTGAGACGAGCTTAAATCTGAGATGCATTTGGGTATTCGAAGGTTAGTTTTCTGACATATAGTCTGATGACGACATGCCAGTTTTTAGGGTTGCGTGCCCAAAGGGTAAAACGGAACCCTATTATTAGGACTCCGCTGTCTGTCTGTCTGTCCGCCTGTCACCAGGCTGTATCTCATGAACCGTGATAGTTAGAAAGTTGATATTTTCACAAATGATGTATTTCTGTTGCCTAAAAAGCAGAATAAAATAAATATTTAAAAGGGCTCTCATACAACAAACGTGATGTTCTGCCGTTTTTATTCTAGATAATGGTACGGAAACCTTTGTGGTTGTTGGCCGGTTTTTTTTTTGGCTCGTAATGTCAGAATAAGAGTGAAGCTACCACACCGGTTTGTTCGTCCGTTCCGTTTTGAATGAATGAACATATATACCCATCAATCCAAAACAGTACCTATCCACTTTGTATCGACTTCACTCAACTGATTTACTTACTTGACGTTTCCGTGTCAAATTGACAGCCAATAGATGGCGCTAAACTTAACCTAGAAAATAACACTGCTCTATCTTGACAATGCTCCAACATGCGTATGACCATTGTCCCTGACCACGTAACATTTGACAGGACTTCATGGATGACGGCAGTTTTATGTCGATTGTAGCTTTCTAACAGACCTAAAGCTTACCCTCCAAGAGTCTCACTCATTTTAATATTATTTGCTTGAGATATTCCGACACGGAGAGTATAAACAAGAGTAGGTATATATACTTTATATTGGTTCACATAATAACTTAACCTTACAGCCTTAGTTAGTAAAATAATATGCAAATTTGGTGGGTATGGGTACCTACTTAGGTACTTTGACTTTGGATAGAAAAAGTGCTATTAGTAGTAGTTACTTCCTAAATACCAATAAACTTTATTTTACAAAAACTTTATTTTACAATATCTCAGTAAATAAGTCTTACCTAATAAATAAACAAAAAGTAAGGTCACCCAAACCGATTACAATTTTTTATAAGAATTCGTAAAAAATGTTTATCGAGTTACGGCAAGTGCAGTAACCATGAACTATTTATTTATTAGATTATGATAATTATTTCACAATGGTACAGTTCATTGAGCAAGTAGTAGGTTTTTACTAGCATTTTTTACTATAGATCGCCATTTTATCATAATGAAACTAGCTGACCAAGCAGCCAAAGAATTTAACTCTATAAAAAGTCATAGATACTTATTGTATAGTTCCGTATAATTAATATTATAAATGATTAAATACATGATATCCGATTTATGAAAACATAATACAATTACAGGCATGCCTCATTTGTGGGCGCAGGGTGGTGGATCGTAGGGCACGTACCTAACGTGCGTGACCTACAAGGCAATGCTTTGTTATAGGTGATGGTTACCATTTAATATTAAGTGGGCCATATACTTGTTTCACCAGCAGTAGCATAAAATAAAAACCGGCCCAGTGCAAGTCAGACTCGCGCACGAAGGGTTCCGTAGGTACCATTATTTATAATAAAAATGGCAAAAAAATGACGTTTGCTGTATAAGAGCCCCCTTATTTTATTCTGTTTTTTAGTATTTGTTGTCAAAGCGACAGCAGAAATACATAATGTGTGAAAATTTCAACTCTCTGACTACCTGATACAGCCTGGTGTGATACAGACGGACCGACAGACAGACAGACAGACAGCGGAATCAGCGGAGTCTTAGTAATAAGGCCCCGTTTTACTCTTTGAGTACGGAACCCCAAAAAACATAGCAAAAGGTACTGACCTGACCTGTGATTTCAAAACATAAGTAGCTCTTAACCACCTTTATTCTTCTAGGCTTGGTCGCGAGGAACTGGCGCTTAGATTCACCTAGATTTTAGACATTTCAAGATGATCCATGCGGATATTACTGAATAAATGTTTTTTGACTTTGACTTTGACTTTAGCCAAAGTCATAGGGTATTTATTTTAATTAATAATTTATGAAAACCACGGTATTGGTTTAAACTAGTGTGCCCTCAAATATATGGTAGTACAATAGAAATTAAATCCTAAAAAATAGAGCAAATCAAATCACAATGTGTTGTTACCACCGAGTCTAATTTCTGAATTATCAATGGGGATATAAATAATGACGTTCACCCCACATGGGCGCATGGGAAATGTAAACACTAAGGAAGACTCATTATAGAGATACCAATAATCCTTGTCCCTAATTTTTTGACAAACAGTAGTAGTAGAGCTTTTTGTGAAAGGGCTCGCCCGGGGAAGTACTACCACCGTACTTATTTATCTTATTTTTGAGTAGTAGTAGAGCTCTTAGTGAAGGGCTCGTCCGGGGAAGTACTACCACCATGCCTATTTCTGCCGCCAAGCAGCTTGCTGTGTTCCGGTTTGAAGGGTGTGGGTGCCGGTGTAATTACGCAGGCACATGAGGCTTAACACCTGTATGCCGTAGGTTGATGGATGCAGAGTTGTGCATTGTAGGGCACGTTCCTAACTAACGTGACCTACAAGGCAATGCTTTGTTATAAGTCATTGCTTTGTAGGTTGTATGTGGTAACCACTTAACATCAAGTTGGCCATTCCCTTGTTCCATCAGCAAATTGTATAAAAATAAAAACATTTCTGTTGCCAAGCAGCTTGCTGTGTTCTGGTTTGAAGGATGTGGGTGCTGGTGAAATCACAGGCACATGAGGTTTAACACCAGTATGCCTCAGGTTGGTGGATGCAAGGTAGTGTATCGTAGAGCACGTAGCATGTGTGACCTACAAGGCAATGCTTTGTTATAGGTGATTACCACTAAGGTGGGCCAAATGTTTGTTCCAACAGCATTGGCATAAAAAAAACTGTCTACCCTACAGAACTGCGTACAGGTAAACATTTGCTTTTATAAACCTTGTATTCAAACCGATTCAAACATTTACAACATGCAATAAAATTAGCACGGTTCTATAAAAAATATGTCAACATTCGATGAAACATTAGTAGTAGTAACACCTGGGTAAATGTTAGCTTAAGTTATTATGCGAAAATGGTACTTTGACTATGAAACGCCATCATCATCAATATGTTTACTTTACCCATGGCTGGAGTCTTGTACGGATGTCTTCCGTCGAAGACGTTTAAGATGATCAGTACGAATTACCAGTTATAGTTGATAGAACTAAGACGTGGTCGCTAACTATTGGTTTTATGCACGATGCTCAAAAAAATGTCTTTATAATTATATAAAAAAAATTATGTATGTAAGACAAATGCAAACCTATAATTTAGAAAATCTGATCATTCAAAGCGCAAACAAAAAACCATTCAATCAAGGAATAATCAAAAACAACAGGCATAAAGAGAACAAATGGAAAGGTCCCATCTTGCCCAATCGTCCATTCAGCACGCGGCCGAGCCATAAAATTAAATAAATCCGTTATTTTTCAGTGTGAGCTGGGCCCTCGGTCAATCGGCCGGCACGATAACGGCCCACATTTGTAAAGATTTTGCGGCCCACGCTGCCCACTATTCCTTCGCCGGCCATACGGTCCTGTTAGGCTTCTGACTCTCACAGACATGACAGGACATGATCAAATGACAATGATGATGATGACAATTTTCTGTGGGATTTGACTACAAACAAATTTATTTTTTATTAAAGTCGATTTTAAAATACTTTGTCATAATCTATCTTAATAATCTATTCCTTCAGGTTATTTTAGTTCAAAAATGTACTGTCAGCTGCACTAGAATGTATACAAATCTAGATTTTCAAAACGATGTTATAGTGTTCCAGTAAATATTTACATGGCAACTGTCAAAACTTAAGTAGATTGACTAATTGATTTCATGATTTTTAAGTTCTTGTTGTGTAAGATTATTTTGTAATGTTGTGCTACTATTTTAAAAATTACAAACTGTATACATTCCAGTGCAGCTGACTATACAATGTGCGGCGTGTGTTCGAAATATCAGATTGATAAAAATTCTGCCGTTCTTGGTACTTACTTACTGACACTGCTTTGATTGGTAAAAGGATTTACGCTAATCCCTCTGAGCAAAAGTTCAACTGAAAAATCATAACTTTAATCCCGAAATTGGTATTTTCAACAAATACAAATGTATTTTAATCTTTTTTTATTTTTAGCATTTCTTTTGTGGTTATTGTTCTAAGCGTGGTCTAAATGAAAGTCTCATATCAATATGAATCTTTTTACACCCTGTATTATATCTCGGAAAATCAAGTCTAAATATTTTTAACTCTACATCATAAGCCGAACAGTAGCCAGTAAGGCTAAGCCGCGAATAAATGAAAATTGATTTTAAGATTGCGTTGCCCCAGCGGCCGACACGTTGACAAATAATATGGGCCTTAGCGCGAGCCGTATTAACTCCCAACCTTTGTCACGGTAAAGTATCAAGACATCTTGTTTGTATTCGTAGTATAGAATTTTTGCAATTGCAATACTGATTGACTACGAAAATTATCTAACACCAGTTGACCCGTACCCACTTTGTTGGGCGGTAAACATTTTTACTTTTCATTTTTCGGGTTATAATTATAGCTAACACTCATATAACGTGGCAACAATTACACAATTATTTATAAGTAAATTAATCATTAATTAATTATACACGTCACCAGTTACAAATCCATCGCCGTTATTTTTATTAAGCTAAATCTTTTTTAAGTAAGTAAAAATAAAACTGACACAAACCAGAAACAAAAAAGAAGGGGAATCTCCTCATTTAGAATGGCTCCACCTGTGTCGTCACTCATCTGCATTACAAACGCTCTTGATGGAAATTTAAACGTAGTTTAAACTCTGTTTTTCAGAGCCCATTCTTTCTCACTCAAGCTGCCAGTTGGCGCAGAACATAAACGATAAAAAATATTTACAATTTTATCGTAAATGAAACTTCGATTAATTTTCCCCTCATACATCATCCTCCGCAGTCTGACTTCACCCATGTTAATGAAATAATAATATATATAAGTTTTAAGTTGGGTTACTAATACTAAGCTAACTATTTCTGTAAATTGCATCAACATTTAGTCAGTAGTTTTGACTTGTAAGTAAATTGCAGACAGATAGATATAGATATCCAAGACCCTACACTAAGGCTTGCACGACAATCACTAAATGTATTTAGCGAACCTGAAAATACATTGTGGTGCAAGCGGGATTGTCTGCTGACTTGTGTAATAAAGGCATGACGACCGATGAAGCGCGGCAAACGAATGTCCGCCTGCGACGCAGAAGTTGGCGGGTTCGATTCCCACTTTGGGATAAATGGTTATACTTTTTGTTTGTAATAAATATAATGTTATGAGTCAATACTACAATTAGGTTATTTTTATCATTATTAGACGTTTCTTTGGCTTCTATCTCACTGTGTTAATTGACGATGAAGCCGAAAATGAAGCAGGACGGTCTAGAAGGCACCTATTTACCCTTTCTTTAAAGAGATTCAGATCATAGTCTTCAGGAAAAACAGAGACTGGTAATGAATTCCACTCCTTAGCGGTTTGCATAATGAAGGAAGAACCGAAACGCTTGATTATTATTTTTTGCAATAACTGAATCTGTGTGACTGTGACTCAGTCATGACATAAAAGCAAAATCATAATGCGTGCTCCGCATTCTGTAATGTCATTACAGATAGCCGCAGCCACCCCAAAGTGCATTACGCCTTGCGCATCCCCGCCGGATATTAACCCCAAACTTAATCACGTCCCTCACCGTTCATTCACCATTCTTTATTCAAACCGTCAATTTTTTACCATACAACTCATTACACACCGAATTCCCACGTATTTTATTCAATTTAGTCTTTCTTTTATTATTTTCACAATTAGTTTTTAATCTAATGCGTTCACGCTGCATAATTTCTTTGCCATTCCATTTTTGAAATTGAATGAACATGCATTCATCCTTTGGTTCGAATTTCAAAAGATTTGATGGGCATTTATTTTTTTATTCATCCTATTTCTTATCTATATTACCAAATAGGTTGAACTATAAAGGTACCTATACCTATACTTCGTAGCACTATCTTTACACCTATCGTTCATAATATAAGAAATAAATCTCTCTAAAAATGTATATAACAATTGAAAGCTTTCTAAAAATCATTTTCTAGTAGGTACTTAGTAAACGTGCGTGACTTCGTCTGCGTGAAGTTTCATATTTTCAATTTCAACCCCCATTGTACCCAATTAGGTGTTGAATTACGCGAATATACTCTGAAAATTCCAAATCTACGACCAGTGGTTTGGCCTGTGTGTTGTGTCTATATATCAGTTAGTTTAGTCAGAAACAGTGGTGTTACCACAACTTCAAATACAGTTCCCCATCTCAATTCAACATCTACTTTAAACCTTATTTCATGGATAACAAGGTATAATTTACCTTTTCACCGCAAGATTAAACAGAGGGATATTACGTGTGTATGACATTATGAAATAAAATTGAAGAGAGGACACTCCACACGATCTAATTAAATGATAAGTGATATCTTATTACTGTACTTGGATCTTCAGTCTAGGACTAAACGGTCATTCAGAGAATTAAAAGCTTAGGAAAAATGTTTGTTCAACAGCTTTTATTCGAATAGAGACTTTGGGCCTTAGGTACAGTCAGCTGAGTGTAGCTGTGTGAATTCTAGTGAGAATGTAACTTTTTTGAATTTGTAACTTTCACAACGGTATTACAGCAAAACAATGAACTTTAACACCGCAAAAACTAAAAAGTCATGAAATTAGTTGATGACCTCACTTATTTTTGGAATAGTTGTCGTGCAAATACTTTTATGGTTCGTAGTATCACTTTTTCGTTTTCATAAAAAAAATCCCCGTGTTCTTTGTAGTTGAATTTCGGGGACTCCTTTCTTAGTACACCCTCTACCTACGCACCAAGACAAATACCCTAAAAATATCAAGTCTCTACGACCAGTGGTTTAGGCTGTGCGCTGTTTAGTCAGTCAGTCAGTCTTAATTGGTATAGATAAGTTAACAAATGATGAATGTACCCTAAACTAAATAATATTTATATTATAAGTATTTAATCCTTAACAAATCGGTAATTTATACCACAAATAAAGCTTATGGCTACTGTGTGATCTTGGTGATAAAATGCTAAAAGCGGTAAATAATCCGTCTTAACCCTCCGGCGGCGTGACTTACAAACTCGTGCTTTTTCATTTCTCACGGCACTTATGCACCAGTTAGGGTTGTGACAAAGACCCATAGTAAAAGCCGGATAGTTTATCAAATAGACGGATAAAAACAGTCTGTAGAACGTAAAATGGTTTCACAAAATGCTACTAGTAACTGCTAATTATTAGTAATCTTCTCTTATTTATTACTGACTATTACTAATATTACTACCTACTGATTTATTAATAATATTATTTGTGACTGTGCCGAAATTTATTCTTAAATATTCAGAATAAATAATAAGTGCTATCCTGAGAATATAACTTTTAGGCCACTTACTTGCTGATTCAGTGTTCAACGCTGCGTCAGCACGTGCTGGTAACAGTTTATACCACGTACAGTCAGCTGCACTAGAATGTATACAATTTGTAACTTTCACAACGGTATTACAGCAAAATAATAAACTCTTACACCTCAAAAACTAAAAAGTCATGAAATTAGTTGATGATCTCACTTATTTTTTGAATAATAATAATTGTCGTGCACATATTTTTAGCACCGCTGTGAATACATTTTGAAAGTTACAAATTGAATGCATCCTAGTGCAGCTGACTACACGCTGTACTTTGTTTGGGACTTGATGGCATTACTATGTATCGTTTCCACGACACTAAACTTTTTTGTATTGTATTAATATTATTATATACATTATTTACATGAAGTCCCAAACTAAGCACAGCTTGCACTATGGAAACTAATAGATTATAACCGGCTACTTAGAAGGAGAAAAGCCGGGCATCCGCCAACCCTAGTACCAGCTATATTAATCTTTATTTATTTTGCGGTTTAATGTACGCCGTGCGTAATGGGCCGATATTTTTGGCTCGTATTAACACTATGATAAGGATTGGGGTCTTAGGGGTCTAAACGACCGTCACGTTATAGAACTGACTGAACTGTTATATTTAAACTGTTTTTATTTAAAATTAGCATCGCACTGTTTCTCTCTTTATTTAATTAATACTTTTGTCAAATCGGGTCCGAGCATCTGCGATACAGGCGTCCAGCCTAGTGCGGAGCTCATTGGTAATCTTTCAACAAATTTTTTTTTTTTTTTAAATAAAACTATTTGATTTGATACATAACAATCATGTTGATAAGCTGAAAATCCAGTAGTGAAGTAAAGACCAACTTAGATTAACATAGGCTATTACGTTTATACCGAAAATAATAGGGACAGAGCTAGAAAAGACAGAACCCAGGCGTAAACTTCGGAGGGATATTGCCAATTAGCGAATATATTACTATCATGAGAGCTAATTCGAAGGTGGCAGATTTTCTAGTAATATTAGTAAATAGATAGTCATTAAAAAACCGGCCAAGTGCGAGTCGGCAATTTGTAATATACCTACTAGCTGACCCGTGCTCACTTCGTTTTACGGTTCAAATCTTTGTATATCGGTATTATAATATATATTATTATACGTATAAACCTTCCTTATGAATTACTCTATTTATTGCTGAAAATTGCATTAAAACCCGTTGAGTAGTTTAAAAGATATAAGCAAACGGACAGCGCAAGCGACATTATTCTAAACTATGTAAAGATAAAAATACCTAATAGGTAAGTTTCAATTTTGAACATGTAGGTATGTAGGTACCTATATAAGTAAAACTAATGAAAGAGTGGAATACCAGTATAGAATAGATAACACACACACATCATTACGCCACCCACACAATGATCTTGCGTCGCTTCAGTCGGTTGTACAGCAGATGTAGATAAGCTACTAACTAGTATTTATTCTGTGCCGGCGCGTGCGAATCACCGTCACACACGAATATTCGATAAACTTGAATTCCGATACTGCAGAATTGTTCGTGGAATTCAAGTAATATCCAGTATCGTTTTATTTATTACTTCGGCATATCAATATTATGTTGGTATTTGGAGCTAACTCTGAAATGTGTTGGTACCTAGGTAGGTGTATTATACTTACCGACTTTATTTTTATTGCACGAAAAGGTTATTAAGTTTATTTGGTTGCAAAAAAATTGGTAAACATTTCATGTCATAGATTAGGATAAAACTACTATTGTAAGAATGAACCATACGATTTAGCAAGAATAACTGCACAACAAAACCAAACGATAAGGTCATATTTACCTACCTATATTCTATTTATAAACCATTTGATTTTATGTTTTACTCATAATTTTGGTACCTACTACGCGTAATACTTACTAGGATTAACCACATCAGGCAAAGAGGTCAGCAAATTACATTTTAGTTTGTAACATTTTCTTAGAACTATAGAAACAAAAATTAAACACATGAATAACAAATATCACTAGAGTATCTAAGACATAATTTCAACCTTTACACCAACATCTTCGGTAGTATAGTGGTAAGTATCCCCGCCTGTCACGCGGGAGACCGGGGTTCGATTCCCCGCCGGAGAGAGACACTTTTTACACTTTAATTTTTTCATTTTCTTTTTTGCACAGGCCGTCCAAAATCTTTGCATATTATTTGTATAATCATTAGGCTTGATAAAAAAAACACTTCAACACTATGACTTACTATCTGAATTCGAAAAAGTAATAGCAGATGCATGTCTCCTCTACGTGAATATGAAAATGTAAGTCTCTGGTATCAATAAAACCTGGTCACCTCTAAACGTTATACGGTCTATGGGGCTTGAAATGACCGCACACGCCAGGCACGCGACTTCACCCGTGGTTATCATGGCATCTTCGGGTGCATGTGACACCCGCTTGGGGTCGTAATGACCACAATTTCCGAAAGCGCAATCTATGGCATGCCCCATTGGAAGTGTTAGGTTTGATTATAAAGTTAACATGGGTTCTGTGGTCGTAACTCGATCATGGCCACAATAGATTTTTAAACAATACAGATTGGATATGAAAAGATCCATTTTGAGAACGTTTGAATGAAATCTCATAGTTTTGTTGTATTATTTTAACTATAAAAAGCTTTGTGTAATTAGATAGAGCTAACGCTCAATGTCAAGTGAGCCGTTTGTAAGCGCTTATAATATTTAACTATTAGTTTAAGGTAGTAGTAGTAGAGCTCTTAGTGAAGGGCTCGTCCGGGGAAGTACCTACTACCACCATGCTTATTTCTGCCGCCAAGCAGCTTGCTGTGTTCCGGTTTGAAGAGTGTGGGTGCCGGTGTAATCACAAGCACATGAGGCTCAACAGCTGTATGCCTTAAGTTGATGGACGCAGAGCAGTGTATTGTAAGGCACGTTCCTAACTAACGTGACCTACAAGGCAATGCTTGGTTATAGGCTATGGTAACCACTTAACATCAGGTGGGCCATATGCTTGTTCCATCAGCAAATTGAATTAAGATTTTCGAAATTAGTGTTATTCAAAGTGAAGGTCTAAACCCTGCTCTTATTTGATTATTTACTTTGAAATAGAATTTTGACAAACAAGTTGTTACGATGCACTTAGTTTTGGTAGTTTTATTATGTGAATGTCTCTGACTAACCCCTTAGACGTCCTTAAGGAAGTCCTTGAGTTGGATACTGTGTCTGGGGATTTAAGTCGTTGTTTCTGTTTTTTTTCTACGTCCAATAAAAACATTAATAAAAACCCATTCAGTAAGTCCCGCACGAGACAACTCAATAATAACCCGCGCACATACCTACCTGCATACCTCCCTCTCATTTGTACTGCCAACATTTTAATAAGCGCATATTTTCATGTTACAGGCAGTGGGCTAAGTTAGGTCAAACAGAAATACCGAGTTAATATTTAATCATATTGTACTTGAGGAATTATATCCACTGTTTTCTTCTAGAACAAACTATGTTAAGAGCCTTTTAACGTTAAAAAAAATAAATTGAAAAGGATTAACGTTTTTGATTTTTGAAAAAAAAACACAAAATTCTCGTGTCTCAAGGGATATTGGTAAAAAAAAATTTTTCACAACCAAATTCGAATTTCATTTACATCTCAGTTCCAAAAAACTACGTGAATCGGTCCTGTGATCAATGATCGCTTCCCTTTCTCCAATAAGCGCGGTTATTATTTAATCATCATCAGCGGTTCCAATCCACTGCTGGACATACGCTCTCCCATATTTATATAGATACTAGCGGCCGCTCGCAGCTTCACCCGCGTGGCAGTTTTATTTCCCGTTCTCGTTATTTTTTCGGGACAAAACGTGGCCTATATTATGTTAATCCAAGTTATAATCTATGTTTGTTCCAAATTTCATCCAAATCGGTCTACTGGTTAGAGCGTGAAAGAGTAACAAACAAACATCCATCCATCCATCCATCCATATATACTTACAAACTTTCGCGTTTATATTAGTAGGATTTCATGCGATGCTTCTCGGTTATATCAAAGACCTTTTGCGTCCCATTCTAGGCAGTCCCGTAAAACTCTATATTGGTACACGACCACAGCACGCAAGCGGGGCCTGTCTTCAGAATTTTAATGAAATTTCTATGTTGAATTGGCTTTATTAAATCGATTATGAAGATTCCGCGATTTAAACTGGCACGTTATTAAATAAGTTAAATACTTGTATTGAAGGTAGGTGAGAAGTGGAAGTGTGACAACATGCGACTGAAAGAAATTAATAGGCAGGAATAGAAATCTGTAGCTACCTCGGTTGGCAGCAGAGGCGTCTTTACCTATGGTGCAGGGTGTGCGGCGCACACGGGCGCCGGGTCTAAGGGGGCGCCGAGCGCTCTGCGCCCTCTAATGCGACACCTCCAAAGATGCGTCGAAAGAAACCTCAAAGCTTCTTTCCCTTTTTCTGGAAGGTTAGAAGGTTTTAAAGTAAAAGAACACTTTATGGCGCCAGGGTACTGGTTGCACTCGGGCGCCACAAGGGCTAGAGACGCCTCTGGTTGGCAGGCGAATTGGTAGCTGCAGTATTGGTGTTCAGTACTCAGGAGACCTTGCTGCATGTTCCCTTATTCACCTGATACGACATCCAAGTGACAGCTCATTTTAGGCAATATTTATAAATTTATACGTTTACGCGACCTCGTCTGCGTGAGGTTATTTTTATACAATCTTCAACCTCCGATTTTAAGGGGTTGAATTTTAGGAATTCCTTTCTTAGTACACCAAGGTAAACATATCCTGAAAATTTTAAGTCTCTATGAGCAGTGGTTCAGACTGTGCGTTATCTATAACTTATGTCAGTCAGTCGGTATAGATATTCTTATAACTGGTATAGATATAAATTGGTAGGTATACATAAGAATGGAGGAAGTGGATATGTGGATATATACAGAATGCTGAGAGAACAAGCACCTAATGTTAAGCGGTAACCACCTATAATAATGTATCATTGCAGGTCACGTGTTTTAGGAACATGCCCTATATGTCGCAATGCCCATCGTCCATCAACCAGATGACTGGTATGATGCCGGTTCTTCTCACTACTGAGATTATTGGACCCAGTGGACTGTTGTGTAGGGAACGTCATCGGTGTATGTGCTCTATGAAATAACAGCTCAGAGTCCGGTGGAACTGCTTGTTTTGTAATATTTTCCTAATATAAATTGTTGGCAATATTCTGCTAGTAGCATTAAATTGTCTACAATAACAAATTCAATATTACTATGTTATTCTGCTAGAGAAAACCGATTCAGCTTTCCTCATTGCAGGCACTACAATTACTGAGTGCACTTCACTCACTCGCTTCCTGCAATTAAAAACGGCTAATAGATAATTAGTTGTGTTGTTGAGTTGTATCGACTCGCCCACTCGTCATAAGAGCGGGGTCCTACAGACTGCATTCCGACTAGCCGATTTCTTACCCAATTTGCTAATTAGTTACTCAGTAAAATACTTAGCATTTGACAGCTCCGTAATTTTGTAATAGTAGAGCTCTAAGTAAACGATTCGTCCGGGGAAGTACCTACTACTAGCATGCCAATTTCTACCGCAAAGCAGCTTTCAGTATTCCGGTTTGAAGGGTGTAAGTGTTATTGATATAACAGACACATAAGGCTTAACCTATATGCTTCAGATTGATAGTCGCAAGACGGTGCATCGTAGCCTACGATTCGTAGGGCACATTCCTATAAAGTGTGACCTGCGAGGCAATGTTTTGTTATAGGTAATAGTTACTTCTTCTACTACTCCTATCACCAATACCTATTTATATATATTTGTGAATGTAATATACATATCTATATACCACTTACAAGAATCTTTGACCTGACTGATTGACTGACATAATATAGCACACAGCCTAAACCACTAGTCCTAGAGACTTCAAATCATCAGGGTACTTCTATCTCTCTTGGAGCGAAAACCAGACGGATAATTGCTAGATTTATATCCTAGATAAGAAAAGAATGTCTGAAATTGAACCCCTTAAGGGGTTCGAAGTTATAATATTTCATAATATCAATATTTAATCAATATAATAACAAAATATTTCATAAGCATCAATAATATTTCAAGTTGCAAGCTGATAATATTTCCTTTGTAATCAAATTCCGTTTTATAAGTTGGGTCGATATCGAGCGGTCTGTACAGATACACAGAGTATTGTATAGGTATCGAGTACAAATTGAGGGCAATTAGAAGGCTATAAATTGCCATAACATGGCGTGGAGACTCCCAAGGGCGTCATCAACGGTTAATTTATCGTTTTTCTTGTTAGTTATGGTGTCGCCATCGTGCCTGACTGTTACGTTCTGAGTAGTTTCTTGAGCAAAATCAGTAAGTTCGTATAAGTTGTGGAGTGGGTAACTTTGAAGACGGAGTTTGGCTTAGCTGTGGTAGTCCCGTTTGGGAATAGAACCCCTTCTATTACTTCGCATGGCTGTCGTTCAGCACCCTGAACTAAGAGAACACATCTTACCACAATACTATCAAAGCTACAGCGGAAATAAAACCGTAGTACCATTAATTTGTTCGACGGCAAATAAAAATTATCACAGTACCTACCATAAGTTGTACTATCTAATGGTACCACAGTGAACAAAGGCAGAAAAAGGGAAGTACCATCTCTTGAGTACTAAACTACCAATCTGCCTGTCAGACGTGGTGAATAAGACCAACACCCACGGGAAAGGCCTATACCAGCAGTGGACCTCTACAGGCTGTTGAGGTGTGTCAACCGCTGACATTTAACTAACGTGCGTCAATCTTTTGAACTTTTCTACGAACGTCAAAGCTTATTTATAGAAAACTCTGCAGGATTACTCTTGAAAATGATAAATGAAATTTCGTATTGTCGTTTTGAGTTATACTGCGGGGAATTAGTAACCCTTTCACGGTCAAGTTGTTTATGTTTGATATGCCGCGCAGTGAAATCAAACCGATAATACGAAAAATCGTTTATCGTTCTCAAGAGTAGGCCTGCCCGGTTAAGATGTGCAACACGACAAAATTTTGTCAAAGTCAGCAACATCCGCAGAGATCATCTTGAAGCGTCTTAAATCTAGGTGAACGTAAGCGCCAGTTCCTCGCGACCAAGCCTAGAAGAACCGGCAAGAAATAGTCTACTCGATATTTCGTGCAAAATAGAGATACATTTTTGGCATGTTAGCACAGGAAGACATAATGTCTTCCTGCCAAAAATTGATCTCGTTCTGTCTTATGAAGACAATGCTAATGTTTAGCTTATATGTAGGTCTTCTAAAGTGTCCATCAATAGAAAAAGTATCTCGTGTTAAGCGCTACATATCTCGCGTTGCACGTCTTAGCCGGCTGGGTTAAATGCATTTACATTAGCCAAGTAGGAAAGTATATATATGGCGGACAGTGGCAAGTCAACTTGAGGGGAGATGCAAAGACGTACAAAGAAAACGTGCATGGCTAAAAATACGTCAGCTGAGAAATTTTTGCGAAAGATTGGAAGAACCTTCAGGTTTTGCTCCGGCTAAGGAGTCCCACGGGGGTGATCTACGTCGACGCCTTAGGCAGTTTTCCAAGGAGGGATACAATTCAGTGAATTAGCACGTTTTTAGGGTTCCGTACCCAAAGGATAAAACAGGACCCTATTACTTAGACTCCGCTGTCTGTCTGTCCGTCTGTCGGCAGGTCTCATGAACTGTGATAGTTAGAGAGTTGAAGTTTTCACAGATGATGTATTGCTGTTGCCGCTATAACAACAAATACTAAAAAGCAGAATAAAATAAATATTTGAGGGGCTTTCATACAACAAGCGTGTTTTTTTCCGTTTTTACGTTGCTACGGAACCCTTCGTGCGCGATTCTGACTCGCACTTGGCCAGTTTTTTTTACAGAAACCTGTCAAAATGATACAGCATCGCTCGCTACTGCAACGCTTTTGGATTCGTTTTCTTTCATGTTTGGAAGCAACATAATGGTTTGCTTAATTTAATGCCTATTTAATGTTTATTTATAGGTTAATTTTAGTTTCTTAATTTTTTACTTTTAAATAGAATCTTTATTATTTTAGTTGCTGTGTAAATTTGGTGGCATTTTAAGCAACTTTACTTGTGGTTTTAGCGCAATGTAAGCAATTAGAATGAAAGTGTATTGTGACCGTGACACTCTGATTTGAATGAAATGTTTACCTTAGATTTGAATAAAAACACTGTCTTTTTATTCAATACCAATAATAGCCCGATTTGACAGAATTTTACTGACTTGACTAAAAACTATTTAATAAAAACACGATTCGTTTTCTGTCATCTTTGGAAGCAACATTGTATTTTCATTTTAATTGTTTTTCTAGTGTTATTTTAAGTTCTGATGGGTAATTTTGGTGGTACCTACCTATTTTAACCATTATTACTTGAGGTCTTAGCACAAGTGTGAACAGTTGAAATGAAAGTGTGTTATGTGGCATCCTGATTTGAACGAAAATGTTTTCCTTTGGTTTTGAAGAAAAACGCAATCTTTTTCTTCAAAACCAAATGACAGCCGACTTTACTTTTTTTACCGACTCGACTTGACTAAGAAGTATTTTATTCAACCCACTTGACATTGGCAAAATTGTCCGAATGACGGACACATGCCACAAAAAAAAAACACTTCACTGGCAAAGTGGTCGTTGTCTGTCCAATGACGGAAAGTTGCCATATAGAGAAAAGCAGAAGACATTGCTTCTGATATTTGACGAGCGTGCGTTTGCATCACGCAGCTAAAAAAAACGGTTACAAAAGTTGTCGTGTAACCGCTTTAACCCCTTTTAAAATATTCAACAAACAATAGCTCCCAAAGAAAGCGTGTCTGAACTCTGAAGCCCACAACTCCAAGTCGTTATCTGTTCGCTAACTCGTCGCTAGAATTGCAAATGGCGATAATTCTAACTACACCAATAAATCTGCAAGCCTGTTCGAGTTTTTTCCTTGGGGTGCAAGTTCCGCGAGTGGTGATTGATCGCGCAAATATTCGCAGAGGGAGAATAACTTAGTAGTAGTAGAGCTCTTAGTGAAGTGCTCGTCGTTTATTTCTGCTACCAAGCAGCGCAGCGTGTTCCGGTTTGGGTGTGGGTGCCGGTGAAGTTACAGGCACATGAGGCTTACCATCGCTATGACTCAGATTGATAGACGCAGAGCAGTGCATCTTAGGGCACATTCCGAACGAGCGTGACCTGCGAAACAATGCTGTGTTATAAGTGTTGGTAACCACTTAACATCAGATGGACCATTTGCTTGTTCCATCATTACCGTACTATAATAATTAAGTAAATAATATAGATAATCATATACCTATGTTTTCTATCAGCTGGCTGGTTCCCTTATATAAGCTTTGCTTGGTTTGGGCAAGGACTTTTGGTTTTAATAAATTGTCATTATGTATTAATATAATTCATAATGCATTATTGTATTATGTATAATACAATATTACTTTGGTGTTAAAGGAAGACTTACTCAAGAGTTGGTGGTACTTTTGATGTTCATACTTGAAAGCGTTCTATAAAATCTCCCCTCTTAGCTAAGAGTTTCCCATACTTAAACATTTCGAAACGTGCCTGAACATGTGTTACGAAGTTCGTAAAGTATTGTATTCCTTTGGTATTACGTACCTACCTAACTACCTACTCATTATTTTGCACTTTGACAAAGCAGGTCTTGTTATATATGTAAAAATGTGTGATGAGAAATTTAAATGTTAAAAACTTTAAATGTTAGAACTTTAAATTTTGTTATCAATTGATAACAAAATTTAAAGTTCTAACATTTAAAGTTCTAACATTATAAACTCTACCAGAACTTATTCGGAAAGTGCTTTAGTCTAAGAATGTCAGAATCTAAGATTTTTAGTCCATATTCGAGATTTGTAGAATGAACTGTACTTCGGACTTCATTTTCTGTCATCTTCGGAAACATGACTTTTCATTGAAGCCAATTATAATAAAAGAAGAAGAAGACTTTTCATTGTAATTGTTTTCCTTAATTTATGGCGGCGGCATTTTCTCCAACATTACTTTGGGTCTTAGCACAAAATAAATCAATTGAAATTAGTGTTTTAAATGGCATCCTGATTTAAACGAAAATGTTTTCCCTGGGGTTTTAAAGAAAAGCGCGCATCTTTTGAGTTTGACGACCGATGTGGCGCGGCGGGCGAATCTCCGCCTGCGACGCAGGTTGCGGGTTCGATTCTCGCCTTAGCAATCGTATGGTACATAGGTATGGTCTATCTGATGTTAAGTGGTAACCATCACCTATAACAAAGCATTGCGTTGTAGGTCACGCACATTAGGTACCTACGTGCTCTACGATGCACAACCCTGCGTTCACCAACCAACCAAGCCTCATGTTCCTGTAATTTCACCGGCACCCACACCCTTCAAACTGGAACACAGCAATGGCAGCATGACCTCGGAAATAAGTACGGTGGTAATACTTCCCCGGACGAGTCTTTTCACAAAGAGCTGTACTACTACTAATTTATCTAGATAGATATATCAACTTGTATTATAATTGAGTGTAAATGAATCGTCAAATAATGACAAGCACCCAATAAAAGTCCCGACCCGAGCAACAGTAGGCAAGTAATAACAATAAGTAGGTAGGTAAACTAGGTAAGTAATAAACCCAGGCCCGCCTCCTCCAACCCTCAAGTTAACCCAACACGCAATCACAGGCGTAACGCGCCAACAAATAGCCATTTCCATAGTAATCATCACATTAACCCCCCAACTAACCCGTCAGGTCGTCAAGACCGAACATTAAACTCAATGTTACTGTAGCTCGTATGCTCGTACGCCGATTATCTTAGAGTTAACCGTGTCGTAACGATCGTTATTTGCGGTCTCAGAGACCGACAGTGTTCTTTGTAAGGGCTGGGTCATGTAGAGTGATAGCGGGATGAGATTTTAACGGAGGAACTATGACAGATATCGCTTTCAAATTATAAAACGATTAACAAAACCGGAGTTCCATTGTTTTTTGGAAGACAGATTGATAAAAAATTGTGTTCCAAAAAACGTTTCATGTTTTCGTGGGTTGCATCTTATAGGGTACTTTTTGATTTTTAATAATGTAGGTATGTCACATTTATTAAATATAAAAAAAATTTACACCTAATTTTTTCTTCGAATTCTTTTGAATAAGTACATTTCACTTCGCGTCAGTAACTTAGAATAATTACTATTCTAAGGATATCAATACCAATTCTCAGCTTCGACTGTAGTAGCGTTGAACAGACTACAAAAACGAAACTAGCTCGTTAGGTAGCGGGTTCGATCTCGGGGAATTTACCTCAAAAACTCGCTCTACGAAAAAAGACACTACGATAAAATCCTTCATCACACAGATTAATAATCTATCGCGGGTTATTTTGTCTGGTAAGTACACAACTCATACTTGGTATCACTTTTCACCTAGACTAGCAAACATTATAAACGCGTCTTTAGCTTCCGATACGGATGAAGTCGGCAAGTAAAGTACCAGCGTATATACCCGGAATGGTACCAAAACGGTCGCTCTGCGGCGCCGGCCAGCCATTCGGCAACATTGCAGTTCCACGCTTCGATTACCTGCGACCTTACACGTTTTATAACACATCTTGTCTGAATCCGAGGTACTTTTCATACAGTCAGTATCAAAAGTGAATGATGTTCAGAATATTTTTTCAAATGATAACGAATAATAAAAGCTGTAAATTTTTCAATTACTTATACCAAAGAAAAATATCGTGAGGAAACCTGCGGTTGAGTAAGCTCTTTTACATAGCTATCACTGATAGCTTGCATATTCTGATAGCCTATCAGAATATGCAAGCTCGCAATGACATGTAGCTCGTAGAACCGATACCCGCTGGGGAATAAAGGTTCTCGAGTGGCGACTACGGATCAGAAGACGAAGCGTTAAGACGCCCTCCTACCCCCGTCGGGTACTGACGACATTGTTAGAATTGCGGGAAGTCGATAGATAGTAAGAGCTCAAAATCGTTCTTCCTGGAGACATTGTTGATAATGATGATGATGAGTCAGCACTTCACATATTGACCATGTATTTGCTGTGGGCTAAGCCGACTAAGCTAGTATAGGAGGAGCTGGGCATGCCTAAAATCTGAAATCCTGTTCCAGGCACAACATCGGGGCTTCCCTCAATAGGAGTATGGCTGAAACTGTTTATATCATTTTTTTACTATATGTTTGAGTAGTAAACCACTAGGTACTTATTATAAGAGTAGTGCTAATGTAAAAAACTTCGATTAGCTTCAATCATTGTCTAGATAACCGAATTCATTACTCTGGAAAAGTAATCTGATGCTGATTGTACTACACGTTCTTGGAAGATCAATAGACACGTTTAGACGAACATGTTCTTGCTAGGTTTTAGTAGGTAGCTTGTTTTGAAGGCCAGTACTAATTGGAGCATGGCGCGGAAACGTATCAAACCTTTTACAGTCAAAATTTAGCACTTTCAGAGCTTGAAAACATGTCATGCTCTTGGTGTACCTACATTAGCGCTTATAACTCACCTCAATGTTGATTTGATTAGAGTTATAGAAAGCCATAGATTCCGCTTGATTTCTGACACTGTCATTAAAATGACACTTGTTTAATAAAACTTAGCACAAAATCCACAAAATTCAGAAAAAATATTCATAAAAATAACTAATCCAAAGCAGCAATGAATTGAATATAACCACAAATTAGTGATATCCGTCGCCCACTTCAAGGTATCAACATGTTCACGCTCGGCAGAAGAGTCTCAAAACTCGTGAAGCCTATCTTGAATTTCCATCGTAACTACCAAGTGTCCGTTTTTGGGGCAACGTATCCTCAAGGTCAGTCGATTTCATTTCTTCTCAAACAACACCCTCTGATCCACCGACTAGCAATGTATGGCGTTCCTGAGGAGACCCGCAGAGTTGATATGGACGTACCTCAAATACCTGAAGAAGCTGGGGTCGAGGGCTGGAGTGGGCGAACGGAATATGCACTGAAATGCTCTGATATCGTCGTCATTGCTTGTGGCCAGCCAAAACAAGCAGGCCAAACCGAACAAGACCTATTCAAGCAAAACGCAGACTCTGTCATCCGAACAGTGCAAGCTATTGTCACGCATTGTCCGTCTGCCTTTATCGTCATCGCTACAGACCCTATTAACCAAACTGTACCACTTGCCACGAAGGTTTTAAAAACTAGCAATTGCTATGATAAAGGTAGAGTCTTTGGAGTGACTGGATCGGATACTATGCGAGTTCAAACGTGGTTAAGTGGAATGTACAAGATAAATCCTCAATATGTAAAAGTACCAGTGGTGTGTGGGCATTCGCCGAAGACAGCAGTTCCGTTGTTCTCGCATATCGTTCCCAAATTTGACATTACTAATTCTGTAGCGGGTATGTTGACGGAAACTATACGAAGCATTGACGATCAAGTGACAGATTCAAAAGATAAAAACGGTGAATCGACACTACCTTCAGCCTTCGCGACCTTCTATACAGTATCATCCATCCTTAACGCGCTCAACGGATACGCAATAGAACACGTTGCATTCGTCGCTAACAACGGTTATGGAACCAAGTTTTTCGCAGCCCCAGTCATCATAAGCAGCCATGGAATAGCTGCAATGATGCAATACAAGATGGTCACTGCTTTAGAAGCCAAATACATCGACCAATCTATGGAGCAGTTGTTAAATGATGTGCGCGAAGGCGAATCCTACTACAGCCCCGACAAAAAAACTACAACTTCAAACTTCGATTTAAAATTTATTAAAACTCTGTAAAATATAAAAATAAGTGCTAAGAAAAGTTTTCTGTTATTTCATTGGTCCTTCGATATAGCTTATGTAGTCTTCTCCTATTGCCACATCACGGTTTATGGCTGGAGTGGCCGCATTTAGCATGAAGCATTCATAGTCGCTCATGGGGAAATCGCAGCAAGTTTGTATGATACCGTAGCAACCAATATTTGTTGGTCCAGAGAAAAACCTGGTCCCGAAATATGGGTTGGCTGTATAACAGTTCAAAACTACTTCAGCGCCACACATAGCGTCTATAAGTCCGTCAACAAATTCGTGAATCGACCAGGCCATAGCTAATGTAGAGGATTCATTCCCCCGTTTATTTTGAAGCACTTCAGTACCTGCTTTTCTCACAAGCCTCGTCAGCATGTCTGCTTGACATGGATCCACTGAATAGTACGATGGTGTCAAGTTGGAGAAGAGTGGTATAATTGTTTCATTCGAATGTCCTCCAATAACAGGGACATTAATATGTTCAGGGCTAACACGAAGAGCGTTGCCTGCATAAGTTCGACTTCTAGCTGTATCTATGTGTGTAATTCCAAATATTTTGTACGGATTGTAGCAGTTGTATTTAAAAAGGATTCCGCTGGCGAAAGGAATGATGGCATTGATAGGATTGGTGGATATCGCAAGGAACGCTTCAGGGTTATAATTGGCCATAGCTCTGCAGAGCTGTTGGACTGCGGGTACGTTAGCTCCCATCATTTGCTCTCTTGTACACCCTGGTTTTCGAGGGGTTCTGGATACCATTACTATGAGATCTGATGACCGTACTGCTGGTCCTAGGTCCCCGCTTCCGTATGTTGCTATATAAGGTCCCCCAGGCACATGGGCTAGCTCTATTCCAATTCCTTTGATTGTTTCGTCACTATCGTAAAGCTTCAGCTGCCTGACTTTAGGGTTCTGTTTCAGCAGTAACGCAAGATTGGATCCGATTTCACTCGCGGCACCGACCACAGTAATTTGAATGTTTCTTTGGGGAACGTAGTTCCTGTTACACAATTGATATTGCATTGATAATACACTACTTATCCTACGAGTAATCATTTTTATGTTTTAGTTTTATTTTACAGAATTTTAATGAATGTTCCTGTCAGTTTATATAGAAGTACCTACTCTGTGGTTCTGCCATAGTAAAGTAAGAGAAGTCTAGAGCACAGAATAAATACTGTTTAAAGAGGTATTATAACGCGTATAAAAGTGTTACATTTCAATTTATACCTTACAAAAAAGAATTGAAAAGGTTTTAGGAAGATATGCAAAAAAGCAATTCACATAGAATACTTGTAACAACATTTTTAAGTAACACAGGAACCTATAAACTATGTTAGTGACATTTCAAGGTATAATATGTAGCGGTTTAAAATTATTCTAGGTAAGATACTTTGCATTTAATTCGAGTGTGCAGCTATTTAACAGCCATCGCTGCTCAGATCGTACCTAGTAGCCCTACCTTCTGCGCTGTAGTTGGTGGGTTCGATCCCCACCAAAAACAAACATTTTGTGTCTGGGTGTTATATTGTATTGCATGTTTGTATTTACAAAAGCCATCTGATTCCCATAGTTCAAGCTATGCTTAGTTTGGAGCTATGTAGATAACGTGTGAAAATGTCCATAATTATTATTATTTCTAAAGGTTCTTGTCCATGATAGAAAATGTCAAAAAGAGACTAAAAAACCAAGCAAAAATTTACTTTGCTTTCAAAGTCACTAGAATGTCAAAGGCAATCAAAAACATTTCAAATTCTGTGTGAACTGTATATTTTTTTATAAAAAATCGCAATAGGTAGGTATCTAATTTTTATAAAATGTTGTTAATACGAAGACTCGTTCCATTTGCAACCCCAAAGTTAACCCGAAACTATCAAGTCACTATTCTCGGTGCGGCAAACGAGATCGGCCAAACCGTCTCCCTGCTATTACGAGCCCAACCTTCTATCACCAAGCTGGTAATCCACGATTCTCTGGACCACACCCCAGGAGTCCTAATGGACGTGGCTCATGTCCCAGCACAATCAACCGTCATAGGATACACAGGCGATAATAATATAGACCGAGCTCTGAAAAATTCCGACTTAGTGATTGCAACAGGTGGCATGATTAGAAAGCCGGGCGTAACAAAAACGGCCTGGCTCTCAGCAAATACGAAGTTTATAAGAAACGTAGCGACGAAAATTTCTAAATGCGCCCCGATGCCCTTTGTTGGCATCGTGACGGAGCCTGTGAATAGCATGGTACCCATGGCAGCGGAGATAATGAGGAATCACGGCAATTTCGACAGCAAGAAACTCTTCGGTTTGACCGCTATAGATACTTTACGTGCGCAGTGTATGTACGCATATGAAAATAACCTGTTCCCGGGTGAATGCTACGTCCCGGTGATTGGAGGGCACTCTGAAAAAACGATAGTTCCTCTTCTCTCTCAAGCGCAACCGTATATCGACATAAACGAGAAGCATATACAAGAGTTTACACTTAATCTTCGCAAGTGCGACTACACTGTTGTCAAAGCAAAAAAAGGCTGGTCCCCAACTCTATCAATCTCATTCAGTGTTCTAGTTTTCGTGAGAAGTATTTTAGATGTTCTAGCAGGAAAAGAGAGTAAAGTGAACGCGTACGTAGAAAATAACGATTTTGGCACCTCATTCTTTTCAGGGTTGGTAAATGTAGATAAACATGGTGTGGGAGAAATGCAGCGGTACGAATACTTATCGAAGTATGAGATCTCTTTGCTAGAACGAAGTATTGACCAGTTGAGGAAAGATATATCAAAGGGAAGAAAAATCTTAGAATTATCATAAAATTTTGGGTAACTTAACTAAAATGTTTTAAGTGTTTTACTTATTGTGAAGCATCCTTTTTTAAATCATTATGTAAAATAGAAAAAACACTATTGTGCCAATAATCTATTGATATTTTTATGAAAATTAAACAAAACAGTATACCAATTTATGAATTTAATTTACAATCCAGCTGTACAAAATCAACAACCTAGGAAACAGTAATCGTATCACAGAGAACATTAAAAATTGATTGAACAATTTACTAATTAGCTTATTTAAATCTTAGAATTAAGAATAACATGTCCTAAGAAATGGACACAATTCGGTCTAGGTCCACTGTCCACTATAGCGTCTTGCTTACATAATATATTGCTTGAGATATTGCTTGAAATACATAATGTTCTGACCTAAAGGCAGAACCACATCACACCCGCGCCATGTTTCGTATCGCGTCAGAAGACTATCGGTCCCATATATGCTCCCTTTCTCTGTCTCTGTCTGTCCCATACAAAATATCTGAGACAGTTGACGCAGGTCCACGTCGGGTATGTCTAATGTGATGCTCCCTAAAGCCCTTACTCTAAAACAATGATCATTGAACCGAGGCTTATGTGAAAACAGGACAGTTTTTTAAGTATCAAATTTTTTTCCATAGTCAACACGCTTGGGGATTGATTGATATAAATGAAATGGTTTAACGCGACATTATAAAAAAACTTACAAAAATCAACAAATACCTACTGATTATTTGTTTTCCTTTATAGTATTTATGAGATTTGGCTATGGAGCTATGAGTATAGTCGGGAGCAAGCAAGTTACACAGAACGCTTTGCTCTGCATAGATCACGTGGTTCTTTAGTCAAGACGTATAATTCAGTAAATTAGCACGATGACTTAATTACGCTTTCGTAGACAGTGGATTTTATAGGCTAAAACTATGCTCAAATACGAATCAAGACTGGTAAAGTTTTTTATGTGTTCAAAATATGGACACAATTTGATTAAGTTTCATTGAAAACCTGTCTTAACAGTCTTGATTCAAGATAGAGGTTTGTTTGAGAAGGGCCTAAGACCGTGTCCAAAAAATTGGACACATTTGATTAAGTTATACAAGACGCTTAGGAATTAATTTTAACATTGAACAAAAACATTAACATTACGATAACTACCTCACATGCGTACATTAATTTACGAATCAAATACTGAACACTTTTTTTGGCTATTATTTGATTTAAATTTGATTATCAATGTTATATCAACAAACAATTACTACTAATTCTAAAAATCAATTAATAAAAATTACTAAATATTCTTATTTAAAATACTTTTGTAGGAAATTGAGATAAACAATACGATGCAGCTCTCAAACTAAAGACTAAAATATCGTTGGAATCAGTCAAAAAAACTTATACAGTCAGCCTAATATTAAATGATGATTAGAAAAAAAGTGAATAAATGAAAACTGTCATTTTTATCTTCTAAATCAAACATTGGGCGAGAAGTAAAACCTAACCCATTAGAGCCAGTAATATGAATTTTAAAACTAAGAAAAAATTCTCAATATCTGATGCTAACTGTACATTCTAGTATAACATTTTCAAAGTTGTAGAATTATATAATTTCGTTTCTACAAAGATTTTCGTACAAGATTTACGTAACTCCGAAAATCCAGCTAAGTATTTACTAAGAACCATTTGTTTAGTATGAATGCTGTTACAGAAATATATGGTGGAAGGTATGTGTTTCCAAAACAAATATTTCTTCCTGAAACAGCCTGACAATATGGACGGAAAATTACTAAAACATTGGTTTCGATTCTGTTGTTGCTATAAGCTCGCACTTTGGGACGCATTTTCGTACGAATTTTGACTCGTTGCGTACAGAATGGAATGGAAGCAGCGTGGAATAATGATATTATACTTTAGTCAAGTTTGAGTCAGTAAAAAAAAGTAAAGTCGACTGTCGTTGGTTTGACAAAAGTTGGCGTTTTTCTTCAAAACCCAAGGAAAACATTTTCGTCAAATCAGGATGCCACATATAATACTTTCATTTCAATTGATTTCACTTGGGCTAAGACCTCAAGTAATGTTGGTTAAAATACCACGGAAATTACACACCATAACTTAAAATAACACAGGAAACCAATTAAAATAAAAAAAGTCATGTTTTTTCCCGAAGATGACAGAAAAACGCCACCTTTATCGACTTGACATTGGGAAAATTGTCTGTCGAATGACAGACCAGAAAGAAAGAAGAAGACTGGGTTCGAGTTATACTTGGTTTCAAACTCTTAAAAGCGTTTGTTAGTATCACTCAAATCAGGATTACATAACAGCAGAATCAATACCATTGTTTCTGTAAACTTTTAAAGTGATATTTCAAAAACTGTATACCTTGAATAGGATATACAAATACCCTAGAGTAATTTTTGTACTAGTTCTATGCTGTGCTGTTTTGCTGTCAAAAACAGATATTGACAGCAAAAATTATCTATTCTTAAAACTTGACTATAAAATTTTTAAAATAATTAAAAAATACACTTATTATTCTAATAGAAATAACTAACAGTATTTGGACTAATTCGCATGCCACAACAATATTAAAATTAGTGAGTTATGTGATCACAACACCAACCTCAGACGAAGAGAAATCACACGATGTTTTTTACCTGTAACAATATCACAATGAAATAAATATTTATAGTGCCATCTAGCGAGCTACATAAGAACTATCCTGAATCGCTCTTACGATGTTTACACCAAGATTGATTATCTGAATATATATAACTTAAAGGTGACTGACTGACTGACTGACATAGTGATCTATCAACGCACAGCCCATGCCTACGTCATCTACCTGCATGCCAAATTTCAGCCCGATCCGTCCAGTGGTTTGGGCTGTGCGTTGATAGATCACTATGTCAGTCAGTCACCTTTGAGTTATATATATTTAGATCTCAATTTTGCAGGAGAAAGTGTCGATTATTGCATGGTTATAAGGGTTTGCGAGATCTACTGCTGTTCTCACTAAATCACTAGTTAGTTATTTTTCACTTACCACTTCATTCCTCATTGCTCTTGCTGGTTTCGCTTCCAGAATCGCTGATGGAAGACCGCACGCTGACAGACGTCTCCTTGAACTGCCTGATGAAGTCCAGCAGCTTCTGAAGGTTCCTCTGCGTCTGGATCTGTTCGGTGAGCAGTTCTCGCTTGTCCGCGTTGTGCTCGTCGAGGTTAGCTTTGACAGTAGCAGCGCGGGTCTCCAGCTTGCGTAGTTCTACGCACAGCTTTATGTTACGCTCTTGGAGTTTCTTGCGTTCGGCTAGTTTGTCTGTGGAGAAAAGTTATGATATACAACGGCTTTTGCTTATCGGAGAAATAAAATACATATTTAACATTTTTTTTAATCTTTGTTTTTTTGCTTTGCGGCAGAAATAGGCATATAACATAAGAAATAGGCCCTTTACTAAGAGCTCTGCCACTACTAAAATCTTCTTCGTACGATTCAACATTTTTTTTAATTATTCAGTGTTCCGTATCCAAAGGGTAATACGGGTAAAAAGGGTAAGGGGGCTCTCATACAACAAACGTGGTTTTTTGTCGGTTTACGGAACCCTTCGTGAGCGAGACCGACTCGCACTTGGCCGATTTTTTTTAAAGGTAATGAATAAATGCATTGTAGCTTACCACGATATGATTGAGTGTCAGTTTGTATCGGACGGGGAGGCTCACACAGCGGCGCCCGACAGGAAGCACAGCCGGGAGCACACGCTGTGTGCTGCCACACTCCACACTCCCCACAATACGCCAAGAGCGATGGCACATCTGAAACAGACACTAGCTTCATCATCGTGATCCTCACGCCGTGAGTTCCAGTCGTGGACTATAAAGGTTATGAAGCGATATGAAACGGCGGTTTTATGATTAGGCTCCCTACCACCCGAAACCTTTAGTTTCCACGCTCCCCGATTATCCAGTAGATAATGATAATAATGCTAGACAATCCACACCGCATCATCTAGCCCCAAGCTAAGCAGAGCTTGTGTTATGGGTGATGACTGATACACTTAATACAATACATTACATATAACTAGATATTATACATAGAAAACACCCAGAACACCCGGAATAAATATTTGCAGATCGTACAAACATTTATCTCAAGGCGGGAATCGAACCCCCAACCTCCTGCGTCGCAGGCGGACATTCACCCGCGCCACATCGGTCGTCATATCGGTCGTAACTTTGAAATGTTACATTAAAATAACTAGCTGGCAGGAACGTGCCAAAATGATCCATCCACCAACCTGAGGCATATGGGTTTTTTTATACAATTTGCTAATGGAACAAGCAAAGTAATTTCTATACGTGAAAACCTATGATTGGCTTTCCGGTTCTATCCCTATGTTATTTAGTTAGTATAAGCTGTTAGTTTTCCAATAAATTCTATCCTACTAATATTATAAACGCGAAAGTTTGTAAATATGGATGGAAGGATGTTTGTTACTCTTTCACGCTCTAACCAGAGGACCGATTTGGATGAAATTTGGAATAATTATAGATTGCAACCTGGATTAACATTTTATCCCGAAAAAATAACGAGAACAGGAAAAAACTGCCACGCGGGCAAAGCTGCGAGCGGCCGCTAGTAAATTAATAACTCACCGTTTCTGGCACACACTTGGCAGACTTTCTTGGCAGTTGGAAATATGGGCTCGACGGTCAAACTAGCTGGGAGTGAGGCAGCCCAGGCGGGCTTATTGCTGGCCCATGCTGGAATACACAAAAGTATACTTTTACCCATCTCGGCATAGAATAGCGCCCCACCATAAACCGGGCTGGTTTATTTTATCCTAAGTACCTATGTGTTTATAAATAAAAACCGACCAATTGAATTGAAAAGTGCTTTATTAGTATATTGTAATGTGGCATCCTGATTTGATCGAAAATGTTTTTAGAACGACTTGACTAAACTTTTTAAACTATCATGGTTTTGATCAATATTTTGGACCCGTGATCATGGCGCATGCAACTGTGCCGAAATATCGGGAAACAATCAAACTCAAAAATCATGGTAAATATCCCGTTTCTATCCAAAATATCGACTTGACTAAAACCTATTATAATCCACTCGACACTGGCAAAATTGTCTGTCGAATGACGGACAAATGTCACAAAGGAAAAAAAAAACTTGAGAGGTGTCAAGGGACACCCGGATGGAACGAAGTTCAATCCGAAATAGAAATGAAAATATCTGGCTTGTTTTTATAAGAGAGAGAGAGACAGACAGAGAAACATGCGACGCCGCACAGCTTACAATAGCTTACTATAGGAAAAAAGTGTCGTGACAACTTTTCGTAAGAATTTTTTCCGTCTAGCCCCCTTTCACAACGCGCGATAAGGAACTTCGTTCCAAAAAAGCAAAGCTTGTACAATTTGTTTCTACCTTTGTTTTCTGAAGAAGATCCCGAGGGCGAGCCTTCGCGTGATGATTTATTTTGATTCTGAAATAAGTAATAAAAATTATTACGAAATTATCACAGAACGAGATAATTAAAGACTTCTCCGTTTTGTATACGACCGATGTGGCGCGGCGGACGCAGGAGGTTGCGGGTTCGAATCCCGCCTTGGGATAAACGTTTGCAATCTGCAAATGTTTATTCCGGGAATTCTGGGTATTTTCTAAGCATAATAAAAAATATCTATGTATGTAATGTATTGTATTAAGTATATCAGTTATCTAGTACCCATAACACAAGCTCTGCTTAGCTTGGGGATAGATGATGCTGTGTGGATTGTCTAGCCATCTCCACGGGCGGGAGAATCGCGGCGATATTATCGTCATGCCACGTATTTCTATACACACTAAAATCTCTGTATGTATTGATCTTTATATGTATAGGCTAGCGGTCTGTCCCGGCTTCGCATGGGTTTTAGTAAGGATCCCAAATTTTTTTGAATTTGGCATAGTGTAGCTTTCCAACGGTGAAAGAATTAGTTTCGGAGCCTGTTCAATGCAAACAAACAAACAATCAGATCTTTCCTTTTTATAATATTAGTATAGATGTACAGTCTTTTCTCCAGATGTTTAATTTTTTTTTTATATTATTAGATGACGTGTTATACATACCTGTTGTTTCCGTAATTTAGCGGATCTAGTTTGAGGCGGGTCGTTCGACTGTTGCAAATACGGGAATTGATTGTACTTTTTGCGTTTCTGGAAAAGTAAAACTAATAAATTAACACCAAATATTATGTCGTAGATATCAAGGTCCGACTGGCCTCACAGTTAGGTAGGAAATACTGTACGTTGTGGGTTCGATCCCTACCAAGGACAAACACTGTGTGATGAACACAGACATCTGTTCTATGTCTGCGTGTTATGAACCAGAAGCGTGATGGAATACATAAATAAATTTTTTGGTGTACTTAAAAACAATACAACACTCATATGATGATGATGACGACAATCTAAATATATATAAATAACTCAAAGATGACTGACTGACATAGTGATCTATCAACGCACAGCCCAAACCACTGGACGGATCGGGCTGAAATTTGGCATGCAGGTAGATGTTATGACGTAGGCATCCGCTAAGAAATATTTTGATTAATTCTACCCCCAAGTGGATAAAATAGGGGATGAAAGTTTGTATGAAACTTCGTCAATTTTAAACCGATCGGGCTAAGACTTTGCATGCATAAAGCTACTATGATTTTATTCCGAAAAAATTACGGGAACGGGAAAAAACTGCCACGCAGGCGAAGCTGCGAGCGGCCGCTAGTTATGAATATGATGATGAATTTTGATGAGGTAATACTTACAGGCATCATTTCATAATTGCCAAATGGGAATTCATTTCCAGCTGAGTCACTGATTGTCCGTTTTCGACGCTCATCCCTCTTCTTTTCTAGACTTTCTCTTTGGGCTGGCGTTATGAGACCAAGCAACCTGAAAATAATGACAACCGTTACAGCTCAGTTCGTAGTAACCCTGCCTTCTGCGCTATAGGTGGTGGGTTCGATTTCCACCGAGAACAAATATTTGTGTGATGAACATTGATGTTTGTTCTGTGTCTGGGTGTTGTATTCTAAGTATGTATTTACAAAAAAAAACATTTAAGTATTCTATCAGTCATCTGGTTCCCTTAGTACAAGCTATGCTTCATTTGGGGCTAAATGATATTGTGTAAAAATGACCACAAATATTTATATATTAAATTATTATTATTTAAATATTCTACAAAAAGCAGTTATATTGAAGACCTACAGAATAGTAAGAACATTTTTAAACAACGGAACTTTCTAGTGAAATCAGACCCACTTCTGAGTTACACTTAGTACCCCCCCTGACTGAAACTGACCCTCGAAGTTTTTTTTTTTACATGTTATAGGTAAACGTTTGACCGCAATCTCACCTGATGTTAAGTGATGATGCAGTCGACGGTGTAGCACGTTTACCTAGAAGATACCTATTCATTCCAAACAGTCAAAAAATCGCGACTTGAGATATGCTTAAATCTAAGATGCGTTTAGGTATTCGGAAGTGAGTTTCTACTCAATAATAATTTTTATTTTTATTTTATTTTATTTTATTTTTACAATTTTAGGAAAACTTACAGCTAAATAAAGTATAAAATATAAAATGGATATCTAAGGCTAATTACAAGTTTCCACATATGGATAAGTAGTTATAAAATTATTTACCTCATAAAAACCTCTCGAGTGATGGCCCGATCAGGGTGCGGCAGAGGCGGCGGCGACGGCGACGGAGACGGCTCGTGAGAGTACTCCGAATCTGATCTCTGATCCCTCCATTCTGTACGCTGGGTTGATAAGCTGTGGAATATACTAATAAATTTGACAACATATAAATATCGACGACCGATGTGACGCGGCGGGTGAATGTTCGCTTACGACGCAGGAGGTTGTGGGGGGTCGATTCCCGCCTTGAGATAAATGTTTGTACGATCTGCAAATATTTATTCCTGGTGTTCTGGGTATTTTCTATGTTTAATAAAAAATATCTATGCATGTAATGTATTGTATTAAGCATATCAGTCATCTAGTACCCATATCACAAGCTCTGCTTAGCTTGGGGTTAGATGATGCTGTGTGGAAACATTTATCCCAAGCGGGAATCGAACCCGCAACCTCCTGCGTCGCAGGCGGACATTCGACCGCCGCGTTTTCGCATTAAAATTGGACTATTTAATTGAAAGTGAGTGAAATAAATAAGACTTAATATAGGTAGTTTGACAGGGGCTCAACAACCATATTTGTTTATTGTTTATGTACAACTGGAATACATTGAAAAACAAACTTGATAACTGGATGCGAACCAATAAATCAGTGCTCAAAAGAGCTTAATTAAAGATTCTTTCAACACTGTGATGATATAGACTGCGCCATAGCTGCTCATCAATTAATAAATAAAAATTTAGTTTTTTGCTTTTCATTTTGTTCAGTTTTGTTTTAGTTTACTTTGATAATTGTTTTTCGGAACTTATGTCTCGTTGTGGGTTTAAATTAAAAAAATAATTTAAAAAGTAATAAATAATTTGTCAATCTCGCCCGAATACACGTTCGCAATTTTTTGACAGTTTGCAATGAAAGTAGGTTAAGACATTGACAAATTCGTGGCAACCCTCAGCCGCTGAAAAGCGATATAATAAGAAGAAGAAGAAGGTGCGTTTGAGTATTCGGCCGTCTATCTAATAAATAATATTACTGACCTTAGTGCCTCCTTCACTTTACTAAGGGTATTCACAAAATGGTTCCGGTTATTCTGCAAGGCATTGGGCAACTGCGAGAAGCTCCTCAAGAACCCATCCTTATGATTTTCTTTCCCATTCAACTTGTTATCATTCTCTCCATCAGATATGTTCTCTTTTAAATCATCATTCTCCGTCTTTATATGTATCTCGCTCAGCACTGATGGCTTTAGTAAAGTTCTGTTCTTGGATCGGAACTTTAGCTGGTGTTCTCTAATCTGCTGTGCAACCACCCGGTTGTCTATTTCTATATTTATCTGTTTGTTCTTTGTTTTTAATTTGTGTTGGTACAACTCTAATTCTCTACGAAGTCTCTCCAATACTAACTTCTGGAAGTTTCAAATTGGATTCAATTAGACATGAATACATATTTCTTTTTAAGGATTACTTAGCATTTATAATTTAGGCACAAGATAACACTTGTTCACTTAAGTATTGCATTGCTATTGCAATGTTACAGATAAGTATCTATAATATTACCTAAAAGTACTTACTACTTATAATAATATTAGATACTTATTATACTATTTCAGCAATGCATTAGCAATAAAGGCTATGGAAAGCTAGGCTGGGAGTTTCATAATATGTTAGATTAATGGTACAGAACCCATCGTATGCAACTCTGACTTGCACTTGACCGGTTTTTTTTAAGCAGAGCACTTATTATGTTTTTTGCATACGGACTATAGGATCAGTTATATTTTTATTTTATTTGAGAATTTATTTTACTTAATGTAAAAAAATAAGACAGGTAACTACAATGTTTTGAGCATGATCATAACAAATATTGTACAGTGTACAGATACAGTCATCTGCACTAGAATGTAATTTTCAAAATAGTTTGACACAATGCTAAAAATATTTACACTACAATTATTCAAAAAGTAAGTGTGAGTAAGTCCTATTTTATGGCTTTTTAATTTTTGAGATGTAAGAGTTCATTGTTGTGCTGTAATACTATTGTGAAAGTTACAAATTGTATACATTCTAGTGCAGCTGACTGTACATACATAATTTAAAAAACTAATATATTAATATAAATTTCCAAATTAAAGTAGATAACAAAAACAAAATTTAATATATACTGTAGGTAGGTAGGTATATTGTATTTAGAACTTACTTGTGTTTGTCCTATATCAATAATATATTTTTCAGCTTCAATAACTTTTGATTTGAAGTGAACATTCTGCAAAGTAGTGAAACAACATTTTAATCATAAAAAATGACACAGTAAGAGTTAAAGCTAAAGTGGAAAAATAAAACTCACGTTTATATCCTCCTGAAGACGCGCGACCCAAATCTGGAGACAGAACTATGTTAGAAAAGTTTTTAAAGTTATGTATAACCACTTATTGTTACCAATAATAACTACGAAGATAGGTAAGTACTATCACAAAGTTATTCTAACAAATTTTTATTTGTTCTTGAAACATACCTGATGCACACGAATAGCGTTTTTCAAATCCGTCTGTGTTTTGCGAATTTCTTCCTTTATTTCACTAGACACTTCCATAATTATTACCAGTGAACATTGGCTAACTTTTTAAAACTGGATTTATTTATTTTATCTACTTTTCAGTGCTTCCTCAAGTTATTTACTAGGTACCTATTTCATAATTTAGTGAGTGACTGGAAAAAATAACTCTTGATTGACTTGAATATAACTCTTGGCTTGAAAGAAAGAAGAATTATAACTGATTATAACCGCACCGCACTCTATTAGAATCACTTTACGAAACTTGAATTTTAATTTATTTTTATCTACCGAAAATAAAAATATCAAAATTAGGAAGGTAAGTACCTACACAAGTACTTCAAAAACTGAAAGAAACCGATATAGCAAAGTACCTATTCTGTGAACCCGGCCCACAGAATACCTCAACTCCAGTTTAATGAGAAGACAAAAGTATTTCATATACTCTATAGAGACTCTAGCTACGGCATAATAATAATTATTAAGCCTAGCAACCCAACTACCTACACAAAGGCCTCCACAGACAACAGAAGTCTTTCTTCTACTCTTCTCTTCTACCTCCCTTTTGCGAATGGGATTTCGTTTATAAAACTTTACCCCGGCCATTCAAAGCCAAGGGTAATGGGTGGTAATGTGTAACCACCCTTGGGTAATGGGGGGACTAATTGGACTTCCATTCTAAAAAAATGTTTAATTGAAACTTAAACTTATCATTAAGTATTGAGCATCTGCGGAATTTGTTAATCCATTCTCCATTCCACTTTAATCTAGGTGCGAAAAGTTCGTATATTTAGAAGATAAAACTTTTTTGATAGATCTCGCTGAAATATTTTTCCGAATTCTTTCGTTTGATTTCTACTGCTCGTTTAAGGAATGTAGGTACCTACTACTGCTTTCAAACGTTTTGATTTTTGACTTTTAAGAGTATAAAGTAGTAAGTAACAAGTATATTTTTGGACTAAACTTCATACAATCGTTTTGATGCTTTCGAGTTTCGCCTAGCTGTCTAAATTGTCTTTGCTTTGCATCGCTCGGCGGCACACATATTTTGCTACGTTTTTGCAATTACTTATTTAATTCGCCACTTTAACCGACAGGGATACACTTTTATCTAGAACACATAAATAAAATCAATGTGTTTTCCGAGATACTGATTTTTAGAACACATTATATTTACTGAAAGACGTGAAGTGACAAAAAATTTAGAAACACCTAAAATGAACAGAACTTGTTAACGCCGCCACCACGCACGGTAAACGAGAATTCTCAGTGTAGCCGGTATTGCTTTGAAAGCTAGTGCATTATGTCGAGGAAACGCGTGGCAGAAAACAACCTGAACCATGAAAACTGGGACAAAGAGGAACCCTCTGATAAAGAGGAAATGGGAACTTTCAATGTTGCATCTGAGGAAAAGCTTGAGCAGCGGACTTTTCGTACAGCAAAACGACGGATCCAATCTGGCGATGCGGTACTTACTTTTTTATTTACTTACCTGTAAAGTAGATGGGTATTACATACCTACCAACCTACCAATACTTTTGTCTATCAATACTTGTAATTTAGTATCGTTTTCTGGCCTCAAATTTGCTGGTATGCTGAAGAATAGATTGTCTGTCTTGATATACATGTGTAATAATTGACTTACCTGATAGTGAATGAAGCTGATGGCTATAAGAGTGATGGCAGTCTTATGCATTAAACATTAGACTATTAGAAAATCTCCCTACCAGACTCCCTACCACTATCCTCAATGTCCTTTGAGAATTTGAAACTGGGTTAGTCTGAGGGACATCCAACTATTACTTTTGGCACATACCAAGGAATCATGTCATTCCATGTTACCCATTGCTGCTGCAAGAATACTAAAATTTTCTTCACTATGTTGTCTTTCACTATTTGATGTAGATGTTTTTTTCATTTTCATACCCACCTTATACATATTTGTTCAATGTGTTATTTTCCATTTTCAGAGTAAAAAAGGAGTATTCAGTGAATTTGGAGGGTTCAATAAACCACCAGTGACGTCATTTGACTTCTTAGCTAACTTGACAAATGGAAGTAACACAACAAATGGAGGTACTAAAAGTGACACAGCAGTTACTTCCAGCTTATTCTCAAGCCAGAAAACATCAACTCCTAGTGGTGGATTGTTTGGTACTTCATCATCGTCTACTTTTGGTACCACTGCACAAAACACATCACTATTTCCATCAACCACTACTAAAACCGTCACCATAAAAGAGATACCATCCATGATATTCTCCAGCTCTAAAGCAGACTCCACAGTGGGTGATTCACCCTTCAAAATGCATTCTGTATCCAGTTCTGCAGACAGCAATACTAAACCAAGTTCCACTCAGGTTACTTCCACTATTTTTGGTGTATCCTCTACCAGCCCAAATCAAAAATCACCATTGACAAATACAATGTTTAAACAACCAGTATCAAGTACTAGCACTGCAGTTCAAAATTCTGCACCGATAGCCACACAGCCAAGCATACAAGAGGCTACAGGTGACAATGAATCGGAATTGGAGAAAGCTAAAAACAAATACTTCTGCAAGCTTAACGGCTTGAACCAGTCAGTATCAAAGTGGATAGTGAAACATGTTGAAAAGACTCCTCTTTGTTTTCTTACACCAATTTTCAAGGATTATGAAAATCATTTAAGAGATATACGAGAAGAATATTTTGCAGCCAAAGTGGCATCTGGAAGACAAGCAAGTGAAGGAACTTCAGATGTGAATCCCACTTTAGATTCTCAGAGTAGTGGGACATCTTTATTTTCAAATAAGTCTGCATTAAAAGAAGATTCTACACCTTCTACACAGGCATTTGGTATAAACCCTACAACGTCCGAGAAAACCACAGCAGATACAGGACTTTTTGGGCAGAACTCTGCTGCTAGCAAATCTTTGACTCCCAGTAAGTCTCCACCCCCTTCCACCAAAGGATTTGCCTTTGGAGTTACATCAACTCCATCTGCCACAAATACAACTAATGTAAACACCAGCGCATCTTCAAACCCACTTTTGGCTCCCAATAAATCTCCACCTCCACCCACCAAAGGATTTTCCTTCGGTGTAACATCAACCCCATCGGCCACTAATACAACTAATGTAAGCACTGGTACATCATCAATCCAAGGATTTACCTTCGGAATGAAGGCACCACCAATCCTTGGAAACTCTGTATTACCCCCAAGCAAAGGCTTTTCATTTGGGGCAACTCCTGCTTCAAATACAAGCTCAGCTTTTGCATCAACTAACACCAATGCTAGTTCTCCGCCTAGCAAAGGATTTTCATTTGGAATGACTTCTCCAATAAACACTCCAAGTTTTATGGCAACTGGAGCAGCTAATACTGGATCTTCACCAACCCAAAGCTCTCCTTTCGGAATGTCAGCGCCTCCTACCACATCACCAACAAACCAATCGCCTGTTAGCGCTTTTAGTGCTGCGCCTTTCTCCTTCGGAATTGGCTCTGGCACACCATTTAGTTTCGGCTCTCAAATACAACAACGGCAAACTACTGAAACAATGAACGAAGCAGAAGAAGACCAGCCACCCAAAGTAGAATTCACAGCTGTGGTTGAAGAGAACAGTGTGTATGAGAAGAAGGTCAAGATATTTTTCAAAAAGGATGGTAACTTCGTTGATAAAGGTATTGGCACTCTATATGTAAAGAAAATTGAGGAAAGCGGAAAGTACCAACTGCTTGTCCGCGCTAATACTAACCTGGGTACGGTTTTACTGAACTTGATACTAGCAACGGCAGTGCCGACCCAACGGATGGGTAAAAATAATGTGATGCTAGTCTGCATTCCCACCCCTGACGCGCAACCGCCACCAACCCCAGTTCTGATAAGAGTAAAGACAGGCGAGGAAGCGGATGAACTGCTAGAAACATTAAACAAATGTAAATCGTGAAGTGTTAAAGTTGATTCAATATAATAACTCTTAGAGTTTATAGATATTTCGATTTTCAAGCAAGTTGTAATCAATTTTAGAAATTTTAGGAATATTTATCAGTCACAGGCAAACAAGAATTGAGTTGAGTGAATCAATTCATGACTAAATGAGTCAAAAACATATTTGTATGAAGTCATAGGTTTAGTTCCAAACATGACCTAATTTCGATACAAAGTATGTTCAACATGCTTACTGCGTTAATTATCTTATATTTAATAAGGTAGAAACTTTCCATACTAAAGGTTTTATCACAATGTAGAAATTTTAATTAATGTTGTACAGGCAGCATCAAGAGTAACTTATTGATTAACATTTCAAAAAATGTTTTTAATGAATACTAGCACTGGAAAAGTATGGACTTTTGATGTTGACTGTATCTACCTGTATGTTAAAATGCTTACACACTCTTACATCTTATTTTTACTATGTAAAATTAATTAGATGCATATTCATCTAAATTATAGTTGGTATCTCCCAGTATGAGTTGACAGTTTTTCACATTGTACCTAATGTTTATCTTCAATAGGTAAAGAATTACATATCTAAAGTCAATTTAGATTTTTTCGATACAATGCAGATTCAAAAAAGTTTAGTTTCACTCTAATATTAGTAAAGGAAATCGTTACTGAGTGATAAACTTGTAAGTCATAGGTTGAAAGTCTATTATAATCGCTATACAACTTATGTGTGTTTAAAGTCCGGTTCTAATGTCTTACGAACGTCAGTTAAAAGTTCTAGGGGTCGTAGCTTGTCAGATGAACTGTCATTGGCCAGTATAAACTTATATGGTATAAGTTATGGTAAGAAATTGGAACTGGGCTTTAGAAAATGCTAGTTCTTCTAGTGCATACTTAGAACACATCCTCAATAGCCCTGGTTCTATATTTTAAAAGTATTCATTACTAGCTGACCCGTGCCCACTTCGTTGGGCTCCGGAAAACGAAAAAAACTCAGAATACGCCTAAGTACTGGTCTCTGAGAGGCTAATCACAGAAACTGTAGTATTTATGCTTATTATGAACATAGGTACCTACTACATGTTTTTTTCTACCATAAGTAGGTAGTGCAGTAGTTGTTTATCTGTGAATTGATTTGTGTATATAAAATATCTCTTCTAATAAAGTATGTTACTCCTAGAACTATGTAAACTTATTGACTACCTACCTACGTTTCATAACTCTTACATAATAGGTACATTAACTTTTCTATGTAACACATCGATCGGCTTCTGTTTTAAGTTTTCGTTTTTACCTGTTTCGTGATGATGATGTGTACTGGGCGTAGAAGTTAAGCATTTATTTTTCAAATATAAAAATTACAAATTTTCCTGCTGCGGAAATCGGTCCAGCAACCCAGTATGTCGTACCATTACTATCATCCTGAATTAGTCCAATGCTGGACATAGGCCGCAGTTTTCAGGAAGAACGAGCCGTTTCTCCTCCATCCACTGAATTATCATCGACAACAATGCTGTTGGCATCTGGTGAGGAGCGTCAAACGCTTCGTACTTCGATTCATGGCGATTCGAGAACTTATGTTCCCTTTTATATTCCCCGGCTGTTGTCGATCCTACGAAGCCTGGTCTACCCACCACAAACAACTAGCTAGGTATGACCCTGAGGTCATGACCTTGTGGCTTAGGCTCCTAGGTTTCCATTGCTTATCAAGTTATCACCTACCTACTAGATAGATACCTACCACTGTAAGCTGTTGGCGGTAAGCATACCTGCATAATATATATTTTATGTGGTGTCGTATAATTTTATAAAATAGACGTTTAAATATAATATGTTTATGTATATAAATATAATTTATAATATCTCTATATACTTTTGCAATATACCTCCGCAAAGTTACGCATGAATCAATTACTGTGTTGTCGTATGCCAGAAGCGATGGATGATGAATGGTAGGTAGTTATTTTGAATCTCGCAATATTTTTTTTTGCTTCATGCGATGATGCCGCTAAGGTGACACTGGCGAATTACCATCAGAACCTTAAGTCTAGTGAGCTAAGCCTGGAATCCTGGTTTACTCGTCTAAGCTGGAATCTTATGATTTCAAGATGTCCCATAATGCCGTAACACTAAAAATGCTGGACAATCCACACAGCGTCATCTAGCCCCAAGCTAAGCAGAGCTTGTGTTACCTATGGGTACTAAATGACTGACATACTTAATACAATACTATATTACATACATCGATATTTTTTATTATGCATAGAAAACACCCGGAATAAAAATTTGCAGATCGTACAAACATTTATCACAAGGCGGGAATCGAACCCGCAACCGCCTGAGTCGCAGGCGGACATTAGCCCGCCGCGCCACATGGGTCGTCACACACACACACTGAACATACAACTGAAACTTGGACTGCACTTACGTTTTGATATAAATGGATAGGTACTGAGTAAATAAAAAATGACATACATTTAGAATTATAATTCGATTATATTTTATGTATTTGAATACACATATAACTATATCTTCTCTAGTAGGTACTAAACCTTCAATGTTTTCTCATGGCACTGAGAACAATGAGTGTCAACTCTCAAACATTTTATTATTTATTTTGACTAATGGAACTGCTTCTAATGCATCTTTTAGTAAAATCTTATACCAGATCTCAAGGGGTACTAGATCGATCAAATCCAGCTTGATTTCTCTTCTAAATTCTGTACAAAATACTAAACTCATTCCGAGGCCCATTATGCTGAGGGTGTTCTATACAAACTAATATTTACACAGGATTACAAATTAAATAGATTTTTTAACTGCTGTTCTCGATCCAAACAATAATTTTACATTAATTTTCAATTCATTAAGTATTTCTAATCAAATTGCACAGTGCTGATCAGTAATTATTATAGACTAGTTGCCTGTTATAAAACTAGAAGTCATTTGTCCAAGTCCCATTTGAATTCTATGCATGTGGGTCTCAATATTATTTTGAAATAGCCTCTGATGGTTTGGCTCCAACTTATTTTTTATTTGGTCCATTGTGCCCTGCAATACACTTAGCTCATATGCATTTTGATCAGAGTCCGAAAGGCTTTTCACTTGCAACATAAGAGCAGTAAGATCTGTTATAAGATCAATCAGTTTGGCATCTTTTACTGAGCCGTTGTTGTTTCTTTCTACTAACATAGACGCTTCGTCATGGCACTTCTCTCTGAGATGTGTTGGGGCCAGCATTGCAGCCAAACTTGGCCCCGGAGCTATCTCTTGGCAGTACTGCTGCACATCATTTATGTACCCCTGAAGATCCAAGTTCATTCTCTCCAAATCAATCACAACAGCAGCATACTTCCTCTCAAAATCCTCAGGCATTTTCTGGCCATAGGATTTCCTCTTCTCCGCTTCACAGTTGTATTCCTTAAGTCTGTTAATTTCAACTCTTTTGGCATTAAGCACCCGTCTTAACTTAACAATTAGCTTCAAGAAGGCAAATGGATAACTACCTACGTGTGATTCGTTCTTGGTTATGTCTGTGCATCCGATCATAGGATCACCATGTGAGTTATCAAGATTTGAGGGTTGGAACATGTTAAATAGGTCTTGTACAATGTATCTAGGTCTGAAGTTCTGCTCAATACTTGTTAGGCAGATTGTGTCTGGAGGGTCGTTTGACAATACTTCATAGTCTGGAACTGAATGAGTACCAAGCTTTGGTCTCTCAAATGTTATTCTATAAGTATTATTGGATGTATCAACAGCATCAATGCAACCAGTAAACAGGCCATCTTGAGGCTTGCGGAGTCTTGCAGTCACTTTGGTACCCACTGTTAGTTGCATTGGAATTTCATTTGGTAAATCTTTCAAACAGATATCAGCAGTATTTCTTTGTTGTACATATCTCATAAGCTTACGTTTCCTGTCCAACTCTTTCCGCTCTTCCTCAAAAAATGCCTGTGAACATCTTCGAGGCTTCCCCATCATCCTCCTAATTTTTGACCATTGAATTTGTGTCAGTTTGTGATTTTTTAACTGTGGAAATGTTTCTTTGAGACAAATCATGAAGTCATTTTCTCCATCAAATAACGCTTTATCAATATTGCTGTAAAAATATTCAAAGCAGACCCATTTGTGTGCTTTTGGTAGTTTTAGTAAGTTTCTAAGCCTCATTCCTATTCTGTGACCAGATTTGTTGTCAGGATTTGATGGCAAGTTTTCACTCCTTTCATCATACCTGTCTTGATCTCTTTGAACCTTTGAAGGTGATTTCTGCTTCTTAGCATTGGGTGTTTTATTTGGAGTTTTGGCCAAAATCTTAGGAGTTCTTTTATTAGGCGACTGCTTAGGTGGAGAATCATTGTTTATGAAGTCGTCCACAAAAATAAATCTGTTCTTCTTCCGTATGCGAGCAGGCATACCTCTAGCATTGAGTCTTTGAACTGGTTCACTTGGCGCTGGTTTTGGCGGCAATTTAGTGCCCACTCTATGAAGGCCAAGCGCAGCGGGCCCGAAAGCCGGTGGTTCATCATCTTCTTCAGGAAAATCGATATCCATAGGCTCTTCTTTCACTTTGAACTGAGACCTTGAATACTTTTTATCAACTTCTTGTTCTCCTGAAATACGAATGTTTCGTTTACATTATGCAGACACAAAAAAAACCCCACATTTATTGTAAATATCATCACTAGAAAACTAGTGTTAGCAAGGCAAGTAGTTAGCGAAGTAAAATCAATTAGCTCGAACAAATACTTGTGAATATTCCCATTCAAATTTGAATTTTTCAAATTTTGAATTCAGCGAACATTGGATTCGAATGTTACGATGTTGTTTAGCCATCACATAAGACATGGGGTGAATACAGGACGACATTCTCTTGAAGAATATTTTATTTTATTGTGCCTGTCTAAGCAAAATTCTAATCGTAGCTAAATTTGAAATAAAACAAAACTTACTTTCTGATTTATCCGCCATGTTGATGTCGTAAATAAATTACTATTTGGTTCAATTTCAAAGATGAAAAGCGCCAAGATGTCAATGTTGTTCGGATACAGCGGTTCACATGACATCAAAATTTCTCCCAACATGCACGAACGAACAAACAAGAACAAACAACCAATCAGTAAAGTCAATATTTTGCTATTTTTTTTTAAGCTCTGCAGGCGTATCCTGGGTTTTTTTCGTTTTCCGGATACCAGCCAGCCCCCCGTTCGGTTCATGTAACTCTGTTAGCATTAGCATCAAATTACAAAAAGTTCGAGCTCGCAAACCGAAATCCGCGCCCCTCGTTCAATCAAAATCCAGTCGCATGTGTCGAATATGACAGATTTTCTATAGCAAATATGTCATATTTGACACATGCGACTGGATTTTGATTGAACGGGGGGCGGATTTCGGTTTGCGAGCTCGAACTTTTTGTATGGAGATACGATAAGTGCCTCTAGCGGCATATGGGGGCACTAGCGTGGTACTAAGCGTGGCGTGGCACTAGGTTTAGTACTAAATCTTTCGACGCTTGTAACTTTCAAGGTAATCTGATTTTACTGTAGAATATAGGGTAACGAGCCTAGATAACGGCAAGATAATTCAGTACCAAACTTAACTTCGGACGCACGTTAATAAATAGTAGAGATATTCAGTTACAGCGTTTGTATGGAAATAGTAACGACTTGTTCCACCTTAAAGCGACTACACACGACCCTAAAATTACTGGCGATATCGGGACAGCGGTAGTGGGGATGAAATCGGCTACTACTCTACACACGTCCCTGCCAGTGAGTACGAAACATAGTAACTTAAATCAATCCTGATTTCGCTACACACGTACTGACAACGCTCCCTAGACGATAATTGTACCTAAATCGTGAGCTCGCTCGGAGCGATTTAGGGACGATAAAAATCGGGTAGGATTTGCCTACACACGAGGCGATTTATGATATACGATCTAGGGTCCTCCCCACCACTGTCCCGATATTGCCACTTTGCCAGTGATTTTAGGGTCGTGTGTAGTCGCTTTTATTTACTTCAGTCGTGCGTGTGGCCTAAAGCACACTCGTTTTTTTTATTGGCTATTGTCTGGTAACTGGATTCTACCCCAGACTGTGGTTTTTGCGGTTGGAGAATATTCGTAACTTAGCTATCGTTTTTTGGTTTAAATTTGATATATTGTTTTGATGCTCTCAGATTTCGTCTAGTCTAGCACCAACATAATACCAACCAACATAGGTAATTAACGGACTGACACAAAAAGATGTAAAAAGTGAAAAGTTTTTAATAATATGTTATTGTAGTCTCGAAGTTTTTAACCATCGTATCTTTGAATCAAATCAAATAAAATGAACTGCCACATGGTGCTATTGTTTTCTATTTTAGTTGTACTAGTGCTGCAGGAAGTAAATTGTAAGTTTTGATTATCTAGGTACCTGGCTAAGTTCAAGGTAAAGTGAGAGTGAATACTGATTTAGGTATTTATATAATTTCTAAGGAAAAACCTAAATATTACGTAAAATATTACTAAGCAACGTTGAGAATATTATGTACTCACCTACTTGCGGACAAAACCTTGGCTACTTTCACTGCCGTGTACGTACGGTCCCTATAAAATGTAGGTATCTCAGTACCTGTATTAGGAAACTAACCTACCCATTGTTAGAAATTAGGTGCTTCATCAGAAAAATACCTAGGATCCTCTTTTAGCGTATCTCAAACTTAAATACTTAATATAGGACATAATAATAGGTCTGTTTCTAACTTTTTGACTGAATATAATGTAGGTATTCCATAGAAAAATAAATTAGAAATCGAACCTTAGCATTTTTAGAAATTAGGTACCTCATCAGAAAAAGACTTAAAATATAACATTATTTTTACAGGTCTCCACAAACGATGCATGCGGTGTAGATCTCGAGGTGAGCTTGGCAGCTGTGGGGATCCTTTTCCGTTTAATGTCACAGACCCAGAAGGAGAGATTGGTGTACATGTGGTGGCATGTCCATCTGGATGGTGCGGGAAACTGATGGAGGGCAACTCTGCAGCGTTTAAAAGTGATGGTAAGTATTATCAATCTAGAGGAAGATCTCATGGACAATGCACTCTAGGTTTCATTGTGATCATTATCAATCAAAAAGGGGGAAGAGGTCATTGGACCACTCCTCCTGCAAACCACACCTGCTCATAGTTCAGAGAACTGATCGCAGATGAACATGGAAAAAAAAAATTATCAATCTATTTTAGTCCAATTCTTAGGTTCATTCCAAGATGCTCCACTGAGCCCAAACTTTGGACTTTTTTTTATCCAGTGATTGACTAGATGCAATACATGTTTCAGATCACCCCACCTAGCCCTAACTTTGCCGGAAGGCATCCTACATTACTTTAGGTATCTAAATGCAGTTGACACTCAAGTATTGCTTGCTCCAATGATTAGTTCAACAGCAATAAGATTTATTGATGTTATTTCCTACCTGTCTTACCTTTTTCATAGTAGGTATACTATAATAATGTTACTCACCCACTGCTTGAAAAAAAGGTTATCAACAATGGCCATAAAGACTTTTTTTATTTACTTTTTAAGGAACTTTGTGTCTTCTAAATACAATGTCAGTTCCATTATACCTTCACGCTGTCTCAATGCTCACCCTGCTTTTTGATCCTAAGGTTGTGGTTTCAAATCCGGTCATGCATCAATGGAATTTCCGTTTGGAAAATTTATGTGTGCAATGTCAGTGCTCTCAAACGGTGAAGAAAAACATCGTGAGGAAACCAGTTAGCACTGTAGCAGTGGCGATGGGCTTGGAACTAGAAGCAAGTGCTACCGACGACTGATGTGGTGGGGCGCGCGAATGTCCGCCTGCGATGCAGGAAGTTGCGGGTTCGATGCCCGCCTTGGGATTAATGTCTGTATGATCTACAAATATTTTTCCGGGTGTTCTGGTTATTTTATATGCATAATAAAAAATAACTATGTACCTATGTAATGTATTGTATTAAGTATATCAGACATCTAGTACCCATAACACAAGTATAATTTTAATAATATAATAATAATGTGTGCTGTGTGGATTGTCCAGCTTGGATTGACCAATAATATTATCATTATTATTATTAATGTTTAAATTGTTTTGTTATTTATAGATTATGGTGCAGCCACTGAGAGAATGTGCCTTCAGAGAGCTCCAAGTGACTATGAGGAACGCTGTGCCTATACCATGTGGAACCATCGTAAGGTCTATATGTGTTTCTGCAGCGGAGACATGTGCAATGGCACCACTAAAACCTCTTATTCCTTTTCTATACTAATCCCTATCTTAGCATTTTTATTCAACTTACTTTAGACAGAATTGTAATTATTTGTGCATTAGACAAAACATAATATGGGGACCAAATGACATTAATTACCCCTGACTAAGTATAAACACAGCTGCACTCTTTTGCACTCTAATTTGTAGGTACAGTCAGCTGCGCTAGAATGTATACAATTCGTAACTTTCAAAACGGTATCAAAACCTTTTAGTAAACTCTTATACAGTAAAAACTCAAAAATCGTGAAATTAGCTAATAAGTTTACTTATTTTTTGAGTTTTTCCCCTTAAATATGAATTGTAACATTTGTAACGCTGTAAAACCATTCTGTAAGTTACGAATTGTATACATTGGGCGGTTTTCCATTAGCCGGCCCGGCACCGGCACGGCACCGGCATGGCCGTTCACCGGCACCGGCGCCGGAGCTTCGTTTTTCCACTGCGCCGGTTGTCGATGCTGGTGTGCGCCCGCTCCTCGACCCCCTACCCGCCCCGCGCACTCACACACGCACACGGCTACAATTCATATACAGCACACATGCAGTTTTGCCGGGCCGGCACCGACTGGGAAGCTTGCTACCCCGGCGACGGCAACGGTGCCGGCAGGACTCAACGCCGGGCCGGCGCCGATGTCGGTAGGTGTAAAAGCAAGCCATACATTTTTATACATTTTTGCTTCCCGGGTAATGGAAAAACGCCCATTCTAGTGTAGCTGACTGTACCTTAAGAGTAAAAAATAGTAACTACCTACTTTTTGTGAAATATTAGTATTTCACTCTAAGAAAAAAATTACTCCGCGTACTGATATGCGTACCTATATGGATACGAGCAAAGTTTAATTTAATAGAATTCTTAATTTAGATAAAATGACAGTTATATTTATATGAAAATGTAATTAACTTAAATGTGTATACCACAGATGTGATAATGGTGATACTCTGATTTTAATTAACATCCGTCCATTCTTGATAAGTTTACGATAAGATAGATAATTATCATTATATTACCTGTATTTTTAATTGTAACTATGTATTTACCTATTTGTGTTCATAAGCTTGTTAGTATTCACCAACATAATTAATTTTATTGATAACAGATTATGTTAACAAGGTAATCCGGAATATAAGTACGTTCCTACCTGTATCAAAAAGGGCTTTTAAATACAAAAAAAAAAAAAATGACTTATTGAATATTCATATATTCAAAAATCATCTGTGAAGAATAGGCCCATTTCGGCATAGCTACTATTAAAAAATATTAAAACTTAAAAATATTTTTAGCCCTCTTTGTCTGTCATTACCAGTTGGTAAGAGATGGCAACAGTTTATATGTTTTAGCGAGGAACATGGGTTATTTTATCTATCCGTGCGAAACCAGGGCGGGCAATAATAGGATATTATTTTATGTTGGTGAATAATAAATCATATTAGGTATACGCGTATTATAAGTGATATAATAGAATTTATAAAGAAAACTAGGCTGCTCAAATCAAAAATCTGTACATAATGTTACTATTTTATTATTGTACATTTAATGACTTTTAGACGAATATACATAAGTTTGAGAATTATAATTTTACAGTTTTCGAAAACATTTGTTTTTATTTTTAACTAAGGTCGGTTGTAAGGCCATGTGTGACGAATACTACCTATGACGTTTGGTTTTAGGTGATTCTTGATTCTTATTTCTTGGTTTGCAAAGAGAGATTCTATGTGTGGTATGTCGTGAAAGTAGAGTTCTCCGTGGGCTTTTGCTCTTGTCACTGCTGCGATGGCTTCTGATCCTTCCAGGAGGTAAGGGTCGTTGGGATCCAATTCTGTAAATAAATAAAAAATAAATAGCATCACGACTTAATTCCCAAGCACGGTAGATATCCCCTCAGATCTCTTTACTAGTCTCGTAGTACCAACTCGAGGTTCTTAGAGGATGTGTAAGGAGGTAGTCAGAGGTACGTCCATAGATATTTGGTACATACCCACATTTTGCAGGAAAAGTCTATACTTTGGTGTTATAAATTTAGTTTTAAAGACATTATAGTCAGAACGAAACTGAGATTGAGCCGAGACGATTGAGAATTTTTAGAATATAAACCTTGCAAAATATCGCTGTAGTATAAATTTCCACATTGTCCACTGCTAAAAAAAACTATGAATAGTTATTACAGAACTTACCGTTATCGGAGCGACGAGGATGGCCGAATCGTTGAGGGTTGAACGGAGGGAGGAAGAGACCTTCAGGCCACAGAGATTCCGGGTCGGGAGAGTCCACTTTATAGGGCGAAGCGGGAAGCAGTGGGATTTGAATTTCTGAAATAATTTTTATCGTTGGTACATGACTGGATTCGAACCCACGACCTTAGGATCAGAAAGCGGGGTCGCCATTTATGGCGGGCGAAAGTCTGCCTGTGACTAAGGAGGTTGCGGGTTTGATTCCCGCATTAGTATATTAATAATAATAATGCTGGATAATCCACACAGCATCATCTAGCCCCAAGCTAAGCAGAGCTTGTGTTATGAGTACTAGATGACTGATATACTTAATACAATACGTTACATAGATTAGTATAAATGTTTGTACGATCTGCAAATATTTATTCCGGGTGTTCTGGGTATTTTCTATGTTTAATAAAAAATATCTATGTACCTACCTACCTATGTAATGTATTGTATAAAGTATATCAGTCATCTAGTACCCATAACACAAACTCTGCTTAGCTTGGGTCAGATGCTGTGTGGATTGTCCTGTGTCCAGCATTATTATTACTAAATAGAAGAACCACTCACCCATATTATTGTGCCATAAGGAAGCGGTAGTAGGGACACTGCGTGGGGCTTCCTCCACAACAAACGGTACCGAAGGCCGTACTCGAGGGTAGCCGCGGGTTCGAGACTGTCCAGATGGCCCTGAAAATCAATATTAATGATAGGTTCTAGTGGTATCTAGTGGTTTTGTAAGAACGTGTTCAAGGTAGAAAGAAAAAAAATTGTATCACGACTTTAATCCACAAGCATGGTAGATATCCCCTCCGATCTCTTAGTACTAAGACTTAGAGGATGCCTGAGGGGGGTAGTAAGAGGTACGTCCAGATAGTATATTTGGTACATACCCACATTTTGCAGTAATATTCCATACGTGAGAGGTTGCAAGCCCATCGCCACTGCTATAATAGTAACTGGTTGCCTCACGATGTTTTCCTTCACCGATTGAGAGCAGAAAAACCCACTGGTGCACCTTCGTTTTTTGCGGAAAAGCTGTTTTTCAGACTTGGCTGCTTGTCGCAGCAGCATTCTTGGAACATGTTTGGTAAGATAGCTTTCCTTGTGAGGCTTGGAGATTTGAATGCTCGGTCGATGTTCATATTTAGCTTCTATCAGAACTTACTCCGAGTAGTCTTGTAGGTCTGAGACGTTTGTCCAACGGATGGCAGAGGATCTCCAACGCCATGCGTGAAACTTCGCGCAGGCGTGTTCACGCTCACGTGAGACGCGAATCGCGTGCCAGCCTGCGCTTGCGCAGCTAACTGCACCACGTACAGTAGGAACATGCCTATTTTGCTCGTTGGCATCTGGAACAGGTATTGAAGGTTTATTTAGGGACAACAAACGGCTACAAATAAATTATTGAATACGTTATTACCTACGTGTTACGTGTTTACGTTATACGTTATTGACGACCGATGTGGCGCGGCGGGCGAATGTCCGCCTGCGACGCAGAGGTTGCGGGTTCGATTCCCGCCTTGGGATAAATGTTTGTACGATCTGCAAATATTTATTCCGGGTGTTCTGGGTATTTTATATGTAAATAATAAAAAATATCTATGTAGGTATGTAATATAATATTGTATTAAGTATATCAGTTATCTAGTACCCATAACACAAGCTCTGCTTAGCTTGGGGCTAGATGATGCTGTGTGGATTGTCCAGCATTATTATTATTATTATACTTCTTTTATATAATTTAGAGGGTTTTTTTATTACACTAATTGTTATATTTTAAAACAAAAAATATATGCATAAAAGTTCAAAATATTTAATAATAAAATTAGCCTAGGCACGGTACGGTAGGTATACTATATTTATATTTTGGTTAGATAAATAATAGGTATTATTTTAATAATTTACACAATAAATGCTGGCCGGACAATCTTATTCTTATTTATTTTTATACATGTAAGTAGTAAGTACATGTGTTGTGTTGTGTCCTGTTTTTTACTAAAAACATTGATATTCATTGACTAAATGTCGGTAACGGTATACAATAATTAATTAGGTCCTGCCGAAGCAAAACCATACAAAAACAATCTTTAGACTCATTTGAGTGCTCCCCTCCACGGAAATCTTTAGTAAAAGGCGAAAGATTTTTACGTGTTGAAGGGAAACCAGAGTAACAATAGTAAGCTTTGGCAAAAAGTCCCTATCTTGTGCTGGCGGTTTTCGTCAGCGCGATTCAGGATTGGTACAATTTTACTAGCGACATCTAGTTCTGAAATCGAAACTACGACGGCGAATTATGACGTCATCGAATGACAGGCACGACGGCGTGTGTGATTTGGTTGTATTTTTTACCATATTTTATGCATTTCACTGTTTATTAATGTTTTAGGTAAGTGTTTAGTCATTATTTTCAGTGTTCATACTGAAATTTTCTATTTGTCTACCTACCTTAAAATTTTTGCATACACACATAGGAAGTACCTACGTCTATGTGTTTTTGCTAATTAACTGCTAATAAGAAAACAGCTAGGTACTTTTTTTAATCATTTTTGTGTTGTTTTTGTTAAGTCGATGTATTTATTATCTACGGCCGCTGTTGGGGTCCCGGTTTAGAAAGGTTCTTTTCTATCTTCCATTCCACCCATGGAACTTACATTGGTAGGTAAATGGCGGTCAAAACTTCGCTTGTCAATTCGCGTCGCGATTACGGCAAACCCCTAAAAAATCTTTTATCTTTTGGCTAAGAAAACGCGTTCGCTGCCGATGGGTAGCGACGAGATATAGAGCAACTGAATCAACAACAAGAAGTAGAGCTCTTTGTGAAGGGCTCGTCCGGGGCAGTACCACCACTATGCCTATTTCTGCCGCCAAGCAGCTTGCTGTGTTCCGGTTTGAAGGGTGTGTGGGTTTGTGGGTGCCGGTGTAATTACAGGCATATGAGGCTTAACACCTCAGGTTGATGGACGCTGAGTAGTGCATCGTAGGTGACGTTCCTAACGAGCGTGACCTACGAGGCAATGCTTTGTTATAGGTGATGGTAACCACTTAACATAAGGTGGGCCATCTGCTTGTTTCATCAGCAAGTTGTATAAAAAAAAAGCAACAGCAAAACCTAATTTTTCTTACACTAGGTAAGAGTAATTTAAGTACAGCATATTAATATCAAAAATAGGACCTACTCGAAAGGTTTTTCATCTTCTGTTCTCATATAAATCTTATAGGAAACGGTAATTACCCCGAGAATTCCCCTAGTTTCGTCACATCGCTACTTGTGCAATACTGCGTGAGAGACCTCGCCAGATTTAAGTGTAGCATCACCCTCTTATTTATAAAAACTACGCAGGTTCAAAAACTATTCTTTATATTACTAGCGAAACTCACGACTTCGCTTCCATTAATTTTCCACCAGTCGCGTAGGGATGATTGTGTAGTTTTAGAATGAATAAATCAAAAAAAATATTAGCAGTGACGTATTGCAACGGAAAATAAAGGATTTTTTAATTTTGTGGAAAAATTTCGTGTTGTTAGTGTGTGGAACTTATCAATATACCTATAAACTACTATATTACCGGTGAAATTACAGCCCTTAGATTAGATGCAGAGCAAATAGGTAACCAGTTATTTATTTATCACCTTTAATTAAAACCAATAAACAAAGAAAATACAAATTCAACAGGTATGTCAAATAATGATAGCCACTGGGTCATCTGCTTGTAACATCAGCTAGTCGAATAAAAATACAAAAAAATCGTCACCGGAATTGCAATTTAGAGCATTCCCTCTCGAAACTTTTTGACCTGAGACGAGATTGAAACAATAATTTGGTTGTCAAAATTGGGCCTTTTTGAAGTGACAGTTTAAAAAAATACCATTTGGAGATTGACACGATCAAAACTTGTATTTTACGATATTCCGTTACGACCAATATGGGGCTCTGGTTTTTATAAATAACTGGGTCAACAACTGGATCACAGAAATGCATTACTTGACTCATTTAGTTGTCAAGGGCATGTTCTATGATCATCACGAATTGTTGTCAGTACCACTTTGCTAGTAAATCAATTAATCAGTTGTGAAATGTGCTCAGAGAAAGGTAGGCTATCAAATTGATGGTTATACAGACTGGATAGCAATGTTATGCTCTCAAACGGTGGAGTGGAGGAATATAATCGTGAGGGCATGTTATAAGGCCGATTAAGACGTTGCAGAAATAGAAAACAGAGACAACTTCAAGACAACCAAAGCACGGTAGATATCCCCTAATATTTCTTAGGGACTACCAAGCAACACCAACTCAATTTTTTTTGGGGATATCTAGTCAGAGGTACGTCTAAATATTACATTTGGCACATACCCACTGCAGCAGCTGACAGTTCCATGCGTGACAGGTTGCAAGCCCACCGCCGCTGCTAGAATACTAACTAGTTTCCTCACGATTTTTTCCTTTAGCATTTATAAATACTGGTATTGTGCACATACATTTGTCGAATAGAAAAACTCATTGGCACACGAACGGATTCGAACCCTTATTCGACCTTAGGATCAGAAGGCAGGGTCACTCTCACTACACCACCAGTGCTTTTTGGATGTTGCAGGTGTGGGAAAATTTACTCGATGTAAAACCATGGTACCCTATGTTGGCTTTATACATGGGAGCTAATAAGGGGGGTCCTATTACAAGCCTGGACTACCACGGATTTTAATTAATTTAGCTATGATTACTATAGCCTTTAATGAGTAGAATAAAATAAATCTCTATTCAACAGTCAACACACAACACACATAGAGACAAAGTATGGGACCTTATCTCTATGTGTGCTGTGTGTTGACCCAGCAGAATGTATGCGTTTTCTTGTTGTCTAAACTTGGTATAGCACCATTAGCAGCATAATGAATTACCTATCCTAGTTTTGAGTAGGTGCTTAGTTAAAAAAACCTACTCTAGATCTTATAACAATAGCACTAGGGATTTCGAAATTAGAACCGTGACCTTACAAATATAACTAATAGGTAGTTCTAACGACCTGTCTTAATGGAGTCATAAGATGATGCAGCCATTATATCAAGGTGAATTAGAGATACGAAAGTAGAAGTGGTGTACATTACAACTTAAAATTATAGAAGAAGTGTTTATAGCTAGGTATTTCATATTTTTTCTACTGAAGAAAAAGGCGATGTCATCCGCGTAATTGATTTTTTTTATCTTTTTAAAGATTGAGCTTGCACAAATAATTCATTTAGACCAGAAATAACGTAAGGCCAAGAATACTGCCTTGTGGCACTCCACAGCAGACAGTGAGTTCGTCGCTTTTATATTTCATGACACTAAAAAAAATGTTTCATTTTAAAACTCAACCCTTTTATAATATCCCTTTTGATACATACAGGAATCCAACCGTATGTATCAGAAGGGATATATATTACATCTACAGTTATTATGGTAGACCTGCAGGGTTATGATATGCATTGCTACAAATTGCAACAAAAAAATCGCGTGTCAAGCGCGATATATTGTGTTCATATCTCGGTGGTGGTAGGTATGACTCTATCGGTAGACTTGACCATAGATACACACATGACATAAATGGTCTACTTATATACTGCTCAGCCTTGTCTAAATCTAAATAATTTCAACTTACGAGTAACATATCCCCGAGTTTTTTATATTCAATTAATAAACGTTGAGTTATTGACCAACGACTACATCGAGATTTTTACATTTTCAAATTACTCACCAGCCTGTATGTAAGCCTATCTTGTCTGGTTCGAGTACCTAACAAAGATAATTGTTCACTTGCATCAAACACACCATAGAACAAAGATACACGGATATAGTACATGTCTAAGTACCTACGTACATTGTAAGTTCTGATTGATACCATTCGAAAAAATCTATAGTTTTAAATGGAATCACGATCAAGGAAGTTAAGGGTTCATTTCATTCTGATTGACACACTATTCACATTTATAAGTAGGTACTACTTTGCTAAATATATGTTGGTAAGTACATTTTTATATTCAATTAATTTTTATATACAATTTTGAATTCGAGGGAATTCAAACGTGACTTTTATGCTGTGAAATTTCTAAATTAGCGGTCACGGTAAATATCGATAAATGAACAAAGGACTTTGCTCAGTTTAGCGAACAATGATGCTTAGATTAGTAATCCATCATATAGGTGGGTTAGTCCATAGGATAAACATTTCATAAAGCAAGTGCTCAAACCTCATGGCGATCAATCGATCAAGCCGTCAAGACTTAAATACTACCCGGCTCCCTCAAACGTGACTCTAAACAAAGCTCCGTAATTATCAATTCGTCAGTCAGTAGACTCTATACCTACCTATCTTAAGAGGTATTTCAAAATTTCCAGTGTTAGACGACTTGATCAGTGCATCTGGTGCATTGTTCTAGTTCTAACAAAGTTGCTTGTTAGCTCAGTGGATTTATAGCTATGTTACTTATTAGATCAGAAAGAACGTTTAGGTACCTAAGAGACGGTTTAAAAAGATTATGAAAGTCTGCTGAACATTTTTACTATTTTAGCAATATCTAAATCCCCAATAATGCCTTAACTTTTTAGTGAACGTTTTTTATAAAAGCTTTAAGGATTAAAGTCAGGTCGCGGGATAAGAAGAATTTTGTACATTAACCTGTTTTTTTTTTTTTTTTTTTATGCCATAGCAGGCAGACGAGCAGACGGGCCACCTGATGGAAAATGGTCACCGTCGCCCATGGACACCTGCAACATCAGAGGCGATGCCGATGCGCTGCCGACCTTTAAGGAAAATGTTAACCCGTTTCTTAAAGAACTTCATGTTGTAACTCTGCGGGAAGACCGAAGACCTGCGTTATTACCTGTCTCTGTCACAGTTGCAATGACATTGCATCTGTGCGAGCGTGACGCATTATAATAACGCGGGAGTGACAGAGACAGGTTATAACGTAATTTAGAAGTAAGGGAATGCACTGGAGGAGGATGGGTAGCAAGCATCTTCTGAGTACATAACACTGATACTACCAAGCGTGATGACTGGCAAAGTCCCCAAATTTGGTGGAGGCCTATGTCCAGCTGTGGACTTATTTAGGCCATTGGCAAGACGTGACGTAACGAATACAAGTAATAAAAACGCTCGCAGCAAGTGCTACCTACATCAGTTTTTACCTCAATTTTAAGTAAGCCCCAAGCATTCTGATCTAGCGGTTCATTTTACGCACTGTGGTGCTTTACTTCGAATTTGTCACGAGCTGGGATCGCTCAAGAGCAGTCACGAAGTCACGGGACTTATCAAGGACGCAAGATTTGAGACAGAAACAAATAATAAATGGCTGGATATGGTTAGGAACAAAGATTGTATATCTTTATTTCGCTATCAGGTCATACATTTGTTTTATGTGGCTTATCTGGATCCGACAGTGACCTGCGATGATCTGAAACATGAGCAAAACTCAGAGCAAATAGTACCTAGGACGGAGAATGTCACGCACGGTACTGCATGCCTTAACTGTTTGTTAGTGTAATGAAGAATCATTTCGTAAAGTTTTGATTTTCTTATTATCAGATGCTAGTAAAGTATTGGAACCGGGCATAATTTTATATTGACTAATAAAAAAAAGACATTTAGGTATTTCCTTTTACAAAGTTGGTACCTAGATAGGTATGATGTGAATACAGAGTGTAGGATTTAACTGACAAAAGAAACATCATACAGCGTACCCACTTTGCAAGGGACTGGAGCTTGAATTGACTGAAGGGATAGCTACCATTTTTCTACATACCGAAAAGAAAAAGGCTTAAAAATCAAACTGATGATATTTTGTGGTTGTGTAAACCACAAAATATCATCAGTTTGATTTGACTAGGTATTACAAAATAACTTTAGTGGGCCCCTACGATGATCCAAAATCTACAGCTGGAAAGACCAGCTAGAAAGTAAAGGTTTGTTTGAACATGTAACAGAAGGGCAGAGAGAGCGATCATTTCAAATTGCTTTTAGATTGCCGTCACGGAGTCGAGTCGCGTAGCTACACTAACTGCAAGTAGGTACCTTTTAATCTCAGTAGGGTGTCTAGATCTTGTAGAGCTCTTTGCGAAGGGTTTGTCTAGAGAATTACTACCATCCCTATTTCTGCCACTAAGTAGCTTGTTCTTATCCCTTTGTTCTGGTTTGAAAGGTTTACAGACACGTAGGTCTAACACCTGTGTACATCAGAATGATGGACGCATGGTTGTACATTGTAGGGCATGTTTCTAAGGAACGTGAATTGCAAATTATTGCTTTAATATAGGTTTTGGTTATCACTTAACATCAGGTGGGCCATCTGCTTATTCAACTTAAAGTAATCCATTCCGTTAAATTCAATTTGGCATGTCAAATTTCTACACATTTTCCCAAGAAAAGTTTGGAGGTCTATGTACAGTCAGCTGCACTAGAATGCATACAGTTTGTAATTTTCAAAATGGTTTCACAGCGGTGCTCAAAATATTTACACGACAATTATTCCAAAAATAAGTGCGGTCATCAACTAATTTCATGACATTTTAGTTTTTGATGTGTAAGAGTTCATTGTTTTTGCTGTTATACCGCTGTGAAAGTTACAAGTTGTATACATTCTAGTGCAGCTGACTGTACATACAAGAGTGGACTTCTACAGGCTGTTAATGGTGATGAAATTTAGAATCAATTAGATACTACTTAGGTACTATTTAATCTCTTACTTTCATTTTGCCTAAAGATAGGTGTGTCTAAGTACCTTACGTACCTATATAGATTGTACAAATACTGCGTAATAATAATGAATGCTGGACAGGAACATATTTTACGACTAGCCCGTCCCAATTGCATCATCAAAGAGCATCCGACTAAGAACCACAAGCTATACCAAACTGCCTATACAGTACAATCTCCTTACAGACTGCAGTCTACTACTACTGCTGTACCATTCCACGTTGTTCCTAGTTTTAGGGATGTATTATTTTATTTATTAGGAAATCAACATTAGTGTTTTCTTACAAAGCTTTAGATATTTTTGTAATATGACCAATGAGCTCCCGTACTAAGTCGGAAAATGCATATATTATCTATGTAATGGTGTTCCTTTTACTCGTTTAGGTACGATACTTTTTAAATTTTTGAAATCGTTCCATTGGTTGCGAAGATATTACACATTTTGTACCAGTCAACCGCGGGGCGGCCGAATAGCTCATGTGACGTCACGAAATCTTTTCCGCCCGCGGGCGCGCTCTCCGCAATTCATTTATTAGAGTTCACTCGATCTGCGCGGGTCGTGTTGTGGTTTTTACGTGAATATGCCGAACTATAAGTACTGTATAGTACCGAAGTGTACTAATACTTCAGTTAGTACACCTAAAAAACTATTTTTCAATGTGCCAAAGGTCCCGAAAGTGCGCAAAAAATGGTGCACTATCATGAAGAGGGATGACAAAATTCCGCTTTCGTGCCAAACTTCAAGATTTTGTTGCGAGGATCATTTTGATGTAAGTAGGTAGGTACCTCTATAATATACCAACTATGATAATAGTGGGTATATTATGGAGGTACCTACTTACATCAAAATGATCCTCAATCATTACTCGTATGGTAAACAGGTGCGTAGGTAGCTTAGTAAAGCTTGTTTACGAATGTTAAAGAAAAATACAGGGTCGTACCTACTAGGTATATTTCAATGAGTAAGTAAATGATAAAAAATGTAAGTAGTGAAGTTTCTAATAACCCTTCCTCGGTAGTCGGGTTAAAACCAGGGTCGTACTCAGGTCTAACTACAATAAAATGTGCCGTTCCCGGTAATATTCCCCAATGCAGGAATATCCCACAAGTTTCCCGGGATATCGGGGATCATTTTGGGAATATAGAGGAATATTTCCGTCTTGGGGAATATACCTATATCTATCTCATCATTATCATCATCAGCCTGTAGAAGTCCACTGCTGGACATAGGCCTCCCCCACACGTTTCCAGGAAGAACGATTCTGAGCCCTTTCCATCCATCGATTTCCCGCGGTCCTAACAATGTCGTCAGTCCATCGGGTAGGAGGACGTCTTACGCTTCGTCTTCCGGTTTGTGGTCGCCATTCGAGAACCTTTATTCCCCAACGGTTGTCGGTTCTACGAGCTTTATGGCCTGCCCACTGCCACTTTAACTTGCTGATTCTGAGAGCTGTCGGTGACCTTGGTTCTTCTACGGATTTCCTCATTTCTGATTCTACCTCGCAGTGAAACTCCCAGCATCGCTCTCTCCATAGCTCGTTGTGCGACTTTAAGCTTGTGTATGAGACCAATAGTTAGCGTCCACGTCTCAGTGCCATAAGTCATCACTGGTAACACACACTGATTATAGACTTTCGTCTTGAGGCTTTGCGGTAACTGTGACGAGAAGATGTGCCGTAATTTCCCGAACGCTGCCCATCCGAGTTGGATTCGTCGGCTGACCTCCAACATATACCGGTACGGGTGCGACATGAGCATTTGACATAAGTTTCGTCTTACTCATGTTCATTTTAAGACCCACCTGTTGGGAGACAATATTGAGGTCTCTAAGCATTGTTTCTAGGTCTTCCAGCGATTCCGCCATTATGACTATATCGTCGGCAAATCGAAGGTGACTTAAGTGTTCGCCATTGATATTGATGCCATACCTATTCCAGGACACGAGCTTGAAAATATCCTCCAGTGCAGACGTGAACAGTTTCGGAGAAATTACATCTCCCTGTCTCACTCCTTTTTGCAACTGGATAGGAGTTGTACTCTGGTCCTGGAGTCGGATAGTCATGGTGGCATTACTATATAGGCCTTTCAACACTTCGATGTACCGATAGTCAATTTGACACCGCTGGAGTGACCGTAACACTGCCCAGGTTTCGACTGAATCGAAGGCTTTTTCATAGTCCACAAACGCTAAACAAAGTGGCTGGTTATACTCTTCGGTCTTCTGTATAACCTGCCGGAGCGTATGAATGTGGTCTATGGTACTGAAGCCTTTTCGGGACCCGGCTTGTTCGGGAGGCTGGAAGTCGTCTAGCCTACGAGCGAGACGATTAGTAACTACTCTCCTTCAAAAGGGTGTTATCACCTTTCTTAAAGAACAGTACCACCACACTCCTGCTCCATGCCTCTGGCGTCGTACCCTCGAGGATGAGGATATCTATCTATACATGTAATAAAACTGTAGCCAAAGTGAATGAAAAAGAAGTACTTACCTATGTAAATCTAAGCGCGAACGAAGTTGCGGGCAAAAGTGATATATAATAAAAAAGAAAAAAATATATACCTGAATTTACTATATTTTTAGGTGGAAGCTGATAATAATAATAATAATGCTGAACAATCCACACAGCATCATCTAGCCCCAAGCTAAGCAGAGCTTGTGTTATGGGTACTAGATGACTGATATACTTAATACAATACATTACATGCATACATATTTTTTATTATACATAGAAAACACCCAGAACACCCGGAATAAATATTAGCAGACCGTACAAACATTTATCCCAAGGCGGGAATCGAACCCGCAACCTCCGCGTCGCAGGCGGACATTCGCCAGCCGCGCCACATCGGTCGTCATATGGAGAACTACGTCAAGTATAGGCTTGTGGGAGGAATGCTTAGATTGAAGAAGGAAGTATTGCATTCCTGTATTGTATTCCTGACCTTGAATTTATTGTATAATTTTTAAATAAATCTGGGTATAACCTACGACAAAATATAATTTAAATTCTTAGGGCTTATTTTAAACTTAACATACCTAACGCTTTCGTTTATTCATAGCTCTAAATTACGTGTCCAAAGAACTTAGGTAGGTACATTACTGTCAAATTAAGTATTTAAGTCTAATTTTATTTATTTTATACCTACATAATATTTTTCTTTAAACCTTTAAGTTTCTACATACTTATCTACATACCAATGTTGAAAATAACAGCGTAGGTAGTTACAAAAACAAACACAACTTCCCTGGCTGACTAACTTAAAACTTTTAGGTATTTTATAGGCTAGTCCAAGTATGTGTACCTACCTACATATTATCCTGTTATTCTGATTAGGTTGATAATGAGATTTGTTTACCTCTGAAGTTTCCAACCATGAATTTCAGCGCTTGTGTAATTTAAATGATTACAAGATAATCAAATAACATGAAGGTATCAACTTTAGGTAGATTATCGGATTGCGCTTGCTCAAAACCGATATCTACCTTATTTCTAATACTCATTTGTTATATTAAAATAACAACCTTCTAATAAAAACCTAATCAAATCACTTGGTGACGTTACGCTCCGTGTCGGACGAGTATCGCGAACAGAAACGCGGGGCGCGCAGTGGTTTGGCGGCTAGCGCTGGGCCATTGTGACGTCATCGCTTCCGTTCGCGCGGTCAGTGAATCTCGTTCGGTATTTTGCCCATAACTTAGTCAGTTTTGGCCGTAGAAAAAAAAATTTTGCATTTTATGTTTTAGTTTCTCAAGGCCTATAAAACTGCATTCATAGAAAAAACTGTGACGGGTCCCCATTATAATTTGTCCACTTTAAATTCGAAAGAATATCAATCAAAATTTACTTAGCAAGCGGATCATAGCGCGCAGGCACATTGCAAACACAGCATACATTAATTACATTATGATTACCTAAATGATTGAGAATAGATCATAAGGATCTTGTGATCTATCATCCATAGATAAATAGATCATCCATAAATGTACCTCAAAAGGTATATTACAATATGACACTTAGACAGAAAACGAACATCTGTGTTCAATAAACAAATATTTGTCGGTAGGGATCGAACCCACAACCTACAGAACAGAAGACAGAGCTACTAGAGATCATCGAAAATAAATATTCAGTTTTTAGGTAAGTATGTACTAAACTTAACCGATCAAATTCACAATTACAACATTGTAAGAAGTAGGTAGGTTAGGTATCAGAACTATTAGGTCGTGACGACAGCAACTAAGTAGGTAAAGATACATAAATGAATGTTCACTTGAGAAACATTCTATTTCGAGCGGTCAATATTTTAGTCATTTTAATGCTTTTTGTGAAGCTCGTCCTGGGAACTATAACCATGCTTATTTCTATAAGCAACGTACTGTGGTTCAGCTAAACCGCAGTGTTTCGGTTTGAAGGGTGTGGATGCCGGTGAAATCACATAAGGTTTACCACAGGTATGGCTTGATGAACGCAAGGCAGTGTATCGTAGGGCATGTTTCTAACGTGCGTGACCTGCGAGGCAATGCTTTGTTATAACAAACACCTATAGGTGATAGATATCACTTTACAAGTCAGCAGGTTTAGTAGTAGAGTAGACGCAGAGGAGTGTACTATAGGTTACGTTCCTAACGAACGTGACCTACAGGCAATGCTTTGTAATAGGCGATAAACTTAAAAAAAAAAGTCATCGTCAGGGTAAAATCATCCGTTCGTTTGTTTCATCAACAAGACGAACAAAAAAAAATTAATTTACAATAATACCAATGAAAAATTTTACTATTTAAGCTTTATTCAACTTTTACCCTATTTTATAACCGGAACACATAAAATCGCGAGCGTACGTAAGTACATACGTACAGTTGCCACTTAAATAAGTACATATAGCTTTATACAGGGTGTATAATAAGATTAATAATTTTTTGCGTTACGTTTCGCGTTCGTTCATCTAATTAAGGTTATCTTTGGCATTGCCTTAATTGAGTCCTAGCGCTATACTTGTACTTTATACTCCTAAATAAGAAACCGTTTAACGATGTATCGCCTGAAAGTACTATTGAATCTTTCAATAGTAGACTTTTTACACCTTTTATTTACCAAGAAAGAAACAGTGTAATAGACTGTATTTTTAAGAACTAACATAATATAATAAATATGATACTTTTGATCCTTAACTGTAACGGTTCCTTCTAGTACAGGAAATACAATGGACAATACGTGCGAAGCTGACTAACTGTGGATTTCCTCACTGTATTTTTACCATTTTAGATCACTTACATCGTATACATCTTAGTATATCCTTATAATGAAAATGAATCGCTAAAAAGTATTTACGCGCCCATTTTCCGAAAGACTGCACCAACATGGATTTTTGTTCGTTTTACTTTATTTTTGTTCGTTTTTGTCAGGACAAGGGTTGTATAAAAGAAAATTGAAAAAAACAGATTTTTTTTAAAAATCCGGTAATTTTAGCTCTGACAGGTTACAATAACTTTCGATACATCAAATGTGTCAATATATAGAATTATTACGTCAAAACTGAATCCGTACCCACGAGCAGCATCTGAAGGCTATATACCTAGTTATATCTAAGTGCACCATAGGGACAGAAAATGATGCAATTTCTACAATAGAAACGCTGCGGGTGTTATCTCCATAGTTTAACGATGTATGTACATCGAGGTCTGATCGACATCGCTTACGTTCTCATTTGAATGTATTTTTAAATTTTTGTGTGTAAGTGACAAATAAACATAATATACTATTAAATTCTATCTATCTTACTAAGTATATTTTATAGTCATTGACCGACCGAATAAAGCGTCTCAAGTCTGGCTTTTTTTTCTTTGTTTTTAGTTTATCTAACAAGTAACAAGTTTAGTTTTAGAGTTTATCTAACAAGCAACGAAGCGTAGTCCTACTAACGGTTCTTCGTTGGATATTGTTTGATATTGTCACCGGGTATACTGCACATCACTGCTACCGGTGTTTCTAGTAAAGATCTTGCTTCCTCATTACGAATTCTAAATAGCTTCGTAGGTACCGGTGTCCAATAGAAGCGAAAGTAACCATAACAATGTCAATGCAATAGGTGTTTACTGAGTAGTATCCTATGCAACGTGTATAAAATAAATTCAATAAAATGTATCTATAAATAGACGGCAAACAAGTTGTCCAGGTGCGGCGTTTCTTTACAACTTGTTGATGCTGACGGAACATAGATGACTTACCAGATGTTAAGTGGTGCCATCAACAAAGTATTGCCTCGGAGGTCACGTACGTTAGAAACGCCACGACGCACTGCCCTGCGTCCATCAACTTGAGGCATACACATGTTAAGCCTTATATGTTTTTCAAGGTTAAAAAAACGGTATGTAAGTATTCTATGTGGTTCCCACCGTACAAGCTATGCTTAGTTTGGGGCTAGATATGTAATGTACACGGTGGACACCCCCTCAGATCTATCGTCGAATATATTTAGTACCTCGAGTATTTTTGAGAATATCAGGTACTCTCAAATATTAACTTTGTTAAATATCCACATTTTACAGAAATTTTAATTATTAAGACTAGGTAGGTATGTCGTGAACGATAAATGAGGAATGTCTGGAGGTCTTATGCTCCATTACAATGTAAAAGGCCCGCCCGATATTTACTAGTGAGACGCATTTATATAGAAAGCGGCGGGAAACCATAAAAATAAGTTTTGAGTTTTTCCGGCTGGTTTTATATTTTTTCAGAAGTTCATTGCAAACCATTTAATATTAAAATAAATATATATTGTTGCAAACTTTCGAAAAATCGTGACTTCAGTCGTTTGAGTATTCGGCCGTTAGTCAGTCAGGACAAAAATTCTTATAATTGGTTTATATTTAAATTCTTTATATGGTCTACGAGTTTTATCATCTACCGGTGCGGGTAAAAGTAGACAACCTGGTTTCTACATAAGCGCGGCCTATATCCGAGGAAGTAGATCAATTGACTCGTGATCCACGTCACTGATCCACAATAGGATCGCGAGATCCACAGACTAGGTACCTACCTACGAGATACGATTGTGAAATCGACCTTCATATCACACTGTACCTATATTGTATGCATTTCTTTATGAATGCATTCGGTCGGTGCACTAATGTATAAAGGAAAATATAAGCTTATGTGCTAGCTATAGGTATTTGTCTAGTGTTATGTTTGTGCTAATTTTATTCAAGCGTCTGAAGACAACAGAATTTTAGGAACTAATTGCATAGTAAATACACCCCTACTTACAAGGATATATAAGTACCTTGAATATTGCAAGTGTCTGCAACCAGCGGTTGACGCCCGGTTTGAATATTCTACGAGCGTCCGTTAGTAACTACGGGTACTACGGTTCGTTGCCTGTCAGATAAACGTGAAAACTTACTGTAGCAAAAGCCAATGAGATGGAGACTTATCCAACAAACGCAATTCTTAGTAATACTAACGGTTGCTCGTAGTAACGCATTAGCAGTAGCATTACGCTGGTGTGAGTTATCTATATGTCAGACAGTCAGTGAAAACAAATAGGTACTATTGTTGTTGTAGATTTCAGAATATACCCATTGTTTTGAATGAGGAAATATTTGAATTTTTGAATTCGAAGATTTTCAAGAAGTTTTTAATTGAAAAGTATCCAAAATTCAATGCTGAGCTCTTGGTATTTATTTAATTACAGAACAATTATAAATTCAGGTATAAAGCAACAGTTTTTTGCAAAAATCGCTTTCAGCCGGATAATCCATTTTACCATGATGCTTTTTACAAAATAATCATCGAACTCCAGTGGCATGCCACTAATTTTTAGATATTGAAACATAAATAGAAAAAAGGTAGATGTAGATTGTATACCTGATGTCCAGCCTATAATGACAAGTATAAAACAAACAAACAACAAAGAAATAACCTACCCCCAGTTGTATAGGAGCGCGTTGAAGTCTTTTCCTTGAAATTTCAAGCAACCGGAAATTTTCCAAATGTGAGGTGAGTACATGTACCCTGTAGATCACTGTAAATTATGTTTGAATAATAGAATAAGGTAAGCATACTTAATTCGCATTAGTTAAGATAACATTAGGTAGGATATCAAATCAATAATAGAATGATTCGTAAATTTCTCATAGAATCTCAATCTTCATAACAAAGTCTAATCAATTAAAATGACAAATACAATTATATTAAAATGAATTAACAAAATTTTTATTCTATAAAAATATTTTTAGAAGTTCTTACACACTTTAATAGCAATATCAAAGACATCGCGAGATCTCAGTTCTTTGCGAACTACAAGTAACAAGTACCTACGTAAATAAAGCAAATACAAGCTTAATGACTAATCTCAATTCCTTCATATTTACGAATAATTACTGCTACCGATTCATTTAAGGATGAGTTTGATGGCCAATTTACTATGTCCTTGTGCCTTCTCTACATATAGAATCAAAGTTATTAGATAAATAGTTCCAATTAAAACGATGATTGATGGGTAAATATTATTGCAATGCGTTCATCGGAGTGACAAGGCTGGTCGATAGAGCTTATGTTTTGATACCGAAGGACGGCGTGGGGTATGTTTCATGAAATATAGATAATTAGGCCTCTATTTTGTTATTTATTCAAAAAGGCGGCACAACATCTGAAGTGGATGAAGACGGGTTGAAACCGTTTTTCCTAGAAACTGATTGAGGAAGGAAGGTGGCGGGGGTTTATGTCCAGGGTGTTTACTTAGAAAAAGCGATATGTCGAAGTTTCGTAACATAACATGGGAACCACATAGCTATTATAATACTTAAATACTTTTGAAGTAAAACTTCTTTACGCGCTCTTGATTTGGGGAGTAAGCTGAATGCGTGACGAGAACGTTACGAAAAGTGTGATCGGGCGAGGCGAACGAAAGTTGAGAGTGAGATTATAAGTTAGTGAAAGATAGAAAGAAAGAGAGTTACGTTTCGTATATCACTGTATAGGTAAGAGAGAGAGGTGCGAGCACACATTTTCTTTCTCTCATAGCCAGTTATGTTTCGTATATTAAAGAAGTTTAACTTCAGTCGCGTGGTCTAAAGCACACTCGTTTTTTGTTAATATACATATACAATACATAGAATACAATTTATCACCTAGCCACAGAACAGACATCTGTATTCATCACAAAGATGTTGGTTCTCGGTGGGTATCGAACCCACGACCTACAGCAACGAGCTGTAGCTTAGCAGAGTTACTACCAACTGAGCTGTGACGGCTGTCAAGTTGTTTATGCGAAATCATCTTGAGATTTCATAATCTTTCAAAGTATCTTTGAGATAGAGTTCATTGTAAGGCAAAATTTAAAAGTTACGTATTGTATCACATTCTGGTGTAACTGTAGGTGCGTATAGTTTGTAAGAAAATATTCGTGACCGACACATACCTAGCTATTGTTTATTACGAGAAACAGAGCCCTGGATGAACACAAGCCTCTGTGGGTTTGGTAAAACGTGCGTGACCATGGTTATTAGGTACTTATGATGCTTGTATATATTGAGAAACAGGGCCCAGATCGTGCGTACATCAGAAATGCGGCAATTATTCGTTAATAGAACGATTGCTAATTGGTGCTACATATTTTATTAGCAGTTCATGGTCAAACGATCGTCTGCCTGTTCCTAGCTAGAATGTACAGTCAACTGCATTTAAATAACTGCACTTCGGAAAAAAAATAACGACTTTTTTATCCAAGCACGGTAGATATCCCCTCCGATCTCTTATCCTCTTAAGATTCTTCAAGGATAGTTAAGGAAGGTAGTCAGAGGTATATCTAACTATTACATTTGGTACATACCCACACTTTGTAGTAGTTAGTATTCCATAAGTGACAGGTTGCAAACCCATAAACGCTGCTAGAATACTAACTGGTTTTCTTACGATGTTTTTCTTTTTTTTTCTTTGAGAGCACTGCTATTGCGCCATTTCGTACGGAAAAATCCATTGGTGTAAAACCGAATTTGAACTCACGTATAGGATCGGAAGGCGGGGCCACTCCCGCTAGACCACCGGTGCTACACTTCACAATTTTCTACATAAATCGCCATACTTATTATACTTATATACCATACTAAACACTATGAAATTTTGCTAAAAGTAATCCGTCACTATTTGTCATTACCTAGTAAAAGATGGCAATAGCTTCAGCATTATTTATCTTTTGAAAGATTTTTATAAGTAAGGCCATACATTCAATAATAATAAAAGTTCTACCAGATATAAACAAAACTTTTTATTTTATTTTATTATGATGTATGTATGATATGATTGTATAGTGTACGCGACTGTACAATGTTTTATTAAATGATCGATATATTGTTTTATAGAGTAGGTAAGGTACTAGTTTAAATCATGATTTGATCAAAGACCTTCTCACTATAATTTTAGATACCTATCGGTAAGTAGCGATTTAGATATCTATCAAATTAGTTCTTACCCATCTAAGTAATTGTTTTAAGAAAGTAGGCATGTATTTTGCTAACGTAGAATATTTTTATGGATATAAGAATACAAAAAATATAAATGGCACCTTCAACCACCAGTTGCGGCCATTTTTTCTTTATTATTATTTTTTAAAGTAATACTTCTTATGCGACTTCCACACTACCGTGGAGGGAGTATGAAAGCACTGTTTTCTTTCTCTCTTTCTCACAGAAGTTTTACTTCAGTCGTGTGGTCTAAAGCACACTCGTTTTTTTTTTAGATATCCAACCAGTGCACAGATATTCTCACTAGACTTCCACCGAAGTGACCCCGCCTCCTGATCCTAAGGTTCAAACAAAATAAATAATAATTTTTTCGAACGGAAACATCCATTGGTGCACGACTGGATTTGAACCCACGCGGGGTCACTCCCACTAAACCACCGGTGTTCCTAAGAAAATGCACTAAGAAAGGAATTCCCGAAATTTAATCCTTAAACGTACAGCAATGGTTGAAGTTTGTATGAAAATATCTACACACGGACGAAGTCGCGGGCGTTTTCGTTAGTACCTATACCTACTATAAGTACATGAGTAGGTACTTATAATATACTGGTGCTTTACCGTGAGAAATAGAGTAGATATCCACTCATAAAATTATCTTTAGATATTAAAGTCAAGGGCTGCCTTGTAAAACGGATTAGGGTTAACAAATTAAGTATGCTCTATCAATTCTAACAAGGAAGATACCTGAAAATTATGATGTTTTATTATGTTTTATTAGGTATAGACAGTTAAATAACACATTATTTAACTGTCTATACCTAATGCGATCTAGGAGCCAATGGCGTGACGAGTGCGAGACTGTAAATCTAATTTCATATTAATGTTACGGGCAACTGACGACCGATGTGGCGCGGCGGGTGAATTTCCGCCAGCGACGCAGGAGGTTGCGTTTTCGACTCCCGCCTTGGGATAAATGTTTGTACGATCTGCAAATATTTACTCCGGGTGTTCTAGGTATTTTCTATGTATAATAAAAAAAAATCTATGTATGTAATGTATTGTATTAAATATATCAGTCATCCAGTACCCATAACACAAGCTCTGCTTAGCTTGGGGCTAAATGATGCTGTGTGGACTGTCCAGCAAAAAAAACCCAGTTCTAACAGCGGCGATGGGCTTGCAACGTGTCACGTATGGGATACCAACTACTGCAGAATGTAACTAGGCAAATGTTATATGGACGTACCTCTGACTATCCACATCACAAACAAAGAATCTTGGTTCGATACTGGTGTAAGTATAAAGTTATTTATTTACTTCTTTTTCTATACAGAGTTCTAAAAAAGTTCTTTCTAAGTATGTTATAAAAGTTGTAATCCTTACTCCACTGAATTAAAGACCAGAAACAACCTCAGAATTCGCAGGCACGGTAGATATCCCCTCTTAGGGCCCACCAAGTAGCACCAACTCAAGAATATTGAGGATGTCTAAGTGGGGTAGTCAGAGGTACCTCGAAATATTACATTTGGCACACACCCACATTTTCTAGTAGAAAATATACCATACGTGACAAGTTGCAAGCCCATTAGCCGCTATTTTCCTACTACAATACTTTCCTTCGACCGTTTGAAAGTACTACCATGGTACCTAATTAGTATACAACTTCTTTGTATACTAATTAATTAACAAATACCAATTATACTATTGACTTTTGTTTGGTTTGTACCATCCGACTAATTCTCATGTTGATTTAGGCAGTTAATTTCTTCCGGTTTTGTAGTCACCGCAGTGATAAATACGAGAATCACGTGTGACGTAGTTTTTTTAACCGAAATGAAAAAAAGTATTTTTATGTTTGTTACCTCAGAAATTGTCCGCAAGACGGAAAGATGCCACAAAAAAAAATAAAAAAAAACTTTTGATTGGGTGAACCGATTTTGATTGTTCTTTTTTATTTGAAAGCTGGTGCTTCCCGTGTGGTCCCATTCTGATAATGGCATCCATGAGAAATTGAAGTAGGTTTTTTTCTGTTATAATTTTATCTCATCCAACAAAAATCCTACTCACCTATTCTCTTCAACAAATGATTCGTTTTGTATTACACACTGCGTGGCATGTCACGCAGCGATATCTTCATTGTGAAGGGTCTACCGACTTGCTCCTCAGTGTAACTCAAAACGATGATTCGAAACTTCGTTTGTCGTTTTTCAAAGAAGGTGGTATAGGATGGTTTTTTGAGAAGAGCAGTGATGGGCAAGTCCGAAACTACGCGAGTTAAAGAAAAGTCATGAAAGGAGTCATGCCTTCGATTTATAAGAAAACAATAACTGCATATTTGTTTTACTTTAAACGTTATACTTTTGCTTGTAAACGTTTTAATCGTTTTAAAAAAGACACCTTATATTATTGAACCAATGGATTTTGTTGCTTATAAGGATTAATTAGTCTTTGCAAATAAATGTAGGTATTACTTACTAAAAATAAAAAATTTCACTATTTGATTATTTTTACACGTAAGAAACCTTACCTCATAGTCAAACTTCCATAAAATGCCTGGTGAGCCAGCGGAGTCTTAATAATAGGGTCTTGTTTTACCCTTTGGGTACGGAACCCTAAAAATGATCACCAAAGATGCCAATTACTATTTCAGTTTCGCGGTAGCTCTGCAGGTCAACTAGTCACCATCACGTCTGAAGTACGCTAAGTTGTTTTGATAACCGAGTTTGTTATTTTATTGCCGCAACAATTCTATGTGCGTTTATTACGTGCCTGTTGCATAAACCAACACAACCATAATATTATAATTAAACGAGGGTTTCACAATTTTTCAAGCTTACATGAGGCGATAGAATCATTCAGATCGGGCAGACACCACAACAGATTCTCCGACCCCGCCGGCGCCGCTCGGGTCTGGACATAGCTAACACTAACACTAACCATATCAAGATGCAAAATAACACCTTCGAAGTTGGTTTTAGTTGAGTTTCTAGGCCAGATTAAAATATGATTGAACTAGCTGACCGGTGCCCACTTCGTTGGGCGGTAAACATGTTTACTTACAAATCTTAACTGAAATAGTACTCGATGTCACCAACAGATGGCGTTAATACGGCATAAAATAGCGGCCGTTCGCAGTTTCGCCAGCGTGGCAGTTTATATCAGTTCCCGTTATATTTTCGGGATAAAAAGTAGCCTAAGTTACTCCTTGTTACATTAGCTATCTGCCAGTGAAAGTCCCGTCGAAATCGGTCCAGCCGTTCCAGAGATTACACGGAACAAACAGACAGACAGACAGACAGACAAAATTTTTAAAAAATGCTATTTTGGTATATGTATCGTATATACATTCCTATGCATGTAGTAAAAAGCGTTATTTTAATATTACAAACAGACACTTCAATTTTATTTATTTGTATAGATTTTGTCATAAAACTATATTACATTATGAATTAATGTCCTTTTTATAAAACACCTGCGTAGGGAGCCGACCTCGCGTCGGAGCCGCGCGGGTACCTTACTCATAGATCTAAACTACTCCCCTGCACGCGCACTCCCAACTTGGTGACGCTCACTTCGCAACGGGCCGTGCAGCAGAAAACGTAATATTTTAATTTCGCCATAACATCAAAACCAAACGTCCAATTCTAATCATTTAAAGACCAAATATTATCTACATAAACTGTACTTAGTGATAAAATAATTTATTTCGATAAGGATTAACAGTATGAGTAAAATAAATGCGTTTAAATGTAGTCCAAAAAAAATTGAAGATTTTTAAATAAAAAAATGGTTGTTGTGCCTCACTCGACATAGATAGGTATAGTGTGTCGCTGACTTTTTTGTAGATATTTATAAGATCTACAATTATGTAGAACATTTTATGGTTCTATCTTTTATAGTTTAGGCAGCGTACGCAAAATAAGTAACTTTTCTGGTTGATTTTTTACACCTTGTGTCTGAAAAACCCAAATATTTTACGGAACGCTATTTTTTTCCAAAATAAAATATAGCCTATGTTACTCAGTGATAATGTAGCTTTCTAATGAAAAAAGAATTATTAAAATCGGTCCAGTACTTTTTGAGTTTATTCATAACATACAAAAATACAAAAATACAAAAATACAAAAATACAAAGCTTTCCTCTTTATAATATTAGTGTAGATTAGCTTGAGTTATATTCAATTTTTTTTTTAATCTTATCGAAATTTTAATTTCGATAAGTAAATCAGATTAAAGTACCTACGCCTGAAACAAGCAACACAGCACTGCAATGGATGGCCTTATCGCTAATTGCGATCTTTCCCAGGTAATATTTGGATGGACAGGACAGAAAAAACTGGAAAGTTAGGAGTGTTTATTCATTTTACCTACTTATGTAGGTATTTATGCAACGAAGTTAATACATTTTGAATGTGTTTCAAGTCTTTTTCAAGAATAATTAGGTACCTACCTACCTAAGTCGGGTCAATTTTATTTTACTTAAAATCATAATTTGCCACCCCAAACCAAAGCTTACCATTTTTATATCTAATGCTCGATCGCCTGGCACTTGATACTAAAAAACACAAATAACTTTTCAGGTGGGTAGTAGGTAGTAGATACCTAACGAAAAAAATACTCGTTTCCCGGTAAATTTTGACAGGCACGCATGCGCGGTACCGCTGCGTTCCGTCTTCTTTTTGCGTGTGTGTTCAGATTGCGGCTTTGCGACCGCTCACCATAGTTCACTGAGGTTTCTAGGTACAATCAAATGCACGTGATGCGCCTTGGAAAGTGTGGTCGTGGGAGGTTAGAGCTTTCGTCCCGAGCTCGCTTCGCTAGATAATCAGACTAGTTTAGCTAGGACCTTAAAACCAGTCATAAGTTAATACTTGTTAGATTCTGGGTTTTGCCCAACGCACCATCAAGTGTACTTAGGTAGGTATACTTATACTTACTACTAAATAACTTTGTCCCGTATTTCAACCTTGCTCGATATTATTACAAAATCGATCGCACTACTTACCTTATTTTTTTAACTAGGTAGGTAGGCCTACCTAAGTACTTAGACAGCTGATAAAAACCTATTTTTAAAAATGACACAGACCTACTTACAAGTCCCGGCTTTACACGATGTTGAATGCGGTGCAGTGTATGTAGGTAGACAGTTGCCTGGGAATTCGTTTTCCGCTGAGGTCCGGGAAACAAATTTTCTTGACCGAAACTCGAGAGTTTTAAACTATGGAATGTCTTTAGTTTACCTGAGTTACATTTTGTTTGTGCTTTTTATCTGAACAATAATTATTTTAATTATTATTATTTTTTAGACATTTAGAAAATGCCTGTCGAATGACGGACAGAAGACACAGAGCAAAAGTCTATGCTCATTACAAAATAAAATTGTAGATAAAATAATATATAAATCGATCTCTATATGAATAAAATCTTTTTGTGCACTGTATTCAGCATCGTGTATAGCCGGTTTTAGGAACGTAGGTATACAAAGTGATTTGTGAATTTGTCCAAATTGACAGGATGCCTTCACTATAACCTTTAATTGAAAATAATGAAGAATCTTTAGTTTTAGCACCACAGTTTTTTTATATTTTTACTTCAATGTTTAATTTAAACAATGTACGGGCAGATATTTTATCGGACCTTATAGTCATTTTAGATTTTTTATCATTTGAAAGTAACTGTTTATACGAAAAAATAACCGACAACCTAATCGTGATACTCAGGACAAAGTTTAGCAAACCTCGATGTGAAGACAATTTCCTGGTATGACATACTAGACCTAACTAAAATATCCGTTGAAATCCCTGTGCCAATTCTGCTAGCATGGAAGACGAAACAACGACATTTGAAGGGACTGAAACTCCGGAAACCACTGTAGGTGATGGCGATGATTCCAAGCCTGCGGATAGTGAAGCAGGTGATCCAGAAAACGTAGGTGAAGAAGGCATTGTTGATCATGAAGAAATTGGCGGTGAAGGGGCTGAAGAAGTGGGTGGTGAGCAGATGGAAGGTGAACATGTCGAGGGCGAGGCCAAAGAAAAAGTTTTAGGCGAAGGAGAAGAATTAATGGGCGAACAGTTGGAAGGTGAACAAGTCGAAGGCGAACAGGAGGGTGAAAAAGAAGAACAGAAAGTTGTCGAAGAAGAAAAAGTAGAAGAGGAAGAGCAATACGTAGAAGAACCTCCACCAGACCCTACAGCGCCATTTGACTTCAGTGATTCTAAAGAAGCATTAAAAGAACCGTTTTCATTACGTCCTGACCAAGTAGCAGAGATCGAGCAACTTTGGGAACTTTACCAAAACTACACTCCTGCCTATACAGATATAGACAACTATATTACAGAAAAGGAACTAGTCTACATGCTGAAAGCATTGATTCTAATGACGGTCACTCCAGAACAGTTCCAAGAACTCATAGCATATTGTGTACGACCACCACATCCTGAAGGCCATATAAACTTTGAGCAGTTTCAAAAAATGGTTACGTTACGTCAAAGAGAACTTCCAATAGAAGATGAGTTGAGATCGGCGTTACAAGTTTTTGATCCAGACAGAACTGGTGAGATCGACAGAGAACACTTGAAAGAGGTTCTATTGAAGCAAGGTCATAAAATGCCACAGAAGCAATTGGATAATCTTATCAAGGAAGTGGACATGAGTAATGATGGTACGATAGGCATTGAAGATGTGGTTGGTACAATGTGTATTGATTTGAACAAGGAAGATTTACAAATGCTTTTGGCTTCGCTGAATCCTCCAGAAGATCCACCACCCGAAGAAGCAGCTTAGACACACACACCGTACTTGCAAACTGAATAAAAGCCATTCTATCTTCAGTTATTTTCTCGCTAAGCCTTTAGTCATTTCCAAAAGTGGCCTTAAAGTTTTGTGGGGTTTGCGTTAGACACCTACCAACTCTCACTAACCACAGACCGTGCCTTGGACAATCACGAGCATTATGTCGAGCTTTGGCACACGGCTGGGAAGTGTAGAAGTAGAGAACCAAGTAGGTACTCGCCTGTCCGTAGGGAGCTCATGAAACGCGCGCATATAAGCGCGCACCATCATGGTGCGCTTACATGCGTTCGATCGATGCGGTTTTTTAACGGGCATGAGTACGAGTACGAGCGTGTTAATAAACTGCTTGTTTGTATGAATGACCCGTCGGTATATTGTGGTCGTGCGAGCCTTCAATCGGCCAAGTGTCGGTTGTTCGACAGAGTTTATAGGATGAGTAATGCGCGTGTTTAGTCAGTGCCGCGCGTGTGTGGTTTCGTGGCGAAGAGATTTTACGAATTTACTTACCTACGTGTTAACTAGTGTGGATGACTACAAAAGGCTTCAACATAACTCTATATATTATTTTATCAGCATTTCATGATATTATGTATCGGAAAAGCCGGGACGTAGAATGCATAAGATAATATTTTTTTGAACAAAAGGCTTCAACATAAGCATTTCATCAGCGGTTTGGTCGAGCACTTACCTGGCAACCCTGATTGTTATGTCAAGACGTCAAAAGCATTTTTTTCTATTAGACGTCCGCAAGACGGACACAGGCACAGAGTACTTTTTTATAGACGGGACACAGGCCACAAAAAAAAAAAAAAAACCAAACAAAACGAAGCCGACCGGAGCCGCTTTGGTTGTGCTATTTGTTTGAATTTTATAATCTAATAGTATAGTTGTAAGTAGTAACCGCGTTCTTGTTCTTCCGTTCACAATAAACAGTTAAACATGAAGGAGATATTACTGCTGTCCATCTTGTTGACAATTTCGGGCACAGGTAAGTAGATATCTCACATAAATTAATACATTCATGGATTACGGGGTGTGGTTTACCAACGTATTTCTATTCGTACCGATTCATCACAGCTTTTGTATCTTGTATGATTGGTATGATTCATCAGACAATAAATATTTAATAGATTCGCATTGTTATCGTAATAATGTGCCACATAGAATGCATTGTTTATAAAGTAAGTCGAGAAGATTACTGATTCCAGACATCCACTGGGGTTAAAAGTACATAAAGTAATAGCTTCTACTTTATGCATGTGTGTCTTATTAATTTTTGTGTTGAGAAGAAAATGCTACTCAATCTTCTCTTGGATAGTCTGAAGCATAATAAAATTATAGCAATTTTAGATTAAGCTACTTACATGAATTGCTAATTTTGAACCGCGCGCAACTGTGTGTGCATGCAGCTATTTTAATACAAACCTATCTGTTGTTGAAGTTGTAGAATGTGTGCTGCAATCCCTTGGTGCTTCAGCTATCAGTGGTGAACTATGAACACCCTGACAAAGAGTGACACCTTAACAAGTGGCGATCACAATAGGTCAAATGGCTGTAGTGATACCAAAGCTGCAAAAATATAATTAAAAAAAAGCCCTTGGTCCTTCCCCTTAGCTGCCAGTTTTTTTTTATACTAAAAAGTAGACAAACAAGCTTACGGCCCACATGATGGAAAGCAGTTACTGACTTTTAAAAACTTTTAAATGCCCTTTTTGAAGAACCCCATACAATTAGTTCTCAGGGAAAACATCAGCAGGAAGATCATTCCACAGCCTGAGTGTTTGCGGACTCCCAACAACCACAGGTGGTAGAGGGGTTTTAAAAATAATAGTAATAAAAATAACTAATTAAAATTGTTTTTTTTTTAGGGTTAGCAATATGGTGTTACCAATGTACTTCAGCTACACCTGGTTGTAATGAACCCTTCAACTGGAGAGGCATAGGATACCTCGGCAATCCCTGCCCAGACAGTGAAGATATCTGTGTTAAACTTATTGAAAGGAAAGGAGGTCAGTTCCATCTATCTACCTATTTATATATTTAACCCGTGTGCACGCACTGCTGGGTATAGGCCTTTAAAATACATATTTCATAATTATTTATTTAACTATAACACAGCATTACAGTCTGACACCAAAGGGTCATGTTGTACAGAAATTACAATATAAAATAAAAAAAAAACAATTAATTAGTGAAAAAGGCACTACAGACATATAGCTGTCATGTGAAGTACTTCTATCATACCTATGCCTACCACCAAGCCATAATGCCTGTATTGCTGTGTTCCAGTTTGTTTGTTCCAGTGTTAGTTTACTAGTACAATTACAGCCACATGAGGCTTAACACCTGTATGCCTCAAGTTAATAGACGCAAAGCAGTGCTTTGTATAGTATGTTCCTAAAAAACGTGACCTGCAATGCAATGCTTTACAATGGGTGATGGTAACCACTTAAGATGTTTTGGTTTTTAAAGTCACACTAGCTTAGCTGTAGTAAGACTAATGAGTTGTTAATGCTTGTTAAATATGCACTTATTCAATAAAATATGGTTTCCAGCACAAAAAGTAACTACCAGAGACTGTCTAAGCAACTTCCGAGCGTTTCGGACAGATATCCCAGCTGATACCTATGAAGGGTGTCGACGGGCTGCAAAGGACGAAAACTTAGCACATTATGTGAATAACAGCATTAAGGAGCTGGATATCAAAAGGTTTGTATACTTATTGGTAAAGAATTTATAACACTGACGACCGAGTGGCGCGGCGGGCGAATGTCCGCCTGCGACGCAGAGGTTGCGGGTTCGATTCCCGCCTTGGGATAAATATTTGTACGATCTGCAAATATTTATTCCGGGTGTTCTGGGTGTTTTCTATGTATAATAAAAAAAAAAATCTATATATGTAATGTATTGTATTAAGTATATCAGCCATCTAGTACCCATAACACAAGCTCTGCTTAGCTTGGGGCTAGATGATGCTGTGTGGATTGTCCAGCATTATTATTATTATTATTATTAACACTAAAATAATCATCAGCATCATCAGAGATCATAAGTCCAGTACTGAACATCGCCGTCCCTATATTTTTTTATGCGACTTCACCTGATGTTAAGTGGTAACCATTACCTATAACAAAGTGTTGCCTTATAGGTCACGCACGTTAAGCACGTGCCCTACGAAGCTTAACCCTGCGTCCACAAACTTGAGGCATACTGGTGCTAAGCCTAATGTGCCTGTAATTTCACTGGTACCCACACCCTTCAAACCGGAACACAGCATTGTTATATTCAGTTATATCCGCAGGGATCTAAGCGTCAGTTCTTCAGAAGTCAGGACAATTCTTATAATTGGTACAGATTAGATATACGTGACCAGTAAGTATTATTAAAATACTTTTTTGTTTTTTTTTTCAGAGATTGGTACGATGAAACCGAATGGTGTTTTTGCTTCCTCGACCACCGATGCAATAGTGCTACTTCTACTACATCGATGACGTCACTTATCGGGATAAGTACTTTACTATTACTTAAATTGATGTACTGATTTATTAAAACGAGCGAATGTTAGGTAGTAACAAATGACTTCAGACAAAAGTTTTACCTATTTTGCTGCGAGTGGCGGTAATTTAAAACGATGTAATAATGACCAACATGATAAGATTGTTTTTTTTGTTATGTTGGTACTGAAACCAAGTTTGTTTGATTGTGAGATAGGCTGAGAAAAAAGTACCTCATTGCCTTTTCTATTAATAGGGCTGTCTGTCTCCATTGTTGTTTAAAAGTACCGAAATATACCTATAATGTGGGGTATATACAAGTATCATGGATATTTTTAAACTCTTAACATTTGAAATACCAATATTCTACACAAAAGATTTTAAAAAGGTCCTCAGTAATGCTCCTTACTTTCAGCCGGGCTAAGATGTGCAAAATGATGTATCTTGGGATTGACAGGAGATATATTGTCAGGAGTGTAATCATGGAACTTCGGACGGCAAACTGATTTTATCTATCGAATTTTAGCTACACCCGCTAGCACAGACTAGCTTCGACATATTTTATCGAGTTGTTTCCTTGTGGACAACTTGTCGATTAATTCAGTAAAACTTCTCGAATTTATCGACCTAGCGTTAAACTTGAACTAAGTTCAATGCTACCAATCTCGATAAATTTCTCGAGAATTTATATCGAATTTTATCTATATGTTATGTATATCTATCGATACATCAATCCTTGGAGACAAGCTTAAATGCTTGATACGCGATTTATTGACAGAACGAGATGGGTTTTTGGCACTACCATGTTAGCAAAGGTGGGATATCTCTATTTTGCACAAAATAACGAGTAAGACAACATTTAGTCGCGTTGTACATCTTAGCCCTGCAGGAGAACCGTTTAGGTTTTTAACGGTAACTGTATAAAACAATAAAATTATTTTTGTATTCAGTCAGGTAAATAAAAAATAGAGTTATAATAATAAAATTCAGCGAATATTAAATCTCAGTAATCGTAGTATCAAAAAGACATTATAAATGCATTCCAAAATATATTTCTTAAAGTATACTTTAAGTAATACATCACATACCTATGTTATTCCTTTTTTAAGCACATTTTACAAACCAACATTGTTTCTGAGGTAATGTTTTTCTATAGAATGTAATATTTTATACAAAGTAGCAGCTTATCAAGCTTTAATGTAAAGACAAAATTCGTCCGTTTTAGAATTAAGTATATACAATTTTATATTATCTATTTAATATTATGAAGAATGTTAAATAAATATTTTACACAAATCAACAATATTATTTACATTATTTTATAGGATCACTACAATAGACAACTGGCTTACAGACACCGGAACACAACAAAAGCCCTTAAAATATAATCTCGAGCATAAGCAAGGAACCCCCTTCAGAGGTGCGATCATGTAACTTTGGTCGACATATTTGTCTTATTTATAAACTGATTCTTTTCTATAGAATTTTATTTACACCCGCGAGCACAGAACTAGCATCGACATATTTTATCGAGTTATTTCCTTGTCGACAGCTTATCGATTATCAAGCTAGCCACGTGGAATAAAAGGTTCTTTTGTTCTTCAAATTCATTCGATTTTCAAACGCATTATTTCTTAGATTGTGTAAAATTTAGGGATTAAATATGTCAACATTAAGATCCATGCTAAGAATTTATTATTTAAGTGAGCAAGTTCCATGCTCGACAAAATTCGATGAAACCCCGTTTTGTCGAGAATATATGTCAAATGTTGTCTATAGATATGCTTGGGCCACTGTTTATTTATAAAAACGCAAATTGCAGCAGTGTTACAATAAGACTGGTGATCAAACTGAACATGTTGACGAAGGTAGAAGCGTTCATGTCCCACATCTCGTATACAGAAAATCGTGGTGGTGTCTCTTCTATCATCTTGAGGATCTTGCGAGCTTTGTCACGCAGTGGACCTAATAGAAAACATACAATTATGATATCAAGTACAGTCATTTTAAGACAGGTAAGTAACGTTTAAAGTAACTTAAACGACCAAACGACTGGCGCTCACTTCACATAGAATTAGTTTAGCTATCCAAAGAGTACAAAATAGATAAGTAAATGTATAGTCACTTCCTTATAAGTTAAAAAATGTAAACGTATTTGTGCAAAACCTGCAAAGTTAACATCTTAAGGAAAACCTGTAATTACAATTTTAATCAATAAAGTATAAACCTAAATTTATCACATTGGTGAAATATATAATAGATATCTTTAATTCAATCAATAACCATTTTTCTGATTATAAAAAATGTAGTATGTCGAAGTGCGCGACGAAAGTTTTTTTTTAGGTCATTTTTGCGATATTTTTTTCAAGATGCTAGATAGTTTGGGTAAAATATTATTAGATAAGCTTTTTGTGTAAAGTCTACTATGCGCTGCATTTTTTTCAAGTTTATATCAGTAGCTGATTTACCTAAATGCGCGACGAAAAACAACGTTTAACGGATTTTTGGCTTTGGATAGCGCCTTAACAAATAAATCCAAGTTATCGTCACCTGTATGGCGAACTCACGAATCTGCACTTTTCACGAAAATGACTTTTTAAAGCCGAACAGCTTAAAATGCTTTTAAGAAAAGCTGCTTTCAATTAAATTAACAAAAATATATAAAACTTCAAAATAGGTCATTGGGAACTATTTGAAAACTGCAAAAGCATATTTGTTATGAAGTTTTTTTGCTCTCCTGTGAAATATGTATTTTGTAGATTCGTGAATTCATTATACAGGTGACGATATGGTACCTTCAACATGTCTAGCCATGACATTTATGCATAATCGTTTTGTCCTTTTGACTTCTTGAAAAAATAGCTCGTGTCGTAGGGAGAGGAATATAGCCACAAACATATCCAACACCATAAATACGGCAAACGAAGCCATTTCTAAAATCGTGGACGCCTGAAAAATATAAGTAACTAATTTATAAAAATATATATGTACATATATCAATAACATTAGGCCTTATGGATTAAGAAATTTATATTCTGTTAATAACTACTAACGGTTTTGATATAATTGGTATATCTTTTCAGCAAGGTTTCAAATTAATAAAAGTTTTGAAGGTAAATGGACCCGTAGTGTTGCCTTCTCATAAAAATTTCCCATTTACCCAACTTTTAACCTATTTGGGTCTTTTAAGGTGTTTTATGACTTTTTGGGGGTTGGGATTTTTTAAAGTCCGAACACAATTCAACGCGAGTTGCTTGCAACTCGCGCACCACGCAACCTCAGTCTTTTTGATATAGGTAACTGATCCCTTAGTACTATAGGTACTGTGTGCATATGTGTGTAGATAAGAAATGAACTTACACTATTCCTTATAGAATATAGTAATATTTCAAATGTGATTAAACTTTGTACAACAGACTGCAGGCAAAATATTAAAAGCTGAAAATTAAACGAAGAATTAGGTTAACAATAATCCTTAGATAATTAATATGCAGTTATTGTTTTCTTATAAATCGGGGGCATGGCTCTTTTTACGACTTTTATTTAACTCGCGTGGTTTCGGACTTTTCCATCACCGCCCTTCACAAAAAACCACGCTGCATATATTATAAGTTGGAAATTACTATTTAAATGTAATATTACAGTCTCCGCAGACAAACTCCAATAAAAAATCTATTTTACTGATTACCTGAAACTTGTAAAGGTCTTGATACATCGTAAAACATTTAAATATCTCCCTCAAATAAATATGAACATCGCTTGTCTCGTAATAATTTTGCGTTTTCTGCGCGTAGTACTTTAAGTACGCTCTGGATCCTAAATGAAGTTCAGGCTTAGCGCTTTTACAACGTTCCAAATGATTTTCTATCAAACTGTTTATGAATCTCATTCTTAAGACGAAGTAAGCAATGATAGCAGAACAGGTCATGACCTCCAATACCAAAACCAGAGAACTATATGCTGAACCAAGATAAAATAAGCCTATGAACCCCTGTTCAATAAATGCTAGTATGATAAGAATTAGGAAAACTGCCAAAGTAAGCACTAAAGGGCCGTTAGTCAGTTTTTGTACCCATTCGTTGAGCACTTTCCATTGGTCAATCTTTAAAAGCCGATCAATTTTTTGCATCTTCACAAGAAACTCTACATTTCTATCCCTGTTGATAAAGCGGACGTGGGTAATATTTAGAATAAACGATACCAACTGGATTATAAGGCTGCTTAAACTTAAGTAGCGCATAACTGCGTGTTTCATTGCCTGAATGTAGTACCAAAGTGCACTGGTCGATAACATAGCAAATATGACACAGAATATTGTGTAACACCGCTGGCTGATCGTAGTTGGCATGGCGAATCGGTTTTTGATATCTATGCGGCAACATCCCATTAGGTACTGCAAACGATATACAATGAAAAATGTACGTAAGAAATCCTCTTCAAAAATATCATCTGAAAGATATTCAGGTGTTTTTATTTTTACTTCCATTATAGCTCTTTTTATTTTAAATTATTAATTAAATATAATTAAATTATAACGCGGCAAATTGTAGTAATACAATGGTGTAGCTAGCGGTTAAAGCGAACAAGTGAAGTGGGAGTCGCATGTTTAGAGTAAAAATGTCGTAAGTTGTAATTTCACGTTTTCCATTCAATATTAATATCATGCGCTTGGCGTTTTCTCTGGATTTACCTGTGGAAAATAGATTATATTATTATTTATATTTGGTTATAGTTAAAAACGTATAGATAAGCAAATAAACTAGTAAATATGTATGCCCTTCCACGATGCGGCGGCGTTTTCCGTAACTTTTACTCACATCATCGTCATCATTATTTAGATTAAATTTTGTAGTATACATATAGGTTGCATGCACTCATACACCAATAATGTCTCTATTTTTTACGTTTTAACTGACTTCTAAAAAGAGGAGGTTCTAAGTTGGGCGCGTTGTTTGGGTAGGTGCCGAAGTCCGACAAAAATCTCTTATTTCTACTTAGTTTCCCTATATTGACGACTGATGCGGCGCGGCGGGCGAATGTCCGCTTGCGACGCAAGAGGTTGCGGGTTCGATTCCCGCCTTGGGATAAATGTTTGTACGATCTGCAAATATTTATTCCGGGTGTTCTGGGTGTTTTCTATGTATAATAAAAAAAATATATATATGTAATGTATTTTATTAAGTATATCAGTCATCTTGTACCCATATAACACAAGCTCTGCTTAGCTTGGGGCTAGTTGATGCTGTGTGGACTGTCCAGCATTATTATGATTATTATTATTATCCATAGAAAAAACACCCTGAAAATGATTTTTAAGATGCTGAGAGCTAATGAGAAGTATACTGACCTCACACCTCACAGTTTAGTTAGTTGTAGCTCTACTTTCTGTGCTGTAGGTTGTGGGTTCGATCCCCACCGAGGACATATATTTGTGTCATTCACACAGAGAACATACCTCTGTCTGGGTGTTTTTTTATATTCTAAGTATGTTTATGCAAAAAAAGTATATAAGTATTATATCACTTACCTGGTTCAGTCCCATAGTAGGTACAAGCTTTACTTAGTTTGGGGCTAGACAGCGCTGTATGATTTTTGACAATATTGTTCATTATTATTAATTGAGGTATTTTAAAAGTCAGTTTTTCTAGTTTCTTTAACGATTAATATTACTAATACCTTTCAGACCATTAGGAAAATTAAAAGACTCAGGCATTTAAGTAGTTAAGGAATGTACTTGTGTGTACTCGACAAATGATATTGACAACGATGATAAATTGATGGTCCATTAAGCTGTAGATTAAATTGTAATTTTACATAATGGATATACCTACTATTAAAATTATAACATACAGGACGTTGAAAAACGCGTTCAATCTGCGACGGGGTCTTGCACGAATAAATTTGACTTTCGTGGCGTAGAATAGAAAAAAATGTGATTATTGCTTAAAATAGGTTTTTTGTGGATATTTTCACCCAACATCATCTAGCCCCAACCTAAGCATAGCTTGTACAGTCAGCTGCACTAGAATATATACAATTCGTAACTTTCACAATGGTATTACAGTATAACAATGAGCTTTTATACCTCAAAAACTAAAAAGTCATGAAATTAGTTGATGACCTCACTTATGTTCTAAATTATTGTCATGTAAATACTTTTAGCACCGCTGTGAAACCATTTTGAAAGTTACGAATCGCATTCTAGTGCAGCTGACTGTACTATGGGAACCAGATGACTGATAGAATACTTATGCATGTTTTTTTTGTAAATACATACAATATAACACCCAGTTAGAGAACAGACATCTATGTTCATCACACAAATATTTGTCCTCGGTGAGGATCGAACCCACAACCTACAGCACAGAAAGGCAGAGCTACTACTGTGGGGCCAATTAGTAAGCAGGTAGGTGCATAAAGGATATTGTAATTTACTAAACAACTTCTTCGACAACTGAGTCATGATGATGAGCTGAAGTTTATTCAGACTTTTAACGTTGACTGTACCACACTCATACTTGTATTACCTTCAGAAGACGAAATAAACGTTTCACAGAACTGTTTCGTTTTTTCCAAACAGGTAGTCAGGGATTGTGAAATATAACACATGCTCAGCATCATCCCCATGAAGACGACTGTTGATGGTATTGTACTTAAAAGTCCTGATAAGTTAACTGGAATCTACAAAAGAAAGTTTCACTACGAGATAGAATCAGAAATGAGGAAATCCGTAGGAAAACCAAGGTCACCGACGTAGCTTTCGATGAAATGCTGGGGAATAAAGGTTCTCAAATGGCGACCATGAACCCAAGGACGAAGCGTAGGATAGGACGCCCTCCTACCCGCTGGGCTATTTTTTTTATGCTAATGCTGATGAAACAAGCATGGCCCTTGGCGGCAAACGTAGACTAACGACATTCTTAGGATCGCGGGAAGTCGGTGGGTCAAAAAGGCTCAAAATCGTTCTTCCTGAACGTTTCCAGGGATAATTATTCAGGGTTATGGGGAAGGCCTATGTCCGGCAGTGGACTTCTACACTGTTGATGATGGAGGACACAGTATTTACCTACTCTAAAGTCAGTTTAAATCTTTTGTGCATAAGCTCTGTAACACTCAAGTGTCTCGAAACAGAAAGAGCAAAATGGCCCATAGCCAGCGACTGCAAAGTTGAGCGGGATAAATAAATTTAAACTATTTTTCGGGGGTCGGTTTCTTTTCATAACGCCAATCCCATCTTGTCTACCTTTTAGTTTTGTACTCTACAGTAATTTGTTTTAATAGCTTACCTGTTGTTTCATTGAAGTTACCAGGTTTTGTATTGATATCAGTTGCCAAACCAGCATTTGAAATGTGAAGAGCAAAATCTGTAAAATAAACTAAGAGTTAAGTTTCCAACTGACGTGTAATTTAAGGTATTTTTAGCTGGATCACGATACGATTTAAGCCGAATACCTACTCCTAACATAGTGGAATAATGGGTAAGTTCGTGATTTCTACCAATAGCATGAATACTTCGCTTGGTTCTTTTCTTGTCTATCTGCGTTTTTATCCTCGAACACTGTTTTAAGTTTTAACAACAAAAACGTTGGTGAAAGATGTGTCAGAAAACGTTTCAGAAAAACATTGGCAGGAAACCGGCTTGGCCCAGTGTTTTTCCAGTTCTTTGGTTTTGGTTGTAACTCTACTAACTCCGACTTGTTTAATGGTTACATCTAAATGCCGGAAGTTATTTCGAATTTTAATGAATTCTTCCAGATTTGTCTATAAAATCTGGATGAATACATGTTCACTTTCAATTGTTCTGTTCTGTACTGTGCCACAATTATATATATTATTCATACCGCATGTTGAAATACATCCATGACATCAGCCAAGCTGTCCAAAATTAAGCACATCCCGCTTAGTATTTCATCAGAAACTGTTCCCTTTGCCAAGTTATTATAACTTTCACTCTTTCGAAACCAATCATATTTTTGCGAGAGCACGTCGTTCACATATAGAGCTCGTACTTTTAGAAAGTACAGAATGGTTGTGATCAGAAGCATTTGAATATAGCCTATCGAGCTCATCGCACAAGCTATGGTCATCGTCAGACAAAATCCATCCACTAAGTACAGATTGAATAATATAAAAAGTACAAGAAAAGCCAAAAGCACAGTCATAACCGCTGTGGTTATTGTTCTAGCCAACTTTTTATTAATCTTTCTATAGTCCTTCATCTTCAAAACACGTTCAATTCTCTGCAGTTTAACATATAACTGGGCGTTGACGTGGCCATTGTAGAATACACTTTTCCAAGCCAGGAATGCATTTATGCCACAGTTCATCAAAAACCCAGCCTTCAATGGTAGTGTCTGTTGGGAATCGTACCGAAAGTTGCAATTGATCACAGAGTTTACGACACACACATAATTTAAAATGCAGATCGTACAGCAATAGATTTTGTATAGAACAGTCGGTGGGGTTACGAATTTGTACTTGAAAGTCACTCCACGCATCCCAAAAGGAGTTAGGAAGTAGAAGATTGGTTTGAAGATATTCATGAATTCGTTGTCTAAAACGTCTTCGAAGACTTGATGTGTCGTCTGTTTGAACATTTGAACGTCTGATCTGTAAAGCGATTTTGGAACTACTAATCGAAATACCACGGAGTCAAATTGATTTAAATTAAAACATCACGTCTCATGGGAATACGGAATACCTATTTCTTTATAACTATTTAAAGGTTTTTTGATTTGTTCTTCATTTTAGAGCTGTGGATCTCACTTGGGTATTGTTTTATCATCATTTGTTTTTAATTGCCTTAGCTCTTTCATCACCATCAAGCAAGCTATTAAATCATTTACAAATTCATGAATTTCTATACATTTTAATGGTAACATCAAGTTTTTGTTTCAAATGATTACTGTGGTCCAAATATACAATTGTACGAGGATAGGGCCAAGGTTCATACATACCTGCTAACTGACAAAGGTTTATTCTTCATTTTAGTGGTTGAAGTTAATTTTAAAATATGCCGGAAGAAGTAGTTTCCAATGAAATGCTGGAAAGCAATATTGTAAAATGTTTTTCCGGCATCCACAGATGGCAATTCTTTCTCGGATCAATTCGCACTATAATGAAAGGCAGAGCTGTTGAACTCCCTGATAAATGGCACAATTTATATTCGTTGATAATTGTTGTATCTGCAGCTATTACTGAGGCATACTTTCAGATGTTCTATCACCGAGCGTTCTACAATAAAACTAAGATTATGTTCTATTCGTGTTTTTTGGGAACTTTCTTTGTTTTCTTTTCATATAACTCATGTCTATTTATGGCGCGGTTCACTAACAGAGATTTGAACGTGAAGATTTACTATACGCTTCAGAAAATCGATAAGATACTGCAGCTGACTCGCAATCGTTATTTCACGGATTTCCAGGCTACATTGCAAAACAGAACGAATTCGTTGATATTGTTTTGTTTTCCTATCTGTTATTCGCTCCATATTTGGTCCATCGATGGCCCAATATATGCGAATTTTTTGATACCGCCCCTCTGGACAATCCATGTAGACATGCTTCTTTTTTACGGATTCCTCTACTATATAACTATACGCTTGAGTATATTCAATAGAATGATGATGAACCATATTAGCAAATACGAGGACGAGACACCTAAGCAGAATCTACCGAGAACATTAGTTCAGTTGATGCTGTCTCTAGTACATCCTAGTTACGATCGAATTGAGAATACATTGGAATGGAACAGATGGTCGGAATTAATTCTACATATACTGAAGAGTTATGAAATGGTCAACGAGATTTTTAACTTTCAAGTAAGTTCACTATGTCAGGTGTTTTAACTAGTGCAACACCGCACGATTCAACAAACTACCACCTACCCTTCAGCAGTCCATTCTTTGTGCAACATACTACCTTCCAAATTTCATATCTCTTTCTGTTCAGGTATAGGCTCTTATGCTTACGTTACTGATTGAACTAAATCGATGTGGAACTAAACTTGACGTTGAATCTGTTTGAACATTCACGGTTTCAGATGCTGAATATATCAATATCCGTGATTGTGATGATTCTTGTCGGGATCGCAGCTATGGTAGCAGGATACCGAACCGGTGTAAGTATCTTAAAACAATATCACGTTTGAACATCTGAAGTAATAGGTAAATCCCTTACCCCTGCCGCCGATGGTCCACCTCCCAATCCTTGTTTCACCATAATGTAGCATCATGTGGTATGTCGCCGGAAAGCGGTATACTTAAAACTACCTTAACTAATACAATGTACAAAATATTTTTAATATATATTTTTTTAATTATTTTTTAATATTTTAATTTTTTGATAATAAATATTGTATATGCAGTAATATATAAAAAAAAATTGATTCTTTTTATAGTTTTTTTTTTTGTGTAACCTTTTGGGTATTGTCCTCTTTCTTCAATTTGGCATTATCTTTCAGTTGTACCCACTGGTAGCAACGGTGACGTTAAGTATATGGGCATTTTTTTACACCGTCGTGCTGATTGTGCTATCCATATTGGCCAATTGGATTTCACACCAAATAAAACAAACTAAAATGCTTTGCGTTCGCATCATGGCCCACAGTAATTACGGAGGTAAGCTTTTCTACCAATTGACGACCGATGTGGCGCGGCGGGCAAATGTCCGCCTGCGACGTAGGAGGTTGCGGATTCGATTCCCACCTTGAGATAAATGTTTGCACGATCTGCAAATATTAATCTGCAATGTATGTATAATATCTATGTATGTAATGTATTGTATAAAGTAAATCAGTCGAATAGTACCCATAACACAAGCTCTGCTTAACTTGGGGCTAGATGATACGATGATATGATGATTATTGGTATAACTAATTTTACATTAATGAGCCTAAATCAGTCGGACGGACATAGACCTCCCTCATGTTTGGAGGGTTTGCTATAGTCACCACTCTAGGTAGATGGGTTGGTGACGTCAGTATCGGGGTACAGTACTTAGGAAATGCTGCTGCCGGCATTCCCTAATACGATCCCAGTCACCTCTTACCAGTTCCAGGCGACATCCAGGCGGGAAATACTTGTGTCAACATTACGGTACATTTTCAGATCCCTACCGAAAAGCAGCAAGTGATGTCCTTCGAATAATTCACTACAAGAAACCAAAGCTAGTGGTGTACGGGGTTTTCAAAGTTGATACAACCCTACCCCTTGCTATAATGGGAATTGTAACGACTAATGTACTTGTGGTAATACAGTATGTTGTATCACGTGGTTAACAAAAAGGTGGCCCATTTTGTACGTTCCAGCTATAAAATTGTTTAAAACTCTGGAAGATACCGGAGACAGCATGTTCGTTTAAAAATTAACTAGCAAGTAACGTGGCACAATATGGTAAATGATGTAAAAATTTTCGTTTAAGAATTCAGAATTGTTTCTTGATGAGGCCCGCGGAGCATGGGCGTTCGTACAAAAATAATAAAGAAATATTAGTAGATTAGTATAATTACCCTCATAAAACCTATATACCTAAGTATATAGAAGATATAATTACCTCATAAAATAAATCGCTTTAAAGTCTAGGATCACAAATAAATAAACAAATTATTTATTATCATAGATGTTTTATTACAAACACAACTACTTATCTAATAACAACATGTATAGTTATACAAATAAACTTGATAGTTATATATCTGGAACGTGTAGAAATGTCTTGATACTTAAAGCGGACTCCCCAAAACTCCATGCCATACCAGAGATATGAATGTAATTGGGTATATGAAGCCGTTACATAAGTTCACATGATTACATTACAGTACTCGCGAGCTAACTTAACCAGCCTGAAGTACCTATAGCCGAAAATATTTACAGTATAATGTAAATTGTCTGTCACGAAATTATTCACTTATCTCTGAATAATCAACTTTAAAAACATGTGAAAATGACTTTAACTTTGATTTGGATGACATTCTTTTGATTTTAACCAAATTACTAAACAGATTTTAATGAAGTTTCTGTGGGAATTATCTTTTAAAGAGAATTTTCAAAATAAGCCTGCAATTGATAGGGAAATCGGTGAAAATACATAAAAAAGTGGTATGCAGTGGAATATAGAACCTCCTCGTTCATGAAGTCAGTTAAAGACCATGATTCGTAGTATAATAATTATTGTCATTTTAAGTTAGCCTCAGTAAAGGTCGAATCACATTAGATACGACCCACGCCGATTGTCTCAGACTTTTTGTACGGGACAGACAGAGACAGGAGGAGCAAACCGCGCTATCTGCTCTAGTGTAATCACTTCTATATTAAATGTATCCGATAGCCCTATGACGCGTCACGACACGTGTGACGGGTCTAATGTAATTCTGTTATTAAATATTTTTCGGAGTACCCAGGCTGCTAAAGGTATATCGCAAGAACTGTATAACATCATGCGAAAACCATTGAAATTACTATTAATATTGCAACAAAATACATTGATATCAAAATAAAAAATTTAACATTTGCTATGCGCATAAAAAGTTCTAGTAAATATATTTTTCATAAGTAATTAATATTATCTATTTCGATGTGGTATAAGCCATGCGTACACTATCTGAAAAAATTCGACGCTAGCCCAAAGCATGACTACATCCTGATGAACCTGCAGTGTTGTCAGTATTTTCAATAGCTATTGATTCAGACGTGCCTTTATAGAAGTCCAATGTAAAAGTAAAAATAAATAATAAATTAAAAAATACCATCACGACTTTAATCCCTAAGCACGGTAAATGCTTGGATTGGATTGTACCTTCCTACTCGAGACTGCGAGGGGGGTAGTCAGAGGTTACGCCCAGATTAAAAGTATAAAACAGACGGATAAAATATTGTACATACTACGCCACTTTACTATATATATTTATTCGTATGTTTAACACTTTTGTCACTATTTTCACAAAAATCTGTTTTTGACGGAATCGATTTTTTTCTGATAATGTGCGACCGGCCTTATTACTTGTGCGTACAAAAAAGCCTTACAAATGTCGATTCTATTTCTATAACATTAAGGCACAACTTTTTACGCTTACAACATACAACGCCTAATCTAACATCCATTAAGTAAGATATGATTGCACACTTTCCATTATCCTTATATTTAAATTGAAGGTGTCCCTTCAAATTAGTTACATTTATTTATAAATAAATATTTGCAGAAATTTTTTCACAACATCTAACCCCTAAACTAAGCATAGCGAGTACTTTGGAACCAGATGACTGATAGAAATACTTATATGTGTATGTTTTGTTGTTGTAAATACATCATTTAGAATGCAATATGATATCCAGATAGAAAGCAAACATTTATGTTCACCACACAAATGTTTGTCCTTGATGGAGATCGGAACTACGGGTTATTCCCACTCGTCCCCACATTTTGACCCCAAGTGCGTTCGTCCCCAATTCTTATTCCCGTTGGTCCTCATCGGAGACAATGTGGGGACGAGCGAGAATAATCCGAAGCTACAGCCTGTGTGTAATACTAACTGTGCTGTGACATCAGTCAATTTAGCTATGTAAGCAGATGCTTTGATAATTATTTACTTATAGGAATAACTCAATCACAAATTGGCTTCAAATGAACTACTTCTAGTTATGCTTACAGATTATTAACTGATTATGTATTTACGTTTTTTGTTGTCTTTACTATAATGTCTCAGTTTTTGCATCCTTTGTATCCAATCGGTCCTATTAGCGAGTTTTAAACGATTCTGTAATTCTATTGTACCTCTCTCTCACTCTTGTATCCAATCAGTTCTCTAAGCAAGTTTTAGATTTTGTGGTGTATGTTTTCACTTTACTATAATGCCTCTCTTTCTCTTTATTCTCTCTCTCATCATATCTCTCAATCTCTTATATCCAATCGGTACTATGAGCAAGTTCTAAACGATTCTGTGGTGTAGTTTTTACTTCAAACTGCCTCTCTCTTTCTCTACTTTCTCTCTCTTTTTCTAATGTCCAATAGATTTAGTAAGCGAATCTTCTGTCTTCAGCATATCCCAGTTTCTCCAACGCGGGTATACAAGCGAAGTTGATCATCGGTGGTGGGCCACACATCAGGGTTAGGACGTCATCGGCTGGACCAAAGTGATGAGCACTAATCATCTCGTCATTGATAAACCCAGTACTGTATTTCCATCCTGGAATTGACAAAATAAAATCCATACATTTTTGAGGTAGTAGAAAACTCTGTGAAGGGCTTGTCCGGGGAAGTATTATCTTAATTGTTGTAAGATGCATATGAGGCTAAACACCTATATTCCTCAGGTTGATGGACAAATGGCATTGCATCTTATTGTACGTTTTAACGTGCGTGGCAATGTTTTGTTATATAAGATGGTTACATTAGGTAAGTGATCTTGTTCCATCAACAAATCGTATGAAAAAAAAATACAGCTCGTTGAAATAGTTACACAGTGTTTTGTCTTTTGCGTTCACAGGAAGTTTCAATTTAGATTTAAACGAAAGAGACAAAACACGGTGTTCGAGGTTACATTGAGTTTATTAGTAGTGGAGTAAGTGTCATGAAAATTTGCAACTCGACGCAGTGTATTTAATTTTTGACCTAATGTCATTGGTTTAATTTTATATTTTTGTCTAGTGATTACCTCCCATCGCCTATAATAAAGCAGTGCCTTGCCGGTCACACACGTTAGGAACGTGCCCTAGAATGCACTGGCATGCTTCAGCCAAACCGAAACACAGCAAGCTGCTTGGCGGCAGACATAGCCACGGTGGTAGTACTTCCTCGGCGAACCCATCACTAAGAGCTTTACTATCTCATCTTACACAGCAATCTCTAGCTCCAAAATAAGCACAAGCTGTGGAAATAAGCATCTTTTCCAAAGCCAGTAAGAACCCATTCTTAATTGCAAGCTTAGATAAATAAAAAAATAAAATATTGCCGGACGATCCACACAGCATCATCTAGCCCCATCTATCATTATTATATTATTATTATCTATTAATATTATTTTAGCATTATCTATCTACATAGATAGATATTTTTTATTATGCATAGAAAATACCCAGAACACCCGGAATAAATATTTGCAGATTGTACAAACATTTATCCCAAGGCGGGAATCGAACCCGCAACCTCTGCGTCGCCTATCGAATTTGTTGATATTGCCGAAAACACGAAAAAAACAAACAAAACGTGTCTTTTTTGTAATCTTACTACACGCTGTATAAGCATTTTGATAATGCCTAATTGCCTGTCATCTATACAAATAAATAAAATTGAAGTGTCTGTTTGTAATATTAAAATAACCGCTTTTTACTACATGCATGAATGTATATGCGATACATATACCAAAATAGCATTTTTTTAAATTTCTGTCTGTCTGTCTGTTTGTTTCGGGTAATCTCTGGAACGGCTGGACCGATTACGACGGGACTTTCACTGGCAGATAGCTGATGTAACAAGGAGTAACTTAGGCTACTTTTTATTCCGAAAATTAACGGGAACGGGAAAAAACTGCCACGCGGGCGAAACTGCGAACGGCCGCTATTTTATGCCGTATTAACGCCATCTGTTGGCGACATCGAGTACTACTTCAGTTAAGATTTGTAAGTAAAAATGCTTACCGCCCAACGAAGTGGGCACGGGTCAGCTAGTATTTACTATAGACGGTAAATAAATCGTGAAAAATACCTTCGTCAGCCTTATCAACGGTGTACCAAACATGGAACTGGTTAGGGTGTTCCCGCTGGTATCTATCCAGCTCGTCTCTCAGCAGGATGTCCTTCTCCGACTGGTTCGCGAAGATCAGCCGCAGTTCTGTAGGGTCGCTTGCATCGGTACAGATGTGGCGCACCAGTTGCAGCATTGGAGTTATTCCGGTACCACCTGAAAAAAAAACACAGAAATTCAGACTTAAGGTGACACTATTCACCATTTTTTCCACTAACATTGTAGGGTGAATATGTCACTATTTTACTAAGTACATGCAAAAAAAAACATTACATGTAATTGTCTCACCGTTAGCTATGCTTGTGATATTTCATAGTAAAATAAACTGAACTGTTATGGGCCTCGAAATATCCATTAACTTTAACGCAACTTTGGAAGGTAATATATACCATGAGCAGAATGAAGTTATTGTTTCAGAACTATTTACAAGCATAATTTGAGTTCGACAAGTTTAAGTATAATAAATAATGCTGGACAATCCACACAGCATCATCTAGCCCCAAGCTAAGCAGAGCTTGTGTTATGGGTACTAGATGACTGATATACTTAATACAATACATTACATACATAGATATTGTATGAGATGGAACCCATTTTTGGATCACGTACGCACGCACCTCTGCGCGGACGATGGGACAGACTGATTTGCGATGCGATGTTGTGAAATGGGTTGGATATCTGCCTATATATTTAGGTAGGTAGGTATCCACCTAATCTAAGTGAGTAGGTAGGTAAGTACCTAACTAGTATTTTATAGTGTCGTATTGTCGTACTGCACTTACCTACTTCTATTCAAAATTTTATTGTCACTTATCTTTTTTGTACCTAACTCTAGTTTTATTGATTTATTATCTGTATTTGTTTGTGTGCTGTGTGTCCAAAAATAAATGTATTTTCTTTCTTTCTTTCTTTCTATATTTTTTATTATACATAGAAAATACCCAGAACACCCGGAATAAATATTTGCAGATCGTACAAACATTTATCCCAAGGTGGGAATCGAACCCGTAACCTCCTGCGTCGCAGGCGGACACTCGCCCGCCGTGCCACATCGGTATGCCACTACTGCCACCTTAACATTCAGTTCTTCGATGTCACAGTCTACCTACTGAGCCTACTGTCATCAGAACTTAAAATTGTCGTCAGCAGTCAGAATTATCATACTACATAGAAGCACATATATTATCAAGCTCTAAATATTAAAAACACTATATTTTCTCAATACCAGTTTGAAATAGAAAAGTAATTTGGATTGTCAAATGTAATAGGAGGTTACGGTAATACCTACAAGAGATTAAAATTAGAATAATATTCAGAAAGATGTGTCATGAAACACAGGTGTAACAGAGCAGTGCCATTTAGACATAATGAATGTGGTAATTGATTAAAGAAAGACTCAGCTTTGCGATTGTAAACCTTATAAATATATTATTATTGGTTGTATTTGAACTAACGGCTTGATGTGACAGAGTTTGCATCATTGTTCATAGAGAAAAATAGCAACGTTTATTACCTGTAATGTTGCAAAGTTTATTACTGAATTTATCTATAACGGATAATCGAAAGTAAGTCTTATCAGCGCAAGATAAGGTCTAGATAAGATTGAGCTGTGGAGTAGATGCATATTTTATTAGTGTGTGCAGTGGATTAAATAGGGGTTATTTATCGTTTTAACAGTTGTCTTCAATATATTTTACAATACTACTACTTGTACTTCTAGTAGTTGTAATTTTCTTTGTAAATTAATAGTTGTTTTCATATAATAAGATATAGGTATATAAGTAGATTGTATAGCACGATGCTCTATAGTGCTCTAGTTGAATGAAGTCTTTAGTGTGCCTCTCATATTTGATTTAAATCCGTCGATCAATAACGTTTCCACCCTTTTCCATTTTGGCACCATTTTGTATTTACGTACCTACCTACTTAAGTGTAAAAGCGTTCTTTATTTCTGGTTTTTTTGTTACCTGCAATCATGTTCAGTTTCCTTGCAAAGACTTTGACAGGTGGGTCTTTCCTTAGCTTCTTGATCAAGAAGTTTCCATTGCCAGCATACTGCAGCCTTCCTGATGGACCACGCACATCAATAGTGTCATTTATCTTCATGTTCTCCAGATACTGGGAGAGCTTGCCGCCTTCCGGGAACTTAGGGTGGACATCTTTGAAGTATACCTACAATGAAAGATCTCGTTAGAATATATGTCATGTCATTCTACCTACTTAATATTATAAATGCGAATTGTTTGAATGGATGGAAGTTTGGTTCCTCTTTCACGCTCTAACCAGTGGACCGCTTTGGATGAAATTTGGAATAAATATAGATTGTAATCGGGAATAGGACATAGGCTACTTTTTATCCCGAAAAATAACGGGAACGGGAAAAAACTACCACGCAGGCGAAGCTGCGAGTAGCCTCTAGTATGTCATAATTATCATTGTCTGTAGAAGCCTCCATACAATTCCAGGAAGAACGGTTTTGAGCCCTTTCCATAGGAAATATACACCTACTTTTTTCAATGACATTCCTCTTAGCTCAGTTGGTAGCAGTTCTGCCTTCTATGCTGTAGGTTGTGGGTTCGATTCCCACCGAGGACAAACATTTGTGTGACGAACAAAGATGTTTGTTCTCTGTCTGAGTGTTATATTGTGTACTAAGTATGCAGGTATCTATAAAAAAAACGTACTTATATAAGTAGGTAGGTATTTTATCAGTCATGTTCCTACAGTACAAGCTATGACGATGTGCAGAAATGTCCACACATATTGGATTTTCAATTATTTATCAACCCCCCAAATAACCTTATCCTTTTTATTTAAAATAAAATCATGCAAACTCAACCATTATAAACATTACTAGTAGACCCTACACATATAAAAACAGAATATTTGCAGGCTGATAAACAGGAAAATCACAATAAACTATAGCTTCAGGATTATAAGTTAGAATGTATAAGGAAATAGCTGCTGAATAGCGGAAAATAAATATTATTCTTCCTCAAGGATATCAATAAAGAATCTGAAATAAGTACCAAGGTGAGTTATACTTAGCTGTACCTTTCTGTGCTTATTCATCTATTATTTTTACAAAAAAATATGTATGCTACCCCAGTGGTCTCCGTGGTACCGTTACGTTTGGAATACTAACTAGGTACTACAAGATGTGGGTAAATGTAATATTTGGACCCCCATTAGACATTCTGAAGAATCTTGAGTCAGTACTACTTGGAAGTCCTAAGGAGATCAGAGGGGATGTCTGTCTACCATGTCTGGTGATGAAAGTAGTAAAGGAATTTTTTCACACTTACCTTTACCACCAAGTCCACATATCCCTTCTCTTCATCACTGGACACCGGTGTGTATGCTCTGATGACCAAATCATCACCAATCTTGGCTGACAAGTGAATGTGCTGGCCAATGGGCAGACCTAGAAAAATATTAAGTAAATTGTAGAATGATCAAACAATCTAAATCAATTTTGAATAACAATCTTTTAGAATATTCCACATAGTGTGCCAAGAAGTTTTAAAAATGAAACTGATATTATTTTTTTTTCTTTTTGAATAATAATAACTTTAGTTATATTAAACACTTTGGGAAAACAAAGTCTAAGCAGATAAAGTTGTGAGTTAGTCTGAAGAATGGAAAAATGGCTAGAGATGGCCTCTGCCTAAAATCAGCCTTAAACATTAAAAATATTATTTACCCAAGACATGCTCCGGTGTTACCAGCCCAAGTCGGAACCTTCTAGTGTCATGGCTGATTTCTTCTCTCTCTATAAGAGGCAGGGCATATTTAGTGTTGGGGTCAACTAGTGCCACCAGCTTTTTCTTACTCTTCTTACTAGAGGACTTGCCCCAAAGGCAGTTGACTACTACTGTGGTCAGGACTACCACTGAGCCTACACCAATGACAATCGGCAGGACCTAGAAAGAGAAACTTTTGTAATTTTCAAGCTACCCTATTTAAAATAATTAAGCATTTTTATTTAACCAAATCAATGCTTGAGGACTGATGAAAGTTGATCTATGGAAATTGACTGAGTGTGTTAATGGTTTTTTTCACATAGTGTCTGTTTAAATGTTAATGTCTGGTGATATCAGCTTATCTGTGGATAATATTTATAAATACTTGACTAATAAGGGCAAATACCTTTCTATGAGTACATAGATAATGTTGGTAGTTTTATTAATCATTCATCGTTATCATAATCCTTACCTTTAATAGAACTGATTTGATTTCCAGTATTCTACCCTTATATTCTTACATGAGTATGCCAAATTTTTAGTTTATCAGATAGATATGATATCAGTAGACATGTAAAGATTAATTTATCAATATGAGCAGACAAAAACTAAATTATGAATAGCTTGGAAAATAACTTTTGTAATAAGCCCTGTCATGCAACTATTAGCGGTGAAACAAGCAAATGGCCCACCTGATGTTGATGTGATGGCAACAAGCTACCCATTAATATCTTTTAACATAATTTAAAATATGATTATTGCTAATTCATGGAAGGTAGTGTAAATAAAATATGTAGACTTTTACAAATATGCTTAGGTATTAACAATAAAATTATGATGTAAATACATACTGGTATTAGCTCGGTGAAATCTGTAATAGCTGCTTTTAAATTGCTCATGTTTACAGTTTACAAATTAATTCTAAGCCACCACTGGGTCGTCAGGACAAATTACAACACAAACGCGCGGAACACAATGCGAACGCGAATGAATGACCCACCAATGACAACCAGACCCACGCCGTAGACCTTGAACTTTCCGACTTCTGATAAACTTCAAAGTCTAATGTAGGTAAATAGTCAAGAGACACACACAATTACATAAAACATTTTAGGTTATCTTTATAACATACAACACAACACGCAATCCTACCAAGCTCTCTGAATCGCTCATGTTGCCTGAGAAACAATGAATGGAATGCGAATGGAAAAACCGCACAATCAAGCACTTTTGAAACAACTATCATTTTCATTATCAAATCAAAGTGATAAATAATTTTATCAAGTAGGTAGGTACTTACGATTTTGTAATTGATGTGCAAAGGCATTTTCTGTTTCTCGAATGAATTCCGTTTTTACTGAATAGATACAGTGAATAACAACGACCGTGTTACCTAGAAAGCCAAACAGCTGAGTGTAATTGCATAATTATTACGTTACGCCTTGCTTTTGCGTGCAGTGCCGGTTTTCAGTGGTACACACAGCGATTTACATTACACTGCTTGAATAGAAATAGATCTCTCTTAGCCGGTGAAATACTGGTGACGGAACACAGAATATGTGACGGAATGAATAGAACTTGGACTTTTGGGAGTTATTTTTGGTGATTATTTACTTGCGTCGTTGTTGCCGTCACCTTCTATTGTTTCCAACACAGAACACCTGTATCCTGACGGAGTTTCGAATTAAATAAGTAATTATTTGAATTTAATTTTAGATGCGCAAAATAATGATAAACATTTTCATTTTATTATTTAAATAATGACAAGCGATTCATTTCCATCTTTCATTACAGAGCAACGTACAAAGTTCGAAGAGTACACTGAAAGACTATCAAAAATTCACTGCCACATGGCCTTTCATATCATTCGCTTTTGCCTTTTCATACCACAACTGACATACACCCTTCGATGTAGCCCCCTTTGGATATTAAAAAATGATCTAACAAGCCTAGACACTGCATTACAAAGGGTTCTGGTTAAAATTCTAAATTGTCCCATGTCTGATGTTTCCTGGAACCAGGCTACCCTTCCAATAAGGTTTGGTGGTCTGGGAATTAGAAAAATTTCATGCGTTTCTCTCCCGGCGTTTTTATCCTCAGTTCATAGTACAGCTAAATTATTTTCAAAAATTATTTTTTCATCTTTAGGCAACATTAAATGTGACTCTATGGAGGAGGCTAAAAATGCCTGGACTTTGATGTGCCCGGCAGAAACCACTCCCGAGAAACCGCACCTTCAGAGACAATGGGATGAGCCTTTATGCAGGAAGGTGCAGGAAGTGCTAGTTGAATCAGCTTCAACTTCAGCAGAAAAGGCTCGGCTCATTGCATCAGGTACTCGAGAATCTGGTTTCTGGCTTCATGCACTACCTTCAACAAATATAGGGACTCTCTTGGATAACACTACTTTTTCTTTAGCAGTCAGTATTCGAATAGGAGCCACTACCAATGAACCTCACCAGTGTCGCTGTGGTAGCTCTGTCGACCGTCAAGGTCACCATGGTCTGTCCTGTCGCCGCAGTGCAGGTCGCCAATCTCGCCATGCTAGCCTCAACGACATAATTCGTCGGGCTCTCGCCACTGTCAACGTGCCGGCCATCCTTGAGCCGAACGGTATCGCACGTGACGATGGAAAGAGACCCGACGGCATGTCGTTGATACCTTGGAGTCGAGGTAGGCCTTTGGTGTGGGACGCTACTTGTGTAGACACGCTGGCCGCTTCACATGTTTTGTCAACATCAAAAACAGCGGGAGCGGCGGCTACAGCAGCAGAAGCCCTTAAAAGACGGAAATATGCATCTCTCGGTAATGGATACATATTTCTGCCTTTTGGGGTAGAAACGTTAGGTCCATGGGGTCCAGAAGCGTGGCTTCTATTTAAAGAGTTATCCAAGAGACTGGTGGATGTGACTCACGATCAAAGGGCTGGCGCTTATCTTGGACAGGGAATTAGTTTAGCTATTCAAAGAGGTAACGTTGCCAGCCTTTTGGGCACACTTCCTGCGGCCAGTGACTTAAATTCTGTTTTCTACCTATAGTAAAGACCCGCACTTTACTATAGGTAGAAAAAGTTATGACAAAATATGTAGATATAAGGTAGATAGGTTAAATATTAGATGTAAAATATTTGTATATACTAAATTACTTCCGTTATAATAAAATAATGACTAGATAACAGATGTTTGATTTATTGAAAGGTAAATACATAGGTAATCGAAAGAGATAATTACAATTTATCGTATAGACAAACACAATTTAAAATTCTACATTATTTAATCAATTTACTGCAATAATTATTTCCCATGATGCAAAAATATTAAAAATTAGCGCTCTTTTTTTCCTTTTATCTTGACACTGTCAAGATCATTCAACTGACAGTGAGTGCTTAGTCTGACTTTGACATAAAAACTTTTTTATTTTATAATGCTAAGGGTAAACTAAAACCATGACTCAGCTTTAGTAATACCCATTTTTTAATTTTTTCGTTAATATTATCTTAGAATGCCGAATTTATTTAAAACTCATAATAATATAAGTAAAGGGCAACTTTTCACTCATACCTCAATTTTGCTGCAAATGCTGTTCGTAGTGCCTGGGACAGGATTATAAGTTAGGTACTAAGCCACGGGTTTCCTCGCGGTATTTTAATTCAGCGTATGAGACCATTAGCTTGCATATTTATGTTTTAAAATAGAAAACCAAATTTACGCAGCCAGATTTAAACCTTTGACCTTAGGATCGGAAGGCCTAAGGGTTGATACGCATTCAGCCCCACTGGGCTGATCCACATGAAAATGAAAGAAATAAAAAAACGTGATCTGCTTAGGTAGGTATACCTACTTATTTAATTATTTTCTGGGCATCTACAGACAATACAAAAACAACTTAGGTACACATACATATAAACAGATTTTTTACACTTAGGTACCTACCTAATAATCTACGCAATTAGAGTTATTTATATCAGGTACTTTTTGGGGCAGCTATTATGTTTACATAAGTCTCATTTGAAATAAGAGTTTTATTTACGAGATTGTTATCTATTGAAATGATTTCTCTAATACTCTGCGTAACACCAGCTACTAGCACAAAGCTTCCAAAAATTATTAAAACTATATCTTTCCAAAGAATCCAATTCAATGTTCCAAGACCTCGTTCCCAGTTGAAGATGAGGTGCAATATGGAAGGGGCTATGAGGCCGAGGAAGGAATAGAAGAACGCACCTTCAAGGCCGATCACCTGTTCCAACTTAGGTAAGACCGCTGCGGCTGCCACTGTAATATATTGAACCATATTAGATAGGTACGAAATAAGCACGTTGAAGATGGAGGAGTATGCCTATATGCGAGTTGCCTATTTTTACTAAGCAATGCAGAAATGAGTGGCTTTTTGTTTGCCGCTGTGTTGCCTACAGAATACAGAAAATATTCTTTTTATGTTTAGAGATTCCAGCCACATTTGTTTGCCATCTTTTTTCGCAAGATCAATTTGTAATTCAGGATTATGCGCAGGCGTTCATGATTACGCTGAATCGATATTTTTCTTGAGAAAATAATTTAATTTTATGTACCTACTTACAATGTCTGGATATTTGGACAAAGTTCCATGCACCGTTTTGATGTTCTCGAGTTTCGCCTAGCTAGTGTTGGTGCTAAGCAGTAAGTGCATGCTCCATACAGCCAGCTTTATTAGGGACTAGCGACCGCTCGCAGCTTCGCCTGCGTGGCAGTTTTTTCCCGTTCCCGTTATTTTTTCAGGATTAAATCATAGCGTGCAAAGTCTCAGCTCGATCGGTTTAAAATTGACAGAGTTTCATACAAACTTTCATCTCCTTTATATATATTTTATTCCCTTGGGGGTAGAATTAATCAAAATCCTTTCTTAGCGGATGCCTACGCCATAACATCTACCTGCATGCCAAATTTCAGCCCGATCCGTCCAGTGGTTTGGGCTGTGCGTTGATAGATCACTATGTCAGTCAGTCAGTCACCTTTGAGTTATATATATTTAGATTAGATAGGGCCTCTAGCTTCATCAACCGCCCTTACCCGTTAGTGTAGCGAAGACGGCTCTCATTATGCATTGCGCCAGGTTGTGGTGTTTTTGTGGCACACGCTCCTTGGTGTTTCGCCAGATAATCTCCATCGGTACGTAGAACTGCAGGGTGTACGTGAAGAATATGGCTAGAATTATGAACACTTTTGCCATACAGCCGGCCCTGAAAAATGTATAAGCTCAGAATGCCTATTTATACTAGGTACAGTCAGCTGCACTAGAATGTATACAATTTGTAACTTTCAAAATGGTTTCACGGCGATTCTAAAAATATTTACACAACAATGATTCAAAAAATAATTGAAGTCGCCTAGTTTAATGACTTTTTAGTTTTAAAGGTGTAAGAGTTCATTGTTTTGCTGTAGTACCGTTATGAAAGTTACAAATTGTATACATTCTAGTGCAGCTGACTGTACCTACTTACGTACGTAGGTTACCAAAAGTAGGTTCCTTATACAACTATCTATACGTTTAACGCCCCCTATACGTCAAACCGACAATATTGATCACTTTCCGTGATCCTTTTTAAGAAACTCAAAATCTTTCTTTCTCGAAATGTATGCAGGATATTGAAGTTCAACTGAAAGAAGTAGAAAGTAGAAGTACCTAGAAGTGTAGAAAGTAGTACCCATATTTCATCCGTAGTAGTAGGTACCCTACCGATGGTACCTAGATACGAGTAGTTAAGTAGCTTTATCAGCGGTATTAATACTACTTACTACCTAATAATTTTAGTAGTAGTAGAGCTTTTAGTGAAGGGCTCGTCCGGGAAAGTACCTGCTACCACCATGCCTATTTCTGCCGCGCTGCTGTGTTCCGGTTTGAAGGGTGGAAATAAATGATTTGATGAGTTTTATTTACTTATTTATTTTTATAATAATGCTAGACAATCCACACAGAGTCATCTAGCCCCAAACTAAGCTGAGCATGTATTATGTACTAGATGACTGATATACTTAGGTAGGTACATTACATTACATGCATAGATATTTTTTATTATAGAAAATACCCAGAACCGTAAATACAGATCTTTCAAACATTTATCCCAAGCCGGGAATCGAACCCGAACCTCCTGCGTAGCAGGCGGACATTCGCCCGCCGTGCTACATCGGTCGTCGATGTAAGATAGGTAGTAGGTATACTTACGGTTCCAAGGTCGGCAAATTAAGCGTGATGCTTCCGTCTACTGTGTCTCCGTACCGCACATAGCCAAGGAAGCCCATCAGCATGTACAGCAGCACCACCAGAGACATGGTCACGTTCAGGACTCCGAGGTTGCTCAGGAAGTAACGTGGTTTAGCCATGGCGTTTTCCACTGGAAGGACAACGCCGATTCCTTCCATTGCAAATATAACTGTACTGGAATTTAGATTGATAGATAATTCTTTATTGATTTAAAAATACAAATAAAATAGTTTAGTGTCATGATAACGATACATATTATGTGAAAACAAAATTTCAATTAAAAGTTTGACAATAAGATAAGATAAAGATAATGTATGGATCTATGGATCTTTGTCTTTCACGAAAAAACTAGTGAATAGATTTTAATAAAACTTTACAATAATACTATTCTAAGACTACTCAGATCATGGTAATATCTATACGACAATAATTTATAAAATTCTTTGTCCTGACTGGCTGACATAGACAACGCACAGCCTTATAGCACTTGTAATATAGACCTCAAAATTCAATTCATTACTCGTCTTGGTGTGTAGAGGTGTGTTAGGATAGATAAGTAGAAAGAGAGTAAGATAGGTAGGTAGATAAGTATCTCTTACCCGATAAAAAGCGGCAGTTTTTCTATATCCACGCTCATCGGCCGGTCGTCAATACTAGGAAACTCAGTACTGATGTAATACAGGCAGATTATGAATGTGAGGACGAGAAGGATGTTGGCGCACCCTGAGAACGGTGCCAGGTACTTGAGGTTCTTGATTTGAGTGAAGGCCAGCAGAGGGACGAGGAGGATAAGGCAGTAAATCTCTTTTGTCAACGGGCATTTAGGGCAAAAAACGTAAACAATCTAAAACAAAAAATAGAGGTTTTTTTACTTTTTTTCTAATCAGTCTGTAAAATTACTAAGAAAACAAGGAATTCCTTAAATGAATAAGTTAGAAGTAGTCATCTTCCTGCCCATATCCCACTCGGGCGTCGGCACAACATGTATTGTTTTACTCCCCACTCCCTGCTGTCAACCGTCATATCCGTAGTCACTCCATTCATAACCATGTCATCTCATTTCATCTTTTCTCAGGCCTACCTTTACCCACATATCCATCTAGGTACATACATATTCATCACTCTGCTGGTAACATGACTGTCATCCCTCATGACATGCCCGTACTACGCTAGCCTATTGCTCCTCAATCTTTCCGTCACTGGCGTTACTTTCAAACTTCCCCTAATGTAATTATTCCATATCTTATTCATTCTACTCGTAGTAACTCCACACATCCATCTCAACGTTCGCATCTCTGCACCATGTACCTTTCTTTCATCAGTCCTTTTAAGTTGTCCATACAAGATCCATACAATACGACTGGTCTAATAATAGCTTTTTCTAAGATATACGCAAGCCATATAGTCGTGGACCCGACTACCACTGTGGAAATAAATGTTCTCAAATATCGAACACAGGTCAAAAGAACAACTATAGGTCGCCACCGGTTGGTTGTCAGTGGGTAGATTGTACTTCCTATAGGGCTAAGATGTGTAACGCGATAAAATGTTGTCTACTCGTTACCTCTTGCAAAATAGAGATATGAAAGAAAGAAAGAAAGAAAGAAAATACATTTATTTGACATACACATATAAGTAGCACACAGAACGGACTTAAAACAAACAATAGGTAGTAGGAAAGCTAGATAGCAAACTTAATTAACAAACAGAAAGTAGGTAACAGTGGGTCCCAGTTAGTCCGGTCCGGTACCGAATGGCATGCCAAAAAGGCTCTACCTCAGCTTAGTTGCTGCTTAACAAGGTAGATGTCTACCGTGCCATACAGCGCTGGTTTTCAGGTAGTGCCAAAAAAATAATATAAGATATAGCTTTATTATTCTCATCAGTCTACTTGTCCTAAATTTGTAGGGTCAAAAACCATCTCGTTCTGTCGAATGGTATTTTGTTTACTAATCCTAACACGTACACTAATAAAAAAAACTCGCGGTAAGCGCGACATATTTCATGTTACACATGTTAGCCCGGCTGAACTTCATCCGGCTGATGATGTAAATAAACCCCTAGCAAAGGGTCTTAAAGTTTATATGAGGAAAGTTTTCCATTTGTGTGTAAAAAAAATCCATTCCATTTTCATTTCCATTTGCCACATACAGGTAGTATGTGGCAAATAATTAATGCCGAGATTAATTACAGGAAAATACATTTTAGTTTTGTCAGTTGCCAACATACCTGCTCTACAGAGGTGGCAATTAAGATGACATACACTGCACAGGCGCCAAGTATGGTGAACGCCATCGTCCAATCTATAAATATCCTGAAACATACCATAAATATGAGTCATTTTCTGCAATACTCTCTAAAAGTAAGTACCCATGTAGGTAGTCCGGAAGAGCACTCGTGATATTGCTTTTCTATTTATAAGTCTGTTAAAATCAAAATTCAAGCCAAATTAGTTCAGTAGAGTGACTAAAAAATAACCTTACTTTTAGCCAGAGTTTCATACTTGGTTACTATTTTTTCATAAAGAAAGAAAAGATTTATCATAATTTTAAAATCTCTGCAAGTGGTTTTAGGCTGTGCGTTGTCTATATGTCAGTCAGTTAGGACAAAGAATCTTATAATTGGTATAGATAAAGATATCCCGAAAAATTTACATATTAAAATACTGACGTTAATAATTACCGCCACTACGATTGAAACCGTGGGCGACTGCTAGATTATGATATACCTGGATGCTCTAGAAAATCTTCGTAAAGGGCGGGGTCCCGTAGCGAAGACAGCTTCAACAGTCTCTGCATAGCCCAGTGAGGGTTGCCTTGCCACCTTACAAACATCTTGTGATGTTTTTACCTGAAAATTTAATACTCTAAAACGAAGAAATAGCAACCGTATTTTGTGTATGTTAGATGCCTTTTCTATTGATACTAAGAGGAGAATAGGTATTTCGCTTGTAATTAATTAAATCCTACGGTCGGAAGAATACTGATATGATGGATATAATGCCTTCAAACATTGTAGGGTATGTTTATAACGTGGAGCAACCTATGAATAGTTACCACTTAGCATCATAAGGGCTCGTCCGGGGAAGTACTACCACCATGCCTATTTTTTCCACCAAGTAGCTTGCTATGATTCGGTTTGAAGGGTGTGAGAGTGAATACCAGTGAGGTTGATGAACGCAGAGCAGTGCATCGTAGTGCACGAACTATTAAGAATGTACCTAACATTCTTAATATTTCATACGTGACAAGTTGCAAGCCAATCGCCGCTGCTAGAATACTAACTAGTTTCTCACGGTGCTTACCTTCACTGTATAAAAGTACTAGTATTGCGCACATAGAACGGAAAAATCCATTGGTGTAGGTACAATTGTCCACACTTCAAATATTTAGCCTCAAGCTAAGCAGAGCTTGTGTTATGGGTACTAGATGACTGACATACTTAATACAATACCTTACACTCATAGATATTTTTTATTATGCATAGAAATTATCCAGAACACCCAAAATAAATATTTGCAGATCGTACAAACATTTATCCCAAGGCGGGAATCGAACCTGCAATCTCCTGCGTCGCAGGCGGACTCAGGCCGCGCCACATCGGTCGTCCAAACTTACCAACAATAACATTACACAACTTACCAACAAATAAACGCAATGTGTGCAAATATATCCGAGTATGATGGTTCCGAAAACGCCGACAACAGTGCCGGCGTTCTTGAACGCTGCTGGCATCGCCAAGATACCTGATCCTAGGGATGACTTCAGGAGATTGGCAAACGATCCGAGATACCTGGAAAATAAGTTACAACTTGTTGATGGAACAAGCAGATGGCCCACCTGATGGTTACCATCACCTATAACAAAGCATTGCCTCGTAGGTCACGCTCGTTAGGAACGTCACCGACGATGCACTCAGCGTCCATCAATCTGAGGCATACAGGCGTTAAGCCTCATGTGGCTGTAATTACACCGGCACCCACACCCTTCAAACCGGAACACAGCAAGCTGCTTGGCGGCAGATGGGAATAACCCCTTTCACATTGTTATCGTACTTATCGTACCTACGTAGCCTACATAGGTAGTACTAATTAGTATAATAGGTTGACGAAACTCGTTTTTTAGCACCAGCACAAACCTTAGTGGTTTAATGATGCTATTTATTTAGTTCTTATTATTATTTATTATTGTTAAAAAAAAAAGAATATATACGTACGAATTAGGGTGTTCCAGTTTCCTGTTCGCGAAGGGGTCATAAGTGTCTGTCTCCAACTCGCTGTCCTTGCATTTCGTGTTGATTGTGCTGATAGATATCGTCGATGGGTACAGGTCATTGTCGGTTATTACAGCCCTGAAATAAACCATAAGGCTTTATTTAATTATTTTTTTATACAACTTGTTGATGGAACAAGCAGATGGCCCACCTGATGTGAGTGGTTACCATCACCTATAACAAAGCATTGCGTCGTAGGTCACGCTCGTTAGGAACATCACCGACGATGCACTACTCAGCGTCCATCAACCTGTCCATGTGCCTGTAATTACACCGGCACCCACACCCTTCAAACTGGAACACAGCAGCTGCTTGGCGGCAGAAATAGGCATGGTAATATAAAACTAAACATGGTGGCATAAAACTAAGATTGAAAAAAGGATTGAATATGTTATCCTACTTACTCGCCTCAAGTCTAAGAATTTTAGGTGTACACGTTTAGCGTCGTACGTATTTTTTTTACATGGGTATACGATAAGCGCCCCTGTTTGGCGTTAGGAGAACTGATTTTGTAGGTAAAATTACGCATGGAAAATCTCAGACAAGTTGTTTATTGAAAAATCTATATGTACTATAATATAACTGTAGAGGTCGAAAAGTCTGTACATTAAATATATTTTTCTGAAATTTTGCTAGTCAAAAAAAGAAAAAAGACGAAAACAACTATTAAAAAAAAATCTTGCTTGTACGATTATTTGTGCACGCATCACACCAAAACTGAATTAATGTTGATTCGATTTGCAGAATCAGTTAGCTTATACCTAGTATATAGCCCGACTTAAAACTTGGTAAGGGTTTCATTGAGTACCTATCCCTAAACAGAGTGCTGACTTTGTATGAAAAATGCGAACGAAGTCGTGAGTGGGTCGATAATTTAAATATTATAAGAATATATCTCATAAAGTAATGTCCACTGGTCTATTCTGTGTTCTATACCAATAAGAAGAATAATTTAAATATTATAAGAATATATCTCATAAAGTAATGTCCACTGGTCTATTCTGTGTTCTATACCAATAAGAAGAATTTTTATTCTGACTAAATTGAGATATTTTTTTTATCTTTTCTCAAATAGTCTTGAATAGGTCCACCCTATGGTGCCCGCTAATTGTTAAATTTTGGGACACGCTGTATAGACAACGCACAGCCTAAACCGCTGGTCATAGAGACTTGACATTTTGAGAGTGTATTTGACTGGTGCGTAGAGGTGTCCTAAGAAAGGAATTCCCGAAATTACCTCCTAAACGGGTACGGCGAGGGTTGAAATTCATATAAAGATAATTTCAACGCGGATGAAGTCTTGATGTTTTCGTTAGTAGGTCTATATACCTACTTTTCATAAATCAGGTTCATAGGCTTAAAATATTCGCTAGTTCGGTATGAGCTAACCTTTAGCTGGTATCTATTGGTATCTTTCTGCACGCTGTATATCTTTACGTCAGATAGTTTCTTTAATCCACCGTCTACCATAAAAGGTTCCAAGTTTTCGCATTAGTGGTACAGACAAGGAAATAACGAGCGATAACGTGGTGACTTTAATCTAATAAATGCCAATTAGAATTTTATTCAGATTATTACCAGGAAATCTCAAGGAAGATAATACTGGTTGTTTTCCTTTACCTCATCATAATTATCGTAGCCCGACAAAAACTGCTAGGTAGGTATATGCAAAGACAGGTTAGGTTATAAGGGCCCACGCGTTAATACGGTGTCGTCATTCGGATTACATTTGACTACCTCCCTATTTTATTTCTTTTTGGCTGGACCAGTTTTTGCAACCAAAGGCAGATATACCTGAGCCAAGGCCAGGTCAATTTATTAAAGAATAGCGGCCGCTCGCAGCTTCGCCCGCGTGGCAGTTTTTTCCCGTTCCCGTTATTTTTTTGGGATAAAAGTAAGCCTATATGTAAAAAAGTAAGCTAAATTTCATCCAAATCGGTTCACTGGTTAGAGCGTGAAAGAGTAACAAACATCCATCCATCCATCCATCCATCCATATATACTTACAAACTTTCGCGTTTATAATATTAGTAGGAAGTAGGATACACACTCACCTTTTCTGTATTCTGTGTCCATTACTAACTAGTTATCAGAAAACGTTAAAAAGTCAAAGCTTTGTTAAATTTGTTACAGGTTGGAATTAAATGTAGGTAAATCGATTTCAAGGGCATGCTTGATCTCGTTGACTAAACAGACTTTAGTAAATAAAGAAAAAGAGCACATTCTTTTCTATACTCGCAAACACGCATAAAATTATAAGCGAAACTCGAGTTTTTACATCAAAATCAATAGTCGGAACGGAGATTATTTTAAATGTCATTTGGTAGAATGAAAGTCCAGACGCATGAAAGTCATTGTTATAAGATAAAAAACCTTGAAGTATCTAATAAAGTACCCATGTAATAAGTTACCTATGTAGTACAACCAGTGGCGGCTTTAGGGGGTGGCGAATGGGGCAATCGCCCGGGGCCTCACTCTTGCAGGGGCCTCGCGCAATAACCCAAGCTGATTTTAAAAAATACAGATTTTTTAACATATTTTTTTATTTAAAACTTATAATTTTGATCCCATACGCCCGGAGCCTCGCAATGGATAAGGCCGCCGCTGAGTACAACAAAATACTAAAGTCATTTGTCATAAACTTCGGTGTTTAAACGGTCTTACATGTATGCACGTGTCACTGCGTACATTGTAAAGGTAAATAATATGTAAAAGAGTTAGTCTAGATTATGAGTCAAGGTCGCTTTTCCGTTTTGTCATGAAAAACAAGGTGAACTTATTATAATAATTATATTCATCACACATCACTATCAGTTGGAAGACATCCACTGAATACAAACAAGCTGAGCTGTGACGGCTGTGTTAGACACCAGAAAACCTCTTTGTTTTACCCTTTATAAAACAAAGGGTTAATAGGGATAAAACCCTTTGTTTTATCTGAAAACCAGCGCAGCATTGCACACCATGTTCAATGCTGCATACAGCTGAGGCAGGGACCCCAAGCAACACAAACCTTACTGCTAATTAGGTTATTTGTAGTCGATGTACTTTTTTTAATTTTTGTTCTTTAGTTAGGTTAAGTTCCGTAAGGATATATAATGTTCTGTGGGTTAAGTAAACCTAGTGTACTACAGTGTACACGCCCATATTCATGTTTGCAATTTGTGTGGTTTGGGGATGAATAAATATAATTTCTTCCTTTCTTTCTTTCTTACCCATACCTCTAGTGAGTTGAGAGCCACAAGGAATAACAGTATTCTGTGGCTATGGCACGGGTCCGCTTGCTTTAGTACCTTTGGTCTGGACACGGCTTATGGATACCAAGGCGCCATTCAAGGGCCAGATGGCGCGCAAGATTGTCCGGAAAAAATACCTTGCAGGCGTCTGCGTGCTACATTTTCGGACGAGCAAAATACTGTTATATTTTTTAAATTTGCTGTAGTTTATTTTTATTCAGTGCCAGTGCTCGTCAAGTGCGAAAAAAAATCGCAAAAAAACAGTTAATATTCTAGCAGCGACTTAGATTACTCGTCTAAGAGCAGCGATGATTCAAAGCCTGTTGCGTGTGGCATACTTAAATAAATAAAATAAATAAATAAAGCCTTTATTGCCTACTTTACAATATAGATGTTACTACCTCATTGGCGTACCTCAAGTCTCTCCACTGGTCTCTTTCACGTGTGGCATACACGAATCTTGAGCAGGTACTAGGTACTAAGAGATCTGAGAGGATATCCACCGTGCCTGAGGCTTGAAGTCATGAAGATATTTTATTTTTGAGACTCGTCCTAATTATCGTCGTCTCTAAGAGTTACCATATGACATAGAGAACGTCTCCTTGATCATATTTTTTTACTATTAGTAATATGATGTGGTGCAGCGAGTGAATGTCCGCCTGCGATGCAAGAGGTTGCGGGTTCGATTCCCGCCTTGGGATAAATGTTTGTACGATCTGCAAATATTTATTCCGGGTGTTCTGGGTATTTGCTATATATAATAAAAAAATATCCATGCATGTAATGTATTGTATTAAGTATATCAGTCATCTAGTATCCATAGCATAAGCTTTGCTTAGCTTGGCGCTAGATGATGATGTGTGGATTGTCCAGCATTATTATAAAAAATATCTATACCAATTATACGAATTTTTGTCCTGACTGACCACTGATCGTAGAAAATTATCATTTTCAGGGTATATTCATTATGAGTTCTACGCAGAGGTGTGTAAAACGTCCCAAACGGAAGTTGAAGTTTGTACGAAAATATTTTCAGGCGTCTTGAAGTCTTGAAATTTCGCTAGTCATGTTTTCTGGTTAATTATTAGCTTGTATAAGCTTAAAAACAGCATTGACACGTTTATCTATAGCAGTGTTGGTTTAGAACATCTTATTTCAAATACTGCAATGCTAATAAAGGCTTTTTGGATAAACTCCGAGATAAATTATGTCTGCCAGACCTTTGTGCAAATCATACAAGATACTTATCTTAAGTAGTTCTGTCTCAGACTATTTTTTTTATGATATGATGTTTTTATGACTGCAACATTACACCATGAAATTAAAAAAAAAATTATAGCATCACGACCTTAAGGTTAAACAAGTCGGTACGTTGTCCATACAAACGCTGTAAGCGTTTAATGTCTACTAATTATTAACGTGCGTCCGAAGTTAAGTTTGATACTGAATTATCTTGCCGTTATCTAGGCTCGTTACCCTATATACTACAGTAAAATCAGATTACTTTGAAAGTTACAAGCGTGACTTTCAAGGTACGTACTTGTAACGTACCGACTTGTTTAACCTTAATTCCCAGGCTTGGTAGATAATCTACTCAGATCTCTTCTTCTTTCGAAGTCTTTCAAGATTATTTGAGGATGTCTAATGAAGTGAATGTTCAATAGCCGAGGCCTGTTAACTGAATTACTAGGATAGCGCCTTGGAACTCATTTTGTAATGCTATTTTATAAGTGAATAAATTGAAATTAAACCATCAAAAACCTTAACTTTTGAATAAAAATGCCGCAATAATGGTTGTTTGTATTGTGAAAACTATAGTAAAATACCTACAAAAATTCAAAATTAAGATCTATATATTAAAAAAAACTAAGATAATATACATATACCGGGTGTAATAATACCATTTCCGAAAACTGAAACTGCATTCAGACCATGATTATGATTACAAAATAAAAAAACGTGAGAAAAAATCGACACTTCTTGTCCGTTTTTTCCGTGTTTTTGGTATCAATATCGAAAATACATCTTCAAATAAACATAAGTACCTATAGTTATCTTATATACAAACGCGTGGAAATGACAAATCACCAAAAACAGCAATCTTAATTAAATTGCAATCATCTGATCGGTGCGTTGCCTTAGCGGCGGCGGTCAACGACCGAGTGGAGGCAGAGCGTTGTACGGAATACATCGCTGGTTAATAAATTGGAATTTCAGCAAAATAATTGTATAACTCTTAATGTATTTGACTATCAGCCAATTCTATAAAACCTTGCTGTAGGTAACTTTACACGTTACTAGAGTATTCGGAAGTGGTTTTATTACATCCAGCATTATTATAAACATGCGCGGCTTTGTCAGCGTGAAGCTATTTTCATACAAACTTCAACCCTTGCTACACACCTTACACACTAAAACAAATATACCCTTAAAACTCTACGACGATAAGTAGTTGTTAAGGCTGTGCGTTTTATATTACGACAATATACAACGCACAACCCTAACTTTAGTCAGGATGAAGATTATTTTAAACTAGCGGCCGCTCGCAGCTTCGCCCACGTGGCAGTTTTTTTCCCGTTCCCGTTATTTTTTCGGGATAAAAAGTAACCTATATGTTAATCCAAGTTATAATCTATGTTTATTCCAAATTTCATACAAATTGGTTTACTGGTTAGAGCGTGAAAGAGTAACAAACATCCATCCATCCATCCATCCATCTATCCATCCATTAGTAGGATGGTAGGTATAGATTCATTGGCAGATATTTTACATAACCATTTAGCCCCAAACTCAGCAAGGTTTGTACTTGGCAAAATACATAGGTAGTGAGAATACCAATGCAGACACAAAATAAATATTTATATTCATCACATGGCTATTCTCGTGACATATTTTTTACAATTTTTCAATACATGTATGTAGGTAGCTAAAACTTTACCGTATATAAACTTTTTTGGAGTTCTTCATCGGACGTACATCGGAACCTTATAAAAGAGCATATTTTATGCTTCAATCAAATTTATTCTACACTCACTGGAATATTTCTAGGGCGCCAATTAATACCTCGATTCTTGATTATAAAACCGGTATTTAGGTACCTAGTAACAAGAATTTTATTGACTCTGCTTGAGACGCAAGAATCTGTTTGTACTGCGAGCATTTGAAATACAAATAGACATCTACTGTTGATTTGTTTTTTCTATATTAAGAATCTACACTCGTGAGCAAAAAAAGCGGCATGCTCGCTCGCGTTCAATAATCTCAGGTGCAAAATCTATACGGTAGGTACTTACTTTTCACATCATCTACGCCAGTTATAAGAATTTTTGTCCCTGACTGACATATAGACCACGCACAGCCTAAGCGGTTGTTCGTAGAGCCTTGCAACTTTCAGATTCCCGAAATTCAACTCTTAAAATGGTGCAACGGGGGTTTAAGTTTGTTTGAAAATAGCTTAAGGCGGACGAAGTCGCGATTGTTTGCACTAGTGCTATATTTATAGTTTTGTCCTGATTGCAGACTGACATAATAGGTATAATATTTGTTGTGAAAAGTAATGCTTTTCCAGGTCATGAAGTAGGTATACAGGATGAATGGTAAAAAGCTGTACAGTGTACATACTGAAGGAGGGTATTCAGTAAACGAATCTGATACTGAATTATATAATTAAATACCGAATATTTTTAACGCTACCACGTGATTTAGTTATTTATATACAAATAAACACCTAAAAATCTAACTTTTCGCGTAAACACTTACAATTCTGGTATTACTTTATTTCATAAATTTAATTACGTTCATATTGTCTTGTGAAAATCATGAATATTGGTTGAATATTGTTTATTTACACATGAAACACTTGAGCTATCTTCAGACCGTGTTTTTGAACAGATATGTAAATTGTTATTTAATATACCCATTGAATATAGCAGTAGTTGAGTGTATATAATCAAAACCTATCCAAGTTAGTAATCAGGTTTTCAAAAATTACTTAAAAACTTACGTTGAGCTAAAATCCTTCATGTTGTAACTATTCGTCATTATCACAGATTTCTTGCTTACAAAAATAACACAGCCACAGTTCACTTCTTTACGATTTAATAGTTTATTTTAAATTTGATGTGTCGCGCGCGCCACATCTTGTCCCGACCGAGGTTCAGTCTGTGATGGCTTGTTATTCGTCAATGATTTCTGCATGCTTCGTCTGAGTGCGTTGACAATACCTGTTTCCCGATTTGATACCAACGATTCAGCTGATTTACTTATGACTATATAATAATAATATGATAATAATGCTGGGCAATCCACATTATTATACGTAGAAAATACCCAGAATTCATTATCCCAAGACGGGAATCAAACCCGCACCTCCTGCGCCGCAGGCGGACATTCGCCCGCCGCGCCACATCAGTCATTCTAAATTTATGCATGGAATTTTTAAGTCTAATTTCGCCAAAGAGGGCAGCCGATGAATCCAACTCTGATGAACAGCGTTGGGTAAATTACTCTACATCCTCTAGTCGCAGATACCGTAAAACCTCAAGAGGAAAATATTATCAATACGTGATTCCACCAGTGATCCTTATAAAACTGTGATGTGGTTACTAACTACTAGTCTCTCAAGCTGAAAATCGCCCAACGGGCTGTGGAGAGAGCTTTACTGGTTCTTTATTTTTGTGATAGATCAGAAATGAGAAAATCTGTAGAAGAACGAAGGTTACCAACATAACTTCCAGCGTATAGCCATAGATCCGATAACCACTGAAAAGTAAAGTTCTCTGAATCGCGACCACGATCCGGCAAACGAAGCGTAGGATGCCTGATAGACCAAAGACTGGTGGAAATCGGTGGATGGAGAAGAGCCAAAATCTTTCTTCCTGAAAGCGTATAGGAGAGTGGACTTCTTTAGACTACTGATGATAATATTGATGATGACATGGAGTTTCAACGTGTCCTATCTATCTCTCTGCCTGTCCATACTCAGAGCAGCAAAAAGAGGTTTCTGTTACTTACCATCAGAGAAGCATAAAAGAATTTTGGCACACCTTTACGTCCGCCGAATGGAGTGGCACCGGATCAGTGAAACTACACGAAACCATACATACTATTACATATTATGTGGCAAAGATTTTGTATGCTAAAATAAAATGTCCCAACCCAGGAATTGCATCGAAAATTTTAACAAGCAGCTAGGCTAATACAATAAATCTCGGCGTGGAAATAGGTATTTCATGTCGTGAAATATATGAAATAACCGTTGCTACGAACAGTTTTCTGGATTCTTTTATAGGTGACCTTCACACCGATTTCATGTACCTAGTATGTACCTATTTATGTATTTTTTTAAATTTTCTATTCAAAGAAAAGAAAGAACAGAAATCGATTTACAACTTTAATAGGCACGGTAGATATTCTCACACATATCTTTTAGGGTCCAATACCGACTGAGGATTCTTTAAGAGTGACTAGAGGTCTCTTCAGACAAAGGACACTGGAGCTTCATTATTTACATTATTATTAATATGTAAAAGGATCTTAACAAAATGGTAGGAAGCTGGCCGTAAGCTTGTAGCCTGTTCTTCTAGGCTTGCTCGCGAGCAACAGCCGCAGTTAGATTCAGTTTTATCGTGATCCCTGAGGATATTACTCGGACTTGCACACGAAGGGTTCCGTACCATTATAATAATAAAAACGGCAAAAAATCACGTTTGTTGTATGAGAGCCCCCTTAAATAATTATTTTATTATATTTTTTTGTATTTGTTGTTATAGCGGCAACAGAAATACATTATGTTAAATTTCAACTCTAACTATTACGGTTCATAAAATACAGCCTGGTGACAGACGGACAGACAAATAGACTGACGGACAGTGGAGTCTTAGTAATAGGTTCCCGTTTTACCTTTTGGGTACTGAAACCTAATAAAGAAGAAATCCGATTATTCCGATTTAGAATATTCTATTTCGAGAGATTCTTGTTATGAGAACAAAAAATACAACCGAATTGAGAACTTCCCTGTTTTTGGACACGGTTACAGAGGAGAGTATTTTCTACCAGCCAACCTTGACAAGAAGGTGAGAAAAAAATAGTTTGGCGTGCTAAATAAAACTAAAGAGTATAAGATTTTTTATAACATACCTACAAACTACGAGTTAGTATGATAATTTTAAAAATCATGTCATCATTAGCCTGCTGATTATGATAATAATAATAATAATAATAACTTTATTAGGCACATAAAATGAGACACATTAAATACAAGTGTAAAGGTAGGCATAGCATAGTCGGATAACAAATTAGGTAAAGTAGTACAATTTGCCTACCTACTCAGTGAAGTACAATGAAAATTCATAAATTAGAAGGTTGAGTTGAGATCACTAGCTCCCACCCTAGGTAAAAACCTGTGTTGTGGGAGATAGTCTCTTTCGCCTGGGACAGTGGGCATTTTAGATGGCTACAGAAAAATTAAAAATTTAGCAGCATAGATTAAAAATTTAGTACCTACGGGATAAATTGGTGTGTTATTAACAGGATAAAGGTAAAGCTACGGGGTGTGTTAATCTTGTGTGTATGTTTTGTGTTGGTGTTTGGTGTGAGTGTTGCATGCGGTGTGGAGATACTACTGCTACCACCAGACTTTTGACAGCCTAGTTATCACAGGAGTATCTGGAGGGAGTAGGTGCATGGGTATCTTTGGGAACATACTAACCATGTATAAAAGTAATTGTGTGAAAGTGCGGTATAGTGCGGTTGTTGTGTATGTGAGAAGGGAGTGTATTTGTGGTTAGTTTAGTGGATATGTCATATTTGGGAGGTTTGCCATAGTCACCACACTTGGCAGTAGGATTGGTGACCGTAGAATACCAACTCCTGAGTATTGTACACCAGTAATGTACTCAGGAGATGATGCATGCCCTCAATGCGTTCCTGTAGTCGCCTTTTACAATATGCATGGAGATTATAAAGGGGTTTCATTCAAGGCCGGGAACACGCCGGGAAAAGCGCGTGACTTCTTCTGCATAAATTATTTTCATAAGAACTTGTATGGATCTTCTCTCTTTTTAGGATTCCGTACCCAAAGAGTAAAATGGGACCCTATTACTTAGACTCTGTCTGTCTGTCTGTCCGTCTGTCACCAGGCTGTATCTCATAAACTGTGATTGTTAGAAAGTTGAAATTTTCAACGATGTATTTCTGTGGCAAATACTAAAAAACAGAATATAGTAAATATTTCAGTGTGCTCTCATATAACAAACGTAATTTTTTGCCGTGTTTATCATAGATAATGGTACAGAACCCTTCGTGCACGATTCCGACTCGCACTTGGCCGATTTTTTGTCTCTTTGTGACATGTTCGAAAATTTTTATTTGTTTATCTAAGTTTCTAATATTGGCAGTATTTTATCTATTAATTTAATCGTTAAACATTAAACAGTAGGCGTAAATAATAAAAATGGGTACAAATTAGATTTAAAACTAACCAACAAACTGACTGAAATACACTCTATGATAAAGCTGGAGGCATGCACATAATTATACAATCTTGGCCCTGCTTGACGCTATAGTAGGTTTCCCTGTCATCGTGGGTAATAAATTACCCAGGATATCGGGAAACTTATTAGTAGGTACTTTCTAAACTTTCTTTTTAAACAACAAGTACTGTAGCACCACCTCCTTGACCCGGAACAAATACTTGCAGAACCAGTTTTTGGTTAACTACTCTATACTAAAGGAACATATAAGCATAATTTTGAAGTAAAACTTGAAATGAAATGAAATGAAGAAATAACTTTAGAAATTATCACACTGAAATGTTCTTTACACTGGCACCAAACAACCGTCGAGACTTGTGAGTATAAATAGTTCAAAACGCCACATGACGTCGTTGGTATCCGTCTGGTATTTGGCAAACGGCATTGAACTAGAGTCTAGATTAAGGGTGTCACGACGAAGATACTTCATTAGCTGAAGTATCTTCGTCGTGACACCCTTAAAAGCCCGTGCAGTTTCACGTGATGCTATTTCCATCCAAACATCCACTCCCGTTGCCACCCCTTATGGATTTCGCGCGTCATAGAAAATAGAAATAGCATTAGGACTTTAATTCCTATTCACGGTAGATATCCCCTCCGATCTCTTAGTGCTAAGTACCTACTTAGTATCATCAAGTATCATTTCTAAAGGGTAGGCAGAGGTACCAATGTCCAGATATTTTTGTAGCAGTTATTTGCATGTGATCAGCTTATTAAGTAAATCCACTGCTAGGATCACCTAGAAATAATACACAAAACTTAAAACTATATTCAAACAAAACAAGGCCCCGTCCTGTGCTTTGTTACTAAAGGCCACAGGTAGCGTAGTTATAATATAATAATATAACAGCAATCATCTATACTATAATAAAACTGTAGGGGTTGAAAAGTCTGTAGCTACATTAAAGATTTTCAGATCTTGCTAAATATAGGCAAAAAAAGGAAATTGACTAAGAAATTTTGTTTATACGTTTGTTGAAGTTACAGGCACCTGAGGCTTAACAACTGCGCACATACATTTTTCAAATATAAAAATCCATTGGTGCACGAAAAAAAATATATAAGCAATGTGCTGAATTACATTCATAGTAAGCCGCAATAATTACTCTAACGATCATTTTGGCATAGAGTTGAGTTAGCAAGAGTTGAGTTTCCAAAAACGCTAAATTTCCGCATAGCCGTGTCTACGGCTGGTGCCTATGAAACTGCGCATTTGGCTCAATCAGAAATATTATCATTTTATTACATACCTACGAAGTTTTAATCAATGAATGAACGTAGACTATCGGTTACACAAGCGTGAGCGTTTAAGCATGACTGCTGAAAATAAACTCAACGCAGATTTCTCGAGACTGGATAAGTATAAATAGGCTCACAACTGGGCTTGTTTTGTAAACAAATATCTCACTGAATGCCAAATTTAAACTTTTTATTTGTAAATGTCCTATAAAAGTAAAACTCTTGGGAATTTATTTTCTTCTTAAATAAACACAATAAATGTATATTTTTAAAGATGCTTAAAAATAGTATTTTGCAGTAGGTAGTAGGTATTCCATACGTGACAGGTCGCAAACTCATCGCCGCTGCTAGAATACTAACTGGTTTCCTAACGATGTTTTTCTTCACCGTTTGAGAGCACTGGAATTGCGTACATAATTTTTTCGAACAGAAAAAACAGTAGTACCAAGGTCTGATGATCGTTTGCTCCAGAAAAACAGTGATTATAATTTCATCGTGCATAGTTATTTGCTACTTTTTCTGGGTTTTTGGACTTATTTATGTACGCCACTTTCTCTGTTGATAGCGTACTATTTCAATCAAACACACACTGACGTCACCAGGAGAATATAGGTCTCTCATTGAAAAATAAATTCGCAAGTAAACCTTGCATTAGCAGTGTTCCGACTAAAAAAACAAGTGTGGTGCAAGGCTAGTGAGAACCAGATAGCTGATGGAGTAGTTTGTAGCTCTCTCAAATAATTATTTTATTCTGTTTTCTTAGTATTTGTTGTTATAGCGGCAACAGAAATACATCATCTGTGAAAATTTCAACTCTCTAACTATCACGGTTCATGAGGTACAGCCTGATTGCAGACGGACAGACGGACAGACAGACAGCGGAGGCTTAGTAATAGGGTTCCGTTTTAACCTTTGGATACGGAGCCCTAAAAATAATCGAATGCAAATAAATTATGGATGACAAGGCGCCTCTTATTTGACCGTATTACGTCGCAATCAAAAAGCAGACATCGGTAATTGCCACTAATTCTTGAATGTAAGGTCGTTGACAACAATCAATGATAGTCAGACAATTTGACAGACGTTATTTATAGATACCTAAACTTGATACGACATCATTAGAAAAATATTAAAACACTGTGGCTTATACATTATAATGTTACATACAAGAAATAAGCAAAATTAAAAAAGATTTTTTTTTATTTGACATGTTGCTGGAACAAGCAGATGGCCCACCTGATGTTAAGTGGTTACCATTACCTATAACAGAGCATTGCCTCGCAGGTTACTACTCTGCGTCCATCAACCTGAGGCATACAGGTATTTTTTTTTTATTATTTTATCGTAAGTTTGCACCAACTTGAAATACTAACTACAGCTAAATGTGGGTGTGTACCAAATGCACTATCTGGAGAAGTATAGTCAGCCTCCTTAGACATCGGCGAAGAATTTCGAGTAGGTATTTGACATTAATGCTGGACAATCCACACAGCATCATCTAGCCTCAAGCTAAGCAGAGTTTGTGTTATGGGCACTAGATGATTGATATACTTAATACAATATATTACATACATAGATATTATTTTTATCATACATAGCAAATACCCAGAACACCCGGAATAAATATTTGCAGATCGTACAAACATTTATCCCAAGGCGGGAGTCGAACCCGCAACCTCCTGTGTCGCAGGCGGACATTCGCCCGCCGCGCCACATCGGTCGTCTACCACGCTTGGGGATTCAGTCATGATGCTATTTTTTTTCTTTTATTATATTTTGGCTACAGTACAGTTTTCTGACGCACTGTTTCCACTATGTCCATCACAGTCACCGTACACCCGGAAAGCAGAGCAAGGATACCAAACACCACCAGAAAGCCGTTCTTCCAAAGTACCCACTTGTACCTGGGGAAATAAAAATAAGAATAAATACTAACATTTAACACAACGCCATCTAACGATCGATAAGGAAAAGCGGGCAAATGTCCGCCTGTGACGCAGGAGTAAGGGTTCGTCTCTTTCAGAAAACAGTACTAAAGTACCTACCAATCTCCAAACCTCAGTGAAAATTTAACTTTTTTAACTATTACGGTTCATGAGATACAGCCTGGTGATAGACGGACAGACAGACAGACAGACAGCGGAGTCTTAGTAGTAGAGTCCCGTTTTACCCTTTAGGTACGGAATCTTAAATGCAGTCGTTAATTAAAAATACCTTCCAAGGTCTTTCCATTGGAAGACGGTGTCAATAATTCCAGGGATGATGAGTCCAAGCATGGAGTAGAACAGCGCTCCAACTATGTTGATGATCTGTTCCAGCATAGGCAAGGCTACACCAATACCTCCTAGAAAAATATAGATAGTTAGATAGATAGAAAATACTTTATTGTACACCACAACTTAAGGATAAACAAAAATAAAAACTTAAAATAATGCTACATACAATGGGCGGTGTTATCGCTAAACAGCGATCTCTACCAGACAACCTTTGGATGGAATGGACTCAAGAATTTTACAAGGGGTGTGTTCGTTTATGGAAGAATAATAATATTAAAATAAATACTAGATAATTTACGCATATTTTTGAAAAAATTCAATGAAAAAAGAAACAAAATCAAGGCGAAGGTCAGGCCATATAGCTTGTAAAACTGACAGCCACTGGAGAAATAGACGTTTACAATATCCAGGAATATGAACGTCCCTCCACTTAGAGAATCGTAAAGATAGCGGGAAATCGGTGAATGGAAATGTTGACGACCGATGTGGCGCGGTGGGCGATTGTCCGCCTGCGACGCAGGAGGTTGCGGGTTCGATTCCCGCCTCGGGATAAATGTTTGTACGATCTGCAAATATTTATTCCGGGTGTTCTGGGTATTTTCTATGCACAATAAAAAATATGTAGGTATGTACGTAATGTATTGTATTAAGTATATCAGTCATCTAGTACCCATAACACAAGCTCTGCTTAGCTTGGGGCTAGATGATGCTGTGTAGATTGTCCAGCATTATTATTATTACTATTACTTCGAGAATCGTAAAGATAGCGGGAAATCGGTGAATAAAAATGTTTTATAGTGGTTCTTCCTGGTACAGGCCTTTGTCAATCACTGGATTATTTCAGATGACGATCATTATGAAGTATGTGTAGTATTTTTAAAGATGATCTGTCATGTGTGGCGCTGAAATACTGTTTACCTATTTTTTACCTACGCAATAACTGTCAGTTGATTGCAGGTGGATGCTGCCAAAAATATTCTTTCCTATTTATACGGTGAGTAGCGTAAACAGAAACAACGTAATAACATCGTCAGAAATGTTACACGTGCGCTAAAAACTTTTTCTTGACGCAAAAGTTGTTTCTATTTCATCATGTTGACGATTTTTTGTGACAATATTCCGCTGGATTGGCGTTACAGTGTTCATTTCTCCAGCCCGACTAAGAAGTGCAGCGCGATAAAATTTTGTTTTCTCGTTATCTCGTGACAAATAGAGATATCTCTTAAAATATTCCTGTGCTAACATGGCAGTGCCTTAAATCTATCTCGTTCTGTCAAATAATGTTTAGCTTATAGGTCTTTTATCTACAATTTCTAAAATGTCCATCAATAGAAAAGGTATCTCGTGTCAAGCGCGACATATCTCACGTTACACATCATAGCCCCGGCAGTGGTATAGAACCCACTATCTAGCAGAGAAGGCTAAGTAAACCGAGGTGTGATGCCAGTCAGCCAGTCAGTAGTGCTAGGGCTTTTTGTGAAGTGCAACTTACCACAAAAACATACAACCGCTATTCTCATACAAACTTCAGCTGCACACATATACTTTTCAGGAATATACGGTCGAAAGCATCTTTGCAGAGTATCAATAACTACGTAGAAATGTAGTGGGTAGGTCAAAAATATTGAGATCGATATAAAGATCTTTGCAGCTATCGCAGGCCTGAAAAACGTAATATAGAACTGTAGGACACAATGTAGACTCACGACTTTTCATGCACAGTAAACATGAAGAGTGCTGTTGGCACCCTATGAGACCTTGAGGTTTTAACTAATTAACAGTAACCTTACCTATTGGTATTCGCACGTCAAAAAAACAGGATTTTTTTTGGGACTAGACTTGTCCGAGGTTTTCCATAACAGAATTTGTATCGAAACACATTAGCTTAAAACAAGCTCCTAAGGCCTTATGTCTCAGGGTATCTTCTGCAGTAATTATTAATGTAACCATGGTATTAAGAGCTTACCAGTCGTCTATCGGCAGGTTCAGCGTGATACTTCCCTTTAGGATATCACCATATCTGAAGTATCCGAACACTCCCAGTATTATATAGAGCAGCATTATAAGAGTCATGGCTACGACGAGGATGCTGGGGCAGCCGAGGAAGTGTTGAGGGTATTTCATAGTGTTTTCCACTGGCATCACAACACCTATACCCTCCATGGCGAAAATCACTGTACTGGGGAAATTTCCGTTTAATTTATTATCTGTTAAGTAATTGACTATGCATAATGCCCAGACACCAGATCCCAGTACTAAAAGATTTGAGGGGATATCGCTATGCCTGGGGATTAAATCTTTAAAGCTCTTCTATTTTTTTTTAAGTTTTATGTACGTGATTTATGAAGAGCCTGATAAAAAAACAGTTTGAATGAAGTAAAAAATCTGTAAATTAAGAAACTAACTTACGACAAGTAAGCCGGGAACCTCGCCAAATCACCGGCCATTCGCTTATTCGTAAATACAATTGTATCTCCAAATATGTAGTAGAGGCATATTCCAAAGGTTGTGACTAACAGTATATTGGCTATTAACGAGAAGGGGGCAAGCCATTTCAGATGCTTGATTTGCACCATGCAACAGAGTGGTATGATAATCACTAAGCAGTAGTATTCCACCGGTGGGTTGGTTGAGAATATGTATTTGTCGAAAACCTGTAAATTAGAAAATAAGTTTACCAAGTGTGTGTATCAATTATAATTTCGGGTTTTGAAGAATGCTATAAAAGCACAGAAATAGTGCTCGGTAGTGGGTAGGTATAGTTACGGAGATATCTAGGTCGTTACGTGAGGCTTTCCAACTTGAAGTCGGTTAAAAACCTCAGCAAGAACGGCTCCGCGTATACCAAAATGATTATATGCCAAAAAACTGTGCCTAAATATTGCCCACAACAACGTGCCAAATTTCAATGACTGTGCTTCAGTAGAAGCCGACATTTATTACACATTACTCGGGTCAAAATTTATCGAGATTGGTAGCATGGAACTAAGTTAAACGCTAGATCGATATATTCGAGATGTTTTACCCAATTTATCGACAGCTTGTACACAGGAAAATCACTTGATAAAATAATATGTCGAGACTAGTTCTGTGCTAGCGGGTGTAGATAAAATTCGATAGATAAAATCAGTTTGTCGATACGACAAATTTGTCGACTGAAGTTGCATGATCGCACCCAAGATGGGGTATGCTGATTGACACAGTGCTAGTGTGGTATTCAGGTGCTTCAGAGGTTGTTACAACAATTATTCTCATAGATTACCTTACAGAGAGTTTACCTCACAGAGCTTGCCTATAATAAACATTGTGTGTTAGCATTACATTGCGCCTACCACTTTCAGGTGTAAAGGTGTGCCCAATGCTATAAAATTGTCTACAACACGCATCAAGGCGTGCTCTTAATATTACATCAGGCGTTTTATTTCTACCCCTCAATTCGAGCACTCGAACTTCGATAAAAACTACCATCGCGACTGTCTGTCTGTACTAAGCTTGCCATGATCACTAGTAAACAGATTTTACAGTGGTACTTCTTAAGATAAATTTAGAATCCTGATAATATCGTGTGAGAATCGTTGACAGTGTTAGTAGACTACCAGCTAGCGCCTAGCAAGATTTGATGGTAAATCGGGAACCGTGAACCGTTTTTACTGAAATACGGGTTGATTTTATACTGGTTAGAAACCTCTTAATCTTAATTCACAGCCTTAAGCGTTGTTATGGCTGTGTGTATAAGGCTTTTCACAAGATAAAAGAGATAAAAAAATTATCCGACTAGCTGCTGAAACAAGGAGAGAAATGGCCACTGGCGTTAAGTGTTTAAACACCTAAAACAAAGCTTTGCCTTGCAAGTTCGTTAAGAACGTGCCCTGCAGTGCACTGCTGTGAATTCGGACCTATGAGTTTGGTGATGCGCTAATTCAGACTCGCATAATAAAGAATGTCATAGTTGTAAAAATACCTGAGTAATAGCGTACCTGTTTCAGAGAATCAGCGATAAGAACCGTGAAGATACAGCAAACTCCAAGGTAAGTGAATAATAGCGAAAATTCTGCGACTACACTGAAATAAAGCACATATCATAAAAATTACTGAAGCCTTTTTTATTATAAGTAATTAGTATGAAAATTTTTGTTTATAGAATTTGCTATTGAAATATCTAAATGGCCTACCTAAAGTTGTTGCCGTCGCCTATAACAAAGTAATGCTTCGCAGGTCACGCTCGTTAGGAATGTGCCCTACGATCACTGCTTAGCGTTTATCATCCTGAAGGAGTCTTAAGACTCTTGTGCCGGTAACTTCACCGGCACCCTTACCCTTTAAAGCGGAACACGCTGCGCTGCTTGGCAGAAATAGGTATGGTAGTAGTGCCCAGATGAACCCTACAAAGGGCTTTATCACTACTAAAAGTTGTTTGGCTATCTGGTTCCCATAGTACAAGCTCTGTTTGGGTCTAGAAGGCGTTGTGATTGTATGTATGTCAATATTTATTTATAATTATGATTTGAATACTTACTAAGCTGTAGTAGCGAAACGTTTACAGCTTTTTGGTCCATTTGCAAAAGCTGACCGGCAAGTCTCTGCGTAGCCCATCAATGGTTTTTTCTCTATTTTACAGCATGCACGAGAAACTTTGACCTGTAATAGTTATATCAATATTTTTATCAATTATGAAAAAAGTCATAGGAATAAAACAACAAGTTCAAAGTATACGACTTACTGCTTTACGTCCATCAGCTTGAGGTATACAGGTGTTAAACCTCAAGCTTTTTTTCTTTATACAACTTGCTCATGGAACAAGCAGATAGTGTACCTGATGTTAAGTGGTTACCATCGCCTATAACAAAGTATTGCCTCGTAGGTCACACTCATTAGAAACGTTCCTTACGATGCACTGCTCAGCGTCTATCAACCTGAGGCATATAGATGTTGAACCTCAGGTGCCTGTGATTTCACTGCCATATACAATTATCTAAACCGAAACACACCAACATTGCTTGGGTTAGAAATAGGCATGGTAGCAGTACTTTCCCAGGCAAGCCTTTTACTAAGACATCTAATTTTTTTTTTTTTACATGCTCTAGGTAAACGTTTGACCGCAATCTCACCTGATGTTAAGTGATGACGCAGTCTACGGTGTAGCACGTTTACCTAGAAGATACCTATTCACTCTTCTCTTGAAGACATCCAAATTAATAATAATTAACATTAAATTAACATCATAATTATCTCTAATCTCTATACTTACAAATATGTGAACGCTGTGTCCACAAATGAATGCTATTATTACGGTTCCAATAATGCCGACCAGCCAGCCTGAATTGGCAAAAGCTAATGGCATAGCCAAGATCCCGGAGCCTAGCGATGCCTTCACCAGGTTAGCAAGTGATCTGATGTCTCTGAAATCATAAAACAGAATAAAAAACAGTCAGATATTTTGGTTCATATAATATTTTATTCGAGAGTACCTCTCTTAGACAGATTCCAATGAATTACTTAGTAAAGGATACTCAGGACAGTTATGAAGATAAATTCATTGTAAACACTAGTAGTAGGGCTCTTTGTGAAGAGCTCGTCCGGAGAAGTCAAAGTCAAAGTCAAAGTCAAAAATCATTTATTCAGTAGTATCCGCAGGGATCATCTTGAAACGTCTTAAATCTAGGTGAATCTAAGCGCCAGTTCTTCTAAGTACTACCACCATGCCTATTTCTGGCACCAAGCAGCTTGCTGTGTTCCGATTTGAACCGGATTTTGTATGTAATTTTATCTGTAATTTTACCGGCACCCGCACCCGGGTGCCGGTAAAATTACAGGCACATGAGGCTTAACACCTGTATGCCTCAGGTTGGTAGACGCAAAGCTGTGCATTGTAGGGCACGTTCGTAGCGAACGTGACTAGCAAGGCAATGCTTTAGGTGATGGTAACTATCTACCGTTAGGTGAGCCATCTGTTTGTTCCATCAGCATGTATAAACAAAAGTAGGTACCTACTTACCCATTTGGTTTTTCCACTTCTCGATGCTCAAACGGGTTGTATGAATCAGACCTTTCAGTTCTGGTTGTTTGCTGTTCTTCTGTTCTCGATGAGAAGTTTGCATCTGCTGAAGGTTTTTCGTCCATACTCCAAGTCATTTATACAATTTTGGATCCAAGATGGATGTGGGGTACTTGCCATTTATTTTAAGTTAGATTTATGTTTTTAATATCACTGATATTGTCTATAAAAAATTTCAGCAGTCATTCACATTTCTTACTTCTGCTGAGGTGAATCTAACTTATAATAATTTTTTTACACTGAGATCGGTTTATTTCATTGCATAATCTTCTCAAATGAAATATTTTATGACTGTAATCTTACTATCACTATATAAACTAATTAAGATAGATGTAGGTCGTACTTGTACAGTCAGTTTTCTATGATAAAAGTACACTAAAACAGGTTTGTTCTCGGTCTATTGTTTCTCGTGATCTTTACAACTACGTCGAATCATTGGGTGGAGGAAATTCTACCTTTCTTCTGGTTCGTGGTTGCCTTACGAGAAACTTTATTCAAAATCAAAAGGCATTGATTCTTATATTAGAATAGTCTTATAACTAGGTAATCTAAGTGCCAGTTCCTCGCTACTTACCCTAAAAGAACAGGCAACAAACTTATAGCTGTTTCTACCGTTTTTTTTGTATAATCCTTTTTTCCAAAATAATTTTCAATTATGCAGCTACAGTGTGGCGACAAGCTTACCTAATGAGGTGAATACAATTATGTACTGAATATATAAAGGCAATCATGCCAGAATATACCCTAAGCAGAGGTTCAAAAGTCAGCACACCATACACCTCAAACTAATACTAATACAAACAACCTAATGCAAATACATTTGGTATGTATGGAAAAATATTAAGTAGAAAAAATAGCATTATTCTATTACAAAAAACTTTTATTGCGCACTATATGTACTATATCAGACACAGTTACCACACAGCCAGATATCAGGGCAAGGAGACCGAACGCCACCAGAAGTAGGTTCTTCCAAAGCACCCATTTTAACCTGAAAACATCAAATTATCAGAGACCAATTAGGCTGCGTTTATACGGCGCGAAAGATTTCACGCAGTGTGAAAACGTAACCGGGTGGTTGAGAAAATCAGCACCAAGTATCCATCAAGTATTGTCTCTATATTCTAGGTAACAAGCCGCTTGACACAAATACAGTACCTATGCAACAAACTTCTACTTGACAAAACTACAGAATGCGACAAAAACCCTGTCCGCTCCGCAAGAGTGTGTTATTTGTGTAACCTTAAGTGAACATCTAAGTGAATTTTGTACATCCTAACCCACCATGTGATGGCAATAAATATATTGAGTATTGAGTATTGAACCCAAAAAAATATGTATATTTCCAATTAATTTTATTATTTTGTGTTCAATTATTTAAACTTACCTTACGGTAGTGTATCCTTTTTCAGTACTATCAAAAATAAACATGTCTAATTTATGTTGGTATAATAAAGAGCAGTTTTCAATGAATGCTAAGAAAAAGTATCATCTGCCGTATCATAAAATATTTCCATTACTAAAACTCAAATAATATTAAGCCCTTATTATTATTTTACCCTTAATCACATTTTTTTACCTTAAAAAGTGCTATTTACCAGTGTATAAGTGTAATATGTGTTCCGAAAAATACTCAAATAATAAAAATATTATGTCCTGTAATTGAATAGTTACAACAATAAAATACCTTCCAAGATGCTTCCATCTAAAAACGGTTTCGACAACCCCAGGGATGATGAGCCCAAGTAAGGAGAAGAACAGGGCTCCAACTATGTTGATAATCTGCTCTAGCATGGGTAAGGCTACGCCAACACAACCTTAAAAGACAAAAACAGGGTTTGGAAAAACAAAATTATTTTATTACAAACTAACGGGCGCTCGCAGCGTCACTAGCGTGGCAGTTTTTTTCCCGTTCCCGTTATTTTTTCGGGATAAATAGTAACCTATATGTTAATTCAAGTTATAATCTATGTTTATTCCAAATTTCATCCAAATCGGTTAACTGGTTAGAGCGTGAAAGAGTAACAAAAATCCATCCATCCACCCATACCTACAAACTTTCGCGTTTATAATATTAGTAGGATTCCTTAAATTCAGCACCGGCGGTTTAGTGGCAGTGACCTCGCCTTCTGATCCTAAGGTCGTGGGTTTAAATCCGGTCATGCACCGATGGATTTTTCCGTTCGAAAATTTATGATTCGACTGATGACAATGATAACTTACCACATAAACAAACAGTTGCGACTTTGATACAAGGTTCAGTTACACACAGATACTTCTCAGGAATAAACCTTTGATAGACTTTACGCAAAGTATCTGTTACTACGTAGAAACTTAGCGGAAAAGTGAAGAATATTGAAATAGCTATGCAGACCTTCGCTGTAACCGCTGGCCTGAAAAATAAAAATAGAATATCAGCTGTTGAACAAGAAAATAAATAATCCAACCGCTGTATTTAACTTTTACTGAATTCTACTGTCGTGGTCAGTATTTCTAGATGACTATTATAATAGGAATTAGTGGTAGGAGAAAACAGGATAATAGTACCTATTTGTGCTCCATTATAGGCTGCAATATTAATATAAAAAAGTATACTTATCTGTGTTTGTCACACAAATATTTATTCTCGGTAGGAATCGAACCCACAACCAGAAGGCAAAGCTAATACCAACTAAGGCAAGACAGCTGTCAGAAGCTTTATTCTCTAGCTGTTGTTACTACTATTTAGCCTGCCCATTGCCATTTTAACTTGCTTACTCTGAAAGCTATGTAAAGATGTATGATGATGTATGATACTCTGAAAGCTATGTAGAGATGATATGGGTAAGAAAGGAGTGACTACAGAGATGACGGATGATAGAGGCAAATGGAGGGAAAAACCTGTTGTGCCGACCCCACGTAGAGTGGGATAAGGGCAGGAAAGTGATGATGACTCTGAAAGCTACGTCATTGCTTATTAAAACTTACCAATGATCTATCGGCAGGTTCAAAGTGATACTTCCTTTTAGGACGTCACCAAATCTGAAGTATCCAAACGCTCCCAGTATAATATAGAGCGTCATAATCAAAACCATGGATACGACAAGAACGCTGGGAAAGCCAAGAAAATGACGCGGGTACTTCATTGTATTCTCGACTGGCATCACCACACCTATGCCTTCCATTGCGAAGATCACTGTGCTGAGGAAATGCCGCTTAATTCAGTTCACAATTTGGTTGTATTCTTTTATGTCTGTCACCTCTTGATTAACCGAATAGTGGAAACGCGTGTGATTTTTTTCGCGTCAAACTATTATAAACTATTATAAACTATACAAATTTTAACCCAACTTCTACACTAAATCATGCTTCTAAAGGCTGAATTTTAGAAATGCCTTTCGTAGTACACCCCTACGCACCGAGACAAATCTATATATATAAAAGAAAGTCGTGTTAGTTACTTCACTTATAACTCAAGAACGGCTGAACCGATTTAGCTGAAAATTGGCAAGGAGGTAGTTTAGAGCCAGGAGAAGGACATAGGATACTTTTTATCCCGAAAAAATAACGGGAACGGAAAAAAACTGCCACGCGGGCGAAGCTGCAGGCGGCCGCTAGTATAGCCTAAATCTCATGCTGTGTGCTATTAAATGTCAGTTAGTCAGGATAAAGATTCTAAGAACTCTGATATTATAGATAGTTTTTTAAATGAAAACTTCTTTAGGTAGGTACGTTGAGCACTTTTTGGGTGAACAAACTGAGGAACTTGCGCCATCGTCACGGAACACTTTCCATAAGCTGTGTATAATACTGTGTATATCTGTGTACTTTTTGGCCTAGTTTTCACTTCTATCGGTAGTATCCCCAAATACTGCCTACTTTTCATCATCAAAATGAGCTTATTAGTTTACTTAAAATAACTGGAGAAACCAACTTACCACAGGTATGCCGGAAACCTCGTAAAATCACCGACCATTCGCTTATCTGAATATACAATCGTAGCTCCAAATATGTAGTACAGACATATTAGAAAGGTCACTAATAGCAGTATGTTAGCCATCAGAGACAGAGGGGCAAGCCATTTTAGGTGCTTGATTTGGACCATGCAGCAGAGTGGTATTATCAGCACTAAGACGTAGCTTTCCACCGGGTGTTGATATGAGAATACATATTTGTCAAAAATCTGAAAATGTTAATGTCACTAGTTAACCCAGCAAACACCGTTCCGCCTAACAGTATTTTTTTTTTATTTATATCAATTTGATTACTTATTATCTTATTCCAGAAAATAAATCCAAAAACATCTCTGATAAACATGTCTGATATCAAGTAGTTACCATCACCTATAACAGAGCATTACTTCGTACGTCACATTCGTTAGGAACGTGGCCCAATGCACTGTTCTGCGTTCATCAGTATGAGGCATACATTTGTGAAGCCACATTATATACTTCATCAGCACCTACACCCTTCAAGACAGCAAGCTGCTTGGTGGGAGAAATAGGCATGGCAGTAGTACTTCTCCAGACGTGCTCTTCATTAAGAACTCTGCTACTATACACAAGTAAAGCAAATAAATATCTGCGTCCACCATACAATTTTTTGTCCACAGTATGGAATATGGGGATTAAAATCACAGTTACACTGCAGAAGGCAGAGCTAACACCTATTATAATATGTATTATTGATATTGTTTTAGTTCTAAATCACATATATTTTCTCAATATCTACTTTGTGTTTGTACACCTACCCACCACTACAATCTGCTCTCTCTATCTTCTAAGATTTGCTGGAAGAAAACTCTTTTTAAAGCTAAGCTCGCCTTTGAACATGACCGCTGTATAAATAACTGTCTGTATAATTTGTGTGTACAATAAAGAATACCTAAATAAATAAATTGAGGCCGGTGATTTCGTACCTGCTTCACAGAATCAGCAATAAGAACTGTGTATATACAGCATGTTCCAAAGTAAGTGCAAAATAGTGCAAGTTCGGCGAAAACACTGCAATAAACGCATAAAGTAAAAACCAAACATTTAGTTGTACATTCGAGTAACTGCTTACATTAATCATTTAGTAGGCTACTAGACTGTTTTGGATCAAACTCAGAATAAAAATAGTGCGTAATTTGAATTAACATAAATTGTTACCTTAAAAAAAAAGTAACAGAAACCCAGTGAAAAAAAAAACCATAAAAGCCCAGGAGATAAGTGACTTGAGTGTGAATTTACGTGCGCAGCTGTGGGCGGTAGTATGTTATAAAACTGAGGCTAGAATTGAAGGTTCCAGGTTATGGACGTCGTAGGTACAATTAAAAGGTATTTAAAATAAAAAATACAGAATTTAAATTATTGCGCGGAAAGCGGTTTGTATGCTGGACGTTTTTGACTAAAACCAACGGCTAGGCCAATTACCTGCTATACTTACAAAGCTGGCGTAGAGAATCGATGGCATCCTGCTGGTCCATGAGCAAACGCAGACCGGCAAGTATCTGCGTAGCCCATTAGCGGTTTCTTTTCAATTTTACAACATTCACGTGAAGTAACAACCTGAAAGAGTATAGAATATTTCTTTGCAAATAAAATTGAACCTTCACATCTTTGATTTAAAGTTGTACTTGATCTAGAGTTATGACTTCCCTCCCCAAAAGGAGAAAGCCTATGTCGAGCAATTGACTTTAGGCTGTCAATATACAAACGTACAAAGATATGGACGCTGTGTCCACAGATGAAGCCTATAACTATGGTGCCGACAATACCGATGAGCCAGCCAGCGTTGGCAAAGGCTAGTGGCATTGCCAGGACACCTGATCCCAGAGATGCCTTCACCAGGTTAGCGAGTGATCTGATGTCTCTGAAACCAGTAAATGTAATATAAGTAATCATGATGATGAAGATGAATTATTCTAAAATACACATGTTTGCTATCTTTTTTTATGTTAGTAGCTATTGTTAACTTTTATAAATTTATGGTTATTATACTGTAGGTCGTATGCAATTAATGCAATTAATGCAATAAGTCAGGTATGACTTAAAAAACAGCTAATAAGTTATGTTTACGAGCCCTAGGATTAAATCTACACTAGTCCTCTGTAATGTTATATTTTATCATGTTAATAAAGAACTTTTAAAACTGAAACTGAACTGATGATGAAGCAGACGCATGTCAGATGCGCAGGAGATATTAAAGTGCACAAGCGGGCGCGCAGTAACAGGTGTACTCTCTCGTCCAACCTCTCTAGCACCAATGGAACTGAAAACCGCTACAACTGGAGGAAGGCTGCTGTGTCTAGCCGACGATAACTATATGACTCCTATCGCCACCTTCAAGGCCTTCCACAATGGTGGACGCAGGGTAGTGCTTCGAAGGGCATGTACCTAACGCGCGTGACCTACCAGGCAATGCTTTGTTATAGGTAATGATTTCCGCTTAACATCAGGTGGGTCATATGCTTGTTCCACTAGCAGTAGCGTAAAAAAAAAAATGTTGTATGTGTCAACGTGCTCATATTCGAACGGTGCTGCTGGCCACAAGTTCAAGGATTTTTATCTATTAGTAGATTGTCTAAAACTGAACATATCTTGATTAGTCAAAAACTCAATGTACTGCGTACTTACCCATTAGGTTTTACCACCTCGCGATGCTCAAACGGGTCGTAGGAATAAGCTCTTGGTCTAGGTGCCACTGGAGACTCTTTTATGTCGTCCATAACTAAAGTTTTTCATGAACTTTTGGATCTGGTGTAGATGTGAGGTAAATATTATATCCAGTTGATAGATTTCTTTTTTTAATTCTTTATTGCCCACAAACAATACACAGAAAAATAGAACGACCAGTGGTTTAGGCTGTGCATTGTCTATCTCAGTCAGTCAGCCAGGAAAAAGATTCTTTATGTGGTATAGATTACACATACACAAATTGTGGTACCTAGTTAGTATGCCATATGTGGTTCCAAGCTCATTGCCGCTGCTGGAGTATTGAATGGTTCCCTCAAATTGTTTTTCTTTGAGAAAACTGGCATTGCGCACATAATAGTAAAGTCAATTGATGCACAACCAGGCTTTAAACTCACGGCCTTAGGATCAGAAGACCGCTCCGACTAGACCACCACTGCTCTCTCTACACCAGTCTTTCTCAAAGTGGGTGATAACGCCCTTTTGTGGGCGCTGTGGGCTTAGAGGGGCGGTAAGGGACCCAAAAAAATTGGGTGTCGAAGTGTTTAAGGAACTATGGTTGATTTGTAATTTCATCTACTTAATATTGAATTGAAAAATTACTGGTTTTCAAAGTTGGCGGTAGACGTAATAAGTTTGAGAAGTCTGCTCTACACTTACATATATTATCTATGTGTATATTTTATAATATCGTATATCTTTGTAATCGTACCTTAATAGATTGATGAACTCAAAACCTAATGAATTTAAAGAACTACGAGTTTTGGTAAATCTTACACAATATCACGTAACCTTATGTTACAATAGGTTTTATAGAATTACACGTATAAAATCACTTGTTCGATTGAATATAATTATATTTATAGAAAACAAATACTGTGATTTCGGTTTGTAAAATAACATAAATAAAGCACGAAGAAAGATGTTTTGAGATTATCAAGATGTCATTTCTGACAGTTTAAAGAATTTTTTTTAGTCTATAGGTGCTAAGATGTTCGGAACTTTCTTCGGATTTTCAGATCTCCGCCTTTTTTCCATTTTTTATCCATAGATTCTATGCCATAGAATCCATATTCTTAGTTCTATGCTGTGCACTATGGTGTGGTGTGCACCATCTTTAGTCTTTGATGCCTGGTCTTAAGTTTTCGTTATTAGTACCACAGACAATATATTTATGTTTCTTGTCACTGGTCAAAATCGTTGCCATCCGCTTGTTTCATCAGCAAGTTGTAAAAAAAAAAAGCTACCAAATTTAATGTAGTTCGGATAAACATCCGTTTGAGATTTATGCCCGAACAAACATACATACATGCTAATATAGATGAGCCCTTCACTAAAAACTCTACTACTACTATTGCATGCCGTAAGACCAGTATCAGTCACTAAAACCAGGAAGTAGGCAGTAGAATCTCCTGAGTACTTAACCTAAGCCAAAATGACGGGCAGTAATCCACTAAAAAATAATAGTCTAAAAAATATACTATTCTTGTACATTTGTACCTAGGCACTTTATATTTTAGCTCAATAAACTTCTTTCTTTTCTTTCTTTCTATGTTCTCAGTATAAGGACTATTCATGAGGATTACAATAAAAGAATCCATTTATAAAAGGAGGTTTATTATCACAAAAAAATCAGCTCCTTTTTCAACAGCCAAAGTCCAGCGGGCGACTTACAGTGACGCAAGAGGTGCAAGTTCGATTCTCGCGCGCAAATTCATGATTCTGTAAATATTTGCTCCGGGTTTTTGTGCTGGGTACCACGTATAGGCAATCGTAGTTTCTAATACCCGCAACGCAGAAAAAGCTGCTGTAGATCCGGGACAATGTCATTCTTCAACTCTCTAGGGATAACAGCGGCCCTACTGAATCCCAGGGACCAGGTATAACACCAGATTGAAATAATACGAGTTTACGCTTGGTTTTTTTTCTGAAGTATCTCAATAATATCCAGAACAGTGACAGTACAGCCTGAGATAAGAGCAGTGAGTCCAAAAGCAATGATGATGAGGTTTTTCCAAAGGACCCACTTGAACCTCCCCAAGTCCTCAAATCGGAAGACTGTTTCGACAATGCAGGGGATGATGAGGCCTAGGATGGAGTAGAAACAGGCTCCTACGATGTTGATAATCTGCTCGAGCATTGGTAGGGCGACGCCGATTCCAACTGAAAAAGTATTAAATTTATAAGTCTTGAGACTATCTTGACACGTTTTTTTTTTAATACAACTTGTTGATGGAACAAGCAGATGGCCCACCTGATGTTAAGTGGTTACCATCACCTATAACAAAGCATTGCCTCGTAGGTCATGCTCGTTAGGAACGTCACCGACGATGCTTCTCAGCGTCCATCAACCTGAGGCATGCAGATTTAATATTACAATCAAGTTGAAGCATGTATGAATTTTGATAAGACCAAACTTTTAATGAAAGGTGCATCTTTTTTTGTCAGTTCTAGAGTTCTCGAAGTCAGCCCACTCCAAGGCAAAGCCCTCCCTATCTCTCATCTATTTTTCACGGCCAAGTAAGTTACCTTGTATACAGATAAATAATACCTACCACCTTTGTTCCAAACGTGTTTATTTATTGTATATCTTCAGTAACAAAACCTTGATTTTTTCAAGGTAAAACGAGCAATTTAATGAAAAACGTTTTCCGCTTTGTGTGTTCATACAGGCAAACCTTGCAAAAACATTAGTAGGTAATATTTGTGTAATGAGAAAATGATTGACTAAACGCAAAACACACAAAACGAATGATTTTTTCAGTATAACTTAGAGATCTGAGGGATATCTACCGTGATTGGAGTCATGATAAAAACATAAAGAAACAGTTTCACGACTTCTATCCCCAGGCAGGGTAGTTACCCCCTCAGATCTCTTAATACTATGTACTTACTCGAGATTATTTGAGGATGTCTAAAAGGGGTAGTCAAAGGTAAGTCCAAATACTACCTTTGGTACACACCCTCATTTTAGTTGGAATTCCATACATGACAGGTTGCAAGCTTATCGCCGCTGCTAGAACACTAACTGTTCCTCACGATGTTTTCTTTCACCGTTTGAAAGCACATTACGCACATAAGTTTTGGGATAGAAAAATCCATTGGTACACGATCGGATTCAAATCCACGACCTTAAGATGCTATTTATTATTATATTTGACAGTGTAAACGGCCTTGAGGGTGTTTTGGGGTATCTTTAAAACCCACGTGGTATCTATGACTCTGAGACATAAAAGTGTAATCTTAAACGCGCCAGCCAGCCAGTTTAGCCTTAATACTTCCCCGGTTTAACTCTTTCGTAATCGATCACCACTATATCATACTTCTAAAAGGCGCTTCTGTATCTTACCACAACAGCATACTCCAATTGTCCTAGCTGCCACTTGCGTTACCCGTCGGTACTTTTGATCGATATGTGGCTCTGTGTACTTAGTGAAGATGTCGATAACCACGAAGAACTGGAGCGGGTAGGTGAGGAATATTGACAATGCTATGAACACTTTAGCGCAAACTGCTGGCCTGGAAGTTAAATTATAAAAATAAATCTATATATTTACAACAAAGTCTACGAAATTGTTATTATCATGTGCCTGTATTTAAAAAAATCTAGTAATCTGTGATAAAGATTCGTTATTTTTATTTATCAGCGGTGAACCTATTTTATTATTTACTAGAGGCCACTCGCAGCTTCGCCTACGTGGCAGTTTTTTCCTGTTCCAGTTATTTTTTCGGGATAAAAAGTAGCCTATGTCCTATTTCAGATTACAATCTATATTTATTCTAAATTTCATCCAAATCGGTCCACTGGTTAGAGCGGAAAGAGGTACAAACATCCATCCAAACATTGGCATTTATAATATTAGTAGGATTCTCTCAAAAAACGGGGACAGTAAAGTGGAAGAAAAGTGGATATCTTTAGTAGTAGAACTATCAACGTACCAGTCTTCAACAGGCAGGTTCAAAGTGATAGATCCTCTTAGCACATCTCCATATCTGAAATACCCGAACAGGCCCAGGGTACTGTACAGGAAGACAATCGCTGACATGGCGACCACCAGCACACTGGGAAAGCCGAGGAAGTTCTGAGGTTTCTTCATGGTATTTTCAACGGGCATTACCACACCTATGCCTTCCATGGCGAAGATTACTGTGCTGAAAGTAGAAAAATAATAGTTAATACCCAACAGTACATGGAAAAGGCTGAATAAACTGGTGGCCTCCTGGTAACACAACCTTTATCAATACATGGTCAATGAACCTTGCTTATTTTTTTAAGTATCTTGTAGTACGCAAATGAATATGTCAGGACATTTTTACACAACATCATCTAGCCCCAAACTAAGCATAGCTTGTACTATGGGAACCAGATGACTGATAGAATACTTATATACTTTTTTTTTTGTAAATACATACATAGATTACAATACAACACCCATACACAGAACAAACATTTATGTTCATCACACAAATGTTTGTTCTCGGTGGGGATCGAACCCACCACCTACAGCACAGAAGGCAGGGCTACTACAAACTGAGCTGTGAAGGCTGTCAGAGTATAGAATATCTGAAAATTTGTACACTTGCAACAGGAATCTGTTAGCAACAACACTTGCATAATCCCTCTGTTGCCGTAACCGTTAACCCCTTATAATTCGTATTTTCAAAGACTTTCGTCGCCTTTCCCACCAATTAATTAAATTAATTAATTTAATTTAATTTGACGAAATGTGGCGCGGCGAGCGAATGTCCGCCTGCGACGCAGGAGGTTCCGGGTTCGGGTCCCGCCTTGGGATAAATGTTTGTACGATCTGCAAATATTTATTCCGGATGTTCTGGGTATTTTCTATGTATAATAAAAATATCTATGTATATAAACGTATTGTATTAAGTATATCAGTCATCCAGTACCCATAACACAAGCTCTGCTTAGCTTGGGGCTAGATGATGTTGTGTGGATTGTCCAGCATTATTATTATTATTATATTTCTAAATATCTCTGGTCACTTATCCATTTAGAAATCTATTGTAATTTTGGTAGGGGTTATAAGGGGCTAAGATGTAACATTTGATTGTTATTACTCACGATATAAATGCTGGGTATCTCGCAGGATCTCCGATTACAACCTTATCCGTAAAGTTGATCTCATTTCCGAAGATATAGTACAGGCATATCAAGTAGGTAGCAACCAGCAGAATGTTAGCGACCACTGAGAATATGGCCAGGAATTTGAGGTGCTTGATCTGACAGAGGATGATGAGGGGAATTAAGAAGATCAAGCAGTAGTACTCAACTGAGAGGATCACGGACGGAGCGTATTTATCTACCAGCTGAAAATATAGCACTTTTATTAATTTACAAACGGGAAATAATGCTATAGATCTATATATTAAGTAATGTATTGTATTAAGTACTAGCGGTCCGTCCCGGCTTCGCACGGGTTTTAGTAAGGATCCCTAATTTTTTTGAAAATGTAATATAGCCTATGTCACCCGGGGATAGTGTAGCTTCCCAACGGTGAAAGAATTATTCAAATCGGTCCAGTAGTTTCGGAGCCTATTCAATACAAACAAACAAAGTTTTTCTCTTTATAATATTAATTAGTATGATATCAGTTATCTAGTACCCATAACACAAGTTGCATTACTAGTAAGCCCCGTGCCAAAACCTATAGTTAGTCATAGTCTTAGAGATTAAAATACAATAGCTATATATATCAATATCGGAGAATTAGAATGTTGATATCTTTTTTTTAGCCGTGATCCCGACTTAGAATAAGAAGTAGCTGACTAAAGGAAGGCACCAGGGGGATCTGTAACAGCATCTCTTAAGTGATCATCATCATCATCAGCCTGTAGAAGTCCACTGCTGGACATAGGCCTCCCCCCTACGTTTTCAAGAAAAACGATTTTGAGCCTTTTCCATCCATCGACTAAAAGGTACTAGGTGGATGGGTAACATCATCTCCTAAATATTTTGGATAGAAACGGGATATTTACCATGATTTTTGAGTTTGATTGTTTCCCGATATTTCGGCACAGTTGCATGCGCCATGATCACGGGTCGAACTGAAGTCTGTGGCAAGTGGGTCTAATGACCCACACATTAGACCCACTTGCCACAGACTTCAGTTCGACCCGTGATCATGGCGCATGCAACTGTGCCGAAATATCGGGAAACAATCAAACTCAAAAATCATGGTAAATATCCCGTTTCTATCCAAAATATTGATCAAAACCATGATAGTTTAAAAAGTTATATCATCTCCTAAGTACATAACATTCATACTGCGGGCACCAACTTGCTTAGCAGTTCTACGTTAGTGCCTTCGCCCGACCAGCACGATCAGCCCACTAACCTAAGTGCCTTAATACTAACCTGTTTTATTGAGTCCGATATAAGCACGGTATATATGCAACATACTCCAACATACGTGCTGATTAAAGCGAACTCCGCAAATATACTGAAACAAATACACGTTCTATTTAAAAAAAAATGTTATCGGAATTTGAGCCCACAACCCTTTCCTCGATACGGAGATGCAGTGGCCAACTGCGCTATCGAAAGCTCAATCGGACCCGATGAAATAAACCTTGGGATGTTTTTTAACATGGCAACTTTAGCTCCTATGTAACGTTCACTATGCAATAAAATAAAGCAAAAATGAAGAGATTTTGAAAGAGTTGTGGTGGTTTTTCTGAAAATCCTTTTACTACCAGTTTAAAATAAGACCTGAAGAATAAAACCTATCCATCACACCTTATGGCTGTAGCAAAAAAAGCATGCACCAGGAAATAAATGAGCCGCAACATCACCTTAGTACCTACCAAACACCGATACTGCGGCCGAGACTATGGCCCTGAAATATAGGGGATGTCTGTACCTACTTTGTTAGGCTGATGAGGTAACGTGAGTGGTTTGTAATTAAAACCTTATTCTCACCTGGCAGCGGTCGCAAATGGTCTGATATACTTCGGTCCATGAGTGAACGCGGATTTGCACGTCTCCGCGTACCCGAGCAGTGGCTTCTGTTCCAGCTTACAGCACCCCCGTGACGTTTTTACCTGAGGATTTATAATAATAATAATAATTGGACAATCCACACAGCATTATCTAGCCCCAAGCTAAGCAGAGCTTGAGTTATGGGTACTAGATGACCATTACATATATACATATTTCTATTATGCAAAGAAAATACCCAGAACACTCGGAATAAATATTTGCACATCGTACAAACATTTATCTCAAGGCGGGATCAAACCCGCAATCTCCTGCGTCGCAGACGGACATTCCGTCTGTGTCCGATGTGGCGCGGCGAAACACACACCACACACACACATGCCACACCGCCACATCGCCACATCGGTCGTCATTAGTATTAGGGCAGTAACTATTTACTGCACCATCTCAAAATTTGCCTCTGTAAGACAATGAATAGGCTCAAGATACGGACCAATATGTGTATGCAGTGTCCACAGATGACGCCAACGATGATGGTGCCGATGATGCCAATGCCCCATCCTGCGTTTGCGAACGCGAGCGGACCAGCAAGCAGTCCCGACCCTAGCGAGGCCTTTATTAAATTAGCGGTTGATCTGATGTCTCTGAAAGAAAATAAAAAAAAAGCTAGTGTGCTTTAGACCACACGACTGAAGTAAAACTACCTAATATACAAAACGTAATAGGCTATGAGAGAAAGAGAGAAAGAACAGTGCTTTCATACCCCCTCCATGGTAGTGTTAAACGTTTAACGCAACCTTGTTGGAAGTCGCATTAGAAGTATTACTTCAATAATTGATATAAAATAAAGTATTATTGGCTTGCAACCCGATGGAAAAAGTGGAATCTTTTTTTAGGGTTCCATACCCACTCCTCCCACTAAGACTCCGCTGTCTGTCTGTCTGTCACCAAGCTGTATCTCATGAACCGTGATAGAGAGTTGAAATTTTCGCAGATGATGTATTTCTGTTGCCGCTATAACAACAATTATTCAAAGTTATTCCAGGATGTCTAACTATATAATAAAACTATACAGATCGAAAAGTCTGACTATTAAAAATATTTTTCTGTATGAACGCTTTTTGTTGTATTTGTTCAAATAAATGTTCTAACTCCACATGCACGATGCTTATGACGTCAAAACAGCTTATTTATACAATGATTAACAAAATCTACAAGCTCTGAAAACAATGTAAATTTCCTATTATCTAAACATACTGCCAATAACGGTTTTACATTCTACGTTTTAATTTTATCGCACAAATATAGGCTACGCATACCAGGCCCAAAATTATTATTCTAACCTAACCTATGTACTTTTTTTTTCTTTTACTTTTTTTTTGTCTAGCTGACTCACTCGCAACTTCGTCAGCTTCGTTCTTTAAATTTTTCATACCAACTTCATCCTCTTTTTACACCCGATTTAGGAATGACAGCTCAATGACACCCACACAAAGTTTTTAGTTTGGACTACCTATTAGCTATCTAATTCTGCAAACCGCATCAACATTCATTATATCGCTTCAATAATCACATTAATAATCAAGTAGTTCTTGAGTCATGCGTGTACAAATAAAAATTATTTTTTTCAAACTTGATCTAACCTTTTTCAATATCTTTAATGTAAGTACAGATTTTTTTAAACTCTAAGGTTCTATTGTAAGGGAACTCCCTCCAGATACTCGGATAGCAAAACCAAACCAATATTTTAAATAGTCTGCCATTTAATTAGATCGTATTACAAAAAGGTACTTACATGAATCTCTATTATAGCACATCACATTCCTTTACTTTACAAAACTATCGACCGACTCCGACCCGATCCCAAGACAGACTGCCACGTTTCCTACCGCTCTTTCCTAACTGACGTCCGACTGTCGGCCATCTTGTCTGTCAACCAGACTACCGTCAATCTCAGTCAGTATTTGCAAAAATGTCTCAAGTAATCTATGTAGTATCTTACACTACGGTATAGAAAGAAGGACGCCGTAGTACCTGGGATAGGGTTTTTAGATGGAGTAGGCTTGCCAAGCACGTATACCGCCCTCACAGCAAAAACATAGTTTATGACCTATATTCTCAGACCTACCGAATATACACAATTTTTTTTTATAAAAATCGGTCAAGCCGTTTCGAAGTTACACTAGCGGTCCGTTCCGGCTTTGCAGGGGTTTTAGTAACGATTCCTGATTTGTCTAAACATTTAATATAGCATATATATCACCCGGAGTAGTGTAGCTTCCCAACGGTAAAGAATTTTTCAAATCAGTTCAGTAGTTTCAGAGTCAGTCAATAAACAATCAAATCTTTCCTCTCTATACATATATAATATGTACATACAAACTATTTGTGCAAGAAAAGATGGGTTGCGTGAAAGATGGTATGAGTAAGAAAATAGTGAACACTGAGATGACGACTGATAGAAGAGAGTGGAAGAAAAAAACCTGTTGTGCCGACCCCACTTAGTGTGAGATAAGGGCAGGAAGATGATGTTGATGATGAAACTATTTGTGCAAGTGAGATTTATCATTAGTCGAGTCAAGTTAAGTATAAATACACATATTAGGTAACTAGGCAGTTACGGAACTCAACAAAAGCTGGTAACTAGCGCCAATTTATTCTAACAAGCGTTTAAAAAGTATTCAAGACTTATTATTCTGAACAATGCGTGACGGTCACTTTTTCATATTTATTTTTGCTGTTATATTATATGTATATTTAGTATGATATTTCTAGTTAGTTTATTAGTCAGTTCAGTCTCTTAATGGTAGGGTTTGGTACACCAACTACTGCAAAATGATGGGTATGTAACCATTGTAATATTTAGTTATACCTCTGACTACCTCTTAGATAACCTAAAAAAAATCTTGACTGGGTGAATTTGGGACTAAGGGATTTATATGATATCCTAAGTATCTTTGGGGAATTAGCTGTCATCCCTGAAATGGGTGTAAAAAGGTAATGAAGTTTGTATGAACAACGCGAACAAAGTCGCGAGCGAGGTTCTTCTAGGCTTGGTCGCGAGGAACTGGCGCTTAGATTCACCTAGATTTAAGACGTTTCAAGATGATCCCTGCGGATATTACTGAATAAATGAGTTTTGACTTTGACTTTGACTTTGAGCGGGTCAACCTAGCGGGGAAATAGTCGTGATCGTGAAGCTACTTCTTTTATTAACATCTATAAGAATAGACTAGTCGTGTTATGGTGTCATTATATCATGTTTGTTTGCATTGTAGCATAATGTACTTGCAGAAATATCGCAATAACGGATTTTTATTCGACTTTCTGATTGAACAAGCCCTGAGTTCCAATTCTCGTAACAAAATATCGTTAAATCCAAGTTTCAATCGTATCAATCTCCAAATGGAAAACTGAAATTAACATTTCAGGCAAAATTTCAACAAAATTTACCTACTGTATTATTTATTGAGAAAAAATTCAAAATAGGGGTGTGAAGAGGGGAATGAGGGGAAAATTTTCTGTAGCGTTAAATTTTTTCTTTTTTTTAACATTTTTAAACCTATACCAATCACACTACGCAGTCCCCTTTGCTTTCACGAGACGAACCCGTAGACACCAGATTCGACTTTCTAAGTCACTTAACTTAGCTCAAAAGTTTTTATCCTTTGGCTTCAATCTCACGGTCAGGACGGTCTAGAAGACACCTATTCACTCTTGCCTTAAAGAGATCCAGATTATAGTGGTCAGGAAAAACAGAAGCTGGCAATGAGTTCCACTCCTTAGCGGTTCGCATAATGAAGGTGGAACCGAAACGCTTGGTGCGAATGGGTGGTATGCTAACCAAGTAAGGGTGGTACTGAGCCGTGCGCCTACTCGTCCTAAAATGGATAGTCTATAAGCAAGGTCTACTATTCTCACAGAACCACTTGGCATATTAAATAAATAAATAATGCTGGACAATCCACACAGCATCATCTAGCCCCAAGCTAAGCAGAGCTTGTGTTATGGGTAGGTACTAGATGACTGATATACTTAATACGATAAAATATTACATACATAGATATTTTTTATTATTCATAGAAAATACCCAGAACACCTGGAATAAATATTTGCAGATCGTACAAACATTTATCCCAAGGCGGGAATCGAACGCAACCTCCTGCGTCGCAGGCGAACTGTCGCCCGCCGTGCCACATCGGTCGTCAATATTAGTAAATATTAGTATAAAAAAATTACTCACGATGTTGGCTTCTCCACTTGGCGGTTCTCAAACGGATCGTAATCCGTATTTTTAGTTTCCTTAACACTGACGTTCATTTTGAACGCTGTTACACTCAGTAGTGATCGTGACTAAATGAAACATACCTACAAACTAAATTCAGTGTCAGAGAGATAAGTACATTTTAATGGCCTTAAGAGCTGTTCTTGCTGTTTTAAATCTAATTTCCATCATCATCATTGTTGGTGATGATCAATAGAATCAGGCTATCCTGTAAAAGTTAGTATCTACTACTACTAACTTAGTGGAGGGCTCATCCGGGGAAGTACTACCACCATGCCTATTTCTGCCGCCAAGCAGCTTGCTGTGTTCCGGTTTGAAGGGTGTAGGTGCCGGTGTAATTACAGGCACGTGAGGCTTAACACCTGTATGCCTCAGGTTGATGGAGGCAGAGCAGTGTATTGTAGGGCACGTTCCTAGCTAACGTGTCCTACAAGGCAATGTTTTGCTATAGGCAATGGTAACCACTTAACATCAGGAGGGCAATATGCTTGTTCTATCAGCAAATTGTATAAAAAAAAAGTTCCTCCTTCCCCTATTCGTTTCCAAGAAGAACGATTTTGAGCCTAACTATGTCGTCGATCCATCGGGGAAGATGTCCGGTTCGTGGTCGCTATTCAAGAACCTTTATTCCCCAACGGTTGCTGGTTCTATAAGCTATAAATAAATGTGGACATACATTTGATTCAACGCCATCTAACCCCAAACTAAGCAAAACTATGGGTACTTGATAACTGATAGAATACTTAAATACATACATCGAGTACAATACAAGACCAGATACAGAACAAACATCTGTGTTCATCACACGAATGGGTATTCTCGGTGGAGATCGAACCCACAACCTACAGGACAGATAGCAGAGCTACTACCAACTGAACTATGACAGCTGACGAATAGTTATACCTTACTAGTTACCTAAATATATTTTTCACTCATTATTGTAACTTTTATCTTTTTCATTTTTATCAGTCTCATAAAACTATAGACTCACGAGGCTTAACACCTGTGTGTTTGATGCAGTAGATTATGCAGGATGATGGATGCTGAGCAGTGCATCGTAGAGCACGTTTCTAACAAGCGTGACCTACAACTTTTGTTATATTTAATTCTTACACACAGTTAAGTTATTTATACAAAATAATTAAAGAAAAACATGTACCGAAGAAGTATGTGTACCTACTGAATATATACTGAGTGTAAATAAGACTGCTTCCGAAAACTGAAACTAAGCATTCAGACTATGACTCTGATTAAAGAAAGACCAAAAAACTTGATCTATAAAAAAAACACGATCATCTGACTGATGCGTTGCTCTCGCGGTCGCCGCCCCACCGCGCTTTCATTGTATGTACGTAGTACATCGCTGGTTTATAAATAGGAGTTTCAGCTAAAAAATAGAATAGAATAGAATAATAGTTTATTTGCAACACACGAAAACATTAAAAAAAACAAACAGCTATTAACAATCATCCAAAAGTGATACAAATTGGAACCTAACTCAGCACGATGCGGGTTGGCAACAACCCTCGCTGGTCTTCCGTTAGGGCCGGTTCGTCGTATTACATTTGAATGACAGAGTATTCTATAAGACCTTGTTGTAGGTAACTTTACACGTTCCTTGAGTATTCGGAAGTGGTCTTGTTACACCCAGTATATACATATTTAAGTATCTAGGTTAGGTTAAATGCCTTCTAGGTGCTTGGTGACCTTGTTTATTTAGATTAAAGTAAATTATTTTATGAGGCAAGACAATAAAGGTAAATGATTTGTACACAAAGAGGCACGTTTACTTTGAGAAAGATAAGGTAAAATGCTCTTTAATGTTGACTATAGAATATTATTGAAATATAAAAAAAACTACAACTCGAATCTCCAGACACGATAGCTCTGCTTAGCTTGGGGCTAGGTGATGCTGTGTGGATCGTCCGGCATTATTTATTTATTTATTTTATCTTCCTAGATTTCTACTAAGTAGAACTGACGTATTCTTTAAGGATGGATGATGAGGAAGTCGGTTCAAAATCGTTTTTCCTGGAAACTGAGAAGCTCTATGTCCAGCAGTGAACTTATACAGGCTGATAAATAAGGGTAGTCGGAGGTACATCCAAGTATTACATTTTCCACCAAAATTTTCCAATAATTGGTATTTCATACGTGGAAAATTCAATGGTGCGTGACCGGATTCAAACCACTACCTTATAGGCTTAAAAGTCGGGATTACTCCCATTAGATCATTGTAGTTCTTTAATTATTTTAATTATGTACGTATAAATGGTTAGCTACCGCCAGACGGCTATGTCCTAAGAATTTTGTCATTTACAAGTTAATAATTGAGTATCTACAGTAATTAAAAATGTATTTAGCGTGACAGCATTGTAGTATATTTCAAGGTGGCAATACATTTGGGCACCCAAATACGTAACTCGTGACAGGTCTGCGATAACATAAAGAAATATACAGATAAAATAAAAAACCAGCCAAGTGACAACCGCTGGGGAATATAGGTTCTCAAATAGCGACCACGAACCGGAAGACGAAGTGGAAGACGTGTAAGTGGGAATCAAGAAATAAAACCATGATATTTATATATAGTAAGCTTTATTTTAAAATAATATTAACAACACTAACCATATATAACCTTTTTATGGGTTTTACGTGAGTATTTCTTGCTCTAGTCATTTAAATTTCAGTTTGGTCGTGAGTCTCTTTTTTTCCTAAAGCAAAATCACACTTGACACAACCCGCGTGGACTCTCGTTGACTGTCTCAGACATTTTGTATATTTGTATGGGACAGACAGAGACAGAGACAGAGGGAGAAGATCTACGCCACCTGCTCTAGTGTAGTGTCTAAGTGGTAACTTCTATACAAAATGTATGGGACCGATAGCCGATAGGTTTTTGCTACGTCACAACTAAGCTGCCATTCTTCTTAGGTCCACGAGGGAATTTTATTTCGTATTGCTGTCCAAGTTTAAGTTACACTTATCAATAGCTAAAATACATAAATACGGTTCTAGAATATGGGTTTTACATACACTTTAAAGTCTGATTTACAATTCCTGTACTGTCAGCTGCGACCATCATCTATATAAATGAAAGAAAGTGTTTTCAAAAACTGTCAGTCAACTTTGTTGCTGAAGTGCAACTATACTACTAATTTCGACAATCAAATTCTAGTTTCAATCTCGCCTTAGCTCCAAAAAATACGAAGAGTGGGCCTTAGATGTGATACTATAGTAATGACATGTAGTCTTATTCATTGTGGTTTCTAAATACTCTTTACCTAATGTCTGACAAGTCTGTTGCCATCTCTAATAAAGTAACAGTGACAAAATTATTTCATAGAGCCGTTTCAAACTATCAGTTTTTATGAATTTACAAATAAAAACCATAATGAATAGCAGATAATAATACAAGTTAATGTTAAAAATTGTAAAGTGTAACCATCTTGATGCAGGCAACTGTACAAAGGAAGGATAGTATCGAGTTGCATTGCGCGATATTGCAGTAATACTTACGTTGTTTCCACGCAATGTAACCGCGTTTTGAAAATATAAACCAGAAAATAAAATCGAATAACAAGATTGGCAACAATAAGCAATACTGTTCGTAAAAATTAAGAAACATCTCATATTCTATGTTTTTATAAGAGTGGCACTTTTGTAGCACTTAAAAATAACCAAATAGCGGCCATATTTTGTACTACCTAATCCTACTTAAAATAATATGTCAAGAATAAACGCTTAATTAAACAATTGCGGTAGTTTATAGCAACTGATAAAAACGTTCGTATTACGCTAACTAACTCTACCACGAGAAACTATAATTACAAGTACATTTGGTATACTAAACAGGATCAACAATCAATTTCCTCGATAGTAAATTTTTTAATGGGAGTATTTTAGCCATGTCGGAAAAGTACTAACTACAAGGTAAACAGGCAAGTGTAAAATTCAGTAAACACGAGTTATTTTTCGTCGTTTTATATGGCATTTTAATGCGGATCTAACCTAATCTTATTTATTTATCCTACTTTAATGTTCGTAAACTTCGTAGTGTTTTTTGAGCCAGTATGGAGAATTTCTTAATGATTTTGCGCTGGGGACGTATGGGGTGGCGATCTGCTTGGAGAGGTTTATGTAGTTGTGTATAGTTGGCTGAGGATGGCGTACCTGTACCTGTTGCCTATATATAACATCAGGTCTAGGAGACTGAGTGTAAAGTACAGGGGTACTCAAAGGCACAGATGTAATACCACTGGATGTGTCGTAGACTGAAAGCGGCTGAGAGGCGATCTTAGGTATAATTGGACGAATAAACTGCTTAGGTGCCTCACATACCGTCCCTTCCAATAACGTATCAAGAGGAGCAGTGTAAATTCTGAAGTTTATATCACTGTAATCCAATTCAGATTCTAAGAACACAGGCATACGGTCGGAGATAACCCAAACGTTGCGTTGCTCGTCAATCTTCACATCGCTAGGAAAAACTAAACCAATATCGTCCTTATCGATGACAGCGATGTTCTGAGGCTTGTGTGGAAGAGTAGATCGCCAACAACCTATAGCATTCTGATCTATCAAGTTGAACAGCTCGACGCCCGTGTCATCCATGACTTTAGATGTGGTGTGAGTGTCAGGACCACGCACACCCACCACTTGAAAGTCCTTGTAAGATCCTTTAACTTTGCTCTCATCCCTGAGGATACGAGTGGATACTGCGAACTCAGTGTAACTCGACAAGGGCGAGAAAAAAAGAGTTCTGTATCCATCAGCGCCTCTGGGAGAAGTTGTAATCCCGAAGATACCTTCCGCTCCCCACTGGAAGTTCAGACCGGCGATGTTGAAGTCTCCGACCAATGGATCGGGGAAGAAGTAGCTGTGGCTGAAACGCCAGGATTTATTCTGTTCCCAGGAGTATGCGATTAGACCGTAACCTAGTTCATCTGCGAAGTAGGCAAAGGTGTCGTCACAAGTGATGCCTTCGTCGAGGGCGATGTTGGCGATGAAGGTAGTGGAGACGATATCTTCGGGACGGAACACGTAGCGCCGGATGCGTTGGTCAGTGTTCAGGTCATACACGCTGAGTGAGTAGGGGCACAGATTGGTTACGTTAGGATCTGAAATAAAAAAAACGAGTGTGCTTTAGACCACACGACTAAAGTAAAACTTCTTTAATATACGAAACGTAACTGGCTATGAGAGAATGAGAGAAAGAACAGTGCTTTCATACCCTCTCCATGGTAGTGTTAAACGTTTAACGCAACCTTGTTGGAAGTTGCATTAGAAGTATTACTTCAAAAACAAAATTTGAAAGATTCTAATCTTATAAGTAAAACGGGTAGTTTTTATCAGGTGAAAATATTTTCACGCTTTGCATGTTTTATATAGACTGATGTGGTATTATCATTATGAAAATAACATAAATCAATGGTTTTATCAAAACTAAATAAAGTAAATATTTCAAAAAAAATACCTTCCTATCCAAATGTTTTAGTAACATATTGAGTTTTAATAGCAATGCTGTGTGCTTAAATTTCGATAGTGTGAGCGGGATTGTAAGGAGCATTATCCATTGGACATTAGCCTAACATTGTTAATAGCAATACGATCACTTTGCTCATGCAACTATAATAGGCGCTGAGAATAGTTTCGTGCAGTCTTTATTAAAAGGTAAATATTTACATGCTCACGTTATGCTCAGGTTATAGATTGATTTTTTTTAGCCAATGACTCGAAACAAAAAGAAAGAATTAAAAGATATAAAAAATAAATAACATCACGACTTTTAATCCCCAAGCACGGTAGATATCCCCTCAGGTATCTGAGTACCAAATACCTACTCGAGATTTTTTGAGGATATCTAAGGGGGTAATCAGAGATACGTCCAGATATTACCACACATGGGGTTACCCACATTTTGCAGTAGTTGTGATTCCATACGTAAGAAGTTGCAAGCCTATCAGCATCGCCGCTCCTAGAATACCAACTGGTTTCCTCACGATGTTTTTCTTCACCGTTTGAGAGCACTGACATTGCGCGTATAATTTTTCCGAACAGAAAAACTCATTGGTGCACGACCGGATTTGAATCTACGACCTTAAGAACAGAAAGCGGGGTCACTACCACAAAACCACCGGTGCTCTTAAAAAAAGAATAAAATCTAGTTAAAATTAAGGAATACACCTACCGTAGCCATAAGTACCCACGTCCAGCACCCAGAGTCTATCACAACTGTCTGCTTTGATGCGGTACACAGTGTTGAGTCCATTTTGACAGTTGCCGATCTCATTGCCTGCGTAACTTGGGTAGGGGTTCAACTTAGGAGAAGGGTCGTATGGGGCGTCCAGAGGTATGTAGTTAAGGGTCGCTGGGATGCCTGAAATAAATAGAAAAACTTTTTTTAATTTTTTTTTTAGAAAATCTAAAGTTTCACGTCTGTATTTCCCAGGTAAACTACAGAGATCCGCAGAGATCATCTTGAAACGTCTTAAATCCAGATGAATTTAAGCGCCAGTTCCTCGCGACCAAGCCTAGAAGAACCAGCGTCAGCGTAGAAAGAACTAGCGTTTTCATTATTATAACCATAAGAAAAAGAGCCTGAATACAAACTAACTTTATTTACGCTCTTTAAGAATAGAAAGGTTTGCTCCCGACCAGTGCACAAATTTGGGTTCCAAACCTACGATATAAAGCTTGGTCTACTAACCTATTAATATTGTGGTAATTTGTAAGATACATTAACTGCGCCGCAACTCGTAATAGTATATAATGATACCATAACAGCAATCACAAAATGAATACTACTAAAGCCACGTTGACACGATTAGAGTTTGTTTGGACCGAGTGGACTCGGTTACCTACTTACTTGGACGCAACTCAGATTGTGGTAACTAACATAATCTGAGCCATAGACTAAGGAGACCTTGTTCTTAGATCCAAGCGCACGAGACGACGGCGTCCGATCCATGTAGACTCGGACCGTGTTCTACTTTTCCGAGCTAGCTCGTAGGTATACGTGCAGGAAAACAAAAAGACGTCAATTACTATTTCGCACAAAATCCGTCATTTTTCAACGTTGGCTGATAAAAACTCTTGGAAAAATAACCTAGCTAAAATGATCCTAGAGAACTATTTAGTAGTAGTGAACTTACTCGTACGAGTCCACTCGGTTTGAGCCGACTCTTATCGTGTCAACGCGGCTTTAACTGGTAGCGTTGACCACAGGTTCAAATACCATCATCACAGAAATGCTTGTTTTCAGTGGGAATGGAACTCACATTTTATAGCGCAGAAGGCAGAACTACTACTAACTGAGCTGTTGGAGGACGAAAGTTTAAATTTTTTAGTGATTATACTCGTAACACCGTGAAAATAAAAGATGACTTAAGACCTTGTGATGTTATAAGTATTTAAGGATTTAAGACTTTTAGGTACCTAAATCATCTTGTGACTTAAGATCTACGTGTGGTCTCACGACTTTAACCCGTAAAAGGTAAACAAATTAAGATGTGACCACAAAACTAAATAAGTCAGAATTAGAACATGTCCAAATAGAACTACAGTGGTAGCTGATTCTGAGTATTTTTCGTTTTCCGGATACTAGATATCGGTTCAACAGCAGGTCTACTTTTAGAAACGATAAACGAAGTTTCGTTTTGTTGTTTTGTAATTTACTACTAAAACTATTACTACATGTACAGTCGGCTGCACTAGAATGTATACAATTATTAACTTTTAAAATGCTATCACAACATTACGTAGACTTTTAGGCAGTAGAAACTCAAATACCATGTAAATAGTTGATGACTTCACTCATTTTTTGCATTTTTGCCCTGAAAATATTAACTATTACGTTGTGACACTATTTTGAAAGTTACGAATAGTATACATTCCAGTGCAGCTGACTGTATCTATATCGATAATAAACAGAAGTCGTTGCGTTAAAAAAATGTTTAAAAGTAAAGTATTCTATCAGTCGTCTGGTTCCTATAGTACAAGCTATGCTTAGTTATGGGCTACATGATATTGTGTAAAATTGTCCACATGCAAAAAAACCGGCCAAATGCGGACTCGCGCACAAAGAGTTCCGTACCGTTATCTATAATAAAAATTATAAAAAAACATGTTTGTTGTATGAAAGCCCCTTAATTATTTATTTTATTCTGTTTTTTAGTATTTATTGTTATAGCGGCAACAGACATACATCATCAGTGAAAATTTCAACTCTCTAACTATCACGGTTCATGGGGCACAGCCTGGTGATAGACGGACAGACAGACAGACAACGGAGTCTTACTAATAGGGAATCCCGTTTTACCCTTTGAGTACGGAACCCTAAAAATGTTTACTCGCTTCTCTCGCTCGGCCAATAACTAGGGTAGTTCGTTGTCGACCAGCAGTCGGTATTTGGCAGAGGAAGTGAAGCAAAAGATCGGATACATCGTATTGCTAACAAATTAACTTTTGCATATACTTGCATATACTTACCGGGAAAACGTTTGGTTTGAATAAGTGATTATCTCCTTATTTTTTGCATTGCGAGGCAAAAATAAAAGTGCTACCACAATTGTGGCTGGGCCGATTTTGATGGGGCTTTTAGAAAGAAAGAAAAGCTTTTTATTGACCCAAACATACATAATACATAATTATTATTAATTTCATTCGTTTGCTTACCTACATACATTCGTACTTTTACGGGATAGCTTTACTATTTCGTGTCGTAAATTGTGTGATGCGTTTTTTTATTATTTTATCTTCATACAGCGTGTAATATGATCGAAGTATAAGTAACCACCGGTTAAGAAAGTCAATGCCAATTTTCCGCCAAATATTGTCTCTATATTGTTAGGAATTTGATGTTGTTACTTAAAAACAGACAAATTTTTGGTATTAATTTTCTCATCCGCGGCAATCGCTTGGCGTCCGCATAAACACTTGAAATTTTAAATTCAGCACGTGCTGAAGCTTGTATGAAAATAAAGTGACGTGAACATAGTTAATGCGTACTTACTGTATATAAATAAATAGAGGCTACTGGCAGCTTTACCCGCGTGGCAGTTTTTTCCCGTTCCCGTCATTTTTTCGGGATAAAAAGTAGCCTATGTCTTATTCCAGATTACAATCTATATTTATTCCAAATTTCATCCAAATCGGTCTACTTAAAGCGTGAAAGAGGAATAAACATCCATCCATCCATCCAAACATTCGCATTTATAATATATTTTCAGCAAAACCTCACCTTCCCGCCACCGAGGTACGCTGACGAAGAGTTTGTTCTTCCACCGTTCTACGCCCACAGGTAACGCGTTCTCAGGTATTAGGGCTCCAGACTGGATGGCTTGCTGCCTGGAGAAGGCGTCAGGATAGTTCCAATCCAAGACATTCCATGAGAACAGCTCTTGGAGCTTCACAGCAGCCGATGCGGATGAAACCAGAGCGAAGCAGAAAAGGAGTTTGGACACCATTTTGAATCTGAAATAAAAAATAAAAGAATTAATAAAAAGGTTTTATTTCTGACAATAATGAGTCCATAATTTCTCGAGAACACATCAGACAAAAAAAAATTGAAAAAATAATACAGAACACTAACACAATACCCCGGCGCCGCTGAAATGAAGTGAAAATTTTATTTTGAACTAGCGGCCGCTCGCAGCTTTCTTTGAATTTTTCTATGTGTCCAACCATGTCATGTGTATGTTATAATAGTAATTTATCCATAAAACGGCCAAAATTGCCATTATAATAAAAAACTAAGGGCGGACGGCACATCGCATTTAACTGAATTAATTTCAAGCATAACTCTAGCTTCAATAACTAGTTCGCTGCCCCAAACTGACTCGATGCCAGTTTATTACGCAGAAGCGTTTCTTAAAAACGGTGGGCGGGATATCCCGGCACAATTTACCGGCCCCACTTCTTTATCATTCATTTCATTATGTATGTTATGTTAATTTGTAAGTAAGTATTTATTTTCTGTCTAGGTGTTATATTGTATTCTAAGTATGTATTCACAAATATATATGTATTCTACGGGAGTAAAATAGCTAAGCTCAAATGGGAGTGGGCGGGTGACATTAGCCGGATGCAGCGTGAGAAATGGGTAAACATCTCGTCATTCCTTATGTAACGAAAGACAAAAGACGACCAGAACGAAATGATATTTTGATGTTCAAGAGCAAAGAGCAATGAGTTTGTGTGGGTGTTTTGATTGGTAAGAAATCACCATAAACCAGATAAGTGGAAAATTTTGGGGAAAACCTTTGCAGTGGTTGCGCAGTAGGTAAAAAAAAGTATTAACACGAATAAAACAAGTGTTCTATCAGTTATTTGGTTTCCATAGTAAAAGCTTTGTTTAGTTTGAAGCTGAATGAAAAAAAATGTCCACAGACACTTATTTATTTATTAACTTGGCGAATAAAGCGCCTCTGCTGCATTACGGCCATGATATAACGGTCAAATGTTTTTGTAGCCAAAAATACTTTTAGTTACTTATGAGATTATGAACGCATTAATCCACTGCAATGCCATATAGGGCACGTCCTTGGTAGTCGTGGTCTTTGAGGTAATACAATTGATACAGGCATGGGTAGACCTACTCGTATAAGAGTATTTATATTCTATCTTCGTCTATTGTGAAAGGGCTTATGCAGGGACAGGGAAAACCATAGAATTAGGACTGAAGTCAAGGGAAAACGTTTGTCACCCTCATGTCATTTACGGAACGCTATAGTATCTATGGCATATATATTTATTTTAATTTAGTAATATTAACAGGTACCATTTTGTCTTAAAACGCAACCAAGCCTAGAAGAATATGTAAGAAACTTATGACTTGGTTCCTACTGCTTTTTGTACATAAATTGTATTTTATAGATGGAGTTCACATGCCCAGTCCTATAAAACCACTTCAGGTTATTCGGTAGACCAAAGGTAAGATATCTTCGCGATGTTCTTTCACTGAAAGTACCGGCACTACGGCCTGCGCATAATATAAAAAAGTTCATAGGTACACGGGCGGATTCAAACTCTGGAAGAGGGTGTTACTAGTCGCTATGCTATCACTATACCACAGGAGCTCACAACACTGTTTCAGATCACAATAAAAACTACAACCATTTAGATTTTACTTTAAAATTTGAATCATAACTTTAAAATGTCATCGTCCATATTCACACACAAATTTACTCAACACCCAAAATTTCATGTGAATATTTTGGAATTGTGCAACAAAAACTAATTTTTGATAAACAATATTTAAAAAAAACTACCGTTGGTGCTGGCACTATCAACGACGGCAGCTCAGATTCAACTGAAGCTGCACCAACCACCCTTACCTTATAAGTATGCCACCACACGGGTAGAAGCATGCAGACCTCAAAAACGAGACCTTTTGCAATAACCATTAGAAACTTTGGTTTCTTATACGGCCTCTGTGACGCTGCGGGTGACAGCAAGTTCGATTCCCGAGAAGTGCAAAAGTTTGTATGTACAACAATATTTTTATCTTAATATCCACTTAATTTTGTTTGTTTGAGTACCAAAGAAAGACTGCTGAATTGAGATAATTTTTTTGAGATATCTAAAAACGAAATCCTATGCAATAACCATTAGATTTTTTTTTATCTGTGAATTCTGTCCGTCATTCAACAGACATTTTGCCTCTATGTTTTCTGTGACGAGGCGGATGACAGCTGGTTCGATTCCAGCGAAGTGCAAAAGTTTGTATGGTCTACTCTCTAGAGTTTATTTTCTCTCAAAACTTACCTTTTTTTTCCCTTAAAAGTGTCAGAGAGAGAGAGAGAGAGACTAGGCTTGTGGATAAATCACGTTTTTTTAGTTTTTATTGAGAATACTAATTTCTGAATATAATTCTGGGCAAGACATTATTATATAAATGATGAAAAAAAACTGTCAAATGGTCACATGGACAACGCTCGTTTGTATGGCCCCCCAATACGACGATGCTGAGTTCGGTACTCAATAATTACTCTCCGTCCTATATGTCCCAGTTTTCGTCCTTGAACCAGTTTTTAGGATTTAATGGAGGCTAATGACTAGGTTGAGGTACAGCTTTAGAAAGGGCCCTTGATTTGAAGGGTCAGAGTAGCGAATTGACGACCGATGTGGCGCGGCGGGCGAATGTCTGGTTGCGACGCAAGAGGTTGCGGGTTCGATTCCCGCCTTGGGATAAATGTTTGTACGATCTGCAAATATTTATTCCGGATGTTCTGGGTGTTTATCTGGGTTTATGTATAATAAAAAATATCTATACATGTAATGTATTGTATTAAGTATATCAGTCATCTAGTACCCATAACACAAACTCTGCTTAGCTTGGGGCTAGATGATGCTGTGAGGACTGTCCAGCATTATTATTATAAATGCTTTTATTCTCCTTTGCACTTATCTGCAGATAAAATACCTATATAGATTATAGTATCCTTAGCCTCCAACCTACAACCTCCTATGATACTATACGACTAAAAACGTTATTACACAATATGATTGACATTTAAAAATCACTATTTAAAACTCTGAGGAAGGCTAAAATTAACCAAAACCTAGAAAAACTTGTGTAGTTTTTGTTATAATTTAGATACAAAAGCTCGTGCATGTTTTAAAATGCGGTCATAATTGTGATTACGAAAATAAATGAGAAGTGAAGACAAAATCTATCTATACCAATTTTATTATAAAAATCTTAGCCCTGACTGATTGACTGACAGACTGACATATAGACAACGCACAGCCTAAACCACTGGTCGTAGAGACTTGAAATTTTCAGTGTATATTTGTCTTGGTGTGTAGAGGCGTACCAAGAAAGAAATTTCCGAAGTTCAACCCCTGAACGGGTATAGCGAGGGTTGAAGTTTGTATTAAAATAATAATAATAATATGGGACAATCCACACATCTAGCCCCAAGCTAAACAGAGCTTGTGTTATGGGTACTAGATGACTGATATATTTAATACAATACATTACATGCATACATATTTTTATTATACATGTAAAACACTCAGAACACCCGGAATAAATATTTGCAGATCGTACAAAAATTTATCCCAAGGCGGGAATCGAACTTCCTGCTTCATATTGGTCGTCAAATAGCTTCACGTGGACGAAGTCGCGCGCGTTTCGCTAGTAGTTTAATAAAAACTAAGTTAGCAGTATTCAAAACTTTCAAACTTGACTAGGGGATAGAGGATGATGCATAAGGGAATACCGTTATGATCCTACGGTATTCCCGGTATTTACGGTAGCTCTTAATTGCTTTTACATGTTTTCTAGCATTAACTATAAACCATTTAGTATTATAACAGAGGCACAAAATGCTGGTATGTGCCAAATTTCATATTTGAAATTACCTACTACTACTACTTATTATAAAAGCTCCCAAGGGAAATGTACCATGTCCAAGAATTAAAGTCTTGAAGCTATACCTTTTTTTTTAATTATCATCATCATCATTATCAATCTACATTAGTCCACTGCTGGACATAGGTCTCTCCCAAGACGCACCACTGAGCAAATGTAAAAATTATGCAATCTAATTTAATTTTGTAAAAACTATAATCAACGTTTTATTACTGGGTTCATTTTGGTTTTACAGTCTGATGGCAGTCGACGGTAGGACCTTCGTGAGATTCAATTACAGCATAATCGAGCGTGTCTCATCAGTACCTACCTACTTTATGATCCGTGCACTTTGAACTAATTTGCTCTCTCAATGTTTAGGAATAGGTATCAGCCAAAATACGGTCTAAATAATGGTGCGCCCCAAACTGAGATTTACAGGACCAATTCGAAACATTCTTTCACTGTTGGAAAGTTACACTATCCCCGGGTGACATGGTTTATATCATATTTTCAAAAGAATTAGAGATCCTTACTAAGACCCGTGCGAAGCCGGGACGAGCCGCGAATATTTTATAAAGGCGCTGAAATTTGTCAGAGAATTAGTATAAGAATGTTTATCTATTAAGGAGGTGGTATCCGCCAACGAGAGGTTTTCTCCGTGTTATTTCTCTTTGATGAGTGAGTATAAATGTCCAAAAAAAATATATATTGTTTATTAAAGACTTAATTTTAATTTGAACAATTGAAATAATTCTAACTATATTATTACTATATGAAAAAACTATCCAAAGTGAAGCAATTTTTATTTTAAATTTGGTTATTTCTTCTAAACGGTATTGATTTTTAGTATTTTTTTTTCACACAAATATTTTTCAAAGTATTTATCACAAAGTGAACAATTGGCAGTTCGAACTAATAATTAATTAGGCTACAAATAATTATTTCTTGAATGCGATATGAAATGGAATGCGCGCGGGTCCCTGTGCGGGCGACGGGCGGCAGTGCAACTCAGTATGGACAGACTCCTCAAGGTCGTTGGCGAGTACCACCGCCTTAAGGAGTGATGCAAGTTATCGAGTACTATGCTGAATATGGCTGTTAAACAAGTATTATTGGTTATATAAACATCGTGAATAAAACAACGCCCAACTGTTATCATGACGAGTTGATAACGCATTAATGCACTGAGGTTGCGTGTTTTTACCGATGTCAGTGACTTGAAAAAAAATGTTGAATTAAAAAAAAGCGAATTAATGAAGTAAGCATAGAGAGTTCATGTATTTATTTGAATAAAAATTTTAAGATACAAAAAATTTGGTAAAAGAGCTCCGGTGGTCTAGTGAGAGTGACCCTGCCTTCAGATCTTAAGGTCATGGGTTCGAATCCAGCCGTGCACTAATATGATGAAAAAACTGTGCGCAATGCCAATGCTCTCGTACGGTGAAGGAAAACATCGTGAGGAAACCAGTTACTATTCTAGCAGCGGCGATGGGCTTGTAACCTGTCACTTATGAAATACTAACTACTGAAAAATGTGGGTATGTACCAAATGTAATAACTGGACGTACCTCTGACTACTATCCTTAGACATCTAAGAGATCTGAGGGGGTATCACCGTGTTTGGGGAATAGACTCGTTGTGTTATTTCATTTTTTCTTTTTAAAATTTGGTAGTTTAGCCGATGGTATAGGGATGTAAAGAGCAGAATAAATGCAGGATGGATAAAATGGCGACAGGTCACAGGAACAACGTGCGATCCGAAAATGCCCCTTAAATTAAAAGGGAAAATTTACAAAACGATCATAAGACCTGTCGTATTGTATGGATCTGAGTGTTGGGCCACCAAAGGGACGGATAAAAAAGGGTGCATGCAGCGGAGATGCGAATGTTGAGATGGATGTATGGAGTGACGAGAATGGATAAGATAAGGAATGAGTACATCAGAGGAAGTTTGAAAGTGGCGCCAGTGACTGAAAAGATGAGGAGCAATAGGTTAGCATGGTATGGACATGTCATGAGAAGAGAAGAATGTCATTTAACGAGAAGAGTGTCAGATATGAATGTGGATGGATATGTGAGTAGAGGTAGGCCAAAGAAAAGATGGATGGATTGTGTGAGAGATGATATGAGTAAGAAAGGAGTGACTACAGAGATGACGGATGATAGAGGTAAATGGAGGGAAAAAACCTGTTGTGCCGACCCCACGTAAGTGGGATAAGGGCAGGAAAATGATGAATGATGAGTTTAGCCGATGGTACTTAAAAAATTTGATAAGGTTATAAGTAAGTATAAGTAAGTAAGAGTAAGTGTAAGTAAGGTTATAAGTTGAATTAGTTGAGGGGTTGTTGACATCGAGTTCCAAAAAGTGATAAAAAACAAACTGAATCAAAAAAAACATTCTTTTCAAAAATCATCTAAATTTATAAATAAGTTACATAAAAACTGCAGTGATTTCAAGTATAATCAAACCAAAAATGTATGTACTGCATTTTGAATTACCATAAAGGATATTATGTACACAAATAATTACTCAATTTGTCTCTTCTATGGTAACCATTATCAATACCATCGCATAGAAACGCAACTTGAGTATATTAATCTTATATCATAGATATAATAGACAGGCCTCAAAGATCAATTGGCCTTCTGCGCTGTACATGATGGGTTTAATCCCCACCGAGGATAAGCATATACATATAACATATAGATGCCTCGAACCAGTAACCAGCATAAACATACTTTGAAACGATACGGAATATAAAAACCGGCCAAGTGCAAGTCGGAATCTCACACGAAAGGTTCCGTAGGTACCATTATCTACAATAAAAACGGCAAAATAATGACGTTCGCTGTGTGAGAGCCCCTTAAATTTTTTTATTTTTTATTTTACTGTTAGTTATAGCGGTAACAGAAATACATCATCTGAGAAATTTTCAACTCTAACTATCACGGTTCATGAGATACAGCCTGGTGACAGACAGACAGCGGAGACTTAATAATAGGGTCCCGTTTTACCCTTTGGGTACGGAACTAATTTGAGTCAATCGAAAATGTGATCTTTATTTTAAGATGAACCCCCCTGTTAGTCATTGTCCACGCACCTACACAGTCTTGCGTTATCTTTACGTCCAATTCATATTTTCATGTTAAAAATAAGCTGCCCTAAATGTCTATGTTGATCTGTTAGAAACAATAGTAAGTTACAACAAAAAACGCTTTTAGGCTAGAAATTCTAAGTTTAGTGTACCGTGTTGGAGTTTCACATCTACATCTATTTTTGGTTGAAATTATCAACATTAACAGCGGAATGTGACCGCAAACCTTTGCATACTTTAGTAATTTAAGCATAATCTAAATATATAAAAGCACGGCCGACTGACTGACAATAAACCTAACGTTTTGACCATAGGTTTTAGACGAATATTTACTTGAAGTTAAATTGACAGCATATGAGCCACCTGATTTTGAGTAACCACTCAAATTTAACCTAGAGCAAGTGAACCTCTTCATATAACAATTACTTACATTATAAATACATACATACATAAAAACACGCCTGTTTCTCATAGGGGTAAGCAGAGACCACGAACTTCCACACAACTGGTGATGAAGCAAGCAGATGGCCCACCTGGTGTTAAGTGGTTACCATCACCTATAACAAAGTATTGTCTCGTAGGTCACACTCGTTAGGAACGTGCTCTACGATGCACTCATCAGCGTCCATCACCCTAAGGCATATCACCTAATTGCATATAGTGTGATTTCTCTAATAAAAACTTCACTTATGAAAACGAACAAAAAAATACGTAAATACAGTTGGCAGTCGCCGGCTTCATATAAGTTTCAAGCGTAATTTAATTAACAAAATGACATTTCGTGTCAATCATGTGTGGACTATGCATTGGCATGGTTCATATGAGTAATGAAGTTTGATCATGGACAAAGACCCTCAGACCACCAGCAAGATTTTAATGATAAATAAATAAATAAATAATGCTGGACAATCCACACAGCATCATCTAGCCCCAAGCTAAGCAGAGCTTGTGTTATGGGTACTAGATGACTGATATTATATTTAATACAATACTATTACATACATAGATATTTTTTATTATACATAGAAAATACCCAGAACACCCGGAATAAATATTTGCAGATCGTACAAACATTTATCCCAAGACGGGAATCGAACCCACAACCTCCTGCGTCCCAGGCGGACATTCGCCCGCCACGCCACATCGGTCGTCAGATTATGATTATGATGAGTATCATAAAAGTAGTAGTGCCTGCAGATATAACGGCACTCTTCAATTCCAAACATTGGCAGCGGTGGTAGTATTTCCGAGAAAGATATTTATTATCAACTAGCGGCTCATCCCGGCTTCGCACGAGTTTTAGTAAGGATCCCTAAGTTTTTTGAAAATATAATATAGCCTATGTCACCCAGGGATAGTGTCGCTTCCCAACGGTGAAAGAATTTTTCAAATCGGTCCAGTAGTTTCGGAGCCTATTCAATGCAAACAAACAAACAATCGAATCTTTCCTCTCTACAATATTCTCTGACGAATGGTACTGGCTTCCGACATTCATAGTTACTAAAACGGTGAAGGAAAACACCGCGAGAAAACCCACAGTATGGTATTAATAAATAAATATTTGGGGACATTTTTACATATCATTAAGCCACAAAGCGGGAATCGAACCCGCAACCTCCTGCGTCAAAAGTGTTCAAAATGTTAGCCTAGAAAAATGCGAAGGTGCACTAGTTTGAGTGCAAGACGAGACTGATTTTGGATAGAAATTGACAAATCGGACAAAACCAAATTTTTAAAAATATGAAGGCTATAGTTTGCTTTCGAAAACGGCAACTTTCAAATCCAACAAGCATGTAGGCTTTGACATTATAAGCTGACTGATTAGATTATCTTTTTTAGGGTTCCGTACCCAAAGGGTAAAACGGGACCTTATTACTAAGACTCCGCTGTCTGTCTGTCTGATTTTTTTTCTTTTTTATATGAGTTACTGATGTTAATCTTATTTAGGCTCATTAGTTTTAATTTTAACTGGAAATTATTGCTCGTACATAATTACGCTATTCGTAAGAAAACGAGCCACTTTTTACGCGCTCGTGTTGTAGTCTGTTTGGTTTTTATACTTTTTATATAAAAACACGTTGCAGTTGACGACCAATGTGGCGCGACGGGCGAATGTGAATAAATGTTTGTACGATCTGCAAATATTTATTCCGGGTGTTCTGTGTATTTTCTATGTATAACGGTCTGCAGCCCATCTGTTTTATATGTATTTCGTAAAAACCTGATGAATACTTGTATTTGTTATAATTTTCTTGGTAAATAAATTAAACTCGTGCAAATTAGTGGTTACCATTATGTTACCAATTAAGATCAGATGGTCCGTATGCTGTTTCAAGTTTTTTATTTGTACGAAGTGTGTATTATTCGTACCGACGGTTTATAGTTATATTAGTATCACCTATAACAATATCACAAATAAGAAAGTTGAAGTGGTAATTGCAGGCAATGTAGTTCGTAGAACCGATAACCGCTCGAGAATAAAGGTTCTGAAATGGCGACCACGAACTGGAAAACGAAGCGTAAGATGGCCTTCCACCCGATGGACCGATCAGATTGCTAGGATCGCGGGAAGTCAATGGATGTAAAAGGTTTGAAATCGTTCTTCCTGGAAGCATATAGGGGATGCCTGCAGCATAAAGGGAATGTCCAGCAATGGACTTCCACATGCTGACGATGTTGACCTATAATATCGCTTATAAATCCTACTAATATTATAAACGCGAAAGTTTGTAAGTATGGATGTGTGGGGATTTGTGGATGTGTGTTACTCTTTCACGCTCTAACCAGTGGACCGATTTGGATAAAATTTGGAATAAATAAAGATTGTAATCTGGATTAACATATAGGCTACTTTTGATACCTAAAAAATTACGGAAACGGGAAAAAACTGCTACGCGGGCTAAGCTGCGAGCGGCCGCTAGTCGCTTATAAATAACACTATGATAATAAAAACTTGAGTGAATATTTTTGGAGTTGGACATAACCTCGTGGAATACCCTTCAGTACTACTATGACGATATATGAAAAAGGCATATAGAGAGTATCATTGATAAATAAACATAGTCATGCTCTAGAAATTATCTACCGTCATATGAAGGCCGTCACTTCATAGATCAAAATCTTCGGAACGCGCGCGCACACGAATTTTAGCTTTCACTATACCTGTTTAGGGTTTGAACTTCGGAACAATTACCTACTTTTACTCATTTAGTTTGTGGAATCGTATTAATATGGATTTTAAATATACATCTTTACTTGGCTTTTTAAGACTGGTAATATAACGTCTACCGTTTTTTAAAGACAGAGAAAGATTACATGTAATGATTACGGTTACTTTTTTGTATATCGACGTTGTTTACCTTGTGTTTACATATAAAAATAATCAAGCGTGGAAGGTAAGTAGGTCTAACTTTCATTCATATTTAAAAATAAACTGCATTCATTCATGTATTAAGTTTTCTCAGTTTAAGTGTTTATATTAATCTACTTTGTAAACTGATCAAGGTTAGTAACCTTCATAAATAAAAAGATACCTAAATTCAGAAAAAGCTTATCTACCTACAATTTTTTTTTTTTTTCGAACGGACTAAAATGCTGGTATAATCGCCTAGCGATTCCCGACAGCGTTATCGGGCTACTAATTTTTTTTCTTTTATAATCCTTTTTTTTCTAATACTTTTTTTTCCATTGTTGGGCGCGTTCCTAACAAGCGCGAGCTATGAGGCAATACTTTGTTATGGGCGATGGTAACCACTTAATGGGCTTCATCATCAGCTTGTTCCATCAGTAACCCGTAAAAAGAAAACTTTGTCGCACAAAATCTGCCACACCGTCCATTAATTGATATTGGTTGTAATCATTCGCGGTTCAATAATTTCATGCAACAGCGTAAAAGGTGTGGTTGCATCCTATTGATAACGTGTTATAAAATTATTGTGCAGTTTGAGGTAATCCATGCGAAACTGAAAGTGGGCGGAAGACCTGCGGAATCAGGTCAATGAAACAACATAGTTTCAGTGAGTTGAACTATAGAAAATGATATCTGTTATTAGTTTTATTTATTAAAAATCACCCAAGTGCGAGGTGGCAAGAAACTTACGGCTTGGTTCCTACCGTTTTTTTGTATGATCCTGTTACAAAATTATAATAATGTAAATAATGAATTTCATATGTGACAGGTTGCAAGCACATTGCCGCTGCTAGAACACTAACTGGTTTCCTCGCGATGTTTTTTTTGCCGTTTAAGAGTACTGGCATTTGCGCCCATAATTTTTACGAAAGAAAAATCCATTGGTACATGACCGGATACGAACCCACGACTTTGGGACTACAAGGCGGGGTCACTCTCACTAGACCACCGGTGCTCTCCTATATATTTATATATTTGCTTACGACACCTATATATTTGTAAAAAAATAAGGCTAATGCAATAGATTTGGATTAAAAAATTCAGATTATTAGTTTAAAAAATCTTGCGTCTATAATTTCTTGCTTTCAATTTCATCAATATACATCCAATTTTCGAAACCATATTCGAAAAACAACATAAATTAAACATTTACCTAATTTTTTTTTGGTTTATGCAAATAGTTATTGCAAAATGGTATGACATTACATTTTTGATTTTGGTTATTGAGCAACCTAATATATCATTCAGAATTTACCTAATTTTCAAACTCTAGTTTATATGCATATTTTACTTTTACTTTTGCCCAATAAGAAAACAAGCAAGCAAAATTCAATTTGCTGATGGAACAAGCAGATGGCCCACCTGATGCCATCGCCTATAACAAAGTATTGCCTTGTAGGTCGCGCTTGTTTTGAACGCGCCCTACAATGCACCGCCCAGCGTCCATCAATCCGAGGTAATTTCATGTAAAATAGAATTTTGTAAAACTGCGGGGTTAAACCCGCAACCCTCGCGTCAGTCGTTCGCCACAGAACCGATTTCATCGGCACAAAAATATCGGCAGTAAGTAAATTGCAATGGTGGTTTCTGCAGAATTAGCGTAATGCAATGCGTGTGCGCAATGATTAGCTACACGCGGAAGTCTCCTATTTGCGACGTGAAGTGTCTGAGGTTACAATTAGGGGATTGGGTTTGTGCAACTTTGTTAGTAACTTACGTATTGCTTCATTATCATCAACCGGTAGACATGCGATTTTTTTAATAATTTAGGCAGTTTCAGAGCCCGGTTGGTCCAGTGTGAATGACCCCGCCTTCTGATCCTAACGTCGTGGGTTTGAACCCGACCAATGAATTTTTCTATGGAGAAATGTATGTACGCAAATGCCAGTGCTCATAAGGAAGTGCGGTGAAGGAAAACACCGAGAGGAAACCAGTTAGTATTCTAGTAGCGGCGATGGGCTTGCAACTTGTCTCGTATGGATCCTTAGGTATCCTCGATTGTTTAAATCTATTCGTATTCTGCCATATTTGGAAACAACACTATTATTAATTGTTTTTCTACAGTATTTTTTGTATTATACGCCTAATGCTTTTTATTTACACATATACGAGTAGTACACAACAACAATCACCTAAATTAAATTGTAATTTATGCATGTATTTCATATTATGAGTGGCTTTAGAATTAATTGTAATATTCCTGGAAGGTAAGTAGCAGCTACAACACAAGTTTAACAACTTAGTGTAGATGCTGCAACCATAATTTACGCAAGCCATTCTTTCTCTGTTTTGTAAATTAGATTGTTTGTACCTATATTGATTATGAATGTGCTTAATTTGAAATAAATGAATTTCGTTTGATTCTGTTTTGGTACTCATTAAATATTGGTGCAACTGGCAAATTCCGTCACAGTTTTGTTCTTACTGAAGATTTTGCCAAACATAGTTTGATTTTGAATTCAGAACTTCCATTGATTCGTACTAAGAACGTTTTCATTGTTAGATATCGGTTAAAAAGTAGACCAATGTGTGACTTGCGTTTGTGATATATCCTGCCAATCAAAATTTCTTTTTTTATCAACAGGCCTAGTGAAAACAGCTGGCTCACTGCAGCTGTTTTAGTAATAATAGAGCTTATAGTAAAGGGCTCATCCGGGGAAGTACTACCACCAAACCTATATCTGCCGCCAAGCAGCTTGCTGTGATCCAGTTTGAAGGGTGTGGAAACCGGTACATGATTAGCACACATACCTTGTCACTTTTCTCTTTAGTACATCTATTTTGCCGAACAAACACATATCCCACCTAGGCTTAGCACAATACAGGTTTAACTCTCATGTACCTATAATTTTACTGGCGTCCATATCGAAACACAGTTAACGCTGCTTGGCGAATGAAACAGATATGGTAGTTCATGAGTTACCATGCTGATATATTTTTAAGCTGTGCTTATCTTTGTTACATTAAATGACCATCTAGATTTAAGAATTCATTTTAAGTTTCGGTTCCTGAATTTCTACTGATATCATCAATGAATTCAATACAACGCTGAGTGTGCACAGGGTGTAAAAAGACTACTCTCGAACTTGAAGAGAATCTTCAACTGTTTTCTATTTATCACCACATAAAAAGTGAACAGTAAATTATAAACACCTTTGAATTAAAAAAACTCATAATAAATGAAATTAAACATTATTAAGTGGTATTTGTGTGTGTAATTAGATTGAATAAGGTTTTGTGTAGCTCTTTTTAATTTATTCGCTATGGAGAAAGACACATAAGGAACATTTAGTTTGCTTTTTTATGAATACGTGTTATGTGTATGCATCCTTAGTTTTCGTGAAATGTTTTTTTACACCGTGTATAACATATTATGAATGGCATTTTTTATAAAGATAAATTGTTATTCTTAGCCACATTTCCAACAGCCAATTAGGAAATTCATTAATCACTCAATCGAATAGTTTGAATAAAGTAATAGAGCTCAAAAGATAGGTATCGCATATCATTACTAACTAACAATACATCATAAGTATTGTTAGTTAGTAACGATTTTGAGTGATAATTTTCGTCGATTCTGAAAAAAGTAGTTTTTTGACTTGGCGCTGTCTTGTTCTAGGGGTGCGATCTGAACGTACCTGATCCATATTCGCCGGGGAAGGGTCAAGTCATAGAATGGAACTCGTTGCCGTCGTCTGTTTTTCCAGTCACATATAATTTGGGTATTTTCAAGAGAGGAGTGAATAGGTATCTTCTAGGTAAGCGTGTTACACCGTCGACCGCATCATCACTTAACATCAGGTGAGATTGCGGTTAAACGCTTGCCCAAAGTTACCATCTATAAGTGTTTTCTTTTGTTGTCTTGCACTTTTTATCGGTGTTGTGTGTATGTGTTTTTGTAGCGAATAAATGTCTGTGTATATGTTACTACAAAAAGTATAAAGATTTACTCCAAATAATTAATCAGACTTTTTCATACCTTCTATTCAGATTCCTAAGTAGTTCCATGTAGTCGTTAAGTCAAATCATTACAGAGGTCATCAGGCAAGATAAAAACTTCGTCACCAAAGTAAAAAGAAAAAGAGCTAGTGGCCAACTAGCTCTTCTTCTTTTTTCTTTATGACATCTGTCAGTCTGACAGACTATTTTGCCAGCGTCAAGTGAATTTAGTGAAAGAATTTTTGTTTTTAGTCGCTTCGTTTATTTTTAAACAAATTAAAAATGAAAAAAATTGCGCGCTCAGCAGATCTACTTTTAGAAATGATAAACGAAGTTTCGTATTGACATGAATGACAATTGTAAGGTTTTATTTATTTTTAAAATACGAATGGTATTATTTGGGAGACTTGCACTGGCCACACTGACGGATGGCGGGAAATGGCCAGAGGAGAAAAAGGCGGTTTTTTTTTTGTGGCATCTGTCCGTCTTGCGGACAATTTTGCCAATGTCAAGTGGGTTGAATAAATTCTTTTTAGTCAAGTCTAGTCGGTAAAAAAAGTAAAGTCAGCCGTCATCGATTTTGAAGAAAAAGATGGCGTTTTTCTTCAAAACCAAAGGGAAACATTTTCGTTCAAATCAGGATGCCTCATAACACACTTTCATTTCAATTGTTCACACTTGTGCTAAGACCTCAAGTAATGATGGTTAAAATACCACCAAAATTACCCATCAGAACTTAAAATAACACTAGAAAAACAATTAAAATGAAAATACAATGTTGCTTCCATAGATGACAGAAAACGGGATGGAGGATAGAAATTGTTGATTGATTTGTAAAACGGTGGTTTAATGAAATAAGCTTAGACTGTTACAGTGTGGGTTATTTCAGAGATATCTAATACAATTTAACATCAGGTGGGCCACATGCTTGTTCCATCAGCAAATTATATAAAAAAAACAATGAATATAAAATGAACTGTATTCTGAACTTTATTTCAATAGAGTAAGCTACTACCCGCTCAAATGTCTAAAAAAAAATCTGCTAGAATGCGCTACGGTTACGACCTATGGTGTTTTGGCGTAGCACCATTGCATAGGTTGCAGGTATTCTTTCGAAACAAAATAAAATGATTAAAGATTTCAATTGATGCTGTACTTGTATGGGACTGAAGCGATGAATAGAAACAATGCTATGTTCCATAAATAATGCCAGAATTTGGTCTGGTCATGTTGATGTGTTTTTGTAAGCCAACTGCAGGTTTTTATGATAAAAATATCACCCACGATTGTATATACTTACTGTACTACTGTAGTTAGCGTTCCAGAACCGACAGATGCTAGGAAAATAGGTTTTCGAATGGCAATTATGGGTAGCCTTGTCAGTTTGACCAATTTCTACAGCCTAGGACAGAAATGACAATATTCTTAATCTATACCAATTATAAGAATCTGTGTTCTGACTAACTGATTGACTGACTGACTGACATAGAGGCACAACCCAAACCATTTTGGTCGTAGAGACTTGAAATTTTTTAGGGTATATTCGTCTTGGTGCGTAGGTGTACTAAGAAAAGAACCCGTGAAATTCAACCCCTAAACGGGTACAGGGGGTGTTGAAGTTACTAACTTGACTAAAAACTATTTTATAGTCTATATAATGTACTGGCAGAATTAATCAATATTTACACATATTCAAACCAGATACCTGATAGAATACTTAAGACGAGGTGGGAGCCTAATCAGCACCTGTTTTTTATGTAAAAACAACATATTCATATATTTTTTTAAATTGAATATTACATTTAAAAGGACCATCTATATTTCGGAGCGACCAGAAACACTCTTGATTCCATTGGGTTCGATAAAAGTTTACACAAAGTTTTACTAAAATTCCGAGGGTGACCCTCCGACCCAGGGTGTTTTATTCGATTGTTAATCGAGATATTCCAACGATTTTTCTGACCGGATGTGACGTAGCATAGCGCACAATTCAAGCACAGAATAAGTAATACTTAGTATCAAATACGTGAATTTCCAACTTACGTCAGGCAATGCCATCTCTGTTTTGAATTTGTTAAACTGACGAACCTGTTTTTGCCACAATTCTCTGAGTGGGTAGGACCTTAATATACGTTTTTTTTTATAAAACAGATAACTAACATCTATGTTCATCACACAAATGCTTGTTCTCAATAGGGATCAAACCCACCACCTATAGCGTAGAAGGCAGGGTTACTATAAACTGAGCTCTGACGACTATCGAACAACAGACAGGTGCCATAAAGAAAGAAGAGTATGTTTAACTTTTACTAACGTTCTGTGGTAAGACCAGTTACCTCCTAGTCAAAGTTGAATGGTAATTGTGTAGTTACCAGTTTGACAGGTCTTACTTTCGATGCCAGGATTCCTTAAGTCCTGTTAAGGAAACCTGTCAATGTTATCCAGTCGGTCCTGAGTCCAGACGCGTGCCTAGGAATATACTGACCAATATTAGGTTTTTGTGCGATCATCTTTGCCAGTTTGATCCATATTTTAAAGCTACTTTATACAGTTTGTATATTTTTCTTTTAATAATAATAATAATGCTGGGCAATCCACACAGCATCAATACATTATTACATGCATACTTACTTGGATATTTTTTATTATACCTAGGTACAGTCAGCTGCACTAGAATGTATACAATTTCTAACTTATAAAAAGGTTTCACCGCGGTCATAAAAATATTTACACGACAATTCATCAAAAAATAAGTGAGATCATCATCTAATTTGATAACATTTTGGTTTTGGAGGTGTAAAAGTTCATTGTTTTGCAGTAATACCGTTGTGAGTGTTACAAATTGTATACATTCTAGTGCAGCTGACTGTACATATAAAATACCCAGAACACCCGGATAAATATTTGCAGATCATACGAACATTTATCCCAAGGCGGGAATCGAAACCGCAACCTCCTGCGTCACAAGCGGATATTTGCCCGCCGCACCACATCGGTCGTCTAATAACTTCTTTTAAGATCCATCTAATTTACATAAGTATGAGATGAGGTCGGCGATGAAGGATTTGCGAACTCCACTCAAGTTTTAAATAACTACGTATAGGTATATATTATCACATAGTATGTCTACTACAGTAAAGAAGTTATACGCGCCTTATAGAATCTATGAGCAATTGGTAGTGTGAATTACGATTAGTAAATAATAACTATATACGTAATTTATTATTATTAAACACATATTTATTTATGACGGAAGTCTACATATTTTAACCTTATATCTACATATTTTATCATAACTTTTACTACCTATAGTATAGGTAGTAAAAGTTATGAAGTAACTTTTACTACCTATAGTATAGGTAGTAAAAGTTATGATGATATACTCTACCTATGGTAAAAAGCGGGTCTTTACTATAGTAAAGCCTACCTATAGGTAGAAAACAGAATTTAAGTCACTGACCGCAGGAAGTGTGCCCAAAAGGCTGGCAACGTTACCTCTTTGGATAGTTAAACTTATTCTCTGTCCAAGATAAGCGCCAGCCCTTTGATCGCGAGTCGCATCCACCAGTCTCTTGGAGCCACGCTCTTGGACCCCATGGACCTATCGTTTCTACCCCAAAAGGTAGAAATATGTATCCATTACCGAGAGATGCATATTTCCGCCTTTTAAGGGCTTCTGCTGCTGTAGCCGCCGCTCCCGCTGTTTTTGATGTTGACAATACATGTGAAGCGGCCAGCGTGTCTACACAGGTAGCGTCCCACACCAAAGGCCTACCTCGACTCCAACAATAACTTAGAAAAATACTTTGTGAATTAAAAGCGATATGAAAGAAACTAGGTACCTATTTTCATGGTCTTAGCTAAATCTAGTCATATTAGCAGGCAGGTACTTAGATGGGCTTTATATCTAGTTACTCTGTCTATCCTACTTAATTGTTCAAAAGGGCTAAGAGTTTAGAAAAATATATAAAGATTACCGTGCCTAAAGATAGCAGTTGGCGTACATATTTTTTATTTTAACTAACTCAAAAAAGTACCTACAACTTTCCTAACTCCTACACAAAAATGAATTGCGTTGTACGAATTGCTATTGTTTAAAATCAGGCACCATTAACTATCTAGCTTATTTGCTATCTAGCAAAGCTTGTACCATTTCTATTTAAAACAGTTCCTGATAGTATATATTTATATTTTTGAATTTCATACTTATCGTAGCAATAATAAACCAAGACGCAAAATAAACCTATAACATTAAACGCAGAAACTGAACTGTGGGGCCAGTTAAATATTTCATGTCGTTTTAATGTATATTTTTTTAGTAAATTTATTAGGAAACTTTAAAAGAAATACACAATGAGTACATTACGTACAATTTACAGCTGATCAGTCAATTATCGTGATCTATACAGACCTAATTGCCTCCACCACAATTACTGGACCATTTTCGATAAATCACATGAATTTTTCATGGCAATCCATTTTTGAGGAGAGTACTTTATGATATACTTTGTTACTTGTGTTTTAATGTGGGTTTAAGTGATTTTTCGAAGAGATGCTATTGCTACTGGATCAAGCATATGGCCTACCTGATATTGAGTAGTAACCATCATCTATAATAAAATATTGCCTTGTATATGACGTAGGTACGTTAGGTACGTGCCCTACGATGCACTATACGTGTATCAGTCTGAGGCCTATTGGTATTAAGCCTTATGCGCCTGTAATTTCGCTGGTACCCTTATGGAAATTTTATGAACTTCTGTAGATCTCTTGAAAACGATAATGAAGTTCCGTAGTGTCGTTTCGAGTTACACTGCGCGGCATGCCAGACAGCAGCAAAAGTTACCCCGCAGTGTACAAGAAAACGGCAAAAAGAAAATTCGTTTATCGTTTCTGAGATGTGTCAGAGTCAATCACACACGCATTACGGTATCTCATTTTAGGGCGAACTAGTCTATATCATAAAGTAGGAATTGTAGGTCACGTCACTTCAGGGTAGATGTGGTATATGCAAAGTATATGAAAAGTAGTAAGTTTTATTTTCTTGTGTGGTTGTGACAATGTCTCAGCTCAGTTCATAGTAGCCCTGCTTGCTGTGATGTAGGTGGTGGGTTCGATTCCCACTGAGGCTAATCATTTGTATTATGTATGCGTTCCTTGGGTGAGTGTTATATTGTATTTACGTTTGTATTTACAAAAAAACGTAGGTACATTAGTATTCTATCTGGTTCCCACAGTACAAGCTTAAGTTGAAGATGCTTAGTTTGGGGATAGATGATGCTGTGTAAAAAATGTCTACATTATTTACCTATTTATTAACACATTTTTATTTGCGTTGTTGAGGGCATTCATTTATTTAGTCAGATAACATCTAAATAACATGGACCATTTTGGTTGCACAAAAAATGCTCAAGTTACAACCGGGCGGTGATTTTAATGAGATCAGTGTCTCAGCACTAGTTTTTGTCATTTTTATGTTATTTGCTTCGACCAATGATACCCCAGTCAAGTCACATACAAAATCATAAAACTGGCCGCGTGAATATATATACTTAGAGAGCTACATTTGTTTACTAACGAAGTAAGAAAAAAAAATATACAGTTTTAAGTTCAACCTAATTACAACCTACAAGGCAATGCTTTGCTATAGACTATGGTAACCACTTAACATCAGGTGGGCCATATGCTTGTTCCATTAGCAAATAGTATAAAAAAAAAATCTTATCACCTAGAAAATAATGCCACTCAAAACAAAATAAGAGCTTTCTTCACAAGTGAGTACCGAGACGGATTTTTTGAGCCGACCCTATATCTAGGGGTATTATTGATCGAAGGTTATTTGTGAGATTGAACACTATCAAACCCTTACTTTTACCACCCTTACTGTTAAACTACTGCTAAGCGCACTGTAATTGTGCAGTTTATTGATTTTATGTCTCTGTTTGAAATGAAAGTTGGTAATTGAGGATTTAACGAGTGCAAGATTAAAAATTAAAATTTTTGAACATGGTCAAAAAATACAAGAGCTTTTTAATAAATATTTGTTTTGAGGTAACTAGCTTGCTGTGTTCCGGTTTAAGGGTTAGCGCTGATGAAATTACAAGCAAATAAGGCTTAACACCTGTATGCCTCAGGTTTATGGACACTGAATAGTGCATCGCAGGGCACGTTCTTAACGAGCGATACCTAAAGCAATGCTTTGTCTTAAGTGATGGTAACCACTTAATATCAGGTGGACCATCAGCTTGTTCCATCAGCAAGTTGTGTAAAAAAACCGGAAAAATGCGAGTCGCTCTCGCGCACCAAGGGTTCAGTACATATCTATAGTAAAAATGGCAAAAAAATCACGTTTGTTGCATGAGAGCTCCTTTAAATATTATTTTATTCTGTTTTTTAGTATTTAGTTTAGGTGTTTATTAAAAAATTATAATAAACATCTTATGTTATGTTAAATTATGCTTTTAAATTAACTTTCACATTTAATATATTAAAAATTTCTTCCAGGTAAATAATTGGCACGCAAAACTCATTTCAAATATAATTTATATCGATTCGGGACACAGTATGGGTGGGAATGGGAACCATAAAATTTATTTAATCACTCCCGTTACAGTTTCAAGATAGTTATTTGAACTGAAAGTACACCTCGCTTGAGTTTTTATTATTCTATAAAAACAGCACTGAACTTTTAGTTTTGTTATAAATCCTATCCTGTAATATTAATAACAGCAAAACGTGACTTTGTCCACGTGAGTTTTTATACAAACTTTGACCCCCGTATCTGTTTAGGTGTTGAATTTTGGGAATTCCATAAAACTTGTACGACCAATGTGGCGCGGCAGGCGATTGTCTGCCGGCGACGCAGGAGGTTGCGTGTTCGATTCCCGCCTCGGGATAAATGTTTGTATAATCTGCAAATATTTATTCCGAGTGTTCTGGGTATTTTCTATGCATAATAAAAAATATCTATGTATGTAATGTATTGCATTAAGTATATCAGTCATTTAGTACCCATAACACAAGCTCTGGTTAGCTTGGGGCTAGATGATGCTGTGTGAATTGTCCAGCATTATTATTATTACTAACACTTGCGCACCAAGACCTAAAATATAAAATATACCCTAAAATTTTTAAAATAATATTTTTTTTATTCTTAAACACTTTTAAAACTTTTGTCGTGAACGAAAGCTAGCCTAAAATATAAAAAGAAATTGGAATACCATTACGAATTTAATTCCCAATCACGGTAGATATCTCCTCCGTTCTCTTACAGCACCAACCTACAGATTCTCTCAGAATCTACAGAACTAGGTACGGTGGTAGTTACTTCCCCATACGAACTCTCTCAATAAAAGCTATACTGAAGTTACTCAAAAAATTACCTTTAAACGAGCCGTTTGTCGTCGTACCATCGTAATTAATAACCCGACTGCACTGGTCATTATAACCGCCTCGGGTCCATTCTAGTTACCGTCACTTTGTATAAATTACATAAAAATAAGCACATCAGAGCGGGATGGTTATATACTACTGGTAGGTGTTAGAGAGTGATGGGTGAGGTGGCAAGGGCAGGTGTCACGATACATCTGCTGGTCTGAGGCACGTGGGTCAAACTCAACCCTATGAGGAAAAAGTAGGAATTATTGTGGACTAATTAAACGGATTTAGGTTACGTTCTTTGTTTGAAGCTTCATCATTAATAGTTTTTTATACGTCTAACTGATGAAACAAATCGATAGCCCACCTGATGTTAAGTGGTTACCATTCCCTATAGCAAAGCTTTAGCTCGATCAAGAAATGGTACCTACAAAATAATCTTTAGTAGCGAAAATGTTTGGGACTTTGTCCGCGTAGAGTTATCTTAAATCTTAAATAAATATACAACTATAACTTAAAGGTGACTGACTGGCTGACTGACTGACAAAGTGATCTATCAACAAAGCATTGCCTCATAGGTCACGCTCGTTAGAAACGTCACCGACGATGCACCACTCAGCGTCCATCAACCTGAGGCATACAGGTGTTAAGCCTCATGTGCCTGTAATTACACCGGCACCCACACCCTTCAAACCGGAACCCAGCAAGCTGCTTGGCGGCAGAAATAGGCATGGTGGTAGTACTTCCCCGGACGAGCCCTTCACTTAGAGCTCTACTACTACTAACCACTACTAAGTGCACGAACCATACCTAAAGTTCACATGAGAAAACTTTCATCGCAATTCGATTTGAAGTTAAGGTGCAGGTGCATACATTCCATTAATTTAATACAGATGTCGCGTGCGCTGCCTTTTTACGCCGACGATCCATGATAATTAAAGAATATTACTTTGTCGTAAAACTGAGGCTGCGCCTGCGCACGACCGCCACGCGCCCCAACGGGACTTGCGATATCAAGATATTACTTTATCAGCTTAACGATTATAAAAACGAGTTTCAGAGTGTTTTGGTTTGGATGATGTTATTATTTTAAGCGGGTACATGAGAATTTTCCAGGAATATTGACACGTAAGATATAAGACATGTTTTGCAAAAACTAACTTCATACAGAGTTTTTTCTTTTTAAATATAGATAAAAAATATTTGTGGACATTTTTACGCAATATCACAGCTTGTACTACGGGAACCAGAAAGCTGATAGAATACTTATTATACGATTTTGTTAATTCATACTTAGAATACAACACAGAGAACAAACATCTATGTTCACTAAAAATGTTTTGTTCTCGGTAGGGATTGAAACTATCGCCTCAGCGCAGGAGGTAAGACTACCACAAACTAAGCTATGATGGCTACATAAGTCATAGCCTGCCAAATACTCACTCTCACTCAGAAGACCGATGTGGCGCGGCGGGCGAATGTCCGCCTGCGACGCAGCAAGTTGCGGGTTCGATTCCCGCCTTGGGATAAATGTTTGTATAATCTGCAAATATTTATTTCGGGTGTTCTGGGTATTTTCTATGTATAATAAAAAATATCTATATATGTAATGTATTGTATTAAGTATATCAGTCATCCAGTACCCATAACACAAGCTCAGCTTAGCTTGGGGCTAGATGATGCTGTGTGGATTGTAAAAAAAAAAAACTATATTAACCAGTTTATTTATTAAGTGGTCCCTATTTTTTTTGAAAATATAAATAGCCTATGTCACCCGGGGATAGTGTAGCTTCCAAACAGTGAAAGAATTTTTCAAATCAGTCCAGTAGTTTGGAAACCTATTCAATGCAAACAAACAAACAATCAAATCTTTTCACTTTATAATATTGGTTTTCATTTTCAGTTTTATACATAGCCTATGACAGTAACGTGGCTTTCTATTGGTAAAAGAATTTTCAAAATCTGTATCGGTTTTTAATATCTAATTATTCAAGAACAAAGTTTTTTTACCTTTCAAGTAAAACTGCAGACGAAAGCTAGTAAGACGATACATTCTTACAGTACCTTCATAATTTGAAATATATATTAGCTGATTATCAAGGTAAACTGAATCGTTAAAGGTAAGTACATTTCATATTGCAGCTGGGTGGGCTCATCAAATTATTAAAAGCATCGTTAAAGTATAGTTTAAGAACATCAAGACATTTTAAAACTAGATTTTTGACTTATTTTTGTAAAGAAACTAGTATTTTAGCAAATAGCGTCGTTTTATGTTAGTCCTCTGTTATTATTACTAAGTATCGTTGCTTTTTAGGGTTCCGTACCCAAAGGGTAAAACGGGACCCTATTACTAAGACCCCGTTGTCTGCCTGTCGGTCTATCACCAGGCTGTATCTCATGAACCCTGATAGTTAGAGAGTTGAATTTTTTACAGATGATGTGTTTCTGTTGCCGCTGCGCTATAACAACAAAGTAACAAACGTGTTTTTTTTGCTGTTTTTTACGGTGGTACGATACCCTTCGTGCGCGAGTCCGACTCGCACTTAACCGATTTTTTTTATGATACTGCTAGTGGAACCAGCATATGGCCCACCTGATGAGTGGTAACCATCGCCTATAACAAAGCATTGCCTTCTAGGTCACGCTCGTTAAGATCGTACCCTACGATGCACTACTAAGCGCCCATCAACCTGAGGCATGCAGGTTTTGCCTCATGTGCCTGTAATTTCACCGGCACCCACACCCTTCAAACCGGAACACAGCAAGCGTTTGGCGGCAAAAATAGGCATGATGGTAGTAACAAGTGGATTATGGCTAAGCGTGCTCCACCTTAGGCTGCATCTTCACTTTCCATCAGGTGTGATGGCAGCCAAACGCTTAGTTATCATTAATAAAAAATAAAAAAAAAGATGCGATGGTAGCAGATAGTGTTGGTTTCTTGGCTATCCCGTGTGAACTGTCATTGATTTAAGTGGGAGTACATTTTGCCCGTAAAGCCTCCGGCCTGGAACGCCCCCTATTGTATTGAGGTTGTACCTCAGAGTATGTTATATGACACGAGGAAGTTCTTCAGTAATTCGGAGTAGCAATATATTTCGGTGTTTATTTTCGCAATCAATAAACATAAATAAATATTATTTCTTAAATAGTGACTCTTGAATAGACACCTCGTCACAAACTAAAAAAAAACGAAATCAAGTTTCAAAAGTTTGACTGAACCCCAAATTTGTTTAAAGCAAAATACGCGAAGAGTCTCTTGAAAATAGGTTTAATTCGATAATATTTAAAGTAAATTTGACACTAGATTTTTCGAAAGGTTTTTTTTTATCATTGATAGACTGTCCTTTGGCTTCAATCTCACCTGGTGGTAAGTGACAATGAAGCCGACGATGAAGCAGGATGGTCTAGACTAGAAGATACCTATTCACTCTCTTTTTTATCTTTTCCAAGGTTTCGTAAATGTAACTTTTATCTATGGCAATTATTAGAATCTTTGCCCTAACCGACTACCTGAATATCAGCCGTAATAGGTCAGTACGTAAGACTAGATCATGATTTTATACTTGCTACAGCTTTCTACGAATTGACACTAAAAATAGTACGCTCTGGTCTTCCGGACTCCGAAGAAGAATTTAGCACATCACTAGTAAGTAGGTAAAAATACCCACAATGCACCATACTTCACGCTAACGAGCGCTTCGAGCGAACCAGACGCATTTGTAAAAACCGCAATAGCCTTCATTTCGGCATATTGTTTTGACATACAATAAATATTTGTAAGATTATACCGCGCCGAGATTGCCTGATTTTGTATCGATATCGGGGAGCTATTGTCTTGCTAGTGATGTAATCTTGCCTTATCATTTGTTACGCTGTAGTTTATATCGATATGTCTTTCCACAATTGTAGATGAAACAAACGGCGGGAGATTGATGGTAGTGGTGACAAAATAGCCAAGGAATGCTCGAAGACCAAAAGCAGACCACTCACATATTGATAAAACGACGATATTGGTCGCGAGAAATTGGCGCTCAGATTCACCTAGATTTGAGACGTTTCAAGATGATCCCTGAGGATATTACCGAATAAATGCTTTTTGATTTTGACTTTTATAGCAGTCCCAAAAAAAACGGTAGGAAACTCTTCTTGGTTGTTCTTCTAGGCATGGTCGTTAGAATCTGGCGCCTAGACTTATTAACTTTAAGATAAATAATAATAATAATATAATAATAATAATGCTGAACAATCCACACAGCATCATCTAGCCCCAAGCTAAGCAGAGCTTGTGTTACGGGTACTAGATGACTGATATACTTAAAACAATACATTACATACATACATATATTTTATTATACCTACATAGAAAATACCCAGAACACCCGGAATAAATATTTGTAGATCCTACAAACATTTATCCCAAGGCGGGAATCGGACCCGCAACCTCTGCGTCGCAGGCGAACATTCGCCCGCCGCGCCACATCGGTCGTCTGAGTGAGAGTGAGTATTTAGGCTGACGATTCACTTAATTTTAAGACGATTTTAGGTTTAAATGAATACCTATGCCTTTTTGACTTGACTTACTAAAGTTTTTACGGATTTTGTAGGTGCTTCCGTTGAGTACATCCCTATTTGGGATATCGATCAAGGAACTTGGCAGCTATTGTCTTGGCGTACCGGCCGGCGTCCGGCCCGGTGCTATGACCGACCCGTATTACACACAGTTGCGTTCGGCAGCCCCAATTTGAAGATTTTTATCGTCATACTGACTTTTATTTTTGGGTGTAGCAAAGAGTTTGAATGAATACAGTTTTTTGATTTAAAAGTTTAGTTTTAAGCTAAGCTAAGCGTTTTATGCTCTTACTAGAGGCCGCTCGCAGCTTCGCTTGCGTGGCAGTTTTTTCCCGTTCCCGTTTTTTTTTCAAGATAAAATAGCTTTATGCATGGAAAGTCTCAGCCCGATCGGTTTAAAATTGACAAAGTTTCATACAAACTTTCATCCCCTATTTTATCCCCTTGGTGGTAGAATTAATCAAAATCCTTTCTTAGCGGATGCCTACGTCATAACATCTACCTGCATGCCAAATTTCAGCCCGATCCGTCCAGTGGTTTGGGCTGTGCGTTGATAGATCACTATGTCAGTCAGTCAGTCACCTTTGAGTTATATATATTTAGACTAGCTGACCCGTGCCCACTTCGTTGGGCGGTAAACATTTTTACTTACAAATCTTAACTGTAGTAGTACTCGATGTCGCCAACAGATGGCGTTAATACGGCATAAAATAGCAGCCGTTCGCAGTTTCACCCGCGTAGCAGTTTTTTCCCGTTCCCGTTATTTTTTCGGGATAAAAAGTAAGTTACTCCTTGATACATCTGCTATCTGCCAGTGAAAGTCCCGTCGAAATCGGTCGAGCCGTTTTAGAGATTACCCGGAACAAACAGACAGACAGACAAAAATTTAAAAAAATGCTATTTTGGTATATGTATTCCTATGCATGTAGTAAAAAGCGGTTATTTTAATATTACAAACAGACACTTCAATTTTATTTATTTGTATAGATGTATAGATGAATTAATGTCCTTTTTATAAAACACCTGCGTGGGTAGGGAGCCGACCACAGAGTACTTTTTTATAGACTGAGCCGACCTCGCGTCGGAGCCGCGCGGGTACCTAACTCATAGATCTAAACTACTCCCCTGCACGCGCACTCCCAACTTGGTGACGCTCACTTCGCAACGGGCCGTGCAGCAGAAATCGTAATATTTTAATTTCCCCATAACTTCAAAACCAAACGTCCAATTCTAATCATTTAAAGACCAAATATTATCTACATGAACTGTACTTAGTGATAAAATAATTTATTTCGATAAGGATTAATAGTATGAGTAAAATATATGCGTTTAAATGTAGACCAAAAAAAATTCAAGATTTTTAAATAAAAAAATGGTTGTTGTGCCTCACTCGACATAGATAGGTATAGTGTGCCGCTGACTTTTTTGTAGATATTTATAACATCTACAATTGTTTAGAACATTTTATGGTTCTATCTTTTATAGTTTAGGCAGCGTACGCAAAATAAGTAACTTTTCTGGTTTATTTTTTACACTTTGTGTCCGAAAAACCTAAATATTTTACGGAACGCTATTTTTTTCCAAAATAAAATTTAGCCTATGTTCTTTCTCAGGGTCTAAAGAATGTTTGTGCCAAATTTCATCAAAATCGGTTGAGAGGTTTAAGCAGGAAAGCGTAACAGACAGACAGACAGACAGACAGACAGACAGAGTTACTTTCGCATTTATAATATTAGTAAGGAGTAAGGATAGTAAGGATAAGGATAAGGAAGTAAGGATAAGGATGTAAAATAAATATCTCACGGCGTCGTTACTTACATCATGGCACGTCATAACATCCAGAAAACATTTTGATTTGTGTTATCGGAAGAGCTCACACACACACACCCTCACACTTACCTTAAACTTGGATTTAATCACCCAGGCACGGTAGATATCCCTTAGTACCAATGCAGATGCTTTGAGGATGTCTAAGGGGAGTAGTCAGAGGTACGTCCAAATATTACATATAATAATAATAATAATGCTGGACAATCCACACAGCATCATCTAGCCCCAAGCTAAGCAGAGCTTGTGTTATGGGTACTAGATGACTGATATACTTAATACAATACATTACATAAATAGATATTATTGTATCTTGCGTTCGTGAAGCCACCCACGGGTTTCGTCTGAAAACCAGCGCTGCCTATCATCCATGGATGGTCGGTAGCATTTTGCTGAGACGAGGCCTGTTTGTCGCACCCGGCATATGAGGACTAATCTGCTCCCTACTCTTTTTTTTTTATATAGGTATTTCTTAAAAACTTTGTGTAGTAGGTAGGGAGCTGTTACTTTTACTTTTATTTTATTTTTGTGTGCGTCAAATAAACTTATTTTCTTTCTTTCTTTATATTTTTATTATACATAGAAAATACCCAGAACACCCGGAATAAATATTTGCAGATCGTACACACATGTATGTTGTCATTTTCCGTTGGAGACCACTAGCTTTGCACACATAGATTTTTCAATAGATCCATTGGTACGCAACAGAATTCAAACCCACGACCAAAGAATCAAAAAGCAGGGTCACCTCCACTAGACCACTACTGGTCCTCGTCAGATTAAGACACAGTGTAAATTAGTTTTTTAGGTGAGCGTTAATACAGTTTCTTATAATTACTATAGATTCTTTATACCTAAGGATAATAAAAGATACGAGGCTATGTAACTTAGAGATACTATACATTATTTATTTGTATAGATTGACGACCGATGTGGCGCGGCGGGCGAATGTCCGCCTGCGACGCAGGAGGTTGCGGGTTCGATTCCCGCCTCGGGATAAATGTTTGTACGATCTGCAAATATTTATTTCGGGTGTTCTGGGTATTTTCTATGTATAATAAAAAATATCTATGTACGTAATATATTGTATTAAGTATATCAGTCATCTAGTACCCATAACACAAGCTCTGCTTAGCTTGGGGCTAGATGATGCTGTGTGGACTGTCCAGCATTATTATTATTATTATTATATTTGATCGTTAGATACATAAATAATAATGTATGTTGTATATCTACAACAAAACATCATATCTTTCTCACAAGAATCTCACAATCGTGAATTACAGTCCTAACAAATCAGTGCTTGTAGTGTACAGTTGTGTACAGGCTCGAATCTAGGTCTAAGTATGTGAGTTTAATACATATAATAAAACTTTGTACATGATAATAGCCTTACGCACAGTTACCAGTAGGTTGTGGGTTTCTAAGGAAAAAAATGACTTTGTAATAAAATTTTAGCAAAAGAAAACCGAGCTGAAATTTCAATTTATCATGGATGCCATTGTCGGAACTACACGGGAAGCACCAGCTTTCAAATGAAAAAAGAATCATCAAAATCGGTTTACCCAGTCGAAAGTTCTGAGGTAACAAATTGATATAAAAAATGCAGTGAATTGAGTATCACACATTCATTACAATCATAGATAAATTTGAACCGTCTCAAAACTAGGAGAATCTAGGTCCGTCTGTCTCCAGGCTGTATCTATATAATGAACCGTGATAGTTAGAGAGTTGAAATTTTCACAGATGATGTATTTCTGTTGCCACTGTAACGACAAATACTAAAATATATAATAAAATAAATATTTCACATAGCTAACGCGATTTTTTGCCATTTTTATATAGATAGTAGATATAATGGTACGGAACCGATCATGTGCGAGTCCGACTTGCACTTGGCCGGTTTTTTTTGTATGATCCTTTTACAAATGAATAATGTGTAACACGGGAAAATAAATAATGAAGCTCTAGTAACAAATATAAATCCACTCCTGACTACATCACCTACAACCCTGCATCAAAGAAGCCACGTCGGCTGCCGGCGTCGTCCTGCCCACGTCCGGCAAATTACAGGGTTACCACCAGTTAGCGCCTCCGAGGTGTGAAAATTGCAGTCATTACCACCGCTGACAATACCCGCAAGCAGTTGTCGTCACGTGTTGCAGACCCCTTACTGCTTACTAGCAAAACGCGTGCGACTTTGTCCGCGTTAAATTATTTTAATATGAAATTTGTTACATAAAATGTAGTCAGGTTACAGATGTCACTGGATAAAATAAATACTGTTCAACACATTTTGCTAAAGCCTAATTTGCAACTAAAAGTAGAAAAGTCCCTAATAACTAAATTGAATTGAAATTTGTTATTATATTGAATTGAGTTGTTATAAATTGTAAGATGTCACACACAAAATATATTATACAAACTTGATTCTTGTTTTACACGGTTAGGGGTTGAATTTTGGAAATTCATTTCTTAGTATATCTCTACGCAACAAGACAAATATACCCTGAAAATTTCAAGTCTCTACGACCAGTGGCTTATGCAGTTTATACGTCAGTCAGTCAGTCAGGACAAATATTTTTATAATTGGTATACATGACTGGTATAAAGGATTCTGCAAAATTGTGTTCTTTATTATTGCTTAAGGTTTTGAAAATGACATCACAAATAACCACGCTGCTTAGTTCTTAGAATACTTTGCACAAAATCATTCTGTTCAACTTAAAACACATTCGTTAAGAGTAAAATCGAAAAATCCAGAAAGATTACTGCATTTTTATGAGTTCAAGCAATATTATTTGAATGGTTTACCAACTTAGTATGTCCAGTTTTAAAACATAACAATAAAACCTCTTAATCCAAAACCGAAGCACCGCATAAAAAGATACAAAATTACATTTGTGAATTTCATTAGCAAAATTAAATGTTTAGACGATATATTGATCGAAATTGAATATTGGAGGTAAAAGTTGAACGTTTGATTCAAAATCACTTTTTTGAGGATTGTGGTCGTTCACAGTCAGAATTATGCAGGGTGTAAAAAGAACACGTCAGAAAACATAAGCTGAACTTTAAATCTATGACCACTCAAGATTCAAGATGATCCCTGCGGATATTACTGAATAAATGCTTTTTGACTTTGACTTTGACTCTAGCACTGTAGTTTTCTTTGTTTCTTGGTGTAATAAATAGAAATTGTTTTCAAATTTTAGGAAAAATTATTTAATACTCAGTATTATAAATAAATAAATAAAGAAATAATGCTGGACGATCCATACGCGATCTAGCCCCAAGCTAAGCAGAGCTAGATATGATATGTTATGGGTACTAGATGACTGATATACTTAATACAATATTATACATACATAGATATTTTTTATTATACATAGAAAATACCCAGAACACCCGGAATAAATATTTGCAGATCGTACAAACATTATAATTTGTTAATATCCATTAAAATTACGTAAATTAAGCAGTTGTCCAATATTATCTTCTAAATATTTTTTTTTTAAGCCACTCGCTAACTTAACAAGCTGATCTGACCTGATGTTGTGGTAATCATCACCTTATTATCCGCAGTCAGCTTGTCAACCTTCAGATTCCGTACTTCAGCTCATCGGTGGTAAGTAGCTCACAGACAGATCGCATAGTAATTGAGAATGATACATTGCCCGTCAAAGTCAAAAGGCCAGTTAAATAATAAATAAATTCATCACTTTTCAATCATTAATCCGGCGGCTTTGAGTGGAATTCAAAGCTTAATAAAAAACACAATGGGATTAAACCAGCCTAATGGGCATCCCAACATGGGCATTAATCTCGTCATACAATATTGATGCGTTCACAATTTATGGGCGATGCTTAGTGATCATAAAGTCAAAATGCCTTATTAATGTGTGAAGAACCTCACCTTAACTTACTTATGCACCTTCTACACGTGCTGAGAGTCAGAGTTGCGATCATGGAAATTCGGTCGACGAACTTGTCCAGACAAACTGATTTTATCTATCAAATTTTATCAACATCAGCTAGTTGGTGAATAGTTGGTGATAAAATGTGTACATATTTTATCGAATGGTTATCATTGTGCTCTAATTTATCCAAACCCATTTATTTGCAAAGAAAATTACAGTTAATACAAGTATTTATGTAATATGTATTGGTATGTACAAAATAGAGGTATCTACATACTGTGTAAATGATCTAGAGATAGCTCAACTGATCCAAATCAGTGTCAATCAGAAGCGTCCCCAAAACACTGGTTGCCACGATGAAAGGCAACGCTGATGCGCTGAGCCAGATACCCACCAGACCTCGGTTGATGACTGGAAATATTGAACTATTCATTTGCCAGCAAGTGTAGATGCCCTTTTGAAGACAATATTCGCTTGACATATTCTTACGATTCCCCGCAGCGCTCGTTAGTGAAATATTCGATAACAACGGAATACAATTGAATGTGAACGCCAAAAACATAACTCGTCATTTTAATATGACAATGTTTTGCCGAAAAATATGTTTAGTATGTATTTTGGTCGTGCAAAAAGTAACTAACTGTTCTAAGCAATAATAAAACTGCCAATGTGTCAGTAAGTCAGTGTAGGATCAGAAGGCGGATACAATAAATATTTATTGTATTCTGTTTTTTTGTTGTTATAGCAAAAAAAACATAATCTGTGAAAATTTCAACTCTCTTACTATCACGGTTCATGAGATACAGCCTGGTGACATACGGACAGACAGACAGACAGCGAAGTCTTTGTTATAGGGTCTCGTTTTACCCTTTGGGTACGGAATCCTTAAAATGAGTAGCAAAATCTAAAAATACGATGCTATTGTAAAAGTCTCGAAGTCAACTCTAATCAGCTTAAATCGGGAGACATTTGCTTTCAAATCACGTTTCTGATTGAATGAGATTTAATCTGTTTTCCCTTTCAGAATCTCCTTCAACTTTTTGATCGTTGAATAATTTGTCTTTGCATGCATTTGTTAGCTACATATAAATCAAGATATTCAACTTATAATATTGACTTATAAATACGAGCAATTTTAATTTTAAAGTTTCGAAAACTTTAGAAATTCCAGTTTTATTAATAAGTTTTTTATATATAGATATATAGACTGAGTAAGCAACCAAAAAAAAACTAATGAGACAGGGAATATTGAGATAATAATAAATTAATAAATATAAGTAGTTTTTACAAGTTTTTAGTTTAACCAAAGCGAATATAAAAATATATTTATATCATCCCAAAAATTATTTCCATGAGTGGGATTTGAACCCACGGCCACGGTTATCGCATCCTCGTATCAAGGGGAAGGACGTGGGTTCAAATCCCACTCGGGGAAATAATTTTTGGGATGATATAAAAAACTTTGTGATTTCCTTAAGTGCTGGTAAGCACTATAAAAACTAATAAACTATGAATATAAAAACTTCAATTACTTTAAAATAATTTGAAGTAAGAACAGTATACAAGCAACTTTTGTTTAAAAAGTTCGTGATTCCCGATATTTCGGCACAGTTGCATGCGCCATGATCACGGGTCAAACTCAAAAATCATGGTAAATATCCCGTTTCCATACAAAATATTGATCAAAACCATAATAGTTTAAAAAGTTGCTTGTATACTGTTCTTACTTCAGATTATTAGTTTTTATAGTGCTTACCAGCACTTAATTTTTTTTTTTTTTTTTTTCGAACGGACTAAAATGCTGGTATAATCGCCTAGCGATTTCCGACAGCGTTACCGGGCTACTGGCGAGCGCAGAAGGCGCTACGCCATTACAAAATTGGTTTTGTTGGCAACGAGCACAAGGGCACCACTTAGGTACGGACCTCGGCTTGGGCTGTTGCCGGAGAAGGGAGCTACGGAGAGACTCTTCGCCCTGAAGGGGCGTTAACGGGGAGACGTCTTCGACCCCGCCGCCGGGGTCGGTGTGATTGTGGAGTGTTTCCTGTGTCCGGACTAGATGAAGCGACCTCCGCCGCATTCGCGGCGGTGATCGTGTCATCTGGGTCACCTAAAACGTGTCTAAGTACCAGCACTTAAGGAAATCACAAAGCTTTTTATATCATCCCAAAAATTATTTCCCCTAGTGGGATTTACAAGCAGACATTGAACTCATACTCCGGCAGTCACTTGTGGCAGTTGCATTCATATTTCATTTCATACATCGTTTGTTGTCAAAACGTCCCGTTTACTCGCCGGTACGCCGGGCCATCTTTCATATCAGGGCCCATTGAAGTAAGGTTTCAACGACACCGAGACACATAGTATCTGAAAACAGTGTTTTACCTCCGTATTATTTACTTATGCACATCATCATCAGCCTATTGAAGTCTTGGCTTCCCCATGAAAGAAAAACAAACTAACACATAGTATCTTAGTAAAAGAAAATAAAAAAAAAATTATTGTCCACAGAATTGCCTTGTAAGTTTGCACATTCATTAACCTAAGGCATGTAGACGTTAAACCTACAATATACACTAGCTGGCCGCTCGCAGCTTCGCCCGCGTATACTGAGTGATTTGACGATCGATGTGGCGCAGCGGGCGAATGTCCGTCTGCGACCCAGAAGGTTGCGGGTTCGATTCCCGGCTTGGGATAAATGTTTGTACGATCTGCAAATATTTATTCCAGGTGTTCTGAGTGTTTTGTATGTATAATAAAAAATATCTATGTACGTAATGTATTGTATTAAGTATATCAGTCATCTAGTACCCATAATACAAGCTCTGTTTAGGTTGGGGCTAGATGATGCTGTGTGGATTGTCCAGGCTGCAGCGACTAAATATGGTTCAATGTTAGTGTTTACGTCAATATATAGTGCTTTTTGGCTAACACGCCGTTACAACGATTAAAGCAGTATGTAAGGTGAGGCAAGGTGTGGGTAAAGTGTTAGACTGCGAATATATAAGTTGATCTACTGGTATCTCACGAATACTATGGTCCTCAACGATTCTTAGATTTATGCTCTCCCAACCGCGGCTTCTGTTCGTATCGACGAGTTCTCACCGTACGCAGTCAATCCTTTGAATTTATTAGGTACCTCAATCAATTGACTTATGTAAGCTCTCTTTATAGTACCGAGCATTGTTTTACTGATTTATGTAGGTACACCGTTTCGGTACTTTGAGCTGTTGATAGGTCTCATAATTTACTATCGAGAATGAGAGTAATCTAGGAGAAAAATAAATATGTAGCGTATTACAGCACGGTAGACATCCCTGTAATGCTATGACAATGTTTTTTTCCGCCTCCATATACTAACACCCCTTAGATATCTTCGAATAATCTTGAGTAGGTAGTGCTAATTGGTACTCAGAGATCACAGGGGATATCTACCGTGCCTGCAGTCTAAAGTTTGTTACTGGTTTTTTTCTGAGTGTATTGTACAGTTACCTTGGTAAATAAACTTTGCAAAACGTTGAAATACCGTTTTTTGTCTTTTACATTCATAGGAACTTTCACATTAGATTGATAGATAGAAAATACTTTATTGTACAAAAACATAACAGTAAAAGGCGAACTTAATGCTATGAAGCATTATCTTCCAGATAACCTTTGGGTATTGTGAAAAAAAGGTTGTGTCGGTAGTGCATAAAGAAATAACTAAAAAGAATAATTACTTAGAAGCTGGTTGGTAAAATACTTATAAAAATTCAATAAACTTAGATACATAAATTAATTACCTGCCATAACAGAATAAATATATACCTACCATATTATATTATTTTATTAATATCGAAAGAGACACGTTGTGCCTAGTTTGAGGTTTCACCGAAAGCTTATTAGTTTGGGTTAAACTTCAAAGTCAAGACATTTAAATTGATCACAATTTCGAATTTAAAACCACTTTATTATATGTAGAGTTACGAAGCTTCAAGTACCAAAACTGCCCGTAAAATCTAATTTTTCCGGTGTATTATTGAAATCTACTATGGCGTCGCATTAAAAAGTATCAAATACAAATTAAAGTCTGTTGGGAGCATACTCGAGGCGTGGCTTAATAGATTTCTCGCTCCCACAGCCTAGAGATCTTTTGAAGTTGGAACGGGACGGACACGACACGATACACGATTTAATCGTATGACTTTTTGTGAAGGGCTCGCCCGGGAAAGTACTACCACTATGGTGGGTTATTTTTACCGCCAAGATATCTATGCTGGAAAAATTACAGCCACCTACTGCACTGCACTACTACTTACCCGCCCAGGTTGGTGGGCGAGTTGTAGTGCATCATAGGACACGTTAACGTGCGTGGCCCGATGTGTTACCTGTTATGATACTGCTATCGTCTAGTTTTCATTGTCTTAGAAAATAAACCTTTGTGTTATATAAAGTGAACTGGATTGTTGATTATACGTACCGCCGTAACTATCAAAATGCTAAATTTGTGTTTAAATATCATGAAATAATCAAATCTTTTAATGATGTATATAGAATCTTTTTCTTGGTAGTAACGCATCGATCTCGTTACGTTGTTGTGTAAATACACACAAGCATAGCTGTTTCTTTTATCACTACATGAAATACGAGACACATTACATTTTATGAAGTCATAATTTTGGATGGAACGAAAGGTATGTTATTTTATTTGGAGTTCTAACATTTTTAATTACGTTATATTGAATATATCCAGTGGTTTCGGTGCCTCTATCTACACCTATTAAATAATTTTAAAATGACATTCTCTAGATAATGTTCTTGGATAAAGATTTTAATTATTGGTACTTGTTTACGCCTCAGCTCATACATAATTTTCGAATACCTAGGCTGCGTGATACCCCAGAATTTTGACAATCTATCTACATCAATACTAATAAATTCAAAAGTGTGCCTTTCTATATAATTATATAGTTTGTTGTATTTCATGGTTAGTTATAAATTAGTATTTAACTAATTTAATGAATTTGAACAGTTAATATTCAGCAACCACTTACACTATTTAGCATTGTTTTTTTATATAAACAGTTTCATATACATTACTAAACTTGAAACAAATCAACACATAAAGTATACAATATAACATATGATATACTGTATACAGCTATTCAATATTTAGATAAATAATTTAATTAGATAATTTAAATTCACTTGTTAAGCAGTTACATTATTTTAGTTTCACGTTGATTCAGATTTTCGACAGTAACAGTACCTAGCTCATGCTAAGCCAGGGTACTTTATGATTTATTTAAAAAGATAGCTTGTGTAAACAATTTAACCCTGGGGTATAAAATATCCCGCTTGCCAAAACATAAAAGATTAAACACAATACAAAATCGCCGACAAATTATGAGTATGCGATTCCAGTTGCGATTCATTTATTAATGTATAATAGAACCGTGGGTATTCCACAATCGGTACATAAATTGGTAAGAACAGCGCGCACTAAACTGTATTGCGTTGATAAATGTTGGTTTTTGTAGACAAATAGCTGATATTCCTTAATAAATCGCCAGTCGGTGTGTTTGAGAAATGTAAACGAGTGGATTTTAATGAATATTAAATGATTTTGCAGAAAAAAATGCAGAATCACAGTATATTAGCAGTAGGGTTCTTTGTTAAGAGCTCGTTTAAGGACTACTATTTCTACCGTCGCTCGTTTCTATTTGTTTCGTTTTGGCGACCGATGTGGCGCGGCGGGTGAATGTCCACCTGCGACGCAGGAGGTTGCGGGTTCGATTCCCGCCTTGGGATAAATATTTCTACGATGTGCAAATATTGATTCCGGGTGTTCTGGGTGTTTACTATGTATAATAAAAAATATTCATGTATGTAAATGTATTGTATTAAGTATATCAGTCATCTAGTACCCATAACACAAGCTCTGCTTAGCTTAGCCCAAGGCGGGAATCGAACCCGCAACCTCCTGCGTCGCAGGTGGGCATTCGCCCGCCGCGCCACATCGGTCGTCAAATATATCTGTGGGTATATCTACCGTGCCTGGTGATACAAGCCGTGAGGCTGCATCTGTATCATCTTTAGTAATTACCGCAGATCACGGACGTGGGAAACGTGCCTTATGATAATGTCTATCATTTCATTTATTAAGCCTCATGTTTCAAGTAATTTTACACCTCAAACCGAAACAGCAATGCATACAACACAGCATAAAAATGGTATTAGAATACTTAAACCTATAACGATGTGATTGCGAAATGCGGTGTTAAGATTAATAGAAAGATAGCGTGGAGGTATTAAAAGCATCGTAAAATTTTACGGGAAATAAATATGCCGTTGCTCTGGATAAGTTTTATGAAAGTAAAGGTTGGTGCCCACTTTGCCGGGACGACACTTAGGTATTTTTGTTACAGTTTGTATTTTTGTTTTAAATTTTATAAAATACAAAATAATTCTTTTAGTTGTATTCACTTCAAGTAAATCTACCTGACGTGAGTTATCTGATGTAACACTTTTCCGCCTTTAGAAAAGTGTGATAAAACTTCTGTGTAAAATATACCTTCAAGTTTTTTTAGGAGTGTTTTTATGTGCGTGATGACTTTTTAGTGCTCACCCTTTCTCACAATATGATATTAGGTGAGGTAGCTATATATTTTTCTCGTCTATCGATGAGTTTGAGTAGATAAGTCCCATATTAATGCACGTCGAATGTTTCGATCCCGGCACATCTGTGAACGCTCAGCTTAATTTGATTCTCGCAAGTATACGTCGGTCAATAATTCCAATTTGAATGATTTATTTGAGTGTGATGATATAAACTGGAACGAGTGCAATAATCAAGCCTTTTTTTACTTTTAGTACGTTACGTTTTAGTGTTTACGTTTTTTTTTAGTTTTAGTAGTTTTTAGTTGTTTTTTTTATCAAGTAGTATAAATGGCAGTAGAGCTCTTTGTGAAGTGCTCATCCGGGGAAGTATTACCACCATGTCTATTTCTGCCCCCAAGCAGCCTTATTTTTTTTTTTTTGTGGCATCTGTCCGTCTTGCGGACAATTTTGCCAATGTCAAGTGGGTTGAATAAATTCTTTTCAGTCAAGTCGAGTCGGTAAAAAAAGTAAAGTCAGCCGTCATCGGTTTTGAAGAAAAAGATGGCGTTTTTCTTCAAAGCCAAAGGGAAACATTTTTGTTCAAATCAGGATGCCTCATAACACACTTTCATTTCAATTCCCAACTTTCAATCGAATAAATCTAATTCAAGTTTCGATCATGTCAACCCTCAAATGTCAATATTCAAATGACAGCCGTCACAGCTCAGTTCGTAGCTCTGTCTTCTGCGCAGTAGGTGCCTTGCTGCTGTGCCTTATAGGTGGTAGGTTCGATCCCTACCACGAAGAAACCTTTGTGTGATGAACGTAGATGTTTGTTCTCTGTCTAGGTGTTATATTGTATTCTAAGTATGTATTTACAAAAAATATTTACATATTCATGTATTATATCAGTCATCTGGTTTCCATAGTACAAGCTATGCTTAGTTTTAGACTAGATGATGTTGTGTAAGAACGTCCAGAGATATCTATTTATTTATTTTTAAATTGACAATCAAATTCTAGTTTATTTAGGTAGATATATCTTCAGATATCTTAGTGCACAGTACCCTACTCGTGATTCTTTAAGAATATCTAAGGGTGGTAGTCAGAGGTATGTCCAGATATTACATTTGGTACAAACCCAAATTTTGCAGTAGTTGGTATTCCATACGTGACAGGTAGCAAGCCCATCGCTGCTGCTAGAATACTAACTGAATTCCTCACGATTTTTCCGTTACGTTTGAGACCACTGGTATGGCGCACATAATTTTTATGAACAGAAAAATCTATTGCTGCACGACCGGATTCAAACCCACGACCTAAGGATCAGAAGCTGGGGGTCACTTCTGCTAGACTACGTGCTCACAGATTGAGATTGCCCAAAAAATTTAAAAAAACTATTTTACTAAAAGAAAGTGGTAAGCATATCTTTGTTTACTGAAATCGCTGGCGATTATAGTCTATCATGGTAGACCCACAGAACGATGGTTATTTATTCTCGAATGCAATCGTGTGTTTAAATGACAAGTAATGGAATCTGTGCTATACTGACACTTCCCAGCGGCTGATATGGGCTGAAGGTTTATTTAATCAGGGGCAGTATGGTTCTGCGTGGCCTGAGGATGAACCAAAGATCTACGAAAGAAGTGAGCTTCATTTTATGACATACAATTTACCTGAAACTGGTCGGTTGTCTGTTTGTTTTATCAGCAAAAAACACAACCAGTTTTTTTTTTAAATTTTTATAGTGTTTATCGTTTTTTTTTGTTATAGCGGCAACAGAAATACATCATCTGTGAAAATTGTACTCTCTAACTCAGTTATCAGTATCATGTAACATCAGTATCTCAAGAACTCTCATCACAGTTCATGAGATACAGCCTGGTTACAGACGGATAGACAGACAAACAGACAGACAGACAGCGGAGACTTTGGAGGGCACGGAACCCTAAAAATGAACTTTTACCTACCTACTTATATCCTGTGCAATTGAGTTTAATTATAGAAATTTTACTATGCCTACTAGACATATCAATAGTTTCCGAACTCTGTAGTAAATTGCAAATCTGCTGTCTCAATTGCAAGCCTCCGTACAATTGCATTGTCCTCGGGTGATGAAATTAATGAAATTTCTTCACGGATCTCATTGCATTACACCATTGCATTGCCAGTAGTTCTGTTTGCCTTTGTTTTAGTACCAAAATACATATAATTATTATACATACTAATATGCATAATATGGAGTTAATATAAACTAGTATTTTGCCCCGAACGCAGGAGAAAAAATAAATCTCTTGGTCAAAAACTTCAAGAATATTCAAGAATATTGATTTTAAATTGACTTCAATTTGCATCAATATCTTCCAATCTTAGTTGAACCACGAAGTCATTGACAGCCGTCATAGCCTAGTTTGTAGTAGCCCTGACGTCTGTGCTGTGTGTGGGTTCGATTCCCGAAAACAAACAATTGTGTGATGAATATAGGTGTTTGTTCTGTATCTGGGTGTTATATAGTATACTGCATTGTATATTGTTTATCAGCTATCTGGCTCCCATAGTTACAAGCTTTGCTTAGTTTGGGGCAGAGGACGCAGCGTGAAAGATTGAAAAAAAAGTCTGTTTCCAATATCTAACAATCGTCCGTTAGTACTAAAAACCGTTACTTCTTACATAAGCCTTCTTCTGATTGGATAATATTAGTGACAGTTTTCAGTTATACTTTTTATCTAACAGACAGCGACCGCTAACCGTAAGAAGTAATAGAAGAACAAAATCTTGGCTAAATTTAAAATAAACTTTGCGTACGTAGCAAAGCTTATTCTAAATTTAGCCATTAGATACTGCTGCCGGTAAAGATAAGTCACGGTATACTCGAACATCCATTGTTATTTTCTGATATTTGGAGGGTTCTGTAGCTTCAAGGGTAGTATAAAATTTGTATAACAAATGAGGGGCGTGGTAAGAATCCGTCACAGTGGCTGATCTCTCCGCGTGCGGTGCAAGATGGGTGGCCCTTAGATTTTTAGCGAATATTATGAAAAGACGCTGAGATTTCTTGGTGAGAACGTTTTATATAGATAACTTGACGTTTGATTAAATCTTCTTTCAGCTACGTACATACCTACTCATCCTGTCATCTATCCTAAACATACATACCTATATACACTCGCTCGTCCCACACACAAAGTGTGTGGGACAAGACTTAAATCAACTTATCTCAAACCCGATATTTATGTATTCGCGTACGTTTTGAATTTTTTTTGATATATATTTTTTTTTACATGCTATAGGTAAACGTTTGACCGCAATCTCACCTGATGTTAAGTGATGACGCAGTCTACGGTGTAGCACGTTTACCTAGAAGATACCTATTCACTCTTCTCTTGAAGACATCCAAATTATACGTGATCGGAAAAACAGACGACGGCAACGAGTTCCATTCCTTTGCTGTTCGCATAATAAAAGTTGAGGCAAAGCGCTTGGTGCGGGTGGAAGGGGTGTCAACCATGAATGGGTGTCTCGTCTCCGTACGTCTGGTTGTCCGATGATAGAACGGAGATGGGGGAATTAGGTTGTGGAGCTCCAAGGCACACTAATATAATGTACTTATATTAAATGTATACTACGTAAGGAGATAAAATATGTAACCTAGAGAAACCAAAACACTAACCGTAACCCATATGAACCCGGGTTCTTCTGTATGGTGACGGTGAATGTGCGTTATGGATCGAACTAACTACTGAGGCACAGTCTATCTCTAAATCATCTGCAATGATCTGCTGATAGCTCAACTGTTTCACATAATATTTTGAATATACTTATTACAAATACTTGTATTAGTTACAGTTTTCTTTGGTAGTAAATGTTTTATCCACAAATAAAAAACATCATTTAATTGTTGAATCCACGTTATAGTTGGACCCCTGGCAATTCGTCTGGTTAGCTTTTACTTTGAGTTTAATTCTTACACCCTATAATTTACAAACACACTCTTATTGGCAATCGGCAAATAAACAAAAAGGCTACCATCCATCGTTACCGCTGATTAAATTGGTAAAAGTGTTCCGTACGGTATGGTTATCTGTTTGTTTTACGGATATCGATAATAACATATGTTTTGCTAAACGATGCCTCATCCAAAACGGCTCAGCCGAGAAACGAGGCACCTCCGAAGATACAACGTGGTATTAAGCTATTAGTTATCCTGGCAAGTGGCTGGCAAAACAAATACGGTAGGTGTGAAAATTTTGATACTTGAAATTACATTAAACTGAGTCCAGCCGGGCTAAGATGTATGTTGTGAGGTATGTTGTGATATTTATTAGATTTATTTTATTTTTATTTATAGACAAAACACACACAGATATATTAGATATAGACCCACAGATATATTAAGCTGACTATGACTAATAACTCTATCTTCTATGCTGTAGGTTGTGGGTTCAATCCTCACCAAGGACAAATATTCGTGTGATGAATTTGTATTTGTTCTTTGTCTGGGTGTTATATTGTATTCTAAGCAAGTATTTACAAAAATAACATTTATAAATATGCTATTAATCATCTGTTTCCCATAGTAGAAAATATGTTTAGTGTTGTTTGACTTATCAAGTTAGACTTTACGCAGGAACATCAGATACTCGTTCGGACTTCGAATAAAGATGTTCCGATATTAAATTGACCGTCCTTCGTTTTAAAATGAAGTAAATACAAGATTGAACCATTAGTCATATCTTTCACAGCCATCAGATATAACTACTTATTTTCACATAAAAACAGCATCATAAAAGTATCAAAATTAAGACATCCATCGTGATATCGGCAGAAATTAACCAAACGTCGGATCTTGATATGCAAAATCTGTTTGTTTTTAAGATTAATACTTTTTTAGGTATTAATTTAGGATCTGATATGATGATGGCATGGATACATCATTTGCTATTCAAATAGCTGCAGGCCGTTTAAGGTAGATTAGATAAACGTATATTTTTGTTTGTTTTTTGGCCCGTGCATGGCTACTACGTTATGAACGTAAATTATCTATACTAATTATAAGAAACCTCATTTTAAAATCCTCTCCATACAAACTTTGACTAGAAGAAATCGCTTTTTAGCGATATGACCGCCCATTGTACATTCTCTGTTATTGTTAACTATTGTTTTTTCTCATTGTTAGTTTGTAAGGTGTGCATTAAAGTATTTTCATTCATTCATTCAAGCATCTTTAAACTTGAAACGGTAGGTAACCACCGGTTAGTAGGGTTGTACTAAGAAAGGAATTCCTGAAATTCATCTCCTAACAAGGTACATCTCATGAAAATAGCTTGAAAATGAAATTTGTTTGAAAATAGCTTTACGCGGACAAAATTGCGGACGTTTCCACTAGCAATCTATATATCTATATTTGTTCTTTTCATCATGTTAGTTTTTGATGCTATTTGTCAATTACCTTGTTTTTGTAATAAATCCTACTAATATTATAAACGTGAAAGTTTTGTAAGTATGGATGGATGGATGGATGGATGTTTGTTACTCTTTCACGCTCTAACCAGTGGATCGATTTGGATGAAATTTGGAATAATTATAGATTGCAACCTGGATTAACATATAGGCTACTTTTTATCCCGAAAAAATAACGGGAACGGGTAAAAACTGCCACGCGGGGGAACCTGCAAGCGGCCGTTAGTATATTATATAGATTGGAACCGGAAAACTAGACCAGATGAAAGGGTGGACTTACTTGGTTTTACAAAATCGTTATAATTACTTGTTTTTTTTTTCTGAGGACCTTCTTGTTTTAACCAGCTTTACGGAAGTCAGAAGTCCAAAAAACATGGAATCGTTTGGTTTGCTTTTTAATGCTCTTTTTATTTGCTCCAGAATAAATCCACGTTTAAATATCTCACATTTTCATAACAATTATGATTTTACTGTTCTCAGTTTTGATGGCGTTTGCTGTAATTGTCGTACCTTCAAAAATGATGACGAAACGAAAATAATTGAGAATACGTATAAAATCCCAATTAGCTTGTGTTCAGTCAAAAATCGGATAAGTATTACTTCGAAACAACATGCAACGTAAAATAAACTGTATTCCAATGCAACTGGATTAAAAATGGAAACATCAGTTTTAGTCTTGGAAATTTTAACTTGTGATTTTATGGGTAATTGAAAATGTGGTGTTGACAGAGTTTTGTGTTTCAAAGTTTGCATTGTTCGTATTTTGTCTCGTAGAACTAGAAGGAAGTGACATTTCTGTAGGTAGTAGTCGAGTGCTATTACATATTCTGTGATCGGTGCATGGGCATTTTAATTAACAGAGCAAATACTGGTCTTGATTTATGACTGAAGTAATTGGAGGGACTTAACTGACTGCAGTTTTTAATGACACAGTCGAATCATACAAGCTAGTCTAACGAAAGTTTTTGAATATATTTTTTTGATGTATTTTGAGATTTTTGTGGACATTTCACACCATCTCGCTCCAAACTATGTAAAACTTGTACTACCTATGGGAGTTTCTGATGAAAACATATCATCTCACAAATGTTTATCCGTGGTGAGGATCAAACCTACAAGCTACAAGGCAGAATACAGCTCTATCAACCAATTAAGCTATGAGCTTATATATACAAAAAAACAACAGTTTTGACGTTCAAACAAGTGAAATTTACTTTATTTTTTTATTTTAGTTTATAGAAAAAAAGCACCTTTGTTAAAAAAAATCATGAAGGCACTAAAGAAATTAAAAGCTATAAATTTACAGTAGCGATCTTGTAAAAGATATAAAAAATACTGACTGATAATTTGACTGTAAGATTTTTTCCACAACTCTAATCTGCGTAGAATATGAAAAACAAACTAAGAAAACTGATGATTCCTATGGTATCTTTTCCAAAACTCAAAGTTTGCAAAGTAAATAGCATCCACAAAACAGTGCTTAGATTGGGGTAGCGTTTTAATAATGTTTAGTCAAATGCTATAGAAACCTATAATTCTCACAGTGATCTAGCCGCGCTCTTTGCACTGTGATAATAATCTCAGATGAAAAACATTATTTATTTTGCAGTGAGCTATTATTTGTATTTTGGTGCAAACGAGGCCAAAGAAACGAGTTCCCATTCAACCTTTCATCTCCCTAATTAAATAGCATTTAAATTCTGAATGTTTTCGTCAAGTTGATGGGAAAAGGAGAATTTCAGAAAGAACATGTTGTTTATTCAATGTGTTTAGATGGGAATTAAAATTCATGATGGTGTCTGCAGACTCATGGCGAGATTTTAAAATAATGCTCTCACTGTCTTGTTTATAAAAATCTGTTGAGTCTGAACTATTGCCGTCGCTACTCTCTTACTAATTTGGTGCAATTGCAAATTTTGGGCTCGACCGGGGTAGTACTACCACCATGCTTATTTCTGCCGCCAAGCAGCTTGCTGTGTTCCGGTTTGTAGGGTGTGGGTGCCGGTGAAATTACAGACACACGAGGCTTAACACTTGTAGCGTGACCTGCGAAGCAATGCTGTGTTATTGGTAATGGTGACTACTTCATATCAGGCGGGCCATCTATTTGTTCCAGCAAAAAGTCACATAAAAATAAAATATATATAGTGGATGCCTATACCCAGCCGTAGACATGTCTTGACATGAGTCTGTAGGCAGCATTAGATAAATAGCTGTACCTACAATGTCTGTTTGTTAACATAGTGAAGTATTTCTTTAGTGCATTGCCTCGTGAATGGATGTCAGATGATCCGTTAATTGGTAAACTATTGTTTTATTAATTAGTAAGCTTTGGGTTTTAAGAACCTAAGAGGTCATAATGACGGCCTTAATATGGCGGAGATGTGATATATCAAATACATACTTGTTTTACTGTATACATATCAGTTTTTTCTCTTCTATGATATTATAAAGAGGAAAGATTTGATTGTTTGTTTGCATTGAATAAGCTCCGAAACTACTGGACCGATTTAAAAAAAAAAATCACCGTTGGGAATCTACACTATTCTCGGGTGACATAGGTTATATTATATTTTCAAAAAAATTAGAGATCCTTACTTAAGCCCGTGCGAAGCCCGGACGGACTACTAGTCTTTAATAATCTTCAGTACAATTCACACAGCATTTTGCACAGAACCCTTAAAACAGTTTCACCAACTAGATGGGTTGTAGATGATCATCCCGATAAAAACGGTCAGAAATTAACAGAAGTGTAAATTTTAACAGGTGAACTTGTTATTTCAATCCAATAAATCGTAAATTCTCATTTAATTAATGACGTAATAAAATTATAATACTCTAAATGCCAGTTAAAGCTCAATGTTTTATTGATATTAAATTAGTTATTGAATAATTTATTGTCGTGTATTGAATGCAAAAGTTTTATTGCAAGCTTCCGCGGCTCTGCTTAAGTGGTCTTTGGTATTTTTCTTGTATACGATATGCTTCTGCAAAATAATCAACAAAAACATCTTTCTGGGAGTTGATAATTTGTATTTTTTTATTAGACGTCGTAACTAAGCAAAGCTAGGAGCCATGAAAATAAATTTTGGGAACGTGCAAGAAACTTTAACGAAACATAAGTTAAGCGTGAGTCAGTTTAAATAGCCTTAAAATCCGGTGAATTGAACTAAGACCATGTTCTTTACTTTGATCTTTTATGCGATTGAAGTATTATGTGTCGTAAGAGCCTTTAAATCCTTTTTAAGAAGGAATAAAGCCAAGTGACATCTGACACGTGACAGGGGATGGGCGCTACCGCCCCTGTTTTTTAAGAATCTTGAGTACAAAGTATGACTTTAAGCAAAAAATGCGTGACATTACAAAAGTACAAGGATTTGTGTTTTTTTTCGCTAAATTGTAAGTACGCTAGTACACTAATGTAGTATTTTAAAAATCTTAGAGTTATCTTAATATTGAAGTGACGGAAAAGTACTATTATATTAAATCGTCTATTTTATAGTTTTACAATGAACTTCCGCAAAATCACGCCTGAACGAATTAACAATAGTAATTTTTTAATCAAAATACATTTCGGCGATATGTTTGCCAGACTAGGCGGGTCTCGCCAGTTGTATACCTAACGCTATCATATATATCGCTAGGCATACGTACGCATAAGTATTCTATCAATCATTTGGTTCCCATATTTCTATGCTTAGTTTGGGACTAAATTATGTTGTGTAAAAATATCTCAAAAAATACTACACCGACATTCACATTTGATAACTCTAGTTCGAGATCATCTTCCCATGATCAAAAAACCTAAAAACTAATGAAATCCAAGTTTTAACCCAATAAATTTTCACGGTCAATCATATTTAAAACTCTCCTACTGTTGCAGTAGTGACCTTAACCCGCCAATTTTAAACGCATCATAATTCAAATTTAAAGGGATAATGAAAAGGTTAGACCAAAAGACCACCGTGGTAGCCATTTGACTACATCCAGTGTATCATCAGATAAATGTGAATTAATAATGCGTAAAGATCAATTAGAAAATTAAAAGTGTCTCTGTGTACAGGGTGTAATGAACCTACTCTCGAGTTTGATAGTAGAGACTGCTCTAACGACACAGACAAAGGTGAAACTGTTTTAGATAAAGAAAGAAAAGAAATAGTAAAATTTGGTATACCACTGTAACGTGAGTTTCTATTGGTAAGAGTTGCAATGATTTCTCAGTTCAGTTTAGATTAGAAATTATTGATGTGATCTGAGGTCAATTTGAAATCGATATGTCTCATGCATTGGCGAAATTACTTGACTTCTGATCTGTCAAAGTCAATCGCAGAGTCATAGCGAGATCTCTGTTTGGGGTAAACTTCTAGTGTGATGTAGTGCGCAGTTTAGTGTCTTAAGGGTGCATTCACACAGGATACGACCGATATGTCCGTACGATACGTCATGACGGATGGACGCTCACATTTTATACGAAATTGTGTTTTTTCACGATTTGTCAAAATAACCTGTGCGGGTAGGTAGGCGGGCGCAAGCGCAACAGCGGATCCGTTGGTAAAACATTAACGATTCGTGATTTTTAAAATACGTATGCGTATCTGTCATTTTTCACGATTCGTAAAGCGTGTAAACATGGGTATTTAAAAAGCATTGCTCTCGTCAAAAAAAATAACGAATCGTGAAAAAACACGATTCGTAAAAAACACGATTCATCTTCGTGTAAACAAGCTCTCAGTTTTCTTTTTACACCTTGTACAGTATGTAAGAGTGTTGGTTTCGTAGTTGGAGTAATATTTCAACGTGTGTGGTCTACGAAGCGTAAGGCTTGATAGGGATTTAGAGATAGCTTACTAATTGAATTTATGTTAAGTAATTAGTCAGCTTATTAAGGAGGAACGTAAAAACCTTCCAAATAAGGAATTGGAGAAACTTATATCGCTCTAGTAGGATCACGCGCAACCTCGTCCTCAGAAATGGTTTCGTATAAACTCGTTTGCACCACTTGGGTGTTGAGTTTCAGGAATTCCTTTTTTTATATAATAATAATAATAATGCTGGACAATCCACACAGTATCATCTAGCCCCAAGCTAAGCAGAGCTTGTGTTATACTAGATAACTGATATACTTAATACAATGCATTACATAATAATTATATTGACATTACATATTGACGACCGATGTGGCGCGGCGGGCGAATGTCCGCCTGCGACGCAGAGGTTGCGGGTTCGATTCCCGCCTTGGGATAAATGTTTGTACGATCTACAAATATTTATTGTGTGGGTGTTCTGGGTGTTTTCTATGTATAATAAAAAATATCTATATATGTAGTGTATTGTATTAAGTATATCAGTCATCTAGTACCCATAACACAAGCTCTGCTTAGCTTGGGGCTAGATGATGCTGTGTGGATTGTCCAGCATTATTATTATTATATTATATAAATATTTTTATTATACATAGAAAATACCCAAAACACTCGGAATAAACATTTGCAGATCGTAAAAACATTTATCCCAAGGCGGGAATTGAACCCGCAACCACCTGCGTCGCGAATAATCTCGGAAAAGTGCTTTCTGAATCAAATCTAGTAAGGTTTTATATTTTTTCCCAAACTATAGAAATAAATGTATAGGATTTTAATCCTCAAGTATAGTAGATATCCCTTCAGAACTTTAAGTAACAACTACTTAGGTACTCGAGATTCTTTGAGGATATCTAATGTGTATTACATTTGGTACAAAGGCCACATCTTGCACTAGTTGGTGTTTTATACATTTGTATTTGTATTTAATTTTTTATTGCACTAAAATGAATTGTACAAAAGGTGAGCTTAATGCTCGATGGCATTTTCTACCAGCCAACCTTGACAGGTAAGACACAGTGGTTGTGCACACAGTGGTTGTACCAATGGTACATGACGGGTGCAAGCCCTTGCCGTTGCTAGAATACTAACTGATTTCCTCTCGATGTTTTCCTTCACCGTTTAAGAGCACTGGGATTGAAATTATATTTGTAAAATATAGTCGAAAAAAATATATCTGCTACCAAAAAGCAAAGCTGTTTTAATTTGAAAATAAACACATCCTGAAGTATTCTGGTTGATGGACGTAGGGAAATGCGTCACAGAGCACACTCCTGACATGTGTGACCGGTGAGACATGCTATAGGTGATAGTTACCACTTCACATCAGGTGGGCCATCTGCGTCAACAAATCATATAAAAAACTGACTGTATCATAGTAAATATTGGATACTCACAACACAGGGAATCCTAGTGTGGTTAATTAACATTATTAATGAAACGACAGTAATTATATAACTGTTATAATGTCCCAAATATCTTATTACGGGTATATTTTACATCGTGTTTGGAGATAGAATAATATCAAGCAATGGTTTTGTAAAGTGATTACCGTATTATAGCGCCCGTCATAATGAAGACTGAGTTAAAATCCTTTAAATAAGTAGGTTTTTACTGTGATATTTTGTGGAATATAATACAATGCATACATACAATCAATATATATTATAATACAATATTAACTTTTCTCGAATTGACAAATCCGGAAGGTCACAATCGGATTCGAACCTACGATCTTAGGATCAGAAGGTAGGATTGCTACTTCAAGACCACCATTGCACTATTTTTTATAAATAAATACTAGAGTTTACTAATAATAGAGTGTCATCAACTTTTAAGCAAGTAGTTTTTTTACTTAAAAAACCGTAGTACACTATATTTTTTATTTTTTCTATTTTCGTTTGTAATTAAGCCGTACAATGTACGGTCTCCCATAGTTCTATCATTACTCTATGATAGGTACTTAAGTGTTTATTTACGATTATAGTTTCATAATTGGACTTATTTTAATATAACTTTAAAAGAATTTGCGTCTCGCCACGGGAGGCGCCGCGGATCGTGAGTAGATAATTTGTACACGTTACTAAAGCATTAAAAATTTTCTTATTAAATTTAAAACGATTGAGAGACTTTCCCTAATGGTTATAGCTAGGTGAGAAATTCTAGACGCCTTTGTCTTTTTTTTTATTCTTTAGTTAGGTTAAGTAAATCTAGTGAAGGTACTGCAGTGTACACGCCTTGCTATTAATGTGTGCAATTTGTGGTTTGGGATGAATAAATATATTTTCTCTCTTTCTTCTTTCTTCTCTTTCCTTTGTAGGCTTTGAATTACTAGCGAAACCCGCGCGACTTTGCTCGCGTAAAGTTATTTTCATACAATGTTCCGCCTGTATTCGTTTAGGGGTTGAGTTTTGGAAATTTCTTTCTTAGTACACTTCTATGCATCAAGACAAACATACTTTAAAATATTCAAGTCACTACACAAGCGGCAAAAGTTTATAAAAAAATTATGAAAAATCATCACAACTATTTCCCAAGCACTGGAAATTATCTTCTCTAATGTCTTAGTACCAAGTACCTACTCGGAATTCTTCGAAGATGTCTAAGGGGGTAGTCTAGAGGTATGTCCAGATAGTAAATTCGGTACATATCCACATAAATACATAAAATTATGATGACTAAAAATAAGTCAAAATTATAAATGTATAAATTTTATTCACTTTAATGTAAGCGAAAATGGCAAGATAATTATATAGGCCATATCGCCTAAAGATCTCAGCAACCAATGTAATATAACTATAGGCTTTTAATGAAAAGAGCTTATTGAGAGGTTTTTCAAAATCCGATGCAAAAAATCAAAATCTTCACCGAAAAGGACCCACGTGTGGTATTTGCCCACAAACATGTGTAACAAAAGACTTGCCCACTAAAAAGCTAATACGTCAGTGGGGACATAATGAAACGTTAAAAAAAGTTGCGCAAGCGCACAATGATCTATTCTCGTGCTGTCACGCGTATAACTTTATTAAAGACACCCGTGGGTTATTGATGTGACATTAACATCTTAATGTGGGTAATACAACTCAGTATTTGGGTCAAAGTGCCATGAAAAAAATTGTGCTATTTTTTTTTATTTCGTAGTTGGCGTAAATTACGTGTTTTATCCATTACTACATTATCCATACTAATATTGTAAAGAGAAAAGATTTCAATGTTGGTTTGTTTGCATTGAATAGACTCCGACCGACTTGAAACCGATTGATAAATTTTTTTACAGTTTTGAAGCTACACTATTCCCGAGTGACATAGGCTATATATATTTTCAAAAAATTAGGGATCCTTACTAAAACCCGTGCAAAGCCGGGACGGGCTAGGGTTTTATATTTCTGTTTCCAGGTTCGTGAGGCGCGTTGCCTAGAGTGTTTGTTTGTTACTTTCTAATAAGCTTATCGCTATGGAATTATTATAATATTTTTTTGTGTACAACTAATACATTCTTCTGCACGAAAAAATTATGTACAAAATGCCAAACTCTCAAACGGTGAAGGAAAACATCGTGATGAAACCTGAATTTTTAGCAGCGGCGATGGACTTGTAACCTGTTATACACGAAATATATAATTATAGTGCATTATTACCACGGTGCGGTTATAATGCATCATATTATAATTATATTAAGTACTTACCTACGTACAAAAATATGTCAGAATAATAGGTCAATAAAAAATCAAATAGTGAGTCAGCAAATTCGCCATTCAAAGTAGAGAAAGGGTACATCCGCTTGATCGACATCCGGAAAGGTGCTACGTATAAAAAACCAGACATATTCGTCATATTCATATGAAATCAGTGCAAGATCGCGCAGATGCGAAAGGATTGCACACAGACCACATTGCAAGCAAGGTGCATTCGCTTGTGCCATCAGAGCCACTTCTAAGAGCAAACAATGTATTAGATTTAGCATCTGGCCGTGACGCGTATTTATTTTTGAAGAAAGGTTTGCTTATGTTAAATTAGAAATCCTTAGATAAGCTCCGCCTGCGACGCAGAGGTTGCGGGTTCGATTCCCGTTTTGGGATAAATGTTTGTACGATCTGCAAATATTTATTCCGGGTGTTCTGGGTGTTTTCTATGTATAATAAAAAATATCTATGTATGTAATATAGTATTGTATTAAGCATATCAGTCATCTAGTACCCATAACACAAGCTCTGCTTAGCTTGGGGCTAGATGATGCTGTGTGGATTGTCCAGCATTATTATTATTAAATAGTACTTCTTCTCGTTTTACTCACACGTTTGTATTTTTCATTGCATACAGTCTGTTACCTCTAAATACAGTAGCACTTAGATAAATTCCTTTCAACATGTACATACATGCTGAAAATGCAAATTACCCATAGTTCATTCCATCCAAAGGTTGTCTAGTAGAGATCGCTGTTTAGCGATAAGAGCGCCCATTGTACCTATACTAGTCATATGTTTTTTTTCTGTAAATTGTTATTTTATGGTGTGCAATAAAGTATTTTCTATTCTATTATATTCTACAAAACAAGTTTTCCGTTAATACAGTGTATATTTTGTTGGTGACACATAAATAAATAATCCAAAATTAAAAATACTCCGATTAAAACTAAAAACATGTTCTATGAATCTTTTTTGGTCTCAGATATGTACAAAGTACACGCTAATTGCATGTTTATTTTAAAAAACAAATTGCATACCAAACTGTACTATATTATCATTTCAAAATAAAAAGTTTATTTGCAATTTGAGGTACAAAAAGCTTGCAGTATCAGACGACGCGTGGCGCGGCTGGCCTCAAAGCGGACCGTTGCAATTAAAAGTACATCTTTATCAAAGACATCCCAATACAGACCACCGTGTTTCATATCAACGAATAGCCATGTTGTAGGTTAAGTTGGAATTCTGGTAAATACTGTGAAACTCAATAGTCATGTTCGTTCGATTTTTAATAAGAATATGCCTAAATTAATTCAATTATAAACGGATTTATGATACTTACCTAATAGTGTACGCCCGAAATGGGTAGACTGTTGTAACTGTTTGGTTATACCTATGTACCTAGTTTTAAGATCTTTTGTACACAGTTTTACAATAAATGACTCTTTCTCTTACTCTTAAATTGACTTTTTGAGTTTGAAAACTTGCTGGCAGTATACACATTTTTGTTGCTCTTTTCAGTCATGTTCTGGTGGTTCATTATATTTGATTAAAAACCAATTTTACTTTAATCTCTCTCAGATTTTTTAGTACGAAGTACCTACTTGAAATACTTTGAGAATGTCGAAGGGTGATGATCAAAAAAAGATTTTTGACCATTTTATTTGAAGGTGTTTGAGTTTAATTGTTTGTCAGTTTATTATTTGATGGATATGTCAGTAAAAAAGAAATATGAGCTCATGTTTCTAGTGTCGTTTGCAAAAGTGTGAATTACTCAACTGTTGTATTTTATACATAGTTATAGTAAACACTAGTATTAGTTAAAGTATTTTAAAACTTTTCAAATAGTGACCACAAAGTCCACAAATCTAGTGTATTTGAAAGCTGCCTAAAACCTCAACATTTACGCAGCATAGATATTAGCCAGACTACGTAATGGAACTGTCAGCTGATTGCGCCTGCGCATAATCCGCAGAATGAGTTTATTACAAGCACGGGTCCAATTATGCATGAGCATATCGATGCAAGCAAATAGCATGCTCTTAAATGGTCGTGTTACATGTTTGGATTAAGATTTAAAATTACAAGTTATTTCTGGATATTGGAAACTATATTTTTATGTTAGGAAACTGTTCAATGGGTGGGCAATTGTCAGTCTACCTTGAATTCTTAACAGTTAGCGGTTTTGGAGTCAGCTGAAAGCATTGATCGGATGATGATGAGGTATTTGCATCTTAAAGCGATCTTTGTGATTCTTTTTAAATAACTTTTTGACGAAACAGATGGCCCACCTAATGTTAAGTGGTTTCCATCACACGTAGGAATGATTAAAAGCAAATCTTTGAATAAAATACTTTGGCAGACATTCACTTAATGCTCTTTTGCTCTAAGCATTGATTGTACTTATATACAAACTAAACAACTCACAGAATACAAAAATTGTTTTTTTTTGTAAATATATACTTTTTAATACCCAAACAAACATTTATGTTCATCACTCACAACCTTCAGTGCTTTATAAAATACAATATATAAAAAGGTTTTGTACCTATCTACTGTTAATTTTAGGTATGTTGAAGGCTACTACCAACAGAGCTGTGAAATAGCAGATTGGTTATATTTTATTATTTTTTTGTGAGCAAAGCAACCGATACAGTTATTGACCATGAAAAGTGTAGACGCTCAATCAAAATCTTCATCTTTATGGGATATTTTCAGTGCATTGTTATTTTCGTTTTTAAATCGCAAAATACATACAAAAGCTGTAATTATCGGTTTGCTCCTTCATAAGGTATTGTTGGAAGAGATGTCTTTATTTCGCGATTCTATAGTGTGGGCTAAATGTTATTTGACGAGAATATTTTGAGCACACCCGTTGAGCTTTTGTACGGTTTTATTCTTCGATGCATCACTCCCACAACTTTATTGTATTGCGACTTTTGCAGGAAGGAGATTTGAGCTGAGATGACGGATGGATCTTCTGTTGTTCACATGTGCAAAATTATTTGACTCTTGGGAGGTTTTTACATTTATTTTATACACACACTTTATCAGAAGTATGGCTATTTGTAAAGAGCTTGTCTGGGGAAGTACTACCACCATGCCTATTTTTGCGTTGGCAAAAATAGGCATGGTGGTAGTACTTCCCCCAAAACCCTTAAAACCAAAATACAACGATGTGGTTTGTTGAAACCACATCGTTGTATTTTGGTTTTAAGGGTGTAGGTGTGAAATTAAGAACACATGCTTCTGGTTATTGAATACAATACATAGCAATGCAGGGTGCGTGACCTGCAAAGTACGTTATATATTAAGGGATAGTTACCACTTAACATCGGGTCATCTCCATGTTTCATCAGTAATGATGAAGTAAAGTTTCTTTTCTGAATTTCGAATTTAGTTGGCATTGGATGTCTATAGATATGAATCGACTTTTTATCTCTCAAATCATAAAAAAAACGGCAAATTCGATCTTAGCATAGTTACAAGGATTGTGGACAAAAATAGAGTGTAATCAAATACCACCATTTTTATGGCGCCACAAAAAAGAAATTATTATAAACATTAAAGTTTGACACGAGAGTACTGGGTACACGAAAAATCGTGAGTTCGAATCCAGTTGTGGTAATAGATTTTTTATTCTAAAAATGTATTTGCGCATTGCAAGTGTTGTCAAACGGTAAATAAAAACGCGAGGAAAACTGTTAGTATAAATATAATAGATCTATAGCTCAATAAAATTAATTTATAATGTAATTTTAAGATGGTATGCCAGCTATGGTTTAAAACTTGGTCACGCATATTCAATCATCTTTTGTAAGATGTCATAAACAAAGAAAAAAAACCCACTCAGGTACCCACTCAAGAATCAATGGACGAAATTAAATGTGAATTGCTTCTAAGAGGCGACACCGAGTCTATTAAAATCTACTTTAGCGCCTTCTCAATGGAAGACAGAATGCTTCTAGACAATACATTTTTTTCTCACCCTATTCTTTCAATGGCATGGCCCACATTCTTGTGTAATCTTTTTTTAAATACAATGAACATGACAAAAGCTACAAGTATTGAATAGCGTGCAGAATAAAATCTCTGCACTCTACATTAAGGTAACCTTTTTCAGTTATTCACTGAAAGCCGCCCAGCGTGCGGGTTAAAAACTTAACCAAGTACTCTTGCTAATGAAAATTACCATCAACGAAAAATAGACTTTATTTCCTAGACCATGAAGTGTATTTTAGTGAAAGTATAGACTTGTTGTAGGTATTATTTGCCACGGTTTAGTTGCACAAAATACAATAAAACATGTTTTATTCTGTGCTTTTCACTTTACAGACCGTAATAAATTAGAAGTACCTACTGTGACAGCTATTCGGTGTCCACTTGTCCCTAACTTGTTCAATGAAACTTGCATTGTTTATAATAACTGTTTTGGCGCCACGTGTTGTCTTCTAAACTTTTGTCTATCAGCTGATTTTCATCACAAAAGATACTTTCAGCTGATATTCCTAAACATAGATCAGCTGAGAACTAATTTAATGGTTTTTTCCTATTAGGTTTTAGTCGTGAAAAACTAGTACATACACATGTACATAAGTGACATACAACAGGTTCATAAGCAGATCATTTCAAACGAATTAGTGAAAGCTCAAATATTATCTTGTTTGTTTTGGATTATTGCCTACGCTATTAGATTCTTAACTCCATCAATGCAAGAAGAGTTTAAATAATCTTGTTAATTTAAATTTTGCATGCCATAACATGGTAGAATTACATTGAACCAAATACAATACTGTGACATCTGTACCTATACATGTAATTCTGCAAATAAATACACTTTGACTTTGACTTTAAAGAAGTCTAGGCTACTGAAAAATTGAGAGGCTTCAACAAAGGGTCTACTATTCCTGTCATTATTGACATTGATTGGAGGGGATATCTACCGTGCTTAGGGAATAAAGTTGCGATGCTATATTTAATTAAAAAAAATATATATAAAGCGCGTTGATGTCTTTTGTATGGAAATTTCGCTCAAGAAGTAGCATAACCTTTTGTTTCTTATTCTGCCAAATTCACCTATTATCAAACGATTTCTATCATTACTATCCGTGTCAAATTTTTTTATTTATTTACAATGCCGAGATTATTATTTATCAGGTATTTTTCTGAAAATAGTTTTTTAATCGCTTATTTATAATACTGAACAAAATGGTAAAATGGAAAAAACTCGCAACTCATTCTGTGTGAAAATTTATAGTTCTAGAACCATAGTCAAAGCTTTGTGATTCTAGCTTTGTATATTTAAGTAAAATTAAATAAACCTGGTCAGTAACCAATAAATAAATTCTTTGGCACGCGTATGAAGGCCCTCATCCCGACCTTTGAAAGCTTCCAGGTAAGGATCGAAAAAAATTGATTTGTGTCGTAGCGGGGGGAGAAAAGGGTCTATCCATTTTTTTGATCAAGGTGCGCCCATAAAAGCCGCGGGCATCATCCTGGAGCTTATTCGTTAGACAGTTGTCGAGGACGACACATCTATTTACCTCCACTTCTCTACACTTCGACTACGTAATCAAAATGTTACAAGGTGTTAAATCTGAGTACTACGCTCAAAAATTGGTGCCTATTGCTCCTGCACCACAGTTCACGGTAGATTTAGAGAAAAAGTACACCTACAAAAGTACTGGTTATAATGGCGCTCAAGCTGCTTCAATCGCAAGAAGGAATGCTCGCGAAAGGAACCGTGTAAAACAAGTGAATGACGGTTTCAACGCTCTGAGAAAGAAACTCCCCGCTGCAGTCATTGCTGCTTTGTCCGGAGGTTCTCGACGCGGCTCTGGGAAGAAACTCAGCAAAGTTGACACATTACGAATGGTTGTGGAATACATCAGGTACATGGAGAACCTGATCGAAGAGAGCAATGCGTCTCAAGGATATACCAAAGCAAGTGAAAGTTTTACAAGTGAAGTTGATGAAGGTGTTTACGGTGACAACTCTCCTTACTACGAGTCAGTGCCGTCACCTGGTTCTGACTGTTCATCAGGTGTGTCCTCAGCCCATTCTTCAAGCTTCGTTCAGAGTTACCCTCAGCAACAGATGACGCCAATGGATGAAGATGATTTGCTAGACGCTATCACTTGGTGGCAACAGAAATAAGGAAATTCAGAGATATTTTGAGTGTCATCTAGTCATTTGTTCTCCTTTATTTTACTGACGTAGCGTGTTCATTCCTGATAGATCTCCAAGTTATGCAATCTATAAAATGATCTGACCATATTGATGGGGATTGGAAGCAACTAACATAGCTATTTTAGTGTTTGTAGGGCACGTAAAGCATTTAGTAAACTGTTACCATTTTAATTGTGTGTTCGCAAAGTATTGTAAATCATTAGGCTGTGAAGTATTTATGTCTTGTAAATATAGAAATAAGGTTTTAGAAAATATTAATAAAACATATGATTTTGATTTATTTCATGTTTACCTTCTAGCTATTACAATTTCCTTAGTAACTTAATATAACTTATAGTAAAATACTTATATAAAATAGTTCAATGACTACTAAAACCGCTCTGTATTTTTTGTTCCATTTTCTTTGGTACCTATTTATTTACTATACTAAAAGTTATTTTATTAGGTTAGAACTTACTGGTATACATCCGCAGTGCTTTCATTCAACCGTACCTTGTCACTCAAAGTCAAAAGATATAAAAACAATAATTGCTTACTGCTGCTGGCTGCGCGTGAGAGAGCGCCAGTTCTCGGTATATTCATGAGGCAACTCCAAATTTGAAGTTTTGATAGTCAAAAGGTTAATTTTATCATCATATTGGTATTAAATAACAGGTAACATAACTTTCTTAAAAGTTTTACCTATTTAGACAATATGGCGGCAGAAATAGGCATGGTGGTAGTACTTCCCCGGACGAGCCCTTCACAAAGAGCTTTACTACTTTTTAACATATCTAGTTTTATGCCTAAACTGATTGAATAGTTGGCCTTAGAGTTATAGCTACTATAATTGTCTGTAGCGAAAAATATCGTAAAATAAAAATCAAAACGTTATTATCTATAGTGTAGAATTAAAGAACTTCTGTAACAAGTCTTTTTGGTAAGTTTATAGCTAACAAAATGTCAAAAAAATCTAAATAAAAACCGGCCAAGTGCGAGTCGGACTAGCGTACGAAGGGTTCCGTACCAACGTAAAAACAGCAAAAAAAACACTTTTTTGTATGAGAGCTCCTACTTTATTCTGTTTTTTAGTATTTGTTGTTATAGCGGCAACAGAATGAATAAAATTATATGTGGCCAATTTACATTATCTGTGAAAATTTCAACTCTTTAACTATCACGGCATAAGATACAGCCTGGTGACAGACGGACAAACAGACAGACAGATAAACAGACAGACAACAGACAGACAGCTGTTTGTCTGTTTATCTGTCTGTTAGACAGTGGAGTCTTAGTAATAGGGTCCCGCTTTACTCTTTGTGTGCGAAATCCTGAAAAAGAACACTATCAGAATGCTATCAAACGAAGAAAAGGCGCAAATTAAAACATTTATCTTTCATTAAAAAGAATAGCATCGATACAGACTCGCCTGATTATGCCATAAGCGCAAGCGCAGACATTGTTATACAAGATGAATGGTGTTCGCCTCGATAAGGAGGTGGGAGCTAAATGCATTTACATGTGCGAATAAAAAGACACTGATAAAGCGACAAAGGAGAGCACAGTAACTAAGTGTTGTTTATTCTTTGGTGTACGATTTGTATGAGACGCAAGGGCGTAAGGTTTGGCGAGTTTTTTGCACCGATTCTGTTTTTTGCATTTTTTTTCTGGTTAACTTGTCTAGGTAGTGCTAGATCTGTGATTTTGTGAGAACAGTAGACCTCGTAAGCCTTTATAACTATGCAATAACTGATACTTTCGCTTTTCATAAAATTGAAGTCCGTCAGTAAATAACGGTACAGCAAGCATCCCTCCTTTTCTCTTCTATCTTTATCTCAATCAAAAATTGTGATTGACTTAACAATTTAAATAAATCAAGGAACTTGTGTGCCAATTTTCGTCAAAATTGGTATAAAATGTGACTAGTACGCGAGAACAGACAGACAGACGGACAAAAGCATTTTTGCTCTATCTATATAAAAAGCTGTATAATGCACGCAACTTCACCCGCGTAAATTCCGCATCATTCATTCTTTTCTTAGCACACCTCTGCGCATCAAGGCAAATATACCCTGAAAATTTCAAGTCTCTAAAAAAAGTGGCTTAGGCTGTGCGTTGTCTATATTATGTGTTAGTCAGTCTGGACAAAATTTTTTATATTTGGTATAAATAGATTTGTTTTCGTTTGACTCTCCTTAAACTGTTAAAAATTTTCAAGTTCGTATTCTTAAATGTCCGTGTGTCAACCAATAAATTTATTCTCACCAGATATAACAGAAGATTGCAGTTTACGATTATTGAAAATGCTGATAGAAAGACACTAACGAATGTAATTAAGGCTACCTGGTATAAACTTTTAAAAATATCTCTAAGACTAAAGGGCGTGAGAAAACATGTTGCAGATAATCTTGTAATTTGATGCAAATCTAAGCTTAAATAAAGTCAAAATATGTTCAAACTTACACATTTTTATGACAAAGCACGGTAGAAATCACTAAACTCTTTAGTACAACATATTTGAAAATTTCTTTGGTAATTTTGTAATTTGTGGTTTGAATATTGAAACACAGCAAAGATGTTTGGTGGCAGCAATAGACATGGTGGTAGGCTTTCTACTGCTACCATTATTTCCTTAAAATTGAATATAAAGAAGCCTTCTTGGATAGATTTTAATGTTATTAGAGTACCGCAATTCTGTGATCTGTGGTTAATTGATTTAAAAAAAATTTAAACTTAAGAAAGTGATAGGATTATAAAATCGTGTTCTCTCATTCAGTTAGAAAGATTACAAAGTTTCACTAAATTTGCTAAAAAAAGCTATAAAAGTATATTTTCTACTGAATCGGTATTTGCGGATTCCGGAAACTATTAAATCGAGATCCGATTTTATTGTTGGATTTATAATCTGTGTCGTTTTGCAGTAATCGTATTACAGGGCACGTGTGCTTTGTATGTTCGTGCTTTTTGCGAAAGCATGAAGATAAACGAACAATGTCTACTTTTGTATAAATGCTTTGTTACATATTTTACTCAGATTTACAAATTGTTCATTTCAAACGGCTGCTTTAATCAACTTAACTGACTGACTGGCCTCACAGCGCAGTTAGTAGCAGCTCTGCCTTCCTTGCTGTAGGTTGCTGGTCATTTGAGTGGTGGTAGTTTTCCTTTTTGTGATGTAAGTTGTTTGTTCGTTTTTTTTTTATACAACAAAGTTGACAAACAAGCTTACAGCCTACGATCTTCATCGAAGACAAACATTTGTGTGATGAACACAGATGTTTGTTCTGTGTCTGGGTGTTATATTGTATTCTAAGTACTTATTTGAAAAAAAAAACATATAAACAACTATTCTGTCAGTCATTTGGTCATTGTACAAGCTATGTTTAAATTGGGGCTAGATGATGTCGTGTAAAAAGTCCACAAATATTTATTATTAATATACGCTATATAAAACTGGTGTGCAAATATATATATATTTTTGTTAATTTACATAAAAAGAGAAGCAATAGACTAATCAGTCATTGTAGCTAGCGGGGCGTTTATCTCTTTGAATAGGACCATAAAGCTCTAAACCTCTTTTGTGTTTATTCGTTTGCTTATTTCGACTACAGAGTTTCAAGTGTTAGCCTTACCGCAAACAATGTCTAAATAATCAGATTATACTTACAAACCCTTAAAACGATTGTAATCTTTTTAGATAAAATTTGATAAGCTACACTACGGATATCTCATCAACCACATAGCCGTGGCCTACCTAAACTCGGGGCAAACGCGCTGGTGCAGCAATTTTGACTCAATTCATTGGCTATTGTTATTTTTGAGTCATAATTACTACTCACACGAAGAACAAGGTTACAATCAATTCGTTTTTTTTTTTTTTTTTTTTTTTCGAACGCACTAAAATGCTGGTATAATCGCCTAGCGATTTCCGACAGCGTTACCGGGCTACTGGCGAGCGCAGAAGGCGCTACGCCATTACAAAATTGGTTTTGTTGGCAACGAGCACAAGGGCACCACTTAGGTACGGACCTCGGCTTGGGCTGTTGCCGGAGAAGGGAGCTACGGAGAGACTCTTCGCCCTGACGGGGGCGTTAACGGGGAGACGTCTTCGACCCCGCCGCCGGGGTCGGTGTGATTGTGGAGTGTTTCCTGTGTCCGGACTAGATGAAGCGACCTCCGCCGCATTCGCGGCGGTGATCGTGTCATCTGGGTCACCTAAAACGTGTCTAGGTCTACGGAGGGTACGTTTAACGGGCGGATCTACTGGATAATCGGGTAGCGAGTTAATTAAGGGATTCGGATGGTGGGGAGCCGAATCATAAAACCGCCTGGAGGCGCGTTTCATGAATTCGGCTATAGATTCGAGTTCGAGATCTCTATGAAGATCGATATTGCGCATGTACCACGGGGCACCCGTAATAGTGCGCAAAAATCGATTTTGAACTACTTGGAGGGGTTTTAAATTGGTCGAATGAGCGAACGCTACGGAGGCGTAAGTCATGATAGGTCGTATGCAAGTTTTGTAAAGCGTCAACTTATTTCTAAGAGACATTTTACTCTTCTTGCATACGAGTGGCTGAAGGCGCGAAAGAATAAATTTGGCGCGGTTACGTACTGTGCGTACGTGTTTGACAAAGGATAGACGACAATCAAGGGTCACGCCTAAGTATTTAGCTGACTTCACCCAGGGAATGGGTTCGTCAAACAGAGTGACAGATCTGGAAGGATTACGGTTACCCTGTGAAAAGTACACGGCGGCACTTTTCGTCGGGTTAACCTCTATCCGCCATTTTCGGAACCATGCACCTAGTGCATCGAGAGCCTTTTGCAGCCTTATACACACACGATCGGCGTTCCGATCGGATGTGTACAGGGCTGTGTCATCGGCGAACAGGGCTATTTCCACCTGATGGGTGCGAGGGACGTCGCTGGTGTACAGCGTATATAGGAGGGGAGAGAGAATGGATCCTTGAGGGACACCAGCTCTGATGGGTCTAGGGTCCGAAAGGGTACCCTCTACGCGATAGCGAAAGCTTCGATTAAGTAAAAAGTCTCGTAAGATTAGCACGAGCCTGTCTGGCACTCCGAATTTGGATAGCTTGTAAATCAAGCCATTGTGCCAGACCTTGTCGAAAGCTTTCGCCACATCGAGAAAGATTGCACCAGTATCTGCCGGCCAGGTATGGTGAAATCGAGAGAGCACGTGCTCCGTGATGCGGAGCACTTGTTGGGGACAAGAGTGTTTAGCCCTGAAGCCAAACTGCTCATCGGGTAGGATTTTGAGCTCGGTAACGTGGGACCAGAGACGATTCAGAAGGAGTCGCTCGTAGATTTTCCCCAGGGAACTGAGGAGACTAATGGGGCGGTAGCTAGAAGGCTCTGTAGCCTTTTTGCCTGGTTTGGGGATGCCAATAACGGTGGCTTCCTTCCAAGAGTCGGGGAAAGTGCAAGTTGCCATAGCCGCATTAAAGATGCTGACTAGGAGGTAAATAAGGACGGTGGGGAAATTCTTAAGCACCCTGTTGCTGATGCCGTCAGCACCAGGGGCTTTTCTCGGATGGAGACCCTTGATAATCGTCTGTACCTCAGAGGCCCTAATCAGGGGAAGAGGAGGAGCGCTAGGGGGCTGGGAGACTAACCGTTCGACTTCACTGTCCACCGTAGCGAGGTGTTCAGGGTCAACGGGAGCGAGACTAGGGGAGCATTGCGATTCGAGGCTTTCTGCTAAGCAGTTGGCCTTTTCATCGTCTTCGAATGCGGGGGTCTGGTTGGGTCGGGAAAGAGGGGGCATAACGGAGACGTTGTCGGCTTTCATGGATCGAGCAAGCGTCCAGTAAGCCAGATGGCTTGGCTCGATCCCGGAGAGCTTTGCGTCCCACCGTTCGTCCCTAAAGTCGCGGATTCGATTCTTAAGATTCCGTTCCACTACACGATGCCTATGCCGGTTAAGGTCGGAAGGCCAACGGCTATACCGACGGATCGCGGCATTCTTCTCCGTGATCAACCGTCTCAATCAATTCGTATTAGGCAGTTATGGTTTTATTTGTACCAGGTACGGTTTTCGAGCAGATTTTAAGTCGAGACGATCAATTTGACGTATAGTTGAAATAAGCCGCTTATTTAGCAGTGTGAAGTCAACAGACCTTGCATTTTATGCCAGATGATTTATGCAGCGTCAGGGGCAACTTTCACACATATTCACGGGACGCTGTAGTATGCGACAAGGATTTTACATGGAGTAGGCTTGCCCAGCATCTGCTGGGCAAGCATAGGTAGATACCTCACAGCTTAGTTGGCCTAATCCACGGGAAAGATATGTTCGTGAGCAGCTTACTCCTCACTCGTCGCGAGTTTTCTCACGATGTTTTCCTTACCCGTTTGAGAGCATTGTGTACATATTTTTTTTAATTCATAGGTTTCCCTTTTTGAACTTGGATAGACTGCATTTGAAATTGTAACCTTAGGATCAGAAGGCAGATTTGCTACCACTATACCACGACGTACAATACCCTCAGTATAGTTTATCAAAGATCTATAAGTAACAAGGGTGGCATTGTTGTTTTGTCGGTCTTTTGTGGTTTTAATTTATATAATCTCTGTAAAACTATTCATCAGATGAAGTCGTCTGTTTAATTTTAATTATTTGTTCACTTTCACTAAGTTGTTTGGATCAGATTTGAGTGATAATCTGACGAATGATAATTGGCGTTATTAATACGATAAAATACAATGGTTAGGCAATAATATTTATTTATATTATAACTCTTAGAATCCTTCTCTTGATTGACTGACTGATAGGCAACACACAGTATAAACCACTGGTCATAGAGACTTGAAATGTTCATGGTATATTTGTCTTGGTGCGTAGGTGTATTAAGAAAGGAATCATCGGGGGTTGATGTTTGTATACAAATATACAAATTCGCGAACAAAGTCGCACGTGTTTTGTAAGTCCACTTATAAAGCCTTCTTCTCATGAAGCCAAGTATCAGCTGGAAGCCTTGGATTCTATTGAGCGACGAGCCAAGAGAATTATAGGCAACGACCAGCTGTTTGGCTCGAAGCTCTATAGTCTCGAGCACCGTAGACGTGTTGCCTGCCTATCGGTATTCTACCGTATACATTTTGGTGAGTGTGTGCAGGGACTACATGACCTAATACTACCATCGCCCTTCTACCTCCGGACTACCAGACGTACGGACAGATGTCACCCCTTTATGGTGGCTATCCCTCATTTCCGCACGAAGCGTTTTGCTTCCACATTTCTAGTGCAGACTGCCAAGGAGTGGAACTCTTTACCGTCGTCGGTGTTTCCGGAACGGTATAACTTGGGAGTCTTCAAGTCAAGAGTGAACAAGTGGATTATAGCTAAGCGTGCTCCACCTTAGGCTGCATCTACACTTTCCATTAGGTGTGATGGCAGTCAAACGCTTAGTTATCTAAAAGTAAACAAAAAAAAAAATGAGATTCCAATTTCACAAGGAATTGCACAGTTTACCAAGTTACTCGTAAACCTAAAGGCGGTTACAGACAAGCATACAACTGTATAAATAATTATCGGAAACCAGCATCCTCTCACGAGATGTGATCGATCCAAGCAACCTTACATAACGTGGATAATTTATTATTATAGTCTTATTTGCATAACGTTGAATTATAAATAATCCTTGCACTGTCATTTATTATTATTATAACTATATAATAAATAATAACTATACGACTTGCCTATGGCTGTGAAAAATGTAAAAAAAACCGGCTAAGTGCGAGTCGGACTCGCGCACGAAGGGTTCCGTCAAAGTCAAAAATCATTTATTCAGTAATATCCGCAGGGATCATCTTATCTAAGCGCCAGTTCCTCGCGACCAAGCCTAGAAGAACCGGCAAGAAACTTACGGCTTGGTTCCTACCGTTTTTTTTGTACGATCCTTTTACAAAGTAATAATAATGTAAATAATGAAACTCCAGTGTGGTGTCAATCTAACTTAATAAGGTAATTGCACCGTACCAACTTTGTCAATTATCTATTATAAAAAAGATTATTAACTCTAAATAACGGTTACTAATTTCCGTTTGTGACTTTGGTTTCATGGTTCGGAAATAACTGTATATAAACAATTTTTTACGTGAAAATCTATAATTGGCTATCCAATGCTATTCCATTGTTACTAAGGCAGTATAAACTATTGTTTTTCCAACTAATCATAAACTATATTTACTACAGATTTCATCCAAATCGGTTTAGTTGGTATATCTAATCCAAACATCTTAGCTTTCGCATCTAAGTCTTTTCGAAAAATAACAATTACCTTTCAGTAAGTATTATTTGTTAGTAAATGATATTTTAAGAAACGAAAATACTTATTAACATCTGTTGATCTGTTAATCAAAATTTCAAAGAAAGCAATTATGTATCTTTAATTAGTAGAATCATTCTCATTCATGATCACTTGACCGCAAAAATATCTCGTTTCGTATTTAGAAAATATGAATGGTGATATTTGATAGTGTAAGAAATATGCAATTTGACCACAAAAGGTATATTTTTATGAAAAAAAAACCTGTTAGGTGTACAATTTAAACTATGATTATTACGTAACTTTTTAAACTATCATGGTTTTGATCAATATTTTGGATAGAAACGGGATATTTACCATGATTTTTGAGTTTGATTGTTTCCCGATATTTCGGCACAGTTGCATGCGCCATGATCACGGGTCGAACTGAAGTCTGTGGCAAGTCGGTCTAATGTTATTGGCAGAAAAAACGGTCTAGAACGTCATATTTTGGATAGAAAATACCCAGAACACCCGGAATAAATATTTGAAGATCGTACAAACGTTTATCCCAAGGCAGAAATCGAACCCGCAACCTCCTGCGTCACAGGCGGACATTCGCCCGCTGCGTGACTACGATCGTTAAATATTATGTACGTTATGTATTGTATTAAGTATATCAGTTATCTAGTACCAATAATACAAGCTCTGCTTAGTTTGGGGCTAGATGATGATATGTGAAAAAACCAGCATTATTACTATTACTATTTTTATTACATATTATTATTATTTATTATAACATAATCCAGACAGAAAAAAAACATCGGATTTCGGTGGGCCAATGGTGCAAAAGATAGACTATGAGGCTCACAGAAGAAAAAATGCATTACTCTCTGGTGGTTTAAAAACATTACTGGTGCTCGATTTGATATTTTTTACAAGTAGGTACGGTAGCATTTTCGAAGAAAAAATGGTTATAAGTTTTTGTGATAGAACGAAATTGGAAGACACTTAGCGATGTGCAATTTGAGAATGATTTCCGCACGAAATGTATCAAATAAGTAACATTTGTTGCGTCTTTTTTTCTATATTTCCTTCTTTTTATTGCGGTTATTGAATTCTATCAAAATTAGTCGGGCCTTTCTTTAAGCGCTGTTTTTGCATTTTCCGTTTAAAATGATTGCGCAATCATGTTTCACGTACTTTGGTGGTTTTTATTTTATTGAATAAAATATCTTTTGAATGGTACCGACATTTACTACCGTTTGATGGCACTTAAGATGAAGTTTATGCTTTTATTATAATACATTGATATTTTCAATATTTTACATTTTTATTAGTTTTATGGTGTTTACTTATATTTACATACCAAAGAGATTTATATAATACCAAAGTTATGAACAGAATGGGATTTCACGACCTTCCTCGTACTATTATCATCATCGTCAGCAGTCTGTAGAAGTCCATACGCCTCCCCCACACGTTTCCAGGAAGAACGATTTTGAGCCATCCATTGACTTCCCTAACAATGTCGTCAGTCCATCGGGTAGGAGGACGTCCTACGCTTCATCTTCCGATTCGTGGTCGCCATTTGAGAACCTTTACTCCTCAGCGGTTGTCGGAGCTATATGGTCCGCCCATTGCCACTTCAGTTTGCTGATTCTGAGAGTTATGTCGGTGAGATTAAAGCCAATGGAAATAATTTGTCGAATGATGGACAGTTACCATAGGGAAGAGAAGTAGAAAAATATATACAAAAAACTATGTAGTTATTAAAAGTTTCTCCCATAAAATATTCATTGTTTCCGTCATATCCAAAGACACTGTCAGATTTTTTGTTTGGTACCAAACGCACCTTGCTCCAGATTTGACGACAAAAAAGTTATTTAAATTATTAAAAGAGCCATCCCTAAAATGTCGGCGTGAATATCATAAAAGGGATTATAGGGTCAGCTTAATGCTAGGATTCAATTAGACGAAATGAGCTTAAGTGGGGAATATCCTCTGAGCTTAAGTGGGAAATATCCGCTGTTATGACAGCAGTCAAATTAAGTACGGCTTGCTTCCGTCATTTAAGAGCAGTTATGTAGGTGACAACCCTATTCGACATAAAGTGTTATGACCAAATTATAGACTGAGATTGAAAATTTAAAAAGCCTTCTCAAAGTTTGAGTGAAAAACAAATGTTATGAGTTAAAATTCTAACTAAACTTTTTCTATTTACTGATAAAACAGTTTTCCCACCTAAAGTTAATTGGTAGCTATCATAAGTCACTCACGTGCTCTACAATGCACTGCCTTGCATCCATCGACCTGAGACATACAGGTGCTAAGCCTTATGTGCCTGTAATTTCACCGGCACCCGCACCCTTTAAAACCGGACTACAGCAAGCTACTTGGCGGCGGAAATGGGCATGATGGTAGTATTTCCTTGAACGAGTCTTACACTAAGAGCAAACCAGTGTATTGTACGGCACTTTCCTAGCTAACGTGACGTAATACTTTGTGTATTGCCTTGTAGGTAAATATTATTGACGAACGATGTGGCGCAGCGGGCGAATGTCCGCCTGCGATGCAGGAGATTCCGGGTAGATTCCCGCCTTGGGATAAATGTTTGAAACATCTGCAAATATTTATTCCGGGTGTTCTGCGTATTTTCTATGTATAATAAAAAATATTTATGTATGTAATGTATTACATTAAGTCTATCAGTCATCTAGTACCCATAACATAAGCTCTGCTTTGCTTGGGGCTAGATGATGCTGTGTGGATTGTCCAGCATTATTATTATTATTATTGGTTGTATAGGTGTCGGATGGGCCATCTGTTTATTTCATCGGTAAATAGTATAATAATAAACTCTACTTTGTTAATCGGCTTAACAATTATTTTAAAAAACAAAACCAGACACTGAATACTTTCAATGCAATATCATCAATCACGTTTTTGCTTAGCTGTTAAACTAAACAGTTTTTTTGTATTATCACAAACTAATAATTATTATCACGCGATAGATCAACACTAATATTAATTCATTATTTATTACTGTTTTGCGCGTGATATAATGATTGAATATAAATTAACCTCGTGCCTGTATAAATATTAAACTAGCAAAGAAATGCGCGACTTCGTCCAAACAAACTTCAACTCCCGCTACAACCGCTTTGGTGTTGAAGTTTAGGAATTCCTTTGTTAGCTAACATGTAGCTAAATATACCTTTTAAAATTCAAATCTGTACGACCAGTGGTTTAGGCTGTGCGTTGTCATGTCAGTCAGTCAGTCAGTCAGGACAAGGTTCTTATAGATAACTAGCAAGAGCCACATGCGACTTTGTTCTAACCCTCGCTGTATTCCTGTCGTAGTTAACTTATACGCACCACTCATACTCTTCTCTTGTGTGATGTTATTTTTACACAAACTTCAACCCCCACTGTACCCGTTTAGTGGTTGAATTTTAAGCATTCCGTTCTTAGTACACTTTTATGCACTAAGACAAATATACCTTAAAAAAATCAAGTCTCTACAACGAGTTGCTTATTTTTATTTATTTATGCCAATGATGGTGGAACAAGCATATGACCCACTTGATGTTAAGTTGTAACCATCACCTATAACAAAGCATTACCTTGTAGGGCACGCATGTTAGGTATGTCCTTACGATGCAATACCCTGCGTTTACCAACCTGAGGCATACTGGTGTTAAGCCTCATGTGCCTATAATTTCACCTTTTAGGCTGTGCGTTGTCTATAATTATAATTATAATTATGTCAGTCAGTCAGTCAGTCAGGACAAAGATTATTATGATTGGTATAGATTTATATAGATAGATGAAGTAATTTATTATGTAAATAGTAAGTAATCTATTATTTAAAATAAATTATAAAGTTCTGATAATTTTGATTGATAGGGCTTCATGAAACGTTCGTTTGTCACGCAAACGGTTTTTATTCTGGCAATTAAATAAATACATAATGTACATATAACAATAGTAATCTATAATATATTATAGATTATAGGGTATTTTTGTCATCAGTCTGAATCCAGCAGCAGACTCATGATTCTCCTGTATGGAGGGGTTTACCATAGTCACCTCACTGTGCAAGCAGATTAAATGACTCGTGATTGATGAAAATGAAAAATTGGTTATGAAGCATTGTTATTACGGTCCAGCAAGACTCTGATATACTGGGGCGGCTTATGTCCAGCAGTAGACTGGTTCAAATTGCTGATGATGATTTTCCCCCAAATATGATATCTGTTTATTTATAACGTAAACAGTAGCATTTATTTTTATCAGAAAAAGTTGTAACAGTCAGTGAGACAAGTGAAGTCAAAGATAGCACTATCTTCAATCCACTGGCGCGTGGATGCGGGTATAACTCCTCGCTTTTATTCCAAGGCACTAAGGTTTATTTCACGTTGTAATTGCGAGTAGGTAGCTCATTACTTTGCGGCTCATTGTCAACAGTATTCAGGCTGTGACGGACAGTTAGTAGGTATTGAACTTCGTAGTGCAAACTAGATGTGTTGGAATGTTTAAATTAACCTTTACGTACCGCGGTGGATGAAGTGGGAAATATATTTAAACGAGAAATACTTTAGTGCGAGGTAAGTAATTTATATCTTTGACAATTATAAGAAGTTTTTTTCTGAGTGGTAGACAACACACAGCTTAAATTAATCGTAAAGACTTGAAATGTTCAGACTATATTAGTCTAGGTGCGTAAGGGTGAACTAAGATAGTACAGATATTCAGCCTCTAAAGTGGTACCTACAAGTGCTGCCTTAACGTAGACGAAGTCCCGTGCGTTTCCGCTAGTAAATAACTAAGTCGTAAAAATACAAAGTAGGTACTTGTACTTATTTATTATAACGTGCAGTATTAAGCAAAAAACTACTTAGAAGGATGCTTCTACATAAATATTCACCTATACTCGTAATAAAATGATTTATACTTTGAAAAAAAAAAAGCATTAAACCTTACTAGGTGCAGTTTCTTCGAAGTCACCAAACCTGTTCAGTCATTGTCGCCTGTATTTTCCCACAGTTTAAAGTAAAATCAAAGTTGTGTTCGTAAGTTCCCACGTATTGCGAATCACTTCCGTATCAGGTGCAACTGAAAGGGTTCAACTCAAAGGGTTCCGTATATTTGGTTCTCAAGTATCGGAGTTTTTTCGTCCATAAAACTAATATTGGTAATGCATGGTCCCATCCTCTTCCGCCGCTTTTTGTGCAGTGCAATGCATATTACCCAAAAAAGTTACTTTATTTGAACTGCTTTTAAGTTTTTACGTGACATATCAAATTTATAGACACAAAAAAGTGACGCAGGGCACGTTGATAAACAGTGCAGTGTATCTTGTGATAAGAATGTCGAACAGTATACCACCCAAAGGCGAGAATGGAATTTAATTAAATTATAATATTATCTAATTAGATATCGCGTACACTATAATGCTTACTTCTCCGTTTATTTATTTAAATTACTGATTTATTTGAGCTGGGTAATTTGAACTTTCTCAAAGTGTGATAGAGTAGAATTTTGTTTAAATTGTACTATAATTTTCTTGTATTTGTGTTGTACAAGTGTCGTAGACGTGATGAATGGAGAGGAGTTGATTTAAGAGGGTCCGATTTGAATGAAATACTTGATAGCATGTTTTTTTGTGTGCTATCGCAATAAAACCATAAAAGTTACCCTACTGCTTCATTACTTAATTTACGATAACAAACGTCAAAGAAGATCTAGGGAGTTCTCGGAAAAACGCCTGTCCAAATATCGAACTAATTGAGATGTGGCAAAAAAAAAACGAGATGGAAATGTTAGATCGAAATCAAAGACAAATCCCAATTTTGTCAACCGTTGGGTGCGCAGCGGTGACTTAAACCCATTCATCCATTTTTTAACTTACTACAAATTAACAATAGTGTGGTCAGGTTGCACACAAAAAATTACTACAAAACTTTTCTAAAATGTAAATTTATTTTTTTATTGCGTTTGGTATTTTGTTCATATCTATATTTTATGAACTTATATCGTGAAGCGGCGTATAAAAGGTAAGATTTACATCGGTGCCCCTTTGTATTTTGTGTGGGTGATCCACTTTGACAAAAGTGTTAACATTTACGACCATAAAATATTTTGACTTCTCTTTTAGTGGTCATAGGTTGATAGGTTCAGGCTTATAAATTACTGTTACAGCTTTTACATAGTTTTACTAAAATATTGTTTGTTATTTTTAAACTTAACTTAAATATATCTACTACATTGTTTTTTATAATAAAGTTATTAATAATAATTATTATAAATATTTGAGGACATTTTTACACATCATCATCAAGCCCCAAACTAAGCAGAGCTTGTATTATGGGAACCAGATGACTGATAGAATACTTAAAAATACTTTTTTTTTGTAAATACATACTTAGAATACAATATAACACCCAGACTCAGAACAAACATCTATGTTCATCACGCAAACGTTGGCTCTCGGTGGGAATCGAACCCACCACCTACAGCGCAGAAAGCAGGGCTACTACGAACTGAGCTGTGACGGCAGAGTTAATATACCGAGTTTATTATTAACAACATAGTAGTGACTTGAAGTAGTTTTTTTATACCTCTTTATAAAAACCCCAAAAAACTTCCCCTAAAATCATCGTGAGCCACATACCAAATTAATTACTGGTTGTCTAAACTCTACCAAAAGCGGGTTATTAAAAACTATTAGAATATTTCATAGCTAAGGGTAGTATTTACCCTTTACCCGTGTCATCCTCAAAGCGCTCATTTAGCCTAAAGTATGATTACTAGTGATTTACTAAAACAAAATTAATTATAACTCGCTCTAGGGCATGCAACTATTAGTTTGTTTAAAACAATTAACATTTTTAAGACTGTTATCTATTCTCCTATGGATGTCCTACGGAAACTCCAAGAAATTGGTAGTAGCAACTCCTGAGTACTAAATACCATTCCTGTGGTCACCAATCCGCTTGCTAAGCGTGGTGGCTATGGCAAACCCCCTCCAAATTTGGGGTAACGTTTGTCCAGTGACGTGACTCTTTGCTTTGGTGGTCTAGTGATCGCCACCCAGAACTTTGGTTTTAAGGCCGCGGTTTTAAATTGTACCTCTGAACGTTTTTATTATACCTATTATAGAGTACGTTTGTGCTTGTAGTCTAATAAATACAATTTTATGTAAAGAGATTGAAGCATGACTGTTGTTTGAGTGGAATAGACATAGTATTTTAAAAAAATCACATGTTTTTCTATAGGAAAATTTATTTATTTATTTATTCATTTCCTTTTACAATGCCATAACAGTTAAGAACTAAATCGACAATGCAAAGCAATTAGGTACAACTAATCTAAAAAAACATAAAAGCTTTTTCTGTAAATTTCGTCAATGAAACCACAAAAAGGTCAAAGTCCTCCTCTTCGCATAATCTATTGATAAGGCGAAGAGCCCTTGTCATAGGTGCTTCTTTAAGTAAGTTAGTCCTTGCTCTCGGAACCAGTAGGAGTTTGTGTCGCCGCGCGCGTATGTAGTTATTTGGGACATACAGCCCCACACGCATTAGTACTTGCGGGTTGTACACCATACCTCTCAATAACCTAAAAATGTACGCAGCCCGTGTTACCTCCCTTCTTACCTCCAGTTTGTAGTAACCTACCATCCCTAAGACAAATAGAGTAGGATACATTAGAGGGAAGAATGGGTAGAAAATAATATATACTAAGTCAATCTAGACGTAAATTTCACGGGACCAAACCCACAAGAACAGAAAAGAGATTTACAGTTTGGTTTCAACTATTTTTTGTATGATCTTTTTTACATTGTTTGTAAATTTGTTTGATTACTATTAATATTACTATTTCAGATTCACCATCGATTTAATACACAATCGACAAACAATGATACCATCGATGCGACCGCTGTCAAAAGTTATATTTATTTTCTTTAGAAATTCATAGAATCCGTGCGAATTCATAGTTGTTTGCAGGCTTTGTGATACACAATACAACCCTTTGGCGACACAATACGCATCACTAATCTAGATCATGTGCGGCATTGTGCACTATTGTGCACTATTGTTGCTCACGTCATGCCGCCGAGAGGAGCGGGACGGGTTTTGGATGTCTCACTCGATGTCGATTTATAAGAAATTACCGCTCCGCGGGGGCCAGGTAAGAAACTACTCCCACGCATTGTAAAAACTAGAATTTCACCAAACAGGAAACGCAAAATATTATTTCTCCACTTCCTATCGCTTTGTTACATTGTCAGCTTCTGAATTTTTATAATAACTCTCGTAAATTACTTTGGAGTAATCGGTGGTGTTCGGGTAAGCTCGGTGATTAGAAAACGTCCGGGCTTTCATTAACGCATGCGCCACAATTTTGTTACTAATTATGTAAAGTATTGGAGTTGGTATCGTGTGTGTTTACTGCTTGCTTATTACACTGCATCCTCGGGCTTGGACTAACGGTGCGATCACTTCCAAGAGACAGTGGCAAAAGCAATGGAGTTGACTTTCTGTCAATATTTTATATCTTCCTTGTTATCTTGTCTCCTTTATTTGTCAGTTTTTTGAAGTAATACTTCTAATGCGACTTCCAACAAGGTTGCGTTAAACGTTTAACACTACCATGGAGGGGGTATGAAAGTACTGTTCTTTCTCTCTTTCTCAGCCAGTCATCGCCAGTAACGTTTCGTATATTAAAGAACTTTTACTTCAGTCGTGTGGTCTAAAGCACACTCGTTTTTGTTTTTACAATGTTTATTGGCTATGGTTTTGAAGGAATAAGAGCGTTTAACTGCTAGGTATCAATAGTGGTGAGGTATATTTGTATTTTCTGTTATTTTATCTTCATGTTTGATCCGTTTTGTATGTTTGTCTAATTTATATGTTTCTTGTTATAGATCAAAATAAACCCTTCAAAAGTTATAGACAAAGATGTTTTCTTAACTTTTGAATGTTTTAAAAACTGGAACTATTCAAGAGCTGGAATACTTCGCTATTTCTAAGCTCAACTTAGGTTCAGTATTAAAATTTTGGTGATGTTTCCATGCCATTATCAGTTCTAAATTTCAGGCACGCGCGTGTGCCCAAAGGACATCTTTAATGACATCCACCTCAATACGACCTAATTGGCACAATCATTTGATGTACCTTTTTACCTTCGTAGCAGTGTACCAAATAAAATGATAAACCATAATCAAACAGGTGGTCGTTCATTTATAAAATTGTTTGAGTTTTTTTTATCGACTGCCTCTTCTGAAACTATTCCAAAATTTGTTAAAAATTTACGCAAAGACCAGTGGACCAGTCAGGACAAAGATTCTTATAATTGGTAGTACATAAGCCATCACTGGTAACACACACTGGTTATAGACTTTTGTCTTGAGGCTTTGTAGTAATTACCCATAGTATTTTGTAATTAAATACTATAGGAATGCTTCGTTAAGCATAGCGGCTTAGGCTGTGTGATTCATTCTTTTATTATAGACTAGCTGACCGGTGCCCACTTCGTTGGGCGGTAAACATGTTTACTTACAAATCTTAACTGAAGTAGTACTCGATGTCACCAACAGATGGCGTTAATACGGCATAAAATAGCGGCCGTTCGCAGTTTCACCAGCGTGGCAGTTTTTATCAGTTCCCGTTATTTTTTCGGGATAAAAAGTAGCCTAAGTTACTCCTTGTTACATTAGCTATCTGCCAGTGAAAGTCCCGTCGAAATCGGTCCAGCCGTTCCAGAGATTACACGGAACAAACAGACAGACAGACAGACAAAAATTTTAAAAAATGCTATTTTGGTATATGTATCGTATATACATTCCTATGCATGTAGTAAAAAGCGTTATTTTAATATTACAAACAGACACTTCAATTTTATTTATTTGTATAGATTTTGTCATAAAACTATATGACATTATGAATTAATGTCCTTTTTATAAAACACCTGCGTAGGGAGCCGACCTCGCGTCAGAGCCGCGCGCGGGTACCTAACTCATAGATCTAAACTACTCCCCTGCACGCGCACTCCCAACTTGGTGACGCTCACTTCGCAACGGGCCGTGCAGCAGAAATCGTAATATTTTAATTTCGCCATAACTTCAAAACCAAACGTCCAATTCTAATCATTTAAAGACCAAATATTATCTACATGAACTGTACTTAGTGATAAAATAATTTCGATAAGGATTAATAGTATGAATAAAATAAATGCGTTTAAATGTAGTCCAAAAAAATTGAAGATTTTAAAATAAAAAAATGGTTGTTGTGCCTCACTCGACATAGATAGGTATAGTGTGCTGCTGACTTTTTTGTAGATATATATAAGATCTACAATTATTTAGAACATTTTATGGTTCTATCTTTTATAGTTTAGGCAGCGTACGCAAAATAAGTAACTTTTCTGGTTGATTTTTTACACCTTGTGTCTGAAAAACCCAAATATTTTACGGAACGCTATTTTTTTCCAAAATAAAATATAACCTATGTTACTCAGTGATAATGTAGCTTTCTAATGAAAAAAGAATGATTAAAATCGGTCCAGTACTTTTTGAGTTTATTCATAACATACAAAAATACAAATCTTTCCTCTTTATAATATTAGTGTAGATTTATTGGTATATATAGACAAAATAGTAGTTTTATAAATAACAAAGCTTTCCTCTTTATAATATTAGTGTAGATATCTAGCCCCTTAAAAATGACTTTTACTTTGGGTTTTAGTACCTAAAATTTTTTTGTGTGGAAAGTTACTTAAGTTTGTAGTTTTTATTTAGTAAATGATACATAATAAAAAAATCATGCACAAATATTTACATGTACAAAATACATTATGAAAAAGGTAAGCTATCTGCAAATTGTTGCATCGTGATAAAAAAATGATGTTCTTTTTGGTAGCACATTCGATCAAGTGCATAAACCAATCCATTGATCTAGTAGCAGTCCAATTAAATTTCAAGATACAAATCTGCTGGGAACGGTGTTTTCGTCCACTGACATAGGTTAAAGTGGAAGCAATTTGTCTCCCATCTCTGATAACCATCGTCTGTCAAGTTCACACCTATTTTGACCTTCTGGTAACATATAGGCTTGTCTTCGGTAGAACATGAGCTTGTTTGATTGCTTACAAGACTGCAGCCACAGGTTTTTCCTTTGGACTTTTTATGCAAACTATTTTTGGAATACCATAAAACGTTCAATAGGGAAAACAAATGGGTATGTAATAGGATATTAATCTTTTGCACGCAGTTGAATCTAGACAATCGTTTTTTTAGTTAAAAGATATTTATTCGCAAAGGAAATTATCTATAATATAAAAATGAATCGCAAAATGTTCGTGAACGCATAACTCAACAACGCCTGAACCAATTTGGCCAATTCTTTTTTTAAAATGTTTGTTGAAGTTCAAAGATGGTTTTTACGGCGAGAAAAATTCGAATAATTGCCGGAAAACCCCTAAAAACAGCCCTTTTCTTTTTCCCATACAAACGTTTTCTAACTAAAACGAGCTTTATTGCTATAACATAAAGTTCATATTGAATTACAAGCACCCACTGTTGTTTAAACAATGTAGGTATGTTCCTAACGTCAAAGAGTCAATTTGCACTTTATTACCTCTGCACAAAGTTCAAATTCAATCATATCTATCAAAACAGTGTGTGTTGGAGCACAGATAAACAAAAAAAAGAAAACGAAATCGAATAGTTCAATTTGGTCGGCTTCGCGATATTATTTCATTTGTTTTACTTTAAAATGCATTAGTTTTCAAGTCATTACAATAGTCAAACAAAACCAGCGTTACCAAAAGTGTTTTATTATTTTAAGTTTTTATTATTTTATATCCTTATTTTAAATACGGCTTGAAGGATTTAACTCCAAGTCATATCAAATTTAAAAAAAGTTGAAACAACAACAAACTGTCAATGTCAGTGTTTTTTTTTCTTGGATTTTCGGTTACCTACTCTAATGTTTGCAGTTTGCTTTTGTCAATTGATACACGAAACAAATTCGTACCTATATAGTATTTTGTGCAGTGTTTATTGTGACAAAATAATCTATAAAAATAAATAAAATTGAAGTGTCTGTTTGTAATATTAAAATAACCGCTTTTTACTACATGCATATGAATGTATATGCGATACATATACCAAAATAGCATTTTTTTTTAAATTTTGTCTGTCTGTCTGTCTGTTTGTTCCGGGTAATCTCTGGAACGGCTGGACCGATTTCGACGGGACTTTCACTGGCAGATAGCTGATGTAACAAGGAGTAACTTAGGCTACTTTTTATCCCGAAAAAATAACGTGAACGGGAAAAAACTGACACGCGGGCGAAACTGCGAACGGCCGTTTTATGCCGTATTAACGCCATCTGTTGGCGGATGGATGGAAGTGGCTAGCTTTATTCTTTAACGAATGGTGCCACAGCTCGCTGGTGCCCATCTTCAAAAACAAGGGTGATGTACAGGATTGTAACAACTATAGAGGAATAAAGCTCATGTCACACAGTATGAAAATTTGGGAAAAGGTTGTAGCGCGACGGATGAGAGAAGAAAGTGGGGTATCACAGAACCAGTTTGGATTCATGCCTGGGCGCGGGACTATGGATGCCATCTTTGCGCTTCGTCAACTTTGTGAGAAACACAGACGAGTACACAAAAATTTGCATATGGTGTTTATAGATCTTGAGAAGGCGTATGATAGAGTACCCCGAGAGGTTCTGTGGTGGAGTATGAAAGTTAAGGGAGTGCCTGAGAAGTACATACAGCTCATTCGAGCTATGTACGATCGAGCGAGTACTCACGTCCGGTCTGAGGCCGGAGTTACCGCCAAGTTCAATGTGGGTGTAGGCTTGCATCAGGGGTCGGCTTTGAGCCCTTATTTGTTTTTCCTGGTGATGGATGCTCTGACATCAGACATACAGGAAGAAGCACCCTGGTGCATGCTGTTTGCCGATGACATTGTTCTGGTTGGAGAAGATGCGCTTGAGGTCCAGAGCAGACTAGGAAAATGGTGGGATAAATTGGAGAGTGTCGGACTGAAGATCAGTAGAACCAAAACAGAGCATCTGTTTTGTGACTTCGGTGGTCCATCCAATTTTATCCCAATAGCCTTAGATGGTGTATTAGGGATACACCAGTTTGTTCCGATTTCGGTACCTCGGCTCATTGATACAGAGCGACGGCGATATTGGCCGAGACGTAAAGAATAGAATAAATGCGGGATGGATGAAATGGCGACAGGTCTCAGGAACCACGTGTGATCCGAAAATGCCCCTTAAACTTAGGGGGAAAGTTTACAAAATGATCATTAGACCTGTCGTATTGTATGGATCTGAGTGTTGGACAACTAAAGGGACTAATGAAAGAAGGGTACTTGCGGCAGAGATGCGAATGTTGAGATGGATATGTGGAGTTACTAGAATGGACAAGATACGAAATGAGTATATCAGGGGTAGTTTGAAAGTAGCGCCAGTGACGGAAAAATTGAGGAGCAATAGGGTAGCGTGGTATGGGCATGTCATGAGGAGGGATGAAAGTCATTTAACCTTGAGAGCGATGAACATCAATGTTGATGGATATGTGGGTAGAGGTAGACCAAAGAAAAGATGATGAATTGTGTGAAAGATGACATGGATAAGAAAGGAGTGAGTACAGATATGACGGCTGATAGAGGGGAGTGGAAGAAAAGAACATGTTGTGCCGACCCCACATAAAGTGGGATAAGGGCAGGAAGATGATGATAACGCCATCTGTTGGCGACATCGAGTACTACTTCAGTTAAGATTTGTAAGTAAAAATGTTTACCGCCCAACGAAGTGGGCACGGGTCAGCTAGTAACTAATATAAGTATTTACAATAGATCCGAGTTTTTTCTTGTACTCACCGATGTAGATGGCCCATTTTGATGTTAAGTGGATATTACTGACCGATGTGGCGGGGCGGGCGAAAGTCCGCCTGTGACGCAGGAGGTTGCGGGTTCGATTCCCGCCTTGGGATAAATGTTTCTACGATCTGCAAATATTTATTCTGGGTGTTCTGAGTATTTTCTATGTATAATAAAACATATCTATGTGTGTAATGTATTTTATTAGGTATATCAGTCATCTAGTACCCATAACACAAGCTCTGCTAAGCTTGGGGCTAGATGATGCTGTGTGGATTGTCCAGCATTATTATTATTATAATTATTATAATATTATTATTACCACCTGTAACAAAACACTATTTTGCAGGTCACCATCATTAGGAACGATCACGATGCACTGATCTGCGTCCATCAATCTGAAACCCAAAGGTGTTAGGCCTCATGTGCCTAGCATTTTACCGGCGCTCACACCCTTCGAATCTGAACACAGCAAGCTACGAAGACAAGATACAAATTGCTTCCACTTCGAATTCTCTGTGCAGTTTTATTACTACCTACTATTTTGACATGTTTTCCTTCGATTTCTCTTGTTTCTCATAAGGCACATATAAATCTCGGCAGCGCGTCGTAGCCGCGGGGAAGTTCCCTTCCTTTTTACTTCACCTTTGTTACGCTTGCCAGCAAATACGTATTGTATTCGCGCGTTGAGTCGCGCTTCCTGGGCGGCTCGCGGTAGCCCCTGGCTGTACGCGAGACACACAGCCTGAAAGGATAACAAACTATTTTCTTAGTTTTTTATAGTGCTTACCTGCACTTAAAGAAATCACAAAGGTTTTTGCAATTTCGGTTATCGAGCAGGCTTTGATAGTATAGCGTCAAGCTTGTAGATGGAACCACGGTCGCTAAAGCACCGTATGAAACATTCCAAATCTTATTTTCATCGAGTCGTTTGAATCCTTGGTTGCAAAGTTGGTTATCGCATCCCCGTATTAAGGGAAAAGTCGTGGGTTCTAATCCCACTCAAGGAAATAATTTTTGGATATAAATTGACTGATTTATATTTTTTTACTTTCCATTTCTTGTTAGTTATTAGCAGAACTATACTCATTGGTTTAGGAGGTGGGAGTTGAAACTGCAACACAGTTTCAAATTTCCGCAGTTTCATCGTTTTACTTTGTAATCTACTATGTACCTACATTGTTCTGAATAAGCGATTATTGAAAAACTATTGAATTTGAAGGTCCAATGCGATAACAACTATGCTATTTTATCAGTATCATCAGCTTAAATAGCTCCACTGCTGGACGTAAGCCTCCCCTATACTTTTCAGGACGAATGGTTTTGAGCTTTTTCCATTCACAAACTTCTCGCGTTCCTATGATGAAGATACTTTTCCTAACAATGAAAAAAAAACTGTTAGAAACAAGATTTGTAATTTTTAACAAATTGTGTTTTTAAAAATTTGTAATTTGTAGCACTCTCAATTCTCCAACTACTTATTACTCCATTTTTGTACTTATTTTTTGACAGCCGTCATAGCTCAGTTGGTTTATAGTAGCTCTGCTTTCTGCGCTGTAGTTGGTGGGTTCGATCCCCACCGAAAAAAAACATTTGTGTAATGAACATAGATGCTTGTTCTGTGTGCGGATATTGTATTCAAAGTAATATGTATTTAGAAAAATATATATTATAAGTATGCCTATTAGTCATATGGTTCCCATAGTACAATACATACTTAGTTTGGGGTTTGTTGATGTTATGTAAAAATTTCCACAAACTATTTCTTTATTTATTAAAATGAAAAGCATAGTTCTTTAATCTACAAAACTGTGTGTAGATCACATCGAGCCAGAAGCCTTCGTTAATCCCCGGATTGAGAATTCTTTATTCCCCTCTGTTTTAACCCACACTGTCCATACAACTTTTACAACAGCTATAGGTATTGTTATATTTTATACTTACTACCAGATGCAAACACTTGTTTGTATATTATTGAACTGCCAGGGAGGTGTTCTGTATTTTTAAATTCATAGTTGGTTAGTAAAGATACCTATTAAATAAACAAAAAAGTATTTTTCATCTTTTGTTTGACTTGACTTCTTAATATAAGGCTTTTATGGCTTGTTTTCACAATTCTGCTAGCTTCTTTTGTTTAAAGCACGTGTTCGTGATTTGACAGATAATATCAAATGTCAATGTCAAGTAGCTAACTGTCTATGAAATAACTCCGCGGATTCGTTTTCTGTCATCTTTGGAAGCAACATTGTATTTTCATTTTAATTGTTTTCCTAGTGTTATTTTAAGTTCTTGTTGTGTATGAGCGGGTATCTCGCTCGGTTTAGTCTCGAATAAACCATTGAACGGGCGCACGTCTTTTATTCTGCAGTGGTGAACGAGGATTAAAAAATTAATAAGCTAAGCTAATAATAATAATAATAAATAATAATAAGTAAGTAAGTTAATAGGATTTAAGCTGTCGCTTGAAGCTGCTGAGCGGGACGCAACCGCAGTTGAGGGAAACAGCACGACGGCACCAGCGGCAGAGGGCGTACACAGATTTAACGTTGGTGAATGTTCAAGATGCGGGGACAGAAGACATCAGGCTATGAATTGTTTGTTTAAAGAATACGTGTGCAGTTGGTGTAATGAAATCGGTCACTTGAGACGGATGTGCCCTAAAAAGGATTTTAAGGGTCCTGGATGCAACCAGTCGAGACGGTCACAGGGGGCGGAAACTGCCGGTTATTATGGAGCCAGATCCGGGCGCGGGCGCGGATTCAGCCGCGGCGGGGGCGCTGGCGGCGGCGGCGGCGGCGGCCGGGGCAGGCGAGCGGCGCGCGGTCAGCGCGGCGCGGCCACAGGGGGCCAAGAGCAGCCTCTTTTGCATTTGATGGACGAGGACGAGGAAGTTTATTGGGATGATGATAGTGCTAACTTTATAGACAGTGGGGAAAATGGAAACGACGGTGATGATGAAGCTATGTATCAGATGTCGTTAGCAAATTACAAACCGGTGTGTATAACAATTAAAGTTCAAAACTGTTTTTTAAAAATGGAAGTTGACACGGGGTCGGCTTTATCGTGTATAAGTAGAAATGTATATGATAAATGTTTTAGCATGGTTAAGTTGAACCCGTGTCACATCAATCTCAGGTTTTATGATGGTAGTGTTATACAACCATTAGGGTTCATCGAGGCGGTTGTTGTCTATAGTGGAATCAGTAAAATTTTAGACCTGTATGTAATCGATCGGGGAACTACAAATCTGTTGGGTCGACAATGGTTAGCGGAGTTGAACATACCTATAAAAATATCAAAAGATAACTTGCAAACCAACCACGTTGCCCATAGTGAATCGAACAGTAGTATAATACTAAATGAAATTGTTTCCAGGCATGAATCTCTGTTCGACGGCACACTGGGTAGATACAGGGGTGGTACGGCGGAGCTGTGCGTGCGCTCGGGGGCGACGCCGACGTTCTGCCGCGCGCGGCCGCTGCCGTATGCGCTGCGAGCGCGCGTCGACGCCGAGCTCGACGCCATGCTGCACGCCGGCGTCATTGAGCCGGTCGACCACTCCGACTGGGCCACGCCGCTGGTCGTGGTGCGCAAAGCTGACGGAGGTTTGAGAATATGTGCCGACTATAAGGTGACCCTTAATAAAGTTTTAGAGATCGATAGATTTCCGGTTCCGAAAATGGAGGATCTATTCAGTAATCTTAGTGGGAATATGTTTTTCACGAAGCTCGACTTATCGCAGGCGTATAATCAAATCGTGTTATCAGATCATTCGAGGGACTATACGGTCATCAATACTCATCGCGGGTTATTTAAATACTCTCGCCTTGTTTATGGCTTAGCTTCGAGCCCTGGGATTTTTCAAAAAATTATGGTAAACTTGTTCAAAAATGTTCCAGAGGTAGTGGTTTTTTATGATGATATTTTAATCAAGAACCGAGATTTTGAAGGTCACGTTAAGTCCATAAAAGAAGTATTAGGTATTTTAGAAAAAAATGGTTTGAAAATTAAAAAAAGTAAATGTAAATTCTTTAGTAAGGAAGTGAGATACTTAGGTTTTATAATCGATAGGAATGGGGTCCGGGTGGATCCAGATAAAGTAAAAGCGGTAGTAGCCATGCCTCATCCAAATAACACAACGGAATTAAAATCTTTTATTGGAATGGTTAATTTCTATGGAAAATTTATTAAGAATTTAAGCTCCTATTTGTCACCACTCTATAGACTTCTAAAGAAAGGTAGACATTGGACGTGGGGTAATGAAGAGAACTCTGCTTTTAATCAAATAAAAAGTTTTTTGTGTAGTACAAAGGCGCTAGTTCATTTTGACATGGAGTGCGAGTCCATATTAACTGTGGATGCGAGCTCGCGCGGCCTCGGCGCCGTGCTGGCGCAGCGGCCACGCGGGGGGCTGGGGGCCGCGGAGCGAGTTGTCGCCTACGCCTCGCGCGCACTTACACCTCCCGAGTTGCATTACAGCCAGATTCACAAAGAGGCATTGGCAATCGTTTTTGCAATTGAAAAATTCCATCAGTACTTGTACGGTCGTAAGTTTATACTACGTACTGATCATAAACCTTTAGTAAGCATTTTTGGGCCGAATATCGGTGTTCCTACTGCGGCCGCTAGTCGTCTTCAACGTTGGGCAATTAAATTATCAGCTTATGATTTTCAAATAGAATACGTTAAAACGGATAAAAATACCGCCGACGTCCTTTCACGTTTAATCGCATCGCAGAAGAACGAGGCCGTGTCTGAGGAGGTAGACTTACCGGAACAAACGTACTTACATTTTTCAACTGAAGCTCTGCTCCTAGATTACAAGGTGCTTAAAAAGGAGACAAGAGGTGACCCAATTCTGAGCCGCGTTTTGAGCTATCTGGCGGACGGTTGGCCGACGGATATAGAGATTAAAGAAATCAGTCCTTATTTTAACAGGAAAAATGAACTATACTGTGAACTAGGATGTATTATGTGGGGGCATCGCGTCGTAATACCCACCTCTTGTAGGACAAAGGTGATAGCGGAGCTGCATGACTCGCATATGGGAATCGTTAAAACGAAATCTTTGGCTCGTAGCTACGTGTGGTGGCCGGGCATCGACGAGGCAGTGGAAGCGGAGTGCCGCGCGTGCGGCATCTGCGCCGCGGTGGCCGACGCGCCGCCCCACCAGGCGCCGCGCTCGTGGCCGTGGCCGTCGCGCCCGTGGTCCCGGCTGCATTTAGATTTTTTGGGCCCTATAAGGGGGTTAACTTACCTGGTTGTGGTGGATTCATGCTCTAAATGGATCGAGGCCATAAAAATGCAAAGAACCACGGCACAAGAAGTTATAACGGCACTCCGGGTCTTATGGTCAAAATTTGGCCTTCCCAAGCAAACGGTTAGCGATAAAGGACCTCCATTCTCAAGTTCGGAATTTCAAACCTTCCTTAAACATAATGGCATAGAACATATTTTCTCAGCTCCATATCATCCAGCCTCCAACGGAGCCGCTGAAAATACGGTGAAAATATGTAAACGCGTTATCAAAAAAGCATTTAAACAAAACTTAGATGTAGATACGGCTTTGTGTAGATTCTTACTAGCCTATAGAAACACCGAACATGCTACTACCGGCGATAGCCCCGCGAATATATTACAGGGTCGCAATCTTCGTATGAGGTTAGATAACCTTAAGCCGGAACGAGAGTCCCGTGTGGGGGCGCGCCAGGCGCGCAGCGAGCAGGACGCGGGGGGCTCGCAACGCGAACTCGCCCCAGGCGCGCTAGTCTGGTATCGCGACTATCGAGGCTCTGATAAATGGTTAGCAGGTACGATAGGCAAGAAGTTGGGGGGTAGCGATTACTGCATAGTCTCTAATTCCGGAACCGAAATTCACCGACATATCGATCAGCTAAGACAAAGGGCTACAAGAACGGTCGAAAAGATTACCATAGCCGAAAAGGTAGGCACCGATATAGTGGCACGTAAATTAGAGTTAAATAGACGATCAAGAAAATCTTTGGCTATTCCCGTTACCAGCGGCGAGGAACCAGAACGGAGTGCAGATGTTTCAAAGAGAGATAAGCCAGGTGATTGTACATCTCCTAAAAATACCGTACCCGTGGCGGAGGACGGTGTCGCAGCAGCACCCCTCCGTACCTCCCCGATGCAGCCTAGTGTGCCGGCGAACAGAGACACAACAAGTAGTAGTGGTGGTAACAGTAATTCTGTAGATAGTTACGTCAAAAGAAACCGTAACCCCCCCGTGCGATACGGTTTCGAAGAAATAGATTAAGTTTTTTTCTGTTACTTATGTAAAATATGTTTTTTTTTAATATTATTTTTGTTAGTGTAAGAACCTAATAGTTAAGTAGTAATGTTTAATGAGGGTGGAGGTGTTGTGTATGAGCGGGTATCTCGCTCGGTTTAGTCTCGAATAAACCATTGAACGGGCGCACGTCTTTTATTCTGCAGTTCTGATGGGTAATTTTGGTGGTATTTTAACCATCATTACTTGAAGTTTTAGCACATGCTCAAGAATATTGTTGCCATGTCATATAAAAAGTGAAATGATACTTCTTTTACCAATGATGTTTTACTATTTATTACTCTTTTATATATTGTAATATCATTGTTTTATACCTGTTTTTTGTCCGCTCTGTGTGTAAAACGCGTGTTAAATATATGTTTGAGTATAGTAGGTATATATATAAGCTTTAGTATAAGTATCGTAGATATAATCTATACCACTTATAAGGATTTTTGTTCTGACTGACTGACATAAATAAACTAGTGGTCGTAAAGACTTTAAATTTTCAGAATATATCTATCTTGGTAAGATACTAAGAAAGGAATTCCTAAAATCAACCCCTAAATGAGTGCAGCGGGGGTTGAAGTTTGTATGAAAATAACTTCAGGCGGGCGAAGACGCGCGCGTTCCACTAGATAAGTAGATAAGTATGACTGTAGTGGGTATAATATAAATAGGTATAAGTAAGTACCAACAGTGTTCACGTCTGTAGCAATACAGATTTACTCCGTAGATCCCTATATTGATCATTGTCAGATAGGAGCATGCCGTGGGAGCCTTTCTTACCTTGGTTGCTTCCGCTGCCATGTCTTTTATTTTATGCAGATTGATGTAAATGTAAAGTTGTTTATTATTACAGATATAAAGAACATTAACGTACGTTATTTTATACAAATATTGGACATTACAAAAACCTTCACTTATTTTGACGACCGATGTGGCGCAACGGGCGAATGTCCGCCTTCGACGCAGGAGGTTGTGGGTTCGATTCCCGTCTCGTGATAAATGTTTGTAAGATCTGCAAATATATATTCCGGGTGTTCTGGGTATTTTCTATGTATAATAATCTATGTATGTAATGTATTGTATTAGGTATATCCAGTCATCTAGTACCCATAAAACAAGCTCTGTTTAGCTTGGGGCTAGATGATGCCGTGTGGATTGTCCAGCATTTTTATTATTATTTTAATAACATAACTCTCTCTAACTGCAGGTTCTAACTGTAGGTAAAAAACAGAAATTAAATCACTGATTGCAGAATGTGTGCCCAAAAGGCTTGCAACGTGTAATGTTCTGGTTGAATATTTACTGAATTATGACTAACTTATGTCTATGAACTAGTGAAACGCACGACGTCGACCGAGTGAAATATTTCATGCAAATTTAAACCCCCACTATAACGGCTTAGGGGTTGAATTACACCTCTATGTACCAAGACAAACATAGTACCCTGAAAACTTCAAGTCTCTACGACCAATGGTTTAGGCTGTGCGTTGTCAGTCATTCAGTCAGTCAGGACAAAGATAAATAGATAGAGACATTAAAATAGTAATGTTTTATTAGTCGCTTAAATCCAAGCACACAATACACAATCACAGCTTAGTACCGCATATGATAAAAAAAAACTAAAACTAGTAACGAACTTTCAATATTACAAGCTCATAAATACAAAAAATAATAATCTTGTTTTCGGCCATTTGATACGGTATACCACAAAATTCTAATGCTCATAATTGGATGCAAATCTCTTTTGAATACTAACAAGCGGTGTTTAGAAGCTGGATCTAACGTCCAGGGTAATAAATCAGGGATCGGGATAGCATCGATAGTCCGTAGGCAAAAATAAAGGCGTAGAACAAAAAAACAAAAAGTGTCTACTAAAAAATGTGATAGAGATTTTGTCTGTCAATAAAACCCTTAAGATATAGCCTAAGATTGCTTATTGTCCGATTATCTTGCGGTTTCTGCTTTCACGAGATTACTCTAAACTTACTAAAGTACTCTTTGCATACAATTGGCACAACTAAAGCTGAAAAATTGGTTGGTTGTAGTTTCAGCTTAGAGATTTTTTTTAATAAATTGCTCAAACCTCTCCATTACTGCCATGGATGTCGTTAAAAATAATTTGGAGACCTGAAAATAGGCAACAGCCTCTAGTAGTAGGAGTAGTAGTAGCCCTGCCTTCTGCGCTGTAGGTGGTGGGTTCCATCCCCACCATGAACAAACATTTGTGTGATGATTTGATGTATTCTATCCGCTATCTGGTTCCTATAGTAGGTACAAGCTTTGCTTAGTTTAGGGCTAGATATTTATTTAGTTCTAGGTACAGTAAATAACGACACTGCGGTCATAATTAATTTTTTTTTTAAATCTTAGAAATATTAAACAAAATAGGTATTTTTTTATAAAGGTTTTGTGACTGCTTTTCAATCTACCAATAGGTCATTTTCAACGTATATTCGGTTTTATAAACGAAGTCAAATCAAAAAGTAGTATTCTCTAAATATGCTCCGAACAGTGGCCCTCCGCCACGCAGCCTCCGGTCATACATTTTCGTCTTAGTTTCTTTCTTCCTTTTGCCTTTCTATAATTGCCATAATATTTCAAACGTTTATTACCGCGTGTAAAATATTGCCACACACAAAAACGAAAATACCCTTTAAAAATTAAGAAATTCAATGTCATAGGAAGACGTTTCTCGTTATTCACTGGCGTAGAACATGTTTTTTATCGTTAATCATTATTAGTAGGAGTAATTAGGTTTTAAAAGTACTTTTAATGGTTCATTACGATTTGTAAAATATTTATATACGTTTGCTGCGTATTGGACATATTTATGATTCTCTTTTAGTACGTATATGCTGGTATTTGAAAGTCAATTTCTGTTGTTTTAGTGGTTTTTTATCTCAGGCACATTTATTTCGCCACCCGGCGTTTCTTTTGTGTATGTAAGTGACTTACTAATTTAGACTTAGTCCGTACACTTCATATACCACTTGAAGTGGTGATAGACAGGCCATATAGCTCGTAGAACCGGCAAACGCTGGAGAATAAAGGTTCTTCAATGGCGATTACGAACCGGAAGATGAAGCGTAGGATGTTCTCTTACCCTATGGACTAACGATATTGTTAGGAAGTCGGTGGAAGAAAAAGGCTCAAATGGAGTATGGCCTATGTCCAGCAGTGGAATTCTATTGGCTCTTGATGATGTTGATTGATACTAGTACTTAATCTATGTATCATAGCACTATTTGCCCATTTATGAAGATTTATGGCATATTGAAGCTTATGATCAAATTTTGCAGATGCCCAAAACGATCCAAAACTAAAACGGACAAGTGCGAGCAAGATTGGTGTTTGAAGGTTCAACAGATTTCATGAAATTTTTAGTCCTTTCCGAGAGTTCTAGCAAATCCATATGTTTTTTGATTTTCTTACAAATCTACATTCTTTTCACAAGGACTTTTTACCTTTGCAATTTTCATTACAATAATTTGATAAAACATTTATTAACAAAGAAAATTATAGCTAAAACAAGTATTTATAATTGATACGTACACAATACGCTTGAAACAGTTGAGCTATCAACAAATAAAAAATATTTTTGATAAAATATACCTATTTGGTATTCCCTGAATAATTTTGACAAGTCCATCAAACAAAGCACTGTCACTTTTCCCATTAGTACTTCAGTTTATAATTATTATCGACTGGTTAAGCCTTATAAATCTTGGTTACAATGCATAATTTATTGCTGGACCGTATGATTATGGCCGGGTAAGAGCAGTAAGAATTGTTCCCACGTTAGGTACCTACTTAGCATTAATACCTGCTTACTTTTTGCTCTTCGAGTTATCATTGTTCTTCAGCAAAAGTTTGGGGTATGCACCAAAATATGTTTTACTAGCGGCCACTCGCAGCTTCGCCCGTGTGGCAGTTTTTTTCCCATTCCCATTATTTTTTTTTAAAAGTAACCTATATGTTGATAAAAAGTAGCCTTTACGTTAATCCAGGTTACAATCTATATTTATTCCAAATTTCATCTAAATCGGTCCACTGGTTAGAGCGTGAAGAGTAACAAACATCCATCCATACTTACAAACTTTCGCGTTTATAATATTAGTAGGAAGTAAGATTAATCAGTACATCAACTGTTCTTTTACAATAAACGTGTATTATTAAGGGTGGTCTAGGAATAACAATGTATATCTTCCAAAACCATTAATTACGAAGCTAATAGACTTTTTGCAAGATCCCGTTCCATAGAAATGTCTTCAGACCTTACTTGATAAAGCCATATCACGAACGAAGCCTTTTACACTGGCGCCGTCCAGATTAAGATATACAATTATGTGTTAATTAAAAAAATTACTTGGGACTCTTATCGACCACTTAAGAAAGCGAAGATAATACAGACAGTGGGTAGGTACCCCTAGCCACTTTATCGCGGTTTTTACACTTTAGGGGCGATAAGTAAAATCAATGAGTTTCGGTCCGATTATTCATTTGCAAAATGGCCGAACCGTGTGACTTTTCAACTTTATAAATGTATATGGTATCAATTTTAACGATAAATATGATTTGGTATGAAAAGCAGAATAATTAATTGATATTGTGTTCGTGTAAGCCTTTTAAAAGGTCGCAGGGTATATTTTTTCTTTTATTTTTTAAATGATCAAGATTTAAATAAAGGAAATAAAAAGATTTTGAATAGGAAGGCAATTTTCATAATTATTATAATGTTAAAAAATTAATTATTTTTTAATACAACTATGATGGAACCAGCAAATGGTACACCTGATGCTAAGTGGTAACGATCACCTATGAAAAAACATTGTTTCGCAGGTCACGCATGTTAGAAACGTATCCTACGATGCACTACCCTGTATCTATCAACCTGAGATATACAGGCGTTAATCCTTATGTCACCCACATCCTTCAAACCGAAACACTTGGCGGCAGAAAAAAGTTTGCCGATAGTACTTTTCTGGACGAGCCTTTCACAAAGAGCTACTATTATTTGATGAACTCGTGCCAATTTCTTATAAAAATTCGATCATATACTATCAATCTAATTCACCGCCCACTACACCTTGACTACCTACCGATTTCAAAGCAGTAGGCACCATCTGGAGAAGAATATTGCACAATTGCACGAAAGTTTCAAATTGCACAAAAGGAAAGGGTGATGGAGAAATAGAAAGGATTTGCAAATGTATATTTGGCTGTGACTCGTGTCGATGTTTTCATTCACTGTTGCGTTTGGAGAGTTGCACCTTTTGATGTAGGGCACTTATTATTATTTATTGTGCAATGGGTATGTTTATCATGTGCGAAAGATACATCTGTGTACTTAACATTAAATATGATTGCAAGTGCTTTATTGTACACTAATCAATAAAAACATAATATAGGTAACTAGAAATACAACAGACAGCTTTGTACCTGGCTTACTCGTGCTTACACTAATCAATAAAAACAATAGAAATAACTATAAATACAACAGACAGTTTTGTAACCTACTCACCAGATAAACTTAAAGTGTAAAGGTTAAGAACTAATAAACTGCGGTGTATAAATAGATGAATAATTGAATAAAGTTAGACACAACTATAATTGATTAGCTTGTTGCCAATGAGATGAAGCCTGTTCTACACTTTGCATAATGCAGTCTAAACAAACATTTTCTATTAATATTAAAATCACTACGTTTTCCTACTTTGAATAATATTACAAACTACGAATCTAAACGCCACGTGACTGTGTCTAGAAATACACAATACAACTTTTGTATAATTTTTAAAGATTTTTCTACGTTGAAATTATTGGTAATTTTTATTGCTTGGGTCTATAACTACTTCATGAACATAAACAGGTATACGCTGTCTAATACTAGGACCTATATCTAAGCAAAATTGATTTAAAAATATTATGGTTTTTCTGTACCTATACTAAAATTCAAGTAAATAAGGTTTAAAATGGTGTCACAATCCATATCTCCAGACAATTAAATTCATTTATAACCAACTCATAACATAACAAGTAGCATTCTGAAGATTGTTTTACTGACATTATTAAAATATTTCTAGCATATTATTATTTATGATTCTAATGTCTTGACTATTAAAGTTTTAAATTTGAATTACAATGACGGTGGGTAAAAGCAAATAGCGGCAAATAAACTCAAATATTTTATACGACGCGTTTACATTGGTGTTAACGAGGGTTTGGGTCCATAAAAGTATCGTGTTTAAACATAAATCTTGCTAAAGGCTTAGCCGCACGGAACGTTAGAGGTACGTGCGGTCATAGTGAGGTCTAAACATGCTTTAGTGTAGATAGAGATGTAAGCACTTTATTGTAAATATATTCATACTTATTATAAAACCAAATCTGTATGATACAAGTGTAAGCAGAGACCACAGATTTCCACTTGCTACGATCTTGATATACCTCGTTTACTTCATAACCGTAGGTTTTTCTTGACAAGACCTTTCTTTAAAATGACTGTTGAGATAGCACTATATTTAATGCACAAAGATAAATGTATACAGTTTTTCTACATCTGCTAAGGAGTATGAGCAATCTAGAGTAGGTATATAGGTTTACTAAGGACACCATAATTTTTTCTCGGCTTAGTTCATTAAAAAAAGTGTTAATATACGATGAATTAATAGAGGGAAGAATTTAGTTTATTTTAGAAAGTTGGTTTAGCCTGCATAGATCAAAGTGTATTTATTTGCAGAATTACATATAGGTACAAATGTATAGATGCCAGCTCGTATTGTATTTGGTTCTAATTCTATCTTATTATGTATCGCACCTGTGTGCAGTCTGCGCGTAGCTAAGCCCTAAGTAAAACCGGGAAGAGACATCTCAATACAAACATATAAATATTATTTTTTATAAAATATTGTTATTACACTGTAAAATGTTTATAGCAATAGACCGACTCTATACGTGATTTACTTCGAGTTGGTTGAAATATTTTTACAGTCAATCGATTTAAAAGTTTCTCTTTACTTACTGCTATCTTATCTGTGGTCTTATCCAGTCGGTAGTCAATTGATTTAAGTCTTTACATGCTACGACTTATTCTGTGATCTTGCGTTCAGTGGTAACTTGGTTGTAATCTGTGTCACGGTTATCGCTTTTATCGTATGCGGTTAACACTTTAATGAATTTTCGGTGTTGCAATAAAAAGTAAAAGAGATTAGTTTTCTAAGATTTGAAATTCAATCTTCTCCCTTAGATAAAAAGTAAAAAGTTTGCAGGTATATGAATAGATAATAAAAAACATTGCAATGGCATTTAGCACGTATTTTTAATAATAAGACAGATAATAATATTTCAAATCTTCATGTAGGTATAACACTACACATGAAAAAAAAAACAAATTGTTTCATGACTTCATTAGGAAGATAATATATTAATAAATAAAATAAACATCACGACTTTAATTGCCAAGCACGGTAGATATGCCTTCCGATCTCTTAGTACCAACTGCTTACTCGAGATTCTTCGAGGATGTCTAAGGGGGTAGTCAAAGGTACGTACAGATAGTACATTTAATACATACCCATATTTTGCAGTAGTTGGTATTCCATACGTGCCAGGTTGCAAGCCCATCGCCGTTGCTAGAATACTAACTGGTTTCCTAATAGTGTTTTCCTTCACTGTGGAGAACACTGGCCGTTGAGTATATAATATAGCATGTGTATAGTCATTTATTGCGTTATTGAAAGTAGAAATGATGACGACCGATGTGGCGCGGCGGACGAAAGTCCGCTTGCGACGAAAGAGGTTCCGGGTTCGATTCCCGCCTTGGGATAAATGTTTGTACGATCTGCAAATATTTATTCCGGGTGTTCTGGGTGTTTTCTATGGATAATAAAAAATATCTATGTGTGTAATGTATTGTATTAAGTATATCAGTCATTTAGTACCCATAACACAAGCTCTGCTTAGCTTGGGGCTAGATGATGCTGTGTGGACTGCCCAGCATTATTATTATTATTATTATTTAGGGTTTTTCTACCATTCTTGAAGACAATGTACACTCATAAAAGCATTTTCCCTTATTTCAAATTTGGATCATCAGTAACAGTCACCTGTAAGTATCCCGTTGTAAATTTAATGAAGTAATTTGGACAAAACAATAATTGTCGAAAATTGTTTATTCCATGCGCTTTATCAATGGAAATATGATGGGTTTAATTGTCTCGTGCTACTTTCGCGCATACCGTGTTTGTGAAGCCGGACGTTGAAAAAATTCTGTGAACGACATCTTGTGGATATTCGTGCACAAAAGTGCTTACGCTTTAAAAAATCTTAAACAACTGTCATTGAGATTGTCAATGATATACCCAATACTCAATACATTTACTGTCATCACATGGTGGGTTAAAAGATACAAAACTTACTTATATACGAATCACATGTGAGCCTCTATAGGGCACAACTATAGGAGGTTGCGAAACTTAGGTTTTGTTTAATCGTTTCAATTCAAGTAAGGCATTTAGTGCTAGGTAAATGGTTTGATTTAATTTAGTACTTATAATTATCATCATTTGCGTAAGTAGGTACCTACTTACACACTAAGGCTTGTAACGAATACAAAAAAAAAATGATTATGATTATGATTTTATTTAGCTACAAACGGTCTATTTCATATTATATGTATAATATTTGTAATCTTAGACATTATTTTATTTTGTCTATTGGGTTTATTTATACCTGAGGTGTGAAGTAATTACAGCTGTATCAAAAATAATATAGGTATGTATTCTAAACTTAGCTAGAACAAAAATATTAGGTGTAACAAAAAACAAGAAGAATAATGCGGGTTCGATTCCCGCCTTGGGATAAATGTTTGTACGATCTGCAAATATTTATTCCGGTTGTTCTGGGTGTTTTCTATGTAAAATAAAAATATCTATATATGTAATGTATTGTATTAAGTATATCAGTCATCTAGTACCCATAACACAAGCTCTGCTTAACTTGGGGCTAGATAATGCTGTGTGGACTGTCCAGCATTATTAAATATATGAGTATTCTTTTCAGTTGTGTTCGCGACTGCCCTGTACGATGACAAAGATATAGTCTGTGCCGATCACCTGAGGGACACCTTGCCTCAATCCTTTAACATCTGCCTCCCGCGCTACTTTATGTACTACTTTTTAATTGAAATGTGACCACTTATAATGTGCTTCAGGTAATATCCAGATATTATCCACCACAATTACTTTTATAAATTAAAAAATGAGCAGTTTTATAACATTTTGAATAAAATAATTAAATTTATTGAAAGATAGATAGATAACACTTTATTGTATACAAGGATACATTATATATCCAGGCGTAAACGAATAAAGTACAATAGGTGGCCTTATCGCTAAAAGCGATTTCTTCCAGGCAGGCAAATAAAAATTGGACGCAGGGGACGTTCCTAACAAATGTGACCTGGGAGACAGTGCTTTGTTATAGGCGATGGTAAGCTCTGACATCAGGTGGGCCACAAAAACACATGCTTTAGTACAAAATCCATACTGCTGCCTTGCTCCTGATGCATTTCCTTAGTCACTTCTTACAATATCTAGGGGAGGTACCGGAGGGATTGTATTCTATATTCCCAGCTTAGAATTTAAGCTACACCACGGTTCACTACTCCAGACTCTCCAGAGTCAAACACAACAATGCTGCTTTGCGGCAGGGATAGGTATGGTGGTAGTTACTTCTTTAGACGAAACTTTCACAAAAACCTTCAAAAAAGGTAATCTAAACTACTCAAAAGAGCTTTATTCTTTACAAACTGATAGCGCACAACATAAATCACTGGCCGTAGAAACTTGAAATAATCAAGGTATATATTTATTTGTGTGTAGGGGAACTAAGAAAGGAGTTTCTGAAATTCAGCTTCAAGAATAGAAGTTTGTATGAAAATATCAACACGCGGACAAAATCCCGCGCGTCACTATTTTTTTGTTACACAATTTGCTGATGGAACAAGCATATGGCCCACCTGATGTTAAGTAGTTACCATAGCCTATAACAAAGCATTGCCTTGTAGGTCACGTTAGTTAGAAACGTGCCTTACAATACACTGCTCTGCGTCCATCAACCTGAGGCATACAGGTGTTAAGCCTCATGTGCCTGTAATTACACCAGCACCCACACCCTTCAAACCGGAACACAGCAAGCTGCTTGGCGGCAGAAATAGGCATGGTGGTAGTACTTCCTCGGACGAGCCCTTCACTTAGAGCACTACTACTACCAACTTGGTACATAATATATCTCTTTTAAAATCAGCTGCGTTAATAATTAATTAACAAAATATAACTATTTGACACCCAGTGCTGGTGATATGAAAGAGATTTTTGATTTATCAGTGAAAACGATAAGCTTGTAGCTTCCTGTTCTAGTAAAAACGACTTAAAAGTTATCTTTCTAATGATGTTTTACGATGTAGCCCTAGTCAGTCTTATCACACTGTCGCCAACGGTAGCATCCTTGAAAAGTCTACTTTTGACTTTAATATTAAGATTGTAAGGTCTTTTTTGATTTAACTTTATTATCCCTGGAACTTTTATCTACGGTAGCTTTCATTGAAAAAGTTACAGGTTCTTAAAAGTGGGAAATAAAGGTCAGTTTTGATTGTTAAACAAACAGAAGCATTTTCTTTGTCTATGCTTTTTACCGACTTTGATTATAGGAACTTAAATTAATTGAAGATTTGTGATAGTATTTTTTGCGACATTTCAGCTCTTTTATGGGCGGTTATCTTGGAGATAAAATTAATACTCTACGACTTAAAAAGCATCTATAAAACGAAATAACGCCGTTTAATATAAGTAATAATAATAATAATGCTGGACAATCCACACAGCATCATCTAGCCCCAAACTAAGCAGAGCTTGTGTTATCGGTACTAGATGACTGATATACTTAATACAACACATTACTTAAATAGATATTTTTTATTATACATAGAAAATACCCAGAACATCCGGAATGTATGTTTGCAGATCGTACAAACATTTATCGGATCGGACATTCGCCTACCGCGCCACATCGGTCGTCAAGTGTGTAAAATAATATGAAAAAGAGATGCAAGTACACAAAAAAAACTACGGAAAAAAGAAAATGAGAAATGCCATCAGTAAGTTGTTCAAAAAAGTGATTTCCATAACAAGGTACCATGATATATTGATACCTAATCGATCACAGATCTTTTTAAATTACCTCATAATAGATTGTTATAGGTCCTTAGCAGAACGATTGAATTTGGGCGTGGAGAACAAAGGGTACGGTTGTCTGCCATTACCGGCCTACCACAATAAATCCAGGAGGTCCGTCGCCATGGGGCTAATTACTCCATACCCTGGATCTGCTGTCTACTTAGTAGGGATGGGACATGGAAACACACCAAATATACAAAGCTTGAGGGTAACGCATAGATACGAGTATATTCTTGTTTTAAATTGTTTTCTCTGGAAGTACCTATAATTATAATGAAGGCTTGGCTATGGATTGAATCAACACTATTTTTGGTGAAAATCAGAATTAGACCTATGATTGTTTTAACATTTTAAGATTCCTAAGCTACTCCGACATTCTTGGTGAGAGAGTTAGATCCATGGTCATTTCAAGATTCGAAATGTAATTTTTTGAGGCTATGTTGGTGAAAATGATCATTTGAAGATTCTAAGATTTGAAATATAGTTTGAAGGACCATCTTTTGAAGCTATGTTGGTGAAAATTAGAATTATACCCAAGGTCATTTGAAAATTCTAAGATTCAAAATATAGTTGGAAGGACCATCTTTTGAAGCTACGTTAGTGAAAATTAGAGTTATATCCATGGTCATTTGAAAATTCTAAGATTTGAAATATAGTTTGAAGGGCCATCTTTTAAAGCTACGTTAGTGAAAATTAGAATTATATACATGGTCATTTGAAAATTCTAAGATTTGAAATATAGTTTGAAGGGCCATCTTTTAAAGCTACGTTAGTGAAAATTAGAATTATATCCATGGTCATTTGAAAATTCTAAGATTTGAAATATAGTTTGAAGGGCCATCTTTTAAAGCTACGTTAGTGAAAATTAGAATTATACCCATAGTCATTTGAAAATTCTAAGATTTGAAATATAGTTTGAAGGACCGTCTTTCGAGGTGGTGGTGAATGTTGGTGAAAATGAGAATTAGGCCATCTCTACTCTGAATATCAGTTGATATACTGTCTACTTAAGGCGCGTGATGTATGGTTGAATACAAAGGATCCGACACCGCCTGCCTTAGGCATGCTACGATTATAAGTGCTTAGCAATGTCGACGTTAAATGTGTGAAGCGTATTAATCCAATTTAGATTTTTATTAATTTTTAAGTAGGCTCTTTGAATAACTTTGCTTGGACAAAATCTGAAATTCTGTTTGAACTTGAAAATCTCTTTTATTAAAAAATTATAAATATTTGCTTTCTTTCTTTATTGAGAACTAAACTGTGTAAATATGAAGTTAGCATAAACATTATGCCGAGTCCTATAACCGGTGGTATTTTCGCACAAAGTGTTTTTTTCCTGACGTCTTTGAAGAAAAATCTCAATTTATACCCGGTATCATCCCACGCGGTGATACGACGCGGCGTTATGATTTCACGATAAACTCGCTTCGATGAAAAAAATCCTATGCGTCGGTACTTGTACACACAACACAGTTGCAACAAGAACCGCAAAGGTTTCATTCAAATCATCATCGAATGAGATACCACAAAATGGCATTATGCTGGACAATGCGTGATCTAGATTAGTGACGCGTATTGTCCCAAAGGGTTGCCAACTTCCCATTGTTTGCGACCGCCGTTTAAAATAAAAAATAAGCTTTATGTACAAGAAAATAAAGCATTAAATTGATTGTTGTAGGTACCGTTTGTATTCTCACAATGCACAAACATCTCGATCAATTCGCAAATTCTATGAATTTCTAAAGAAAATAAATAACATTTATGACAGGTTTTTGTATGGCACAATATTCTGATAAGTATTTCTTTTCGATGTTGTTGCTAATTTTCAGAAGCTCGAATGAATTTGAAAAGTAAACATGTTATATAAATAATACGAGCCTTAACTTTAAATAAATAGTACATTTAAAAATGTTCCTAATAGTGACATTATTTTTTTTTAACATATATATAGGAACTATTTTCAGTAAAGTTAAAAGGATTGTCCGGGGAATTACCATTCCTATTTCTGGCGCTTATTGTGTTACGGTTTGAAGGGTGTGGGTGCCAGTGAAATTACAGGCGCATGAGGCTTAATACCTGTAAACCTCAGGTTGAGAGACGCAGAGTAACCTCCGAGGCAATGCTTTGTTATTCTAGGCTTGGTCGCGAGGAACTGGCGCTTAGATTCACCTAGATTTAAGACGTTTCAAGATGATCCCTGCGGATATTACTGAATAAATGCTTTTTGACTTTGACTTTGACTTATAAGTCTGTAAGAAGCATAAAATACAATTTCGTACTTGTACGATACAAAAATAAAAATAATAAAAACTGATTCTTTAAGTCAAAGAACATTCAGTAAAATACAAACATAATATGTCACCACAATTTGTTTACGCGTGCGTGTGATCATAGTAAGAAAATTTCACGCCCATGAAGTTCAATACCATTTTTACGGAACAAACCCATGTTTATACCATAACACCCACGAACAGATACCAATCTCACCCAAACACCAACAAACAATTAAACAAACCCGTGTAGGTTGAAGTAATCTACGAAAGTAAACCACAATAGTCAAGATAAGATCAAAATTCAGACTTGAACAGACAATTTGAACAAATATATTGTTCACATTCAGCGGCGTTAAGATCTATTATTTGCGTACTGTTTACAAAACATGTCATTTTGTTATTTTAAATAGTATTTTGTACCGTGAAATTAACTGCACCTTACGCGGAAATGCAAGATTCCAAAAGTGATGTAGGTAGATCAGAAAACTTGATGGTCAGATAGATTATTTACAAGAGTGTACAGGATAACAAATATAGTACAAACAGAATATTGGAACCTAGTTCCTGTTCAAACAAATTACGAGAATTTTCACGTGCAAATTTGCACGTGAAATCTAATTTCGTAATTTAGTAGTAGTAGTTTAAACTACTACTACTAAATTAGAGTATGTGCCAAAATAGGTAGTATTAGACATACCTTTAGATAACAAGCTAGATTTTTTTTATCCTAATTCAAATTTCAAATTGAATTTCATGCTTGTTCCGCAAGCATGTTGACCCACTTGATGTTAAGTGGTAACCATCACCAATAACAAAGCATTAACTTGCAGGTCACGTACGTTAAGTACGTGCCCTACGATGCATTACCCAGCGTCCACTAACCAAAGCTTTGGTGTTAAAACAATATATCATCTAATAACCTTGAATCTTTTATTCAGCAAATTGTGATTTAGTAATTAAACAATTCCTGATTTAATATTACCATAGTTTTTAAACGTTTTTGGTTAGAAATTATAAATACTTTACTGCCTAATAATGTTTTCATATCTATATAATAAAACACATTAACCAAAATTTCCAAAACAAAATACTCTGTTATTGAAGCCACGCGTCAGACAAAAGATTTTTAGCTTTAGAAAATTGCAGCAACATGGTTGTTATAACCCAATTAGTCGAAAATATTTGAAAACAGTAATTTTATGTCGATTTGTTGAACAAACACGATCGAAAGATACAGTGTGACATGAAAAAGTGAACAGTCGAACCAACAAAAGATAGAAAACTTAATTTTACCCAAATCTAACCTTCCCCTATTGTGTTTGCTGGTGCTAACAAATGTTTTGTGTACCCACCCCGCCCACGCTTATTATCAGATGTGTTGTGGCATGTCATTTTTTATCAAAACAATAAGATTTTTTTGACTATGCCCACATCTCAATTGTCCTAGTCGGTCTCCCACGAATGAATAAAAGATTGAAGTTCCAACCGATTTAACAAATTAATATAATGCTGTTGGACATTTCTGTGTACTTTGTATCGGCTGATTAAACAAACAATTCAATTGAAAAAATACTCGTTTTCAATCAATATTGTGATTATTCCAATGAAGCGAAAGTTGACATAAAATTTTAAGATAATACAGAGTAGTTTTTAATGTCCACTTAAGCATAAAATTTTGTTTGTTTAAGCACTAAAAATACTTATAAAACCTAATCAAGTCAAAATTGTTTTTAGATTTACTTCTACAATAGAAATAAGGAAATAAAATTATCAGCAATAAATAATTACAATTATTTCTTCGTACCAATGTACATTTTTGGAATAATCTTACTTTACTTTACAGAAACGAATATAATAATGACCATATTTTGTGCAAATACTTATAGATATTTTTATTCTAATCAATTACCAATTATAGCCTATTTATACCAATTATAAAAAACTTTGTCCTGACTGACTGACTAACTGATATAGACAACACGCAGCCTAAGCCACTGATCGTACAAGCTTGAAATTTTCAGAGTCTTGGTATGTTCTACTTCAATCCTTAAACGTTTTCAGGGGGTTTAAAGTTAAACTTTACTCAGACGAAGTCGCGCGTTGCGCTAGTATTCTACTATAAACTACAGTATTCTTACAAAGGATATTTATAACCAACATCTTAATAAAAGAGCATCAAATAACTGTGTTTTAGACCAAATCCGCTAAAAAAAATAATGCTATATTACCCACCCACATTGGATATAAATTAATAGAATCTGCCCTTATCCTTGTGTCATATAATAATGGTTGATTGAGCCCGTGTGAGGTATTTTTTATTATTTTTGGGAAAGGCCACGTCGCGTCTTCTTGCTAATTCCGGCATCTGGGTAGATATGATTTATGAACTAAAGGGTAATAATACAGATCTTTTCAAACTTTATCCGGTATATCTAAAAAGAGTTGAAGAGACTGCCGCTTAGGTCTACAAATACATGGATTTCGGGTCCGCGTTCGAAGTGTCCACTTTGATAAATCGTAATAGCAAAGGTATACAGTGCACAAGATTCTTTTTGAAAGATAAATTATTATGTATTAAAACAATTATCATTTATAATAATTCATAGTATAAATGATAATTGTTTTAATAGAGGAGCCTATAATATTCAGCAGTAAGTTTTCTTGCTAATGATTATTATGAGTCATACATTTTGCTATTACTCAACAAAACTTTCCTATTCACTACAAACAACAAACACATAAAAATAGCCTTCAAGCTTACTAAAAAACATTCCAAAGTTAGATTTTCCAACACCTGTCTTTAAAATAAGAGCAATTTATATTTTCCTATCCACTCGTATTATTTTAAGTGCTGCATAAAATAATAAGTACTTAATAAAATAAATGGCGTACTTGCAAAAATCACTTATACTCGCGACAACTCCCGCTGTGAAAGTAGCGCTTTTAATTCGTAAGATTTATTTTAATTATTCTGTGTTTAGTCACTTACCTTTTAATGAGACTATAAAACTTCAGATGCAGTTTCGGTCTGTCATCGTAATAAAGCATGGCTGTACATAAAATATACGCCTGTCGCGGACTGATCGTGAGTTACGTAGTAAGTTGACGGAATCGGAAGAACGATAGTGCTCAAATGCAAATACCTATAGCAGTTACACATCCTAATAGTGACGCTCATTTTTTTATTACTCTTGCTGATAGAACAAGCTGAAGGCCCACCTGATATTAAGTGGTAACCATTACTTACCAACGACCAGTGTGGCGCGGCGGGTGACCGTCCACCTGCGACGCAGGAGGTTCCATTCCCGCCTTGGGATAAATGAAGAAAATTTTCTATATGTAATAAAAAAGTATCTATGCATGTAATGTATTGTATTAAGTATATCAGTCATCTAGTACCCATAACACAATATAAGCTCTGCTTAGCTTGGGGCTAGATGATGATGTGTGGATTGTCCAGCATTATTATATTATATTATTACACACATATATTTGTCCTCGGTGGGGATTGAACCCACAACCTACAGTACCGAAGGCACTACTGTACTGTGAGTCCAGTGTAAGTATTGGCTTAAAATACAGCGGTAAAAACACTGGTGAAAAACAAGGAAAATAATATGATGCAATTACGTTCAATAAATATTTTTATTCGTTTACAACCTACTTACAGCTAAGTTATTTACAATGTAGACTGGCTCGGTTCTTACAGCTTTCTTACAAGCATACTTAAAACAGGTAACAATATACAATGTTCACTTAAAATATTATAAAAGGTTGTTCAACATGAAGGTCTAATGAGGTTCCCTCGTGGTTTTAGAATACGCAGCACATATTTTCTTATTACACTATGTTATTTTTTAGCAAACATAGAATGATCATAATCATTGTAATGATTCGAAAATATTAAGGTTGTCATCAAAAATATATTGATAATAAAACTGACTGCGAAATATTTCTACAAAAACTAATTATTACATAAAAATCTAACAAATAATTGTCCATCTCTTACCAGTGGATAATGAAAAACAGAGACAAAAATTAAGTAGCGTTTGTAAGTATGAATGGACAGGTATTATTTTTCAGTCTGTTTCTCGATTTTTCTCTCACTCACTGTCTATTAAACTAATCGTAAGGCACTAGTGGTTCTGACTAGATATACAAGAGTCTTTTCGTACTTTTTCACAAATAAATGCAGTAACTTTAAATAATGCATATTATTTCGGAGGGTTCGTCCAATTTGAATCTGCTTGACCTGAGAACAAAGGAAAAAATGTGTTATTCTAACTGGAAATTCAGATGATATGGAAAACAAGTTGTAATACAAAGTTTTGTTTAGGCCAAGGTAAATGACAAGTTTGGGCATAAATGCTTAAAATTTCAAAACAAAAAATCAAAAGCAAAACAAACTTCAAAAACGGATTTAAAAAAAAACCCATTGGCACCAAACAAGTGACAAAGATCGCTAAACAAAAGAGAGAAAAATGTACAAGTGTTTTTTTAGATGAGAATACTTACAATGTTATTTCTGCTGCCACCAAGAGATTACATCTAGTAGTTCATCTTCGTCCATAGATCCAAGTTGTTGCTGAGGTGCCTCGTATCGGTCCACTGCAGAGTATGAGGAGGAAACACCAGAGGAACATTCTGAAGGAGCAGGTGAATCTGGTTTCTCTGAACAAGGAGATCCGCTGCCGTAGAAAAATCCATCATCCATATCTAAAGAAGTCATCGGCTGAGCTGTACTGCTAGGGTTTGTGTTTTCTTTGTCACGTGTAATACCCAAAGCTGCGTCACTCTCGTCCAGCAGCTGTTGCAGGTAGCGTATGTATTCAACTACCATGCGTAAGGTGTCAACTTTGCTAAGCTTTTTTCCAGATCCACGACGTGCACCGCCTGACAAAGCAGCGACCACAGAAGCGGGCAGGTGTCGTCTTAACGCGTTGAAGCCGTCATTCACTTGCTTCACACGATTCCGTTCTCTGGCATTGCGACGAGCGATCGACACCGCCTGGGGTCCAGTGTACGGGTTCGTCCTGAAGTGCACTTTCTTCCTATACTGCATATTCGCTGGGGTATCGTGCGTGACGTAATTTTTTTCAGGAGCCGGAGCGATCGGCACGTTACGTTTTTCCGAGGATTTAGTCAGAGTAGTGTAGTTTGGCGAGACGACGACGTAGTTCGTCTGCCCTTGGACAAGTTGAAGTTCTTGTAGCATCGTGTTTGTTTACGCGGCGCGTGCGTTGTGCGCGGGAGGTGAAGGGACAATGAGGCAGTACGGAACGTGCGCGCGGCCGGGGCGTCGCGTCCGAGTGAGCCGCCGGCGCACGCGCTCGCGTTATATCACCTGCGCAAGCTGCAAAAAACATAAATTTTAAATTCTTCCCCTATTATTTTCGTTCATCCCTTCCCTACGTGCGGGTCGGTACCTGGCGACCGGTGCGCCACGCGTGAGTTTTTTCCTTGACCACTGTAACATAAAACGTTGAATTAATAGCATACCTAGAAACGGCGTAGTGTGCTTGTGTTCCTTTTGCAAACGTTTCTTTTTTAAGCCGCGTTGGCATTTGACGCAAGCGGCCGTTTTCTGCACAAATTATGGTTTGTGAGTTCGTACGAAACGAACGGTAATTTAAAAGGCGATTAAAGCAGTTATTGCTTATCATTTTCATTGCGATTCCATAAATCAATCGCTAAAGAATCCGTATCAAGTTATCTTTGGATCTTAGTGTTTGAGACTTAAAAGTATTTCTCGAGAAGACACGAGTCGGCTGCTTATGGCCGCATGAGTGGTTATCACGGCATCATCAGTAAAATACGTTGACACTTACATTAATGAAAACGATTTACAAAAATTGGCAGCGAGTCTGATAGCATTGGTATAAAATTTTATACTGCTCTTAAAAACAGGAATTTACTTGATATTTTATTAAAATCACAACCAGATAAAAGAAACGTTTGATAAAGATATTAAGTACACTAAAACCTCTATCATTTCTAAATTAAGCTCGTAAAGAAACAGAAAGTTTAAATGTTTATATTCAATATTTACATGAAAGATACACTGGGGAAGAAATTATATACCAATTATAAAAACCTTTGTCCTGGCTGATCGACTGACTGACTGACTGACATATTATAGACTACGCATAGGTTTTTCCGCCGTTTTCACAGAGACTTGAAATTTTAGGGTATATTATTCTTGGTGTGTGAACGGGTAATAGAGGAGGCTGAAGTTTGTATGAAAATAACTTCACGCGGACGAAGTCACGCGCTTTACATTAGTCTTAAATAAATGTATATATAATTACTACTCATGGAGTGCCTAAAACACAACACGCACCTAAACTTTCCTAAAAATTTCAAGTTATTTAAAGTTATGTTCAAAAGTTACCAAATCTTTTGAATAAATTATTGACAGTGTTTTTAACATTGATGTAAGATACTTGTACAACACCGTATAGTGAATACCTTGGGCCTGTAATTAATATTTATTATTTGTTCATTACTGCAAAGGTGTTTTTACTGTGTGGCTGTAGCCGCTAAAATGACATCTAAAAACACTGTTATTTTGGTAATTTCTGCTATTAGCACTAGTTTTAATCATTTGCAATTTAATTTTGCATCGCTGTAAGTTTTATTTTATTCCTTGTTTTATTTCCGTTGTTTTTATTTTGCTTTAATGTAAGAAAGGATTAAAGTTTTTTTAAGTATTATTAGTAAGATTTCAGAAAAAAACTTTCAATGTACAGATCTTTTGACCTATACAGCTTTATAATATTGTAGATGATTATCCGTTAGTAGTATATTAGATCGTAATCTGTCAGATAATCTCTCATATCATTGACTATACCGTTAGAAACTGGTGCTTAAGACGCCTGCTATACTTAGGGCGGAAGAAAGTATTCTATGCATGAGTTTCTTACCAATTATTGTAGTCGGCACTTTGATTAAAGAGACCGACTGAACTCGATCATGAACCAAATTACTGACATTCTATTTGCTTGAATTTCCTAATTGAATTGTTATGAGCTACTAACTACCGGACTTTATAAAAAACTAGCAGCCCGTCCCGGCGTTGCGTCGCACTGATTTTAGAGAGGATCCCTAGTTTTTTGAAAATATAATTATATTCTATGTCACCTGGGAGTAGTGTAGCTTCCCAACGGTAAAATAATTTTTTAAATCGGTCCTGTAGTTTTGGAGCCTATTCAATGCTAACAAACAAACAATCAAATCTTTCCTCTTAGGTTAGGTACGTGCCCTGTGTCTCCCCTCATGAGTCTGTAATTACACTGGCTACCACACCCTTCAAACCGGAACACAGCAATGCTAGCATCACTGCTTGGCAGCAGTAATAAAAACGGTGGTAGTACTTCCCCGGACGAGACCTTTCACAAAGAGCTCTACTACTACTAAAATAATTAGAGTCTAATGGTTACAATGTCAAAGTTTTATAAGCCGTTTAATCCAAATAAGTTCGACAAGATCGGTATTTGTTTTCATTAGGCTCCTCAGTTTTAAACATGTTACTGTTTATAAGCGGGTAATATGCTCTGGGTGCAATTAGGAACGATTTGAAATTTTGTAGTCCATCTTTATTGATGCTGTGAGATTACACGCCCGTAAAGCCTTTCTACTTGAGAAGCTGTTTCAATTTTTAGTTTATTTGTAGTTAATGTTTTTTTTTTAGTTTATTATGTAAGCATGTTCGAATTTATAGCGGGTTTATTATACAATATAACAAGTAGAGTATAAGTAAAATACATCGCTCATTTACGTCTACGTCAATATTCTCGATAGTTCAACTGCTATACAACGGCCTCCCCCTTATTAAGGGGTTGTTAAAGTTATTACACTACAGTTTGATTGAATAAATATTAGTGGTCATCTTTACTCAACATCATCTAGCCCCAAGCTAAGGACTATAGGAACTACTTTAAGAACCCGATGACTGATAGACGTAGGGCACGTTCTTAACCACCTAAAATCAGGTGGGCCATCTGCTTGTTTCATCAGTAAATTGTATAAAAATAGAAAACTGGCCAAGTACGAGTAAGACTCGCACACGAGGAGTTCCGTACCATTGCCTACACTAGAAACGGCAGAAAAAATCGCGTTTGCTATATGAGAGCTTGAGAGCCCGCTTAAAATTTATTTTATTCTGTTTTTTAGTATTTGTTGTTATAGCGGCAACAGAAATACATCATCTGTGAAAATTTCAACTCTCTAACTATCACGGTTCATGAGATACAGCCTTGTGACAGACGGACAGACAGACAGACAGCGGAGTCTTAGTAATAGGGTAAGTAGCACTTAGTAGTAGTTTTATCCTTTGGGTACGAAACCTTTAAAAGGTAGTACGATGCTTAAGGTCATGAAAATATTTAACTTTAATATTTAAATAACTCGGTCAGTGACTTAAATTCTGTTTTCTACCTATAGTAAAGACCCGCACTTTACTATAGGTAGAAAAAGTTATGATAAAATATGTAGATATAAGGTAGATAGGTTAAATATTAGATGTAAAATATTTGTATATACTAAATTACTTCCGTTATAATAAAATAAATAAATTTAAGTACTTTAATATTTAAAAACATGTATTTACTAAAGATTTTAGCGATTATTAAAATAAAGCCACATGCCCTATCTCTAGTTAGATTTAAATTGACTCTACTATGAACGTGCTTCGACAAGTCATCTTATGGGTGAACCCCGTGATTGGGTACCGGATATGGCTGAGGGGAAGGCGCTAATAGGTTCCGTAAATAATCTTTTTTATTAACTTTTGTATTATAACTTATTATGAGTAATCAGTAATCGAAGGCCCGCTAGGGTGTTAGGGCGAGGGTTAAACGAAGGTTATTATAATAAAGGTTTAAGTAATAAAGTTTTGAAACACAAGTCAAAAAGTAGCCTAGGTTTCGTGAGTTTATTTACCCAATATTTCAAAAAAACTTCACGATATATCCCGTCTGATATCTTAATACCCGTACCTACATGAAATTTCTCAAAGATGACTTATAGAGATAGTCAGAATTCACTATGACCATCATCATCATCAACATCCTGTAGTAGTCCACTGCCGAACATAGGCCTCTCCCATACGTTTCCAAGAAAAGCGATTCTGAGCCTTTTTCATCCATCGAGTTAGAATTACGACCAAATATTACATTAGTTTGCAGTAGTTGGTATATACATACGTGACAGGTTTTAAGTATTGTGCTAACTGCTTTTCTCATGATGTTTTCCTTCACCGTTCAGAGCACTGGCATTACAGACATATATTTATTTATAGAAAAATCACATGGCGTACGATCGAATACGAACCTTGGACCTTAGTATCAAAAAGCAAATTCAATGACGACCGATGTGGCGCGGCGGGCGAAAGTCCGCCTGCGACACAGGAGGTTGCGGGTTCGATTCCCGTCTTGGGATAAATATTTGTACGATCTGCAAATATTTATTTCGGGTGTTCTGGGTGTTTTCTATGTATATTATAAAAATATCTATATATGTAATGTATTGTATTAAGTATATCAGTCATCTAGTACCCATAACACAAGCTCTGCTTAGCTTGAGGCTAGATGATGGTGTGTGGGTTGTCCAGCATTATTTATTTATTTATTATTATTTAATGCAAATTTTCAAAAGTTGCGTAAAATCGTCATAAAACTGCTATTTTGTCACTTATTAGACTTCACGTTCATATGCACCACCACGACAAAGCGCATTCCAGTTTAAACTTTATTTTAATGATGTTACGTATATAGTTTGAAATTATACGTATCGAGTCGCTTGGGTTGTTTAAAACACTTGCAAATATGCGTGCAAATGTTGTTTACATTGTTGCTGGATTTTTGCGACTTCACGGGCTAAGCGATATAATTTCTCGTCAACAAGCTGTCATGTCAGAAACGTGTCATTTTAGTCTCTCAAGTGGATATTTTAATAATTTAGCTGACCCTTAGCATACGTTTTTGACTGTATTGTCAAAGTGTAAGTTGTGACGACAATACAAATTTCGTTGTAACTGATTGTCGAACCTACTATAAATAATAATAATTATAGTGCTGGACAATCCACACAGCATCATTTAGCCCCAAGCTAAACAGAGCCTGTGATATGTATTAGATGACTGATATACTTAATACAATAAATTACATACATGCATACATATTTTTTGTGATACATATAACACCCAGAACACCCGGAATAAATATTTACAGATCGTACAAGCATTTATCCCAAGGCGGGAATCGAACCCGCAACCTCTTGCGTTGCAGGCGGATTTTCGGTCGCCGCGCCACATCGGTCCTCGAATAGAAATAAATAGGAATAAAAAAAACCCAGACAAGTGCGAGTCGGATTCGCGCACGAAAGGTTCCGTACCCGTTATCTATAATTTACATCTGTAGGGTATTTTAGGAGCTTCCTTCTCTAGAGTTGGCCACTTTTAGTTAGAAACCAGTGCTATTAGTAAAGTTCAATGGCAACTGATGAGTTAAACATTTACTAGCCGCAGCTCAAACCTTTTAATTAAAAACTTGAAGAGTAAAATACTTAACTAAATTATAGCCTCCTCAAACCTGTTTCACTAAGTAAATTATTTAATTTCTTGCTGGTTGGTAAGATTTGTCCAGCACAACTATTATACAATTTCAACCCATCTAGGGTTGAATTTTGGAAAGGCCTTCTTAGTACCCTTATCTCTACGCCCCAAGATAAATATACCCTGAAAATTTCAAGTTTCTACGACTTGTAGTTAAGGCTGTGCGTTGTCTATATGTCAGTCAGTTAGGTCAAAGATTGTTACTATTTGACAAATTTGACCCCCAATGAACCCTCTTAGGGGTTGAATTTCGGGAAGTCCCTTCTTAGTACATCTCTACGAGTCAAAGATTAAATAAATGGTATAGATTTCATATCTTTACAGCCGTTGCAGCTCACTTTGTTGTAGCCCTGCCTTCTGTACCATAGGTAGTGGGTTCGATCCCCACCAAAAATAAACATTTGCGTGCTCTTGTCTATCATTTAGTTTCTTTAGTAATGTCCTAGACATAACGATTTGGAGTACTCTGTAATGTTAGGTCTATGTGTATATAATAAATAAATCATAGGCACTACTTTCAAACTTCTGCTACTACTTTTTTTTTTTTCGTGGGTTCAAATCCCACTCGAGGAAAATAATTTTTGGGATAATATAAAAATCTTTGTGATTTCTTTAAGTGCAGGTAAGCACTATAAAAACAAATATACTACTTTCTTGTTTTATCTATCCTTGTCACACCACACATCCATGAATATTTGTTTACAAAACTTTATTACACGATAAATAAAAATAAAACAAACAATAATGACGGAAATTAGTTGATATGACACGCAATTACTCGCAAGCAAATAAATTATGTAAAACAATTACACAGAATAAATGATTGAGATAGGAACGTGGGAGTATAGGGTAAAATCCCCATTTTACCCGTTTTGGGGTGAACGGGATGATTATGGGAAAAGTGTCATCTGTAATTCACGGTTCACTGGTATGGGATCTGCAATGTTCCGAATGTTGTTTTAAAACATCGCATTTAATTCCAAACAGTCTACCGGAGTTCGAAAAATAATACCATATTTGAAAAATAATACTATATTTGAAATTGCATTATTAATCACACCAGGCACATAAATAAATAAATATAAATAATGCTGGACAACCCACACAGCATCATCTAGCCACCTGCGACGCAGGAGGTTGCGGGTTCGATTCCCGCCTTGGGATAAATGTTTGTACGATCTGCAAATATTTATTCCGGGTGCTCTGGGTATTCTCTTATGTATAATAAAAAATATCTGCGTATGTAATGTAATGTATTAATTATTTCAGTGATCTAGTCCCATAACACAAGCTCTGCTTAGCTTGGGGCTAGATGATGCTGTGTGGATTGTCCAGCATTATTATTATTATTATGCGTTTAAAAAAAAACTAAACTACAACTTCCAAATCGTACTTTTGTAATGTCATGCTACTAACTAGTATTACGGTTGCGTAGATACATTAAGAAGCAATCACGATTGAAGTTCTCACTTAGTCATATTGATCTGGCTTTAATCAATACATAGATCTATAAATCACGGCTGGTAACAGACACGCCGACATCTATAGTACAATAGAACTACCTGATTCGAAACCAATAGGCCTCATTTGATTAACGATTTGTTGAGTGAGTCCTATTCAAGTTCCGTCAAAAAGCATCGTATTAGGAATTAATAAAAGGGATATTTCATATCAGTTCAAGCGTGGTCGGTGAGATATAAGAGGTATCTATGAATATCAAGCGGATTAAAAAAATCCGCTTAGTTTTTTTTTCAAAATTTTAAAAATTTTCTCGTTATAAAAAATGCACTGGTCTATTAAGAGTTACCCCACTACTGAGGAGGTTCATACTAAGGCGAATGGTTAGAGTAATTCGTAGCCACCACTGAACGAAGATGCATGCTACAGCCTGTGTTATTCGTGTTTATTTATTTGCATCAGTATTTCTACAGCGTATTTTTAAAGTGTTTCATGATCTCTGTCGTTAATAAGCTTGATTGTGATATAGCTTCAGGCGTTCGATCATATCGAAGGATTTGAACATGGTCTAGTAATGAATTACTGGAAACCTGATGAGAAGCATAATCAGATTATATACGAGCTCTCTCCAAATGATAGTTACGTAGGGGATATTATCAAGTAAATTCCTTAAATTGCCATGACAGATATTCCTACCGGAATGGAAGTTAGGTTTTGTTTTTTTTATACAACTAGCTGATGGAACAAGGATGGTGCACCTGATGGTAAGTGGTTACCATCACCTATAACCAAGTATTGCCTCGTAGGTCATGTTTGTAAGGAACGTGTCCTACAATGCACTACTAAGCATCCATCAACATGAGGCATACATGTATAAAGCCTCATTTGTCTGTAATTTGATCAGCACCCATACTTTTCCAATCATAACACAGCAAGCATGGTGGTAGGCAGAAATAGACATAATAGTAGTACTACTATTATGTCTATTTCTGATGTCTGAGCTCTTTGTGAAGGGTTTGTCCTGGGAATTACTTCCCGGGACAAACCCCGGGAAAAAACCAAACAACACTCAATTACTACTTAAAGTAGTAGGTTAGTTCTAACAACAATTATATTATTATATGATTACATAAAAAAATTATTCGCTATAGTTTAGGGCTGTTATACGTTGCCTGACACTTTATTACGACTGTGTAAAACACTTCTGTCTCTCTCTGTTTGCTTTTATATCAACAAAAAAAATGACAACACACTTATTTAACAGTTTAATTAGTCGAGTATCCAATTCCTAACATGCATAAAAGGAAGGGTATAAAACGTAAGAGTATAAAGTAGCTTTGTAGATAAAGCTTTTGATTTTCCTCTTATAACCAAAGCATTGTCATCACTTCCGTCTACGCACTTACATCCGCTTAATCTTAGTTAAACCCTTTGTCCGCTAGATGTGTGGACACAAATAAATTCCTAAATGAACGTGGTGTGATGTATTGAGAAGATGATTCGCGGTTTCAGAACAATATTTGTGTACGCCTTTGTTTATTTTTTAGGGGTGTAAATGATGAACAGATGGTCAGTTTATTTTATGCAGATATGAACTTCTTAGTCACTATCGTAAATAGACGAATCCAACCATACCTCTTTTTAACCCTAAAAATATTATATCAAGCAGTTGCAGTAATCTCAGCTTTAATATCAGTCACTATCGTAAAAAAGATGAATCCAACCCTACCTCTTTTGAACCATTGAAATATATATTTGCCAGTATAATATCAGCCAATATGGTAAAAAAAGACGAATCCTTCTATACTTGAACCCTTAAAATATATATCCAGTAGTTTTGGCTTTGCTGGCCCCCAAATTTTTATCTAACAAATTTTTAAACCTACAAAATTGTCGTAAGCTTTTTTTACATGTGTTTTTTTACACTTGATAAAATTATTTTCCTTAGCGTAGTCGAGTAAATACGTTATTCTTATTTTGAAAAATGTTAAATCGACCTGTGCATTAAATTAAAAAATAAACGTGCATTTATAATTTTGTAATTAAATTCGTTCCCTATTTGGATTCAACGTCATAAATATTTACCCACGCAATACAAAAAGCCAGCAAAACATCCAACTTACCATTTGAAACCAAAATAGAAAATGATAAAACTACAACATTAGACGACATAGTAAAATACTTGCAAAGTTGTAAACCAGTTTGTGGAACTGAAATTGCATTTAAAAAAGTAAGCACTGATGCAATAGATATAGTGGTATTTTATTCATGGTATCATCAGTAGAAAAGTCCAGATTGTTTGGACTTTTATGTTATAACAACCTTACGAGGTCTAACCTTACGAGGTCTAATTGTCAACGAATATGTAATTACTAGTGACGAAAACCCTGCCACTTTGTCCGCGTAATATTCATACAAACTTCAACCTTTGCTGTACCCAATTAAGGTTTGAATTTCGGGAATTCATAATACACTTTTACTAACTTGAAAAAAAGATTCTGTAAAAACTAAGCCACTAGTCGTAGAGACTTGAAATTTTCAGGGTATAGTTGCCTTGGTTTGTAGATGTGTACTAAGAAAGGAATTTCCGAAATTCAACCCTTAAAGGGGTGCCGTGGGGGTTGAAGTTTGTATGAAAACAACTTCAGGCGTGTGAAGTCACACGCGTTTTGCTGGTTTTATCATACTTCTTGCAATGAAATATACTTGTTCTCCCCGTACCTACTCGTAGATCAAATAGGCGGACGTTTTAGAAAAACCAAATGCATAGCGTCAAGTATACAACCTTATCGTACGATCGCGGTGTCTTTGGCACGAAGTTGTCACCTCTGACGTAGCAACTGACGCGCTGTCAGTGACGTCACCGGCTCGGACACAGCCCGTCAGGATCCCACCGATTGTGGTCGAGATTCAGCATTGACAATCTGAGATTGACAGTCGAATTAAAGATAAGCTTTAGTACGGTGACGAAAGGGTGTAATTTCGTTTGTTTTGTTTTAAGCCCCGGCTTTCTTTGCAACATGTGTTTCTGTATCCTTATGTCCGCTGTTTGTAATTGTTTTTCAATCACTTTTGATGAGAACCTCCGAGCATTGTTCGACGATTGTTCGACGACCGATGTGGCGCGGCGGGCGAATGTCCGCCTGCGACACAGGAGGTTGCGGGTTCGATTCCCGCCTTGGGAGAAATATTTGTACGATCTGCAAATATTTATTTCGGGTGTTCTGGGTGTTCTCTATGTATAATAAAAAAAAACTTATATGTAATGTATTGTATTAAGTATATCAGTCATCTGGTACCCATAACGCAAGCTCTGCTTAGCTTGGGGCTAGATGATGCTGTGTGGATTGTCCAGCATTATTTATTTTTTATTTTATTTTTTATTGTTTTACATTTTGTAAAAAAAAGTTCATGGATGTTGTGTTCAGTCTGGAAGCTCTTACAACCTTTCTAGCAAAACGCACGTGATTTTATTTGCTTGAAGACTTTTTCGTACAAGCTTTAACCCCCGGTTAGGGGTTGAATTTATTTATTAAGATATTGAATCGTTCTTTTTGGAAACGTGTGGGGGAGGCCTATGTCCAGCAGTGGACTTCTATAGGCTGATGATGATGATGAAGATATTGACACGTGTTTTGCTTCTGTACGAAGTATTCTTAAGAAGATTTGATCCAGAAATCGCTTGGAGAAATGCCGAAACAGTTGTTATTTTTTTTCCTAAGAAGTGTGATTAAAATATTTTGTGAGTCTAAATCATTCTGATCTAGAAAGTTTAAAACATTCTCAGTGCAACATGTACTTTAAGCCCAATTTAGTTAACAGCATGAACAAATAAAAATGTTCTTTTAAAACACGCGAAACGTTGATAACGAGAATATTCCGTTTAGTAGGTTATATTTCAAGAGTTGGTACTTCTGAGGCAATAAATAAGCCTAGTTTAGGAAATTTGGGTCATTTACGTATATAATCTACAGGATGTTCTAAAAACGTCATCAACATCATCGTTATCATCAGCTTAAATATATCTACTGCTGGACATAGGCCATCCCCATACTTAGGTAGGGTGTTTACCATAGTGACCCATAGACAGACGTGACCGTACAGCATCAATTTACTTTGATCCGGCTCGAAGGACCAATATACACGGAGACACTGCTAACCCCTATACAATATGCCGATATTTGCTATGATAGTTGATGGGACCGGAGAAATGATAAAAACGACCAATCTCTCTTAATGAGTGTCTGCAGCTAAACTTATTTTTTAATAGAGTTTTTAGGAGGAGTCATAGGCGAAGCTTAAGTCAGTGATGGCAATCATTTTGTCAGTGACTAAGCTTTAAGAGAGATCACATTTCTTCTATAATTGAAAATGTATGCAAAAGTAAGTAAATTAAAAACAAAATACTCTTACTTTAAGTTAGAAGTAATTGCGACCACACACTGAACTGTAGGGCACGTTCCTAACAAACGTGCCACAAGAATGGATGTATTAATAGATAAATTTGATCGAACGTTGATAAAATCTGTCGAAATTTGATAAAATTCGGTAAACGTGGTTTTATTGAAATTTATCGAGATTGGAACTGGAACTTAGTTAAACGCTAGGTCAATTTATTCGAGAAGTTTTACAGTATGTAGAATTTATCAATAACCTGTTATCAAGGAAACCACTCAATAAAATATGACGAGGCTAGTTCAGTGCTAGATAAAATTTAATATATAAAATATATATCGTCCGGGGAAGTACTACCACCATGCCTATTTCTGCCGCCAAGCAGCTTGCTGTGTTCCAGTTTGTAGGGAGTAGGTGCCAGCAAAATTACAGGCACATGAGGCACCGAGAACTCTTAAAAGAACACTTCGGTGCCCCTCTCGCATATCGCCTATAAAACACGTCCACTATACCCACTTCCGTGCTTACGGTGACTTTTAAAACACCCTGTACTACCGGAGCATTGCCGACAAACAAGACTTACAACTCGTCTATGGGTTTACGATGGCTCATTAGTCACGGTGATAAGAGAGTCCTTAAATAGGTAATTAGTATTGTTCCCAATTTTAGTATATTGCCTTTTTTATATTCTATCTTCTGATATACCGCCATGTTTAAAGTGACTGGAGTTATGTCATAAATTCATTAGTCTAATATTTTTTTCATTAGAATAATAATTTCCGGTCAAAACATGTAAAATCAAGTGGACCGTAAGAAAAAAAAAACAGTCATAGAAATTTTTGCATTGATGTCTTGATTTACACTGCGCAGTATATAAGGCAGCGAGAACTTGAATCTGGAATGATTACTGAGTTACCCTGCAGTGTAACTCAAACAAAAACGAAACTTTTAGACCATAGTTTTACTATTTTTTTATTGTTTCTTGCTCTAAAAACAACGATGCAGATCAAAAATCTATTTTCATCTTACAAATGGTTGCACTAAACATATTTTTTACATTGAGTTTACCGATTGAACCTATGAAGGCAGTTTCCATGCTATAAAACTTTAAACAGATATTATAGTAAACTTGAAAAAGCGTAATAAATGCTACATTTGAACTCATTAACTGATTTCACGATTTAAGCTTTTATTGTGTAATCTTCTTAATAATAAACTCAGCGTAACCCGAGATGGTTGTGCCTTGTTTTATATTTTGCATTGTCAATGCAAACTTCCAATTATATCGAAAAAAACAAAATACGGTGTAACTATTCTAAAGATATTATGTCCGAGTTTATTAATAGAGTAAGAGTTTAGTGTAATATCATTTTCAAAGTTGTTATATGTTTATCTTCATGCAGCCGACTGTACACAGTAAATTTATCCTTAGCAAATAATGCAACACTGTTTTGGAATTAGATTTATTTTTATAGGCTTTGACATCTGTTACCACTAACCAAACAAACATACAAATTGCTTATAAAATTGTAATTTGTATCAATTACTACATAGTAATGTCAGTTGTGTGACAGTCGTCTGTCAAACTGACAGGAGTTTTATTACTTACAATTTGTTTTCGACACTTTGACAAAACAATTTAGTGTCTTTAACATTACGACACACTAATTAAAATGTATAACAGTTGCTGAAGATAGTATTCAATTTTTTTTAACAAATAGAATGCTTGGATAAACTTTTTCTGAATTTAGTGAATATTTTTGACGTAAAATGTTTATAACAATTGTTTAATACTAACTGGATTCCTTACGATGTTTTTTTTCACCATTTAAGAGCACTGACATTGCGCACATAAACTTTTAGAGCGAAAAAATCCATTGGTGCACGACTGGATTTGAACCCACTAGACCACCGGTGCTTATCTTTTAAACATATTGTTTATTTTCCGGTTGTCAGATCTAGGAGCTAGATAACTTAGTTCATTGCCACTTCAATTTGCATTCAAAGTGCTATGTCTAAGTGGTATGTCGGTAAACTTACCTCTTATACCCCTTTCTTCATTTCTGATTCTATAACTCTCTCTATAACCGTTCTTTTACCTTATACCTTTGTACTTTAGTTTATAGCTCAGCCGGTAGTAAGTCTGCCTTTAAGGCAGTACCTTTAAGGCACGTGGCAAACGTGGCGACTTTACACGGTAGGCAAACTCGCATTGTAAAGACGATTACTCATTTCACCTTTCTCTAGTAAAATATATAAGTATACTGATGAAAAACAGACGTCACATTACAAGAAAGCAATCTCTCTGGCCATGTTTGTTTACTAACAAACATGGCCAGAGAGATTGCTTTCTTGTAACTACGTACGGTACGGTCGTAGGGTACGATGCATTACTCTGATGATCATTACAAAATGATGCTAAAAAATAACCTGATGTTGAATGGTTACTTTCTTTCTTAAGTATATCAACTGAGGTATTGTGTTGCGTCTAACACTCTCAGACAAAATATGAAAAAAAAACTTAGTTTGATGTCATGAGTCCTTTAAATAAAAAAAGTATTAGATTAAAAAAAGTTATATGTACATAGTTTTTAAAAATAATAACATGTATAAAAGCTTTCTACGTTAATAGGCTTTCGATAAAATAAAACTAGAACAAAAGAAATTGTAAATAATAAGAAAGATATAGCTTTCAGTGACTCATAAATTGTGAACAATAATAGCTCAGTTAAACTTTGACAGTGCTAAACGTCGTGTGTAGGCGCCTTAAGAGGCTTAATTACGCAGAGGCGTTATCAAGTAAGAATGTGCACGCGACATCGGTATTAATAATGAACGGAGTGTGCGGACGGCCGGACGAACGGACGGACAGCACCTGCCCGGTCGCCGACTGAAAACTGCCGGACACAAAAACTGTGGAGACGTCAGTTCTCACTTATTTTTTTTAAGTTATTTATTTATTCTTTATTGTACACACAAATTATACAGACAGTTATTTTACAGCGGTCATGTATAAAGGCGAGCTTAACCCTTAAAAGAGTTTTCTTCCAGCAAACCTTAGAAGATAGAGAGAGCAGATTGTAGTGGTGGGTAGGTGTACAAACACAAAGTAGATAATGAGAAAATATATATGTGATATAAAGCTAAAACGTAAAAATACACAAAAAAGTAAGTAAAATACAATGAATTGTGTGTGGATTGGACAATATACTGCCTGGTCGGCGACTGAAAACTGCCGGACAGGAAAACTGTGGAGACGTTACTTCTCACTTATTTTTTTTTATTTACAATGATTTGTGTGCCGATCGGACAATATACTGCCTGGTTGGCGACTGAAAACTGCCGGACAGGAAAACTGTGGAGTCGTTACTTCTCACTTATTTTTTTTATTTACAATGATTTGTGTGCCGATCGGACAATATACTGCCTGGTTCGCGACTGAAAACTGCCGGACAGGAAAACTGTGGAGACGTTACTTCTCACTTATTTTTTTTAATTTACAATGAATTTTGTGCGGATCGAACTGCAGACTACCCGGTTGGCGAGTGAAAGCTTCTGGGAAACTGTGGAGACGTTAACTTCCAGCTTCTTAATATATTTTATTCATAGTGCATGTTGGGTAGGGCTTTGGACTAACTGAAACTACCGGATAAAGACAAAGTGGTGATGCTAACTTTTTACATTTATAACTATTTACTTTAGTGTTAGTCTACTGAGCACAGGCCTACTCTTTAATATACCATTTGTTCTGATCTTATGCCAATTGAATATACAAAGCCTTTACAGCCCTTACAATATCATCAGACCATCTCATCGGTAGTATGCCACGTGATGAATAATAAACTGCGTCCAGATTGATGATCAAGTGTGTTACTGGACATCCCCCACTAAAAGCAACTGAATAGTATTTTTTTAGAACTATTCCATCTTATAATCTCATAAATACCTGTGCAGTTTTCTATAATACTGGATATATAACAATGTAGTAGTTTTTTACACAAAATTTTGATATTTTTACCAATTTTACGATCAAAAAAGAATTAATAATAGCAAGCTACTCCATAGTTTCCATACTAAACTGCGCAAGAAAAATGGTCCGTCTCAAAAGAAATATGCATCACAACTACTTTGTTAGGCTACATTTGGATGAAAATATTTTAATAAATAAAATATTATCAATACAAAGTTTTATTTATCATTTTATGTCGGCTAAATATGATTTTCAGATAAATTTAAGTATGTAATTAAAAGTGCACCTGCTGTTATGCCGTCGGTAAATGGAGTGGCCGGTTGGACGAAAGTTATCGAGTTTTTACAAGAAATACTGACAACTTGTACATTCGTGGCGTATCTTGGTCATTTCTAACCAATTAACTAATTTGGGCTACCCACATATTTGACATTGAAGTTGGGTGCGTAATTACAGTGCTGCTGTGAAAAAAAAACACCGCGTAAGGAAACTTCTGACTTATGTCCGGTCCCAGTATCCCAGCGCCCGTTAGTAGTAGGTACTACGGGTCATTGCTTCTCAGTTATAATCTTACCTCCAAGAACATACCAAAAGGCAGTAACGTAATAACTTATATAAAAAAATAACAACTAAATTACGGCAATGGTACATTTTTCATAGTTATGTATCGCACATCATTATGTAAGTAATATTACTTCTTTGGAAATCCAATGTATCTATAGCTATTTATAGTTTTATTTAAACCGTTTTACTATTTTCAAAGTATGTACTTATATATTTTTTGTATAGCAGAAAGGACTGGATAAGTGGAGTAGTAACCGCTCAACATCAGGTGGGCCATAACGTGATGTTGAGCTGTTACCTCTACCTAACATTACTAAATAGAGCCTGACAAGGACATATGCTATATTATGTGCATCTTATCCGCCATCGTCAATTACACGTTTACAGGACTAGAGAAGATTGGACAGGATTGGAGAGGCCTATGTCTCTCCCGTACGTTTCCAAGAAGCATGATTTTAAACCTTTACAATATTGGCAGTCCATCGGGTCCTACGCTTCAGCTTCTAGTGAGTGGTCGCCATTCGAGAACCTTTAATCTCTAGCGTTATAGGTTCTACGAGCTATATAGTCTGGTCATTACCATTTTATCTTGCTGATTCTAAGAGCTATGTCGGTGGCCTTGGGTTTTTCTACTTGTTAGGCATGCTAGAAGTATGTATTATGTGGTATGAGAAAAAGTGAGAAAGGAAGACCCATAAACCAGATTGGAAAACATCAAACACCCATGTAACTGTAAAAAAATGTATGTCTATGTCTATGTAACTTATCAACAGATTTAACTACTAGATCATACGACTATATTTCAAAAAATGGTTATAGATTGAAGTGTAAGTTGTCCAAAGGCAGGTGCGACATTACATCTGCGCTTGCGCCGATCAGAATGTACCCCTCAACTTTACCTAGAAGCCTTTAAATCAGTCAAAGCAGAGGATTATTTTATAATTGAATCATCTGTGTTGACAAAATATTTGTGGAAAACTAAAATAATTTTAAACGTTAAAGATTCTATTAGCTAGGTAAATTTTCTATCAATTCGATAATAAGGTATTCTATTTTTTACAGTTGATTGACTTCTTGACCCTTCTATCAACTCAATAATATAATACTCTTGATAAAATACGTGAAAAAGAATGGAAAGGCATGCCCAAACATGACCCTTACTATGAACTATGAAAATAAGGTAATTTTTTGCAAAATTAGTAATATATACCTTCCTGGTTATTACTTCATCGCCACTACAATATAAAAGAGTTTCTCTTCGACAGTTATGTTCGCTGTAGATTATTATGATTGTAAGATAAACCAATTGCATCTTGCAACAAAATGGCAAACCACCCTCAGTATTTTACACATTCTTCTCTACAACTTAGTTTAAGCTATAAATACTGAGCTATAAAACATGAAAGACGGGCGCTCTCAAACTAAAATTACACGCTTAGAACAGAAAACGAAAAAATATTTATAATTGATATTCACAAGTGGCTATCACGATTATTTTATAAATTACGCTCTGAAGATAGAGCTTAGCTGTCGTATACGTAATGGGTATGCCATTTGCACACTGGTTCTTACTTGGAGTTGAAACACTAGATAATTAGTCTTTACTATGCGCGGAGCACTCACTGGACCTACTTTCTGTGGAGTGAAAGAATACATAGTAATGAGAGTAGTACATGCTAGGTTTGGGCAAGTACAGATGGATGAAAGATTTTTTTATCGAACGGACTAAAATGCAGGTATAATTGCCTAGCAATTTCCGATAGCGTTACCGGGCTACTGGCAAGCGCAGAAGTCGCTATGTTATTGCTGTTGGAGGGAACTGGGGTGAAAGAAAACTGATGAAACATGTGCATGAGGCAAATGTGAATGGAGCTGCTGGGGAAAGAGAACCAAGGCGTAAATTGCGATCAGGCAGAAAATGTTTTAGAGAACGGTCAGTTAAAAAAAATATTATGACGGAGTACAAAACTCATTCATTTCCAAATGAAGAGAATACCATCCATACCAATCATTAGAATCTTTATCCTAACTGACTGATTGACTGACAGACTGATATATAAACAACGCATCGCTACTGGTCCTACTCACTTGAAATTTTCAGGGTATATTCGTCTTGACGCGTATAGAAGTGTACTAAGAAAGGAATTTCCGAAACTCAACCCCTAAACGAGTATAGTGGGGGTTGAAGTTTATATGAAAATAACATCACGCGGACGAAGTTGCGAATGGATAGGCCATTTAGGTACAAAAAATCTTACTACTGAATTTGTTTGAAGGGTGTGTAGGTGCTGATGAAATAACAGACACATGAGGCTTTTCTGTATGCTTCAGATCAATGGCCGCAGAACAGTGCATCGCAGATCACGTTTTTAGGAACGTAACCTGCAAGACAATGCTTTTTTATAGGTGATGGTAATCACTTAAGGTGGGCCATTTACCGGATAAATAAAAATATAGAGGACGGAAGCGTAGCTCTATGGAGAATTTGTTGTTCACTCCGGGAGTAACGTGAATACTCTCAAAAGGTTCCGATATATTTGAATGTCCGTTAGCAGGCGCCTTAAATGAACAAGACAGGTTCATTTTGAGAATATTGACGACCATCGGCAATTGGACGATTATAACCACTTCGAAGATTGAACGAAGGTAGAACAGTCTTACTCTTCGATGTAGCCTAAAAGACGTAGAAATAATCAATAGCAAAATACCAATTATCCTGACCCCACACTAGTACAAGTGTAAGGTTTGATAGAGCATTGCATCGTAGGGCACGTTTTTAACGAACGGGACCTAAAAGACAATGTTTTAGTGCGTGTATAACTGAGTCTTGAGTAGCTAAATTAAAAACTATGGTCACTCGCTTTTGATAGTAAAGTAGATTTGATTTGATTGTAAAAATTTTGTACATTTTGTATATCAGCCCTCTACTTCAGGATTATATAGTACAAAATTAAAAACTGTTAAAACCAACGCCAAAATTGCCGGGGCTATCGTGCTTGAGAGATACTATTATTTTACAAGTAATGGATGTAACGTTCCGAAATTGAACGAAAACTCTCTCGTATCCATTGTTGGGTGCTATTCGGGCCTGTTTACACTGAGATCACGGTACAGATAATTAAGTTAACAAACTAAGTTAACAGCTCACGGTTCTGGTTTCTAAGACAGAAGGTAAAGACAGCAGAATTCTAGTGCTGAGCAGCGCTAGAATTCGTAAGTCTGGTAACTTTCAAAATAGTGTCATGGCGTCACAGTAAATATTTACATGGTAAATACTCAACAAATAATGATGAGATACCAAAGTTTTTGGGTTTTTGCTGTGTTTATTGCAATACTGTGATATCATAATTAGCAAAAAAAATCTAATGCAGCCGATTGTAAAATTTTTGCGCAGTTTGGGGTTAAAAAGCGTTTGTATATAAAAACTTATTCTAGGTAATAATAATAAGAAACCTAAAGTAAGAATAGATTCCGAATTTTGTGTAAAATTATACATTGTTGTAAATAAATAATGCAGTTATAATTTATTTTTCATTTCAATCTGACAGAGTATATAATATAATTCATATAAGGTACTTCTATTTTGTTTGTTTTCTGTTGTGTATGGCGTTTACGAGAAATTCCATAATAGAGGCTTTGTAGCCTTGGGGACGGGTGCCTGGTGCCAAACCTGATCTCTTGAATTATTATTACATATTGAATAAAAAATAAAAAATTGTGACATAAAATTTTAATTATTTTTTGTTTATTATTTTAGGAAAACAAATCAAATGGTACTTTGAGTATCAATTAATATTTGTAAAGCTGTATTTATTGAAATATTTGACATATACGTAAAACGATAATCAATGTACCTAATATTTATTATAATTACAAACTTCATTAGCTACCAAGTTTTATTAGTGCTTAGCATGTAAGGCATGAAGATATCTATAGTATAATCAAAGTCTATATCTATACATCGCACTTACCTTGAGACACAAGTAGAATAATATATTAAAATATTTAAATCAGTACCTATATTATTTTGTAAAAAAAATCACGATCTATTTTAAAATTTATCAGTCAGAAATCACTGGGTTATCCAGCTGAGATTCAATCTGAGATTAAATATTTGAATGCGAAAATAGTTTTAAGATTCACAATATGTGGCGCCATTGAATACTTATTTTACCTTGTTTAACAAAAGTCACTTGATGTTATCATTATTTGTAATGTTTATTGTTATACCTTGCGTATTAGTTTATAAAAATATAATCAAAGGTTATTTGTTCAATAAACTTGTTATTTGTAACGAAAGCGTATCGTGTTGCTATTTGAATTACATTGCGCGAAAACTAAAAAGGTGTTACAAGTACTTACTTACTTACTTACTCCGTTGGCTCAACGACCCAAAGTGAGTCTTGGCCTCCGATAAGAGCGCTCGCCATTTTTCCCTGTCGTGCGCTAGTTCTTGCCAGTTTCCGGCTTGAAGCTCACGCAGGTCGGCCTCCACCATATCCTTCCAACGATACCGCGGGCGCCCCACGGGACGGGACGGGTTACAAGTAAATAAATAAAAAATATTTGCCCAAAAAAATTTTTTTTTATTTATAAAATTTTTTTTTAACAGTTTATAAGTAAACGTTTGACCGCAATCTCACCTGGTATTAAATGATGATGTGGTCGACGGTTTAAAACGCATACCTAGAAGATACTTATTCACTTTTATCTTGAAATACACTAAAAACTACTAGAAATACTTATTAGGTTACTCAAAGTATAATTTTTTGCATTAGAAACAATTAATATTATCATATAATGTATTTTACAGCGCCAAATAAATTTAAATATATTTAATAACATTGGACTTACTAGCTCAAATGTTGATTAATTTAATTATTTCTCCAAATGAAAAAGTAAACCCGATTCCTTCCAAATACAGAAATGAAATTATTTAAATCATGATTACTTATCGATGGTGTTTTAATCGAAATGAAGATCAAGTAACGGATTTATGATGTTAGGCCTAAAGCAGTGTGTAGTGTATTTAATTTCGGCATCGACCGAGACCTTATGCCCTGTACATATGACCGATCGTATTTATAGTCGGGAACATAAAATAATAATCCTATCCTTACTAATATTATAAATGCGAAAGTAACTCTGTCTGTCTGTCTCTCTGTCTGTCTGTCTGTCTGTTACGCTTTCCCGCCTCAACCTCTCAGCCGGTTTTGATGAAATTTGATTTTTTATGAATTATATTTTTGATGAATTATAAACGCGAAAGTTTGTAAGTACCTATGGATGGATGGATGGATAAATGGATGTTTGTTACTCTTTCACGCAAACATAGATTATAACTTGGATTAACACATAGGCTACTCTTAGCCCGAAAAAATAACGGGTACAGGAAAAAAACTGCCACGCGGGCGAAGCTGCGAGTGGCCGCTAGTAATAAATATTTTTGGACAAACGGATCACGCGTCGCTTCGACCAGACACAAATAAGCTAGTGAAAACCAAGATTACATTTCCCCAGGCCGAGTAATGACCAACATCCTATAGATCCAGCCTCAACATCCTCTGGTAGGTGATTCGTACGTCCGACATGGATAACAATTAATAAGTTTCGTCCATATCGTGACCACCGAAGGGTGTCGTGACTGCGGTCGCTTTGACCCCGGAGAGATTGAGATATCAAAAATCGCAAGTTTAATCCCACGGTACAAGTGTTTGTTTTACGGCCTCGTTTAGATCGGGCCTTAGGCGCGGTTTAGTTTGTTATTGAATGGTAATTTGATGTTGTGTTCAAACTAGTTGAATTTCATGTGTCTTTGTTTGTGTGAGGCTTTTTCTGATAGGCTTGTTATGCGATTTGGTGGGGTTGAGTTTTTGAAATTCTTTCAATTATTGTTAGTAGTAAAACTCCTAATGAAAGGATCGTCTGGGGAAGTACTACCACCATTCCTATTTCGGCCGCTAAGTAGCGTTGCTATGCTCCAGTTTGAAGTGTGTGGGGGCTGATGAAATTATACATGAGGCTTAACACCTCAATGCCTTAACTTGATGGGTGCGAGGTAATCGGGGGGGAGGGGCATCGTTGGGCACATTCCTAATGTCTCCGTGTACAATTACTGTACTCTTTAGACATTTCTTTTATTTTTCAAATCTCATGGAATTTCTTCTCAAATGTAAGGGGTTAGAGATATCTCCAAACTATGCAAAGCTTGTACTATGGGAATCATAGCTGATAAAATACTTTATACCGACCGATGTGGCGCGGCAGGCAAATGTCCGCCTGCAACGCAGGAGGTTGCGGGTTCGATTCCCGCCTTGGGATAAATGTTTGTACGATCTGCAAATATTTATTCCGGGTGTTCTGGGTGTTTTCTATGTATAATAAAAAATATAAATATCTATGTATGTAATATATTGTAAGTATTAAGTATATCAGTCATCTAGTACCCATAACACAAGCTCTGCTTAGCTTGGGGCTAGATGATGCTGTGTGGATTGTCCAGCATTATTATTATTATTATTATATACATTTTGTAAATATATGCTAAGCATACATAAAGCACCCAGACACAGAACAAAATTTAGTACGCGTTACTTATAGTTTTTAGTATTGTGACGGTGCATCTAGGCATACGGTGCGAAAGATTTCGCACAATGACCGCGGGGCCGCTGCAAGGTTGAGAAAATCAATCTAATATCGTCTCTATAATCTAGGTAACAACATTCAACGTCCTGTCATACAGACAAAAGAGCAGCCGCCGCGCGGTCACTACGCGGTTGACGCGCGCTCATGTGCGCGGCGGCTGCGTGATTGGCCGTTTGACAGAAATTTGAACGCTTTCACCTAAAATATGGAGATGGTACATGGTGGAAAATCTTACGCGTTGTATAAAGTCAAAGTCAAAAATGTTTTATTCAGTAATATCCGCAGGGATCATCTTGAAACGTCTTAAATAGGTGAATCTAAGCACCAGTTCTTCGCGACCAAGCCTAGAAGAATAAATGCGCCCTGATTGCAAACTCACCGTCGCTAAGCTCCTGATAGTTATCTAGTTAAAAGAAACTGCTTTGTATAAATACCAGCAGGTACAAAATAGCGGCAATGAAAGTTAAAACTCATCACAAACATAATTTCAAACCTGTACACGCACAAACATTAAGTTAACTTATGTTAATTCGAAACCATACACAAGAAATAAAGAACTGGGGGTTAGCACGAGTGTTTTCTATCTAAAAAACTTTTACCGGTGGTTTAGTAGGAGCGTCCTCGCCTTCTGACCCTTGTCGTGGGTTCAATCCGGTCGTGACCATGGAATTTACCGTTCAAAAAATTTATGAGCGCAATGCCAGCGCTCTGAAACGGAGAAGGAATGCATCGTGAGGAAACCAGTTAGCTAAAAGCGGCGATAGGCTTGCAACCTGTCACGTATGGAATACTAACTACTGCAAAATGTGGGTATATATCAATATGCTTATTTTGACCCTGGGCCAAATTTTACCAGTCTTCACAGAAAATATCCAGGTCATCTTGTCAACGTTTTTTTAGCCGTACACCGTATGACGTACGTAGATGATGCTGTGTGATTGGTCCAGCATTATTTGTTTTTTATTTATTGGAAAATTCTTTCTTTGTACACTCTAAAATTCAAGACAAATATACCATGACAATTTAAAGTCTCTACGGTCAGTAGTTTAGTCAGCGTTATCTATAATGTCAGTCAGGACAAAAATCCTTATAATTGGTATATATTTGTTCGTTAGTGATTCAGCAACTCAAAACTAGTGCTTAGCTTTCAGTATACGTATAAGGAGCAATACTCGCTGTACAACTTGGCTATCAATGACGTTATCAGCTTAGCAGCGTTCAGCACTGGCCGATTTATTTGTACGTTAGTGTTTCCACTTGCTGCCTCAACTCAGTTACTCGCTATCTTACATCTACGTAATGGTAAGTGCGGCTAACGGCTAATTGTTTTTTCTTTAAGATATACTAGTTTTTTTTGGTATTGTATGTTTTGCTTATTATTCGTTTTCGTTGAGGGCTTAGTGTAAATAAATTAGAAATTTATAGGTAAAAGTATCGTACCGATATGTGAGATACGGCGCGTTTAGACGGCGAGAAAGATTTCGCGGAGAAATCGAGCGGCCGCCGTGTGGTTGAGAAAATCAATACTGAATTATTAGCTTTATATTCTACGTAAAGTGGGTAATAGACATGCGAATTTACAGTTCGCGGTTTTTAAGATCGTGAACTAACTCGGCTCTATGTCGGTGACACACGTGAAGCTTACTCACTCTGTATTGCGATGTCGTCGACAGAAGAAGCATTGTTCGCGAACTTACTCGCACGTCTATCACCCACTTAAGAACGTACGTTTAGGTAACAACAAATGTTTCAAGAATTAACAAATTCATTTAAAATTTGATTAATAAAGTTCATAATTATAATTTTTTTATTTAACTTTAATTAATTAGTGTGACTTAACGCAACATATTTTATTTATTTATTCCCATTCAGTTACACAACGCCACTTTTTTTTCCCGTTGGGTAACAGTGTAACTCAATGGGAAAATAAAAGTCGCAATGTGTAACAGGTGTAACTCAACGGGAATTTTTATTCCCATTGGGTCACAGTGTGACTGAAAGGTGTAACTCAACGGGAATAACCCCTGTCAAGCAGCCAACCACGCGGCGGCCTTGCGATCACTGCGCAAAATCTTTTGCGTCGTCTATACACGCTCTACATTACTCGTCAACCGATAAACACTCTGTAGTTGAGTTATTAATATCACGCAATGTAACTGGAATACTAATACTATTACAATATATGCTGTGTTCCGGTTTGAAGGTTGAGTGCCGGTGAAATTACATGCACACAATAGATTCAGAGCAGAGCAAATCATATAAATTTTACTCCTTATAATCAATTACCTAGGACCGAGGTCTTAAGTTGTAGTGGTGACGAGCGGCATCTATGGAATGTCTGATCTAAAATTGATATAAAAGCCTGTTTACTTTACTTTTATATATAAAAAAGAAATCTTAGAGTGTATACATACTCGTGCAGCTGACTGTACGTGTGGCTGAGCAAACAATTAATATTGACTTGCAAATTGCTATATCCATTGCTAAGCTCACGAAGGCGAGCTTCATCGATAACGTGCCCTGATTTATATTTTGTTTGAGATACATCATATCCTCAAGGGTTTTCTGTTATTGCTTTTGTAGGTGGGTTAGCACTAGTCTTACACTCCCTTCCACACACTAAGTAAGGGTGGTATAATTTAGCAAGCCTGCTCAAAGTCAAAGTCATAAAGCTATTCAAAGTAGATAAAATCGCGGAACATCTAATTTTTGCCATATAATAATTTGTATTATTTTTTTCGAACAGACTAATATGCTGGTGTAATCGCCTGTTGATTTCTGGCAGCGTATGGGGCTAATTTGAATTATGAATACATGCCTTCACTTATACACACACACCCCCTCCCCCCCACATCCTCTCTAATGTTGTTGGTTCTCCTGTGAAACCTTGAAAAAAACTAAATCAAATACAATGTATTAAGTATGTGTTCCTATATCAATACTATATTAAATAAATATGTCCGTCTTCACAGCGATTACAAATTCACACTCGTGCTAGTAACTCTGTTCATAGAAAGGTAGGCTTACAACTTTTGCAGTGAACCACTTAATTTAATAAGTGTAAATCTTGATAGAGTCATCCACTCAGTACTTTACGGTGCCTTATGGGCATATTTCTGATTAAATATTATCGGTATCCTGATTTTTCAACTGATTTTAATATCTACTGTAAATATACATTAGTCTTAAGCGCTTTCTGTTATTCTTGAGAAGTAAAACTCCTTCGAAAAACATGTGCAAACTATTACATATTGGTTGTATTATTATATTGTTTATAAAAGAAATCAGCAACGAAAATTCACTTCGGTTTAAATCGGTTCTAAGAGTAGACCTACTCTTAGAACCGGTGAGTGAATTTTCGTATTGTCATTTGTGGTACACTACGCGGCTTGTCAGGCATTGTCAACTTGACTGTGAAACGGCTACCAAGTAGCTCCGAAGTGTATTACAAAACGACAGTACGAAACTTCGTTTATCGTATCTAAGAATAGACCTGCTGTCCTGAAATTTATTTATAACAACATAAAATATCATTTCTTCCTAAACCTTAGGATAATATTTATATTGAAGAAGACTTGGCTAGTTCTCATATGCGAATTATTATTAAGTCTCATATAGGAAAATAAGTGCCAATTTTCGTCAAAATCAATTGAGAAATGCAACTTGTAGGCTGACAGCCGGACAGACAGCCGGACAAAAACATATTTAGCCAATCTCAAAACTGTGATGCTTCGCTCGCTCGTTTAATTAGTCTTTTGGTCTTTGCCTTTGCAATATTCAAGTCGTCGATTTCTTAGTCAAAGCCTCCTCTAATATTTTTAATTCTAGTAAAGGGGGGGGGGGAATGTAACATCTACCAGGGAGGTCTTTGCAAAAAGTATTACTCAACACAGTGATTCTAGCCTTTAATGTATTTTTTAAATACACTTTTTGTATTCTGCTCTGCTTGTACAGGTAACATCAGAAGTAATAAGTAATTTACTATAATTTTTTATAAAAATAACTATAAAAATAGTACTAGTAGAGCTTTTAGTGTAGGCCTCATTCCGGGAAGTACCTACTACCATTTGTGGCCCAAAGCAGCTTTCTGTGTTCCAGCTTGAAGAGTGTGGGTACAAATAGTGTGCCAGTACGTCGGAGGAACGTTATTTACGTACGTGACCTGCGACAAAATATTTAGTTTATGGTAACCCCTGATCATCAAGTGGGTTATTGAAAAAAATATTGGTATATTCGTAGTATTTTCTCAGCAACATATATATATTGTTTATTTCAACCAACGTTATCTTATATTGGATATCTACATTTTTTTAGATGATACTAATTGTTTTTTTTTTCTTTTTTAATGCTACTCCTGGTAGAACAAGCGTATAGCCCACCTAGTGTAAAGTGTGTGTAAAGTATCCTTATAAGTTTAAAAAATGAAAACGTGTATGTGCAACTCCTTCAGCACTTGCAATAAAGTTGGTATCTTAGTTGAACCTGCAAGCGTAATTACGCAAGCAAAGTTAACTTAAAATATTATTTCTATATTGTACACACAATTTATATGTACAGGCACTTATTTACACAGCGGTAATGTACAAAGGCAACCTTAACCCTGAAAAGAGTTTTCTTCATGCAAACCTTAGAAGATAGAGAACGGATTGTAATGGTGGGTAGGTGTAAGTAGATATAGGGAAAAAATGTGTTTTATTTGTTTTTAAACTTCAGGAAATAACAAAGATTTAACATTATCCCAAAAGTTATTTCCTCGAGCGGGATTTGAGCCCACGACCTTTCCCTTGATACGGGGATGCGATAGCCAACATCGCTACCGAGGATTAAAATTACTCGATGAAAATTAGATTTAGGATATTTCTAATACGGTATTTTAGTGACCGTGATTCCATCTACAGGCTTGATGCTATGCTATAAAACAATATTATATTATTTTTTTATTAAACAAACCATAAAAGCGTACCTTTGGCGTTGACTGTACTATCTATTATTTAAAGTTGATAACAAAAAACAAATAAATAGTTGGAAGCTAATGAGTGTGTAATCACGTTAGACGTGGAGGGTGGCTCTCGGCCGGCGGTCTACCCTTACCTGGATGCATCCATCATTACTGACCTCTTGGATTAATCAAAGTTCTTTCTAATTAGGGAGGTTTTGTAATCAGATCATCAAATACACGTAATCAAAATACAAATTGGTATTTGTGAAAAAAAAACATAATAATTTTGTCGTTGGTTGTACTTAAAATAGTTACTGTAATTAAAGATTTATAAGTTGGTATACTACTTCTTATTATAAATTTTTTGACATAACTTTGATTACCCTTTTTGATTTAGGAAATAGTTCTTAGATTCACTTAGTTTATAAGACAACTCAAGTATTAAATACACACTGTGATTTAAATGAATACAAACCGTTTTGATTCAATTATATATTGAGTTCTATTTTATATTTATTTTTATTTGATGTAAGACAGGATTGTTTAATAATCTTAGGAAAACTTACAGCTATTTAAAAACGAGTGGTTGTGGAAAACCAGTTATCCAGATGGTAAAAATAAACATGGCAATGCAGCCAATGTTTTAGGGACGCTTACGATTGGCTCTAATTTGGATCAGTTGAGCTATCTTTAGATCATTTGCAATGGTCTGCAGATAGCTCAACAGTTTTATGTATTTTGTAGACACCAATTATAAATACTGTTAGCTGTAATTTTTTCGTAAAGAAATGTATTGTAATATTTAAAAAAGAGGAAAATTAAACCAAAAAAGCTCAATACTGATGTTTAGCACCTTTATGTACTGAACCCTGCCCTTTGAACTTTGGGTTGGAGCACATAGCACACCATTACTACCTACTATTACATTGGTATCAAATTCTTAGAAAATGGCGACCGTTGTTAGACGTCCGTCAGTCAATCAGCCCCTTACCATAACATTTTATTGCGATTTAGGTTTAGACCTAAACTGAAACGTTTCGTTTAGTTCCGTAAACGTTCCAGATTCGATCTCAATTTTCTGATAGAACAAACAGATGGCCCACTTGATGTTAAGTGGTTACCATCGCTTATAACAAAGTATTGCCTTGTAGGTCAAACTCATTAGGAACGTGCCCTACGATGCACTACTCAGCGTCTGTCAACCTGAGGCACTCATGTGTCTGTAGTTTCACCGGCACCCGCACCCTTCAAACCGAAACACAGCAAGCTGCTTGGCGGTAGAAATAGGCATGATAATACGGTTTATATTGCGTTATCAAACCTGTATAAACGCGAAGACTCAGTTTAGGAATCGCAATAAGACGTGGCTGTAGGGATTGTAGTATCACACGAACTGATGGACGGGTTGAGGACACCTATGGACCAATGAAAAAATCCATTAGTGCTCGACCAGATTCAAACCCACGATCAGAAGGGGCCACTTCCACTAGACCACCGGTGCACCTGTGCAGGCATTCAGGTAGGAATAAAACGCTTGATGCGGGTAGAAATTATAATATGTCAATAATTAATGGTTGTCTCGTTCCTATACGTTAGGTAGTACATAAGTAGATTTTCAACGTACTCTTCAAAAGAGTACCAAAATTCATAAACACGGCAGTTTTACGACGGTGCATGATTAAAAGAAACTCTAAGTATGTGAAGGGTACGAAACATGTGGTTGTGATTCATCAAACCACCCTTAAACGATTGAATATCGATAAATTACGCCCTAAAGATACAAATTTCATTAGTGCTATTGATGAGTCAAATTGTTCCTGAGAGGTTAGTAGAAAAAATAAATTCAGGAGGGAACGTGTATTGTTTTCAACTCTTTTTAATGTAAAAATGGAGTCATAACATTATGCATTTATTTTCTATAGCATTACCGATTTGTGTTAAGAGTAGTCTTTTCCTGACTCCAACGAACACATTCTCAAGAAGCTCGATTTAAGTTCCGGTTTAAAAGGTGTAATTATAATCACATGAGACTTAACACTTGTATGCCTGAGCAATGCATCATAGGGCACGTTCCTAACGAAGCAATACTTTGGTGATGGTAACCACTTAACATCAGGTAGGCCAACTGCTTGTTCCATCAGTATTATACAAAAATGGATTGAGCATGACATAACTATATTGACAGAACAAACAAGGAAGCGATTCGCGTGCCAGGGGTGAATACAATGCCGCCCTTTGAGATCATAAGCTATGAAGATAAGAAAATGATACATCTGTCCTGATAGTGGACCTGTGGATTTTTGCAGTTGATTTTTGTAAGTGGTTGGCACGCGCCAAAGATACGAAGGCAATGTGGCACACGGCAATTTTAGAAGAATGAAAGAAAACATCCTACTCAGTATTATAAACGCGAAAGTTTGTAGGTATGGATGGATGGATGGGTGTTTGTTACTCTTTCGCGCCAACCAGTGGACCGATTTGGATGAAATTTGGAATAATTATAGATTGCAACCTGGATTAACATACAGGCTACTTTTATCCCGAAAATAGTTAATAGTAAATAATAAAAACGAGTTACTAAGTAATTTGATATATTATGAGCCAGTGTTTAAAACCCCAATGGGAAAATTCATCTGCGACCGTAAAAAAACAGTTTTAATTCTCATTTTTTCCAAATCCTGGTCAAATTTGCCATATTCTAAGAACCGTTTTTCGTAAAAACTAATCTACCAAATTGTTTGTCTATCAATTCTCGTGAGTATTTTTTAGGGTCCTGTTGTTTATTTCAAAGGGTTCCGGTGTCATTATAGTTATTTGACTAGCTAACTGCTTGAAATTACCCGGGATTTCAATTTACTTTATTATTTATTTATTTATGCGTTATCTTGGAACTATGAGCGATGGTTGTCGGAACATTAATGGCTACAAAAGAAATGGAGACGATATTTTTCTATACAACCGTGACAGCTCAGTTTATAGTAGCCCTACCTTCTGCGCTGTAGGTAGTGGGTTCAATCCCCGCCAAGAACAAACTTGTGTGATAAACATAGATGTTTGTTTTTTGACTGGGCGTTGTTTTTATGACAATGAATTTACAAAACAAGTTTGTAAGTATTCTTTTTGCTATCTGGTACAAGCTTTGCTGAGTTTGGGGCTATAGGGCGTTGAATGAATGTTTGTTTGTATTTTTTTTTATTTTAATACACTGTTTTTGCTTTGTTTTAATGTGTTTGTTTGTAATTTTTTAATAAAGACCCACAAATAAGTTTTATAAATACACAAATAAGAAGAAAAAAAAAAAGAAAATAAAGATGGCTACCACTCAATACCAGATGAACCGTCTGGTTCAGCAAGTAGTATCAAAACATGTGATAAATAATAATGGTTGTGCAGTTTCTAGAAGGTTTAAAGGTTTCGTTACTAATTTTAAGCACGTTTTTAAACATTCATTTAGTGCTGATTAAGTGATACGCGTTTTAGGATATGTTTTATGTATCTAGTATTATATACGAGTATAGGACCTATTTTGTATACTAGCTTAATTTCTAGTTAGTAAAAAAATATTTTTAGTTTCATAATACTACTTACAAGTCAACATATTTTTGTTCTTTACAAACTATCGTTTCGTATCTACAACTATGATTAAAAGCATTACGTTTATAGACCCGAATAGTTCCATCTAAACGGCTCTAATAGGAAACGTTTATCTTAAACGTAGTCGCAGGTTCGATTAATAGTTGACTACGAGACAAAAAATACCACCAAATGACCTGATTTGTTGGGTCATTGGTAATTTGGTTGTAAAAATATCTTTTGACAACAGAACTCTTTGATTCGTGGTTATATTTTGGCATTATAATATATTTTTTACTTAGAATATTAAATTTATTAAAATTCACATTACAAAAAAATGCCAATACTAAATAACTTAATTTATGTTGGTGTGTTTATAAAAAACCCCACTGAAGAACCCAAAAAGAAAATTAAAAGAAAATACAGTGTCAAGAAATTTTATTAATATTCTGGTAAATTGCTGGTGTATTATTTCATTGCGTACCAAAAAACGCTCATTTATGAACCTTCTTAGGATTCCATACACAAAAGGTAAAACGGGACCCTATTACTAAGAGTCCGCTGTCTGTCTGTCTGTATGTCTGTTTGTCTGTCACCAGGCTGTATCTCATGAACCGTTAGAGAGTTGAAAACAGAATAAAAGAAATACTTAAGGGGCTCTCATGCAACAAACGTGTTTTTTTTGCCGTTTTTATTACAGATACGGTACCCTTCGTGTGCGTGTCCGACTGGCACTTGGCTGTTTTTTTAATAATAAAGCAATTTCCGAGCAAATGAGAAAAAAATAGTTCTTATTAAAGTCAGTCACCAACACCACAGTCGATAAATTGTCAAAGTTGTTGACTGATCAAAAGTTCAACAACCTGAAATACAAGTAGGTAGTAGGTAAGTACATTGTTCCAAAAACAAACATTAAAGGATCATAAAAAAAGTTATTGCTTTCATACGCCTCCTAAATTGAATTTAGATTTGATTAACTCACAAGGCGTTTTCACTGTTCATCAATCAACCAGAGAAGACCTTTCTTTACTTCATCTCTTTCACTTCCGGTATCACCAGTCCTTGTGAGAGAGAGACAGGAACTGTTAGATATTCAATTACGCGTTTCAGTTCACACGACGGCTGACTTCAGAAGTTGATGGTAATCAATTTTGTACACAAACTGGGTTATTAATTGATTTTTTTCCCTCTAATGACCAAAATAACATCTGCCAAAACAATGGTCGTTAGCGTACGTGCCAAAGTTTCGTTTTGTTTTTTTTTTTAACGCACAATTTAGACGACCGATGTGGCGCGGCGGGTAGGACACAGGAGGTTGCGGGTTTGATTCCCGCCTTGGGATAAATGTTTGTACGATCTGCAAATATTTATTCCGGGTATTCTGGGTGTAGTATAATAAGAAATATCTATATATGTAGTGCATTGCATTAAGTATATCAGTCATCTAGCACCCATAACACAAGCTCTGCTTAGCTTGAGGCTAGTTGATGCTGTGTGGATTGTCCAGCATTATAACTGTTCTGCGTCCTTTAACCTGAGGTATCTAAGTAATACTTGTGGTGTTGTCAAATAAAACTATTTGAGCTTTTTTTTTACTATACGATCCATCGTCGTTACTAACAGGCGGCCCACTTGATTCCAAGCAGTAACCATTACCTATAACAAAGCATCTTGCAGACATTAATCGAAATGGAAGGTTACCATAGTCCTAGTAAAAAATAACTTATTAACGTACACGTTAGATTTGCATGGACAGGACCCAGGGAGCGACTGGCCCTGTTTGCATTGTACCGCAATAAATCCATTCCCAACACATTCCCGACCCCGTGACGTTATTTATGAAGCGAGAATAGACATTTTGTTTTGATAAATACTCACCACGGGTGCTTTCGATTAATTAGATTAATCTATGCTAATTTATTGGTATAAAATAAAGGTTTTTGAGAATAAATTTACGATACGATTTGGTATTAAGTGTATCAGCAGTGCATTGTAAGGCACGTTTTTATCGATCGTGATCTGTAAGGTAATGCTTTATTATTATAGGTGATGGTAACCATTTTACATCTGGTCAGCCATCCGCTTGTTTCATTAGCAAATTAAACAAAAAAAATTATATAAAAAACAACAAAAAGCAATTCAAAAGTATAGAAACAAATGGATTTCAAATTGGTAAATCTTTACTGATATTATAATGAGGAAAGATTTTATTGTTTGTTTGCATTTAATAGGCTCTGAAACCACTGAACCGATTTGAAAAGAAAGAAAAGATTTGAAAGAATTTCACCGTTGGGAAGTTACACTATCCCCAGGTGACATAGGCTATATTATATTTAGAAAAATTAGAGATCCCTACTAAAGCGTGCAAAGCCTAAACGAGCCGCTAGTCTTCTAGGCTTGGTCGCGAGAAACTGGCGCTTAGATTCACCTAGATATAAGACGTTTCAAGATGATCCTTGCGGATATTACTGAATAAATGATATTTGACTTTGACTTTGAGTCTACAATAATTTGAATACGTTTTGATCAAAACGGTTATCAATCGAATTGTAAACAATTGAGATCTGTTGATATGTAAAGTTTGTTATTATACGATACCGCGATAGCCAACCACAGCTTATAAAAGGTAAAGCTGGATCATTTATATAATTTTTTTTTAAATAATACTATGTGACTTCCAACAAGGTTGCGTTAAACGTTTAACACTACCATAGAGGGGGTATGAAAGCACTGTTCTTTCGTTACGTATATTAAAGAAGTTTTACTTCAGTCCTGTGGTCTAAAGCACAGTCGTTTTTTTTATTTGTCATGCTGATGAAACAAGCAAATGACCCACCTGATGTCAAGTTACCATCACCTATAACAAAGCATATTCTTGCATTCGTTATGAAAGCGCCGTATGATGCACTACTCTGCGTCCATCAACCTGAAGCATACAAATATAAAGTCTCATGTGTCTGTAATTTCATCAACACCCACACCTTTCAGAGCGGAACGCAACAAGCTACATCTACATCTCCATCATCTACATGTTTATGTTTTATAATTTTTTTTATTGAATTTCGGGGAATTAATTCCTCAGCACATCTTTTCGCAGTTTCTACTATTAATAACATTATGATAAACACTAGCCCCCGCACTAGGATTCCCTGTGTTGCAGGTGACTAGTCCCTTTCGTGTTATTGTTTTAATCTAGCTTATTGTAAGTTGGTAAGGACTCCATAGTTTAGATAAGGGTTAACCGTTCTACAGTTAGCTATGTCACTGTTTCTCATACCGTTTTCGTAAATCAAACTGCAGTCTGTTGCGATCTCGTTTTGCATCCGTCAGTACATCAAGATTCCTATCTGAGATTTACAAGAGCTGTCCCGTACAATTGATGTAAATGTATTTATTTATTTTCAACCGCAGTTTGAGATTCGCTGTGTTAATTCAGTCATGAAATACTCCCAGGGGATGTTTTGTTTTTTATTTAATAGATGTATTCATAAGCCTTTATAAACATTATTTACTACTTAATTTAAGCGCTAGTGACGTAGTTTGCTTAGTTATTCCTAACAGCACCACAAGCATGAATGTATCGATTGATAAAATTTTAGATAAGTTCTCGATAAAACAGGGGTACATTGGGGATTGAAGTTTGTATGAAAATTATTTTTGCTAGTACTAAAATAAAATACTAGCAACCCGTCCCGGCTTTGCACAGGGAGGGCTTAGTAAGAATCCTTAATATTTTTGTGAATATAAAATAGCCTATGTCACCCGGGGATAGTGTAGCTTTCCAACGGTGCAAGAATCTATCTATCTTGTTATGTGACAGTATAAAAATTTATATATTGCTAAAATTAATAACGTTTGGCACTGATCTGGATCAGTTAAGCTACCTTTAGATCGTTTGCAACGGTCTTTAGATAGCTCAACTGTTTCACATGTATTTTGTACATACCAATTATAAATACTTGTATTAGTCATAATTTCTTTGTAAATAAATGTATTTAACGTTTAAGATTAAAATTTAAAATGGTCACGATAACACTCATAAAAGCATGAAATACAAACAGAAATCCAATAGGCTTCATAAAAAAGCGAAATAGGCTTTATAAAAGATGTAGGTACTTAAAATATGAAAATAGATCCAAAAGAAAGTACTGGCCATTTTACAAGCCTATTGTCGGCATATAAAAGAGCAAAATTCACTTGTACTCATAACAAACAGCTAATGAACCGTCTACTTCCGGTGGATCGAGACGTTTGCAACCGGAAACGTATTGTCCGACTTTGAAGAGCGAAAGGGTGATGTTTTTACGCATAAATGAGTAGTTTTATACAAACCTAGCTATAGATTATAGTGTGGATTATGAAATTGATTTGCGATCAAAGATACCGAACTTTTGGAATAACTCGTTGAATTACTGATAGATTTATATGAAAAGAACTTGATGAATATGTAATAAATGGAGCTACTTTTTTAAAATAAATTAATAAAATTTGTATACATAATAAGTCGACAATCAGCGAACAAATACATAGGATTTTTTTAAAGTCGGCACTCCGCTAATACTTACATTGAATATTGCAAAAGTCGGCAAAGTGCGAAAGTCGGCACTCCGCGCCTAAATCTACATTTTTACACAACATTATCTAGACCCAAACTAAGCTTAATTTGTACAATGAAAACCAATATTACTGGAAGTGGCTTACTTGGACTAAGTTATCTGAGGGAATATCAACCGTGGCTAAGGATGTAATTCGTAAAGTAATTTCTTTTTTTTTTTCACAAAACACGGTAAAATTCTAGCGTATTATGTACCATTTATCATGGCTAAATACAAATACATGCAAACCGCTAAGGAGTGAAACTCATTGCCAGCGTTTGTTTTTCCTGAACACTAAAATCTGAATATCTTTTAGTCAAGAGTGAATAGGTGTCTTCTAGACTATCTTGTTTCATCGTTAGCTTCATTGTCTCTTACCACCCGGTGAGATTGAAGCCAAAAGCCAGTCTATCTATACCAATTATAAGAATCTTTGTCCTGACTGACTGATTGGGATATAGACAACGTACAACCTAAACTGGTCGTAGAGAATTGAAATTTTCAGGGTATATTTGTCTTGGTGCGTAGAGGTGTACCTATTAAGAAAGGAATTCTACAGCGAGGGTTGAAGTTTGTATCAAAATAGTTTCACGCGGACGAAGCCGCGCGCGTTTCGCTAGTCAATGATATAAACAAAAAAAAATTACGTGCTACAGAGTGATGTTGCTAGAATAATGGCAAAAACTGGCCTTAGTAAATATTGCAGTTTGCCCACTGGCGCCTGCAACCCAATACATGTGCAAATATACTTATCTGTAGTGCCTCTTCATGTTTGTGTCCAAGGGGGATTTTTGAATTGTTTTATTTGCTCGATTTTTTCTTACTTTGTGAACCAAGGTAAAAAACTGTTATATGCATAAACCTGACTTTACATTATGTTTCCTTGTGTTTTATATATTAATAACTACTAGTACTGATCTAGATCAGTTGAGCTACCTTTAGATCGTTTGCAACGGTCTGTATTTACCTACAGACCAACTGTTTCATAAGTATTTTGTACATACCAATTATAAATACTTGTATTAGCTGTCTTATTCTTTATAAATAATTATTATCCTTTTTTCAACCGATTTCGAGGAAAATTGGTACGAATGTTCCTTATTTTTTTTTGTTTTATATTAGAAAAAGAGAAAATTAGGGGGAAAAAGTGGAAAAGTCGCATTATTTATCTATGTATTTCAATAAAAATTTGAGAGGCATACTTTGACTTCGATCTATACAAAATTTTGACAAAAAAAACCAAAAGCCCCTCCTCTTTGTATTTTGAATTAGGAGGGACAAAGGAGGAAAAATGGAGGAAGTTTTTTTTTGTGTTATATATGGACGAATAAAATTTTTTTAAAAGGCTCTCGAGGCTTACTCTTCTCACAGAACCACTACTTATTGTTATTTTTAAGTGCTCGTAGCGTTTTACTACAAGACACAACCCTCACATCCTTTTCTCCAGTTGTTTCGGAGATGGGCCACTATGAACCAGTCTCAAACACCAACTCAACATAAATAAGAGTGACTACAAATACATTCTGAACGTTTTTAGAAACATCATGTCAACCTCAAGATCGAATCTCAGCAGACCTGGTACAAATTACCGAGCATGGGGCTCCATCACTCCAGATGGTGATGATAACCACCGTCACATAAAGACATAATTTAGTCGCGACGACAAAAAGTGAAGGCAGAACTAGATGAACGAGCCTGGTTTGCGTTTTAATTAATGATGTAGAGTTGCGATTGAAATGTCCTGTATATTTTATAGTAGAGTTTTAATAGAAGCACAACTTTCATATTTTGCTATTTTGTTGAAATCCTGTGTGACTTTGCTTGCGTACAGCTATACCAAAAGTAATAAGACTATTTTTGAATACTCCAAGTACGTGTAAAGTTACCAACAATAAGGTCTTATAGAATACCACTTAGCTGACAGTCAAATGTATTAAGTGAAATACGATTATTTTATTACATTTTGGGGTCAAATTGTCTACGAAACAGAATAAATACCAAAGTCTCTACGACCAGTCATAGTCATAAGATTTCAGGTACATAAGGACCTTTACTCGCGTTCCACTCATTACGCTATCCTTAGCCACAAACTATATACATTACAAGCTTTATCTAAAGCAGTCTAGACAAAAACGCGTTAAACAATCTGTTCTTCACTTGGCAAAGCTGACTGATAAAAAAATACTATCTAGTATTAAGCTCTCATTTTGCACTCAACTAATGATAGTATCAGTCATAAGATCTCAATTACTGGAGATATTTTTGAAACGATGTAAAGTGTAATACTGAACGTTCTGTACTATGTACGTTTTGTTGCTCGATCCTCTTCGCTGTCTTCATTGGATTGATTGTAGTACAGTGCAGTTTCGTTGCTGCATACTAAATACATCTATTTGCTCACACTGGGCCACCATCGTAGGTACAACTTGGCGAGATTTGTAATACTTGACCGCTTGGACTATTAAGGAGGGGGTATTCGCCAACTCGAGGTTTTCTCCAAGTAATTTCTCTTTGATGAGTGAATATAAATGTCCAAAAAAAATATATATTGTTTATTAAAGACTAAATTTTAATTTGTACAATTGAAAAAATTCTAACTATATTATTACTATATGAAAAAAATATCCAAAGTGAAGCAATTTTTATTTTAAATTTGGTTATTTCTTCTAAACGGTATTGATTTTTAGTATTTTTATTTCACACAAATATCTGTCAAAGTTTTTATCACAAAGTGAACAATTGGCAGTTCGAACTAATAATTCATTAAGCTACAATTAATTATTTCTTGAATGCGATACGAAATGGAGTGCGCGGGTCCCTGTGCGGGCGACGGGCGGCAGTGCAACTCAGACTGTCGGACGGGGAGGTTGTGCTGCTCATTGCTCCGATTCGCGCATGGACGATTTAGTGTTAGTTTTTTAATTTCGTTGTTTTGTAAATCGTAGGTAAGGCACTTACGTAAATTTTTCGCGCTTCACGCTTCTTTATAAGTTTGGTAGATTACTCTTTATTCATTACTATGGCAAATAAAGTTACGTACGGTACAGGATACCTACAGTTTCACAACTATACTCGAATAATAAACCACACAGTAATAGGTTAGCCCCTCGAAGTAGGCGGGAGTAGTCGTATACACCCTGTAAGCATTCGTCGTAGGTATCCTAGGATACCCGGTTGACATAGGCTAAATTATTTTTCAAAAATTAGGGTTCCTTACTAAAACCCGTGCAAAGCTGGGACGAGCCGCTAGTATTTTATAATAATTTACGAAACCACCGATATGATGCACGGTCGATGTGGCGCGGCGGGCGAACGTCTGCCTGCGACGCAGGAGGTTGCGGGTTTGATTCACGACTTGGGATAAATGCTTGTACGATTTACAAATTATTATTATTATGCTCCTGGCATAACTGCAAAAAGTCAACTTACAGGAGGATGTGGTTTTCAGATTATTTCAGACATTATAAACCTTTTTGGTAGTTTTTTGTCTAAATAATTTCAGTATAATAATAATAATGCTGGACAAGCCACACAGCATCATCCAGTCCCAAGCTAAGCAGAGCTTATGTTATGGATACTAGGTGACTGATATACTTAATACAATACATTACAAACATAGATATTTTTTTATTATACATAGAAAACACCCAGAACACCCGGAATAAATATTTGTAGATTGTACAAACATTTATAATATTATAAATACTTTTTTAAATTGACTATCCTATCTTGCTCCTAAACCACTTCTAAACTACTTAATACATATATATCTATATATACAAAAAATATAGATATATATGTATTACGATTTTTTTAAATTATAATAATGGAATTTACTCTTGTTTTTTCGATTTTTTCCCTTTATTCTATCGGTTGTGCCCCTCTTGCCCGTTGATTATCGCTCGAAAGAAGTTATAACCTCCATTGGGCCCTTTTACCTCGGAGTTTTGCGTGTGCAAGATTTTGGAAAGTGAGCACACCTACATTATATATACCTGCCTACATTATTAAAGAATATTAGCTATTGCTTGAGCTGATTATCAAAAAGATGGGAATCTTTTAGATAATCAGCTCAACACAAGTAACGCAGTTAGTTAGGTCTTAAAATGTGCCCTTGTATCTGGTCTGTATATTCTGCAATTAAACTACGTGAAAAGCAGTCAGCATGCCTTTGTTGTATTTCTGTAAGAAATAAAAGATTTGCACATATATTTTTTTCTTCCTGTAGAACTCGATCATAATTTCTTCCCAAGAGGACAAGTTAAATCCATGGTAAGAATACTTTCAAGTTATCGAACTAGCATCATTTGATTGGCTGTATCGAATGGGTGGTCAAATACGAATAATGGCCAATACGGTGCTCGATTGTCTTTATTCATGTCCAGACATATACTAGTGCGTATATTTCTCCCTCATAGTGCCACGATCACATAGATCCACATAGATTTATGGATGGTGTAGGAGAATTATGCTCTCTATCTCCTCGAGCGACGGCTGTAAATTATAACGACGCGCTTCAAAATGCAATGCTACCGACAGTCCGTAATATTTAAATTTCACCATATGACTGCGGCGTCGTTGATGCTTGTGATTGTGACAATTTAATAAAAGGATACATCTACTTTTAGCTTTGTTTTCTGACAATATAATAAAAACGAATCCCGAAATAAACTGTTTTATTGAACGCATATTGTTAGTAACAAGTGTACATAATTTGTAAATTCCGACAGGTGGACTCGCCTTGTGTCAGAACTTTACAATTTTATGTAGCTTATGATTATTGGTTCCATCAAGTTCAAGCTAAGAACAGCTGTCAGCGTAACAAACAGTAATCATCGTTATCTTTAATCAGATAAAGAGGGCAATAGAAGTTGTCAAATCGGTTTGCAAGCGAAACTAATCCTTATCACCTATGAATCTGCAAGCGGCATTCAACCTTAGGGTGGTAAACCAATTTTTTGGGCGACTGTACCTATAATTTTTTGGGAAAAGGCTAGAACCTCTGTAACCAGAGCTATACCTACCTGTGTAAAAAACTTATGGATCTTCACCGTGCTTGGAAGGATTTGCAAAAAAAGATATGAGCTTGATGATATGTTTCGGTTACCGTCATCTCTTACAACACAAGATTTTATAAAAATGCAAGGACATCACGGTCAACCTACCAGCCTTGATGAAAACCTTAGAAACCCTTGCCATCCACCTCTCAAAGGGTAAGTTCTGGAACTACTTACTACAAAAAGAGGAAGGAAAGACTTTGTCACGCCTAAATTAGTTGCAGCTTTAGACAGATGTCAATTAAACAAGGAATTCTGTTTATATACTTCAGGCTGTAGCAAAAGCACTAGATCTTAGCTGTGATGATTTCCTGATAAAAAAATCGTCCATTCAACGCATTTGCACACAGAGTAGAAAATATAGTGTAATCTATAAAATCAAATTTTGTTTTAAAATGTGTGTTTGAAATAAGAATCCACCAAATCACAAGTAGCCCTGATATCATAATGTTAAAAAAGTTTATATATTTCAATTGATTTATATGCTTATAGAAAAATGTTAAAAACAGAAATTTTAAATTCGCGGGTTAATGTAAATGTAGACAGATAAAATTTTGTATTTAAGTAAGTCTTGATAGTTTAAAAAGAAATACGGGGTATACAATTCGATTTCCAAAAAAAAAATATAAGGGACTTATATTCGTCCATATAAGGGACACCCTACATTACATGGTAGTTTGGAAATAAAAGTCACCCTAGTTGACAGTAGCGGCTTGTGTGCCTTTCTTCACCGGGCAAAATGAACCACTCATCTGATTCCGCGCGTGATAATAGGCAATAAATAAAGCATAAAAACTTGATTATTAAAATATACATGTTGTTTTCTATATTTTTTTGAACTGATATGATGTAAAATGGTATGTAGATGCTGAAAATAAAAAAAGTACTATCAAAGACACAATCAAATCTACGCCCCTGTGACTAGGATATGACGTATTGCATCGTGTTATTATGAATATAAATATTTTTTAGCCAACTTAGTATTATCTTCATATTTATTTACTTATTTTAGGAAGACTTGTGCCTTTATTGACCAGACAAACAAATCATAAAAACTTGATTATTAAAATATATACATGTTTTTTTATACTTTTTTGAACTGAAATTATGTAAAATGGTATGTAGATGCTGAAAATAAAAAAGTACTATGAAAGACACAATCAAATCTACGCCCCTGTGACTATTTTTTAGCCAACTTAGTATTATCTTCATATTTATTTACTTATTTTAGGAAGACTTGTGCCTTTATTGACCGGACAAACAAATCATAAAAACTTGATTATTAAAATATATACATGTTTTTTTATACTTTTTTGAACTGAAATTATGTAAAATGGTATGTTGATGCTGAAAATAAAAAAATGCTATGAAAGGCACAATCGAATCTACGCCCCTGTTACTAGGAAACAACGTATTGCATCGTGTTATTATGAATATAAATATTTTTAAGCCAACTTAGTATTACCTATGTTTTTATTTATTTACTTATTTTAGGAATACTTGTGCCTTTATTGAACGGACAAATAAATCATAAAAACTTGACGCCCTGTTACTAGGATACAACTTATTGCATCGTGTTTTTTTTTACTTCTTAAGTTAACACAAACACGTATTACATTAAAGTAAATATAAATGAAATTATTAAATTAATATTTTAATGAAATGATTATACAATTTTAATTAAGCTTTTTAGGAAATTATTTTAACTTCATAGGTTGAGCTTAAAATTTATAAAAAGTTGTTTTAGTAGTTAGTACATAGTTAGTTATTAGTTATTGTATGAACATTATTTTTATTATTATTTCAAATTGTTATGATCATATGCTAAACGGGCGGAGGGCAGTGGTACGCCATCATACAGGTTTTTCAGTTTGGGTACCAATGCTGTCTAACCAATGAATAGTCATGTATGTTGTTTCCAAATAAATTTCATTTCATTTCATAATGAATATAAATATTATTTTAGCCAATTTAGTATTATCTTTTTATTTATTAACTTATTTTAGGAAAACCAGTGTCACCACTAAAATATTTCTTTTATATTGAGTATTGAGTAAATTTTTAGAGCACGATAATAGCGCGGCTCCTTGCCAACAAACAAGGAGCGCGTGTTGCGCTTTGCGAGCGTAAAAATATAGCGGGGGGCACGCGGTCGGCGCGGGGAAATTATCCCACTCCGCCTGAATCCTCAAGGTCGTTGGCGAATACCACAGCCTTAACCGCAGTGTCATTATCTAGTACTCAAGAAACGCTGCTGTTCATCATCTGAGGCCAATTCTCATACTAATAATTATTTTGACGATCGATGTGGCGCGGCGGGCGAATGTCCGCTTGCGACGCAAGAGGTTGCGGGTTCGATTCCCGCCTTGGGATAAATGTTTGTACGATCTGCAAATATTGATTCCGGGTGTTCTGGGTGTTTTCTATATATAATAAAAAATATCTATATGTAATGTATTGTATTAAGTATATCAATCATCTAGTACCCATAACACAAGCTCTACTTAGCTTGGGGCTAGATGATGCTGTGTTGACTGTCCAGCATTATTATTATTATTATTATTTTTCGAAATAAATCAAGTTTCGATCGTGTCAATTTCTATATGGTATTAGGTATTCTCTAAAGCTGTCATTTTACAATCAAATTATATTTTCAACCTCACCTCAGTTTGAAAAAAAAACACTAGATTTTGGTGCGTTCTTCTTAGTAGCCTTTTAAATGTATTAAGGATGATAATTTAGGGGTCAGTCTCTATCTTTTTCCGATTGTCTAAATCAAAGCTCATATCGATATGTGTGTAAAGATGCGAGTCGATATCGAAAGAGCGAAGTGATCAAAAATCACTGTGGCGACTTGGGTATTTTTAGGGTTTCGTATTCAAAGGGTAAAACGAGGCCCTATTACTAAGACTCCGCTGTCTGTCTGTCAGTCACCAGGCTGTATCTCATGAACCGGTGATAGTTAGTTGAAATTTTCACAGATGATGTATTTCTGTTGCCGCTATAACAACAAATACTAAAAAAACAGAATTCAATAAATATTTCAATAAAATAAGTACGGAACCCTTTGTGCGCGAATCTGACTTGCACTTGGCCGGTTTTTTTTAAAACAGCTGTCAGTTAAACTTAAATGCGTTATGCAATTGTACTCTTGAGTACCATTTGCCAAGCAATTAATCAGATACCTCTCATCCATCATTGCCAAAGATTGCCAGTATCGCATTTCATTACCTATTAAAAAAATGTCCGTGGAGTGGCAAAGTGCCCCTATGTGCATTGCAATGCACTCCACCCTTTCATTTGTGCAAGCGATACGTCATCTGCTTCTAACCCTTTGAGAAGCCGATGCCAAAATGATATGTGCTTTCAATAGATGAAAATCCGCACTTTATGTGCGATTTTATGGTCGCTAAGGTATTTTATTTATACACGCTCTAGAATGTTTAGAGCAAACTTTTTTCTTAGCTTTAATCTTACCGTTTTGTCATCAGCATGAATAAATCCAGTACTGACTATAGGTTTTCCAATATTTAGAGGGTTTTGCTATTGTCACCATATTAGCTGGTACATGGGGTATTGGGTGACCGCAATATTGAATTTACACACAAATCAGGATAATCTAACTTTAATTTAGGGTTTATTTATTTATTTAATTCTTTATTGCACTAAAATAAATTGTACAAAAGGTGAGCTTAATGCTCGATAGCATTTTCTACCAGCCAACCTTAACTGGTGGGTTGGGTTCACCTTACTCTTTATTTATCGCTCTCTTTATTTTTTTTTCAATCTGAAAACTAATTTTCGTAACAAAATGACGTCAAATTTAAGTTTCAATCGGTCAATCTCTATTCAGTGGTATTCTTTGAAACTAACATTTCAGACAGGCCCAATGTCGACAAACAAGTTCTTGTTTCAATCTCGTCTTGGATACAAAAAATTACGTGAATCGGGCCTCTGAAGTACAGACATGTACACACATGACACAAACTAGAATGTTAGTTTTGTGTTGTACCAGTAATAATTTAAAATTCAAACCATACAGTAGCCGATGGGTAGATAAGAAAGCAGACCTTCGGCACATGCCAAAAAAACCAGAACACACCTTGCCAAACCTATTGAAATCATAACAAAAATATGAACAACCCGTTTAGATACATCTGCGTTTTGAAAATAGATCCTTGTACGCAAGTTTATATTTAAATAGTGCACCTTGATAACATGCGCTAGTTAAAAGCGTGCCAAATACACCTTTCTATCTCCATTCACTGAGATCGCGTTTCGATTCGGGAGCAAGATGCCAACGACACCTTGCAATTTACAATTGTTTGCAATAGGATTGTATTACAATTATCTTCATACGTGCACCGTAATTAAGGTCCCACGTGGTACAAAAAACATCAGGGTAGCAGATGCGAAACGCAAACAGAACTCTAGACACCAAATCAATTTTAAAAGTAATACAATAACATAATGTCGATTCAAAATATTGCTTCCTTCCACCTTGAAGGTGTACAGTTAAAACTGTAACACTTTTTATGGGTAACGGTTCAAAATCAAACAAAACAGTGGTGTACCGTTTTATAAGAATGCATTAGAACCTTGAGCTGTAAGGTGTTCATATAATGTTGCCGTTATATCAATAGAGATTAAAGGCACGAGTTTGAAGATCCGGGCGCATTGTCGGTGTTTTTGATGTGGCTGCAAAAGACGCCTTTTAAGTTCTTGGACAATACTTTAGGGATAATTTGGCGAGATGTCTCATCGGGTGTAAATCCGGCCACTTGAGTTTGACCACAAAAACTGTTTTGCAAAATTTCGAACTTTTGATGTGACTTGCTGATGGATTAATAAATATTAGGTTATAGAAATAACAAAACGCTGCGCGCGTTTTGTTATTTCTTACTACTTCTTACTTGTTAACTTTGCCCGCGTGACGTTATTTTCACAAAAACTTCAACCCCCGCTGTTTCCGTAGGAGTGGAGTTCTCTCAAGCTCTTTCTTAGTACACTTTACGCACCAACATTTAATTTTTTTATTTCATTTGATTTATTTATTCATTTCCTTTTGCAATGCCTTGACAGTTCAAACTAAATCGACAATGCAAAGATGAATATACTCTGAAAATTTTCTTAGGCTGTGCGTTGCTTATATGTCACTCAATCAAAACAATACACATGTGCTTGTTTCGTCATAAGTCGAAAAAAAGGTAAAAACATGAAGCGTTGATAGCTTCTTCTTTCTATACATTTTCGTTTTTTCGTCGTTTGATAATAAATGAATTCACTTTCTCTTAATAATGTACACTGATTAATTGTATTAAACAAATAAAATTCTTGATCACAAATCTGGACCAAGATTTAACAAATGTGAGTCATCAGAGAAGATCAAACGGCAAAGAAACCGACTCCTATCCATTTAATTTATTAATTGAATATGATAGCAATATTGCCGGAGCAAAACCAATTAAATAAGACTTCCATTAAACTGTAGAACGCTACTTAAGTGTCTACGATAGAGTAAACTTCATTTATTTTCATGATAACATCGTTAGTAAAAATCTAAATCGGATCTGGAGAAATATCATAAAGTAAGTGTAGTCTGGATAGGTACTTGCTGTATCTTTATTATTTTGAAATATATATAACTCAAAGGTGACTGACTGACTGACTGACATAGTGATCTATCAACGCACAGCCCAAACTACTGGATGGATCGGGCTGAAATTTGACATACAGGTAGATGTTATGACGTAGGCATCCGCGTAGGATTTTGACGTAGGATTTTGATTAATTCTACCCCCAAGGGGATAAAATAGGGTATGAAAGTTTGTGTGAAACTTTGTGAATTTTAAACCAATCGGGCTGAGACTTTGTTATTTTATCCCGAAAAAATAACGGGAACGGGACAACTGCCACGCAGGCGAAGCTGCGAGTGGCCGCTAGTTTTGAAATAAGAAGGATATTGTAAAAAGAAAAAAGTTGCTGGTTTGACTATTTATATCGCAAAGAACTTAAACAACTTTTATTTTTTTTCTCGCATTATTCCTGTCGGGTTTTCTGAAAGTTTTATGGTTTTCTGGAAGAGACCACTCACAACAATAAGACTACCTATTTTACTTTACATAGTAAGAAATTATAATGTGTGATTCGGTAAGTATTCTTGTGGTGCATAATAAAATAAATTCCAGTATGTATAGATCACTTGCTGGAAAGAGATGGCCCACACTGAATAGAATAGAAGTCTTCTAGACTTGGTCGAAAGAAACGGGCACCTAGATTCACCTAGTCTATATCTATACTAATATTATAAAGAGGAAAAATTTGATCGTCTGTTTGTTTGCATTGAATAGGCTTCGAAACTACTAGACCGATTTGAAAAATTCTTTCACCGTTGTGAAGCTACACTATTCTCGAGTGTCATAGGTTGAGTTATTTTTAATAAAAAATTAGGGGTCATTACTAAAACCCGTGCGAAGCCGGGACAGACCGTTAGTTCCCAATAAAATTCTAAGTAATCACTTTGGTTCTATGGAATAAATACTTTTTAACTTTGACTTTATACTGCACTGTTCATCAATTTGTGGCATACAGGTGTTAAACCACGTGTGCTTGTAATTTCAGGTTTTCTGTTTGCTTTTAAATTGTAACTTAATCCAATTCTAATAAAAAAATGCTCTATACGTCTATGAAACGGTTACTTCTTTTTCCTTTAGTACTGCTTAGAAACTGGCTGTTAGGAACTGCGTGGGATTCGAACACGACCCCATGACTTTTTTATGTAAGTTGTTATCTATTTATCTATCTAATCAGCCCACATTCACCCATTGAGTATAGGCCTTCTCTTTAGCACGCCACTTTTTCCGGTTCTGCGCCAAGCAAATCCATCGAATTGTTATCAATACCTATAGTAAATCATTGCTAAGGCCATGGTAATTAAAAACGTGCCCTACACATGCACTGTCCTGCGTCCATTAACCTGAGGCATATAGACGCTAAACCTCATTACCTGTATTGTCAGAAACACAGCAAGCTGCTTTGCGACAAAAATAGGCATGGTGGTAGTACTTCCCCGAATGAGCCTTTTACTAAGAGCTCTACTACTACTAAATTGCTACTACTACTATAATAGATAAACGAGATCTGACTCTTTTACTTTTGAATCTGTAAGAGCTAAGAATAAAAACATGATATAAAACCAGAGTATGTTCGTTATATTATTATTTTCTTCTTGATTTCTACTGTAAATTGTTGGTTAATGAGGCTGTATCAGTTCACACGTTTCAATACGATCATTCATAGTATTAATTTCGATAGCTCTGACGCCTCGGCATAGATACAGGAGCCAATGCTTTTAGCCTCTATCTATCGACTTAATTTATAAATAAAGTTATTGACAAATGAACTGTCTATATTTCCAATCATTGGAAATAACGAATCTTTCGTCCGCAAAGGTGTTACCTTAGCTTTTTGTTGCTGTTGTTTCAACCTGTCGTATATTTTTGATAAGATCTTTGGACTAATTTCGGTTGTGGTATTCACTCTAATAATTAAGTTGTTTTGTATAGTAAACAGGAATTCAAAAAAAATCTCTTGCATGTTTTTTTTACTGTAGTTTTTTGGGTTATAAATGGCAGGCACATCTACTGATCAAACAGATTAGCTCCTTCTATAAGTCTTAAATGTTTAAGTGAATAATAAAAACTCCTGGTTAGTTGCCGGCCATAAATTTTTCCATAAGCCGTCAAACCTCAATCGATACAATAGAATTACTCAAAGAAAACAAACAAAAACAGGATTTCCGTGTAATCTCCTCTTAGTTAAAGCTCGTACGTTTAATATTTGTTTAAAATAAGTTCAGTATTAAAATCCCGCTCGTTTCCGGCTGACTGCTTGTATAATTGCTATGCCATTTATTTCCTTTGCCTAAATTCTAAAGTTTTTGATGTTTTGTGCCGAGATATAAATCTTTCTAATAGCGGGCGTGAGGTTCCGAATAATTTCATTATTGCACGAGTGGTTTGTGTCGCCAGTGTTGTATTGATTATTTATTGAGGTTGGTCTTCTATAGTTTTCTTTAACATTTCAATTGAAGCCTCAAGAGCGCTACATTATGTCCAAACTCTTTTATTTGCGCAATGTTTTCAATGCTTTTGCGCAAATAGACAACATTTAGACTTCAATTTGTGTCAACTTCCGATTTCCTGTCTTTCTATAGATAACTGCCCCGAATTCACAGCAGGGTAGCTTCCTTACTTTTTATCGTATAGTCATAACTCAAATGAAAGAAGCTGCTTGTATTCTACTTGTAAAATATATGGCACGAGCTTTGGACTTGGATTTTAAAAGGCGTGTTGCCATTGTATATGATTTCTGGATTTTAGATTCGGCCTTTATTTGATCTACGAAAGATGGTTGATCATCATGGTGATTAATAAAATTGATAATCCAGGTCTCATCAACATCAACCTGAAAAATTCCTTGAGATAGTCCTCTTTTATACCAGAAAGATTAATTTTGTGCCTCATTATATTATTTTATTTATCATATGATAGCTTTCATTTACCAACAATTTGCGAACTTAGTATTGTCAATTACATTTACTAGGATCGCGGGTCTATCGGGTAGTATTTATCTACTTAGACCTAAGTGTTTAATTATTAAACTCTTTGGCTTCTCAAGTAGCTGAACTATGTTGGTTTCTTTGTTCGTGTTTTCTCTGCTGTTTTCTATCTTTGTCCTGACTGACTGACTGATAGAGAACGCATAGCCTAAACACTTGCATTTTTTTCGTAGAATCGAAATTTTCAGGGTAGTTTCGTCTTGGTGCATAAACGTCTACTGTAAAAAAAACGAAATTCAATCCCTAAACGGCTATACCTGGGGGTTGAAATTTGTGTGAAAATAACTTTCGTCACGTGCGGTTTCACAGTTTCTTTTGAACGGCAAAAAATCACAACCATATCCTATTCTACACTTCCGATTCCTATCGATACTTCTAACAGGATTATGCTTTGTGCATCACAGCAGGATTGCTAAAAATACCTTGAACCTATTGTTTGCTAAATACAACACATTAAACCCAGACAAATTGGAAAGATCTGATGCTTTGTCGGTTTATCCGCAGTAAAATCAATTTCATACAAAGAAACTTGTGAATTTTATAAAGTGGCAAATAGCTATTTTCACGCTGTATTGTATTTCGCTAAAACTAATTATGAGATATTAATCGTTTTAAGTTCAGGTAGGATGCCGTAGCAAATATTAATTTTACCGTCCTATCAAAATTATTTTTTGATTTATTTAATTTAATTTATTGATCGTGCAACAATGGATTGTTCTATTTGAAAAATATACGTTACACTGGCATTATGTTCTCGAACGGCGAAAAAAATCATCTTGAGGAAACGAGTTAGAACTTTAATTTACAAATTACAAAGAAAACGTTCTCTAATTCGTATATTACAAGCTTTACTTATTTATTAGGCTCTTGGTATGGTGGCCTACATGTTTTTTGCCTTCGTATAAGTAAGTTAGATTGGAACCTTACTGGAGTTTCAATATTTACATTATTAATAAATTGTAAAAGGATCGTCCAAAAAAGGAGCAAACAAATAAGTGTTATTCAGGACTTAATCATGCGGAATTAAAATTCACCTAGCTTTAAGATGATTTAAAACTATTGCTGGGTTTATCTGAATTTTTTTGGGACTAAATGACGTAGTGTGAAATATAATCTTTATTAAAACTTAGTTACGTCCTAAATATAAGTAGTCCTAAATACAACCAATGGCAAACTATATTCATATACGTTTGATGAAAGGGTTGCAGAAAGCATTCAAAACAAGTCTTATGCAATGCGGGTTCTTTGAAATCTACTAAAATGTGGTTTTGTGGTCTCATTTTTCACATTACAAGGATAAGAATATAATCTTCTTATTCCTTCACCCTTCAATCTTTTGCTGGCGCCGACTAAATTAGAACTGCTAAACTTATAACGGTCAACCAATCCCAAGGTCTGAAAAAAGTGGACAAAAACGACCCGTGTTCTATTGACCATGACGTAACAATTGTTTACCAGTCTGCTGAGACCCCAAAGTCTTCTTGACTTCGATATAAAAAAACTAAGGTACTTAAGTAGATCGAAAGGGTCTATGGTGAGTATTGGTGAGTATTGTGTAATGCAGCGCAACGGACAGATCGCCAAAAAAGTTGCATCAATACTTCGAAACTAGGCGACGACCGAGTGTTGATACTTTTTGGGGAGATTGTACAAGCAGGTAGAACCCTTTTTGCACAACTCAGTAATGGACAAAAGAAACCTTGTTGTCGCCACACTCTAAAGATCAAACATGTTCAATTTCACGTCTGGTTGACCTCAATGGTTAGCAGATACATGTGACTAATTTCCTATCAATACATTTCAAAATGAAAGGTAGGCAAAACATAGTACTGAGTTAAAATTAAGCATGAAATAGGTGGTCAAAATTTGCTACAGTAGTATTGTAAGGAGTGAAATTCATAATGATGACAGTCAAAAATTTTTCTTGTTCAAAAATGCTATTCTCAATGTAGATCACTCGTCTAAATAGTTATAGGTGCACTACGAAGAAACATTTGATAATGTTTAGCTATTCCTTGAAGAGCACTTGAGCAAAATTTGGCTATGTGTACGAAGAATACAATAGGTCTTATTTAATAAATAAATATTTGTGGAAATTTTAACACAACATTATCTAGCCCCAAACTAAGCAGAGCTTGTGATTTAGGAACCAGATGGCTGATAGAATACTAATAAATATTTTTTTGTGTGAATATACACACTTAAAATATAATATAGCACCCAGACAGAGAACAAACATCAATATTCGTCACACAAATGTTTGTACTCGGTGGGGATCGAACCCACAGCCTACATCACAGAAGGCAGGGCTTCTACAAACTAAGCTGTGACGGCTGTCAAAAAAAATACATCACATTTTATTTGATTGTATCCACAGAAATCATTAAAAGCGAATAATAAACCAACAATAGGTTCCCAATAAGAATTAGACTGATCAGAACTGGAGCAAACGCTGAATCGAAAATTAAGACTTTTGAATCGATTGTCCGAAATCAAAGTCTATTCGATTCAGAGCGAGACCAATCGGTATTCAATGGCATCAGTATCGATATAGTAAAATAACTATTTATAATAGGGTAGTTATCTATTTTTAGTGATAAATAACTTGTTGGATTGTGTACGGACAGAAACATGACAGGTCTTTTTAGGCAGTTATATTTAGGTTCTTGGACAACAATCAGGTTTAATTTTATTTAGCTAATCACGTTTACCAAGATAAACATACTTAGCGTATACGTAAAAACGACATAATCCTAAACTGACCATTTGGACTAATTCAATGTCTCAATCTTCACTGCATCACGACGAAATAAATGTTATTGATTCTGTCCAAACGATACGGTTCAGCTTAAGAATTGCACATGATGATAAGGCCCACCATAAATTAAACATTAGTCGTACCAATATTCGAGTTACACAGCGTGGCAACCAAACAACACTCCGCAGTTGAGTTATAGTTACCGCGCAATGTAATTCAAATGTCAACACGATACGCTTACGCCACAAACGTCACATTTTCGTGTTAAGGCCTCATTTTATTACGTAATACTCCTTCTAGTCGATGTGATGTAATGTTGATTTTGAATTTCGAATATTTTAACTCAAAAGTGTTAAACAAGCTCTATTTAGTTTTATAAAAAAAAAGCAACTGTATAGTATCCACTATACAGCCGAGCCGTCTCAATATCAAATAAGATGTTATCATTTCATAATTGAAAGTAAACTACGCTCAAATAGAACGATACAAAGCAACCGGTCACGATGTATGAACAAAGAAAGACAATCCGGAAGTCATTCTTTTATTTTGGAACAAGAAAGTACATTGAAAAACTTGAGAGACTTATATAATAAGAGTTATGATTCATAGTTTATCTTTCAATCATTAATTTTTACTAAAACTACAGTAAGATGCATAAATAAATATGAACAAAAATACTTCGAGTGTGCTGTGTGAGATAAATTATTTCAATAAAATATTTAATTTAATTTTATGTTCAACTTTGGCATGAAAAAAGCAACTACATAGTTTAATTGAAAATAATTTTCGTGACTTTAAAAATTTACATATTTTACCCTATTTTACCTCAAGTTTGTAAATGTATTACAAAAGTACATACTAAGCCCCTCAAAGATGTGTATGATGTAGAATAAAAATAAAGCAAAAAAGTCGGTTAAAACGATAATACCTATTCATCTAAAATGAAATACTAAAAACACGTATCGAATAACTTTCTTCCTGCTACCTCAAAATTACCGTCTACCACTTTACCTCCAACATTTTACCAATAACAATCTCTTGTAAGGTAGCCAAGAATTATCGATATTATTTTCACACGATCGTAGCGATTTTTGATCATCCAATTTCGGATATCGGTTGCGGCTACAAATCATTAAAAAAGTATTGAGTTTGAACATTTTTGGTTCGGGCAAAAAGTCGGCTTTCTTTTTAAAATGAGGCGTGGCTCATTGAAATTATGGCAATTTTGACACCTAGTAAGTGCTAAGTTTTGAACTCGCCTCTGTAATTTTAAGACGAAGGTTTTTAAGTATAAAATATTTAAGGCTACGTGCTCGGGAGCGTTCAGTTCATAACGTCTCATGCTTTATAATATTTATAATATTCCTGTTCTGCGAGTCATCGTATTTTAATGACGGCTCCAATCTGATCAGTTTCTTCTAACCTAGCGCTCTGTAATTTTTGTAAAAAAGTACCAGTTATTTGATAGGCAATCTTTGAGTGAAAGCTGATATTCGATAGAGGTAAAAATACTTCTTTAAGGTCCTACCCATTCAGAGAATTGTGTCAAAAACAGGTTCGAAAGTTTAACAAATTCAAAACAGAGATGGCATTGCCTGACGTAAGTTGGAAATTCACGTATTTGATACTAAGTATTACTTATTCTGTGCTTGAATTGTGCGCTATGCTACGTCACATCCGGTTCATATTCTGGTACGCTATATTATTTTGTCCAGTTCCGGTCCAATATTTTGTCGTGTCTTTAAGGCTTGGTATTCCTGCAACTTTAGGCATTTAGCGCTGTCTCGGGCCGCACGCGAAATACGTAGCGCGGACGCAGCGGCAGTGAACTCGTATGCCCCCGCCAGCGACATAGTATAGCAATTAGCAGTAGGATCATTTTATTTGACTTTAGAAATTCATCTTTTGTGATCAAACTTTGTTTATAGTAAAGTAATAGTTTCGTAAATAAATGAAGGAACCTCCCTATTTTTGTTTTCTAAGCATAATAAGGTATTATTTTGCCGGTTTTTTGTACCGGATTATTTTGCCGGACAAATGATTGTAGGATCTGTAAATATTTGCTCCGGCTGTTCTGGGTATTTTCTATGCATGATAAAATATATACTATATCTATGTAATGTATTATATTATGTGTAATAGTATACCCATAACACAAGCTCTGCTTAGCTTGGGGCTAGGTGATGCTGTGTGGGTTTTCCAGCACTATATTTTTAAATTATTAATTTTGTAAACAATATGAAGACGGAGCAAGCAAGTTGCCCACCTGATGTTAAGTGCAGCTATTGCCTATAATAAAGTAAAGTCTAGCTACGTTTGTAATATTCTCTATTTGGTCTTCTTTATTTGGTTATTTCGTCGTATCTTAGAAACAGGGGCATAACTGTAAAAAGTCAACTTTACAGGAGAAGATTTTTTCTGATTATTTTATAAATTGAAATATTTTTGGTATTAAGGTGGTTCGATTTCGATACAAATGTATTTTACCAATTGTAGGCTAAGGTAGTATAATTTCACATTGTTATAAATATTGTTGGTGTTTTTAGTGGTTTTCATTTGCGTGAAATTATATTTTATTAAAGAAAACAGAAGAGTAATAGCAAAACTAGCATCGAAATTTAAGTTCATGTCTGTCAGTGTTTATGTGGACACAGATAGTGTCGTCACTTACGACTACGATTCTATATGTGTGAGTTTCGCGACGTTGCCAGCTCGCGGCAATCGCGGGTCGTGGGTTATTGCCGCTCTTCTCCGTGTTTTCATAATAAGTTCGGCTTAAAAAACTAACTTTGGAGGATTGAACATGTATTGCCAACATAATAAGTTTCGGATAATTATGGGAAAACATTTCATTACGAACCATAGTAATAACTTTATTATTATGAGGTACATATCAAAAGGACTGTCGACTGTAATCCCCAGGCACAGTAGACATACATCCGTTAGGGCAGCCGTCATACCTCAGTTCGTAGTAGCTTTCTGCGCTGTAAGTGGTGGGTTGGACCCCCACCGTGCACAAACATTTGTGTGATAAACGTACCTAGATGTTTGTTCTGTGTCTGGATGTTATGTTGTATTTACAAAAAAATACATAGGTATACAAGTATTCTAGCAGTCATCTGGTTTCTATAGTACAACCTATGCTTAGTTTGGGGCTAAATACGAATATGTGGTCAGGTTTTCAATTCAAAATGGCGGGTACAGATCATAGTACTAAAACTGATATGGGTGTCGTTTTCGACTAATTTGGGGGTGCTGATTACGAATATCTGGTTAGATTTGAAATTCAAAATGGCGGGTGCAAATGACGGTACAAAAAACTGACATGGGTGTCGTTTTCGACTAATTTGGGGGTGCTGATTACGAATATCTGGTCAAATTTGAAATTCAAAATGGCGGATACAAATCATGATACAAAAAACTGACATGGGTGTCGTTTTCTACTGATTTGAGGGTGCTGATTACGAATATCTGGTCAAATTTGAAATTCAAAATGGCGGATACAAATCATGATACAAAAAACTGACATGGGTGTCATTTTCAACTAATTTGAGGGTGCTGATTCCGAATATTTGGTCAGATTTAAAATTCAAAATGGCGGGTACAAAAAACTGACATGGGGGTGTCGTTTTCGACTGATTTGGAGGTGCTGACTACGAATATCTGATCAGATTTGAAATTCAAAATGATGGGTTCAATGGCGGGCATCAGCAAACTCAAATCAGTTGAAAACGACACCCATGTCAGTTTTTTGTACCATTATTTACACCCGCCACTTTGAATGTCAAATCTGACCAGATTTTCGTAATCAGCACCCCCAAATTAGTCGAAAACGACACCCATGTCAGTTTTTTGTCCCATGATTTGTACCCGCCATTTTAAATTTCAAATCTGACCAGATATTCGTAATCAGCACCCTCAAATCAGTAGAAAACGACACCCATGTCAGTTTTTTGTATCATGATTTGTATCCGCCATTTTGAATTCCAAATTTGACCAGATATTCGTAATCAGCACCCCCAAATTAGTCGAAAACGACACCCATGTCAGTTTTTTGTACCATCATTTGCACCCGCCATTTTGAATTTCAAATCTAACCAGATATTCGTAATCAGCACCCCCAAATTAGTGGAAAACGACACCCATGTCAGTTTTTTGTATCATGATTTGTATCCGCCATTTTGAATTTCAAATTTGACCAGATATTCGTAATCAGCACCCCCAAATCAATAGAAAACGACACCCATGTCAGTTTTTTGTATCATGATTTGTATCCGCCATTTCGAATTTCAAATCTGACCAGATATTCGTAATCAGCACCCCCAAATTAGTCGAAAAAGATACCCATGTCAATTTTTTGTACCATCATTTGCACCCGCCATTTTGAATTTCAAATCTGACCAGATATTCGTAATCAGCAACCCCAAATTAGTCAAAAAAGATACCCATGTCAATTTTTTGTACCATCATTGCTCCCGCCATTTTGAATTTCAAATCTGACCGAATATTCGTAATCAGCACCCCCAAATTAGTGGAAAACGACACCCATGTCAGTTTTTTGTATCATGATTTGTATCCGCCATTTTGAATTTCAAATCTGACCAGATATTCGTAATCAGCACCCCCAAATTAGTGGAAAACGACACCCATGTCAGTTTTTTGTATCATGATTTGTATCCGCCATTTTGAATTTCAAATTTGACCAGATATTCGTAATCAGCACCCCCAAATTAGTAGAAATCGACACCCATGTCAGTTTTTTGTATCATGATTTGTATCCGCCATTTTGAATTTCTAATCTGACCAGATATTCGTAATCAGCAACCCCAAATTAGTCAAAAAAGATACCCATGTCAATTTTTTGTACCATCATTGCTCCCGCCATTTTGAATTTCAAATCTGACCAAATATTCGTAATCAGCACCCCCAAATTAGTGAAAAACGACACCCATGTCAGTTTTTTGTATCATGATTTGTATCCGCCATTTTGAATTTCAAATCTGACCAGATATTCGTAATCAGCACCCCCAAATTAGTGGAAAACGACACCCATGTCAGTTTTTTGTATCATGATTTGTATCCGCCATTTTGAATTTCAAATTTGACCAGATATTCGTAAACAGCACCCCCAAATTAGTAGAAAACGACACCCATGTCAGTTTTTTGTATCATGATTTGTATCCGCCATTTTGAATTTCTAATCTGACCAGATATTCGTAATCAGCAACCCCAAATTAGTCAAAAAAGATACCCATGTCAATTTTTTGTACCATCATTGCTCCCGCCATTTTGAATTTCAAATCTGACCGAATATTCGTAATCAGCACCCCCAAATTAGTGGAAAACGACACCCATGTCAGTTTTTTGTATCATGATTTGTATCCGCCATTTTGAATTTCAAATCTGACCAGATATTCGTAATCAGCACCCCCAAATTAGTGGAAAACGACACCCATGTCAGTTTTTTGTATCATGATTTGTATCCGCCATTTTGAATTTCAAATTTGACCAGATATTCGTAATCAGCACCCCCAAATTAGTAGAAATCGACACCCATGTCAGTTTTTTGTATCATGATTTGTATCCGCCATTTTGAATTTCTAATCTGACCAGATATTCGTAATCAGCAACCCCAAATTAGTCAAAAAAGATACCCATGTCAATTTTTTGTACCATCATTGCTCCCGCCATTTTGAATTTCAAATCTGACCAAATATTCGTAATCAGCACCCCCAAATTAGTGAAAAACGACACCCATGTCAGTTTTTTGTATCATGATTTGTATCCGCCATTTTGAATTTCAAATCTGACCAGATATTCGTAATCAGCACCCCCAAATTAGTGGAAAACGACACCCATGTCAGTTTTTTGTATCATGATTTGTATCCGCCATTTTGAATTTCAAATTTGACCAGATATTCGTAATCAGCACCCCCAAATTAGTAGAAAACGACACCCATGTCAGTTTTTTGTATCATGATTTGTATCCGCCATTTTGAATTTCTAATCTGACCAGATATTCGTAATCAGCACCCCCAAATCAGTAGAAAACGACACCCATGTCAGTTTTTTGTATCATGATTTGTATCCGCCATTTTGAATTTCAAATTTGACCAGATATTCGTAATCAGCACCCCCAAATTAGTCGAAAACGACACCTATGTCAGTTTTTTGTACCATCATTTGCACCCGCCATTTTGAATTTCAAATCTGACCAGATATTCGTATTTAGCCCCAAACTAAGCATAGGTTGTACTATAGAAACCAGATGACTGATAGAATACTTGTATACCTATGTATTTTTTTGTAAATACAACATGACATCCAGACACAGAACAAACATCTAGGTACGTTTATCACACAAATGTTTGTATACGGTGGGGGTCCAACCCACCACCTACAGCGCAGAAAGCTACCACGAACTGAGGTATGACGGCCGAACTCATTATGAAAACACGGAGAAGAGCGGCAATAACCCACGACCCGCGATTGCCGCGAGCTGGCAACGTCGCGAAACTCACACACATATAGAATCGTAGGCGTACGTGACGATAATATCTGTGTCCACTTATACACTGACAGAAATGAACATTAGCAAACTTTGTACTGTTTTACCCCCTCCACTCCCGTTTTCTGGAATTATTTTTGTAACATCTTATGAAAAATAAAGTCCTTATTGTATCTCTCAAATTTAATTAAAATCTGTCGATAAATAACGCTACAGTAAACTTCCCTCCTTTTCCCCCTCTTTTTACATCCAATCAAAAATCGCCATCGACAAAAAAATTCCTTTAGCTCAAGGAATATGTGTGCCAATTTTTGTCAAAATCGGTGGAAAACTGCGACCTCTAGGCGAAAACAGACAACCGGGCAAAAGCATTTTTGCCCTATCTGGAAACTGGACACTTCGCTCGCTTCGCTCGCTCGGTCAATAATAATAATAATTATGCTGGACAGTCCACACAGCATCATCTAGCCCCAAGCTAAGCAGAGCTTGTGTTATGGGTACTAGATGACTGATATACTTAACACAATACATTACATACATAGATATTTTTTATTATACATAGAAAATACCCAGAACACCCGGAATAAATATTTCAGATCGTACAAACATTTATCCCAAGGCGGGAATCGAACCCGCAACCTCCTGCGTCGCAGGCGGACACTCGCCCGCCGCGCCACATCGGTCGTCAGTTGTTGTTTATATACGTTTTTGAACTCATGCATGATGTAAACACCAATTATATTTTTTATTTATAGTGCAAATGGTCAATGCAGCACATGGTACGCAGAGGTAGGATATAGACAAAATATAAAAATCGGACAGCGATATTCATTAGTTATACCTACTAGTATTCTTATACTATGGCACTATGACCGCAACAGATCATATCATATTTACTTACTTTCTTATATTTTTATAGTGCATTCTTTTAATTTATTATTTTTATGCCTGTAAACGACTTTTTTCGCTGGCGTTGTTTATTGCCCATTATGAAACTTGCAATAATTATATAAATTCGTCAAAAACTTATTGATTGGTGCACTAAATTCGCCGCGGAAAAAATTGACACAGGTCCGTCGTCTGTAAGCGCCAGCGCGCGACTGATCGCCGCCGGGCTTGTGCATTTTGTGGTTATTTAAACATAGTGATTATGAAAATAATTTTAACAAGTCAAAATCTACGAATTTGTTTAGATATATTTTGTGTCTTTAAATCAGTACAAAAAAAAAATTCAAAATATCAGTAGTTTAGTTTTCATGTTAAAAAAACATTTGAAAATGGGGTAACTTTGGGATTTTTTTTTATCGAGTGAAGTTCATCAGATCTTGTAACCGAATACGAATTTGACTAGACCAGATCCTTAAGTAATAAATATATTTTTTTCAAAATTTTAAACACTATTTTCTATGTCTCAGATGCTTTTAAAAATCACAAAAGCGCGGCCTTCTGGGAATAGAGGCCGTTAAGGATCACGTGGATCGGGTGATCCGATTCGGATCCGAACCATGAGTAATGGGTGAGTGAGTGAGAGTTTGATTTCAGTTTATTACAAGGTAACGTTTATTTTACTGCAAGAAGTTCATGTTGGATAATTACTTCTAGACTGAAGCATATTTAAAAAATTACGTCAGTGACAAACCATTCAGAATCAACTTTTCAAACGTGTCTAAAAGTCGGTATTCGAATTGAACTCAAATTGAAGAATTTGAACCAAATTAGGAGTTTTTGTGCTTCGGAATATGACTGTACAGCTTTCTTATAATATTTTATAATGTTGGCATTGATAAAGATTTGTAGGATTATTATTAGGTGAAATGAACTTTTTTCTCTCTCTCTCCGTGACGGTGGACAAACACTACCAAAATCACTTCGGCGGTTCTGACTTTCGATGCGAATGCACACGTCATTCGTAAAAGTCGATAAACAATAATTTTGTTTACTAAAATATGTTTTCTTACATTGTTGTTAGAATTCACAATATAAAAGCAGGTAATAATACATCTTCTGTGGTATATCGACTTGAAGTTTGACTTATGTCACTATGTATTTAATGTACCTACATGACTGAAATTTTCACTTGAGAATAAATGTCACAGATTATAGAACATCTTCCAGAACGGGAATCAGAATCATAATTTTAGAGATGTCAAAAATACGTAAGGTTTTCAATAATGCACTCCTGTGTATGTTATTGAAAAATATCTGACACATATTTTAGTTTTCGTTTGTTTTTTTTTTATGTATACAATTTGCTGATGGATCAAGCATATGGCCCACCTGATGTTAAGTGGTTATCATAGCCTATAACAAAGCATTGTCTTGCAGGTCACGTTAGTAAGGAACGTGCCCTACAATACACTGCTCTGCGTCCATCAACCTGAGGCATACGGGTGTTTAGCCTCATGTGCCTGTAATTACATATATGTATATACATATACGTATGCTGACTGGAACCTAATTATTAAATATGGAAGAGTATAGTTTTATTAGTTATTTATACTTGGGTTTCATGTGCTTAATCGGAGAGTGTCCACAACTAAAGCAACAATTTAACTTACAATAGGTTTGAATAAGAAATAAACAAATCTGAAAAATAACCACGATCACCGACATAGCTCTCACAATCAGCAAGTTGAAGTGGCAACAGACAGACATAGCTCGTAGAACCGCAAACTACAGATGAATAAAAGCTCTCGATTGTCGGCCATGAACAGGAAGACGAAGCGTAGGACGCTCTTCCATCCGATACTTTGCTAGGATCACGGGAAGTCGAAGGATAAAAAGTTTCACAATTGGGGTTTTGAAAAAAAAAATGTTTTTTTTTTATGTATTTTAATACATTATTATTAATAATATTGATATTTATTGCAAAAAACTTAAAAAAAAAAACTAATAATAGACAATTAAAAATTGATAAAATTTAGAAAAAAATCACGTGACTATAAACGCGCCATAATTGATCACCATAGTTGTTGTTACATAGTGACGTCATTATGTTATAGCTATCTAATAACAGTACAGCGTGCGCGGCTATTGCAATGAGTGAAAACCGCTCGGGTTTGTTCGGGAGCTGCCGGCGTGTTTTTGGTACTGGATTCAAAAAATATTTTTATTTTGAAATAACTTTTGAATTATTGTAAAAAAAATAAAACATATATGACCTTTCAATTACCGCAAAAAAAAAAAATTCAAAACCCCCATTGGTCTTTCTGCAGTGGATTATGTCTTCAGGGTGATGATGGTAATAGTAAAATTTTAAAATAATATATAAAATACTATTCTCACCTTTTAAATCTTTTTTGGACTTCTACATATACTTTAAATCAAAAACTAGGCAAATCGGTTCAGTCGTTCTCGAGTTTTTGTAAGACTAACAAACATCAATTAATTTTTATATATATAGATTTATATTGAAAATATGGATAAATTCAATTTTATCTTTACATAAGTATTATTTCTATGAGTATTATGAAATATTGTACCACAGAGTATTGTACACACTTACACAAACTGAACTTTTTGGACAATGTTCTGTCAATCTAAAATGTCAAATTGAAACCAACGCTCGTATTCCAAGACAAATCTCAACACTAACTCAAAATAGGTGTTCATTAAAAATTTTGTTTTTTTGGTTAGATTGGATAGAAAACAGATCTAAAAAAATTATCGGCAGTGTCAGATTGCAAAGGAAGGTATAAGATTATTATGTTTACGGAACAACTAAGAAAAGTAGATGGAATAAAGTGCCCTATCGCCTTTGGAGTGCTTATCACCGTACTAAACTAGCTGACAGAAAACTTATGTACTTTTTATTGTAAACACATACTTAGAATACAACTCGCGACTGTATTCGATTGTTATCTAAGCGAAAACACTAGTAAATGGGGGTGTTAAAGAAATCTCAACCTTATCTATACTGGTGCAAGTTTTATGTCAATTTTAGCTTCGATGAACAGTAATGAGTTCAGATAGATTCAAAAATTATATGAATTTGACATTTTGACAACAAGGGGCATAGTTACTTGGTAACCTTATACAGCCAATATAAATATATACCAATTATTGATCAAGCGAGCGAAGCGTCTTAGTTTCGAGATTAGTAAAAAAATGCATTTTCCGTGTGTCAGTCGGTCTGTTTTCGCCTACAGGTCGCATTTTTCGATTTATACCTACTGCTTTTTTGATGGAGCAAGCAGATGGCCCACCTGATGTTAAATGGTTACCATCACCTATAACAAAGCATTGCCTCGTAGGCCACGCTCGTTAGGAACGTCACCTACGATGCACTACTCAGCGTCCCTCAACCTGAGGCATACAGGTGTTAAGCCTCATGTGCCTGTAACTACACCGGCACCCACACCCTTCAAAATGGAACACAGCAAGCTGCTTGGCAACAGAAATAGGTAGTAGTACTGCCCCGGACGAGCCCTTCACAAAGAGCTCTACTACTACTCATAGAACCACTACTTAGTAATAATCTTCATCCTGACTAACTGACGAACATAAGACAACGTGCAGCCTAAAACACTGGTCGAAGAGAATTGAAATTTTTGGGTATATTTGTCTTATTGGGTGAAAAGACCAAGGAACTAAGAGACTAAGAAATAAATTCCTGAAATTTAACTCCTACACGGGGTACAGCAGGGATTGAAGTTCATATGAAAATAACGTCACGCGGACGGAGTCACACGTGTTTCGCTAGTACATTATTCAAGGATTGATGTGATCAAACCTTGGAACCGACGATCGCTTGTATCTTATGATAAAGAACGCCTAAGACTAATGGACTTCTTCCACACGATGATGTTGATATTTTATGACCCAACCGTAATTTCGTTACACTGTGTCTTGTTGTATTTGTATTGACTGTGACAAATAAATGACACCTATAGTAACTATGTGATTATCACTGTCAAACGAGCCACAGAATAATGTATAGTTGCTTGGAACGACTTTTGACGTGGACCCTGCCTCCTGAAGCGCCAAAGCGCTACTGAGCTTGTATAGGTACGTCTCGCGTATTCATATTTTAGGCTATCTACTATTTTTATAAAAAAGTAAGCTAGCTAACAAAAAAATTACTCCGGCACACGATTACGTATCTTTTAAGGAACACATGAACAGAAAAATCGTTGGAATATCTCGATTAACAATCGAATAAATCACCCTCGGTGTAGTCGGTAGGCCAGAGATTTTAGTAAAACTTTGTGTAAACTTTTATCGAACTCAATGGAATCAAGAGTGTTTCTGGTCGCTCCGAAATATAGATGGTCCTTTTAAATGTAATATTCAATTTAAAAAAATACATGAATATGTTGTTTTAACATAATAAACAGGTGCTGATCACACGACCGCGTCGCCTTAAAGTGCCAAACAAGAATGATAAAATGATACATGTTTCTTGAATATTTTAAGCTATACAAAGTACAGGATAGGACAAGTACAGGAAAAGTAGGGATCACAGTAATTTGCCGTGAATCTAATGTTTTTTTGATAGAACTTACTTTCAAAAGAAACTAACGAAAGTTCAAATAACTTACTCAAGTAATTAATTATTTTATTTTACTACATGTTAAAATCTTTTAGTATAGATGAAAAATAGCAGATAATGTGGTATGTGTGTGATCAAACCTCAACGTAGTTGGTAGATCTGCCTTCTGCGCTGTAGTTTGTGGGTTCAATCCCCACCAAGGACAAACATTGTCAACATTGTCAGAAAAACATAGGTTTTGTTGTATGTTGTATGTGTTATATTATATTCAGATTATACTATGTATATTAAAAGTAAATATGTCATATATGTCCTATAGTACAAACTTGGCTTAGTTTGAGGCTAAATGGAATACAATATAGCCTATCTACCAATATGTCAAACATCTCTGTGACTAAAACACGAAAAGCTTTAGCAGAACTTTGTAGCGAATTTAATAATCAAGTCTTTTACAAATATTAAATTGATCTAAACAGTTTTTTTATCTATGCCTATGCTAACGGATATCAAAACTTTTTACAATCCAAGTAAGACCGGATTTGGGGGAGTCGATTTCGTTTTTTATAGGTACAAAAAACAGTAGCAAAAATGAGAAATTGCCGATAGCGGCAGCCATTATCGTAATATATAATTTAAAGGTAAGCCTATGATTAAGAAACTCCCTACCTGTTAAATTAAATTAGGCTTTTAAGGCACTGAACATTTCGAATATCTCGACTATTGCTTCAAATTAACAAATTCAAAAAGGAACAAGAAACTATTAATTTAAAGACTCATCGATTATTAGAGCGCATGTAATGGTTTTTAGGATTGTTTTATTTTTAATGTAGTGGGCTGGAACTACACCCACCTTTACTGTACATATTAGTAGTAATTTAATAGTTATAATTATAAAATAAATACCTTATTTTGATTTACTTTGCTTACTTTTTAGCTTTTTGATGTATTTGTACGACATGACAGCGCACAGCCTAAAACTACTGGCCGTAGAGACTTGAAATTTTCAGGATATATCCGTTTTAGTACGTAGAGGTGTAGTAAGAAAAGAATTCTCTAAATTCAACCCCTAAACGGCAGTGGGGGTAGAAGTGTGTATGAAAGTAGCTCCAAGAAGTTGTGCGCGTTTAGCTAGTACCTAAAAAGCAGTAATACCAATAACGTTTGTAATTTTACTTACTGATCAGTTGGCAGAAGGCAGAGCTACTACTTCTCTGCCTTCTGACCAGTTTTACAGTTTTTCCTAGCTATGGAGAAAAACTCGTGTGATAAGTCTATTATTAGGTATTGATTTGGATTACTGAAGCTATCTTTAGATCGTTTGCACGGTCTGTTGATAGCTCAACTGATTTGTGTATCCATAATAATAACTGTAGGTACTTCATATATTACCAATGTGAGAAACAGATATTTGAGACTCATTAATTAATTCATTTTATTTATTTGCAAAAAATATGGTTACATAAGTACAAAGATGTCACAAATATTTTATATAGATTCACATATTTTTATCAACTAATAATGTACAAAAAGTTTCATGTCATGACTGCATCAGTTTTTGTAAAGTTTTTAAACAAAATAGGTCTTAAATCTGTAAAAAATATCTACCATATCCACGGTAATGCGTACAGAATATTTTTCATTTACTATAATAAAGCTAGGTTACTGATGAGAATAACAAAACTTGCCTAAGCGGACGTGATTGCAAAGGTTTACAATATTGCACAGGAAACTACTGGTGAATTTTTCGGAAACCCGCAACCTACACATGACGGCCATTTTGGGTTAAAGGGTAAAATGACGCCGGTGAAATTACAGGCTTCACCTGTATGTCTTAGGTTGATGGATGCAGGGTAGGGTACGTTCCTCACGAGATTTTTTTGTCAGTGATGATTACCACTTACCATCTGGTGGGTCTTAAAAATCTTTGGATGGAAAACCACACGACTGAAATAGAACTTTAATATATGAAACGTAACTGGCTATGAGAGAAAGAGAGAAAGAACAGTGCTTTCATACCTTCATGGTAGTGTTAATCGTTTAACGCAACCTTGTTGGAAGTCGCATTAGAAGTATTACTTCAAAAGTAAGACATTCGTCTTTTTCTCTCTCCGTAGCTCCCTTCTCCGGCAACAGCCCAAGCCGAGGTCCGTACCTAAGTGGTGCCCTTGTGCTCGTTGCCAACAAAACCAATTTTGTAATGGCGTAGCGCCTTCTGCGCTCGCCAGTAGCCCGGTAACGCTGTCGGAAATCGCTAGGCGATTATACCAGCATTTTAGTCCGTTCGGAAAAAAAAAAAAAAAAAAAAATCGTCTTTTTCTCCGCCATATTACTGGCTGTGAATAATGGATACCGTATTTGAGGAAATAAACCCTTAGCTGCTTACCCCCCGAGGCTCAAGCTTCAATCGTGGTCGGAATCTCAGTGCCGTGTAATCTTGCAAATATTTATCGTGTGTCAATACAATATGCCAAAACAGAACGCTTATTATGGTTTTTACAAATGTGAGAGTGCTGCGGGCTTGGAAATGGTGCAAGGCATAAGATGATTGCCCGTTATGTAATCCTCATCAGCTTGATGAAGTTCACGGCTGGACATAGGATCCTAATATTTTTTTTTAATTTCTCTCATTTACAAAAAAGTTACACTAATAGATAATATTTTTATACAATCCCCTAAGAGTATTTTATCGAATGAGATTAGGTTTCCGGTGACAACTACTACTTGGTACTTGGTGGCTTTTTCAACTATTGTTGTTGATTCCGTTGTTGCATTTGACAGTGCTAAAACTATAGCCGTCCTAGTTATTTCTATGTTTATTGAAAGAGACAACATATTTTCAGACAGAACATCATCATTTTATACAAAAGACTTCAACGCGCTTCACGTTGTTTTTAAATTGTATATATTTTTCAGCCCACGAAAATAAAAACATATTTTTGTACCATAACCTATAAATCATTGCCTCTTGGTCATGTTCATTAGAAACGTACCCTACAATACACGGCGTTGCATCCACCAACCTGTGGCATACTAAGCTTCATGTGCCTGTAATTTCGCCGGCACCCATACCCTTCAAACCGGAACATAGCAATCCTAGCATCAATGCTTGGCGGCAGAAATGGATACAGTGGTATTATAACCAGACAAGATCTTCCCCAAAGAGCTCTGCTACTACTAAAGTGTGTTCCTGAATTACTTATTCTTCTAGGCTTGGTTGCGAGGAACAGGCACCTAGATTCACCAAGCTTTAAAAAGATTTAAGACGAACTTTGGATATAAATGAATGCTTATAGACTTTGACATGTGTTCTAACAAGATTTTGCGCTTCTAACTTGAACCCTTTAAGCTCTCGTTAGCGAGAAGTTACAGTGCATTGTCTGACACAATGGAAGAAGGCTGGCCTGGGGCATCCTCGTGGCTAACCTAAACTGACGATACGGCACTCAAGTTTTGGGAATCGTGAATTTCTTTGAAGCAGATGCTTTGGAATTTGGCAATACTAATTTTGGAATGGAACAGATCAATTTAAGAACTGTTTTCAGAAATGTGCCATCTTGTTTCAGTATTTTTAATGCATTGCTAAATATTATTTGTTGGAATGGTGAGACAAAGTGTGAAACTAGGTGTCATGTTTTTATCTGGATACGTACTTTACATCTCAGTATAGTTATTTTACTTAATGTTAATAACAAAAACACGCGCGTAAACGAACGTCAAACTTCAACCCCTGCTGTACGCGTTGAAGGGTTGAATTTCGGAAATTCCTTTCTTAGTACACCTTTACGCACCAAGACAAATATACCCTGAAAATTTAAAGTGTCTACAACCAGCGGTTTATACTGTGCGTCTAAATGTCAGTCGGTCAGGACAAAAATTCTTATAATTAGTATGGATGATATAGACAACTATTTTCATACATACTATTATCTGTATGAGACACCGATGTTTATTCTACGTTTGTAAAAAAATAAAGAACATTATTAAATCATAGGCCCAATTCTCGATCTTTTGAAGCTGAGACAAGATTGAAACTAGAATTTGAATGTCGAAATGGGCTTGTCTGAAATTTCAGTTTAGGACAATACCATTTAGAGCTTGTCATATTTCAAAGTTTGATTAGTTTGTGGCTAAATGACTCATTGTGAAATGTCAACTAATACTAAATTATTCCATTTTGCTTTAAAGTATCGCAAACAACTCTTTGATCTGAGTGTGCGTGCAGTAACCGATACATCTGTGATCATTTATATCAATGCGCATGATCAACATATCTTTATATCGGCGCGTGAGTCGACCGGTCCAGTTCCAATTGTATATCGATCGAATATTCCATCTCAAGACACGATTATTAAATTACTTTGTTTAAATGTCAATGAACAGTACAAGTTCATTATAAATATAATTACATTATATTACTACAATATATTACAAATTTTTAAAATGACGACATCTTTAACACCAGCTAAATTGGTTTCTTCAATGATCTTGACTCAATATATTGTATTATAGAAAATAAATACCACATAAATTCATTATATATTATATATTATGTGTCACCAACAAAAAATAGGTACATTGTAATATATAATTCAAAAGTTATATTACCTGCTAAATCAATTTATCTTAGTGCTAATGTACGTAGAGGTAACAGACAGACAAAAAAATATGTAAAAAAAAGTAAACTACCAGCCTAACTACCAATACAAAACAATAAACTTGAAAAATTGATTACGAAATACGTTTTGAGTAAATTCAGATAAATTATTGGTTCAAGACTCTACAAGACTGATTATAATTCCAGTTAGTTCCTTTGCTACTGAATTTGGAGACAAATGAGACAAAAGTCCTCTGATTCCATTCAGATTATAATCAGTCCATAAATCTAGTGGGCTAATTACAAATTTTATTGTAAGTAAATACAGTCGGCTCAGCCTATTATCCTGCAAAATAGTCTCAAACTCGCCTATCATCGTCATATCAAATTGCGTTGAAATATAAAAAGACAATGTCAGCAAAGTCTGGATCAGATCGCCGTAGAAGGCTTGACGGTAGCAGGTCTTGAAGACCCGTTTAAATGGTGTAATTGGTAGGCTAGCAAAGTAACTCATTAGAAAATATTTTCAAGCGTATATAGTCTTCCTTGATACAATTTAAAACAACAACTTACAATTTAAATGATAGTTTTAAACTAAACAGGTTAAGAATATAAATATTTACCCTCCTACGTTATAAACGTTATTTGTATTTGTTTATTTGTCACTGTTTATCATTACCTATTGATAAGAGATGGCAATAGTATAATCAATATTCATCATTTGACAGATTTTTATAAGGTCATAAGGTAGCTCCAAGAAATAGAAAAAACTAATAAGAACTCAGTAAAAATACAAGCAAGCATTAGTGGTTTATGTCTATGCGTGTAGGTGTGTGTGTGTCTATGAGAGAGAGACAGCAAGAAAGCAGTTTTTGTATAAATTGGCGCCTAGAATCAAATTTTGATACGAACATGTACTTTATGTTTTGTAATTAGCCTCTAACATTTATTTCAAACAGTGTTTAAAACAACCTCTTGCAGGTATAAGTACTAAGAGCTGTTTCAAACACAGTAATATAAAAGAAGAAGAAAAAGAAAAGAAATATACCGGTCTCTTTCGTTTTGTCAAGCGCTAGCGTGTTGAAAGATTCGCGTGACTGCGTAAGTACCTACAAGGTAGCTGCATTATTTATCATACACACACATACCTACATTTTATGCATATCCTTTAAATAAGGCGATGAAGTGATAAATATGTTTATTGATGATTATTGGTCGTATTTACGGACCTGTGTCAGTAAAACTTTGTTTTCAATGCAAAATAGTCTTTATTACACTGTATTAAGATTCTACCATCAGGTATAAACATAATGAGGTCGACATTCAAATCAAATAATTGAGAAGTATAAAGTGGAACAATAAGTATACTTATATTAAAAAGTAAAGTGAGTTGTTGCGTGTTTTTAAGTTTCAATGGCGTGTTTGTAAGTTTTAAATACTGGTGATTTTGTTGTCAGTTCCAAAATTACATGACTTAATGGATATAAGTGTTATGGGTGAGTGGAAAATAAACTCATATTCACAAGATTTTCTTTCACTGTGTTTTTTAGTTTGACATGATTGCTGATGGAACAAACACCATCACTATGTAGTATGGCCTCGCAGGTCACGTATGTTGGGAACGTGACCTACAATGCAAACTCTACACCTATCAAACAGATGCTGAACCCATGCATGTCTAATGTTACCGGCATCCATCCTTCAAATCGGACCCTAAGACCTCAATTATTTATTGTTATTTAGTTGAAAGTAAAAAAATAATGCAACAAGTATAATTCAAACTATTTGAAAAAATTTAGAAAAGAGCTAGTGATTCTTCAACAGTTGAACCAGTTTTCTTCAATCACAGCAGCAGCAACAGCACACAACAAAAACCAAATCAAAAATGATTCATCCGTTTGGGAACTACAAAACTCAGTTTTTTCACATGGCTAGTTTCACTCCCAACTTAAATTGACATAGTAATATCCTAGATTTGAATATCGTATGAGCGTGTAAACTGTAAACTGTCAAAACAACGAATTATCTAATGAGATGATTTTTTTTAGTAATACTAACGAACACTTGTACAAAATTGGAACCGCGTAAATTACTGCCATAATGTATTGAATGCGTTACGTACGATCGTACCTGTTCGTCTAATCCGTATAAGCGTGGACGACTTTGGCAATGATTCTTGAAATAAAGTGATATTACTGTTCGGTTGTAGTATTATTTCATCTGTTGCATTAATTGCCGGCGGCGAGTGTCGGCTCGCGTCCGATCCGCGCCAATGACAAAGATTCAATGACAGATACGCAGTCGCAAGCTTTGATCAATGAGTTCGACGACCAATCAAAATGCTCGTGGGAATTAAATTATGAACTGTTTTGAGTTTAAATAAAGAACACCCTGACATCTTGTTGTGATGTCAAACATTTTTTTTTATTTGTAGCCGTCACCAGTTAAACTGTTCGGCGTGAAAACACAGACTAAAAAAAAATGTCGATAAACTTTGACAATACATTGTTTCTTTTTTTGAGTATTACTTGGTATTACTTAGTACACAACGATATCATTTGAAACTACTGCCAACACACCAATGCTAACTTCTCAAAACAGCTAAAAACGGTTGCTTATCTATGCCAATAATATAAGAATATTTTGTCCTGACTGGCTGACTCACATATAGACATTACACAGCCAAAACAACTGGTTGGAGAGACTTGAAATTTCTCAAGGTACCTATATTTGTCGTGGTGCATAGAGGTGTACTAAGAAAGAAATTCAATTCCTAAACGAGCACAACGGGGGTTAAAGTTAGTCTAAAAAAAACACCCGTACGTAATTGCGCGCGTTTCGTTTTGAAATAGACTTTCGAAAGTTTCTAGAAAGAGCTATATTTTTAACGTTTAAAAATTTCTGTCATACATCACGTTTACTGTCACAACCAGTAACAAACCCAAAACTTAAGAACACAGTAGAACATTTAGTTTTCTTTCATCAACAGCATTTTGTGCTCCAGTAAAGACAAACAGGTTGCAAAAACTCATTCGTTATTCGAATAATTTCAAGTATGTATTCGTAATTAACTCAAAAACGAGCTATAGACAAGTTCGATGGTCGATGGTTGACTCGATACAGTTTTTTCCTCTCGATATTAAATGCTGTCTATGCAATACAAGGAGCGAATATTCGGTATGCATCCTACGATTTTTATTTTCACTGTGCGGTTCGAATGCCATGCAATAGTGTTGTGAGCAGTCCGGCTTTTTATTTTTGTATTACTAACTTACTGTACTTACTGACAGCCGTCATAGTTCAGTTAGTTTTATAACTAGTGACGAACTAGTTTAGCCTCTTCCCTTTTGAAAGGCCTATAAACTATTTGAGCTAATACCTACTTCTAATGCGGCTTGCAACAAGGTTGCGTTAAACGTTTAACACTACCATGGAGGGAGTATGAAAGCACTGTTCTTTCTCTCTTTCTTTCATAGCCAGTTACGTTTCATATATTAAAGAAGTTGTACTTCAGTCGTGTGGTCTAAAGCTCACTGGTTTTTTTAAGTGTTTATAACTTTCAACTTTTATGCGGTTTTCGTTTGTTTTTGATATCGAAACTCTGAGAGAGCACATACTTATAAGTTATAACAGTTGTGAGCTGATTTTATTTCATGACAAATAACCGGCTATTTGTTATTTTTCCGGCTGTTTGATTCCTTACCTTTCAATTCTACACACAGTAGCATTCTCAAAATGGGCATAGAATTACCAGTACTTTAGGTTATAAAATAGGTTGTCTGGAATTGATCATGGCATTTCGCTCAAGGATGCTTTGTTGAAATACTTGATTGATATTTATAGATCAATAAACTAACATTATTTATTGAGAAAGTGCTTTTAAATAGTGACATTAAATCGGAGACACATGTCGTGTCTACGATGGACTTCTATCGACTGATGATGATATAAAATGAATAAAATTTAAGCTAGTATTACTTAAGGCACCTGCAATTAGATTTAAAACAGTAGGAACCAAGCCGTTAGTTTCTTGCTGGTTTTATTGCATGTGGCCTGCTGATGGCCCACCTGATGTTAAGTGGTTACCATAACCACTTAACATCACATTCAATAGAAACACGCCCTATGATACACTGCTTTACGTCCATCAACCTGACGCATGTTTTTTTTTACACAACCTGCTGATGAAACAAGCAGATGGCCCACCTGATGTTAAGTGGTTACCATAACCTATAACAAAGCATTACCTCGCAGGTCACGCTCGTTAACGTGCTCTACGATGCACTTCCATGCGCCCATTATCTAGCTTGGTTGCGAGGAATTGGCGCTTAGATTTAAGACGTTTCAAGATGATCCCTGCGGATATTACTGAATATCCGGAGATCTTGAACTTTGACTAACTGGAGACGGTGGCTTTGCTTGCATAGGGTGTGCTTTTCCTTCTAGTTTTAATCGACCTTTTGATCTTATTCCTACATTGAAATTACAGGCACATGAGACTTAATACCTGTTTGCCTCTGGTTGATAGATGCATGGAGCAGTGCATTAAGGCACGTTTCTAACGAGTGCAACCTACGAGGCAATACTTTGTTATAGGCGATGGTAACCACTTAACATCAGGTGGGTGGGCTTAACATTTTGCAGTAGTTCGTATCTCATAGGTGACAGGTTGCAAGCCCATCGCCACTGCTAGAATACTAACTGGTTTCCTCACGATGTTTTCCTTGACCGTTTGAAAGCACTTGTGAACATATATTTTTGTAACAGAAAAATCCATTGGTGCACGTCCGAATTCGAACCTACAACCTTAGAATCTGTAGGTGAAATCACTCCCACAAGACCAGTGTTCTTCTGAATATTTTATCTTATACTAGCGGCTCGTCCCGGCTTCGCACGGGCTTTTGTAAAGAACCCTAATTTTTTTTAAATATAATATAGCCTATGTCACTCGGAGATAGTTTTTGAGTCCAGTAGTTTTAAAGCCAATTCAATGCAAACAAACAAAAACAAATCCTCTTTATAATATTAGTATAGATATTTTCACACCAATTCGCATTGCAAGTCTTGTGAAAGCTTTACACCATATATTTGAATGTTCAAGCCCTTTTATTTTTCCCATTATAATTCCATAGAATCAAACTATTCCCACAGAAGAGCAACAGTAGCTGGACTGTAATTATTGGATAGTAATTAACTCGGCAAGCTGCGGCGCGTGGTCGTTCACTCTGCCACGCGACCTCTCAAGGCCGCCATTTGTTTTTTTTTCTTTTTGTACAGGCTAAAGTATGTTGTTTTCTTACGAACAAAGACAGTTGAAATGAAAGTGTGTTATGTGGCATCCGATTTGAATGAAAATGTTTCCCTTTGGTTTTAAAGAAAACCGCCATCTTTTTCTTCAAAATCAAATGACAGCCGACTTTACTTTTTTTACCGACTCGACTTGACTAAGAAGTATTTTATTCAACCCACTTGACATTGGCAATTTTTTTCGAATGACGGACACATCCCACAAAAAAAAAGAAATCCAGGCAAAAGGCTGGTGTCTACACAGAATATTGCTTTAGTCCATATTCTTAGGATGTCTATCAATGACGTCATTCATCACAATGATGTGGATTGATTAAAACCTTCGATCAATGATACCCCTAGATGACGGGGTCACATACAAAATCATAGCTAAAAGCTGTCTGCGTGTATATACTTAGACAGCTACATTTGTTAACTATCGAAGTGGGAAAAAATTATAAACAAAAAAATTAAAACATAAACAAGTTTTAAGTTCAACGTAATTACCACCATAACACCTTGTAAATAATGTCACTAATTGTATAAACAAAATAAGAGCTCACTTCTCAAGTGAACTTTTATTTACGGATTTTTTAGCCGACCGTATATTTAGGAGTTTCGTTGATCAAAGATTAAAACAAACATTTAACCTCAGTTGAGACTGCGATCAAACATTTCTCTATAAATAGAAAAGAAAACCGTACCGCTTATTTTCTGTTTTTTAGTATTTGTTGTTTTAGCGGTAACAGAAATACGATTCCGCAACCGTTCTTCTAAGACCAATTCGTCATTGGACTGTTCGCCGACAGAACTTTTCATCTATGACCTTTCGCTGACAAGCCTTTACCTACAGCTACATAATGTTACATCGAGACGACGATAAACTTAAAACTATTCTATCTACAGACCTCGCCATCTACGGAAAATTTACCATAGTATAACTCTAACTTATGAATGTTATGTTGAAATACATCATCTGTGAAAATTTGAACTTTCTAATTATGACGGTTCATGAGATACAGCCTGGTGACAGACAGACAAACAGAGAGACAGGTGTCTTAGTAAAGGGGCCCCGTTTTACCCTTTAGCTACGAAACCCTAAAGAAGAGATTTTTTACTTTTGTGTTTAGAGTACCTACACCTGTTTGTTCTTGTATTTGCCAAATAAAATAAATTTTCCTTATAAGGTAAGCTGATGAATGAAGCGGCCATGCGTTCAATGACATTGCCACGCGACCTACCAAGGCCGTCGCTTGTTGGGCTTCTCTAGCGCTTATGCTTTTATTTTACTTTACCACTTCATACTAACTGTACTGTCAGTGGCATTAAAAGTATAATATCAATAATGCTGGACAATCCACACAGCATCATCTAGCCCCAAGCTAAGCAGAGCTTGTGTTATGGGTACTAGATGACTGATATACTTAATACAACACATTACATACATAGATATTTGACTATGCACAGAAAATACCCAGAACACCCGGAATAAATATTTGCAGATCGTACAAACATTTCCAAGGCGGGAATCGAACCCGCAACCTCCTGCGTCGCAGGCGGACGCTCGCCCGCCGCGCCACATCGGTATAAAAGCTATCGGTGTTTTTTTTGTTTCAACTATATGTTTCACTACTAACAACTATAATGTTTTGTTATTCAACTTGCTGATGGAACAAGCAGATGGCCCACTTGATATTGAGTGGTTCCCATCCTATGAAAAAGTACTCCTTCGTAAGTCACGCTCGATAAGAACGTGTCCTACGATGCACTGCTCAGCGTCCATGAACCTGAGGCATACAGGTGTTAAGCCTCATGTGTTTGTGATTTCTCCGTTTGTAATTTAATGCCTGTAATTTGTGCTTTTCTCCAGTTTTTAATATATCCAAAAATAAAAATAAAGTTAATAATGCTGACTGTACAATGTTACTCTATTTTTTATAAATTAACATCTTTACCACTTGTATTGACTGATACTTTAACAGCCTACAAAGTTATTGAAGCTTGGGTTCAAAACAAACTACTTTTTACAATACGCTACTTTATTGTATTATCATTATCATCAGTCTGATGAATACATCCTTCTATCCAATGAAACTGTCTTAAATAAATAATATTAATTATAATATTTTAAGACTTACTATAAGATTTTATTTTATTTTAAAATATTAATTATAATATTTTAAGACAGTTTCATTGGATAATATTGTTTATTTATTTATTAATAAAAAGCTAAGATTACGAAACCGCAGTTAAGATTATGTTGTTTGAAAATAAACTATGTCGATAAAACTATGCTGTTTTCTTATAAACACATCCTATTAATCTAAATTACTTCGATTGATTGTGCCCAACGTATTCTTTGTACCAGTTTTAACAATTAAAGTAATTATCTAGGCTTAGCAGGTGCATCTCCTTAAGTCGACAAACCGATGGTAAGGTACATGTTAGGTACGCAAAAACAACACTAATATAAGGAGTTAATGATGGACTATTCCGCTTAGATACATGAATGTAGGGTCGGTGTACACGATCCGGTTTTGCCGCAACCGCAACTGCGTTTTTGAATAAACCATCCGTATTTTAGATTCTTGTTTGGACCGCGATATAGACCCTAAGCGCCAGTCTGACGTTATCGGTCCGCCTTTGAGTCTATCAACAGACATTTTAGTGTCTTCTTTAGACTAAATACTATTAAAATTTCTTTTCAATTTTATATCGCGTTGATGTTATTTCTGTAACAGAAACTATTAACCTTAATTACCTACGCATTCTCCTGCATCTGCTGATAGCTGCATTTTCTGAGTCTAAGTCACCAATCCGCCTGTCAAGTGTTGTGATTATGAAAAACCCTTTAAATATGGGGAAGGTCCACTTCAGTTCTCAAACGGGTAGCATATCAATCAGCGAAATTGCATTGCTCATTGCTTTTTGTTCCTGTGACTGTCTATACAAATCGTGTCTTTTTTATTGTAAATGTGTCATGGGAATTCATTTCCTAGTATCTACACCTTTACGCAACAAGATAAATATACCCTAAAAAAATCAAGTCTTTAATATTACGATCATTGGTTTATGCTTTCAGTCAGTCAAGACAAAGATTTAAATTGGTATAGATAAATGTAGTACGGCAAAAACCCGTGTAGCGTAAACTAGGCCTACAATATGACATCCCTTTTATTTTGAAGCGGAATAATCTAAATGTGACAAAACGGACGTGTACAATTATGCGCGCGCATTTGAGTACGTAAGATTAATTGCGTGTATACGCTAAGTATTGAAAAAGAAAAATACAAGTTTATAGTATCGTACAAAAAGTGGATACCCTGTAAGGGTTTATGTTGCCAATCTATTTCAAGTTGATAATAAAGGTTTTTACTTTGGCAAGTTTCAAAAAATTTGGTATCCAAATTTTGTTATTTAAAAATTTTTTTTTTTTTTAATTGGAAGATTGTAACCTATGTCCAGCAGTGGACTTCTACAGGCTGATGATGATGATGATGATGAAGCTGGTGAACTGAGTTAGCTTATTGTAGAGAGAGACCGATTGTACAGTGAAGATATTTTCATGATGTACATTCGTACCAACTTACCTTATACTTGGAATAGATAATTCGTAACCTGAAACATAGTAGAAATGAGGAAATCCGTAGATGAACCAAGGTCACCGACAAAGCTTTCAAAACCAGCAAGTTGGAGTGGCAATGCGCAGGCTCTGCAGCTATACGAGTGTGTTTTAGACCACACGACTGAAGTAAAACTTCTTTAATATACGAAACGTAACTGGCTATGAGAAAAAGAGAGAAAAAGAGAGAGATTATAAACATTTAACACTACCATGGAGAGGGTATGAAAACACGCAACCTTGTTAGAAGTCTTACTTCAAAAATATTCCCTGTCTAGGGGATTGAAGTTGAAGCATCTAATAATCCTAACGCCTTCCTAAACTGGTTGCAATAATTTGCATGTAGATGGTACATCCACTAATAGATGTCTAAGAGACAGCTGCCAACTGGTTCGGTTTAGCATAGCCAACCACAACTTTTATCCACCTCACACAGCTCAAGTCAGGAATAAAAGTATGGAGTCGACATTCCGCCCAAAATTTAGCAAACCTTGTCTATACTAATACTATAGAGATGTGTGGTACCTGTAGTGTCTGACCATATAGGCTACGTACTTATGTCAATGTCAAATGTTTTAATAACTGTCATACAATACCGGGGGTAGCTTGGTGACAGTGTGTAAATACCGTCCTTATAAATAAAATAAAAGGTAATCTGTCTGTTCCTATACCACAGTGATTTACTTGTGCCCTACAAACCCGATATTTTCCAGTACCGAGGCCCTTCGGGATCTTAAAATTCTTTCGGGGCATCTGGTCGAAGCGACGCGTGACCCGAAAACTGGTGAGTATTTGGCACAGCAAATCAGCATTGCCATTCAGTAGCAATGCAGCCAGTGTTTTGGGAACGCTTCCGATTGGCACGGATCTGGATCAGTTGAGCTACCTTTAGATCGTTTACAACGGTCTGTAGATAGCTCAACTGCTTCATATGTATTTTGTACATACCAATTATAAATACCTGTATTAGCTGTAATTTTCTTTGTGAGTAAAATGTTTACGAGTATAATAAAGAGAGGAAAGATTTGATTGTTTATTTGCATTGAATAGGCTCCGAAACTACTGGACCGATTTGAAAAATTCTTTCACCGTTGGAAAGCTACACTATCCCCGCGTGACATAGGTTATTATAATATTTTCAAAAAAGTTAACGGCCCGGTTGAAGGCGAAATACCCATTTCGAAGCCCCCCGCTTCAGTCATACTATACATACATATGCATTGCACTGCGTAGTTAGAGCTCAACAAGCGCTTAAAATTTGCCATCTAGCGAGTATCACTCGAACTACATGTTCAACTCACTGTCATTGCATTTGGTCGTCTAGGGTCATTGCGCTAGTTGTCGAACTATTAGCGGAGTGTCCAACTAAACTAGGCCAATTTATTAGTATGCAATATTTACTAGATATCTACTGAAAGTGTTTTACATGGTTCCACGCATGATCAAGTTATATTCAAAATAAAAAAAAGACCCAAACATTAATATTTGAAATTCAAAATGATAGTGCAACTGATGGTGCATGTCATACCTACCTACAGTAAGCAAGTAGGTAGGTAAAGAAACAAACGCTGATTACGAATATCTGGTCAGATTTGAAATTCAAAATGGCGGGTACAAATCATGATACAAAAAACTGACATGGGTGTCGTTTTCGACTAATTTGGGGGTGCCGATTACGAATATCTGGTCAAATTTGAAATTCAAAATGGCGGATACAAATCATGATACAAAAAACTGACATGGGTGTCGTTTTCGATTAATTTGGGGGTGCTGATTACGAATATCTGGTCAGATTTGAAATTCAAAATGGCGGATGCAAATGATGGAACAAAAAACTGAAATGGGAGTCGTTTTCGACTAATTTGGGGGTGCTGATTACAAATATCTTGTCAGATTTGAAATTCAAAATGGCGGGTACAAATCATGATACAAAAAACTGACATGGGTGTCGTTTTCTACTAATTTGGGGGTGCTGATTACGAATATTTGGTCAAATTTGAAATTCAAAATGGCGCATGCAAATGATGGTACAAAAAACTGACATGGGTGTCGTTTTCGACTAATTTGGGGGTGCTGATTACGAATATCTGGTCAAATTTGAAATTCAAAATGGCGGATACAAATCATGATACAAAAAACTGACATGGGTGTCGTTTTCTACTAATTTGGGGGTGCTGATTACGAATATCTGGTCAGATTTGAAATTCAAAATGGCGGATGCAAATGATGGAACAAAAAACTGACATGGGTGTCGTTTTCGACTAATTTGGGGGTGCTGATTACAAATATCTTGTCAGATCTGAAATTCAAAATGGCGGGTACAAATCATGATACAAAAAACTGACATGGGTGTCGTTTTCTACTAATTTGGGGGTGCTGATTACGAATATCTGGTCATATTTGAAATTCAAAATGGCGCATGCAAATGATGGTACAAAAAACTGACATGGGTGTCGTTTTCGACTAATTTGGGGGTGCTGATTACGAATATCTGGTCAAATTTGAAATTCAAAATGGCGTATACAAATCATGATACAAAAAACTGACATGGGTGTCGTTTTCGATTAATTTGGGGGTGCTGATTACGAATATCTGGTCAAATTTGAAATTCAAAATGGCGCATGCAAATGATGGTACAAAAAACTGACATGGGTGTCGTTTTCTACTGATTTGAGGGTGCTGATTACGAATATCTGGTCAGATTTGAAATTCAAAATGGCGGATGCAAATGATGGAACAAAAAACTGACATGGGTGTCGTTTTCGACTAATTTGGGGGTGCTGATTACAAATATCTTGTCAGATCTGAAATTCAAAATGGCGGGTACAAATCATGATACAAAAAACTGACATGGGTGTCGTTTTCTACTAATTTGGGGGTGCTGATTACGAATATCTGGTCAAATTTGAAATTCAAAATGGCGCATGCAAATGATGGTACAAAAAACTGACATGGGTGTCGTTTTCTACTGATTTGGGGGTGCTGATTACGAATATCTGGTCAGATTTAAAATTCAAAATGGCGGATTCAAATGATGGTACAAAAAACTGACATGGGTGTCGTTTTCGATTAATTTGGGGGTGCTGATTACGAATATCTGGTCAGATTTGAAATTCAAAATGACGGATGCAAATGATGGTACAAAAAACTGACATGGGTGTCGTTTTCGACTGATTTGGGGGTGCCGATTACGAATATCTTTTAGAGTTTTTTTTCGAGTTTTTCGTTTCATCATTTGCACCCGCAATTTTGAATGTCAAATCTAACCAGATTTTCGTAATCAGCGCCTCCAAATTAGTCGGAAAAGACCCCCATGTCAGTTTTTTGTACCATGATTACGAATATCTGGTCAAATTTGAAATTCAAAATGGCGGGTACAAATCATGGTACAAAAAACTGACATGGGGGTCTTTTCCGACTAATTTGGGGGTGCTGATTACAAATATCTGATCAGATTTAAAATTCAAAATGGCGGGTACAAATGATGGTACAAAAAACTGACATGGGTGTCGTTTTCTACTAATTTGGGGGTGCCGATTACGAATATCTGGTCAAATTTGAAATTCAAAATGGCGCATGCAAATGATGGTACAAAAAACTGACATGGGTGTCGTTTTCTACTAATTTGGGGGTGCTGATTACGAATATCTGGTCAAATTTGAAATTCAAAATGGCGCATGCAAATGATGGTACAAAAAACTGACATGGGTGTCGTTTTCTACTGATTTGGGGGTGCTGATTACGAATATCTGGTCAGATTTAAAATTCAAAATGGCGGATTCAAATGATGGTACAAAAAACTGACATGGGTGTCGTTTTCGATTAATTTGGGGGTGCTGATTACGAATATCTGGTCAGATTTGAAATTCAAAATGGCGGATACAAATCATGATACAGAAAACTGACATGGTTGTTGTTTTTGATTAATTTGGGGCTGCTGATTACGAATATCTGGTCAGATTTGAAATTCAAAATGACGGATGCAAATGATGGTACAAAAAACTGACATGGGTGTCGTTTTCGACTGATTTGGGGGTGCCGATTACGAATATCTTTTAGAGTTTTTTTTCGAGTTTTTTGTACCATCATTTCTACCCGCCATTTTGAATGTCAAATCTAACCAGATTTTCGTAATCAGCAACCCCAAATTAGTCGGAAAAGACCCCCATGTCAGTTTTTTGTACCATGATTACGAATATCTGGTCAAATTTGAAATTCAAAATGGCGGGTACAAATCATGGTACAAAAAACTGACATGGGGGTCTTTTCCGACTAATTTGATTTGTACCCGCCATTTTGAATTTCAAATCTGACCAGATATTCGTAATCAGCACCCCCAAATTAGTAGAAAACGACACCCATGTCAGTTTTTTGTATCATGATTTGTATCCGCCATATTGAATTTAAAATTTGACCAGATATTCGTAATCAGCACCCCCAAATTAGTAGAAAACGACACCCATGTCAGTTTTTTGTATCATGATTTGTATCCCCCATTTTGAATTTCAAATTTGACCAGATATTCGTAATCAGCATCCCCGAATTAGTAGAAAACGACACCCATGTCAGTTTTTTGTATCATGATTTGTATCCGCCATTTTGAATTTCAAATTTGACCAGATATTCGTAATCAGCACCCCCAAATTAGTAGAAAACGACACCCATGTCAGTTTTTTGTATCATGATTTGTATCCGCCATTTTGAATTTAAAATTTGACCAGATATTCGTAATCAGCACCCCCAAATTAGTAGAAAACGACACCCATGTCAGTTTTTTGTATCATGATTTGTATCCGCCATTTTGAATTTCAAATTTGACCAGATATTCGTAATCAGCATCCCCAAATTAGTCGAAAACGACACCAATGTCAGTTTTTTTGTATCATGATTTGTATCCGCCATTTTGAATTTCAAATTTGACCAGATATTCATAATCAGCACCCCCAAATTAGTAGAAAACGACACCCATGTCAGTTTTTTGTATCATGATTTGTATCCGCCATTTTGAATTTCAAATTTGACCAGATATTCGTAATCAGCACCCCCAAATTAGTAGAAAACGACACCCATGTCAGTTTTTTGTATCATGATTTGTATCCGCCATTTTGAATTTAAAATTTGACCAGATATTCGTAATCAGCACCCCCAAATTAGTAGAAAACGACACCCATGACAGTTTTTTGTATCATGATTTGTATCCGCCATTTTGAATTTCAAATTTGACCAGATATTCGTAATCAGCACCCCCAAATTAGTAGAAAACGACACCCATGTCAGTTTTTTGTACCATGATTTGTACCCGCCATTTTGAATTTCAAATCTGACCAGATATTCGTAATTAAATTTAATAACAAATTAAATTCTATTCTATTCTATTCTATTCTTCTATTCTAATTTAGTAGGTATTTCTATGAATCTTGTCTGCCTCCCTTCTAACCTATGTCGCAGTAGATCTAAATAAGTATAGTACCTACCTACTTCATAGTAGGGCTAGTCATATGCACAAATATAGAAAAAATGAAATGATAAAATGGCAACTCCACCTATTTCCGTATTTTCGACCGGTGGTGCGGCGGCAGTCGGAGGGTCGTCGGGTAGCGACGCGCCGCCGCCGCGCCGCCGCCGGCGCCGCGACGAAGGTAAGGTAGGGAAGGGGGTTAGGGGAACGCCTATGTTCAACCGTAAACAATCTACAACTACAAACGACTACGTAAAGAAATAATAAATAAAATGAAATAATAATAATAATATTTGACCCCACATAATAAAAAAACATAAATTGGTAGGTAGGTAGCTAGTAGGTACATCCTTACATAAAAACTGGTTGGATGGTAGGTTAGGTAGATGAGATAAATAGACGTACGGTACTTAGGTACTTTCACCCGTCGCATTACACATGCTTTCGCTCTCATAATTTTCATAAGTTGTTTTTTTTAACTTTTTTTTATTACCCATACTTTTAGATACGAGTAAATATAGAACTGAACTAGCTGAAATATTGACTAGAACACACTTTGTTATTAGAGTTTTTGTTTAAAAGTCCCGCGCTTTTAAATCACGTCGATCGTGAGCTTGGTCAGTGTACGGTGGAGAGGCACAGGTCCGTCGCTGGCCGTTGCCGCTGAGTGAGTGAGGGCAGGCGGTGACAGTGACGCTATAACGTCTAATCCACTCGTAAAAAAGAGATGGCAATAGCGCGTGTGTCGTATTTGTAAACGTCGTAAGTGCAATAACACAAAATATTTTTTTAAATATAATAAAAATAAGCTTACTGTATAATCCGTACAGTAAAGTATTTAATATGAACATAATAATTTTTTTTTGTAAAAATCATTTGTTACATTGCTACACTTTCATAGCACTGACTTAATAAAGTATTTCCAGCGCCTAATTTGAAATTTATATTCTATCGAGGAAATTTTATCTAATCGTGTTTTCAATTTTTATAGTTATAGATATGCTCAATTTGATACTCATACTTAAAATTTAACCCGCTCAGAGTTCTATGCGATGATTTACAGTAAACGCCGTGAACCTCGTTTCTATTGAAGGGAGCCCTTAAGGATCCTAACTAAAACCCGTGCGAAGCCGGGACGAGCCGCTAGTATTATTATAAAGAGGTAAGTAAGGTGAGTTTGTAAGGTTTTAGGGGATAATCTCTGGATCATAATGATTTTGAATAAAAATTTACCAATAGAAAACCACGTTATTTATGAGTGCCATAGGCTTTATTTAAAAGTCAAAATGTTTACCGCCTTAGAGGGCACAGATCAGCTAGTTTTCTATAAAATAATTGGTATTTTTTATCAATAAAACTACTCCATAGCTTCCCATAAAGCAGGACTAGATCCTAACATTACAGCTTGTATTTTTTACTTTTAAATGGGAATACGGGCAAGGGGTCTGTAGGTGAGGCATTAAGTGGCTTGCGGAATTCTAATGCATGCAGGTATGGGCTAGACAGGTTTAAGTTTTGTAACATGTTTTAGAATAGAGGGTAAGTTTATTTCTTTATGAAAAAAAAACAGCACGTTTTCATAATATAGCTTCAAGACTTTAATCTCTAGGCACGGTAAATATCCTCTCAAATTTCTTAGTGCTTAGTACTTACTCGAGATTGTTTGAGGATGTGTAAGGGGAGTAGTCAGAGGCACGTCTAAATATTAGATTTAGTACATACATACATTTTACAGTTGTTGATATTCTGTACGTGACAGGTTGCAAGCCCAACACCGCTGCTAGAATACTAACAGGTTTCCTCACGATGTTTGTCTTCACTGTTTGATAGCACAGACATTGCGTACATAATCCATTGGTGTGGTGGACCACACCAATGGATTATGTACGCAATATCCGACCGGATGGATCCGGTCGGAAAAGTACATTAGTGCGCGACCGAATTCGAACCCACGACCTCATCGACTTAAAAGCAAATCTGTCAAGCACAGTTATTGGTTTAATTTCATGCGCAGCTAGCTAATTATAATTAATTATCATAGCTCTCTTATAAAAAATGATTTATCTTATGTAATTTTTATATAACCTAATTTTTGATCGACGTTTGCACACTGGGTATTGTAGAATAACAAAATACCTATTTTTCAACACAATAAATATTGTACTTGAATATTGAAACACATAGATAACTGATTTTTGAATAACTCAATAAATAATTAGTAGTGTGGAATATTAAGTACTACAAAATATGGATGAGTACCAAGTTTAATATCTGGGGACACACCCTTGGCATCCTCAAAGAATCTCGAGTCAGTTATCTTAATACCAAGTATCTAGGTATTAAGATATCTCAAGGAATATCTACCGTGCTTAAAGATTAAAGCTGTGTTGGTTTCATCTTTTTAAATAAGTACGCAAAGGTATATACAAAATGGTACTTGTACAAATCTAATGGGCCGGACAAAAATTATTGCTTAGCTAGACATCTTTTAACACGCATTTTAATGTCATTTGAAATGTACAGCAATAAAACGACTGTATCAAAAATGATTAGAAAGTAAAAATAGATTTTATTTACAGGAGCCTACTGCGGCTAATTATTATAAGACGCCTGTAATATAATTAAAAATTTATTTACAATATAAATATGATTTTATGAACATTGAGAACGAAACGTCCAAATTAATCTCTATTATTTTATGAATATTTAAAATTAATGCCTTGTAAACGGCATAAAACCAGAGAGATAATAGTAGTGATAGAAGTTCTCTATGTTTTGGTTTTGACTTGACATCAAAGCATTTGGACCGAAACGGGAACCATAGATCCGTTCCCATTGTTTGAAATAAAATATCCTAATTGGTAAAAGCCGCGAGTGGATTATTGTATGTCACATACGGCCCACGCAGTTTTATCATCAACATAGCTATCTAAAGCATAGAATAATTTCCTTATAAGTTTTTTTTTTTTTTTTTTACTATAGGCTTTAAAATTTTGAATAAGAAGCTTTCGGCCGAAATACTCAAACGCAACTTACATATAATCAAGTCTCATGTCACGATTTTTTGACAGTTTGCAATGAAAGTCTGTCAAAAATTCGTCGTCGACGTGATTAAATTTAAGTTGCGTTTGAATGTTCGGCCGTAAGCTTCCTTTTCTGAATTTTAAAGCATATAGTAAAAGAAATCTTATAAGAAAATTATTCTATGCTTTAGATAGCTATGTTGATGATAAAACCGCGTGGGCAGATATCCCGGTAGCTCGGTAGCTCGGTAGCTAACATGTCAATTTGCAATGGCAGGACCTACTATTATCCAGCCAGGGACCTACACCCCACTACATTTTACTGTTCCTTTACCGCCATTTATTTTAAGGTCGGTAGGTTACGAGTCTGAGACAGCCTCTTGCATTTACGTAGCAAGATACGTAAAAATAATGCTGGACAATCCACACAGCATCATTTAGTCCCAAGCTAAGCAGAGCTTGTGTTATGGGTACTAGATAATTGATATACTTTATATAAAACATTACATGCATAGATATTTTTGATTTTACATAAAAAATACCCAGAACACCCAGAATAAATATTTGCAGATTATACAAACATTTATCCCAAGACGGGAATCGAACCCGTAACCTCCTCCGTCGCAGGCGGACATTTGCCGCGTCACATCGGTCGTCAAAGTAAGTAAGTAGGTATTAGATACTTGCTTTATACAACGTTAAAACCGCGGGCGGAAGCTAGTGTAGAACAAAGACAAGTTTTTCAGACACCTGGTTACACGCAGTTTATATATACAGGGTATTTTACATGCATGTCCAGTATACTTAGATCATAGGCAAAACACACTTGACTAAAGGCAGAATAACACTGGACACAACTCGCAAGGACCGGCGTCGAGATTGGCACCACACTGTTCTTAATTATTATAAAAAAATTACTAACCCCTAGGCACGGTAGATATCCCATCACCGCTGCTAGAATTATTATTATTACAATGATTTTCATTATTATTAATTTGTAAAAGGATCATACAAAAAAACGGTAGAAACCCAGCAGTTTCTAGCCTGTTCATGTTCGCAGGGATCATCTTGAAACGTCTTAAATCTAGGTGAACCTAAGTACCAGTTCCAAGATTTAAGACGTTTCAAGATGATCCCTGCGGATATTACTGAATAAATGCTTTTTGACTTTTACTCTATCAGACGTTTTATATAGGGATGACAGAGATAGAGAGATCAAATCCACGCTTTCTGCTCTAGTGTACTTTTGTACAAAATATATGTGACTAGGTTGCTGACGCGTCACGACACACTGGGCAGGTCTAACGTGAGTCTGTCTTAACTCCATCTCGTTTTATTTCTCTATAAGTAATGGTAATCGTTAACCATTAAGTTTTCTTTAAATGGGCATGCTTTATATATTAGTGATGAATTTAAATATGTCCTATTGCGTATTAAAATAGTAGGCAGCAGTTTATTATTGAAATAGCGTGAAATCAGTTGGGGGCATGTTTTTCTTTGTTTTTATTTGCTTTATTGAATACAAACAATGCATAGAAAAAATATATATAAAAGGCATGTACAAAAAGAAGCTTAACGCTATCAAGAGTTTCCTTTATGCGAACATATTATTTTATTTTTGTTGTATTTGTATTTGTTTTATGTTAGAATGTATTTTAGGTATGTATTTCAAAAGTGTATTCCGCCAATATCTGTTTCTCATAGTACAAGCTTGCTTAGTTTGGCGTTGTTTTATTACTATTGCTATTATTTTTTATTCGACTTGCTGATGGAATAAGCTCATGGCCCACCGGATGTTAAATGGTTACCATCACCAATAACAAAGCACTAACTCGTTTGTCAGAAACGTGCCTTTCGATGGATAGTTCTGCGTCCGTTAATCTGAAGTATTCCGATGGTAAGCCTTATGTGCGTGTAATTTTACTAGCACTAACAAACCGAAACACGCTGCGCTGCTTAGCGGCAGAAATAGGCATGATGGTAGTAGTACTTCCCCGGGTGAGCTTTTCACTAAGAGCTCTACTACTATCAAAGTATTTGTTTATTTATTTCTGTTTATAAGTTTTTATATAAAACTGTTAGCTTACGAACTTGCCCGTTTTTTAACACCCATCAGTATCAGACAAAGGAGTGAAATATCTCTTTTATTCTCAAAATTAAGTTAGTTTGGAAGTTTGTTTAAAACATTAGGCTATTTTAAGATTTTATCGTGTATTTGGTGTCAAAATTCTCGCATCATGCCGATCGCATTTAGATGGAGCGATATAAATCTTTGTTCTTTGTTCGGCATTATCGTAAACAAGAATAGCGGGAGACCAAATAAATCATTTTTGTCTAAAAAACTTGGATCGAAAAATCTGGAAGGCAGGATAATGGACGTTGATTTGGGAAATAGAATCTCAAACTCAAAATATTTAATTTGTGCCTGTATTGTTATGTGTATTCTAAGTATTTATCTAGAAGAAAAGTAGAAAGTATTTTTCATCTATCTGGTACCAATGGAAAAATATTTGCTTAGTTTGGGGCTAGAAGGCGTTGCCTGAATGTGTGTCAATATTTATTTTCATATAAACTTCAATTCTCGCTTTACTATTAGAAGCTGAATTTCGGGAATTCCTTGCTCAGTACATCTCAACTTTACTCTGAAAATTACAAGTTTTGGTGACCAGTGATTTAGGCTATCCGATGTTTATATTTCAATCATTCAGTCAGGACAAAGATGTTTATAATTATTTTTTGTAACTATCGCATACAAGTACCAAATAACACCCAGACACAGAACAAACATCTATGTTCATTACACAAATGTTTGTCCTCAGTGAACCCACAACCTACACCAGAGAAGGCAGAGCTACTTCTGAGCTGTGACAGCTGTCAACACTATGAGCTGTTTTTACTAGGTACTTTCCTATTGTTAAAAAAAAACCTATTATTAATACCCTAGAGACATAGTTGCATCATTATACCCGTATCTCCTCGCATGATATATTTAATTAGTAAGAAACTTACACGCGTCAAAGCAATTACGTCTAGAAAAAAGTATGTTTGTTTGTTTGTTTTATTTGCAATTGAGCGGTGTTGTTTGCTTTACCAATTCAGGATGTCAAGTGTGTTATTTGCACTGAGAAATAAGTACAAATAGTTGGTTTAATAAAGACTGTGGTTAGTGGCTGCGTTGGCGATGATTTTTTACTAGTGGCATTTAGTAGTCTCCTGATGTGATTATGTTTTTATGGAATCATGCCTGTAGCATCATCTGATAGTTATATGGCGTGCTGCTAACATGTTTACTTTTGTATCTAAGAACTTGTTTTTAGAGGTAGGTCGTAATTGAAGCAGACATGTTTCATTTTTTAAGCCAATTGGAAGTATTTCCGGAACTGGAAGACGAAGCGTAGGTCGTCCTCCTACTCGATGGACTGACGACATTTTTAGAACCAAAGTCGATGGATGGAAAGGGCTCAGAATCATTCTTCCTGGAAACGTATGGGGGAGGCATATGTCCAGTAGTGAACTACTACAGGCTGATGATGATGATGATGAGAAGTATTTTCACGACTGGAATCCGCTATGAGGTATTAATTAAACAAGTACTAGACAGATCCAATAAATTAGAGATCATCAAATTGGTCCATCCGCTCTTGAGTGAGATGGCGTAAATAATTCAACTTTGTATTTATATATAGATTATTTTGCATACATTTTCTGACACATTTTAATTTACATTAGCCACAAAACCAATGCCTGTCAAAGTCATAGTCAAAAAGCATTTATTCAGTAATATCCGCAGGGATCATCTTGAAACGTCTCAAAGCTATTAGGTGAATCTAAGCGCCAGTTCCTTGCGACCAAGCCTAAAAACCGGCAGCAAACCTACGGCTTGGTTCCTACCGTTTTTTGCATGATCCTTCACAAATTAATAATAATGTAAATAATGAAGCTTTTGTGTCTAGATTCATGAATAACTACTATTTAGAATACAAGTTTAACGCCTATTACCTATAAATCTACATAAAACTCGTTCTCAATCTTTCATAATAATTATTTCAATAAATAACCCGAAGAAGTTTTCATTACTTTTTAATGAATTCGATCGTATCTTGCAATAACTAATATACTTTACAATTTACGTCTTCGCGCCAAGTACTTGCGATACTGTAACTGGATTGGCTCAATCTAGTAAATTAACACCTAGAACATCAGTGGCTTAGTGGGAGTGACCCCACATCTGATCCTAAGGTCGCGGGTTCCAGAACCGCATGAATCATCAACCGCGTGAAGGAAAACATTGTGAAGAACCTCATTAGTATTCTAGCAGCGGTGATGGGCTTGCGATCTGTTATGTATGGAATACCATCCACTTATAGTAAGTAATGTGGGTACCAAATATAACATTTGGACAGACAGAGGTATGTACTCCCTTTAGACATCCTCAAAGAAAATATTTTGGATAGAAACGGGATATTTACCATGATTTTTGAGTTTGATTATTTCCCGATATTAAAAAAAAAGGTTTTAAAAAGTTATATCCTCAAAGCATCTTAGTACTACGTGGTACAAATAGATCTGAGAGGATATCTGCAGTGCTTGAGGATTAAAGTCGTGATACTATTTATTTCATTTTACATACATACATACATAAAATATCATAGGGGTAGGCAGAGACCACGGATCTCCACTTACTGATCACCTGATACGATTATTTTATTTTTATTATTTAAAATAATGTTTTAGTCCATGTGTATCAAATATGTTTGTATATCTTTATTAACTTTCCTATCTACGGTTATAATTATGATTTAATTATGATTTTATTCACTTTGGTTAAAACACAAAAATGTTCTAACATCCCCACCAGCAGATTGATTATGCTTCCAAAAAGTATCTTCCCTAAGGCATGCGTGAGAATGAGGGTAGATCTTTACCTATCAAACATCTCTATCCTCTTTCCTCTTATTGATATGGTTCAAAAAAAAAGAGAGATGAAAAATGCCCAGTGTCTTTGATTGATGACTTTGCTTTAAGAATTTTAAATTGAATTTTACGAATGTTATCACAATAATTCGTCATTTAAATTATTTGTTTACTTTGAGCAGTTTGGGGGAAGATTTTGACTAATTTTAAATGGTGTATTAATTCAGTATTCAGTACGTTTATTGCCCTATTATGTAAGTACGTTTAACATTGCCAGATCTTAGGACTAGATTTGGTGCCAATTTAGGATTATTTGTCGAGTTCAATCCTCAAAATAGACATCGAGTCTCGATATACATAGTCTCATATAAATCAAATTAAATTTTAATATATAGAACCGAACGAACTATTTTTTTACGTCATAAATAACTCAATTAATTTAGACATTATTAGATCTTCAAAATCAGGTTCTTTGTTGGTGAACCAAGCTGTAAGTTTTTCACCTGTTCTTTAAAGCTTGGTGGCGTTAAACTGGCATTTTAGATTTACCTCTGTCTTTTGGATTTCGACTTTGATACTCTTTTAAGCAAAACATGAACTCTATAGTAGAAATTCAGTTTTTTTGAGTTTGCCAGACAGTTGAAAGATTTATTCCGCTTGAATACAGTCTTTTTTGACAGCAAAAACTATGCCAATACATCAATTGTTTTAATTTTAACCCTAAAGCTACGTCAACGTGTGGTCCAAATGAACCCGGACGCAGGTGTTTGGTCGGATGTAGCCCAGCCCATCGAAATACTGGCCGAATGAAAATAAACACTGAAAAACAGGCCTTAATTAAATGGTCATAAAATGTGAGATGTTTTAAATAAACTAGAGTTCACAAACGTATAAATGCAACTCTTACAGCACATGCAATAAGGCAATATTTAAATTTATATATAAAATAATAATTAATATTCGTTTATTTTATAACGGAAGTAATTTAGTATATACATCTAATATTTAACCATATTCATACTTCTGAAAGCGCTAGTATAAATAAGTGGGACATTTGTGACGTAAACACAACGTACTGACATCAGTACCTACACTACCGACAGTGGTAAACGTGTTTTTTTTTCAGACAGTTTTTATTGTCCCACTGCAGGGCAAAGGCCTCCCCTACCTCATTCCACTCTTCGCGATTTAACGCTGTTACAGGCCAAGATCTTAGATAGGCATCAAGCTCATCGCGCCATCTCTTCCTCGGCCTTCCACGTCGTTGGGTGGGATCCACTCTGTGGTGGTTTTTGCCCACAAGTCGCTTGACATGCGGCAAACGTGTCCAGCCCAGTTCCACTTTAAGTTGGAGGCTTTATGACCAACGTCTGCAATTTGTGTTTTGGAGTGCAATACTGTTGCGCATACGGTCTGACACTTTTATTCTTAAGATACTGCGCTAAACGTGCGGTAAACGTGATTAGCTAAATAAAATTAAATCAGGTTGTTGTGCAAGTGTGCCTTATAATTTTATACCACAAGGTCTAAATTTTAGTATTACTCACAAGTATTTTTACTAACTAACTTTTTTTGTCCCACTGCTGGGCAAATACCTTCTTTTTCTTCCATTTATCTCAATCTCAAACTAAATTCAATAAAGTTACATTCTAGTTCGTATTATTACGAAATTTTTCGGTTTGTTTTTTCGATACATTTTAAAGAATTTTATAAATTTACCCTTAAAACCCCAAATGATAGTATTCTTTATCATTATGGTCTTCAATCTCCCATCATATTTTATTAAAACTAAATCTGAAACCTTTCGTACAAAAAATGTCTCAAAAGGGATGATAATAAGGTTTGATCCGAAACTAATACTGCAATTTCCTTAGGGGTAGTTTTAATTTAATAAAATTATTTTGTGACCGGCGCGAGTTTTTATGACGTCGCTTATATTTTGGAATTCATAGTTTTTGAGTTAAGTGTAACTTTTATAATTTAGTTATAATTTTTATTTTTTAGTATTTAAAATTTGGATATTTTAAATTATTACTTACTGTAAATGTTTCATATTACAGCAAATGCTAAATATTGACAATATGACAAAACATGCTTTATAGGTCACGCACTACAACGTGACCTACGATGTTCTGTCCTGCGTCTATCAACTTGAGGCATACAAATGTCCATAATTTTACTGTCTTTTACTGTCTGTTATATTGTCTACCGTACAGTGCGTAGGCACGGTAGACAGTCTCAGTCGTGAGTAATTATTAAAATTGAATTGTCTCTAATCTGTAATACTATTTATTAGTGTTAAACAGCCCTCACAGCTCAGTTGGTAGGATGTACCTCTGCTTTATATGCTGTAGGCTGTGTGTTCGATTCCCACCAAGACCAAACATTTGAGTGTACTTCAAGATCTTTAATTCACTATTCCTATTTTCCATATAAATTTCATCCTTATCCAGGATACTACTGCACCTGGCATTGACATAAGCTGATTTATTCCATTTAAAACAATACAAGACACAGATACACCGATAGTTACTACATAGTTTCCCCTTCGAAAACGGACGGGATGCGGGAAAAAATAGTCGGGAGAATTTTGTCTTTTTGTCTCATCCATCAAATGTAGACCAAGTAGAAACATTGTCAGAGTGAATTTGATATCATATTTATGTAAATAGTGGTTTTTGTAGCATAGGAAGTAGAAAAAGCTATGTACTGATTCTATTGTGCTCAAACAAATGTATGAGATGTTTTAAAAAAGGAACTACTTTTTAAATACTCTAATGTCATGAGCACGGTAACGTGTTCGATTAAAAATATTTGTAGATTTAAAAAAGGAACTACTGAATATTTTCGTAATGTCATGAGCACAATATTGTGTTTGATTAAAAATATTTGAAGTTTTTAAAAAAGGAACTACTTTTTGAATCTTTGAATGTCATGAATGAGCAGAACAATGAGAATTCGATTAAAAAATGCTTGAAGTTCTTAAAAATAGAACAATTAGAATATTTTTATGTTAGCTGAGCACGTGTGCAATTTCGATTTCAGTTCCTAACTGTATTGAAATAAAGTTCAAAACAAAATGTCCTTACGGCCGCTACAAAGTCAAAAATGTGTGAAAAAAATAAAAACGCAAAAAAATACCAAAGATAGTTTTTTTCCAAGCACATAGTAAATCTAATTGTATATCCCTTCCGGGGTAAGGTTCAATTGTTTGTTTGACCTAAATCTGACTACCTATATGGCAATAATTCTGACCTCGACGCAAATAAAAAATGCGTTATTATAATTAGAAATCAGTTAGTACTCTAACAGCGGTTATTAGCTTGCAACCTGTCACATAATATGGAATAGGTACTGCAAACTGTACTAAATGTAAATTTGGACCTTAAGGTTGATTCTGAATTAATAAAAAAAGAAAAAAGAAGCGTCAAAACTACATCCATGCACGGTACATATCTCGTCGGAGATCGTAATATTCCAAGTATCCACTCGCGCCAGAAAAATTCACTTTGAGAATATATCCACCATGCCTAAGAAGTTATACGTGGTGAGCCTAGCTAAATCATAAATAGCGAAGCAATTCATTGCCATAGTTATAGGTGTTGGAATCCACTCAACGTCAGGTGGGCTATCTGTTGGTCCCATTAGAAAGTTGTAAAAAAACCCCAATACTAGAGAATCTTCAAACTGTAGGTACGCATTTTGCAACATTAGTCTACCATAAAAATTATTAACGAAGGTTTATATTGACTTTATGAATTACACTGAGGGGAAACTCAGTAACCTCTCCACAATCGATATATTGCTGCCTAAAATACCCCGCAATATAAATCAAATATTCTCAATACGAACTTTTCTGTATTGTTTTGGTAGACCTCCCGTTGTAGTTAAGTTATTCAGTACAAATTCAATACATCGATCAAAGAGCCATATTTATATGCACCGCACTTAAAGCATAACAGAGTAATAACTCCATACATTGCGGTAAAGAGGTGATGGAGCGACGCACAGGCGGCTTGTTCGTACACACAAAAACTGACATCAATTAAATAAATAAGGCAAGTCTTTACCATATCTTTAAAATAAAGTAGGGTGAATATGTTGTAGTGAACTGAAGAGATATATTTTATTTTTATTGATTGAATCATTTAAATTGCTGGTCAACTAACTTTTGTTATAAATTTGGAAAAAAAACCACGTTTATTGTATGAGAGCCTCATTAAATGTTTATTTTATTCTGTTTTGTAGTATTTGTTGTCATAGCGGCAACAGAAAAACATTATCTGTGAAAATTTTAACTCTCTATCACGGTTCATGAGATACAGTCTGGTGACAGACAGACAGACAGTGGAGTCTTAGTAATAAGGTCCCGTTTTACCCTTTGGGTACGGAACCCTAAAACCCTAAAAAACGAGTGCGCTTTAGACCACACGACTGAAGTAAAACTTCTATACGTATACGAAACGTAACTGACTGAGAGAAAGAGAGAAAGAACAGTACTTTCATACCCCCTCCATGGTAGTGTTAAACGTTTAACGCAACCTTGTTGGAAGTCGCATTAGAAGTATTACTTCAAATACACGCCCATGAGAGCTAGTGGTCTTTCTTTTACCCCCTATTCCAAGACAGAATTACCATAGCTTTATAAAAAAATATTTCTATTAAAATCAAAAAATATGGTCACCATTTTCAGTGAGTGCGATCAGCGGCGCTTTGATCGCGACTGTTCACACAACTGCGCATGCTTTGTTTTTTTTTTATTTACCTACTTTATTAGCCTTACTCGTGGGAGCTTCGGCCGAACTCGACATACAACCATAATCACAAACTTGTGCTCGTTAAACAATGCTTAAGCTTATGTGGACTTACAATGATAACAACAGCGTTGATGGGCTTGCAACCTGTCACGTATGGAGTACCAACTACTGCGAAATGTAGGTATGTGCTAAATGTTATATCTGGACAGGTTATTTAAAAATATAGATGGGAAAAGAATGTCCGCGGCGAATCACTGTGACCCCGCCATACAGGCTTTTTAGTCCTAGTGTGGGGAACAGAGTCACCTAACGGTACTGTACCATTGTTTGTAAATAAATTATACCAACTTATACCAACTTATACGTGTCTTTGACTACCTCTTTTAGACATCCTCAAAGAATATTGAGTAACTAGGTATTAAGAGATTGTCGCTGCTAGAATACTGGTTTTTTCACAGTGTTTTCCATCACCGTTTGCACTAGCACGCGTTGCATAAACACGCCCTAACGTTACTCTTTATAGGTGCTTACTCAATGTTCATTACTTGCTAACGCAGTCAATCGTTCATTAAGCGCACACCATATAGTGATCGATGTAAAGGTGTTCCGTGATTAGCGATAACTGACCGTTGGATTGATGTAGCGGTTGATTTGATCGCTCGTTTGGATTTGATGTCATTTATGGTATAAAGTTTATAAAAATAACAATAAAAATACTGCTATATACTTTTTAAACTATCATGGTTTTGATCAATATTTTGGATAGAAACGAGGTATTTAAACGGGTTGACCCGTGATCATCGCGCATGCAACTGTGCCGAAATATCGGGAAACAATCAAACTCAAAAATCATGCCAAATATTGCTATATACTTTTTTTTAAAACAAGTCCTGGATCCCATGAAACCATGAAAATGGTTGTATCTCCTGAGTACCAACAGTGGGATCATCAATCTGCATGCCAAGTGTGATGACTATGGCAAACCCCTAAATATAGGGGTAATGTATTTTCAGCAGTGAACTTATGAACGTATGATTGCCTTAACAAGTTTTTTGTCTTGCATTCACCTTATTAAGTTAGACGGGCACCAAACTGAAGCTTTATTATTTGCATTATTATTATTTTGTAAAAGGATCATACAAAAACCGGTAGGAACCATGCCGTAAGTTTCTTGCCGGTTCTTCTAGGCTTGGTCGCGAGGAACTGGCGCTTAGATTCACCTAGATTTAACCGCTTCATGATGATCCCTGCGGATATTACTGAATAAATGCTTTTTGACTTTGATTGTTTCGCCTGAATACCAACAGTGCTATCATCAATCTGTAGGCCAAGCGTAGTGACTATATCAGACCCCCTAAATATGGGGGTAGTGTATGTCTGGCAGTGAATATATCCAAGCTGTTGACGATAATGAGACCTCAAGCTACTCCTAGCCTAGCATCCTTTAAGTAAAGACATAAATCTTGGCTCCTCGAGAGGGTGTTTTATAGTGTGGAAGAATGCTTAATACTGTAGCCTTGTAATTTTATTATATTAATTTATTATTCATTGATTTTATTGTTTTTAAAATATGGATAATATATTTATTAGGTACGAGCAGTTACTAATCTACCTACTCCTGTATGAATTGATTTAGCTGTAAGTTAAATTTGATTATGAATTGTTTTCTTTTTTGTACCCTGACTTATAATTTTTTAATTATTAATAAATTGATTATGATAATGATTATGATAAGCCCTGCATGTTGATGATGATGACGAATGAGTATGTTCCAGGCAGTCTGTTCAGTATTAGCAGAATAAAATAAGGTGTTCGTATTTTCGGCTCACCTGTCCAAATCGTACTTTTGTTGTTGCAATTATTAATTTAGTATGCTTCAGAACCAATTGAGGACTTAACAACATTAGGCACGCTTGTTAGGCCTTATGATGTTGTTAGCGTGTGCTTTTTAGTGTTCCTGAATAGTTGTGGAGAAACGGAACGAACCAATAAGCAAATATAAAAACGTGAAGTCTGTTTATCAGTTTGTATTTTTAAACTAAGTGAAAACTAATGTTTTTAAATATGAATGTCGAAAGAAACGACTAAACGGTCACCAATGCCTGTCAAGCGGGATGTCAAAGTCAAAGTCAAAGTCAAAAAGCATTTATTCAGTAATATCCGCAGGGGTCATCTTGACACGTCTTAAATCTAGGTGAATCTAGCACCAGTTCTTCGCGATCAAGTCTAGAAGAACCGGTAAGAAACGTACGGCTAGGTTCCTACCGTTTTTATGTATGATCCTTTTTCAAAATAATAATAATCTAAAAGGTGGTTTAATAAAATAAGTGGTCGTCAAACCACTGTTCTTCCACCGTAAAAAACTACTATGATGTACCTTACACCACACTGGTTCTTTTACTTGGGACACTAAATATTCTCTGGCCAACTTATTTACGTTGTTTGGTTTGAAATCACCGCATTCATTCCGATGTGATTTAAAATTACATTTGCAGTTGTTTTACCGTCGTTTTTTCCTATATTTTGCAGGAAGATGGATGACAAGTAAATTATTTATATTCTATTCATTAGATTTAATTATCCTAGTAATATTATAAACGCAAAAGTTTGTAAGTATGGATGGATGGATACATTTAAGATATCGACGGCCCCACCGAATAAACGTGTAAGAGCTCTTACCGTAATTTTTTTTTTTTTTGTTTTTCGGTGTGTCGATTTAAAATACACCTTCTAAATTTTTTTCAGAAAGATTTTCCAATAAATTTAACGAAAACAATCAAAAAAAGCGTACTTCGAATGTTTATTCTACGGAAAATAAAAACACTAAACTCACACGAATATTGCAACAATGTGATTTTGCACACCGTTTACTCTTATACGTTTAATGCAAACTTACTTTAGAATATTATTCGTCGGAAATTCAAAAAATACTGTAACTGTAAAGAGTTTTGCCGATGTGTAACTACCTAATACTAATATTGACAAATCCTATTATGTCCATAGAACAAAAAGGTATAATAAGTTACACTTTTAGGTAATAACATATTTTCCCACGAATAATAGTGTAAACATAGCATACCAAAATTTTGTTACTAGAATAAAAATGTAAAAGGGGTTTTTATTAATTTCTCGTAAATCATTAATATTAGCTTATCGGTTTTTTTAACGAAATATAGATAATTTTTTTTCCTTTAATTTGTCTATACATTGTATTGACGTACATCTAATCAATAATGAGCTATATTTTTTTTTATGTTTTTTATTTTTCCTGTAAAATTGCGATTTTCACTTTACACGTTTATTCGGTGGGGCCGTCGATATTCTTCTGAAATCGAATAGTACTAAGGTGTAAGATACAATGGACTATAAAAAAAAATGTTGTATGTTTGTTTGTTTGATTGTACACACAATCATGGAAAAAACTACTGAACGAATGTTGAAATAGTTGGCAGAATTAGTAAGCTTACCAAGTTTGACCACAAGGAGGTGAATTTTGCATGAAAAACACAAACGAAGTCACGAGCGGGTCAGCTAGTATAAAATAAACCCTAAAACTGAGTTCCCACGCATTAAACTTCTTACAACATCAATAACAAGGCGATAAGAAAAACTTGTGTTCAGGATATGTACAGTTTCTCAAGAGTTATGGATCGACAACAAATTTAGCAGGACAAAGTTGCTCGACCATTAAACGTATGACAACAGTTCATAATACGATACGGATGTGATCAATAAACGCAATCCATGCATCGACACTGGTGCCCAAGCATGAATGTATCGATAGATCTTGGTATTTGGTGAGCGGACTTGTTTCTGCAACTAAGGCCGCTGATGGGTGGTGCCCATCAAACAGCTCACTTATGCCGGCGCAGGCCTCCCTAGGCGTACCTACCCTAGGTGTATAGATAGAAACAGTTTGGTAAAATCGATAAAATGGAGTTTTATCGAAATGTTTGTTCTTGGTGGGGATTGAACCTACAACCTACAGCGCAGACAGCAAGGCTTCTATAAACTGAGCTGTGACGGCTGTCTTAATAATTTAAAAGAATAAAGAAGTTTATTGACATAATTTTAATTTCCTCACAGGTTACGTAATAAACATGCCCTACGATACATTACTCTGCGTCCATACCTGAGGCATACTGATAGCCTCATGTGCGCGTAATCACCAACCAAAAGGTACTAAATACCACTAGTATGGTCTACAAATTACATGGAAACTTGGTTTCATTACAGCGTTCCATCCAGACCTTTAAAAATAAGACTACCATGCCACTTATGCTCTTGTTAGCACTTAATTTGCAGTGCAGATACATCAAATTGTGGTCCTCGTGTCGAAGGACAATCAGTGGCGTAGACACGTGTCATTCAAGCCGCTATGCGCTAACGAGCGCATGCAAATTTCACGGCGCTAACAATATTCCGGATAGGACTAGCGGGCTTAGTACGCCGAATATTAAGGCCATGACTGAAAAGAAAAAAGAAATAGAATCATGACTTTAATCCCCAAACAAATATCTCCTCCAATGTCTTAGTACTTGAGATTCTTCGAGAATGTCTAAAGGGCTTAGTAAGAAATAGAAGAATACTAACTGGTTTGTTCACGATGTTGTACTTTCGATATTTTATTCGTTTTTTTTTATATAAGTAAATTAAAAAGCTTTTACATAATATACCCGAAAATACTTTAAGATCTGCGGTTTTTCCACGCATAAAACAAAATAGCGGTGCCTAAAAACGTAATTTTTTTCACTATCAGTCAATACCTCAACACCTATACAAAATCTAGAATTAAAAAATTCGACGTAGGAGCACCGCAATTCTCGCAGTTCTGCCTCAATTTCTCCTCAGTAATTTTGAATCCAATTTCAAGCAAGTACCAACAAATAAGCGTGTGTTGATACAAAATACTTGTAGGTAAACTAGTTAGGCTGTAGATTATCTAGATAGATAGAATTGAAATATTATTGAAGCCTCAAGGCAGAAAAAAGGTTCAACATAACTCATTTTCATTTACATAAGCAGAAATGGTGGCGTGTTATACCTAATAGTAGTAGTAGAGCTCTTAGTGAATGGCTCATCCGGGGAAGTACTACCACCATGCATATTTCTGCCGCCAAGCACCTTGCTGTGTTCCGGTTTGAAGGGTGTGGGTGCCGGTGTAATTACAGGCACATGAGGCTTAACATCAGTATGCCTCAGGTTGATGGACGCAGAGCAGTGTATTGTAGGGCACATTCCTAACCAACGTGACCTACAAGGTAATGCTTTGTTATGGGCGATGGTAACTGTTTAATATATATAGATAAATTTCGCGGATCACACATGCACTACACAATACTCTGTTTATAATATATTAGTTTATCTGTAGTCCCTCTTGACTTTTGGGCTGGGCTAAACTGCATGTATCCAAACCCGGCGATACTAGCGCCACTGCGGAGAAAAGAAAAAAAGAGAGACGAAGAAACATTTGTAACCGACCCGGAGTCCGGATAATTTGTACATAAAATTATATTAAGCTAAGACGGAACAATAATAGAGCAGTGGCAGTGTAAATATACAATCAGGAGCGGTTCCAGTTGGGGTGAGTTTAGGAATATAAGCTAATCTATGTATTTTACCTATTATACTGTGTTACACCCTAGCACGTGGACCAGCGGCAGAATTTCAGAACGCTTCGGAGCCAGAAAATTATGTTATTGATCTTCTAGATCAAACAGTAACCACTTAACATCGGGTTGGCTATACGCTTGTTCCATCGGCAAATTTTTTTACTAAATTCTTTTTCCGGGTCAAATCCTTATTTGACTTGGCTATATAGACAAAACTTTTGTGTTTCGGCTCCAGTGGTTAGACGGCTTAAAAATACCACCACAAAATTGACTACTAACTCATACAAAGTTAGTTTTATTTTCACATCTATAAATACAACACAGCATGAATTTTGATCTTATTTGTTTTAAATCGCAATAAATAATACAGAATTGATGGCTGGCTACACCGCGTGATTCCCACAACTGAACACCTATAAAATTGATAAATGTTTGTCGCGCGGCGTTTTAAGAAAAAATGTGCCTTACAAGGAACAGTAGGAAAGTGAACAAATGTATGTTTTTATCACTGAATTGTATTTAACACTAGTAAAACGCGCATGTCTTCCCCCTCGTAAGTTATTTTTATTCAAACTTCGAACCCCGCTGTACCCGTTTAGGGGTTAAATTTCAAAAATTCCTTTCTTTACACACCTTTACGCTTCAAGAGGAATATACCCTGTAAATTTTAAGCATCTACGACCAGTGGTTTAGTCTGTCAGTCAGTCATTCAGAACAAAGATTCTTATAATTTGGTATAGATTTTTTTAACGCTTTTGAGCGTAAAAGGTGTTATGGTTTGAATTTGTGAATATAACTATCAACCCATTTGTCTAGGCGTTACATATAAGACCTTTATGGCTAACGTAAATCGTTTTTGTGACGTAAAAAGTTAGCTTAAGTGTTTTTAGGTTGTTATTTTTTAGTTTTTTATTGCATACAGATAACATACGAAAGAACACAAATAGATGACAGGTACAAAGACGATCTTAACTTAAAAATGAGTTTGACGCTTGCTTGCATTACAATCACTGAGGGTGTTTAGCGAGCCCCTAAATACATTTAGGAAAAGGAAAATTGAAAGAAGCTAAATACGTTTAATATCTGTAGGTACCTATGTTAAATGTTTACGCATGTTTATGTTTACACAAACTTTACGTTAAACGTGATTAGCTAAATAAAATTAAATCAGATTATTGTGCAAGCAAGCCTAATAGTTTGATTGTTTTTCTTAGTATATAAATATACACATGGCAATTGATACCAAACTTCTAGAACAACTTTTTTTCATGTCATGGCCACAGTTAAAAACCATGAAATAAGTTAAATATAGTTTCAGCTTTTAAAAAGCATAAAATTACTCAAAATCGACACAACACTCGCTTAAATCTGCTGAGCTGAAAAGTACTAATAAGAAATGAGTTCTGGTATATAAAAGTAGGTAAATTGAACGATAGAATTGTAAGTTAAAAGGTAATATTAAAAATAACTCTCTTGTTACTTAATACATTATTTTTTTACGTGCTAAGATCACTAACAGGTTGTACCCTAATGTACTTTATAACTTTAATTTAAAACACGAATACCATCCGTGGGATACTTTTAATTCCAAAACGAATGGCCTCATCAGAAAAATTATACAAATATGTTTTATGGACTATTAGTGCGACTAATTCGTTAAGGTTTATTTTGTTATCAACAATTTTGTAAAGTGCTATGGCTACTGATATGCTATGCAACTTTGAGTCTTGTTTTATAGGTAGTAAGAGAGTATAGTTTTGTCCAATTGGGTTAGATAGAAAAGTAGCGGTATAATTCGATTTGGTTTAAGATGTCCACACCTCTGGGTGGGCACAGACCGCCCGTCATCTCCAGATTATAAGTTCAAACACATTGCGTGGGCTATAAACATTTGTTAAACAACCTCACATATTTGTTTCAACACCATTTTTCTACAGATTAAGTGAAATCCCATACAAGTTTATAAATAGTTTAGTAAATAAAAATAATGCTACGATGTTTAAAATCTATATCTTTACCACTTAAAATAATCTTTATCATGACTGACTGTTAAAGACAACACTCAGCCTGAACTATTAGTCGTAGAGACATACATTATTGGGTATATTTATCTTACTATAAAAAATGGAATTACCTAATTTCAATAATAATATAGGAAACTTGTAGCTCGTCCCGGCTTCACAAAAGTTTCACGCGAAGTCACGCGTTTCCACTTGTTTCAGATATAAATATTTCATTTTTGAAAAGGGTTTTGTTAAGGATTTATAGCTAGTAATGCAAACATGGATTCTATCACTTGCGATGTCACGCATTAAATTTATTACACTGACAGACCGAGAACGATACTAGTTTTTATATATAGAAAAGGCGATAATCGCAGTTTGCGACAGTAGCTGCATTGTAGTCTAAAATATGATAATAATTTTCACTTGCTGTATAATTTTGCTCAAGAAAGTGTACCAATAAATATTTTATAGAATCCTCTTCAATCATCGGCGAATTGCGTTGTATTGTAAAAATTTACTACAACATATTCTTTATTATTTTCTTGTCAGCGTTTGTTACTTTGTTCTTGTAATAGTTTAAAGTGATCCAGATAAGCTATTTTTTCCTAGCCTATTTCGTCCCACTGCTGGGCAAAGGCCTTCCCCAAAGGTTTACAGTTCTCTTTTTTCCGAGCTTTCTCCCACCACGTCCTTTCAAAGGCATCCAGATTGTGTAGTTTTTTGCTTTTTTATTTCTATTGTATGCTATTGAACGCGAAATGCTAATAAGAGCTAAAAGCCATTAATAACACTTGTATAAACAGACAATAAAATTGTACAACAATAAAAATACAGCTCTTTAAAAGTCATATTAAAATGGTATAAATTGCTCCACACAACGATATATTTTCCTCTTATTATAGAAATCGAAACCATGACAGAATTAGAAGCAACCAGGGGGTAAACTACGCAAAACAATAAACGAAGGATTGTTTTATTTGAGTAAAAATCCGCGGCAACGCAACAACACATTTTCGCAGTCCAAAAGTTGTCATTCCCGCGCGTACAGTGCAGTGTGAATTAAAAAGTTAATAAAAACCTTCGTTTATCGATTTATGGAGTAGGTATCCACGATCTCAAATACATAATCATAATATACAATCGAATTAACCAACAGCAAAAACACATATAAGATCCAAGCCACAATAAGAAAGATCCAAATCACCACTAATTTGTCAAAACCAGTTTATCTTGTCATATGAAAATTGTAATTCTGTGGATTCAAAGCTTGCCGTGGTCGATTCGTCAAGCTCGTATCGATGTTCTGTCAACACTCTGTTATATTTGATGGTGAATGATGACGTTGATCTGAGATTACGTCATTACGACCGCGGGAACGCGCACACTAACAAGATCACGTGACTATAATTTTCTAAATTTACTATTTATCATTTTTACAATTACAAAACATATAAATAGTACCTTTTTACTATTTATTTGATGTGATGTTAAAAGATTTAACACTAATGGTAAGATTAACATTTTTGGGAAAGGTCGAGATTTCTTAATAAATAGTAGTCATATTTTTCTAAGCCCATAACGGACTCTATTTCAATAACCATAAATATCGCCTGCTTTGTTATAGTTATTATAATACAAAATAGGTTTTGAAGTTCAACCGAAATATGATATACCCTGCAAATGTCAAGAAGCAATGAAAAAAGAAAAAGGAATGGCATCATGACTTTAATTCCCAAGCACGGTAGATATCCCATCAGATATTTTAGTTACTACTCGAGATTCTTCGAGAATGTCTCATTCTCGAAGAATACCTTGCTTGGGATTGGTAGTGCTTGGAATTAGTCGTAATCTATTTATTTCATTTACGTAATACTTAAAAATCCCAGAAATACTGCATGCGTTAACTATGATAATAAAAATTACAGGATAGAGCTTAATGTAATAACCCAAACAATGCTGAAATATAATTAAGTAACCTTATTTTATATTATATTACCTTTAGGCACTCATTAGTAAGAAAAATTATTAGATCAAATTAACATTTGATTAGATCTTTATGTTATAACTAGCGGCCGCTTGCAGCTTCGCCCGCGTGGCAGTTTTTTCCCGTTCCCGTAATTTTTTCGGGATAAAAAGTAGCCTATATGTTAATCCAGTAGGTTGCAATCTATAATTAGTCCAAATTTCATTTAAATTGGTCCACTGGTTAGAGCGTGAAAGAGTAACAAACATCCATCCATCCATCCATACTTCATTAATCAGCCTAATATTATAAACGAGTCGGTAGCAGTTTAAATACCTTAAAAACTGGTGTAAGCCTTTATTAAGGTTTGTGCAGTAAGACATTAAACCTATAATAAAATTAACAAACCACTTAATCACCTGCTCCAATTCGAAATACACCAAAGCGTACAATCACCCAGCCATCAATCCAGTCCAGCCATCAACCCAATCACCCAGTCATCAACCGAATCACCCAGTCAGCAATCACCATTTTGATTGAATGTCCGTAAATCTCAACTCGCTATGATTTCCTTTAAAACTGCAACCGTCAAATTACCGCTTACCGATTGTTTTACTCGGGTACTAAGTTTTGAATCTGAAGTCTTTTCAATAATATATTGGTAGTGTAGAATGCAGTAACTCCCTCCCTATAGTTCAATAGTAGGTTTACTAAAGCGAAAACTAACCCATTTGTTCTATAGAACTGTTTGTCCATGTGGGTTTACGTGTGACGTGGGTAGGTAACGTTTGTGATTTTGTGAGGTTGTAGGGGGTAATTTTTGCATCTACCGATTTTAAAAATTATTTTACCTATAGAGAGCCACGTTATTTGTGAGTATCATAGGCTATATTTAACACGAAAAATGAGCATACTTTTTTGTGTGGCTTTGCAAAATAAGTCGGAGAAAAAACGTTATTTTCATACAAACTCCAACCTTACAGGGGTTGAATTTCAAAAGTTCTTATCATAATACATCTCTACGCACCAAGCCTTACCTCGAAAATTGTAAGTTTCTACGACTAGTTTAGACTGTGCGTTGTCTATAGTCACTTAGTTAAGGTTAAGATTTTTACAATTGGCATGTGCATCGATTTTTGACATATATTTCATAGATTTAGGCTGTAAAATAGCGGTGACCGTTTTTTAGGAATTCCGTGATTTTATTACTCGTTACACGGTGATGTGCGAAAGCATTGCAATAAAGATTTCATGACTGATCGCATTTTACTGACTTTAAGTTCTTCTCAATAGGATCTTCTCTATCCCGCATTATAAATCGTATTTAAACTTAAATATTACTTAAAATTGGTTCTGTCTCTACTTGTTATTCTTATTACCCATTGGTAAGAGATGGCAATAGTTTCAGAATTATTTATCTATTGACAGATATTTTTAAGTTCAATCACTGATACCCCTTGATATAGGGTCGGCGCAAAAAATCTGTCTCGGATATATAAGAGCTCAGTTGAGAGGTGAGCTCTTATTTTGTTTTGACAATTAGTGACATTATTAACTAGGTGACATGGTTGTAATTAGGTTGAACTTAAAAATGTTTATAATTTTTTTCTCACAAAATATGTCCCACTTGATGTGAAGTGGTTACCATCACTGATAACAAAACATTGCCTCACAAGTCACATTCATTGGAAACGTGCCCTGCGATGGTTTTTATTCATAAACCTGAGGCATATAGATATTAAGCTTCATGTGCCTGTAATTTCGGTATTTGGTAGCCTCTCACTTAATCCATGTACATGTCAAGATGGTCCTGGCCGGTTTGACCAGTCCAGTGTTCAAATCCCGTCCTCAGCCACCCAAGATGTGACAGTGTTCGCAAAGACACAACATTTATTCAATAAAAAAAGAACAAATCTCAAGCATTTAAAATCAATAAGATCCGAAAATTAAGTTTACGAGCGAAATCAATTACTCTCAAAGCACCGGTCAAAGGTTAATGGTGACATTTAACGGCCAGTTTAATGGTTAACTTAATAGCCAGAACCTTACACTGCTCTAAATTAAATTGGCAAATCTCTAGAAGCTTTAGTTCTTGGGTTTCTGCCGGGTTTGGGAGATGGCAAGAAATGTATTTTATCTTAGTACTAGCGAATTGATGGTGAACTACAAACGCCTCATCTAGGGGTGATTCCTTCACAGTGGCGATCACAATGGGTCAAATAGCCGTAGTGACACAAAAACCGCAAAAATATAACAAACCAGTGGCTCGTCCCGGCTTCGCACGGGTTATAGTAAGTAGGATTTTTTTTAAATAATACAGCCTATGTCACCCAAGAATAGTGTAGCTTCCCAAAAGTGAAAGAATTATTTAAATGGTCTAGTAGTTTCGGAGCCTATTCAATGCAAATAAGCAAACAATCAAATATTTCCTCTTTATAATATTAGTATAGATTACATTATTATTATTATTATGTATATAGCATTATTATTATTATTATTAAATAGCACCCAGTTGTCTTAAATTCTTAAATTATTTATTGTACACAAAAATCTTTACAAAATAGTGAACACAAAAAACATGTACAAAGGCGAGCTTAACCCTAAAAAGAGTTTTCTTCCAGCAAACCTTAGAGCTGAGAGAAAAGTAGAAATAAATAAAGTGGTAGCGATGTATACTTAAAAATCATAATATTATTAAAATACAAGTTGTCGACTTCTACAGTCTGCTGATGATGATGATAAACCTTGAATGCTACTTTCTTCGTAAAAGTAAACAAGAACGGCAGCAATTTATGATTAGTTTCTTACAACCTTCTGACCAGAATATTAATATCTGCTTTTTCTACCCTTCGTGAGCTCTGGACCGCCTACATAGAGCCTCCCTAACAAAATTACACACTCATTAGTTCTACGAAATGTTTGTTTGTTTTTTACGACAGCTGGCGCCGAAAAACAAACAGAATTAGTTACAGTCAAAACAGAACTAATTGCTATTGGGTCCGGATATTGAAGGAAACCAAAAGTGATGCACAATAATAAATTTAAAGGACCCGGGTGAATTCTTGTATATTTTGTGTTTGTCAGATTTGATTTAAACACTAGAAGAGGTATTTTTTAAACAATTATGTTAGTTACTATAAATAGCATAAATTAGCATTTATAATTTTTTTTCGGGCTCGCGCATGAGTCCCGTACCAACTTAAAAACGTTTGTTGTATGATATTATTAAGTCCCCTTTAATATTTATTTTATTATGTTTTTTAGTATTTGTTGATATAGCGGCAACAGAAATACATCATGTCTGAAAACTTCAAGTCTCTAATTATCACGGTTCATGAGATACAGCCTGGTGACAGACAGGCAGACAGACAGCGAAGCCTTAGTAATAGGGTCCCGTTTTACCTTTTAGGTACGGAACCCTAAAAAGTAAACTTCCTTGCTTAATTCAGTGAAGAATTTTACTAATATGGGTATTACCAACTAATTAATAGCGTCAACCCAAAAACCAAATAAAACACATGTATTGTAAACAACGAGACAGGAACCACCTTTTACGAATTCATCAGTCACATAAATGGTTCAAAAAGTATAATAAAGGAGAATTTATCGAGAAACACAATACTTACGTTGATTCATATGCAATCGGCATGCATATGAAGCTATATCACGGATATTTAAATTGTTAACACATTTCGTGATGTGAATAAATGATTTGCATCGTCAAAATGTTGCTTTATCACCAGGAAATATATTTAAAATGGCTATTTAAATTTACTTCAGTGTAGTTTTTACGAAGACGGCCAAAATATAATTCAAAGTTTAATAAAACCGGCCAAGTGCGAGTCGGACTCGCGCACGAAGGATTCCGCATCGTTATCTATAATAAAAACGGCAAAAAATCACGTTTGTTGTATGAGAGCCCTTAAACATTTATTTTATTCTCTTTTTTAGTACTCATTTGTTGTTATAGCGGCAACAGAAATACCTACATCATCTGTGAAAATTTCAATTCTCTAACTATCACGGTAAGATACAGCCTGGTGACATACGGACAGATAGACAGACAAACAGACAGCGGAGTCTTAGTAATAGGATCCCGTTTTACCCTCTGGGTACGTAACCCTAAAAATGAACAGGAGTTTTATCCTCGTGAAGTTTTTTTTTGCTAACTTCAACCCTCGCTGTACCCTGTAAAATTTCAAGTCTTTACGAGTAGTGGTTTAGGCTGTGCGTTGTCTATACATCAGTAAAACAGAACAAATATTCTTATAACTGTATAGGCGATTTTTTTTAGAAAGTATGCATAAAATGTGGGAAAATTTTGAAAAGAAAATGAAAAACGTTTGTTCCCTACAAATTTTCGTGCGGCGGGGAAGTACTACCACTATGCCTATTTCTGCCGCCAAGAAGCAAGCTGTATTCCGGTTTGAAGGGTGTGGGTGCCGGTGTAATTACACAGCCAGAAATAGGCTGGTAGCAGTACTTCCCCGGACGAGCCTGTAGTAATATAGTGTAGGTAGTTTCATAAAATGTTTTAATAGTCTACCTACAATACTAGATAGAAATAAACAGTGTTCAATCAGCAAGCTGTGTTTCACTACATGGTGACAGCGGTGGGATCAAAACATGGAACACGCAAGGCCTCCACCAGAATTGCAGATAGAAGGAAGTCCGGCAGTGCGTGCGGATGCGTGGAGAAAATGGTGGAAACTGTTTGAAGTTTTTCTAAAGGCATCTGGGGTGAATAAGGAGCCCAACGATGTACAGGCTAGCTTGCTGGTGAACCTCATTGGAGCGGAGGGCTACGAGATTTTTTCAACATTCACTTTTACAAAGGAGCAGTCACCGGATGATCTTGAGTGCATAAAAAACAAGTTTGACGAACATTTCGGAACAAAATGTAATGTAGCTATGGCACGATTCAAGTTTTTTACTCGCAACCAGAACGTCGGGGAATCAATAAGTCAATTTGTGACGGCGTTGAAGGTGTTGAGCCAAAATTGTGAGTTTGAGCTTCTCGTTGACGGCCTGATACGTGATCGAGTCGTGTGTGGAGTTTCTAATCATGTGGTACGAGATCGCTTGTTACGTACGGATGATTTAACGTTGGCGAAGGCGGTGCAGATTTGTGAAGCAGAAGAACTATCTAAAACGGAGGGACAACAGATAGAGGCGGCGAATAAGACGAGCAGCCAGGTGGATGCGTTGTCAGAGCAGCGCGCGCGCGGCTCCTGGCGGCAGAAGCGCGGTGGCGGCAGCGGCAGTGGCCGCGGAGCGCAGAGCCGCACCACAAGTGTCGTAGCGGCCCGACCCAGCCAGGTGGAGCGGCAAGCTGAGCGTACTCAGTGCTTGCGGTGCGGTAGTGTGCTATGTGAGGGCCGTGGTTGGTGCCCGGCAAGTGAAGCTACGTGTTTTGTGTGTAAAAACCGGGGTCATTTCGCGCGAAAGTGTAGTAACAAAGTAGGTAAAAAAGTGCATGACATTAACATGTCGTTGTGTCAATATTCAGAGGAGTCGGATGACGAGGATGTCCTGTACGTGAACGTGTTGAAGATGGGTACTGGACGTTTGGACACTCAGTGGATAGAGACTTTAAGTATTCACGGTAAACGTGTGCATTTTAAATTAGACTGTGGTGCGGATTTAAATATAATATCGATATTCGAGTTTTATCGTCTTGGATTAAACGATGCGGACTTAAAACCCTATAAGTCGAAGGTGTTTTCATACACAAAAAATGAGCTACCAATTATTGGGGAGAGAATCTTAAATGTATTGTGCGGAAATAGCTTGTATGAACTTAAATTTGCTGTTGTAAATATGAGGGTGCAAAATATTCTAGGTAGGGAAGACTGTGTAAAGTTAGGGTTCATTAAGAGGGTCGAAGTTGTAAGTTACGAGTTACAGGAATATTCAGATCTATTTAAGGGGGTCGGAGAGTTACCAGGGGTAAGTAGAATCGTTGTCGATAAGTCAGTACAGCCTGTTATTTGCCCTGCTCGGAAAGTGCCGTTAGGGTTACGAGATAAGTTGCGCACTGAGCTAAACAGAATGGAAGAATTAGGAGTTGTACGCAAAGTGAACCACCCAACTGAGTGGGTCAATCCAATCGTGTTAGCAGCTAAGAAGAACGGGGATATCCGGGTATGTTTGGATGCGCGAGTACTAAATCATGCAGTAAAGCGAGCGCATTTTTCATTGCCTACAGTGAGTGAGATTGCGGCTAAGTTGCGGGGGGCGCGGTTTTTTAGTGTGCTGGATGCGCGTTGTGGTTTTTGGATGATGAAGTTAGATGATGCCAGCGCCGACCTGTGTACCTTTAGCACGCCTTTCTGTAGGTATCAGTTTCTACGTTTGCCATACGGTATTACTTGCGCTCCTGAAATTTTTCACGCGAAGATAAGACAGCATTTAGAAGATTTAGAGGGTACTGACTCATTCATTGATGACATTGTCTGCTGGGGGTCGTCTAAAGAAGAGCACGATAGGCGTCTTCAGTTACTTTTAATGCGAGCTAAAGAAGTAGGTATTAGATTTAACAAGGAAAAATGTAAATTTGGGGTCAGAGAGATAACGTACCTGGGGCATGTCTTTGACGAAAGAGGAATGAGACCAGATGACAAAAAGGTAAAAGCTATAGTTGAAATGCCAGACCCAGAAGACAAAAAATCGCTGGAGCGATTTTTAGGTATGGTAAACTATTTGTCAAAATTCATACCCAATTATTCGGAGTCCGTGGCAGTCTTGAGAAGCCTTTTAAAGAAAAATTCAGAATAGGTGTGGGATACGGAGCATGCGGATGCGGTTAGGTTACTAAAAAATAAACTTTCTTCCGCACCTGTTTTAGCGTTATATTCGCATAGTTTGCCTATAACGCTTTCAGTAGATGCGAGTGCGAGTGCGTTAGGAGCGGTGTTGTTACAGGAAGGAAGACCGGTCGAATTCGCTTCGTTAACACTTACAGATACACAATGTCGTTACGCACAAATAGAAAAAGAGCTGTTAGCCATTGTATTTTCATGTGAGCGGTTTCATCAGTACATATATGGGAGAAATGACGTCACCGTGCAGTCAGATCATAAACCGTTAGAATCTATTTTTAAAAAATCACTTGCTTCTGTACCTACTCGCCTGCAAAGAATGATGTTGCGTATTCAAAGTTATGCTATAAAAGTAGTTTATACGCCGGGTAAGTACATGTATATAGCAGATACGTTATCACGCGCCGCCCTACCAGATTTAATGCACGAGCGACTGAACGCGGAGGTAGAAGCCCAGGCCTGTTTTATGATAAATCAAGTTCCGTTTAGTGATGAGAAGTTACAGTTAGTCAGGGAACATACGGCTAAAGACAAGGAGTCGCAATTGTTGATTAAGTGGATAATGGCAGGTTGGCCTAGGTGTAAATATGAGGTAGAAGAAGATATTCGGGGTTATTGGTCATACCAGGAATGCTTACAGTATGTCGAAGGGATAGTGTTTAAGGAAGATGCCGTTTTCATACCACACTCGCTCAGAAGTGAAATGCTAGTACGTATTCATGAGGGGCACTTGGGAGTAGATAAGTGTAAACGGCGAGCACGGGGGGTAATATTCTGGCCGGGTATGTCACGTGATGTTGATAGCGTGGTGCGAAATTGCAGCACCTGTGCGATGCATGCATCTGCGCCGCGCAGAGAACCAATGTTGCCGCACCATATCCCAGACATTCCGTGGGCAAAAGTAGGATCTGATATTTTTGAGTATAGGAAGAAATATTATCTGATAATCATTGATTATTTTTCGAATTTTGTTGAAGTTAATGAATTGAACTCTATTACTAGCAAATCCGTAATCAAAGCTATGAAAGAACAATTTTCAAGGTATGGGATACCTAGTGAATTGATTACTGATAACGGGCCGGCCTACGTCTCAAAAGAGTTTAAAAAATTTGTTAGTAATTGGGAGATAAGACAAATTACGTCATCGCCATTATATGCCCAGTCCAATGGGAAAAGCGAACGAACCGTAAGAACAGTTAAAATGTTGCTAAAGAAATGTGTAGATTCGGGACATGACTATTATGTCAGTTTGTTAAATTTTCGTTCTACGCCTAGGGATAAACTAGACTCACCGGCAGAGATTTTAATGGGGAGAAAATTGAATACCCGTTTACCAATACATAAGCGGCTATTGGAAGAAAAAGTAGATAGGAAAAAAAACTATGAAGCCATACTATTAAACCAAAATAAACAAAAAATAGCATATGATAGATCGTCCAGAAACCTCCCTGTACTACATAAGGATGACAAAGTAGTGGTAGCGGATGGTAGACAGCGAAAATGCATGAAGGTAGTAAATAAAGCTCCGGAGCCTAGATCATACATATTGCAGGATGAAGTAGGTAGCAGGTACCGGCGCAACCGTAGACACATAGTTAGTAGACTAGGCGGGGCTGGCACAGCTGACATGGGTGCCGCACACCCTGCCATCAACCTACCTCTAACTACGGACGCACCTGCGGTTACGGCTCAACCGGGGGTATCTACTAGTACAGCTTCATATGTTTCTGACGGAGGTCCCTCAGAAATATTATCGAAGGAAGGTACTTTAGAGGGGGTTACTAAACATTCGACGCAACCTGAACATACTTATGATCATTTAAAACTTACAAGCGGGGGCCCACCCATGACTAGAAGTAGGGCTAAGTTGGTTGGTTCACCGTGTGTTAAAAAACAAAATTCTGAGCTTTGGAAATTAGATATAGATTAGTAGGTAGGTATAGTACGTCTACCTGTAGTTATATTGTAAGTTTAGTAAAATATGTAAGTTCTTATCTATACCGGTGCAATAAATGCATAATTTTGTTAATAAAGAATATGTATTTAGTAAGTAAATAGGTAAGTACATAGTAATACGTAGTTCTGGGTAGGTATCTGTAAAATTTAAGGTTAGGATTAGTCCTTTATATCGGTGGGGGTAAACGATTCATTCTTCTTGGGCTTATTTTTATAAGGAGAAAGATGTAGTAATATAGTGTAGGTAGTTTCATAAAATGTTTTAATAGTCTACCTACAATACTAGATAGAAATAAACAGTGTTCAATCAGCAAGCTGTGTTTCACTACAGAGCCCTCCACTAAAAACTCTACTACTACTAAAAACTACAAATATCTTAAACCGGAAATTCTCATGTAGAAAAACCTCACTCATTGTAAAGTTCAAATTTAAACACATTTTATAAGTATTTCTCACGGTATTATTGTCAGTGAATCAGAAACCAATTTGTCAACCCTAAATCGGAGCCGGGGTCAAAAAGAGCATCAACGGACATTAAGTTCCTGTAGTGAACCATTAGTCAGTATTACCTACTGTCATTAAAATTAGGTACTTTGTCAACACTCTTTTTGTAACTACTGTATTCAAACTGTGATTTAAATAGTATGTTATTCTTCTAATTTAATTATTATAAACGCAAAAATGATTGCCAGGTTCAATGCTGGTAAAAAGACGATTGTACTTTAGACCACACGACTGAAGTAAAACTTCTTTAATAAACGAAACGTAACTGGCTATGAGAGAAAGAGAGAAAGAACAGTGCTTTCATACCCCTCCATGGTAGTGTTAAACATTTAACGCAACCTTGTTGGAAGTCGCATTAGAAGTACCTATTATGTACTTCAAAAAAATTGATTACTTCAAGTCTGTGTATAGACTTGAAGTAATAATAAAATAAATATAAAAGCTCCACGACTTTAATACCCAGGCATAGTAGATATCACCTAAGATTTCTAAGTACCAAATACTTGACGTTTTTTTGAGTATTTCTTATAGGGGTAGACAGAAGTACGTCCAAATATTACATATTCAGTACATATATATACATTTTCAGTAGTTGGTATTCCATATGGGACAGGTTGCAAGCCCATCGCCGTTACTAGGTTTAGAATTTTAACTTTAAGCATTCAAAGTCTAAATAAGTCTACTCTTAAACATAGACTTCCCACATTTTTAGGAGGGGTTTTGTCATTAGTAAACATGTTTTTTTAATTTTGTTGATACTGTAAATATAAAAGAAGTTTATAGCAAGTATCTATACTATATCTACGTACTATCTACAGGCTGTCCCAAAAAATTGTGTCAAGCCAAAGGCAAGAGTTTTTTTAAACTATCTTTTTTGGAAAAAAATTAAGTTAAGTCGAAAATTCCCAAAAAACTCATAACACGAAAAATATTATGATAAATCGCAGAACATACATGGGATTCGGGTACCTCAAGGGGTGCTCTATCTCTGGATTTCCGTTTCACACTATTTTTTGGGACAGCCTGTATAGAGCTAATGTCAAATTTAAAATTCATACATTCCCACACCTATATAAATTGTCGCATGATGATTTACAAACTTGATAAAGCGTTTAGTCATTACCACTGGGCGGAAGTTTGGACACATTGTCCCGTGTTTGAGTAACAGTATGGGGACCCAAGTACCCACGATTAAGGGTTAATAGCCACATCCGCGTTGGTGTTAAAATTCTCACACAGTCAGTGATTGGAGGGTTGAAAAAAGTATAAATAAAAATAGTTAGAAGCAAAGTTTCAAAACTGTATTAAGGTGTAGTCAGAGGACCGATTTGTAACTAAATATCATACAATTCTAAGTAAGTCGGTGTGATTGTGGAGTGTTTCCTGTGTCCGGACTCAATGAAGCAACCTCCGCCGCGTTCGCGGCGGTTCTGGGTCACCTAAAACGTGTCTAGGTCTACGGAGGGTACAGATACAAACTGGCGGTACAAATTCGATTTTTTGTCTAGATCAAGACTTCCCAACCGGTGGGGCGTGCCCCCCTTGTGGGGCGTAGAGATCTTAAGGGGGACATGAAGTGTTCGGTTATTTTAATCTAATTATCATTGTTTATGATTTAAAATACTTACAAACAGATTAAGTAGGGACAGATTGATACGCTGCTTAGACCAAACAATGATGAAAAATATAGGGGGCATGGAATTCTTTTATAATGAGGAGGAGGCACCATGCAAAAAAGGTTGGGAAACCCTGGTCTAGATCAAAGTCAACGGTATGAGAACTGCGTCCTTGCTGACAGAAGACAAACTCTCAAGCAGATTCGATCTCCAGATTCAAATGCAATTAAGCACAGAATTACTCACCGCAGACATGGCTGTCGTGTCGTCATTAAAGACGTGGACAGATGAATAAGTGCGTGTTGATTGGAATTTTAATGGGCGTTAATGGGCGGGACAAAGACAGGATTGTTGCTACCAGATTTTATCGTTCCTATTCACTGATAACGGCTGCCTCAAAGGCAAATTGCCAAGCCTTGTCAATGTTACTAAGGTGGTCTTCAAAGTGCAATTGCAACCCTATTTTCTTTTTTTTATGCTACTTCTTGTGGAACAAGCATATGGCCCACCTGATGTTAATTGGTAATCATCATCTGTAACAAAAGATTGCCTTGTAGGTCACGCTAGTTAGAAACATACCCTATGATGCACTGCTCAGCGTTCGTTAAGCCTGAAGCATACTGGTGTTAAGCCTCATGTGTCTGGAATTTTACCAGAACCCAGACCCTTCAAACCGGAACATAGCGATGCGAGCAAATACAAATAAAAAACAAATAAATATTTCAGGACATTTTTACACAACATCATCTAGCTCCAAACTAAGCCTAACTACGGGAACCAGATGACTGATAGAATAATTATGTACTTTTTTTTGTAAATACATACTTAGAATAGATAATAACACCCAGGCACAAGAACAAACATCTATGTTCATCGCACAAATGTTTGTTTTCGCACCACCTACAGCACAGCAGGCAGGGCAGGGCTACTACAAACCGAGCTGTGACGGCTGTCAAAGTCATCACTCTGTGAGCATCACTGCTTGGTGGCAGAAATAGGTACGGTGGAAGTACTTTCCTATACAAGCCCTTCCACAAGGAGCTCAAGCAAACCTACCTTATGATAAGTAGTAGCCAATAGCTAAATGGAATTGCCAATGTAATGTTAAGTAGAATTGGAAGACGAAGCGTAGAATGCCCTCCTACCCGATGGACTGACGACTATGTTTCGCGCAAATTTGATAGATGGAAAAAGTTTGAAACCTTTCTTCCTGGAAACGTGTGGAGAAGCTTATGTCCAGCAGTGGACTTCTACAGGCTAGTAATGACGATGATGATGACTGGCGAGAACAGATACAAAGACAAAAGCATTTTTGGCCAATCTCGATACCCAGGTACTTCTTTCGCTTGTTCCAATATTCATTTAGCAAAGCTTTTCCAAATAGTTACCAATCACGGCGTAATCGGTCACACATGCTTAAAACGTACCCTACAATGCACTGCCATGCGTCTTTTAACCTAAGATACAGGTGTTATTTATATCATGTATAATTAATTTTCAGATAAACAAGCCAAGGTGCAAGAATGACGAACATAAAATCCAAGAGTTTAATTAAAAAATCAAGAAGCGGTACACTGCCCAAATAAATTCAGATTGGCGAACCACAACTTATTCTAATTAGTAATGCCGGTACCAAGGCCCAATTAGTTCGATTCGGTATCGATGCGCCTGCGCAGTTGCCCCTACCTTGCTCGGTGGTTAGCATAAACTGGACAGATAAAATTTAAGCCCCTTAATGAAGTCCCGGATTGCTTTATTTACTTTGAGATAAATAAATCAGTAGTCGTATTGCGTAAGCAGTGGTGATATGCATCAAATCTCCTACTACCCTTCTATGCTCCGATGTTTATAATATAATATAATGTGAGTAAAAAAAGAATAATAAATACAAATCTCTTAGTACTAAATTCTAACCAGTCTATATAACTTTTTAAACATGGTTTTGATCAATATTTTGGATAGAAACGGGATATTTACCATGGTTTTTCAGTTTGATTGTTTCCCGATATTTCGGCACAGTTGCATGCGCCATGATCACGGGTCGAACTGAAGTCTTTGGCAAGTGGGTCTAATGTTATTGGCAGACAAAACGGTCTACCCTCTTCCGCACTCGTTTATTGCAAACGACACTACTACCACTGGTATCATTCTTACTTTTCACTCGAATTTGCTTTCGACACACCGCACACTAACAGTATCCGGACGCCAGTCCAACCAGTCTCCTTACGATGTATTTCTCCATGATCATCCGACACCACCATAGAATCAAAAGATGGGGTTGCTCCCACTTGACCACCGGTGCTCTCGACATACTTATAATTCAAATTGCTTCCCGTTACTTTAACCAAACTCAACTACTGGCTTTTTATCACAAAGTAACCACATAACGTTAAACCCTCCACCACAAGCCAATTGACTGACATGTTGCTTGACAACTCGTATAGAAAAGCATTTAACTACATATGGAAATACCAAGCCACACTTTGCAGGCTTTCTCAGCCTGATAGAACGAACAGATAATCTACCTGCGTCTGTTTTCCTGAAAACTATAATCTGAATTGAGGGCAAGAGTGAATAAGTGTCGTTAGACCGTCTTGCTTCATCGTCGGCTTCATTGTCACTTATCAGGTGAGATTAAAGCCAAAAGATAGTTTATCAATGATAAGAAAACCTGATTTTATATAGTTACCCATAACCTGAAACAAAGCATTATCTTAACGAACGTAACAAAGTCAAAGTCAAAAATAATTTATTCAGTAATATCCGCAGGGATCATCTTGAAACGTCTTAAATCTAGGTGAATCTAAGCACCAGTTCCTCGCGACCAAGGCTAGAACCTGCAAAGCAATTACAAGTCATGTTCGTTAAAAACATGCCCTACGATGCACTACTCTGTGTCCATTAACCTGAGGCATACAGGTGTGAAGCCTCATGTGCCTGTGATTTAACCGGCCTCCACAACCTTCAAATCAAAACACAGTAACGTTGCTTGGTGGTAGAAATAGGCATGGTGGTAGTACTTCCCCGGGCAAGTCCTACACTAAAAGCACATTTTAGAAACCGTCACTTTCGTGACCAAGATGAATCAAACGATACCTCGTTTACCAAAAGCCATGAAGCCGATGAGGCTGCATTGGCTCAAAACATACACTCTCGAAAAACATTCCGCTCCAACTGGGTAATTTCTTAGTCAGGTTAAACATAGCAGAGTTAAAACACCCTTTCTTTTGCATTCGAGTAAAAGCGCGGAAGAGTACAATATAGTGTCCAATGCTAAGGAATAATAACCCCGAATTCCTGCTACCTTGCTACCGCTATAAGCTTGCAGAAACCGTTGTCTCCGCCCCCTGTATTTTGTGGCGATGTCGATAATTCCGGGCTAGGGACAAACGTCCACGTGAGTTGTGGGGCCATCGATTTATTATTGAAATCAGCCGTCGCACGTGCAGCGCTACTGGGAACACGAGGATACAAGTCATGTGGAATACTGCACTGTGATGCAGTAGTCAAATAAGTCATTTTGAACTTTTGGACTGCATTTGTAAATTAACTATAGTTGCCTTGTTCAGTACCAACTAACTTCAAGAAAAATAAATAACAAACTTTTTATTATCGACACAAACACTATTAAAATAAATAATTCAAAAACCGTGAGTCAGGGACGACTTAAATTAGAACTAAGTAAGTATTTTTAACAACAAATATTTAATCATTTAAGCATACACGTAACCTAATATAAGCAGCAGCATAGCGTTTACCATTTTCTCATAAGTATGACATGAGGATAAGATTCAGTAAAATTTTGAAAACTGACCTTTGCAGTTGTTAGGTTATACAAATAAGTTTTTTCCGGTCACCACACAGAAACGTAAAACAGGACATTATAAGTACATAATTTTGCAAAACAAGAGCAAAAGTTTTTTTTCAGACGTAAAAACTCAAAACTGATTTTACAACACATTTCTTCATCCTTATGTTAGCTATTATAAAACTGTCGAAATTGCGACATGCCGCACTTCTATTACGTGTGCAAGAATCTTCGTTGTCCACCAAATTGCTTATAAAATTGGCGACCGCTCGTGCCGCGGACGATGTTTAATGATACCAAAAAAAAAATGCGCGCAAGCCTTTCAATTATTAAGTACTCCAGATTGACATATTGAGGGTATAATTTGCGTTTATTTGCATAGTAATTTTGAAAATTAGGTTTTTTATTACAAAAAAGCTACAATAATATCGTATGGCTTTATTATAAGTTACTAAACAATATCCAACATAAAACCATGTTTTCTAAAAATATTTATTTACAATAAAAATAATAATAATAATGCTGGACAGTCCACACAGCATCATCTAGCCTCAAGCTAAGGAGAGCTTGTGTTATGGGTACTAGATGACTGATATACTTAATACAATACATTACATACATAGATATTTTTTATTATACATAGAAAACACCCAGAACACCCGGAATAAATATTTGCAGATCGTACAAACATTTATCCCAAGGCGGGAATCGAACCCGCAACCTCTTGCGTCGCAAGCGGACATTCGCCCGCCGCGCCACATCAATACAAGTTATACTATTGTATATAATATAAAAATCTATCTATATACACAATACACTTAAACCAAATGAGCTATCTCGCCATTGCAAATGATCTGGAGATATCTCGACTGATCCAAACCAGTACGAAACAAACGCGTCACCAAAACGCTGGCTACGCTGAATGGCAATGCTGATACGCTGGGTCAGATTCTCATCAGCCCTTGGGTGAATGTTAATATTGAATTTGCTTTATTTAAAGATTGGTAATCAACCTCTTTTCCTGTCTGGTACCCAAGAACCCGGAAAAAAAAACAGGAAGACAATACATACATGGAAAGACAATATGATACAAGAGGAATGTAAGGACCAAAATTGCAAACCATAAAAGAAAATGAAAGGATCTGGAGAAGGCCTATGTCAAAAGGCACACAGAAAAACTTAACGATATTTTTACCACAGGCACATGAGGCTTAACTCATGTATATGCCTTAGGTTGATGGACGCTGAGCAGTAACCTACGAAGCAATACTTTGTTAAGGCAATGCTTGAACTATCAGCTGGTTGTAAAAAAAAATTATCTAATCAACCTCTTCATCACATGGATGGTATCTCATGAAAATGCTAAAATGTAATGTCGCAAGGGTCTCAAAGACCGTCGTTATCCCGTTACTATTGAATAACAATCTGCGTTTTATTAAAAAAATGTTGATTGAAAAAACTTTAGGTTCACACCTCAGATGAGCCGGCTTGTTAAAATCCTATTAATAATGCCTTAGACGTATTCCAATAAACGTTTTAACACCTTTTCTTTAAAGCTATCATTATTGCAGGACCGTTGTTTCAAAATCATTTCGAAACCTTTTTTTTTTAATTTAATACAGTCTTGAGATTCGTGTCATAATCGTATGTAATGTTTTTTTTAATCGTTTGGAATTAATCTACTAAGTACCTTCATACTGTTATGTTTTTGTTAGTTTTAGTAAGACATAACAAGGTTTATGATTTTATACATTACAAGTAGATACATTATTATTTTGTTAGTTCCTAATATTATACTTATTTTTATATTTTAATAGTTAGGCTAGTGGACCAACGCAGGCATTTTACGCATATCTCAGTATTACTTGTGAAAACAATAAATTTGGATCCTATTTAACATGCTTTAGCCAAAAAAGGCTAAAAACAGTAGCTTTTAGCCTTTTTTGGTAAATTAGTAATTACACAATTAGTAAATTGCTTCGAAAAAAAAATTACCGGTTGTTTCAGTTACATCCCTTTTTTTTATTAGCTGCCATAGAATTAAGTCCATATTGTAAATGCAGACTTCCGAAAAACAAGAGTTCCCAAATTTTGAAACAGTAGAATTTTTAGTATTAGAATCAGGTCATTCATTTTGACTTTAGAATATAACTTTTGAAGTTCGAGTCCAGATTTATCTTGCGCTTAAAACCTACATGAAGACATGTATTAAACTGTGTTGTTAGTGTGTGCGCTAGTACTGAGAAAATGAAATATTAATAACCCTTCGCCATATAACTGTTTGACATAAATCATGGCGCATGCAACTGTGCTGAAATATTGGGAAACCTTCTTCCTATAATACCTATTTCTGCCGCCAAGGTGACATTACAGGCACAAGAGGTTTATTATATGTGTAGTTCAGGTTGATGGACGCAGAGCAGTGCATCGTCGGGCACATTTTTAACGAACGTGACTTGCAACCTCGGTAACCCTTTAACATAAGGTGGGTCGCCTGTCTGCTGATAAAAAAAACCAAAACCGATCCCTTGCTCATATGAACTTACTTTCTCGTGCGTACCCGGGCAGATCTACTAGTGTTAAATACAGTAGCCTGTAAAAATAAAGTAGTTGGGTACGTTGTTCGGATTAGCTGTGGGAACGAGAGGAAAGTATAAGTTCGATATTTGTGAGAGTGAGATGGAGATGGAAGGTTGTCAAGGCAGGTGTCGTTATACATCTGCGCATGCGCAGTGATCGGCACGTGCGCATCGGCTAAGGTTTTGGGCTAGCACAAGTTGAAATATACATTTTTATTTTCAAGTTAGTTTTTGAAGCAAAACTTCTAATGCGACTTCCAACAAGGTTGCGTTAAACATTTAACTCTACCATGGAGGAGGAATAAAAAGAGACAGAGCGAGAGTCAATGCGTGGCACTCGAACGCATGCGCGTAGTATACATATTTTTTTCTTGTTTAACATTACGAAGTTTCACTTCTTCCGCGCGGAGGGACCCCACGCACTATTTTTTTATTTTTATTACCCCCATTGTTACTTACATTCTTCCACAAAAAAATATGAAAAAAAAACACAAGAGTATTTATCAGCTATCTGGTTCTTATATTACTTTTCACGTAGCTTTGCTTAGTTTGGAGCTAAAGGGCGATGTTGTATTGCCTATGATATTATTTATTTATTTTTTACTACACAAAAACACAATGCAGGACGTAACAGAACTTATTTAGGTAAAAATAGGCATGTTTGTCAAACACAGCTCGGTTCATCTGGGAAATGTAAAATTTTTCATTATGCAAATACTCCATTCTTCGGTACGTAGGGACAACATTTTCGTTCATTTCCGTTATTGGCGTGACCAAGGGAAATAGGGATTCATTTAGGGATAGATAAAATAATTTAAGAAAAACTAGCGTAGAGATAAAAATACTATCATCTGAGATGTAAGACTTATTCTATTCACTAGGCAATGTCAAGATTAACAATATGACAGAAGCCAGAAAAAAGCTTCTTAAAAAACCGAGGCACTACCAAGATGAATCCTTTCAAACCGCGGCTTAATTCAACGCCGAAGCAAATGTTAATAAGCCGAAGACGATGATAATTTGCCCCTGATTGATGACCGCTGATTGACAACACCCAGCATGACATACCTCATGCTGTGATGATTGGACACAGCAGAGGAACTGGTGATGAAATGATACCAAATCGCTGTATCATTAGATGTTTTTTATTTATTTCTGTTTTTTCGTATTTGGCAAGTACATTAAAAGAGAGGAATTATCTATTTGCTACCCAAAACTTAAACGTAATACCTACATTCTGAATACTAAGGTACAAAAATATGTTTAGTTTGTCGTAAAACGGTACTTGTCTCAAAATGAGTTGGTTGGCCTGCAACCAACGTTGGTTTTCCGCCAGTGTAGCGCGCGTAACTAGAATACCTATTAATTTTTCTCTTCAAAACATTCAAATTATACTTAACCGGAATTACTTAATTTGTTTGCTATCTGCATTATAAAGTTGTTGTACCGATGTGGCGTGGCGAGCGAGTGTCCGCCTGCGACGCAGGAGGTTGCGGGTTTGATTCCCGCCTTGGAATAAATGTTTGTACGATCTGCAAATATTTATTCCGGGTGTTCTGGGTATTTTCTTTGTAAAATAAACAATATCTGTACATGTAATATTGTATTAAGTATATCAGTCATCTAGTACCCATTACACAAGCACTGCGTTAGTTTGATGCTGTGTGGATTGTCCAGCATTATTATTATTAAGTCACTCGCGAATTTACTCAAATAGAAAAACATTTTGTGCACAATCGGATTCAAACACACCAACAAGATTAAAAGGCGGGATTGCTCCCACAAAAGCAAACTTTTATTCGTTAGGCTTCCGATTTCGATTATTTTGGTAGTTCGACCCTTTTGTATTTTTTCTTAGAAATTATAGATAGCTTTTATAGCATGAAATCCTTTAATTAAACAAAAATATGAGTCTATTCTTTGTGGTTAAGCTTCTTTGTTAAGCCGCTAATTTATTTAATGACTTACTTTTGATTTAGTTTTTTGTAGCTTGTATAATGTATAATATAATTTTGATTTTATTATACTCTATAAATACATTATTTATTGTTCACACCCTTATTAAATTCGTTATTTATTGCAGTATATAATAAAAATTGTTTATTATATTATTTAATTTTAGAGGTTTTTTTTATAGTACAAGAGCTTTAAAAATCTGTATTTTGAAATACGCCTGTTTTTTTGGACGGTAGGCAGTGATCACGGCTTTTAACTTTTTGTACGATTAGCTGATGTCATAAAAAACAGTTTACTTGATGTTGAGTGGTAACCATCACCAGCAAAGCATTGCCTCGCAGGTTACGTTAGAAGCTTCCGATGCACTGCCAACAATAGGAAAGATTTGACTGTTTGTTTGTTTGCATTGAATAGGCTCCGAAACTACTGGACCGATTTGAAAAATTCTTTTACTGTTGGGAAGCTTCACTATCCCCGGGTGATAGGCTATATTATATTATTAAAAAAATTAGGGATCCTTACTAAAACCCGTGCGAAACCAGGACGGACCGCTAGTGTTTGATAACAAAATGGCCTGAGCATACTTTTTTATGTGCAGAGATAAACTGCTGATCAGGTTTCTACTTCATAAAACCATCACACGCAATCTCGTAATTTATTTAGGTTTAATGGTTAATTAATGAAAGTGCCTATAAATAACCACATTTTCATTAATTATATCGTTAAATTAAACATTTATCGGTAAAGGACAATATGGATTTAACGGCACTTAAAATGGTTTATATTTATATGGTTAAATCACAGAATTACTTTAAATTCATTGTTTAGGCAGTAAAAGAAAGGCAGAAGAAATTTAAGTTATTTGTCATAATGGCCATATCTACACGACTTAGGTCTTAAATTCGTATTTTGTCGCTTTCGATCTAATTTAAAACTTCCTGTCAATGTAAAAGACAAAAACTATCGATTGACGACCGATATGGCGCAGCAGGCAAATTAGTCCACCTGGAACGCAGGAGGTTGTGGGTTCGATTCCCGCCTATGAATAAATGTTTGTACGATTTGCAAATATTTATGCCAGGTGTTCTGGGTATATTCTATGTATAATAAAAAATATCTATGCACGTAATGTATTGTATTAGGTATATCAGTCATCTAGCACCTATAACACAAGCTCTGCTTAGTTTGGGGCTAGATGATGCGGCATGAATTGTCTCGCATTATTATGATTTTTGCTATCTATTAACTTACCAATGAATAAAACCATAAGGTAATAAATAAAATAAAAAAATATAGGAAAAGGTAGTATTACAAATAAACAGAGGTAACCGCTCAACGTCAGGTAGGTCATCTGTTTGCTCCATCATCATGTCCTCATAAAAAACAGGCCACCAAAGCAGTTCTAACCCCAATATACTTTTTACAAAATTCGCTGAGACGTTACAATTTAATTAAGGGTAGGTTTCTAATTAATGTTTCCTTTGCCTTATAGACGATGTTACGAATCACTGAGCAACGTTTTGTCGTCGTTTAAAAGACAAATTTTTGGATATATTATTGTCAAATGATAAAAAAATTAAAATTATCAATAGATTATGACAGTGACAGAATTAATATAAAGGTATGTTAAAATTTAAGTAAGTATAGTTTAAAAATAATTAAGTGCATAAAAACCGTGTTAAGTAATGTTTAAAGTAAAGAAAGTGTTTAAAAAAGTATTTTTTATTTATTTATTTAGTTTCGCCAACAGCGTATACACAACTCTTGCATAAGCTTATAACTTATTGGCCTTATTCTAAGTGCATAAACCTTTTACAGGCAAACACCACATGCAGACGTTAAAAAAGAAATAACTATTTACTGAGTAAGAAGATAGAAAGTAGAAATTATACCAAAATCTTAAAGTAACACTATAAAAATGTGCCAAAAAATGTGATGGCATTGTGTCAAGAGTGACAGTATTCCACATTTTTCTATACTTATATTAATTAGAGGAAAGATTTAATTGTTTGTTTGCATTGAATAGGCTCCGAAACTACTGGACCTATTTTAAAATTTTTTTCACCGTTGAGAAGCCAAGCTATCCTCGGGTGACAATGGCTTTATTATATTTTCAAAAAAATAGGGATGCTTACTAAAACCCGTGCGAAGCCGGGACGGGCTGCTAGTATTATATGTCGGCTGTTGATGATGTACGAGTCCAATTTTTATGGACCTGTATAGCTTCATCTAAGTTTTACCCAAGATGTTAACCATATCATCTATTTAATCAAAATAATATCTACATTTTTCAAATTTTAACAAGTTGCATCGTTCACTTATCGGCTTCCAAATAATGTTTTTTTTTATCTTTTTAATCTTCCCAGCCACCGAATAAGTGATGTCTTAATAATGACATGAGGTCTATCGTGAGACACATCTCGATTTAAGTCTTTGGTTTTCTAAAAAGCGATTGCCTTCATTTGACGGTTGTACTTTGTATCTTTAAGTTAATTTCAATAAAATAAGCTCATGACTTTTCCTACTCAAACCCTACTCTGTAAATGTTTATCCCGGTTTGCCCTCTTGATACCCAAGATAATTGATCATGTCTAAAGGGGGTTAGAGGCATGACTAAACATTGGGGTGATAAACTGGCTCTTAGATTCACCTGGATTTAAAACGTTTCAAGATAATCCTCGCGGATTTTACTGAATAAATGCTTTTTTACTTTGACTTTAACTTGAGGCATCAAAACTTTACTACGAACATCAAATAACGGTTTCAGTTTTAGGAAATCTTGAGTCTGGCTTGAACAAAATCAAAGTCACGACAAAGAAAGACCCCAAGTATTTTGTCACTGTTTAAACCGATCCAATCAGTATTTGAATCCAACAAAAAAGAGCATCATAAAAAATTGTATCAAACCCTTTTTATCGTTATACAATTTTCGGGCAGCATTCACACTGTGTGCTGGAATTGATACGACGGTACGGACTGTTTTACGGATTTAAAGTTTAGCGTTTTGATATTTTGTTTATATTAGAACCACCAATAGCCTGTAGAAGGGTTGGTGACCGCAGTATTGATGGTATGCACTTGGAAAATGCTATTGCCCATTTTCAGGTATGTTCCTTTAGTCATCTCTTATGATGTCCACAGGAGGGTATGGAAGAGTCATATTCTTTACCAGGACCCCACTGAGCAGTTTATTCCGTATACGATAGCATAAAATCAAATTTGTAAATAATAGGATAAGATATAAAATATTTCATTCCCCAGCAACTTTGCAATGTTAAAAAATTATCCAAGTAAAAAACAGACCATCAACCATTAAATTACCATTAACCATTTAATTTAATTTTTACCAACAGACAAGAATATTAGGAACATTTTTAGGTTGAAATTTTTTTTTTGGTTACAGCAAGTGTTTTTTAATAAGGCTTAAACATTGCACCGATAGATCGGCGCAGAAAACCTGTTTTTTACACAAATTGAGCTATAGAGCTGATACAAATTTTTATTAAGGCATGCGATTATCTATCAATGATAAAAAATAGGAGCTCTCGTTAATTTATATAATTTAATACGTAACTCATTTGAGTATTAATGCGTATTGTCACGAAAGCTATTACTCTTTTTGAACCACAAGTTTTAAAAACCTGCTTCTGACGACCGATGTGGCGCGGCGGGCGAATGTCCGCCTGCGAAGCAGGATGTTGCGGGTTCGATTCCTGCCTTGGGATAAATGTTTGTACGATCTGCAAATATTTATTCCGGGTGTTCTGGGTATTTTCTATGTATAATAAAAAAAATGTATGTAAGTAATGTATTGTATTAAGTATATCAGTCGTCTAGTAACCATAACACAAGTCTGCTTAGCTTGGGGCTAAATGATGTTGTGTGGATGGTCCAGCATTATTATTATTATTATTACTACAGTAGTTGTCATGTTATAGAAACTTTGATTTAAAAAAATGCTTCTGTCGTATTACGCCGGCCATTTTACATAATTTTTTTAGTAGTAATAATATTAAATTATAAAAAAAGTAGATAAAAAATTGTGCAACTTTGCTCGCGTGTAGTTATTTTTATATCAACTTCAACCCCTGCTGTACCCGTTTAGGGGTTGAGTTTTGAAAATTCCTTCTTTAGTACACTATTACATACCAAGACAAATATACCCTGAAAAAATCAAGTCTAAGAACAGTGGTTTAAGCTGTACGTTTTCTTGATATTACAGTCGGTCAGGATAAAGATTCTTACAGGTGGTATAGATTCTTGTTTATGCCGTAAGTTAGGTGGTCTTTACGTCAAGTAAGTCCACTGCTGGACATAAGTGTCCTACATATTTGGGAATTTGGGCTATCTTCATCATAGGCAGTTCCTAATCCCTGAGCTATAATGGTAGACTAATGTTTTCTATCCCTTTACTCAACCTGTACCTCAGCATAGGATAAAATACATTCCGTACGGGTATAAAATTAACTGACGGATAAAAATACGTCCAGAACTTACACAGCAATCGTAAATTTCTATAAAGTACTAGATAATGTATTAGAAATCTGACTTAGGACTTTGTTCCTGATATAAAATAATGTCATATAAAATATGCCAATTATCTTGACACACGCAACCCCAGTTCATACCTAATACGGTAAAATTAATTTGTAACTGCACAAGTTACTATAAAGTGTAATCTTATACCAACAAGTACTTTACGAACACAAGTCCTGACTGATTGAGCGTTTTGCCTGGAACGTGTGTCCTACAGACTTGAAATTTTAAGGTTCTTTACATTACATCGCATTCAAAGTTGAAAGTGAAATCAAAAGAAAGAACATCACGACTTTAATCCTCAAGCTCGGTAGATATTCTCTTGTGGGCCCCCTAAATCCCCTAAAATGTGTGTGACAAATATACTAACTGAACTTACCTACCTCTGGCTAGCCCTCCTAGACATCCTCAAAGAGTTTTAAGTAGATATTAGTTACTAAGAGATCGGAGGGGATATCTACCGTGCTCGGAGATTATAGTCGTGATGCCTATAATCTCCGTGTAAAAGGTTGCCTGGTAGAGATCGCTTTTAGCGATAAGGCCGCCCATTGTATTACTGCATTGTTTACCTTATTTTCTTTATAAAATGTGTGTACTTTACTTGTGGTAATCAATAAAGAGTTATCTATCTATCTATTTCTTATTTTGAATTGTTTCTAAGGATTACATGATTACTTTTTGCTGACAGATAAATTAAGGCACCACTTCAAAAAACAATGTTAAAACTAGATTGATTCACGTATTTTCAATAGTAACAACGAAAATAAGTTTTTAAAATTTTTGTACAAAAGAAAACAAACAACCAATATCGTTCAAAAAGATCAATTTGCTCGATAAACAACATCTTGAACATAATAATATTGTAACTACATTTAAAATTGCATTTATATCCATAAAAAAGACCGCGGAACCATCGTGTCACATTAATTACTGGCGTTCTCATGTCCGCCACCCAACATGCAATACCACTGAATAAAATATCAATTAGAGCAGTTTTTGGACGATTAAAAAAATATCTTTATTTCTCAATTTTGATAAAACTTGCTTCTCACAAAACGTTGACCGTTATATGACGCACGTTTTTATGTTAATTTTACTGAGGATATACTAGAACACAGGCATCCAGACCCACCATACGCGTACTTAGATTAAAATATTGCTTAAAAGATAGCAATAATTTAATTTAATCGATCCATTCGATAATGAGAAACCTTCGATCAACAGTACCAACGTATTGTTGTATTGGTATTAGGTAACAGTGTTATTGATCTATGTGAGAAACAGTGACAGAGTCAACTTTAAGTTCAACTAAAGTTTATGTAGATGTAGAATACGTTGATTGTAAATATAACCTTTTTAAAAATAAATATACTTATCGCAATAAAAGTGATTTTTCGTCAGGTCTTGTAAAGTTTTTTTTATTAATTCTCTGTATGACCGCGGTAATTACCGACGTAATATAATAGTACCGCTTTTTAGAAAGCCTTAGCCTAAGTGATCTCTTCGGGCGTATGTCATTTGCTGTTTTTGCATGCCACATGTCCTCGGATTGGGAGGTAAGGTAATGAGGAACAAGAAGTATTTATTACAAGTCTTACGGAGCTTCTACACGTACTTTTCCTGCTGCTTTAAGAAGGTTATTACTTATTTGCTGTACAATTTTTACACATCATTTAGCCCAAAGTAAGCATAGCTTGTACTATGAGAACCAGATGACTGATAGATTACTTGTATTTTTTTTTTATAAATACATACTTATACATATAACACCCAGACAGAGAACAAACATTTATGTTCATCAAACAAATGTTTATTATCGGTGAGGATCGAACCCACCACCTATAGCGCAGAAGGCAGGGCTCCTACGAACTGAGCTGTGATGGATGTCCATCTAGTCCACTAAGATGTACATCGTGAGTACCTACGTCGCGCTTAACACGCTTTTCCTCACTTTTTAATATTTAAGACACTTCCTTTAGAGTTTTTCGGTTTTTTCACTAGGTTTATTTTATTTAGTAGGCAGTAGTAGCAATGTACTTGCCATCTGACAGACAAAACGTATATTCCATTCTAGAAAAAAGTGATGAACCTCGGAACTCCCTTAGACACTAAAAGGGCATCAAACCCCAAAGTGTAAGGTTCAAAACCCTAATAACTAAAAAAATATAGATATTAATATAATTGTATAATAGTAAACATTTACACTACTCTTCTAAGATGTCTACCATGAAAAGTGGGGACTAAGAAAAACATTTTTGGCATTTTTTGACCGAAATAAAAACCCTTGGCACGTGTAGAAGGCTCATTTATTTGGTGATGTTTTAAGTTTTAATAAAGTATTTTCATATAACTGAATCGCAGTCATTATTAAATTTCAATGCGATGCTTCGCAAAGGCCAAAATAATAATCGGGAGAGATATTTCGCGTAGCATTGCTTTGCGCATTGGTTATCTTATTTATAAGAACACTGTTTAAATTATTTTGGTTTATATTATGGCGTAACTGCATTGGGCATGTAAAACCACATTCTTGTCCCTGCATATATATTTTTAATATCTCATTATCATATCATAATATAAGATATTAAAAAGAAAAAACCGGTTAAGTGCAAGTTGGACTCCCGCACAAAGGGTGCCTTATCATTATCTATTTTAAAAATGGCACAAAAATCACTTTTGTTGAATGAGAGCACAACAAAACACACACAAACATTACACACACAAACACACACAAACAACAAACAAACATTTATTTTATTCTGTTTTCGTTTAGCGGCAACAGAAATACATCATCTGTGGAAATTTCAACTATCTAACTATCACGGTTCATGAGCCTGGTGACAGACGAACAGACAGACAGCGGAGTCTTAGTAATAGGGTTCAGTTTTACCCTTTGGGTACGGAAACCTAAAAAGTTAAGTAACACATTTATTTATTTATTTGACAAAAAAAGTGTTACACTTTTTCCAATAGTACCTTAAAACATTTAGTGATTTAACTTATTATAATCTAATCTATACATTAGTTTGGTAGAAAGTTGAGTTATCTAGATACTGCGCAATGTAGTTTAAATGTCAACACGATTGTGCCGCAAATGTAAATTTTTGTCTTTTTACACAACGATATACAGATATTATAGCAAATAAGCAATCGAGTTACCTCTTAAGTTGAACCTACAGATTTCAAACAGCTACAGTTTATAGTTATTGTACGTCCGAAACGGATAAACTGTTGCTCCTAGTTTTAGTTTTATAACTCCTTTAACAACATAGTTATGCAATGAAAATATTTTATAATATTTAATAATGCTGCTTATTCTTATTCTTGAAATAAAGGTGTTTGTCAAGTTTTAAGGCGACAATGTGACTGTGTAAACAACGGGCCGAGTAACACGTGTTTTTGTAGTTGATTTATTGTTTCAAGTTTCAAAATTGTTTTTACACGACGCCACACGCAGTTTGCAGTTAAGATATGTAAATTATGGTAAAATTGAAATGAATAAAACAGTTTTACCTACATCAGTCTGCGAGTACTGAGATTGCTCGTTCTTGCTGTCAATCTCTGATAGTTTTTTGAATTCCATTTTACTTATTGTAATTCTTAAAATGGTGCAATGGCGTACCGGTGGTCTAGTAACTCCTTCTGGTCTTAAGGTCGAAGGTTCGAATTCAGTAGAGTACAACGGATTTTTCTATCAAAAAAATTAAGTGCGAAATAGACATAGACATAGACATTTGTTTATTTACTACCAGACACACACAAACCAACAAAAACACTAAGACATCAAAGAAGAAAGATACATAAAAGAAAGATCGTTGCTTGAGCACTGTGTCGTGTTTCTGTGTGCCACAGCAGTACAAGGGCTTCGAAATGTCAGAGCTCTCAAATAATGAAGGAAAATCCTACTAATAGGAATAGGAATAGGAATAATGCTGGACGATCCACACAGCATCATCTAGCCCCAAGCTAAGCAGAGCTTGTGTTATGGGTACTAGATGACTGATATACTTAATACAATACATTACATACGTAGATATTTTTTATTATACATAGAAAACACCCAGAACACCCGGAATAAATATTTGCAGATCGTACAAACATTTATCCAAAGGCAGGAATCGAACCCACAACCTCCTGCGTCGCAGGCGGACATTCGCCCGCCGCGCCACGTCGGTCGTCATACTAATATTATAAATGTGATTGTTTGGATGGATAGATTTGTAATCTGGAATAGGACATAGGCTACTTTTTATCCCGAAAAAATAACGGGAACGGGAAAAAACTGCCACGCGGGCGAAGCTGCGAGTGGCCTCTAGTATTTGCATAAGTGGTAAAAATAAGCATAGTGATATTCCTGGCCTTTTATCCAAATTACATCTCACCTATCTACTTTAGAATCAGGTTATCGAGTTATGAAGAGTTTTATAGATACTATACTACCTATTGAGACACCAAAGGTGCTTCTACTCTAGTAATTATCACGCATAAGTGCTTCATAAAATTGAGAAGGGTGTTTGTGTATAATGCTGTATGTAATATACTAGCGGAACTGTTTTCATACAAACTTTAACCCTCGCTGTACGCGTTTAAGGGTTGAATTTTACGCACCAAGACAAATATACCCAGAAAAATTCAAGTCTTTGTGACCAGTAATTTAGGCTCTGCGTTGTCTCATATGTCAGTCAGTCAGTCAATCAGTCAGGACAAAGATTATAATTGGTATAGATTATGTATAGGTAAGTAGGTAAAATAAAAAAAATAGCATCACGACTTTTAATCCTCAAGCAAGATAGATATCCCTTCAAAACTCTTAGTATATTCGAGGCTATTTGAGGATATCTAAGGGAGGTACGTCCAGATATATAATACATTTGACGACCGATGTGGCGGGTGCGATTCCCGCCTTGGGATAAATATTTGTACGATCTGCAAATGTTTATTCCGTGTGTTCTGAGTAGTTTCTATGTATAATAAAAATATGTAATGTATTGTATTAAGTATATCAGTCATCTAGTACCCATAACACAAGCTCTGCTTAGCTTGGGGCTAGATCATGCTGCGTGGATTATTGTTATTATTATTATAATATTTTGTACTTACCCACATTTATGCAGTATATACCTTGTAAGTAGTAGTGTAATGTAAGTGCATGGAACATTTGGTGTTGTAAATTTTTTAAGCCCAGTATATTATTATTTATCATCAGCTGATAATCAACACTTTCAACTTTAGGTACATAAAACGTCAAACCAACGCGGATCACATAAAATTACAAACGACATTATTAAAATGTACAGAAAACCCTTCTAATTGGCACCTTTTGAAATTCCCGACGACGATTATTTCGGAGGCAAACTGCACATGTTAAGTAGTGAGGTGCCCCTCTGTCATGAGTCGTCTTTTTCAAGTTCCTCAAAATGCAATATAAAGAGGTTCTTGTTTTTTAGCTTTTAACCACCTCATTTGAGGCGTGCGTAAAGTCAAAGTCAAAGTCAAAGAGCATTTATTCAGTAATATCCGCAGGGATCATCTTTAAATCTAAGTGCCAGTTCCTCGCGACCAAACCCAGAAGTGAGGTAAGAGCGAGTAAGACAGAGATGGTGCGCGGCAGTGATAACGAGCGAGACAACTGCTTCTTTTAGCAGTAGCTTATAAGCGAGGAGCACATGAGTGATTGATGATTTGTTTGTAGATTGAGGTAAGGACTGAAACTAAGGGAATTAATGCAAATTGAGGTGAGGACGGTGGAAAACAATGTTCTTACCTGTTCTTTATTTTTCATCTTATATTACGTTACTCTTCTGTCTAATTTGTATGTATACTACAGATAAAGGCTAAAATACGTAACAACTTATTAGGTAAGTACTGAATATATTGCTCAAAAACAATAAACCTAGAACTTAACGTGTAAAAACGCTTCAACCTCATCGCTCAACCACTTCTCATCCCTTCAATCGTGAGGCCCTCACGAAGAGAAACGAAGGTCTCCCTCATCTTCGTTTAAATTAACCGAGTTACCCATTACTATGTTGCAGGTTTCCGTGTAAAATCTACTACTTTATTAAGTGAACAACTTTTATATTCGCGTAATGGTAAGCATACTCACTAAGCGATCGGGTAATTCCGTTGGCACTTTATTTCGTTAGCTGTATTAACCGAGGCAAAAAAAGAAGGGTAATTTTGCTTAAGTGCACGTCTGATATTAATGATATTATACTGAATAAAGTCGGGGTTTTATGAGAGGAAAGTGGTATTTCTATTAAAATTCTATCACAAACCCGTTTAATGATTATAACACGCATTATAAGCAAGCAGTTAATTCAATCTTGCATGGCGCTAAATTGCATTCTCGAAAGTTTCTGGTTTAAAAATCGAACGGAAAACATATTGTTTAAAAATAGAACGAACAAAAAAAGTATGTCAGAGAAAGTATAGGTCAAAAAGAAGTAAAACAGCATTTAAAAAAAGAACGAAATTAGTAATGATCAAAATTGGTATTCTAGAAGCGGTGGCTTGCAACCTGTCACGTATGGAAAAGCAATTAGCAACTACTGCAAAATGTGTGTATGTACCGAATGTATTATTTGAATGTACCTCTGAATAGCCTCATTTGATATTCCCAATGAATCTTGAGTAGGTACTTAGTACTAAAAAAACTGAAGGGATATCTACCGTGCCCGGGGATTAAGGTCATGAAGTTGTTTTCTTTATTTTCGAAATAGGTAGGTACAGTCAGCTGCACTAGAATGTATACAATTAGTAACATTTAAAATGGTTTCTCAGCGAAGCGATGCTAAAAATATTTACTTACACTCATTTAATAAGTGAGGTCATCAACTAATTTGATGACTTTTTAGTTTTTGAGCTGTAGAAGTTCATTGTTTTGCTGTAATACTATTGTCAAAGTTACAAATTGTATATTCTAGTGCGAAAAGCAACAAAAACTAAGAGCGCAAAAATGTAGGGTAGGACATTCGGACATAAGTAGAGTTAATTTTTGTGGTTGAATGAAAAATTCCAACTAGCCACGTCCCGCTGATTCGGTCTCACGTGGTGATCGGTTTTAGCTTTTTACCGTATAATCGTATAATACCGTATAATTTGAGCCACTTGTCTACTAAAGCAGCTTTCATAGACATTTCCAGTAAATACATGGGTTGGACTTGCGGTTTTGTGAGCGTATTGCATGATTGTAAGTAGGTACCTACTGATTCCAATTTTTTTAGTTACCTACTTCTAAATATATACAACTCAAAGGTGACTGACTGACTGACTGACATAGTGATCTATCAACGCACATGTATGAGAACACTGGCATTGCGCACATAACTTTTTTGCACAAAAATATATTTGTGCACTACTGGATTCGAACCCAAGACCTTAAAATCAGAATAAAATCAATATTTAAGGGGCTCTCATACAGCAAACATGATTTTTTTGAACTTTTTTAACCCTTCATGTACGAGTCCAATTAGCACTAGGCCCGTTTTTTTATATTATTTACTTTAATTTAAAAATTGTTTTTTTTTTGTTTGTGTCCCACTGCTGGGCAAAGGTCTCCCCCAAAATTTTGCCTAAAAATTGTTATAGCATATTAATATAATAAGCAATTTTTTTGAACATTTATTTTAAGACAGTAAATAAGCCTTTATTATTATTGAAACTTGAGTCCGACGCAGCGCAACTTTCTCATTGGTAATGTTTTGGATTTACTCCAACATTTAAGCTTTAGTGGACAGTGTGGTTGATTTATAGTAAAATAACATGCACACGTTATTTATCCTTAAATAGAACACCCTGTGGTTCTTCATGTTAATTGATCAGCATTTCATTAATACTCCTTTTTCCACTGTCTTTTTTCTGTGACCTCCTGGTGGATAATTACGAGGAGTCCATTTAGGAAAATATCAAAGACTAACGGCCAAATACTGAAACAAAATTTTAAACGCAAATATCTAACTGATTATGAAAATATTGGCTTATTTGACGACCGATGTGGCGCGGCGGGCGAATGTCTGCCTGCGACGCAGGAGGTTGCGGGTTCGATTCCCGCCTTGAGATAAATGTTTGTGCGATCTGTAAATGTTTATTCCGGGTGATCTGGGTATTTACTATGTATAATAAAAAAAATCTATGCATGTAATGTATTGTATTAAGTATATCAGTCATCTAGTACCCATAACACAAGCTCTGCTTGGCTTGGGGCTAGATGATGCTGTGTGGACTGTCCAGCATTATTATTATTATTTTGATTTCAGTCTTGTTTTGGATTCTTTAAATTTTGCATTGATTCTTCAATTACCCGAATCACACGGAACCGAGCGTATATTTTTACAGTTGTGACGTATTTAAAGTTACATAAAATTTTAATTAGTTAGGATATCTTCATCGGATTAAGACAAAAACGGACGCATGTGAACGTTCGGACTCTTTTATTTATTTATGGGGCCGTAAAACCTTAGATCGCTAATTAGTTTTATGACTTTTTATTTTTGTGACAAGATAGCGATGATCTTAAAATCCCCAACTCCCATCGTTATGTTCTTAAAACTTATTTGAACATTTCTTGCCTGTCAAATCGTCCCACCATACAATTTTACGCGTATAAAAGTAAGTTTTTTACGAAAAGGTTTACCTTTGGGAAACTTCGCCAAGCTTCGGTAAATGGCCTAAGCATTGATTGGACCATACAATTAAGACTAAAGTAAGGATTGGACAATACTAACTATAGATTATCGATATCCGGTTCCAATGGATTATTATGGATGATTTAGTAGTAGTGTAGTTTAGCTTAGTGTAGTATAACGTATTCTAATATAACTCGTGAGAAAGTGTGACTCCTTACTCGTGTGTAAGTAAACCTAAACTCATTCACTCGTAAACATAATAAGTTACATTAACTCATCGGTGAATAATGTAATACTTTTGAGCAATGTATTATTTTAATTTTTTTTTAACTGAAAACTTCAGCTATACCTACTTATAAGCTACTTATAATAATCTTTGTCCTGACTGACATATTATTAAGTTCGTATGAATTTACCTTCACGTGACTGAAATTCTCCGAATTTACACTAGTGCAAAAAAACATTCTCAGCGTACGCAATCTTTTTTTGACAGAAAATTCAACCTTCTTTGCTGCAACCTTCGGCTTCAACAAAAAATTTCAAATTTCGAATACCTAACCTCAATCTTCGGTTTAAAACAGTTTATGCACAATCTATTCTGACTTTTTGGTACCTTTAATTTAGGATATATTTCTTATTCTATGGGATATATAAAGACGTCTAAGACAGGCAGTGTGAGGCACGTCCAAAATAACTATGAGATAAAGTATTATACTGAAAAATAACTTAGTTATAATGCAGTTTGTCAATAAGCTTATATAGATAGAACGAATTGAATACCACAGCGACGCGGGTGGCGTAAACTTTATTGTTGTAATTTGTAAATGACGATCTGTGGAATATACAATGTTGGCAGGATAAGTCGACATACTGGCTGGTATAAATACATTTTCAAGTGTATTTTTATGTTTGGTATAAAAAATTTGATAGTGTTATTTTAAGGCTTGATATTTTTTTATAATACTAGAATTCACCAGTGATTTTTTTTTTATGGCTCGACACAACTAGGATCTATCTAAAATTGCCAAACGCTTCCGATTGCCACTGATCTGGATCAGTTGAGCTACCTTTAGATCGTTTGCAACGGTCTGTAGATAGCTCAACTGTTTCACGTGTATTTTATACATACCTACCAATTATAAATACCTATATTTAACAATATTATTTAAGCGCTTTGCTATGATCAAAATTGTAGGCATTTCTTATCTTGGGGTTTTCTAAGTAATTTTAAGTCGGTTCTAGTAATGTCCCTGTAAAAATTAGCCTAAGTTACAAACTGTATTTTTTGTAGGTTAAAAGTACCTAGTGACTTAAAATGACACTATTTAGTAGTATCAGAGTCAAAAACAAGGTTCAGTGCAACAACATTTTAATCCTCCTATAAATAAATTTTGCGTAACCTCGAAATAATTACACCGGGTTAGTACCAGTGGTAATGTTTTAAAAATCTTACTGGCGTAGATAAAAAGTTTCAATAATTCTATTTGACGGCCGTTAATTGGCACATTTTGCTATGCATCCTAAATTTAGTATTCAACCGGCATTATAACAATCAAAGTAGCAACTCGGCCTAATTATATCAAATGATGAGCCCTAATTACGGACAACAGTACAATTTTGACAAGTGGCAATTCAAAAAGGTCCAAGTAAAAAGTCTCGATTGACAATAACTGCAAGTGATTACATTCATTGTACACTTCGTAAAAACAGTGGAGTGCTAAGCAGATTTGTGTAATTTAAAAAGATTGCCGGTCATTTGTAAAGTGCCTTCCAATGTAAAGGTTTTACTTTTGAGAGACTAAAAACTTTTTATAATTTCATTCTGGAGTTGATTACAGATTTTAAATAAAAACTTTTTTCCTTTCTTGTGTTTTTAAATTTCGAATTTTGTAGACTTTGGTTGTATTTTTTTATAATAATTTATAAATTTATAAGTACAAAACAAATTAAGTAACATTAGTTAAAATACAGAAAATATAAAACCCAGAACATGTATGGTCTGAAAAATGACCCACTTTAAAGTGCGTTATACCAATAAAAGAAAATATGCCTGGAGATTATATATATATTTATATCAACAAAAATAAATGATAATCAGTCAAGGTTTTAGAAGGGCTTTATGAATGAAAACTGGTATTTTGCAAAAACGAAAAATGAGGGTTAGAGCCAATGATTGGTAAATCTTTTTGAAATTCTGAAAAAGTTATTATATTTTGATGATAACTGTACAACTAACAAAAAAAAATATTGATGCTGATGCTGAACTAAAAAAGCACGATTAGTGCCACACGATAGAACAAGCACGTTTAGTTGAACCATAATCAAAAGATTCCAAAAACAAATTAGTTCCACATTACATAATCTAAGCACGTGTGATATCAACCAAAGCCACCGGCGAGAACAATAAAATTCTGGCGCCAATCGTTACGCCACAGAGTATAAACACGTCCCTCATAATGAAGGGAAAATTATCACGACGTGATACAGTGACAAACCTCTTTTGTTTTTTTTATAAAAGCAAGAGTTTATCCATAGCGCTGCGTACGTTTTGTTGCCGTGAGATGAATTTGTGAATGAATGAAAGTTGAATGGGTTCTTGGTAGTTGTTTTTTGGATTAATAAAAACTTTATCAGGTTTTTAAGAAGGTTTGTTCTGTACATATTAAGTGCTCAGAAAAAATACCAGCCCAACAAAAATAAAAAAATAAGTAAGTTATATTCGAAATTCAAAAATTCGGAATTCGAAAAATTCAAGCCAATTTAGCAAACAAATGGATTAGAAAAAGTACAATATCAAATCTTTTTAGAAGAATCATTGGGATTTTTCAGTATAATTTGTAATTGGATTGAAAACTTATGCTAAAATCTTATTAGAATCTTGTCAAAAGTCTTACTAGGCAATACTTTCAAACTAGTACCTATTACTAGTTAGAAAGTATTCAAACAAGAGATACAATAAGCATACCTAGGTAACAGTAACTATTTACCAGAGCAATCTAAACAGCGCCGCAGCCTAACAAGCCTACAAATCTATGACTAGTAAAGCCTCTTTGCAGTGATTGGAGGAGGACTGGTGAGAGGCAAAATGCCGACCAATGAATGCGCTGTGTCTCAACAATAGGCTTAGTTACGGTACGCTTGGTACTAGGAAATGAACTGCCTACTTCAATGGGTGTACTCTTAATACGAGCATGCGCAAAGCACACATAGCTTGGTCATTCTTTATCAAAGTTGAGCTATCTTTAGATCGTTTGCAACGGTCTGCAGATAATTCAACTGTTTTATCTTAATTTTTGCAGCGGCACCCTTATTGTAAATACTTCTATTAGTTTTATTTTTCTTTGTAAATAAATACTAATACCAGTACTGATAAAAAAAACACTTGTGGTCTAGTGGGAGTGACCCAACTTTAAAATCCTTAGGTCGTGGGTTTGAATCCGTTCGTGCACCAATGGATTTTTGTATCAAAAAATGTAAGTGCCCAATACTAGTACTCTCAACCGTTGAAGGAAACATCTAGCATTGTGCACATTTATTTTTAAAACAGAAAAACCCATTAGTGCACGACCGGATTCGAACCCACGACCTTAGGTTCAGAAGGCGGGTCACCACTAGACCACCGGTGAGCTCAAAACAAAATGCAAAAATTTCTGCGTACATCAATTCGTTTCAATAACTTACAGTGAGCTAAGGTTACATTGAAGTTTAGCGTTGGCTACATACAAAATAAATGGTATTACCACCTCCACAGACGTAGACAGATTCCGATTGTCATCGGAACAAACATCGGAACACGTACGCGTGAATAACGCTAGGCAACTGCAATAACTTTTCTAGCACAGCGGCCTATCATTTACAAAACAACAATCTATCTATATATACTAAAACTGTGGAAGTCGAAATGTCTGTACATTAAAGGTATTTTTTGAAAATCTTGCTGTTAGTACTTGAAAATAGGCAAAAAAAAAATCAACTTAATAATTTAAAAAACATTTTTAGACAAATCAACTTTTACTCGTAAAAGCAATATCTTTGTTTGTTTATTTGTTCACGCAAAAACAAATTAAGTTTTGATGAGATTTGTAGAATTAGTAAGATTTATTGTCCAACTTAAGTCTTAGTACGGGTTTCTTTAAGCTTACATAATTTTTATAATGCTGGACAATCCACACAGCATCATTTAGTCCCAAGCTAAGCAGAGCTTGTATTATGGGTACTAGATGACTGATATACTTAAAACAATACATTACATACATATATATTTTTTATTATGCATAGAAAATACCCAGAACACCCGGAATAAATATTTGCAGATCTTACAAACATTTATCCAAAGGAGAAAATCGAACCCGCAACCTCCTGCGTCGCAGGAGGACGATCGCCAGCCGGCCACATCGTTGTCAAAGTTTGTATGAAACACGTGAACAAAGTCACGAGCGGGTTAGCTAGTCGCAAATAAAAAGGTTCGGTGAAGATATTAGCGTCGCTTGCGCGCAAACATACCGGTATATAATTTCGTGCGCTGATAGCTGGACGATTGAAGAAATAACTTGACTGCTAGCATGAATTACTACCTATTTCTGCCGCCAAGCAGCTTGATGTATTCCAGTTTGAAGGGTGTGGGTGCCGGTGTAATTACAGGCACACGAGGCTTAACACCTGTATGCCTCAGGTTGATGGACGCTGAGTCGTGCATCGTCGGTGACGTTCCTAACGAGCGTGACCTACGAGGCAATGCTTTGTTAAAAGTGATGGTAACTACTTAACATCAGGTGGAACATCTGCTTGTTCCATCAACAAGTTGTATTAAAAAAAAAAGCTCTGTCGGAAGACCAGCGTTGCGGCCCAACCAAGTTATGCTGAGACAGAGTCCGTTTTGCGACGCAAAGTTTACGTTTTGGGTCACAAATAATATCTTCAATGTATTTGTGAGTAACTAGTGCTAGCCGGAAATCAGGAACGAGGTTATCCGGCAGAAAACCAAGGTGGTCGACATAGCTCATAGGGTTAGTAAGCTGAAGTGGCAGTGGGCCGGCCATGTTTGCCGTAGAACCGAAAATCGTTGGAGCAAACGAATTCTTACGTGGGGACCACGTTTAGGTAAGCGTAGTGTAGGACGCCCTCCGGCAAGATGGAGCGACGATCTGCGAAATATAGCGGGCAAACAATGGATGAGAAGAGCCGAAAACCGGGCTCAGTGGCACGTCTTGGGAGAGGCCTACGTCCAGCAGTGGACTGATATAGGCTGATGATGATGATGATGATGATGAGTGCTAGCCAGTAGCCAGAGTCTACAGTATATCACGTGGAAGCACACTGTATAATTTGTGGGGAATAATTTATGGGATAACTTGGGATAGTAGCTAGCCGGCACTTTAATGGGGGATAACCACGCGACATGAGAATTCTGCCCGCTTCTGGCCTTTCTTGATTTAACGTTCTTATGATAGCACCTAGGTGCTTAACTATAACTTACTATAACTACCTCTCACTTGAAACAAATGCTTTATTTCTAGATTCTGATTCATTAGTCTTCTTACCTAAATACGTATTAATAATATTGGAAAGAGGAAAGATTTGATTGTTTTCATTGTTTGTTTGCATTGAATAGGCTCTGAAACTACTGGACCGATTTGAAAAATTCTTTCACCATTTTAAAGTTACAGTATCCCCAGGTGACAAAATTTATATTATATTTAAAAAAAAATTAGGGATCCTTACTTAAATCCGTGCGAACGATGCGCCGTTGATATGTCAATGACTGATCTTGAGGCAAGGCTTGAGAAAAACTCTCCTCAGCTTTCAATATTTTTATAAATTAATTTCTTCTTTTAGTATCTTATCATAAAATTGTACATTAACTTTTACGTATTTGGTAGTTAATCGATTCTTGCATAATAAAAGGTTTGAGCATGCGACAGACAAGAATGTTACAATGTCTAATCCCTACTTTATTACTAACTTCATCCCCTATATAATTTATTTATATATAGTTTGGAAGAGCACCGATGGTTTAGTGGAAGTGAACCCACCTTCTGATCCAAGGCACTACGGCAAATACTGAGTGCTTTATTTCCGCCATTTTACTGTTTTATTTTTCAGCAGCCCACTATTGAAATAACTTCTACATGACAGTTACATACAAAACATCATTGAAGGAAAGGTAGAAGAAACGCGAGGGAGAGGGTGGCCAAGGAGTTATTTGAGCCAGATAAAAGAGAAAATGGCTGTCATGTCGTACAAGGAGGTCAACGAGGCTGAACTAGAAAGAGCGAAATGGAGAAAATTTCATCAAACAAGAGCTAGGCTCTTTTTTTTTTATTGTGGCATGTGTCCGTCATTCGGATAATTTTGCCAATGTCAAGTGGGTTGAATACTTTAGTCGAGTCGAGTCGGTAAAAAAAATTAAGTCGACTGTCATTGCTTTTGAAGAAAAAGATGGCGTTTTTCTTCAAAACCAAAAGGAAACGTTTTTGTTCAAACCAGGATGCCACCACATCACACTTGTGCTAATACCTCAAGTAATGATGGTTAAAATACCACCGAAATTTCCCATCAGAACTTAAAATAACACTAGAAAAACAATTAAAATGATAGTACAATGTTGCTTCCAAAGATGACAGAAAACGAATACCTAGGCTCTTAAATTTAAAGAAATTGAAATAAAAGTTAAAATGTCAAAAAGTTTTTTTTGACATTCTTTTGACACAGCACATGAAAACTAACTCTGGTAATCTTTAGCTCGTTTATAAGCATAGAGACTGCTACCCTCAGTCGGTCACTATCATTAAAATCAGCGGCAATTTCATACAAGCGTACTTAGGGTTTATAAAATTAAACTTAGTTTATAAAGTACCTTGCTTGGTACACAATAAATGTCGTTTTAGCATTATTAATATTGCTATAAATTATAAGACGCGGGTGTACCGACCGTTTTGAGCTTCGTATTCAACATCCCCGATTATTCATAGAGTAGGTAGTAGTAAATAATTTGCCTACCTACTTTTAAAGTAAGTAACGTTTGCATGCACACGTGTTTTTTAAACGACTTTATAATAACTTGATTAACATTCTTTAGGGTGGATTTTTCTTGTTATTTAGATTTAAATACCAAATAACTGAACTGATTTTGCTGATTTTTTTATGGAACCAACTAGAAAGTATATCATATAAATAAAAAAACTGGAAAATATATGTAAAATTAAAGAAATCTTAGTTCAGTTGTATTTTATTAAATATTTTTCCCACCAATTTATAAAAATATTCTATTTTCAGATTTGTCCCATTAAAACTTCGTTGAAATCGGATAAATACTTTGTTTTAGTGAAAATAAACCAAAAATACTGTCATCCAAGTAAACATTGAAGTCCACTAACAAGTTTTTTAAATTTCATTTTATAACTATAGTGATCTTCAGACAATTAAAGCTACTACTACTACTGTTACCGGTACATGCAGGCTGATTGCTACTCTCTTTCGAGATAGCAGTGTAAATGGCAAGAGTAAGTGAGACAAAGAGATTGTACTTATGTCTACTTAGGTTTTACGTTGGCTCACTTGCAACCTTGCTTGGAAGTTTGGAAAAAAGCAAGTGGCCATTCTGTACGTAGTATTGCTACATACTCTATGATTCAAACATAAACATAACTTTTTTATTTTTTTATTCGCATGGTCTAAAGTTCGCACACGATAGTGTTGGGAGTTTTATTTTATTTTACGATCATCTATAGCGATTATTCATTTATCAAACAAATAGCGGAGCTTCATCAAACGAATATCGTATACAAGATCTGTGTATCGTATTTTTATTTTGAAGTATTAATGTTTTTTGTTGGACTCGCTGGGAAAAGTTGAGTTCTGATAAGAAATTCATGGAATTGTCGAGTTGGAATTACTTTTAGATAATTATGAGAATGAATATCCACAGAAAAAATACTAATATGAGAACACCGTTTGGCTTGTGAGAGCGACCACGCCATCTGATCCTTAAAATCTAGCCCCATTTAGCCCCCCCCCCCCCCCATCTGATCCAAAAACTTGATTAAAAAACACTTGAACACGAAACGATTAATAAAAGAATACCTATGGTTTTATTCGTACGTCCATTAAATCTTGAGCATAATAATCAAATTAAATCGATTAACAATTGAGTAAAAATTCCCGGTCTAGATTAAGTCATTAATGTCAGTTTTGACAGCTCACATGCAGTTGCAAGCCTGCTTGTCAGTCAAGAAAATAATATATTGCGCTCCTGGCACAAATAATTGACACCTACTCACACAATATAATTGGAGAATAAAAAGTAAGCAGGATGTCAATTTATAAGAGCTAATAATGAGCATCTGGTAAGCTTTTGAATTTTCAATTGGATAAAATTCTGATACATTTTATTCTTAGCCGGCTTATGAGACAAAAATACTGAACAGTAGCCGGAGTAATAAGACTAATTCCGAAAACTGAAACTACACATTCAGGCTATGATTTAAATTACTAAAAAAATAAAAAAACGTGAAAAAATCGATACTTTTTGTTCATTTTTCGTGGTCGTGTTTAATAAAAAGATTTTGAGAAAAACAATCGTATTACTCTAAATCTATTTAACTATCAGCCGAGTGTTCTATTAGAAATGTCAGATTAGCTCTATCAGCACTCGTTTGCCCACACTGAATGAGGAAGCTGGTGGCATGTTACTTCAGCTAACACACCTTCAAAAGCTTGTAGCGTCGTTGTTTTTTAGGCACCTAAATTATGGTGGTAATCTATGATGGTACTAAATATGCACTAAATATTGGCATTTTCAGAATCTGCATTTTCCATATAAGGAAGCTGGAGAAATGCACACGATTTACCCCGATCTTTTAAGTTATTTGACTGGTAACTTGGGCGTTATACAAATCACATTAACTCCCAAAAACTGGTAAGTCTGAGTCTTCCAGCGATATAAAATTAATTTAGATATTACACAGTTGATTGGATATTCGTACACGGTACACAGCTATCGACTGCTTTTTGGGGTATATGAGGTTATCGGTACACGTGTCCGGGACGTTTCAGTGCCGGAAAACGGTCACTGGTCTAAGTTAATAAAAGTAGGTACACCAATAGGAAAGTATTTCCAAGTGTATCTTAAATGTTATCTTATTGGAATAAAAATAAATGAATTTAAATTAAATATAGATTCATAGACTTACAACTCAGTAGGTAGGTAGTACCTTAGTTTTCTGCACAGTAAGATGTGGGTTTGGTTCACCGAGCAAACATTTTGTGTAACGAACACGTGTTTGGATCGTTTTTGCTTGGTTTGGGATAAAAGCATTATGTAAATGTCTCTCAATATTTTTGTTGTTTCAGTAAATTACTATGTATTTGTACGTTTTAACAAAAATAACAGTAAATAAAACTCAATAACTGATCTTGATAGATTTCATAAGCACCAATGACGCCTTTAAAATATTATATTAAAATTATGTGTTTTTGGCTAAGGTAACCGGCTCAATATCAGGTGAGCCATTTGCGTGTTTCAAAATATTTTCTTTCAACGTAGAAAACAAACAAAATGTATTTATAATATAAAAAACCGGCCAAGTGCGAGTTGGACTCGCGCACGAAGGGATCCATATGTGAGAACACTGTCGGTTTCAAAAGGCCAAAGCAAAATGCGTTGCATTGTTAAATTAATAAAACTTTTTCAGGCACGATTGTACTTTACCCGCTTGTCAATGTGGGAAAAGTCCAAAGGGCAAAAGTCCAAAAAAAAATTATTTTTACGTTCCTGTCTCAGATCGTGTTGGTGTGACTTAGTTTACTCGTAAAATTCAGTGCAATGAGTGCGATACTATCACCACTCAAGACAACCCTTTAATTAAACTTGTAGTAATAAGCAAGGTAAGTTTATTAAGATTTAGGGTACTGTATTAAATATTATAAAACATGTACTATGTAGTCAACATATGCAACGCGTTCTGTAAGAAAACTGGTTCTAGTGAGAGCGGCCTTCTGATCCTAAGGTCGCGGGTTTGAATCCGGTGGAGCACTAGTGAATCTTTCTATTAAAACTTTAGGTGCGTGCGTAGTACCAGGGTCTCAAAGGGGAAAGTAAAATATATTTACTTTTCTTTACGCATAATTTTAGCTTTTTTTAAGACTTAGTACAATGCCTAAGCTTAGGGCTAAATGATGTTGTGTAAAAGTGTCCACAAAATTTATGTTTTTTTTTATAAATACGAAATAATATGTGACTGACCTCAGAGCTCAGTTGGTAGCTCTGCATTCTGTGCTGTAGGCAGTGGGTTCGATCTCCACGGAAGACAAATATTTGTGTGATGAACGCAGATGTTTGTCCCTGTCTGGGTGTTATATTGTATTCTTAGTATGTATTTACAACGAAGTATTCTATCCATCATCTGGTTCCCACAGTACAATCTATGCTTAGTTTGGGTCTAGATAATGTTGTGTAAAAATACCCACAAATATTTATTATTATTAATTAATAAATATAGGCTGTACGGAACCCAAAACTTTTAAGTGACATTCTCTTGGTGTTTATTTTAATGAATTGCTTGAAATATTCCATGCGTGTAAACGTGACCGTATTAATAAACATTTTGCTTATATACTTTGAGCAACCGGAATAATTTATTTTAAATTTATGTAAATAAAAAAAATTGCTTGACAACTTTAGCCCCAGACGGTAGATATCTCCTCAGATTACTTTGTACCAAGTACCTTGAGTTTTTTTTATTGAATCATTTTAGTTATTTCCTACGTAATGCTTTTTTCCGTCCATATTTTTTCATTAAAATATAATAATGCTGGACAATCCACACAGCATCATCTAACCCCAAGCTAAGCAGAGCTTGTGTTATGGGTACTAGATTACTGATATACCTAATACAGTACATTACATACATAGCATACATTACATATTTTTTATTATACATAGAAAATACCCAGAACACCCGGAATAAATATTTGCAGATCGTACAAACATTTATCCCAATGCGGAAATCGAACCCGCAACCTCCTGCGTTGCAGGCGGACATTCGCCCGCCGCGCCACATCGGTCGTCTAATTTTAATCCTATCCTACTAATATTATAAACGCGAAAGTTTGTAAGTATGGATGGATGGATGTTTGTTACTCTTTCACGTTCTAACCAGTAGACTGATTTGGATGAAATTTGGAATAAACATAGATTATAACTTGGATTTGTTAATCCAACATATAGGCTACGTTTTATCCCGAAAAAATAACGGGAACGGGAAAAAAACTGCCACGCGGGCGAAACTGCGACCGGCCGCTATATATTACAAGCTTTTCTTATTAAAATCATATATTACCATCATTTCATTTACGTTTATTTATATACGATTATTTCCAATAAGAAACGGTATTCTACTTGGCCACAAAATAAAGAAGCTATGTTTAAAGATTTCACCACCAATAAAAAAACTCTTGTGTCAAAACTACCCTTAATAAGCGCCATCTATAAATCATCGAGTGAAACATTTGCCAAGGGTTTCTTTGTACTGAAAAACTACCCTTAAACAGCGCCATCTAAAAACATTTGAAGGAAGCATTTTACTGGGGTAGTTTTTTATTGATTTTGGTTTACGTGACTGAAGATCTAACAGATGGCGTGGTAGTGTTGTTTTATGATAAAAGAAGTGGTTTGGTTTACAGTTACAGTAAGTAGTCAAAGTCAAAGTCAAAAATCGTTTATTCAGTAGCAGTAGCAGGGATCATCTTGAAACGTCTTAAATCTAGGTGAATCTAAGCGCCGGTTCCTCGCGACAGTAGTTGTTGGTATTCTATACGTAACATGTTAATTTAAGGTTAAGTCTTTAGACCAACCAACGTCAGATATCTTACTGAATCAATTTGGATGAAACTTTGAACACTTGCAGTTCGTTACCTGAATTATTTTTTGATTAAAAAAAATCTAACATAACTCATTGTTCAGTACCATATGAAAAAGTATAAAATAGACGGTTAAATATATAGTACTATTCGGCCGTATTAATCCTTATAACTTAAAAACCTAGTACCTTTTTTATGTGACTGGTTAATGGAACAAACACATGGCCCACCTGATGTTAAGTGGTTACCATTACCTATAACAGAGCATTGCCTCGCAGGTCACGCTCATTATAAGCGTGCCCTTGCGATGCACTACTGCGTCCATCAACCTGAGGCATACGGGTGTTAAGCCTCGTGTGCCTGTAATTGCAATAGAATTAATAACTCTTCAATTAGCTTAGTACTTACAAAAATGACAATTACTTATATATATAATATATAATAATATTATAAAGAGGAAAACTTTGTTTGTTTGTTTGTATTGAATAGGCTCCGAAACTACTGGACTGATTTGAATAATTCTTTCACCGTTGGGAAGCTACACTATCCCCGGGTGACATAGGTTATATTACATTTTCAAAAAAATTAGGGATCCTTACTAAAACACGTGCGAAGCCGGGACGGACCGCTAGTAAGTAATAAATCTTGAAACAAGACTAGAAAATAAATCAGCCAAAAGGAATTGATCAATAAAGAAACATCCCGAATCGATGTTCATTATCATTACCACTGTTATGGATGGACCAGCAGGTGTAGTAGTGACGTCGTCAATGACACGAGGTTCTGCACCTGCCTCCTACCTGCACTTTCTATTGCACTAGCTTAAGCATCCAGATGTGGTCGCCGAACTAATATTAGACGACTGATGTAGCACGGCGGGCAAATAATAATAATAATGCTGGACAATCCACACAACATCATCTAGTCCCAAGCTAAGCAGAGCTTGTGGTCGCTGGCGGGCATTCAATTAATGTATTGTATTAAGTATATCAGTCATCTAGTACCCATAACACAAGCTCTGCTTAGCTTGGGGCTAGGTGATGCTGTGTGGATTGTCCAGTATTAAAAAAAATTAAAGAATAAAGAAATAGCATCACGACTTCAACCCCCATGCATGGTAGATATCCCACCCGATCTTTTACTACCTCTTTACTATACGTCTGAATACTCTGAGTGTAAGGGTGTCAGAGGCATTTGTGGTTGTTATTCGAGAACCTGTATTGTCCAGCGGTTATCGGTTCTACGAGCTATAAAGGCCTGCCTATTGCCACTTCAACTTGCTAGTTCTTAGTGCTCGATGTCGATGACCTTGGTTCTTCAACAGACTTCCTCATTTCTGATTCTATCTCAAAGTAAAACTCCCAGCATACCTCTATATAGCCCGATGTGTGACTTTGAGCTTTAACGAGGCCAATAGTTAGTGAGTTCTTTTATATAAGGCATCTAAATGTTAATTCTCATATTTATTAATTAAAATGACACCTAACTAATTGCAACTGTAGTCGAAATGCTTAATTTATTCACTAGATTACCATACAAGCCATATCAGGATCAGCGTTTTTATAAAACAATAATAAAATAAACAAATATACTTATTTTATAAATATTAAAGGTGTGATGCGACGCATACCTGTATCGGTTGATAAAATCGAATCGGCATAACTCGAATTCAATTCTTGTTGAAACAATTAAAATGAGATGCCAATATTAAGCAGATAAACTGGTTTTGAGAATGTCGGTGTGTAATTAGGATACGTATTATCTGTACTAGTTGCTTTATCTATGGTTTTGCATCTTAACCACCCTTGTGGTGCAAGAAGTGAATGACCTGCAGAATGTCAAAGTCAAAAAGAATTTATTAATAATAATATAATAATAATAATAATGCTGGACAATCCACACAACATCATCTAGCCCCAAGCTAAGCAGAGCTTGTGTTATGGGTACTAGATGACTGATATACATAATATAATATATTACGTACATAGATACTTTTGTTATAGATATAAAATACCCAGAACACCCGGAATAAATATTTGCAGATCGTACAAACATTTATTCCAAGGCGGGAATCGAACCCGCAACCTCCCGCGTCGCAGGCGGACATTCGCCCGCCGCGCCACATCGGTCGTCGAAATTAAGATCGAGGAATCATCTTAAAACGTCTTAAAATTGATCTAGTGCCAAATCTTCGCGACCAAGCCTAAAAGAATAGGCAATAAACTAACGGCTAGGTTCCTACCGTTTTTAGGGTTCCGTACCCAAAGGGTAAAACGAGACTCTATTACTAAGACTCCGCTGTCTCAACACAAAAATTAAAAAACAAAACCGCCAAGTGCGAGTCGGACTCGCACACGAAGTGTTTCGTACCATTATCTATAGTAAAAACGGCAAAAAATCACGTTTTTACGCGATTCGTATGAAAGCCCCCATAAATATTTATTTTATTCTGTTTTTTAGTATTTGTAGTTATATCGGCAACAGAAATACATCATCTGTGAAAATTTTAACTCTCTTACTATCACGGTTCATGATATACAGCCTGTTGACAGACGGACAGACAAACAGATAGACAGTGGAGTCTTAGTAATAGAGTCCCGTTTTACCCTTTGGGTACGGAAACCTAAAAATAGCTTCACAACTTGAATCCTCAAGAACAGTAAATATCCTCTTCGATCCTTTAGTACCAAGTACCTACTCAAGATTCTTCGAGGATGTCTAAGGGAACCCCTTCAGAATCAGAGGAACATCCAGATAGCACATTCGGTTCTTTGAACCAAACAGCACCAACCAACCTACCAATATTTTGCAGTAGTAAGTATTCCATACGTGACAGGTTGCAAGCCAATCGCCGCTGCTAAAACACTAACAAAAATATTTAACCTTAATGGTCATTAAATGCAAGACTATCTCCAATTACCATGAATAGCATCTACTTCAAAATAACTACTTATAATTCTTATAGTTATCTATGATCTATTATCAGTCATGGCCATTAGAATTGCAAGTAGGGCGTACGATGAAAAGTGAAATTATGGAATATGTAATGCCCACGCGCAAGCCCCATCAAACAAAGTGCCAGTGGCGATCTGCAAAGCTATAGACACCTGCCCGTGTAGGGACAAGTTAAGCCACAGTCATGTATGCAGGGTTGGGTCTTATCAAAACATTCTGCCTATTTTTATCCATCTGCCCAGAACAGTGTTTTTATGAGAGATAGTAATGAAGAAGAAATGCCTCACATGATAAATAAATGTAGCGTGGACATTTTAAAACAACAGCAAACTAAGCATTAAGGGAATCAGATGACGCGTGGAAATTTATACCCGTAAAATTGTTTACATATAAACTTCAACCCCTATTGTATCCGTGTAAGGGTTATTTTTCGGAAATTCCTTAGTACAGTATTCCTTAGTCTTCTAGGCTTGGTCGCGAGGAACTGACGCTTAGATTTACCTTGATTTAAGACGTTTCAAGATGATCCCTGATTTTACCGAATAAATGCTTTTTGACTATGACGTTGACTTTCTACGACAAATTTTAATATACCTTGAAAGTTTCAAGTCTCTACGGCTGTGCATTGTCAGTCAGGACAAAGATTTTTATAATTGGTATAGATAGACAAATAAATACGGCTGCACAGAATCACTAATTACTTGACAAACCAGCCTACAATGTTCACAAACTGCCAAAGATAGCTTTGTAAGCAAAAAATTATAATAAGCCTATTAAATAAAACAAAAGCTACTGCATTAATAACGCAATATCGTCCTTGATCGGTTTACGGCGCCTATTCTCGCTAACGACTTCTAAATAGATGCGAGCGGCCCAACCTGGCTACAGGATAATTACACTGGCTCTCACACCGGTATTCTCAGTCACATACTCATAACTAGAGTTCTGAGTGAAAAAATCTAGGCACTCGGTAACACAAAAGGGCCTCAGAAATAAGTTTTGAGGGTATTTTAATGTAAGCCAGTTCAATTAATGGTGGTTATCGGTTGTAAAAGATTTTCAGATACATATGCAATTTTTCAGACTCAGAATACGACAGTGGTCAGTTGCAACAATAGCGGCGCGAGCGGCTCTATGGCATAATAAGCGGCTGGACTCGCGACCGGTAGCGTCGCAAGCTGCGACAGGCGTGCGTGTGCTGGGCGCGCGCCGCGCACGCGCCCTCCTCTCCCCCACCTCCGACCGCCCCCCCTCGGCCTGCGCGCGCGCTACTTAGCTCCGGGGGTGCGCGCCACCTCCGCCAATTCACCGGCGACCTCCGCGGCACGCACACGTGCTCTATCTCGATCTCTCCCGTCTCGATCCGCGATGCCCATGGCTACCGTACACTATCAAAACATCGATAAGCTTGCGCTTCAGAACCGCAGGTTAGCGCCGGCTCCAGTGGACCCTCGCTGCAAAAAAAATAAAACCTACATCCACCAGCAGTATCCTGCTCCTCCGGCTTCGGTTGCGAGAAGGAACGCTCGCGAAAGAAACAGAGTGAAGCAGGTGAATAATGGATTTGCGGCGCTGCGGCAGCACATCCCCTCGGCCGTCGCATCAGCTCTGGCTGGTGGCAGAGGATCTTCAAGAAAATTAAGCAAAGTGGACACTTTGCGACTGGCTGTGGAGTACATCAGGAGCTTGAAACGTTTGTTAGAAGAGAGTGAGGATGGCTGCACGGATGCTCAAATGTCACTCATCCATGGCCCACAAACGCCTCCATCGTCCGATGAGTCGCATTCTCCAGCACCATCCCTTGTGTCGGAAAGCTCAGCTGGTCAGCACTGCCACGATCCCTACGAAGCGTATGAACCCATGAGTCCTGAAGATGAGGAGCTTTTAGACGTTATAACCTGGTGGCAGCAACAGTGAAAAATGTAAGTTTGCATAACGATTTTTTTATGTCATAGTTTTTATTACAAAAAGAGGTATAATGTAAATCAGATTTTGAGAGAATATTGATAACATTTTGTGTGTTAGCTTTTCCTTATCTCCTGTCATCACGAGCCTTTTGAAATCAGATTTATCATTTTTGCTATACAAAAAAGTTTAATATCAACATAGTTTAGAAGAATAAATTCAGGTAGTAATTTTTTATAAGCAGAAACCTTTTCGTCACGGTTACCTACAGGTCTTTTATAAAATTCAGGTTCATCCTATGTGATGCAAAAAGTAAACGAACTGCCATTGTCAACATGCATTGAACCACACGGGGACTTTATCTATTCTTTGTCAGATTCGGGACATAAAAGGGAACCAACAATGGCGAATCTTAAAATATGTCGCTTTTATAAAAGCTCACCCACCCAACTAGGATTCACGATATTTTTTATTGCCATAGATCTAAAAATACGCGGCCCGCATTCTATTACTTATTTACTGTAATAGCCAGCAATTACTTCTAACAATCTTGCGGTCTGCCCGCATGTACTGAGAAAACTGGTCATAAAAACTGATCTATTCTAATAACAGTCAAAACCTCCTTTAAGTGGAAACTCTTTGCATATGTTGTTCGGTTCCCATCGGGCCTTGACCATATGGTCCTATTTCACGGATCAACGCTGGTAGCGCCGTCTTAAAAACTTTGCAGAAAACCTCAAGGTTTTAATTTATTACACCGGAAGACGAATCTCAGGAAATAGTTGCTCGCACACGTGGTTCAATATTTGCTGGGCTAATGCAAACATCTGGTGATACACTTCGAGGTTTTTTATACGTCAGGCACCTTAGCTTCCTAAGATAGCGTTTTAAGTATCGGATGTAGGTAACCGTAATTTGAGTTTCAAGAAGTATAAAAGTCAATAGCTCTGTCCGGTCCTTTGAAAACTTTCAAGTTTTTCATTGGAACTCAGACATACTTCGACAGTTTGAAATTGGCAGATAATAATAATGGTTTTTCTTTTTCCCAGGAACCAAACGCCGCGGTGATCAAAGCATCCAGCGGCTTGGTGATTACGAAAAAACGAGTATTTCTCTCAAGGAGTGAGCGCAAGAGACCAAGTTAACCTCTAATTAAGCGCAATCAGTATATTCCTAATGAGAGGAGTAATGGTGGTCTGAGCGATCTCATCGACGCATTCCGGCGAGCATCGAACGAATATCTACTGCATTGTATCGTGGCAGTGGCGGAGAGTTAACATTCGACTTTTTGGAAGACATTTCGACTGATAAATCACGTACAATTTGATATAATTTCAGATAAGTCTTGTATGTGAAACCTATAAGAAAGATTCTTAAAATCTTTTACAAATTTGTTTTCCAAATTAATAAAAAAGTTTTTATGTAGATTTGTAGTGAAAGTTTTTGCTAGAACGTTTTTAATTGTAAACATTGTCTTAGTCCAGTTTTTTGAGTTTTGAAACCCTTTGCCACTTTCACGTTTTAACACAAAGACTGAATATCATTTTTTGTTCCATAAGCATTTAGTTATAAGTGATCAGAACCACGCTGTGCCTTAGAAATAACTTATATACTTTTAAGTTTAGTTACTTTGTTATCTAGTCATTATTTTTAAGTTTAATGTTTTTTGAAGGTCTTTCTGTTACCTGCATTTATATCATCGAAAAGAATGAAGTTTTATTGAGAAAAAGACTTGATAGTGTTTAAAGATAAGTTTGTACCCTAAGAAAGATTCCTAATTAGAACTATAAGGTTTTTATAGTACGAAAATACCAACGAGCAGTTTGTTGGATGGTTTAGTAAATAAAATGAATACCTACTTATCAAATATTTGTTTTATACACCTAAAATCCCATTACAAATACTATGATTTTTTTAAGTAGGATAATAAAGCACAACCTTCTTAACCATATGAATTTAAAATAATCTCGGCAGCTGGCAAAAAATATAAAAAACGAAGATAATTTGATATGAAAGATGCGTGATAGCTATGTTCATTCAGTAAAATCTGGTTTATACTTTCTCAGTTTCCTAAGGTAGGTAAAAAAAACACACAAAGGTTACATTAGTAAATCCACTAGTGTAACCTTTTTAATAGTAGTAGTCTTGAACACAATGATTGTTGGTAATGTCCTATATGTATATAGAATTACAGCTTAATGATATCTGGTACCTACTTATCTGAAGAGTGATTTAATGAAGGTGACCTCGCCTTATGATTTTTAAGCCGTGGGATCAATTCCAGCCTGACTCTCAAACTGAGAAGCAAAACATTGGAAGGAAACCAGTAAAACCTGGAATTTATGATAGGTGAGGTTGTAGCGTGCGTAGAAGACAACCTACCCTTAAACATACTACAAGGGCTTGAGTAGATATAGATTCACCTAGAAATTCTGGTTATTGATCGTAACCAGCTGATTTAGTGTTAACTATCAGTTTCACTGAAGGCAAGAGGTCACGAGGCCGGAGCCCGATACGTTGGTCCGACCAGATTCGCGCTTCACTCGACCTAAAAGTTCATGAAACACTACAGGTTGCCGGCGACAGATCAAGATGGCGGAAAATCGTCCACGAAAAAGTGATCCGTGGAGGGGGTCACGACCCTCAGCAGTGAGGAGTACGACGCGAGGAGGTTCAGTTCACTATTATGACAAGATCAGAAATTAAGAAATCTGTACAAAAACCAAGTACACCGACATAGTCCTCAGAATCAGTAAATTAAAATGCTAATAGGCAGGCTATATAGCTCGTAGAACCGAAAACCATTAGGAAATAAAGGTTCTCGAACAAAAGGACCACGAACCGAAAAACGAAGCGTAGGACGCCAATTCTTATACCAAAGATAGTGCAAGGAATAATGGCTCGAAATCGATCTTCAAAAACGTGTAGGGGAGAGATACGTATAATATAAACTCACAATTGTATACGTCACGTATAGTTTTGAGCTTATTTTAATTCACTTTTCTGTGTATGTAATTTACACTGATTTGCATAACATAAAAGAATGAGGACCAAAATAGGAGCGTACCTGACTTTTTCAAAATACAAAATCGAAACAGGACTTGCAAAATTAAAAATAACAAAGGTATGCACACGTGCCTCAACTCAAGTTACAATTTTGCGATATAATAACCTACGCGAAAACATAATGGGGGGCCAAAATCGGTATAGCATTTTATTTTGCGGAGACTACAACGGGTTTCGATACAAATTCCAAAAGTATCGATACGCCCCGAAATTCAGGTTGCGTTACTGCAATAGTAATTTGTGATAAAAGAAGAGAAGTCAGGGTATACCAGGGTATATAAAACATTTACTTCAAAGATATGTCTTTTGTAACAATTGTGAAATAAAAACTCAAATAACGCTTTGTCTACAGCTTTTGGTAATAAAACTGTAAAAATAGTATTTTATAAATTTTAAAAGGTTTTATTTTAAGCTGAACAACTTAAATACTTAAAACTACGTTGAAATTTTTTATTGTTACAAAAAAAGTCAAGCAAATTATAAATAATTAAAACTTTTCTGACTGTGAAAAAATCCTGTGATAAAAGACCGGTGAATTTAGGGATGACAGGTATGGTGGTAGTACTTTCCCGGACGAGACCTCAGCAAAGAGCCTACTATTTACTTATAGTAAGTAAGCTATGATTATTACAGATGTGGACGTAGCTTCGAAAGCCGCTAAGCTGAAGTAGGATTGGGCTGGCCATGTCTGCCGCATGCCAGGTAAGCTGTAAGCATAGATGACCACCTAGTAGAACCAACCAAGGACTCTTTAAGAATATCTAAAGGGGGTAGCTAGAGGTAAATATAAATATTATATTTAGCACATATCCACGTTTTGCAGTAATTTAGAGTTCCATACCTCAGAAGTTACAAGTCTATCACCGCTAGGAAAGTTAGTAATAAAAATAACAACTAGATTCACCTTTGATATTATAAATTTTTTTTTTATTTATACAACTTGCTGATGAAACAAGCAGATGGCCCACCTGATGTTAAGTGGTTACCATTACCTATGACAAAGCATTGCCTCGTAGGTCACGCTCGTTAGGAACGTCACCTACAATGCACTACTCAGCGTTCATCAACCTGAGGCATGCAGGTTTTAAGCCTCATGCACACAGCAAGCTGCTTGGCGGCAGAAATAGGCATGGTGGTAGTACTGCCCCGGACGAGCCCTTCACAAAGAGCTCTACTACTATTACTACTTTTATAAAAATTTTGTAATTAAATTGGTATGTCAAAGTCTATTCTAGGCTGTACAACAAAACTGAACTAACATGTTTGAACAGCTGTAGTTCAGCGGATGGTTTTGTCGGTCATCTATTTAATTCTCGTATTAATTGTCGGTTACTATGTACTGCATCCGTTTGCAACGAGATTCTCATTATCTCGTCCGTCTAGATGCGTCAATTACAATAAGGCTCTCTGCAGACTGAACAACTTTAATTTAAGCAAATGTCAACTTTTATGCCCGCTTGCACAACAATCTGATTTAATTTTACTTAGATCACTTTTTACGTTTTCTTTTACATTTTACCAGGATAAACATGTATGATGTAAACATGACGTTGGATCGACTTAATTTCCTTGTGCAAGATGATAAACGTAATTAGCTTCATAAATATTTTTAGGGGCTCGCTAAATACATTTAGTGATAATTTTACAAGCGGGCCTCAATATTTAAAAGCAACATAAACTAAGTAAGTAGGTTAGGTTAGGTAAGTAGGTAAGTAGGTTAGGTCATAGGTTAGTTGTAGGTAAATGATGTGCTTTTTTATATTTTGATTTAGGTTATAGTGTTTATTTCATTCATGTGCCCTCTGCCATTTGTGGGTGTAAGTTAAGGAGTTTGGGGATAAAACAAATGTTTTCTTTCTTTCTTTCCTTGAAAAGCTTATTTGAACTACTGATAAATATCACGAGAAAAGCAGTTAGTCTAGCAGCGGAACCACTTATTGCAAAGGTGTGTGTATTTTGTGTTTCATTAAGTGACTTGTTTGTATTCAAATGTTTTTTACAGCATAAGTAAATCGATTTGCTGATAACTCTCCAAAAATCATAAAGTTTTCCGTTACCGAAAAACAATCATAATTTCTTGCACCTGGCTAACATCAAAGACGAAAGCTCGTATCGCTAAGCTTCGTGAACACTCGGCGCCGCTCGTGCGTTCCCGGCACGCGACCGACGCGCGCGAAGGCAGCTGCGCAGTCACTTGCGCAGAACCGATTGTTCCAAAATTGAAAATGGTTTACCCGTTACCTGTCAAAATAAGTATTTCGTTTTATTGGTGTTTTGGTTTTGATTTGATTACTTTGTTAGTTCTGAGGATTTATTTCAAGCAAATTCAACAATTTCTCGTGGTAGCTGTCTATGGTAGTATTTTCTGCTCCTTGATAATTACCTATGTAAGTATAGCACATCTATAGTGTGCAAATTTATTGAAGTATACAAATAATGTCTAAGCTATTGTGAAATGATTGATAGTGTTAGAAATAGTACAACCAATTAGATTATTTTATAATTATTATTTTTATGCAATCTGCTATATGTAATTGTTTTCTTTTTGTGATATATTGTAATTTATGTTTCTTTTATGTATAACATAGCACATTGGTGTCAGACTGTAATGCTGTGTTATAATTATTGTTAAACTAATAAATATATCAGTTAGTAATTTTTTCAAAGATATAAGGAAATAAATTAATTATTTGCGACGAGGCTTAATTCGTGTGCTGGTAATTACACCTGCACCCACACCCTTCAGACCTGAACACAGCAAGCTGCTTGGCGGCAGAAAGAGGCATGGTGGTAGTACTTCCCCGGACGAGCCCTTCACTAAAAGCTCTACTACTACTGATATAATACTGTTTTTGTACGTGCAGACACAGTACAAACATCTGTGGCTAAGTTTAATAGGAAGCACTCTAAAAGCACCAAATGGCGAAATAAAAAGTTACCATAAGGCCTATGTCCTTGGCCAGAGTGTTACATTTCTGGCAATAAGCGTGTGACCCAAATCCCTGAGGCATGCGCGCGCGCCGCTATTTTCGAAATATGAAGTTCAAGTGCAGTTTTGTTTATGGAAACACAACTTTTTAGCTCAATACAAGAAATCATATTTGATGGAATTTAAAATTGTATTTTAACTAAGTATGTGATAAATTAGCGGCGATAGGTTTGCCACCTTACACGTATGTAATACATATTAATGCAAGAAGAAAGAAAGTAAGTAAATCTTAAAGAATCTTGAGTTGGTTTATTACTTGGTCCTAAGAGATCTGAGGGGATATCTACCGTGCTTGTGATAAATTATTGTTTAAAATAATTAAAAGCTAAACTAACAAAGCCCATTCTACTAACAAACTTACATGATTACCTATTTACATTTCTCTTCAATTCCAATGCCTTAAAATCAGCCTCAATATATTACCTAGCCAAGAAAGCTGCTGAAATTTCCATACAATGAAATCTAACCACAGAAGCTCGGTAAAAATACTCGTGCCAAGCAAAACTGCCTTTAAATTCTCCCATTCAGTGTCTATTTAATTAATCAGTCGTAGGTAGGCCGTAACTTGTGGCCGTAGGCCGCAATAAAACTCATTAATGGCCTCTAATGAATTGGGATCTCGTACAGCTGAGAGAATACAGCTAGTACATTAGTGTTCTTTAGCGGATATCCGTTTAATCTTCACCGACTCGATGAATCAAAGTGAGTTGCTATCTTATCATGAAAAAAATATACATAAAAGTTGTGGATTAGTCTTGAAAATAAAATTATACGGTTCTTTGATGGAACCAGCAGATGGCCCACCTGATGTTAAATGGTAGCCAACTCTTATCACTAGTGGTTCTGTGAGAACAGTAGACCTCGTTTACCTATGTAGGCATGAGCAACATAGGGGAATAAGTTGTAGCGATTACTCGCGTTCTCTGGGTCGTAGGAGGTCGGTTCTACGGGTTCGTTACGTAAAGGGGAAAAAAACTGCGTAGTCTAATTGGTAAATCTCATCACCAGCATAAATAAAAATCTGTAGTTCACATAGACCTTCCTCACACGTTTCTAGAAAAAAGCACCCAACCCAGCGTCTTAAAATAACCTCAACTCAATAGCTTTTTCAGGCAGATCATTTTCAGATAACATGAAATCTTTAAAAGTTTCGGACATGGAAAGAAAAAAAGAATGAGAATATTAAAAGTAACAGCGGCGCTAAAGATTTTTTTCTCATTACAGCATCCGCGCATTAAACAAAATTATTTATTGCTACTTTTCGGCATTTTAACTTTACCTGGTAGTTATTCAAAGTTAAAGACTCCTAATGACTTTTATGGCTGCCTTCAAAAAATCAATGTTACATAAATTATGACATTTATACATCCGTGTTTAACTACGTAATGTGTTACACTTAGAAATGTATACTAAAAATATGTAGTAATAACATTTTTTAGACACTTTAAGGTTTTTGCTCTGAATTCTCACAAACCAATATTTTAAACAGTTTTTTATATTAAATTCAAAAGCTGTAGGCAGAGAAACTAGTTAAACCATCTGATTGTAACGTAATTTAGTGTCTTTAAAAATCAATAATAAAAAATAAAAAATGAAATTGAATAGAATAGAATAGAATATACGTTTATTTAGCATAGGCATAATTCACAATATTTATCAATGGCAAACACACACAAGCCCGACTTGATAAACAGGTAAAATAGAAAAAAAAAAGAAATGTATCCCATCGGCTCATGTGTCAGCAGTAGGTCCCTATGCTAAAATGGTGTTCAGCTCAGCATTAATGTTGGGTGTACTACCACTCAACGCTGATTTTCAGCTGAAACCAGGGAGAGAGTAAAAAAAAACAACAACAACACGTTTATATAAAGAAAGAAAATTAAAAATAAAGTAAAGTAGGTAGGTATCAGAGAAAACTGTTTAAATGTTAGATAAGATGTAGGTTAGCGTACTCTGTTAGGGTAAGTATTCACAAATAAAATTAAGAAATATAATAAAAAACATTGGGATCAAAAAACCATACTTACTATTTCATATACTATCATAAATAAGTAATAATAATAAAAGAAATATATAAAAAAATAATAATACCTAATATAAAACATAAGTGCTTAGATAAGAGATATATTGGCATTAATGTTGCCATGCCGTATTTGGGCTTCTATAAGAAACGTTTTAAGCTTCTGTTTAAAACTTTTAATAAAACTAATATTTCGTATTGGTGGCGGTAAATTGTTCCAGCATTTGGAAGCGAAATTGAATCTTGAGAGCTAGCTTGTATTAACTTTACCAACTGCTTTTGCTGTGAGCTGTGATCTCCAGGTAGTAGGATTTTATGATATCTATAAAACATCTTAAAACGCTCCAAAATTCTTATAAAAACGGTTATGTCGCCTATGCTACTTGTCAGCCTCAGGAACTAGGAGTTAAAAGTCAAAGCTTAGTGTAAAATACCTTAAATTCTTTGCGGTCATGTGAAATTTGATGCAGGTAGAGATAATCCATGACCCAAGAATTTTGGCGGAAAAAATGTATTGAAAAAAAATCAGTCCATCCAAAAATAATGATCAATAATTAATGGTTTTTCAGAGCCAAATACCTCAAGCTTGATTCTAAATTGAATCCAAAGGAACATATTAAGATCTTTATCACCAACTTATATTTAGACGCCACTGAGCTTGGTTTTTGGTTCTTCTGTTTTAGTGCCTTACCATTTGCATTTCGCAGATTGTCAACCTTACCAAAGAGCGTTGTAAGCGTAGTATTAAGTCTGAGTTTGCTCCAGCAATTAACAGCAAAATATGTACCAGTCAGCTACACTTCAAATAAACTAAACAAAATCAGTTGATGAGGTCAGCTTAGACGATGTAAATTATTATAAGCATACATTTATTTAGGTATTGAGTGATACCTAAGTTAATTCAAATAGCAAGTGCCCAAAGACCCAGGTACCCTATTTTATCAAATAGATGCGCATTGCCTCACCATATTTTGTCTTCGCGCGTCATACTGTAAAAAGAAAAAAAATCTAGCCATTCAATTCCGGGCGTCGAAGTTTGAATGAATAACTTCACACGGACAAAGTCGTGAGCGTTTTTACAAGTTATAAAATATGGTAGGAATAGAAAATAGTAGTAAAATAATTTAATTAGCTCTTCATGGTAAAGGTAAGTTCTCACAATCTTTAAAAATGTAAGGTCCATCGATCGTCTAGACCTCGATTAAATGCTATAATTTCAGCTGTAACTGCACTGGCGAGAAAAAACCACGCATTCGATCATTTTAATTGCTGAACAAAAAGCTATGGAGCAGCTGAAAAAATAGTCCTTTCATTAGGAAGGTAGTCTACTTTAGCATTTCATGTTTTTTACCATTTTAATAATGTTCATATTAGTGACACATAACGAAATCGTTAAATTCAAGTTTTGATTATGTCAATAATTGTGTACCATTTTTTGAAACTGTCATTTCATACAGGCTCAATTTCAACAATTAAACTCTAGTTTCAACCTCGTGTCAGCTCCAAAAAAGTACGAGGATTGAGCCTCACTACCTACTGTACTGTACCTGTACTAACGTACAGCGTTAAATACTCATAGTTATTACAAATGATTCAACAAAAATGTCCACTTGATGTTAAGTAGTTACTATCTATTACCTATAACAAAGTAATGTCTCATAGGTCATGCTCGTTATGAACGTGCTCTACGATGCACTACTCTGCATCCATCAACCTGAGGTATACAGGTGTTAAGCTTTGTGTGCCTGTTCTTACACCGGCACCCACACCCTTCAAACCGGAACACAGTAAGCTGCTTGGCGGCACAAATAGGCATGGTGGTAGCACTTCCCCGGACGAGCCCTTCACTAAGAGCTAGAGCTTCACTAAGAGCTGTATGCCTCAAGTTGATGGACGCAAAGTAGTGCATTGTGGGGCACGCCTCTTGCGAACGTGACCTGCGAGACAATGCTTTGTTACTGGTGATAGCAACCACTTAAGATCAGGTGAGCCATCTGCTTGTTCTATCAGCAAGTCAAATTAAAAAAAAGTTAATTTGGTGGCATAGTTCTTCTTGCTTTTACAAAGTCATCTTTAGGATTCTCATGTCTTTTAAATGTCTCATGTCATGTTGACTTTGACATCGTTCTAGAAATCCTAGATCTTAGTAAAAGTTTATTCAACAGATGAACCTCTCCACGTCTTTCTGTATCCACCTGCCGGCTTTAGTCAAAGGGCCTGCGTGTCGCGCTATTCAAATAATTAGACTCGATACCGCTTGAGAATTAAACCACATAAAATCGACTGCACGCCGAAAAAACTGCATCGCGTATCAGTGCAGTCAGTACTTTATCTCACAATAAAGACATTATAGAAACAGCAGCAGCAACATTTCGTGAAACTCTGTATTTTTGGGTTAAGGTGGTACACATTGATAGGATATATTTCAGTATTTTTAAAACTACAGAAATATTTTTTTGTAGGCTTCAGTGTCAGGAATATTTTGAGAATTCGTTAAAAACCTATATACAAGTTATTTATAAATAAACTAGCTATTTTCATAGAAACTTTAACCCCCGCTGTACACGTTTAGAAGTTGTATTTCAAGAATCCTTTTCTTAGTATACTTCTATCTACGCACTACGACAAATATACTCTGAAAATTTCAAGTCTCTACAACCAGTGATTTAGGCTGTGCGTTGTCTATATATCAGTCAGTCAGTCAATCAGAACAAAGATTCTTATAATTGGTATAGATATATATTGACACATTTACACAACGTCCTCTAGCCACAAACTAAGCAAAGCTTGTACTATAGAATACTTATTTTTTTGTAAATATATTATAAGAACTACCTCTTATGTCTGTAATTTTGCCAGCATAACTCATAACCAACATTCTAATAAGTATATATTTACAAACGTACGTAGATCTGCTTCTCATAGTAGTCGATGAATCCATAAAATCCACGAATCCATCGCAATTTTTTCTTCAATGCACCTACCCTTAACAAATTACAAATTTACACTGCCCATTTTCGGTTGACCGATTCAAGATCGTAACTTGATTGAGATAACAACTGAATTCAGTTCAACGACCTCTCCAGGTGCAAGTAGTGACAGTAAACACCTTATCAAATGAAATTACCTATTGGTTCCGTCAACACTGACCTGTAATAATATGACTTAGATTGTGATTTGAATGAGCGTTTATCGATTGTATAAGACAGCTGTCTTTTGATACGGCCTTCCAAATGTATTTACCATAATAATTCAATAGGCTATAATAATATTGTAATATTTTAGATTGACAAGGTACTTGGTACGATATGAGAGTTCATGATGTGGTAGATATTTTAATATCGATGTCATTACCAGTTAATCTTATTATGTTCATAACAATTTAGTTGTTTTGTGTTATACAAACAAACAAAAGTCAAAAAGCAAAAGTAGCAACTTTTTCTTTAAATTTAGATACAAACAGCGGAATTGTTTGTACACAAGGCCCGCTTGCACGGCAATCTGGCGTAGCGCCTTCTGCGCTCGCCAGTAGCCCGGTAACGCTGTCGGAAATCGCTAGGCGATTATACCAGCATTTTAGTCAGTTCAAAAAAAAAAAAAAAAAAAAAAGCACGGCAATCTGATTTAATTTTATATAGCTAATAACGTTTACCAAGATAAACATGTTGTTAAACTTGCTAAATACATTAGTGATCGTTGTGCAAGCGGGCCTAAGAATCTATAAAAAAAAACAACGTTTAAACTGTTGCCATCTCTTATCAATGGGTAATGAAAAACAGTGACAGGACTAAATTAAAATTTTATTATTAAAGATTTAAATTTAAATAAAATTTAAGTATGGAAGAGAATGTTTTGAAGTTGTATTTTGTTTTTTGCATTTATTCTCATCTCATCTTATCTTATCTATCTTTCTTGCATTTATTCAAATGCTGCAGTAGTAACCTTCCTATTGTTTGCAATCCCTAGTTATCTAACTCAACGACGTATGTTCTAGTGACAGCCCGACCACCGGAGACGTTAGTTTTTTGAATACACCTTCGTTAGAGTCAAGCTTGGTGACATGTTAGGTCCGCTAGGTGCGCTAGAAGAAAAGTGGATTATTGCGTAATTTTGCTTACTTTTTATTCAGTTTCTAATTTTAGTTTGGTTTAATTTAATAAAATAAATATTTATGAACATCTTTTACTTTTTTTTTTTATAAATGCTGGACAGTCCACACAGCATCATCTAGCCCCAAGCTAAGCAAAGCTTGTGTTATGGGTACTAGATTACTGATATACTTAATACAATACATTACATATATAGATATTTTTTATTATACACACACACAGAAAACACACAGAACACCCGGAATAAATATTTGCAGATCGCACAAACATTTATCCCAACGCAGGAATCGAACCCGCAACCTCTTGCGGACATTCGCCCGCCGCGCCACATCGGTCGTCAACATCATCTAGGCCCAAACTAAGCATAGTTTGTACTTTGGGAACTAGATGACTTTGATGGGGTTTTTATGGGGGTTTAGAAAAACATCTTGCGGAAACCAGTTAGTATTCTAGTAGCAGTAACGGGCTCACAACCTGTCACGTATGAAATACTGCAAAATGTGGGTATGTACCAAATGTACTATCTGGACGTACCTCTGACTACCCCTCTTAGATATCCCCAAAGAATCTCGAGATACTTGGTACTAAGAAAGTGAATTATATTTTTAAATGATAGATCAAGTATTGAACATAAGAACCGTTTTACGAATATAAATGCTTAAAACCCTAAAATTACCCAATCAAAATCATTTTCAATTCAACGCTCCATTACATCACACGCTTCCGTGAACTCCATCCCTTCATTACCCTTCACGGTACTTAGACAAACGCCTGTGATCATCCCAAATTCACAGATACAATTTATGCCACTTACGTCTTCAATGTTTCGAGCCGCTACGGTACTTAAAGCGTATTAATCGAACTGGTAGACTCTTATTATCATCGGCAACGCCCTAGAGTAAGAAAATCGCGATGAAACACTCGATTTAAACTGAATCAGATAGGGGGTAATCGTGGGACCAGTTTCCGCAGTCATAATCAAGTTAAGCATCTGATGAGAGCAAAAAAAATCTAGTGGTAAGAAATAATAGTACTGGAAGTCTACTCTTACAAACGATAAACGAAGTTTTGTACTGACGTTTTGAGGTACATTACGTGTCATGGCAGACTGACAACTCAAAGTCAAAGTAAAAAATCATTTATTCAGTAATATCCGCAGGGATCATCTTGAACTTGAACTTGACTGAGGAACCTTGACAGAGTTGCCCCGCAGTGTATTTCAAAACGACAATACGAAACTTTGTTTATCGTTTTTGAGAGTAGACCTTACTACTGCGTTGATCAGTTTTCCAGTAAATTTACTGCTTGATAAGTATGACTGTAAAGGCTGGTAAGGGTTTGTTTTTGAAGGACAAATAACTAATTTAAAGATGCTGCATCAATCTGAAAGTACCCTAGGTGTTCATAATAAAACTCATTTATTTCCTTTTACAAACTAGGTATGAAGTGAATACAGTATGGTAGAATTTATAGGACTAGGAAACAACATTGAATGTACCCACTTTGCAAGAGACTGGCTTCAGAGACGTTTGTTAAAACCTGTGATACATGTCTCCAGGGCTTTTCGCCATGGAAATTGGATTTCATTTCACTATGGTATGATTTGGGAAACTGTTGTTCATACACATAATCCAGGAAATCCAATAAATGAATTTGATAAAATAAAATTAATATTATAAACGCGAAAGTTTGTAAGTATGGATAGATGGATGGATGGATGTTCGTTACTCTTTCACGCTCTAACCAGTAGACCAATTTGGATGAAATTTGGAATAAACATAGATTATAACTTGGAATAACATATAGGTTACTTTTTATCCCGAAAAAATAACGGGAACGGGAAAAAACTGCCACGCGGACGAAGCTGCAAGCGGCCGCTGTGCAATATAAAGATTTCAAACATGAAAACGAAGATTTCTATAGTATCAGGTTCAACCTAAGCACCAAGCATGTGACCAAGAAGAAATAAACTCACGTTTTGTTTCCTATTGTATTTCTGATCTGATTCTTGTCGGCAACAACCAAAAGAACTGCAATCTACAAACCCTTGGCATAAAAAAAATAAGACGATATTCTCACAGTATTAATATGAGCTCTCATCTTGATTAAGTATTTTATAATCATAGAGCAATCTGGGTACATTTATCAGTCGCTAACGAGCCGATAAATTGATCACTATAGATAAACCCATTCACAAACAAGTAACATACAAAAATATCTGTCCAACAGTAATTTGTAAATGGATATATCTTAAAGGTAGCGCCTGAGCAGTTGAATCCATCCACACTTAAATTATTGACCAAGTAAAGAGAGGGAAGTGTTTCAGTCTTGAAATTGGCCAAAAAAAGCTTTTTTGTCCGTCTGTCTGTCGGTTTATCCTTGAAGTCGCATTTTTTTTAGTCATAGTCGATTTTGACAAAAAATCATCATTCATCGTCATCATTTTCCTGCCCTTATCCCACTTTACGTGGGGTCGGCACAACAGGTTTTTTCCCTCCATTTGCCTCTATCATTTGTCATCTCTATAGTCACTCCTTTCTTACTCACATCATCTCTCACACAATCTATCCATCTTTTCTTTAGTCTACCTCTACTTGCATATCCATCCACATTCATATCTGACACTCTTCACGTTAAATGACATTCTTGCCACAAAATCAATTCACACAAAATGCCACACAATAAAAGGGCATACGTTGGCTATACCATTATGGACAAATTTATATTTTGAGAGAGAGGAGAAACGAAGGAAGTCAGGAAGTCTGAAAGGAGAGTGTCAGTTACTGCATGGTTATAAAACCTCGTGATATCTACTGTTCTTTCAGAACCACTAGGTTAAAACTGTCTTTGAATGGCTAGTAGCTATTCTTTAACAGCTAAAATGCTGAACTGATCACGATATAATTTGGTACGGATTCGCAAGAAATATAAAGTCATACAGACGATACTGCGGGTAAAAGTTAGTCTATATTATTAACATTATAAGAGAAAAGAATTGATTGTTTGTTTGTTTGCAATAGATTCCGAAACTACTGGATTGATTTGAAAAATTATTTCATGTGTGAAGGCAACACTATCCCCGGGTGACATAAGCTATATTATATTTTCAAAAATATTTGTGATCCTTACTAAAACCTGTGCGAAGCCGGAACGCGCCGCTAGTTAAATATAAAATTAAAAACTGTTTGGATCTCGTTGATAAAGAAGCTGCATTAACAAAATGGAGATAAGGCAGAGGATATACTAATTTAAATCCATTTTTATATAATTATCTTTCTTCAAACTAAGATAAGCTTATCTGAATCGGCGCTTACTAAATCTTTTTTAACTAGTTTCCTAATTCATAATTTTAACCGCATTTTATCTCCTCTTTATTTATATTTGACTTGTGCAATCGCACGACTTCGTCCGCAAAGCTATTTCAATAGATATATAAATAGATAGCATACTCAAATATAGATAGATAGAAAATACTAACTAATACTAGAATATTTATTCCGGGTGTTCTGGGTGTTTTCTATGTATAATAAAACTCTACATTGTATTGTATTAAGTATATCAGTCATCTAGTACCCATAACACAAGCTCTGCTTAGCTTGGGACTAGATGATGCTGTGTGGACTGACCAGCATTATTATTATTATTATGAAGTATAGTTTTATTCTACTCAGTTTCTTAAAAATACATACTGGGAAAACCGAAGCACACGGGCCTAAGCCAAGTGTACCATTATTATTACTTTGTACCAAGTATTAGGACAAAGGTACAACTTAGGGATAAACCAAAATAAAAACTTAAAATAATGCTACATGCAATGTGTCTTATCGCTATACAGCGATCTCTACTAGACAACCTTTGGATAGAATGTACTCATGAAGTTTGTATGGGGTGCGTTTGTGTATGGAAAAAAATAAGTTAAAATTAATAATTAGATACTTTGATATGTAGTCTACATAATATTAACACAGTAATAACAATCTTGAACAAAGACTGCGCGTTGTCTGTCAGTTTGTCACGTTTCCTCTATTAAGATTTCTACGAATTTGTCCAACTCATCTTATGATTTACCTATTTCATGGTCCGCTTCCTATTTTCTGGATAAACCATCATATACCACAAATGACTGCAAAGCTATTGACCTTCTAATTCCACTGTCAAGTCAACGTCTGCAGAAACCGCATAATTTTCTGTCTCACTGGCTAATCAGGCACAAGCTAGCTATGAACCGAAACGAAGGAATTTGTTTGACGACCCATGTGGCGTGGCGGACGATTGTCTGCCTGCGACGCAAGAGGTTGCGAGTTCGATTCTCGCCTTGGAATGAATGTTTGTACGATCTGCAAGTATTTATTTCGGGTGTTCTGTATATATCTATAACAAAGTGGTGCAGTGCTTTGTATCGACCAACCTGAGAAAAACATGTACCTGTAATTTCACTAGCACCCACACCCTTCAAACCGGAACACAGCAACCTGCTTGGCGGTAGGATTAGGCATGGTGGTAGTACTTCTCCGGTCAATTCCTTCACCAAAAGCTCTGCTACTACTTCTACAAACATTTGAAGAGTAGAATATTGTCACCAGTGTTGATAAACATTGCATTTTTTTGTATTTCTGAAGATCCAACTATAAAGTGCTTCCGTAAAAAACAAGTTAGACAAGTTTGAGAAATTTCAAGTCTATTACAAAACAAGCAATAAAAATTATCGATGTTGGAGGGGACCACCTCGAAAGTGTAAGACTCAGACGCGAGCATAATTAAGGGTTTTGGTTTTTCAAAAAGCAGTGACCGTAATATAACATTTATAGGATGTGGCAACACCATAGCATGGAAACTACCAGCATGCGCGCAAAAGTAGGATTCACAATTACTCGTATTAAAAACTTGAAGACAAAATTTTATTTATCGAATTTTATCTACCTACATATTTTATAGAGAGGTTTCCCTGTGGACAGTTTGTCGATAAATTCCGTAGACCTTCTCAAACTTAACGACTTAGCGTTTAACTAAGTTCCATGCCAATCTCGATAAGTTTCGATAAAACCCTGTTCTGTCGAGAATTTATGTCAAATGTTATCTATCGATACATCCGTGCTTGGGTACGAGTCAATTCACTATCTGAAACTCCATGCTACCTAAAATCTTAAAAATTTTGATAAAGCCCCGTTTTATCGAAAATTTATGTTTTATAGATCGGTACATCCATGCTTGTGGTGTGAGTATTCTACATTTTAAATAGCTCAATCGTATTTTATTCTTATTTTGAAGTCGATAACGTTGAAACTTCATGAGTAGAAAAAAATAGAAGCATCAAAACATAGAAATACTCAAGGCTTTTCTTCTTTTTTCTCTATCACGTCTGCCCGTTATTTGACAGACAAGGTTGCCAGTGCCAGTGACAGACAGGTGCCATAGAGAAGAAAAAAAGGAGAAAATTATATTACTTTGTTATTTGGCTATTTCATTCACCATTTCTTGTCATATGACGGTAGTCACTTCTCGGGAACTTGAGATCCAAGCGTCAATAATTAGGGAATAAGAACAAACGCTTCCGAAGTATCGGTTCACTGCTGTTTTGATTTTGATTGATGTAGCTACTGTGTGGTAGACCTCCGGTTGCGTTGTACTTGCGATATTTCGGTTATCTTACCAAAACCAGTTTTTGAACGGTCATACACTAAAATACGTAGGAGGTAGGTACTAGAGTCAAATGTAGGCAAGTATTTATCTATTACTCTATACTAATATTATAAAGAGGAAAGATTTGATTGTTTATTTGTTTGCTTGCATTGAATAGGTTTTGAAGCTACTGGATTGATTTGAAAAATTCTTTCACTGTTAGGAAGCTACACTATCCCCGGGTGACATAAGCTATAATACATTTACAAAAAAATTAGGGCTGCTAGTTAAGCGTTTCTCTCTAACATTGTATTATAAAGCCTTACCACTACTTACTTAGGTGTGGGTGCCGGTGTAATTACAGGCACATGAGGCTTAACACCTGTATGCCTCAGGTTGATGGACGCAGAGCAGTGTATTTTAGGTGACGTTCCTAACGAACGTGACCTACGAGGCAATGCTTTGTTATAGGTGATGGTAACCACTTAACATCAGGTGGGCCATCTGCTTGTTTCATCAGCACGTTGTATTAAAAAAAAAAAAAAAAAAAAACCACCCATGCACTACACTTTTCTCAAAGGTTACCTGAAAAATTATAATTAGCATTATGTGTGTACTTCTTTTTTGTACAGTGAATAACTTAACGTATTTTTTAAAACCTACAGGAGGATGAAGTTTGTATATTTAGACAAAGTCGCGCGCGTTTGTATAAGTCTTGTTTTTTTTTGACTTATAAAAAACTAGCGGCCGCTCGCAGCTTCGCCCGCGTAGGAGTTTTTTCCCGTTCCCGGTATTTTTTCAGGATAAAAAGTAGCCTTTATGTTAATCCAGATTACAATCTATATCTATTCCAAATTTCATTCAAATCGGTTTACTGGTTAGAGCGTGAAAGAGTAACAAACATCCATCCATCTATCCATTCTTACAAACTTTCGAGTTTATAATATTAATAGGATACTATTACCACAGACAAAAACTTAAAACAAAATACTTTTAATAGGTACTACTTTAATATAAAATGTTCAAAAACTTGTGAGTACACGAAAGTTTGATTAGTCAAAATGGACAGTGACCAATGGTAATGGCTTATTCGTCATTAGACAGTAGATGTTAAGCCGTACTAAATTGGAAGAATAGCCATCAGAGACAGTAGCTAATAAAAGGTAGCCATGACGAACGATTCAAGAACTGTGACGGCTTTTTCTGATATAAAAGGGGTAGCAACAGGTTTGACGCTAACCTCAGAACAATCATCATTATCATCAGCCAGATCCTGAAGAAATCCACTGCTGAAATACACATTTACAAGAACAACTTGAAGCACTCTTCAACACCAAAGACTTTTGTACCTAATGGACCAACAACATTGTAAAGATCACGAGAAGTATAAGTTGTTTTGGTTTAAGTTAAGTCCATGAGACTTAACTTAAATAATTAATTGCATGCCTGTAATTTCACCGGCAACTACCTACACCAGAACACAGTATTTCTGCTTAGTGGCAGAATTAGGTATGCTTGTATTTCCCAGGTGAGCCCTCAACAAAGAATTACTACACACCGTGTAAAAATGCGCTAAATTTTCGCGTTAAGTTATTTTTATACAAATTTAAACCCCCGTTTTAATGTCTTTAGTTGCTTGGCGGCAGAAATAGGCATGGTGGTAGTACTTCCCCGTTTAACCTCGCCTCCATGGGTTGTTGTATATAACAGCAACTCCATGGTGCCAGTCCAAAGCCTGGGAAAAGTAGGGATGGCCCAAGGGGAATGCGATGCGCGGCAGGCCAATGCTACATTGTACTGTTAGGCATCGCTCCCTCACCCCTCCCCCTCCCCCCCTCCCCTTCCATCACATAGACCCAGCTCCCGCAATCCCAACCTTGTCCAACATACCCATCCCATCCACTATCCGCTACGGGACAATGTGGTCCAGTTCCGTGGGCCTGCCATCCAAAAAAAAAGAGACTGTCAGGTGGGGGTGGACCACCTACGTCACCAATGCTGTGCGTAGGGGGCCCGTGAGGGAGGAGGAATAGGCCTGGAGTCTGAGCGTACAGACAGACTCTTGCGTAACACGTCTCTTCGGTCTATAAGAACCTTCACCCAAAACGGGGAGCCCTCGGTAGAGCCAACCGGGGGTCAACCAGCATTTCGGCCAGCGCAAGCTGACGAAGGCTAGAGGGGGGGGTTGATGGGGTTCACAGTCGACGGTGCACGCCGAGACGGGGCGATCAGTGGTTGACGCCCGCTCAGGTGGTGCCGCGCGGACTCGTGGACAACTCAACCAACCCTTCTATATCTCACCGGTAACCCTGGTGTACTTAGTACATCCCCAGGTGCGGACTCCATGGAGGGTGGGGAGCCGGTAAGATGAAAATAGAAGACAAGTAGCAGAATGGCATCCAAAGATAAAATTGACCACAATGCATCCCCCTCTACAGGGGAGGCGGTGAAGGATTTGGCGGCGGCTTTCGCGGTCCCGCAATCCAACACTGCTGCCTGGAAGATTGTTCAATCTAAAGGCAAAAAAACCAGAGACAAAAGAGTCGGGAAGGGGGAACGGTCATCGGCCGCAACCCCGAGTACCAGCGTTCGACCTCCTGTGGGGCCCTCACCGGTACCGGGGAGGAAGGATGATAGACTCGCAGACATGCATCAACCAGGACACAAGGGGGCAAAGCAGGCGGCATCGAGCACCTGTGCACCTGCTTCAAGAGGCCCCGGTCCTGGCTTTTTCTTCAAACAGCGACGACAAGCTAGAGCATCGGAAGTGTCTAACCCCGATACAGACGCACCGACGGCGAGGCCTTCGGGCTTACCGCAGATTACCGCTGAAGGTGGCACTGGCAAGGGTAAGGCGCGGAAACATGCAAACAGAAAAAACAGACAGAAGCGCGCGAAGATAGCGATCGCAAAAGCAGCACTCGCCCCACCACACAATGAGCCGAGCAAGCGCACTCGGCCCGATGACACTATATCACCGAGGGGGGGGCACAAAAAGCAGAGAGTAGAAAGCACGCGTCGTACTACATCAAGCTACGCAGAGATAGCGCAGAGCAACCTGCAGGTGGCGGTAGTAAGGGCCGATAACCAGCAGTCGACAGAAGAGCAAGCCACCCTGGTAAAACGATACCTGGAGCGTCGCATACTGGAGGACATTAAGAACCCCAGTATCGACTTCTCGCCGCGGTTCCAGGGTAGGCCACTCATTACTGAGGGAGCCCTGAAGCTGTGGTGTGAGGACGAGCCTTCGCTGGGGTGGCTCACTGCTGCAATAGAGCAACTGCCGTCAGAGACATGCCCTAAGCTGAAGGTCATCCCACAAAGTGAGCTGACTCGGAAGATCCGGGCAGCTCTCTTTATCCCAGAGTGTACGAACACTCTGGAGGACACCAGTCTTGTGTTAGCCAGTCAGAACAGATGGGCGGAGGTTAATACGTGGACGGTTTACAATCATACCCTACAGGAGAACGACATCCTTTTCGTGGCTGTGGGTATTCCGGAAGGCTTGGTTCCCGAGGTCATGAGGAGAGGCCGCAGGCTGGCTCATAACCTGGGGAACGTGTACGTCCGCTTTTATGGAGCGGACGGATCCCTTCAGGATACACCGCCGGCCGCAGCACCCACAGCCACACCAGCACAGCAGATAGAAGAGCAGACACGAGCAGGAACGAGTACACCAGAAGCTCCCGCGGTTGGCCCAAGTACCGTAACGACAGCCGCACCGACTCACTCATCACCCAAACCGTCGTGCTCTAAGCCGTTGGAGGAGATGTGTGTGGAGATGCAGGAGCTACTGGACTCATCGGACGAGGAGGAGGGAAACCAGGATGTTGGTGACCCCGACTCCTTGTTGTAACGTCATCCAAGGCAACCTCCAGCACAGCCTCACTGCAACGGCTAACCTACGCAGAGTGCTGGAGGCAAGTAACAAGAAGACCATCGCCTTGATCCAGGAGCCGTGGATCAGGGCCGGGCGTGTGTGTGGTCTTAACAATATGGAGGGTAAGTTGATATATGACACGACTAGCATCAAACCGCGCGCATGTATCTATGTGCCGCGAAACATAACAGCAGTGCCCCTCAACGAGTTCTGTTTCAGGGACCTGGCGACAGCCAGAATCCAGGGCGAAATCGGGGGGGAGGAAATAGACATCATTCTTGCGTCAGCATACATGCCTGCTGACGAAGAAATGCCCACCAAAGATGTCTCGGACTTGGTAAGACACTGTGATCAAAACAATATTAAACTCATAATCTCAGCAGACGCAAATGCGCACCACCCCTTATGGGGTATGCCGGCAGCAAACAGTAGAGGAGATGATCTGGTAAACTTTTTACTTACTACTACCCTCTCCATAGCAAACAAGGGTGCAGAGCCAACCTTCGTTACCAAGCGATGCCGCACCATCATCGATCTCACACTGGTAACTGATAACTGTATGAACATCGTGCAGAACTGGAGAGTCTCAGACGAATCCTCCTGCTCGGACCACAAATGGATAAGATACGAATTAACATTATGCTACCCAGCTGCAACACCCTCCCGTAACCCACGCAGAACCGACAAGGTAAAGTTTGCAGACTCACTACAACAGCACCTACGGGAGACTGCGGAGAAGGGAGTAAACATCACAAACACCACATCAATAGATGACGCAGTTACACATATTACCGACATCCTTACACAGAGTTTCGAAGTCGCATGCCCGCTGATTGCCCCCCGACAAGGAGATGCAGGCAAGAAAGGCTGGAGCAGGGAACTGGAGAAGCTAAAAGGTAAGGTACGCAAACTATTCAACAGGGCGATGAACACCTACGCCGACGAGGACTGGGACGAGTACAAGAAGGCCCAGGCTGAATACAAAAAATGCATTCGGCGCAGCGGTCGTCGCAGGTGGAAAAGCTTTTGCACAAACATTGAATCAAATAGTAAGGCAAATAGAATCCGGAAGATCTTGGCAGCAGACCCGAATCGTGAGATAGGTACGCTTAAGAAAACGGACAACACATACACTAAAACAACAGCTGAAACAAATGAGCTTCTACTTAAGACACACTTCCCGGGTTGTAGGATTGACAATGAAATCAACTGGCAAGCTCCGAACCCAGCGATGCCAACTGAAAGGGACTGGACAGTCGCCCACACAGTGGTAACAGGGGAAAAACTGAACTGGGCTATTAGCACATTCCAACCGTACAAGTCACCAGGTATGGATGGCATTTTCCCGGCATTTTTGCAGTGGGGCAGATCACACCTAACAGGAGCTCTAACTAACATCCTAAGGGCCTGTTTGGCGTTCAGATACGTCCCACTGCTATGGAGAGAGGTGAGAATACTTTTCATACCAAAACCGGGAAAAACAGACTATACAGATGCAAAATCATACAGACCGATCAGCCTAACGTCGTTTCTACTTAAGACCCTTGAGAGACTATGCTATAGGCACATCCGCGACAACATACTCACAAGAACACCCATTCACCCGCAACAGCACGCATATAGTGCGGGCAAATCAACAGAATCAGCCCTGCACGCCGTGGTGAGCAGGCTTGAACGGGACATATCAAATAAGACACTATGTCTAGCAGCCTTCATAGACATCGAAGGTGCTTTCGACAAAACAAATTTTAATAGCATTAACGCAGCGCTACAGAAGCACAAGGTGGAACAAACGCTGGTTGATTGGATCATAAGCATGCTACAGCTTCGGGCGGTACGTGCTGACTCTAAGGGTGAAACCAGGGGTATGGTGGTGAGAGGCTGCCCTCAAGGGGGGGTACTGTCACCACTCCTATGGAACCTGGTTGCAAACGATCTGATCACCAAGCTAAATGTCCAGCGCTTCTTTACGGTGGGCTATGCGGACGACCTAGCGATTCTCATCTCAGGACACTTCGCCAGTGTAGCGTGCAACCTGATGAGGAATGCGCTCAAAGTGGTCGAAACATGGTGTACAGAATACGGGTTGACCGTAAATCCAAAGAAAACACAGCTAGTCATGTTCACGAACAAAAGAAACCTTGGCACTTACCAGCTCCCGTACCTATCAGGTACGAAGCTAGAACTCTCCGACGAGGTAAAGTACCTAGGTATTACACTGGACAACAAACTAAAATGGGCAACGCATTTAGAAAACAAAATAAAAAAGGCCACCATCTCTTTTTGGCAATGTCGTAAAATGATCGGCAAAACATGGGGTCTCAGCCCTAAAATAACCCTATGGCTCTACAACACGGTGATAAGACCATCGATCACCTACGGTGCCATCGTCTGGTGGCCGCGGACAAGTCAAATAACTACCATAAACAAACTACAAAAGTTCCAAAGGCTTGCATGTGTAGCGACAACGGGATGCATGCGGACTGCCCCTACAGCAGCTGTAGAAGCCCTAATAGGACTAACGCCCCTCCACCTGCACGTGCAACAGGAAGCAGCAGCAGCTGCCTTTAGACTCTGGGCTTTAAATTTATGGTCACAAGACAAACTAGCACAGCACACTAACATCATATATGAATTTTCGAGAGACAACCCTCTCTTACTCTCAGTCTATGATAGGATACCAAAAACACACATTCACACTAAAAGCTACATGACACAGTTACACGAAGAGCCGAGTGATATCTCAGACACACATGAACTTAGAATATACACAGACGGCTCGAAAATGAGCATTGGTTCCGGAGCAGGCGCGTTCTCGGAAGACCTAAACATCCACATATCTGCAGCACTGGGGGCACACAACTCCATTTTCCAGGCAGAGTGTGTAGGCATAATCCAGGCTGCGAGTGCAGTGCTACGGAGACAGGTAACTGGTCAAAACATCAGGATACTCTCGGATAGCGCTGCAGTACTACAAGCCCTGAACAGGTACGAGCACAACTCAGGACTCACCCTACAGTGCCATCAACTGCTGGAAGAGGTATGTAAGTCCAACAACATCACCCTACAATGGATAAAGGGACATAGTGGATCTAGGGGTAACGACGAAGCCGATGGTCTGGCGAGAAGGGGCTCGGAAATGCAGACAGCAGGACCAGAGCCGTTACTACCCATACCATTCGGCCAGGTACGCTCATGGATCCGTAATCGAACAGCGACGCTACACCAGGAATACTGGGCAAGTACACAAGGCTGCAGGCAGTCGAAGGAGGCTCTCCCGGTATTAAATCCGAGATATTCTCGTAGACTCCTAAGCCTTAAACGTGACAAATTGCGGCTTATAGTCGGGATTGTCACGGGTCATTGCTCACTAAACAAGCACCTATTTAATCTAGGTGTCACAGACAGTCCCTTATGCAGAGGATGTATGCGCACAGAGGAGACAGCCGCGCACGTGCTACTGGAGTGCAGTAGCGTGGCAACTCAACGTGCACACTACCTCGGAACACCGGGCACACCTGGGGAAGCCTGCGCCAGTATCAGCCAGCTGCTGGCTTTCCTGGAGGACATCGGGTGGCTCGCCTAGCAATCTCCACCCACTCACGCAAAAAGGGCCCACCAGCGGCCTAGTTGCGGAAACAGTCCGCCCACCAAGTACCAAGTACCAAGTACCAAGTACTTCCCCGGACGAGCCCTTCATAAAGAGCTCTACTACTACTATCACTTAAAATCAGATGCTTGTTAAAAATTGACTAATTGCAACTTTGCTTAACAAGTCAATCGATAACTCAGCCAGCTTTTTCACGATTGTTGAACCAATTTGTTTTATTACTTACTAGTAAGTATGAACGTAACTGAGACTAATGAAATATCTCATCAAACTCGGCGGTAGCGTCGGAAGATCGAAGTAATGACGGTGACGAATCGACGCCGGCCACTGTGATGGATTTATTGATGCACAATGACTTAATTTACCAACCATCTTGTAACTCAATCAAAGTTTCAAAAAAGTAACAGCGTCAGCTTATTAGATGACCGATGTGGCGCGGTGGGTAAATTTTCGGTTGCCGACGCATGAGGTTGCGGGTTTGATTCCCGCCTTGGGATAAATGTTTGTCCGATTTGCAAATATTTATTTCGGGTGTTCTAGGTATTTAACACAAATAAAAAGTTATAAAACAATAGTTTAAATATTTTTGTGGACATTTTTTACATTTCATCATCTAGCCCCAAACTAAGCATAGCTTGTACTATGGGAACCAGATAACTGATAGAATACAATTTTTTTTTTTTGTAAATACATACTTAGAATACAATATAACACCCATATCAGAACAAACATCTATCTTCATCACACATATATTTGTTCTCGGTGAGGATCGAACCCACCACCTACAGCGCAGAAGGCAGGGCTACTACGAACTGAGCTGTGACGGCTGTCAAAACGGTTATCGCGTTTGTAAGTGTTTTGAGCACCGCTGTGAAACCTTTTTGAAAGTTACAAATTGTATACATTCTAATGCAGCTGACTGTACATAGCACCGACACTGGGATTACCGCAAGGTAACTACAGCAAACCGCCCCAAATACGGCATAATACAATTCTTTTCAGAGCAAATTATTAAGATAAAATCCCTGTCATTTTAATATTTACACTAATTAATTCGTCTCATGTTTATTCATTTCTATATTACTTCACGCAAGCAATATGAGTTTAAATGAAACCATTAAATATAATTCAGTTCATTGCGAACAATTTCTCTTGGTAGCATGGAGTCACGCATGCGCACTGCGATTAATTCAAACCAATCAGGAGCTGATTACATGGATTATATCCTTACAAACTAATAAACAAAGTTATCTAATACGTTATTGCAATCACATAGAGTTCAAATTTCAGTGGATTTGTGGTATAGTAAAGTTGACAAAGTCGTGCCGAGTTAAGTAAAGTCGGCTTATAAGCTTTTACAAAGATTTCACGCAATGTCAAAGGAAATGTAACGCTACCTTGTCCCGTGGTGAACAATAAAATAAGCACATAATTACATCACTGTCGATTATCAAATTTTTAGTAATTATCATCATTTCTTAGTTCAACTCGCGGTTTATCGAAAATATCTAAGAAGGGTTAGTCAGAGGTATGTCCAATTATAACATTTGATACAAAATTTGTACCCACATTTTGCAGTAGGTAGTTAGTATTTCAAACGTGACAGGTTGCAAGTCCATCGCCGCTGCTAGAATACTGACTAGTTTCCTCACGATGTTTTCCTTCACCGTGTGAGAGCATTGGCATTTTGCACATAAATTTGAAGTCTACTATTTTTTATCTTTTATTTATTCAATTATAATATAACTGTAGACACCAAAAAATCTGTACTTTGCAGAGATTTTTCTGAAATCTTGCTAATAGTACTCAAAAAAGTTAGTAACTTAAAACTTAGTATGGGTTTCATTGAACTGTCATCCCTAATACGAAAGTAAAAAGGGGATGAAGTTTGTATGAAAAACTCGAACTAAGTCGCGAGCATGTCAGCTAGCATACCATAAAACTATTTTCTTATAAGCATGAGAAAACTAGAAAACACAAAAAAGTAAAAAATAAATTGAAAAAAAAAATGTTTTTGTCCTGAAAATGTATTTTAGTTTCTATCTCGGTTCAGTTCCAAGAAAGTATGTGAATTGGGCTCATATTTTACATACACAGTAGTTATACATAAACATAATTAATGGGTAAAAACTAGTTTACTATTAGTAAATCAAACAGTAATTTGCGTAGGAAATCATCTGTTCTAATCAATATGATAGATCAGTCTGGAATATCCACATCCTATTAGAGATAGGTACATCGATTTCTTCCTCAAGCAATATTACTGTTACTATAAAAACAAACGTACGACAGTCACATTAAACTAGTGAAACGAGCAACTTATTTTCATACAAACTTCAACCCTATTTATACTTGTTTAGGGCTTGAATTTCAAAAATTCCTTTCTTAGTATAATCTCTACGCACCAAGACGAAATACTCTGAAAATTTCAATTCATTACGACTATTTTTTAAGCTGTGCGTTGCCAAATGTCAGTCAGTCAGGACAAAGGTTTACAACTGATAGAACACTTATTTACATTTTTTAAACACCGAGACTGAAAACAAACATCTATATTCATTGCACTAATGTTTGGTCTCAATAGGGATCGAACTCACAACCTAAAGCACAGAAAGCAGAACTACTACTAACTAGGCTATGAGATCAGCTGAAAATATACAGATAGGTATTGTCTACTTGTTCTAACACCACAGAGTTTATATAAAAAATTATGGGGTATTCCTGTTTCGCACCGCAGTTTCGCACCGCTAGTATATTTTTCCTATTTCATACCAGAAAACTGTATCGTTTCATACCGCGATCAAATTAAATAATATTTTTTCCCGTTTCTCACCGAAAAGTTAGTCCGTTTCATACCACGACTAAATTAATGGAATTTGTACAGTCAGACAAAAAAACGAGTTATTCTTTTAACACAAGAACGTTTGCGCGTGTGATAGGTATTGGTATTTTGCTATATAAATGTCACCCACGCTAGCACTCTGTACAGTATTTTTTGTTACGTACATTTCTTTACTTGTTTTGCGTGACATAGTAAAGGAATAATAACATCTGGTTTAGTTAGTTAATTACATGAATCTACACATCAAAACACTTGCTGGTAGACTGAGTTCGGCTGTATTTGCAGTTCCCACAATAAGATGGCTCACTTATGAAGCTACAGCTAGACTAGTAGGTACATTTTAGTTACTTCTGTAGTTTATTGTCGCATGGTATATTTTTTTGGGGGAAAGCTGCCGATTTACAAACTATAATAGATTTAGTATATTTTATTATATTTTTTAATATTTGTTGTTATAGTAGTATCAGAAGTACCTATATCATCTGTGAAAATTTCAACTCTCTAACTATCACGGTTCATGAGATACAGCCTGGTGACTAATGGATAGACAGAGAGACAGACAGCGGAGTCTTAGTAATAGGGTTCCGTTTCGTTCCGGAACCCTAAAAAATTATTAGATATTATATCGTAAAGTTTCGAATAAAAATATATTTTAATATTCAAGTTTGTCTATCTGACCGTACTTTTTCGATACTTAGGTTACTTTACTTACGTGTGGTATGAAACAGGAATCGAAAAACATAGCGGTGCGAAACGGAACAAATTTTGCTTGTGGTGCGAAACTGTGGTGCGAAACAGGAATACGTCAAAATTATCTGTGGACTATTGACAAAAGTTTGTAAAAAATACAATATTCCACCTGCATTTTTAAAAATAAACTAGTATTAAAAACAAATGGCGATCAATTATAAGAAAAAAAATATCTCAACCTACATGACACTTTTTTGGCAAAATAAAGCTATTGGTCTATTATTATGACAATTTCTTGCAAGCCTACCCTACGGACACCCACGTTCAAATTACTTCCGATCACGATTTTACTGTCACGATATGGCATCACCAATTAGGGATGTGAAAAAATAATCGATTTTTATTGAAAACTATTATTATTATCTTTTTATAGTAAGTAATATTAATCGATTTTTAAATTACGTGCTAAGGTATAAATAGTTTTTTTTTAAATTGATTTTTATAGTAATATTAATCGATTTTTAAATTACGTGTTAATTTATAAATCAATTTTATAAAAATTGATTTAAAAAAAATCGATTAAGATGATAATAATAGTTATAAATAAAAATCGATTATTAATCGATTATTTACTCACATCCCTGTTACAAATATCCCATTTATTTCGATCACTGTCACGGTATGAAACTCAAAAATACATTTATGTGAATTTATTTTGGCAATTCTTATTACCTCTAACAATTGAGACCTCCCGTCGAATCTGAGGTCTCAATTTGTCAATGATCTTTAGTAAATCACTAAATGAGACATCATGTGTGGTCAAATACTTCCCAGAAATACCTTCCTGTATCACGCAGCGATCCGGACATAAGTTTTGACACCATTTAGAGATACAAACGATAAAAATAATCAAAGTTTGACCACAACGCACATCTTACCAGCATCTATGGTAATCAGAAGATAACGCATCAAAATAGGAACCAGTTGCTTTAAATATAAGGTTGAGTTTGGATTGTGTTTTGAAAAGGTACTATTAGCAGCAAAAACAATATTTCACCCGCAGCCCAAACATGTTTTTGTACTATCTGATCTACTTACTTGTTTTTGTCGCATTGTTTCATCCAAAATAATGGATTTGGTTTTTGTTTCAGAATTCGAGATGGGTGTGCAAATAAATTTAGCAAGAACACTCCTGAGGGTCCTGGTTTCTTGACAGCATGGTCAACAGATTAGATGATAGAGTTGCGGGTTTGATTCCCGCCGTGGGATAAATAATAATAATAATAACAATATCTATGTATGTAATGTATCGTATTAAGTATATCAGTCATCTAGTACCCATAACACAAGCTCTGCTTAGCTTGGGGCTAGATGATGCTGTGTGGATTGTCCAGCATTATTATTATATTTGACACAGCCTCTCAGCTTAGTTAGTAGTGGCTCTGCTTTTTGTGCTATAGGTTGTAGGTTCAATCCCCACTGAAGATAAACATTTGTGTGATAAACATCGATGTTTGTTCTCTGTCTGGGAGTTATATTGTATTCTAAGTATGTACTTACAAAAAAAATATATAAGTAGGTATTTCCGCCGCTGCTAAAACACTTAATAAATAAATAATAAATCTATACATTTTAATATTCACATAGCAAGTAATATTTATCGTTTAAACTTACTCAACGCTTAGTTTTATCTTATCTAAAGCTGATAGCGTAACGGAACTCAGGAATAGAGAGCCTTTGTGTGATTTCCTTTTACTTTCGATAATATCTTCAATATCATTAATGAAACCGAAAACTCAATTGTCCTACTCACAAAGCAAACAAAACCCAGACCGAATAAAAACGCAGTACACGACTCCAATAAAAGTGAAAAAAGAAGTAAAGTTGGGAGGAAGTGCACAAGCGGAAATGCAAACTGGCATTGTGCAAACTTGCACGTGTTCCGGGCGATTGTGCATGCCCCTGCATCAAAATCCTTCAAAGCCTGCCCCAAAATACCTACTACATACAGCCTGAGGTTTCATACAGAACTACACAAAGCGTCTCTATTATTTTCTTGATTATTATTAATAAACAACCTGTTGACGTTCATTTATTGACATAATCATCATTGTTATCTTGCTATTTTATTGAATAATAGCTCACCCGTGCCTACTTCGCTGAACGGAAAATATTTGTACTTTCATCAAATACACTCACAAATAACGTGGCTTTTACTGGTAGAATAATTTTCAAAATCGGTTCAGTAGATATCCCTCTACAACCTCACAAACTTTACCTCTTTATAATTAGTATTTATGTTATCCATTGATTGTAGAGACCTGAAACTTAATAAAGAATTTTCCGAAATTGTAGGTACTCCTGAGGTGGTAAAAAACGAGGGCAAAGTTTGTATAGGACAACGTGATTCCTTGTTAAAACAGGTCGGTCTAGAAACATAGTTAACTCGAGCAACGGCGATGGGCTTGCAACCTGTCACGTATGGAATACTTTCAGGAATGTGGATATGTAATGTACCACATGTACTAGACGTACCTTTGACTACCCCCTTAGACATCCTCGAATAATTTCAAATAGGTACTTGGTACTAAGGAATCGGAGGGAATATCTACCGTGCTTAAGGATAAAAGTCGTAATGCTTTCTTTTTTCTATTTCTTTTTTTTTAGTTTAAAAACCTTTAAAAAAAAGTACCCATTTTGAAATTCTCCTCCAAGACCCACGTGGCTAAGGTTGACCACGGTCCTAAAGATAACGACCACAAGCTCTTTCAGAATAATAGACCTCTACCTACCAAGCGATAGATCATGTGTATCTTCTATTACATTTTTTTCCAAATAAAACTTTTTCTACAGCCAGAGTTTCAATGAAATAAAATACGAATTTCTGGCAAAAAATCTGTCGGCCGCTCAGCAGGGAATGTTTGCGGCTTTGTCGCGCCCACAATCTTACAAAAGGCAAATAAGAGAACAGTGCGTACGTACCTCAAAAAAATCATCTAAATACCGTCCTATTGAAGTTTAAAAGGCGTAGAGAAACGGGCTTTATTCTGGGTCGAACGCAGTGGCGATATTAGAATCGTATTATTCGCGGGCCAAGTGCAAATCCTCATCTTAAAATTTAAACTGAAAGCCGTTGAAATCGGTCATCGGTAACAAATAGCCATCTTTTTGATATGCTTTTATTTATGTCGTCTACGCTATCGAATTACGGCGGCGATTCAGAAAGTGGATGAGCGTTTAAGCACACAGTACAAAGTCGAAGTAAAAGTATAAGTTGCTCATAAACAGTGAGTTGTTTGTTGGCGGCGGCGGTGTTGTCTTTTTTCGGTGTTTTTTTCCATCAGGGCACCGTGTGCCGAATGAAATTCGACCTGATTGTATCTAGACACTTTTTGTCCTTGTGGTCAGACACAGCTGTCGTTAAAGCGCCGTGTTTTGTACATTGTTTATAGATAAGCTTTGTTTTGATCCTTGCCAATCAATATGATGCTATGCGGGTTATAAAGAGAGCTATTTCGAGAGTTTTGCTGTCAGATAGCATCAGAGATGAGGAAATCTATAAAAGTTACAAGATCACCGAAATAGCTCTTAGAATTATCAAATTTATATGGCAATGAGCAGGCCATATAGCTCGTAGAACTGACAATTGCTGGGGAATAAAGGTTCCCGAATGATGACTACAAACCGAAAGACGGAGCATAGAGCGTTTACCTACCCGGAGGACTGACAACATTGTTACGACTGCCGTAAGTCGATGAAGGGGAAGGGCTCAAAATTGTTCTTCATGGTAATTATGAGGAAAGCTCATTTCCATCAATGGACTTCTAAAGGCTGTCAATGATGGTGATGAAACAATATGATCAATTTTGATTAAAAAAATTGATAATAAAAACGTACAGATAATACTACCACAAACAGCGTTTTGAGTAGTTTTTTGAGCCAATTGGTAAATTAAATTTTGAAACCTTCAATAATTTTCAATTTGTTTTAATTTATAATTTGTAAAACTAACAAAATTTTGCATCAGTTTCGTCCATTAAAAATCATATTAATCACAATACTTTAGATTAGAAGAAAATCCAAAACGTATTAGTTTTTACTAAAAAACGGACAGCTATGAATAAAATCTTAATCAGCGGTCAGAATAAAAGGATGAAACGATTAAAAATAAACAAGGTCTCAAAAATAGGCGGGTTATTAATTTAGTGGGTGCGCCTACGCACCCTTAACCTCATGAGGTCTGATCTGCCGAATTGGCAAAGCGCATCGTCAAAAATGACGCAAAGATCTCGCTTATTGTAGTGTGACCATAATTTATGCTATCACTGGACTTTAGCAAACGGATATTTCACGGACTTATATTAAAATTGTAATGTTTATTATTTATTTATATTGTAAGAAAACTATGCAATAAACATTCTTGTCTTTTATTTCATCCTATTTCAACAAATGGTCTTATACGAATATAATCATTCGCATAATAAATACCACTGCTAAATGTGCCCATACATTTCTCATCGTTTAAGGTGAGTAGGGGTGTATATTAAAATACACTCGTATTTTAATGTAAGACAGAGCCCTCGTAAAAAAATAGCTTACGTATGATACCGAAAACTAACTACCTTTTGAATAAATGTAGCGTTTGAATTAATATTATCGGTTGCAATGTCTTAATAACTAAATGGCTATGAGGAAAACATCGTGTCAAACAACCTCTCTCACCAACCGTTGTGTCAAATGACCAGTTCAATGTCAAAATAAAGATGACTGGTAAGAACAAAAAGAGGCATTTGCCCTACAGTGGAACACAACGGGTTTTAATTAATATAAACAAGTTTTAATATAGATTCTGATAATGTATATTTGAACGTACCTTTGATTAACCCTTCAGCCATCCTCAAAAAATACTAAGCTTGTGCTATTTGGTACAATGAGATCTGAAGGATATCTACCATATCTGTGGATTAAGGTCTTGAAATTATATTGTTTTTTTTTTAAATTTATAACTTATTTTTTAACTTAGCTGAAATGTGGTCACCCTACACCGTTTAACGGTTTAGAAACGCGTTATGAATATTTATGGCAACATATAAACGATTGTTCTTTTTCTTATTTGTTTAACAGCAAGGGGGTACAGGTGCCGACTTTGATCTGCCGCCGAAAACTGTATCAGAAACGATAAAGCCACAAAATACGTGTACACCGTGAAATTGAGATCGAATTTATTGCTGATGATTTTAAAACTCAATCTAGTTTAATAAGAAAATCTTGTAAGAAGAGAATAAGTTATTGAATTCAAAATTCATAAAATATATATAATTATGGTTTATTAAGTAAGGTAACACTTAGCGTAGATACTTATTTTTTTATATAATTTTTTGATGGAAAAAGCATATGGCCCACTTGATGTTAAGTAGTTACCATCGCCTATATTAAAACATTGCCTTATAGGTCAAGTTAGTTAGGAACGTGCCCTACAATACACTGCTCTGCGTCCGTAAACTTGAGGCATACAGGTGTTAAGCCTCATGTGCCTGTAATTTTTATAATAATATTAATAATACTGCTGGACAATCCATACAGCATCATCTAGCCCCAAGATAAACAGAACTTGTGTTATGTGTACTAGATGACTGATATACTTAATACAATACATTACAAACATAGATATTTTTTATTATACATAGAAAATACAGAGAACACACGGAATAAATATTTGCAGATCGTACAAACATTTATCCCAAGGCGGAAATCGAACTTGCAACCTCCTGCGTCGCAAGCGGACCTTAGCCCGCCGTACCACATCGGTCGTCAAAAAAAGTATATGTCTCTTTATTTCGTCTCATTCTTCCGGTTGTCTAACATTTATTCTTCAACTAATCTTTCTTAATATAGCTTCTTTAAAAACGTTTTGTGCTTTAATGTAATTTCTCAATGAACTGATCGTTGTAAACCACCGATTATACTAATTTAATTAAATTCTCATACTCTCAGTAATCGTCTATTACCCCTACTAATGATACTCGATAGTAACAATGAATTTTAGTATTGTGAGTTTTTAAACAAAAAGTTTAAAAACTTATTGATATATTTATGTTTTTATAACAGCAATTTAGTTTACAGGCAGCATCTTCAAACGTTTTAATATGTGAATCTAGGTCCCAATTCCACGCAGCCAAGCCTAGAAGAACAGGCAAGAGACATACGGTTTCCTACCGTTTTGGGTCTGTTCGTCTGTCATCAGGATGTATCTTATAAACCGTGATAGTTAGAGAGTTGAAATTTTCACACATGATGCCGCTATAACAACAAATACTAAAGAATAGAATAAAATAAATATTTAAGGGGGCTCTCATACAACAAAAGATTTTTTTGACGTTTTTATTACAGATAATGGTACGAAATCCTTCGTGCGGGAGTCCGACTCGCACTTGGCCTGTTTTTTATATGATTCTGTTAGCAAAATAATGAAACTTAAATGAAGAATAATAATGTTACAATCATGGACTAGTTCTAACTCAACAGCCTAGATCAAGGTTGGTTTAATTTGTCAAATTCTGTGTTTTGACCGAATTTTGCTATTTACTGTGAGAAGGCACTGGAATACTTAACCATCATTTGAATTTTATTTTGAGAAAACAGACTTGTTTAAAGAGGTTTGTGCTACATCGACCAAATCATCACTGAATTGCCAAAGTTTGCTTATAAATAAAGAAACCAGAGCTCTCGATTTATTTTCTGTTACACTAAATCGAGATACAATAGTACAACTCAATGTCGCAGTAAGCGTTTTGGCCGATTCTTTCAATTTTATGACGCCAATCAAACCATTAGACCTATTATAGGTCATTATGCCTATTATTATAAAAAGAAGCCCGTAGGAACACTCTCATGAATAATCTTTGGAAATGTGTCTAATACAAAACTATACAATATTTTGTATGAAGGGATTTTATGAACCATAACTGATTGAGTTACATTTTGATTAAATCGTCTAGACTTCTGTAAGATGATTAAATTAATAAATGTAATAAAAATTCAAGATTTTTGAAACTTATTAAAACTATACCTAATTGTTATAGCCAGACTCCAACTAAATAGATCGATAAGAACCTTTAAAGTTTTGCAATCACCTTATTAAGTTCGATTGGCACCACATTGGAGCTTCATTATTTACATTATTAAACTCAGAATATATTTAAAATAAAACCGTGTTAGTATTTTTTTTTAATTACTTTTGACACGAAGTTTCAAATAAGATCGAGAGTGACTCGGTGTGACTATTGTTCTAGTAGTAATTCTATATGAGCAAAAACAGACAAACATACACTGAAATGAGACCATAATATTGTTGTGTTTTTGCAAAACTGGACCAAAACACTAAAAATGGTGGCTATAGCGATATAAGTTTTTCTTTAGATCTGCAGATGGGTGACTTTTTGTAACCTTATAAGGTTTCCTAGTGTTTACTGTTTGATGTTTTCTGCGGTAAATAATACTGGACCAGTTTTTTTAGGTTTATTATCACTTTTGCATACCTACAGTTTGTCATTATATTTAAAAAATAAGGTTTTACTGATCAAAGTTTTTTGGCTCAGATAAAGAAACATTTAATATCTCATTGTTCTGGGTATTTTCTATATGTATAATAATTAATATCTATGTATGTGATGTATTGTATTAAGTATATCAGTCATCTAGTACCCATAATACAAGCTCTGCTTAGCTTGGGGCTAGATGATGCTGTGGGGATTGTCCAGCATTATTACTATTATATAATTCGCAACACGAACCTATGGTTATAGTATAGAACGATTTAGTTACGTGACGTATTTTTTTATGCTTTGTACGAATTTATATTTCAACAAACAAGTATACAGTAGTAACTGGTTATAAGATTCCAATTATTTGATTATAATCACAAATAGTATTGTAAAGGCTACTTGATTGGGATAAACTTATTTTTTTAACGGTCTTCTTAATTTTATGATGATTTGAAATGTTCTTTTACATTGCATTCTTTGTCATTATTTGTTTTTATACAACTTGCTGATGGGGCAAGCAGATGGCCCACCGGATGTTAAATGGTTATCATTAATTTTAACAAAGTATTGCCTTGCAAATTTCGTTCGTTAGGAACGTGCTCTACGATGCACTGCTGAGCGTTCATTAACCTGAAGCATACTTCAATAACGCCATTTTGCCCGCTTGAAGATTTTTTCCGATAAATTACAATACCGTTTCAATGAAGTTCGGAACCGTAATTTCCCGAACGCTACCCATCCGAGTTGGATTCCTCGGTTGACCTCTTTATCAAAGTTGGACTTACCTAGTTAGACCGTCTGACTAAAATATGCATAGTATATTACTAAGAAGATTTAAAATACATACTATATATACCTTGTCATTCAAACTCTGAGAGGTTCACCTTTTTCTCATAAATATTTCTTTAAAATGCTATAAATTATTTTTACAAAAGGAGTCTTAATAAACCTAATATCACCTTACGGTTATACGTTCTAGTAATACATAAACAAGACATTACAACTTAATAAAAGCAATAAAATACATAAAATTAATTAAATACGTGCCACAATAGTTATTATCACCTATCAATGTTCTTAATGTCCAATATTTTACACTCTAAAAGGGTTGACCCTAATTAAGGAACCCGTGACAGTAGAAAAAGTGGCATTATTCTCTTATTTAAGACACCAAACGGCCTTTCCGTCTTTTGATCCAAAAACAGGCCAGAAACATTTTAATGGCCTGTTTTTGGTCAATAGTCTATTTGAAGCGATCTGAATGACTGCGCTTAATTTGCATTGAACATTATCTAATGAGGTGTTAGAAACCTAATCTGTTAGATCTTGCCAAGATAAGAGTGATGGAGACTCTCTTCTGCCACACGAAAAGAGACTTCAGATATAATATCACTGCCGATGGTAAAATCGTCTTAATTGGTTCTCTTAATAAAATGCTTCCGTTAGGAAACAGATTTTTCCATGCTGATTACAGTTTTAATTTATTATTGTCCAAACAATTGTACAATGCACAAAAAATCAAAACCAAAATCAAAACTGCCACAGAGAAAGCAGCAATGTAAAGTAATTATGCACAGAAACCCATATGGTGGTTCGATTTCCATACTAATATATTTTATCATTTGTGGACTTAGGAAATATAATTTTACCCTGTGTGTAAACGACGTCTGATTTTAATAAATATTTCTATTTCTATTATAGAGGCAAATGGCGTGTATTGAACATTAATTCCAGAACACACCAAAACAGTGACGTTTATCTAAACCAAGCGTTAATTTATAGAAGATAGAAAAAAATTAAAGTACCGATGGTCTAGTGGGAGCATCTGACCCTGAGGTCCTGGGTTTGAATCCAGTTGTGTACAGTGCCAGTGCTCTCAAACAGTGAAGGAAAACATCGTGAGGAACCTAATACTAATAACCTAATACTGCAAAAATGTGGGCACCAAATGTTAAATTTAGACGCACCTTGGACTACCCCCATTAAAATCTACTAAAAGTACTAAAAAAGACATTTCTAAAGCCTAAAAAGTTAGTTAGCTAGTTGGCGTAGTACTAAAAGATGAGGTGATTACATCGTGAAGCTATTTTTTACTTAGAATAAATGCTGGATGAACCCCCAAGAACGTTTATTTTTAAATTAATTTTTATCATAACTTTTAAATATGGCAATACTTTTTCAGCTGGCTGGAATATGTTGGTACTGTACAATATAACTAGTTTCAAGAAGCAGCCTCTTATCTCAACACAATAAAAAATAGTAGCATCATCATTACTGTGCGTACAATACCAACCTAATGGCCAGTTGATGATGGCATTCAAAAGAAATATCAATTCAGTGTGAAAGCTTTAAACAAGATATGGATGTCGGTGGTACCGAATCAATCGAGTAATAGACTGTAGCCGCTAACAAGAAGCACGTGGTCATTAGGGCAATCGAATAGCGAGCTTCTGCGGGGCTACCATAGTAACCAAAATATGTAGTAACGCATTTTTCACTTTAGGTTTTTATTCCGCCAAGCAACATGCTGTGTTCCGGTTTGAAGAGTGTAGGTGCCGGTGAAATTACAGGCGCATGAGGCTTAACACCTGTATGCTTCAGGTTGATGGACGCTGAGTAGTGCATCGTCGGTGACGTTCCTAAGGAACGTGACCTACGAGGCAATGCTTTGTTATAGGTGATGGTAACCACTTAACATCAGGTGGGTCATCTGCTTGTTCCATCAACAAGTTGTATAAAGAAAAAAGAATAAAAAAAGGTGAATGTTTATATAATATTTAGTTAGTTTCACGGTGAAATACGATCAGAATAATTTTTTTGAACTCAGATAGTTAATAATAATAATAATAATAAGTTTTTTACAAGTATCATTGATTTTTTGTTTAAATGACCACGGACTATTTTCATTACATGGTGCGTCTGTAGGTACTACTGACAGTGCTCGGATCATTTCTTTAGTTAAAGTATATATAAGTTCTCCAAAGATGAAGCAAAACGCTTGGAATGTCTACCTCATTTGCCATCTTCGAGTGTCTGGAAATCCGATTGCATTATAAGAATAGCGGATCTGAGTTGTACAGTTAAATTTAAATGATTTATTAACAAAGAAAATTATAGCTAATACAAGTATTTATAATTGGTATGTACAAAATACATGTGAAACAGTTAAGCTATCTACAGACCGTTGCAAACGGCCAAAGGTAGCTCAACTGATCCAGATCAGTGCGAATCGGAAGCGTTCCCAAAACACTGGCTGCATTGCCACGCTGAATGGCAATGCTGATTCGTTGTGGCCGATAACAGTTAAAATACTGTTATAATTATACTATGTCATTCAACTATCGACCGTTTGATCTCTATGCCCGGCCTAATGGACCAGCGATGACTTTCTATAAATTAATAACAAAAATCTTAAGGCTCTGATGATTGGAAGGTTAATAAGGTCTTCATCTGTGCAACTATAACGTGCTCGTGTTTTCATTATTAGTTCTGTTGTTATTGTTTTGTTTTAATTTTGTAACTTCTGAATGCGTCCGGTTGATTAGAATCTTTTTAATTTGTAGAGCTACTTATATCTTGAGAGCACCGGTGGTGTAGTGGGAGGGAACTGCTTTTGATTCTAAAGTATTGGGTTTGAAACTGGATTAGCACAAATGAATCTTTTTACTTAAAACATTTATTGACCTAAATCCACATCTCATAAAAAATACGTACGTAGATTGTTTCATACGTACATACCATATAGCCAATAACGGATTTAAATTTTTCTTATTTATCATGTTTAACATCGTAAAGAATTCCGTGGTTGAGTTGACCCCGCACGCATGCTGAATAAGTTAAGAATACGGCAGAGCTGTTACCAACTGAGCTGTAAAGTCACACTTCTGTTGCGGCCTATAGGATGGTGAGGCTAGTTCGTGTGTAGGATTGGGTATTGGTGTTGAAACACTAGTGTTGAATGCTAGGACAAACTTTTATTACTTAGTAGGTACGAAATGCAAGATGGTTGGTTGTCAAGTAGTTATTAGGTCTAAGTACAAAACCGTAATGGCTGCTCGCTTTATCTCAAACCATAGATAACTAAAAAAATTATATTTATCTGTGTTAGGATGTCCGCACTTCTATAGAGCCTAAAAAAATACGAATAGATTGGCATTAACTAAGCATCAATTCCTTTGCTCCATGGAGCCAGACTACCTCAAAACTGAGCAAATTTTATTACATTCCAAAAATAAACTACTGGTTGGATTGTAAAACAATTTGAAACTTTGTAGCTTTCCGCGTACTCAAACAAGTGGCCACTAAAGTTAATAACACTTGAGTGCACTTGTAAGTCTTATGATCATACAATAACAGATGTAAAGGCTGTTACGCCAATTTCGGGATACAACAAATTTAAGAATGATTTGTGCAATAAAGATATCAAAGATGAGGGTACTTTTGGACACAGTTTCTGCGGTCATGTCATTGCCACCGTACCGTTAGGTTTTTTTTAATAGTAAAATACTTTATGCCCTACGGCCCGAAGAGAGCAGTAAGAGTCTTTAGGGCTCATCAAACTGATGGCATACCGATTAAAAACCCATCCTCCTTCATTCGCCTCAGTGCTAATGCGTCCTCAAACCCTTCGTCAACAGACGATTCTTTTGACAACGCATTAGCTCCCTAACGCAAGCCATAAGACTTTTGCCTGTTCTTCTAGGCTTGTTTGCAAGGAACTGGCGCCTAAATTCACCTAGCTGTAAAATGGTTCTTAGTGATTTTTATGTTTCCATTGAGTAGGTAAATGCCTTTTGATTTTGACTTAAAATACTAACATAGCCAAGATCGTGCCAATTTGGTATTTTTTGAAACTGACATTTTAGTCAAGCCCAATTTTGTGTGTGAATTAGACCTCAGAAGAGCCGCATCCTTGTTATATCATCAAGAAAAATATTGTACAGCAATCAATGTGTAACTTTTTCTACATTTGACAGTTTTGTAGCTATAACAAGTTGGGTTTGACTTCTCAAAGGCTTGTGCCGCAACATCTGGTAGTCAATTGTTGTTTAATGTCCTTTGGGTCCACTTCAACTACTAATTGTCATCTAGTGAGGCACAATGACATCACGCCTTCAAATTTCCTTGTAATGCCTTTTATCTTCGCTTACTATTGTGGTGTCGAGTAGGCCATTTGCTCACTATTGTCTCTTTAGAGTTCTGCATGCGTTGTTTGCTTTGCAAAAAAAGAACAAGCGAAAATGATCTGTAATTCCATACGTGTAGTGTTTGAAATAAATAAAACTGTGTATGTAGTTATTGTAGTTTAGAGTGTTAGTATAAATTGTGAATGAATAGGTTTTGCCACGTGACAAGTAGTGCACTTTTTTTTAATTTGACTTTTATATGAACCGTTACCAATAAGTTGGTGGTACTTCCAACTTTTTCGGTTCGTATGGTGAAAGTATAAAAGACTAGAAGTAATTAATAACAATTCTCCCTGCCATGGGAAATAAAACCTTGTGTGGAACGGAAAACGTAAATTGTAATTATCCAACAATTAGCCGATTTCGTGCAAAACAATTAATTTAACTTGAACATGGCTATAATTCGCACGAGAATTTTCTGATGTAAATTCTCGACAAAATTATTGTTATTGGAGCAAATTCTAGATTGGTATTTGGAAAATGCCAGGAAGTGAAACTACACGAACACATGACATTTTTGTAAATTCTGTGAGGTGTAATAATTGTGGTTTTAATAGCCACATCTTTTTATTACAACCGGTAGGTACCAACACGGATTTAAGCGTTTGAATTTTTTTCGGACAGACAATGCTTTTTTTTGCTTAATTTTATTTTAGTCTAGGTTAACCCAGATACGACGACGGACCTTTTATAAGGCCCACAAAAAGAATAGTGGAGCTCCTAGTGAAGGGCTCGTCTAGGGAACGACTACCACCATGCCCATTTCTGCCGCCAAGCTGTGTTTTCGTTTAAAGAAGATCCCGGTGAAATTACAAACACACAAAACAGTGCCCTGTAGGGCACGTATTTCATGCACAGAACCCACCTGTTGTTAAGTCTTGTTCCAGCAGAAAGTATTATAAAAAACTACTAGAAATAAAATGATAATTTATTGTATCATTGTGTGTGTAGATAACAAGCTGTTCAAAGAGATCTGGGCAAAGCGTGATGAATTGCTGATCTAACCTTACAATTTCAAATGTAACTTGTTATACGTTGCTCATTACAAATTGGCAAGTCGTGGAATTAAATTAAGTCTCACAATATTGTAGGTATAGTAGTTTTTAGGGGCTGAATTCTCGTATTTTTTAGAACACTTTTAGGGTTCCGTACCCAAAGGGTAAAACGGGACCGGGAAAATTTCAAGTCTCTAACTATCACGGTTCATGAGATACAGCCTGGTGACAGACGGACAGACTGACAGACAGCAGTCTTAGTAATAGGGTCCTGTTTTACACTTCGGGTACGGTGCCCTCAAAAAATGTTGGTGTATTCCGATTTGACAATCGATTGGAAAATAAAGGACGCATGCTTAGTTCGGGGCTAGATGACGTTGTGTAAAAATGTCCAGTAATATTGATTTGTTAATTATTACAAGCAAAAAAAAGCAAAACGAAAAAGATTTTTTTTTTTAATTTTATGTAAAATAATATAGTCATTAGTCATCCCTGCTTAGCAACAGAAATAGATACGTATATATTTATGAATGACTTAAAAACTGAGAAGTACAACATTACAAATTCATATAACACTATTAAAATCAATCACACAACCGCCTCTTGTTAGATAAGAGGTGTTATATAGCGTTATCGATAATCGAATTTAAAGTGTTGGTATTAATACAAAGTTCCAAGTAGAATATCAATTCTTAAAATATAAAAAAGAGCGTATAGAAGCGTTACTACTGCAATCTTTTATTTGTGTGGTTTCTTTTTTGTGGTTTTTAGGCTTTTTTATTCTCTTATTTGCTCTATCTAGCTTATTTTTGTTTTAAACGTACAAGGGCAGCGATTTTGTCTTTTTTATTAAAAAAAAAGAAAGCTTATCCTTTTCTTTTTGCTTTCTTTAAGTATCTACTCGAAGTTATATCGTTCGACAAATAATGTCACTAAAAGTATTATACACTAAGTAGCGAACCGCGTGTGACTTCGTCTGCGTGAAGTTATTTCAACCTCCGTGGTTACCCTTTTAGGTATTTTTTTCTCAGAACCAAAATTAACTTACCCTGAAAATTTCAAGTCGCTACAAACTGCGGTTTAGGTTAATAGGTATAGCTTATTATGAGCTATCTGGTTCCCATAGTACAAGCTTTACTCAGTGAATGTGAATGTTTGTTAATATTTATTACTACTGTTATTAATATTTATTAGTACTGTTTGCTTATTGTACCTACTGCAGAAGCAAGTTTAACGCATTTACACATTGATTCAGCGTAATCATACTAACTTTTAATTTGACTGGGAGTTTCTGTTCTATATTTTGTATTTACTCAACAGATATAGGTTATTATTGTACTCCATAGCACTTCCTCGGCTTCGCTCGTATCTCGAGTCAATATTGATCAAGCGTGGGCGATGTCAATTTGAATGAAATCGGTACAGCTCTTGCACATGAAGCTTGCAGCTTTGAATACCTACCTTTTACTAACAAAAAGATAGATTGATAGATAGGAAATACTTTATTGCATACCACTACTTACGGATAAACAATAATCTAAAAAAAATAATGCTACACACAATGCTACAGACAACTTTTGGATGGAATGAACTCATGAAACTTACTAGGGAAACACTGGTAAATGAGTTGGATATTGGATAATAAATGTATCTTAAGAAGTTACTAGCATGCTTGGACCAACTTGCAGCATGAACTATACTAGCATGCTTGTTTTTGCCGTTAAGTACGTAACATGCTGTGTTTTGGTTTGAACGGTGTGAGTGTCGGTAAAAACGCAAGTACATTTATATGCCTTAGACTTATCTAGCTTTGATAGATATTGGTAACCATTTAACAGCAGGTGAGATACTTATTCCGTCATCATCAGCACGATAAAAACACGTCAATATGACTTTGTATTACTAACAACAAACAAAACTATCAGTCCAAAAGTAAAGCGGCAATCCACGTCACAGACAACTCAGTGTGCAAAGACACAGAAAGCAATCAGTATGAAAGCGTGGATTCAATGACATCAAAGTGCTTATACTATTAAGTTCCTACTACTCTGTACATTATACTATGCGTGCGATCAAGAGGTAGTAATTGCAGCGACTACCAACTTTCCAAGTGTGGGTTTAAGAGATGTAAGGTATAAAGACTTGTTGATACTGAGTTTAACTAGTATTGGACATTACCTGTAGGAATTCATAACTATGAATGGAATAGTTTAAGTTTAGATTATGGTGGCCCTAGCCCAGAATTGGACCCCTTTTGTCCCTTAGAAGGCGACAAAGAAATAATAATAATGTTGGACAATCCAGACAGCATCATCTAGCCCCAAGCTAAGCAGAGCTTGTGTTATGGGTACTAGATGACTGATATACTTAATACAATACATTACATACATAGATATTTTTTTATTATACATAGAAAATACCCAGAACACCCGAAATAAATATTTGCAGATAGTACAATCATTTATCTCAAGGCGGGAATCGAACCTGTAACCTCCTGCGTCGCAGGACAATCGCCCGCTGCGCCACATAGGTCGTTAAAGAAAGAAAGAAATAGCATCACGACTATAATCCTAAAGCATTTTTATAAAAAGAATACTGTAGTAACAATTCTTGAATGAAATTCCTGTCGCACCCTTCCTCAATCCTGACCTTGGCCCTGACTGTGACCATGACCTCCTTATCAGACGCACGCCTCCCTCACCTTTCCTCTCCCTCGTTCTCCTCGCCACCTCTCAGTCTCTCTCACCCTACTCCACAAATAAAGCCCCGCCACCTACTTACCTATTTCGGGAGTGATAAGCACACAGAGCAAACATTGAGTTATTTTTAAAGTAGGGCAAAGTTTGTAACTGTAAAATATGTTAAGTAATGTTTTTTTTATAAGTAATAAATAATTGTTGTAATACAATACCCTGAAAATTTCAAGTCCAAGCCACTTAGACTGGTCATTGTCTAATGTCAGTCAGTCAGTCAGGACGAAGATTCTTATTAGATATTGGTATAGATAAATTACATAGTAAATAGGTCTTTGCATTTAACAGATTTACACAGTGAAGGGGGTAACTTTCATACACCCTATTCATGGGGTTCCGGCTGTATTGACGGGGATAAGGGTTTTAGATGGAGTAGGCTTACCTACCTCACAGCTTAGTCGGCCTGATTTATATAATAACTAGCTGACCTGCTCGCGACTTTGTTCGCGTTTTTCATACAGACTTCATTCCGTTTTTACCCCCGTTTTAGGAATGACAGCTCAATGAAACTTATACTAAGTTGGACGAAGATAAATCCAAAAACTCAAAAATCATAAAAATTGGTTCTTATTTAGTTACAAGTGGTGTAGCTAACACGACTTTCTTCAACGTGATCTAGACCCTGAAATCACATAATTTATATTAGTATTTCAAAAATGTAATGTGAATTACACTATGTGGGTTTTTAAGGTTTGTAGAAAAATTACATACACATTATAGATAAAAAAATCAAAGTCAAAGTCAAAGTCAAAAGGCATTTATTCAGTAATATCCGCAGGGATCATCTTGAAATCTTGAGGCCTCTCCAAAAAACAAGCTATCCCTGTGTCAAATTTCATCTTGATTCATTTTGTGGTGTAAGGCATGTATTCAGTAATACTGACATACATTTCACGCAACGCCATCGAGCCTTAAACTAAGCAGAGTTTGTACTATAGGAACCAGATAACTGATCTAACAAAAATAATTAATAAATACTATTAATACTAAGACGCCAGATTGATGACTCTTAAAAATTCTGAATCAAAATACCAGCTACAGGTAAAATAAAAGACTTACCTAGTTTATTTTATTTTATTTGGATTTTTTCAAGTTCACATTAAAAAATGTTAAGTAATTATATTTTTTTGTGTGCACTTGAAAAAATAAAAGACGAAACAGATTCAATAATTAAAAGTAACAATGTAACCACCAGAAGCATTGTTCCATTACACAAACACATCTTCAGAATACCTTCAACAAAGTAGATGGAATTAAGGTGACAGCGGAAAACCCTGGGCAAACCGACTCACAGTCTTATGTAAACAGCTTGTGCACAATCAAAAAGATGATAAAAAAAATGTTTTTTTCTATGCTACTGCTGGTGGAACAAGCATATGCTGAGCAAGGCAGAACTATTCCACTGCCATCACCCACAAGGCAGGTGGATTGGTCACCGTAATATGATTCAGAAGATGCTATAAAACTGATTCTTTTTCAATTCAATTCATTTATTGCTTTCATATGGTTTAGGTTGGATACAAACATTGTTCTTATAATATGTAAGTAGGTATCACATGGACCTAAATAGGGTATAGCAACATGGAGCCAAGCTGAGTTTATAAAGTAGGTAGGTAGTATACATGAAATATTTCCAAAAATTCGTGATTTTGCGTGACATTCCAGTTAGGCCATCTTTTTAGTATTTTTTTAGCTCCAAATTAATCATAACTTGTACTATAGAAACCCGATGACTGAAAGATTGTATATAAGTACGGTTTTTTTATAAAAACTTACTTAGAATACAACATAACACAAGTTACGGGGATTTTTTAATTTTTGCCTTAGGCTGAAAGACAGCAGTCCATAATAGAACACGTTCCTTAAGTGCGCGACCTGTCAGCGAGGTTACCACTTAACATGAGGTGAGCCATCTACATGATCCATCACAAGTGGCATAAACTGGCTGTTTAAATTTGACTGTGTACACCCGAGGGTATCCAAAAATCGTATAACAAGGTCTAATGTTTACCCACTTAAAACCAACAAACGCAATTATTTCCAACAAAGCTCTTTGAGTTATAAAAGTTACAAAACGTGACACAACAAAGAAGTTGATGGGAGTTGTTCAAAGAATTTCGGAGCGCAATTGAGCTGGGACATAAATATCTACAGGGCATAAAGACAAATTACCTGATTCCGGTGGGATCTAGTGTGGAATTATCCAAAGTCACATGTAATTGCAACGGCATCCTTACTTTTCAATTCAAACCACAGTGGTAGTTGTTAGTAGTAGTAGAATTTTGGTGAGGGGCTCGTCCCGAATGTACTATTACCATACTTATTCCTGCTGCCAAGTAGCGTTAATGTGTTCCGGTTTTATGGGTATGGGTGCCGGTTAATAATCTTATTACTAAATTAAATAAAAAAAAACAGGTCTTTGCGTTTCAGATGATTTAAACAGCGTCAGAACCTTTCCACTCGTTCCTATTTACTGGCCGCTGCAGTGCCTAGGGTAGAGTTTTTACATAAAGTAGAATTCCCCAGAAATTACACCATTTTTCTCTCCATCCATCTTCACAGCTTATTCAGCCAAATTCAGCCTGGCTAAGATGTGCAACGCGCCAAATTTTGTCAACTCGTTATCTTGTGCAAAATAGAGTATCAATAGAAAAAGTATCTCGTGTCAAGCACGATATATCTCGCGTTGCGCATCTTAGCCCGGTTGGAAAGACAGACAATACGTGCGGATCTGACTAATCCAGAGGTTTCCTCACGATATTCACCGCTTGAAAACACACATAGCACACATTTTTTAGATACAAAACTCCTGATGTGCCAAAACCTTAGAATCAAGTCGTGGTTGCTACTTCTAGACCAGTACTCAGTTAATAACATAATAAATTCTCTAAGAATTTCTAACTACAATTGATCATTCTATAAATAGCATCAGGACATTCCTAATTGTTAAGGTTAAACGGTTATGTTGCGCAACATAAACTATCTTTATTACCTAGTTGATGGCTTCGGTTCTGCTTGTCATTATCTACATCAAGAATGTGTGATGTTGGGTTTCAAAGAAATAAAATATGCGCGTGGAAAAGTGTTTACAAAAAAATTGTGTTTTAGTAGTATATCAGCTAACTGATTCCCATAGTAAAAACTTTGACACTAGGTCCCGCTTACACAACAATGAATAAATATATTTAGGAAGCTAATAACGTTTAACATATCACAAGAATTTTTTTGTCACTATTACGTCAACGCTAAACATGTTTATCTTGGTAAACGTAATTAGCTAAATCAAATTAAATTAGATTGTTGTACGAGCGGGCCAAGATGACGTAGGAAATATCCACAAATATTTATTTTATTGTTTTAATGCTGTATTTACAGCAACAACAACACAACATGTTTTTAACATTTTACTTTATTATTTTTGATTTATATTATTCAAATAACTGTAAAAACTTAAAACTATTTCTTCTTTTATTGACTTTACATCAGTTCAGCTCCTGTTTTAATTGAACGTTGTAATTGAAACAATGATGAATAAGGTGACCGGTAACAATTAACTAGCAAGAAAGTAAAAAAGCCATAATTTCAAATCAACGCAACAGACAGACGTACAGAGATAAAAGATATATAAGTTCCATTACGATCTCGATGGTCCATGTAAATGGTTATGACTCGTGTTGAATTAATCTCAATTAGTTAGGTACTTTTGTCACAGTGCTTATAAGAAGTGTCTGCTGCCACAGAACTGTATAAGATAGAAGGAGCAAAGACAGTTTTAGAAAGAAATAAATAAAACGTGTTGATTAATGATAGTGGTTGAACAGCGTGACATACACAAAGGTCCATAACTATACTAACATCGATCTCCAAAAGGTGTTCTTTGAAACTGACATTTCAGACAGGCTCAATTTCGACAATCAAATTTTTGTTTCATTCATAGACTGGAATTCTTTTGTTTTTAAGTTGTTTTTTTTTAATTCGAATTGAGTCAGAGATCATATTTTTGTAGCTGTTTCCGCATTTTGGAAAGAATATACAATAAAAATAAACAAAACTCCTTTTTTATAGCTTACTTTGTCACTTTGATAGACAACATTTAATAATTACCAAAAATAAAAAATAGTTACTAATGATCCTCGCACTAGGACGAGCCTGTATCGCGGGAAATCAAAGTTCAACGGTTTTCACAAATAAATACCTAAAGAAAAAAACAGATGCATAGAAACAAGACACAGGTAAAAATAAATAACTACAAAACTACAACATTAGTAAAAAAAACCTCTGTTCTTTTCTGAGTGAAAAATTTGTAACAGATTTAAAATGCTCTTTCTATACCTTCTATGTTCATTATTATTATTGAAGTCGGTCACTACAGTTGATTGTTTGAACTTGCTCCAAGCCCCGGCTAATCAAGGCTCTGTTAACAACATCCGGCGGCCGATGACTCCGTGCTGATGCAATACAGCTCATCTTGATTGAACCAGCTTCCGATTGCATTTCAAGGATGAAGTAAAAGCTTCTTTTTGAAGTAATACTTCTAATGTGACTTCCAACAAGGTTGCGTTAAACGTTTAACACTACCATGGAGGGGGTATGGAAGCACTGTTCTTTCTCTCTTTCTCTCATAGCCAGTTACGTTTCGTATATTAACGAAGTTTTACTTCAGTCGTGTGGTCTAAAGCACACTCGTTTTTTTTTTGTTTGCTACTGCTAGTGGAATATATGGCCCATCTGATGTTAAGTGGTAACCATCACCTATGACAAAGCAATGCCTTGTAGGTCACACATGTTAGATACGTGCTCTATAATGTACTACCCTGCGTCCACCTGAGGCACACTGGTGTTAGGCCTCGTGTGCCTGTAATTCACCAGCACGCACACCCTTTAAACCGGAACACAGCAATGCAAGCATCACTACTTGGCGGTAGAAATAGGTACGGTGGTAGTACTTCCCCAGACGAGCCCTTCTATAAAGAGAACTACTAAAACTACTTCACAACTGCATTGAAATATAAATAATAATAATATTGCTGGACAGTCCACACAGCATCATCTAGCCCCAAGCTAAGCAGAGCTTGTGTTATGGGTACTAGATGACTGATATACTTAATACAATACATTACATATAGATATTTTTTATTATACGTAGAAAACACCCAAATAAATAAAAAAACAAATGGAAATAGAGAAATTATTTTGTCTCTTCTTGTCTTCTTATGATTATGGCGAAGGGCGCTCCACCTTAGGCTGCATCTTCACTTTGCATCAGGTGTGATGGTAGCCAAACACTTAGTTATTATTGATAAAAAAACATAGTCAGTAGTGACGCACCATTCGTTTTAAATAATATAAGCGCCAGTGCTATTATTAGCTTAGTTTAGCACTAAGCTAATAATTGCTAATAAGCTAATAATTTACAAGGCTTAGGCCTTCTGTTTGTGAAGTTATTTTCATATAAACTTCACCCTTACATACCCATTTAGAGTTGAATTTCGAGAATTTATTTCTGCCTTGTCTCTGCGCAACAGTTTCAATGAATATTATTTCGAGATTGACATGGTCAAAACTTAAATTGGACGATATTTCCTTGCAAGAATTGAGCCTCAGGTCAATTTCCGGAAATGTCTTGATGATATCATAAATTTTATTCAATTGGTCCAGCTTCCGATTGTGTGTCAAGTGTTTGATGCAAACGATCAATTGGATGACAAATCGTCTTCAATAGTGTCAAATGAGCTGTCATTCACTGAAACTATCAATTCTTTTACACATGACTCATTCAGTGCAGGAGACACTGAAAAAATTTTATGCAACTTAGAAAATATATTATTATTATAGTTTGTAATCCGTATTGCACCTAAACCTCTTTTTATCCGTATATTTTCCAAGTTGCATTAAATTTTTTCAACCAACGTAAGCAAAGTCAGAGGCGAACGCTAGAAAGTACCGCAAACGAGTCAAAGTCAAAAAGCATTTATTCAGTGATATCTCCCTAAAACGGGGGTAAAAGTGAATGAAGTTTTTTTTAGAAAATGCGAACGAAGTCGCGGGCAGGTCAGCTAGTATACAATAGCTAGGTACAGCTAGGTGTACCATGAAAAACTATGGACGAAGGATCATATCAACATTTTGAGTTACACTACGCGCCGAATAACTCGCCTGTGAAACTATTTCAGAGTTACCCTGCAGTGTAAATCAAACTCGTTTATTGTTTATCATGGTAGATTTGGCTTCGGATTCCTTTAGTTTTTGTTTGTTTACCACTTCTCGGGAGCCCAATGCTCGAGCATCAGCAATTAAATCGGTAGTTCATACAAATACAATTCATTCACAATTATTGTCCGTCGTCGATTGACATCGATGCGGCACACAGAACCGGTCTTATATTGCTTCGTATTTTTATTTCCTCGAAATTCGACTTCAAACTGCTATAATAAATTCAAGTTTTTCTGGAACGGAAAATTTAAGCGATACATTCTCAAAATTGTTGATATTTATATTTTTATTAACAAGTTCGCTGCCCTAATTGTTTTATGTTGCAATAAAAAATCTATAACAATTATAGGAACCTTCGTTCTGAATGATTGACTGACTGACTGACATATAGATAACGCACAGCTTAAACCACTGGTCGTAAAGGCTTGAAATTTTCAGGGCATATTCATTTTAGTGCGTAGAAGTGTACTAAGAAAGGAATTCCCAAAATTAACTCATAAACGAGTTCGGGTTTGAAGTTACTGAGAACTGAGACCAAAAATATGTTTTTCATGGAACATATATGCAAGATCTATGTCCAGTAGTGGAGATCTTAGGCTGATGATGATTATTAAGCAAGCTACGCAACAAGAAACAAAAGGTATAAGTTGATTTTACAAACCAAGTTCATGAAATGATTCTTTAGAAATCATGAGAAATATTTATCCTTTGGATAGGAATCACAAGTGCCTGGGAAAATTGTAATACCGCAAATAAGTGAACTTTTTCCCAGCATTTTTGCCAGAAAAAATGCCGGCAGGAAATCACCCAGGCCTGCCACAGTATAAACTATACTGACTATGTATTTCCCAGGCATCCCTACTCTATAATGTTTATTATATTTCCTGTAATTACAGTAACAGTAAAGAGAACTATTTTAATTGTAGATAGGTATGGACTATTGAAGACGCCGGCAAAGAAATTTTAAATTAATTCTGCACATCTTTTTGTAAATAATGTGGTTTCAAAGTATTATTTTTCATTTATTTTATTTTAAGCACTGGTTGTCTAGTGGGTCGACCTCGCTATCTGATCCTAGAGTCATGGGTTTGAGTTGTGCGCCGATGGGTTTCACCAAAGAAAAGAAACATCGCGAGGAAGCGAGTTAGTATGATAGTCGTGGCGATGGTCTTGCAACCTGTCATGCAGGGATTAACAAGTACTGCAAAATGCGGTGGTCTACTAAATGTAAAGTTCGGACGTACCTCTGACTGCCCCATTTAAACAGCCTCAAAGGATTAGGAGTTGGTACTACTCAGTACTAAGATAGTCCGAATACTAACTGGTTTCTTCATTATCTTTTTTTTTCATCGTTTAAAAGTAGTGCATGGCATTTCGTGCATGCATTTAACGCAAAAAGCATTACATTTTAAGCATATTATTTAAAAACAATACTAACTTTATGAAAATTCAAAAACAAATATTTTCCTTAATGCAACTTTCGAGTACCAAGTTTAAATTGTTATTATAATAAAAACCTGATTAGTCTTTCAATACTGCCATAAAACGATTGCGTAACCAAAACAAACTTTTTGTAAACTGAAAATTAATTTAAAAAGTACTTAGTAAAGTTGTGTTTAGACGGCGACAGTATCCATTTCGAATTGGCAGTAACTTACCCACTTAGTACATTTATATCGATGGACATTATGTACCCATTAAATAATTGCTTATGTACACATAAGTGTAAGTGTGTCGTGGTGTTGGCGTTTTGTAAAACGCCAACCGCGACCAACAACAACCAACAGCGATACCTTACCAACAACGATGAGTGTTATAATGATGGCTGGATTAAAAACTACTATAACTCATATCAGTTAAAATATCTATGGATTTCCAGTTGTTTGTAGATCTCATATTACTAATCCTAATGGATATTTTTTTTATATATGTCAGTATTCTTATAATGTTTACTTACTGACTCATCACACATACTCCAAAACGACATTGTTTAGAAGTCTAAAATTAAGCACAAACATAATACGTAATATAAGTTTACTTACTTATAAAAATCCGTTAAAAGATAAACAGTGTTTAAACTATTGCCAGTTTAAAATAATGGATAATGATGAACAGTGACAAAACTCATTTAGAACCATATTTAAATGAAATGTTATTCATAAGCATGGATGCAAAAGCCAGTGTGTCTAACCCCAAACTAAGATAGTAGTACTTCTCAGGACGAGTCCATCACTAAGGGCTCTACTACTACTAAAGTAGTATACAAGCTACTTTAAAATATCGGTAGCCGTTTGAAACTGGATAACCGTTAGGAATTGTAATTAAAATACTAGTAGCTTTTAATAAGCTAGTAGTAAGCTAGTTGGTAATACACTCCTCGTTTAAGAGCAACTTAAGGTCCTTGTTAAAAGCTCATATTTTGGACTAAGTATACCCTTCGTTGCCAAACGCCGCTAAAGCCTCCGTGAAAATCTTATTCGTGTTGCTTAATTTTAATTTCATATCCTGGCATTTTGTATCTTCCTGCTTCAAATTAATTTTGGGATAAAACCCACTATCCATCAACGTGTGGATAAAACATACTAATTAGTTTTTATTTTACTCTTATGAAACAAGCATTATGGCCCACCTGATTTGTTTAACCATTTCCTATTACAAAGTATTGCCTTGCAGGTCACGAACGTGCCCTACAATGAACTACCTTGCGTCTATCAACCTGAGGCATATTGGTGTTAAGCCTCATGTGCTTGTAATTTTTGAAGTATAAAATCTAAAAGGATATCTATCATGTTTGGGAATCGGAATCGTGATGTTTTTTCCTTACTTTTTGATTGAGGTTTTTTTGATGCATAACGGTTTTGTTACCATTGTAATTTAGTCCTAAATTCGACTAGTCACACTCTTGACTGATATATCTATTGATTATAAAACAATAAATATTCTATAAGTACGATCCGCCGAAAGGTTAATAATATGAATTCACACTACTACTCTGCTGACCTATTTATTAAAAAACATCTTAAGAAGTAACGTTTTTGTAGTAAAAGACACTGAATTTTCGATAAAATTACCTGCTTTTGTAACTTTTTTCACGAACGAAACGCAACGTCTGCGTTTTGTTAGAAGACAGTTACAATTTGGCCGTTATAATTGTATACAATTACATTGTGCAGAATTAGGGAATCAAACAGAGATATGAATAGAGTCGCTCTTGGAATTGAATATACTTTATACACCCCAGTTTACTTAAAAAAAAATTACAGTGACTATAAACATCTATAGTCTATAATATGTATTTTTTTTCTATGCATTGTTTGTGTGCAATAACGAATTATTGAATCAATATTCGCAATGTTATGCTAGTGAAAATGCCACAGAAGCTGCGTTGTGGGTTGGCCGTGGTTTTGAATAAAAAAATCCTGAAAAAGGAGAAAGTGATGTAGGTATAATATATAGGACCTAATATGAAGGTGTCCAATGATGTTTTACTAATATCATTGTAGGTGTCACATCGTTAGGCAATGCAACCTTTTAAATGATATCTAAGAAATACAGTACATGTATATAGGTAGGTTTATGAAATGCTGAGTGCTATCAAAAGCTTAGAGCCAATATCTTTATTTAAACTGATAGTGACGATGATGGCTTGTTCTTATTAGTACCTTCACTAACGTATAGATTAGAATAGAATATTATCATTATAATCGAGAACTTAGCTAAATCAAAATTAGCCTTTTTTTGGGTTCTCAACTATTATAAATAAAATTGTACCTATTTTTATGTCAAATAAATAAATAAATGAGGATGACTTAAAGTATGAACGTCATCAATTTTTTTGTTTTCAGCCCTATTATTTTGTTCAAAAATAGTTCATGTTCAACTTTTAGATTGGACTATGAAACTACTCTACAGCATTGTTCTCAAACATACCTGCGCCTGCCTACCTTCGCACGGACTCACGACGCTCTGAGAAAATCTTCAAAAACACAATCTATAATCCGTCGACAACACGTGCACATCTATTATTGATTTTGCCGTTTTTTGTCCAGAATTGCATGTTCCTTGGCATTGAAAAAATGAAGGGTGCTCTGAATAGGCCCTATTATAAGATTGCGCAATGACATGAGACTTTTGTGCTTCGAATTTCAAGTCTAGTCCGTGAATAGTTTATGGTGAATAGAGTTGGGAAGGTCACTTAGGTCACTTTAAATTCGCATAGAACTTTGTAGTCGCCTAGCGAAGTGAATAGCGTCCGACAAAAAGTCAGTTTGTCTATTTATAGCTCAATTGAGAGCTTTAGTTGCTAGTTACAAGCTTAAGACAGAATTCATTCTAATCTGTTGTCTACCAAAATTAGAATAGGAATCAAAACGTGATAATGTTTACATATTTGTTTTGTTAAATAAATACTTACTCTGTACTATCAAAGTCAAAGTCAAAAAGCATTTATTCAGTAAAATCTATGTCTGTTTTATGTTATTTTGTGTAAAAATAAATAATTTATATTTTCTTTTGCTCATTTCTTTTACAAAGATATTTTAAAAGCAAAAATGTAACAAGATATTTTGAACTTCTTCGTCAACCTTAATTCCAGTAGCATCAGAAAAAGTTTAAAACTAAACAAGCTAATGTTTGTACGGATGTCAATACTGACGTTCGACCCGTTGACACAAAGTCAAAAGTGACCTAACTCCGGAAAAAGAGTGTAGTGTTACATAGAGATATTTTGAACCCCTTCATTGGAAAACAAATATATATGTCAACGGCATTTCACTTTCAATTTGAATACACATGGGGTTCATTTTATGATTGTTTACAAATATTATGTTTTGTTTGGAATAGATCCGTTTTCAGAAACCAACATTTCCATAGAGCATTATGTTATGATATAAACTATTTTTTGTTGTACTTTATAAGAATTATAATTTAGCAACTTTCACGCGTAGCGTTTATCTTTTAGAATACATTTTTGTTGTTTAGATATTATAATATTTACTAAAAATGTTATTAAATTTTATTAAAGTATAAATTCAATGCTATTATTTCTTAGAAAAAAACAATAGTAGGGGCAAGTGCTGTTCCTATGGACGCTTGTACCTGTGGACACAATCGATTCCGACGAAACTAGCAACTCTAAAATTCTTATTTGAACGCTACCGTTTAGCTTTGTCTATGGTTGACAGTTTTGACGTGTCGCCATCTTTGTTTTCCGTATCGTTGTTTACATGCCGACTATGAAAGATTTTTGCGCCAAAAAGTAAGTAATTTTGCATAATTTAAACAAGTTTTACCGTGAAAATACTAACGTTTTCGGTTTGATCGTGTTTGCAGTATGATCCATGTTGTTTATTGCTTAGTTAATGCTTTTTTCGTGTCTGTCAATCTGTTTTATCCTCAAAGATAGATCAGTTTTATTTTTTATGTCTGAATTTGAACCTATGGACAAAAATATTAGTGTACCTGTGGACTGTCCACAGGTACAAAAGTGCCATAATGCTTACTTACAAAATCTAATGAGCCATTTTGTTTAATTTTTTCAGTGCATTTGTTCAATAATCTTCCTAAGCCTGATCCTTCCAACGCACTTTCGAATGAAAACAACGATAAATCTAGCGAAAAAAATATCAAAATAAATAAACACGAAAAGTTATCGTTTGTCAGATGTATGAAGTGTAAATTTTATTCCAAAAACAAAAACCAAATGCTCAAATGTAGTTTTTGCAATCATAGCTATCATATTTATTGTGTTCCGAAGTCACACAAAGAAAACTTTGAGCCTGATGGTGAGGGTGAAGGTTTCATTTGCGTGGCATGCTTCGTATTAGACAATGATGACGATAGCGATGAATCTACTCAAAACTTGTATGAAATCTGTCGTGATGCATACAAATAAGTAATATTAAGTAATACAAATAACCAAGTAGGTATATTTACGTTAGTTTGAAGTTGTTTTTAGAAGTCTTTAATTGTTTTTTTTCTTTTTTATTGTCTAATTAATATGAACCGTCCCTAGGTACAACACCGTCCCCAGGTACAATTTTACTGTACATAGGTACAATCGTCTGTTGTTCCTGTGGACAAATATGGTGTTTTAAAAAAATGTTGATTATTTTCGTAAGTATAAGTGATATTAAGACTATAATTTTAGTTTAAGAAAGGTTTATTATCTCTTAAGACATGGGATATATTAAAAATAAAAAAAACATAACTAATTCAGATATAAAAAATATTTTATCCCAAATTCTGGAAAGTGTCCACATGTTCCGCACTTGCCCCTACTGTTCCTCAAGTTTTTTTACCATAAAAGGTATGAAGATGATTAACATGTTTTTTGTAATACAAAAACTGAATGAAACGGGCCGAAAAATTAAATTAACGTCTCAAAAATCTAAGATAAGATACGACAGAATGAACAAGATAACACAAACATTATTCTATAACAGATTACAGGCAGAGTCGATAAGCTCACGATAGAGCGATTGTGTCAAAATATTTATCGAAACAATGAACGTGTCTAAATAAGATATAAGGCGTGAGAAAAACAATAATAGTTATTTTAACCACTTTATTTATTCAGGTAATATTTTTAATTATATCATTATATTATTTTGTAACAGGATCATACAGAAAACAGTAAAAACCAAGCCGTAAGTTTCTTGCCGGTTCTTCTAGGCTTGGTGGCGAGGAACTGGCGCTTAGATTCACCTAGATTTAAAACGTTTCATGATGATCCCTGCGGATTTTACTGAATAAATGCTTTTTACCTTTGACTTTGACTCATCAGAATAAGAGAGTACAGGTGGTCTAGTGGTACTAACTACGCCTTCTCTAAGGTCATGAGTTTGAATTTTGATCTTGTAGGTACCTCTGGATTTTGACGACGGATGTAGCGCGGCGGGCGAATGCCCGCCTGTGACGCAGGAGGTTGCGGGTTCGATTCCCGCCTTGGGCTAAATGTTTGTTGGATCTACAAATATTTATTCCGGGTGTTCTGGGTATTTTCTATGCATAATAAAACATATCTATGCATGTAATGTATTGTACTTAGTATATCAGTCATCTAGTAGGTACCCATAGCTTGGGACTAGATGATGCTGTGTGGATTGTCCAGCATTATTAATATCATAGTATAATGAGAACCAGATGACTGATAGAATACTAATATATACTTTTTATATACATTCTTAGAATACTATATAACACCCAGAATAAAAATATTTTAGTGACTTTAATGTAATGGACGCCTACCAAAAGGACTGGTCCACAGTGGCCCATAACAAAAGCGACTGGAGAGAAGGAAGAGAGGCCTTTGCCCTGCAGTGAGACACTACAGGCTCTTAATAATAATAATAATAATAAATAGACTTTAGTATTTTTTTTGACAAGCTTTTCGAGATTAATTTAACGATTGAATTTTAGTATGTATAAAAATTACCTTTACAATAAAATTAATGTAACAGATATCTATGGGAAACCTGCTTCCATTTATGTTAGTTTTAAGCTCTGTTTAATTTATGTTTAATCATGAGAAGCGACGTTCTCATTATACTTAGATTAAGCTTTTACTGCCGTCTAGCAACTTAATTTTCAATTTGTTCATTCAAACTTATGAGTCACTATGACTAACTTCTGCATGTGGTTTTACTTCCGTGATATCGTGTAATAGTTGTAGTTTGATAGTAGTAAGGCTCTTTGTGAAAGGGCTCATCCGGCGAAGTACTACCACCGTGCTTATTTGTACCGCCAAGCAGTGATGTTCGCATTGCTGTGTTTTGGTTTGAAGGGTCTTGCTGGTGAAATTACAGGCACATGGGACTTAATACCAGTATGACTCAGGATGGTGGACGCAGGGTAGTGTATCTTAGGTCATGTACCTAACGTGCGTAACCTACAAGGTAATGCGACGACAGTTACCACTCAACATCAGATGGGTTATATGCTTGTTCCACTAGCAGTAGAAAAACACCCGGCCAAGCGGATATCAGATGATAATGATGATCATCATCATCATCTTCCTGCCCTTATTCCACACTAAGTGGAGTCGGCACAACAGGTTTTTTCTTCCACTCTCTACTATCAGTCGTCATCTCAGTGTTTCAATGATGATGATGATATTAATAGATGATGAAATAGAACACACACGATTCAGAGTGATCCATCCTTAATACAAGATTGATGGTATAATAAAATCAAGTCTTTATAACTGACATTATGACTTTATAATCTCAAATTTAATTTTTATCTTTAGAAAGCTTGTTGGAAAGAGTATCAGAAACACGATTGTGTTGATTAGAAGAGGTGCTTATATTAGTACGGACTAATTAAGAATTTAAAATGATTTTTATTGTCATTAGTTGTGCAGTAAAATGAAACGAATACAGCTGTTATAGATACCATATCTATGTATAACAATGACAAAAACCTTCTGTCTGTCTGACAGACACCCTAACCACTGGTCGTATTTATTTGAAGTTTACAGGGTATTTTTTATGCGTAGGGACGTATCAGAAATTGAACTTCTGAAATACAGCCTGTAAATAGATGCAGAGTATAAATATGAAGCCGCGTTTTTTAGTTGATACAAAATATCGTTTTCAACAACATCTGATTTACCACGCAGTGTGCTCAACTCTTGTATTTTTTTGGCGTTGAGACGATGTTAAGACTAGAATTTGATTGTCGAAATGGGACCACTTTTAATAATAATAATAATTATGCTGGACAATCCACACAGCATCATCTAGCCCCAAGCTTAGCAGTGCTTGTGTTATGGGTACTTACTAGATGACTACTTAATACAAAACATTACATACATGCATAGTTTTTATTGTGCATAGAAAATACCCAAAATACCCGGAATAAATATTTGCAGATCGTATAAACATTTATCCTAAGGCGGGAATCGAACCCGCAACCTCTTAAGTCGCAGACATTCGCCCGCCGCACCATATCGGTAGTCAAGTAAATTTGTCAGTTTCAAAGAGAGATTTATATGGTCCAAACTGGAATTTGACGATATTACAATGTGTCGGTAGAATACGTTTATACCCTAAAAAATAATGATAACAGTAATATTTTTATTCACCAAAATAAACTCATATATTTGTAACAGATAAGAATCTACTTTTATCTACGTAATCTAGCAATAATGGATGAAAGCTCTTACATCCGGATACCATGTGTCATGAAAAGCTTGTGCTTTTTAAAAAGTTTAGGAAATTAATGAAAGTTTGTACTAAGTTTTCAGCAAGTCTACTTCGTACGACGTACTACGAAGTTTCGTATTGTCGTTTTGAGTTACACTACGCGGCATGTCAGGTAGCGTCAACTTGACTTTTGACGGCTACCAAGTTACCCCGCAGTGTATTACAAAACGACAATAAAAACTTCGTTTATCGTTTCTAAGAGTAGACTTGCTGATATTGACTGGAATTAGGTTTAAAGACTTTATTTCTCACAAGAACACTTCACTTATAGTGACATACAAATTTAAAAATAATTATTTCATTTATGTGGCTAGAGTGCCAGAGCATGCAAAAACAAATCAAACAACAAACTCGTCAAACTCTCAATCTTCAACTCGTAGGGTACACTGAGTAAGCACTGATACTGGCCGGCTGAACTGGCATTTCAGAATAGTGATAGCTACCCTCATTTTACTGCAACTTGTTTACCACACTACACCTTATAGTCCAAGAGATACGTTTGACTTTTTATTCACATTAACCGCTACACGAAAGTCTTGAGAAAGCAATGCTAGAAATAAATTATTTAACTTATGAATCGATACCATTCCTACATACCAGCAGGTCCAGGCGTCTCATCCGCTTCGCGCCGAGATGGTTATGAATGAAACACGTGATATTACTATCTGATGCTGTGGCAGAATCACGAAACAGTGGTCAGAAACCAGTAGCACAACTTCCGTCGATCGTTACTGTACAAGATACGACTTGAATCCAGTTTTCGATTGCGTGTGTCAACATCATCATGCAGCAACAGGATCATACAAAAAATTATAGACACCATGCTGTAAGAGTTTTACTTGTTCTTTATGGCTCAGTTGCGAGGAACTGGTGCCTAGCGAATTAATACGGGTTACCAATGAATACATGGAAATAAAGGATAAACGTTATGTCGGGTATCTACCAAGCGATGTATCTATATTCATTATTATATTACAAGACATTAAAAAACTAGTAATATAGAGAGTTTTTCGTTTAGTGTATTTTGATATGATAAAGCACACCGAGTGGCACGTGTCATCATTCCATACTAAACCACTCAGCAACCTGATGAGAGAAAGAGAAATTTGACAAAAGAGTGAGAGAGACAGTCGGGAATATTTTGTATGGAGTACGCCAAGCTTATGGCCATTGCGTACAAAAACACTCATCAGACTGATGAGAGAAAGAGAGATAAGACAAAAGAGTGAGAGAGAAAAACAAGAGGCAGAGAAAGCTACTTAGGAAAGATCGTTACTGCACACACGCTCCCTCTAAGCTTGCTTACTGTATGCATACTTTACTGTGGTCGCGGTGCTATAGTTTTTTGCAACGCGGTTGCGTAACATGCACTTACATACCTATTCGTCATTTTTATGAAGTAATATGATTGCAGAGTGTATGAATTGATAACAAGTGGCTTACAAATGTTAGAAATGGCAATTGAGTAGAAATTAAAACATCTGATTCCCATACCACAAGGTAAGCTTAGTTTCGGGTTAGGTGATGTGTAAAAATGTACAAAAATATACCCGGACGAGCTCTTCTATTATCTAATCATATGAATTAGTATATAAAAGATTTTTTCAAATAATTTATAGACAAATGCCTTCTTGTTTCATTGAAATCTCGCCTGATGTGAAGTCATGATACATTACACATTTTTTTTTAATCTAAAGGTTGAAATGATTTGGGTTATTTTTTTAGTTAGCAATAAAATAATAATATTTTTAATGAATACTATGCGTGATGCACTTTAGACAATTAAATAGCTATAATAAAGCTTAACTGTTTTAGCAGAAAAAACGTTTTGAGACGTTCAGACAGTACATTAAAAATATGTAAAAAAAAAATATCAATTTCTTATAATTAGTTTCCTGTTGTGTCAACCCCACATGAAGTCGGATAAGACTACGCGAATGGTAATAAAATAAATTTATATTTTAGGTGTGCCGCGTCTACAAGTTCGTAGCTCTTTTCACCACAAAGCAATGCCATTCAAAGATTTCCCGAGCGAAGTACCCCAAGTTTTTCTTACGCCCATTGAGAATTCTGTTCCTGGTTGAAGAAGGAATTCCGAGCGTCGGTCACATGCTTCTCCATCATAAAATGTAAATGCAACGATATTGCTCTTTGAAAATCTCGGAACAAGATGTTAAGTACGACAGTGTTTTAACGGCTCGTGTAAATGATAATGTGAAACATTTATGGCCACAAAATGTCAGTGACGAAAATTACTTTAAAGCGCTTGTTGGATTCGTTTTCATTGGATGGAATTTCAATGGATTTCTTAAATTTTTTGGGAGCAACATAGCTTTTTTTAAATTCTTTTTAATTGTAGTGTACTTTACTTTTTAATACAATACTATATTACATAGATAGATATTTTTATTATACATAGAAAATACCCAATGTTTGTACGATCTGCAAATATTTATTCCGGGTGTTCTGGATGTTTTCTATGTATCATAAAAATATGTATGTATGTAATGTATTGTATTAAGTATATCAGTCATCTAGTAGGTACCCATAACACAAGCTCCGCTTAGCTTGGGGCTAGATGATGCTGTGTGGATTGTCCAGCATTATAGAAGGTTAACAATCCAAGGTTTTTCGTTTTTTATTGATTACTCAGGTTTTATAATTTAGCTCCAACGGTTTATTTCATATTCTATTTATCTTGATCTATATAATATAAAAATAATTGTTGTTAGTTAGTCTCGCTAAAACATGAGAACCGATGGACCGATTTGGCTAATTTTGGTCTTGAATTATTTGTGGAAGTCCAGAGAAGGTTTAAAAGGTGAAAAAATTTTGTATATACTAAATTACTTCCGTTATTAAAGTTAAATAAATTACAAAGGTGAATAACTATGAAAATGCTCGGAATTAAATAGGTAATAAAAATAATGTGGAACGGAGTTCGCGGGGTCAGCTAGTGTGTAATATGTATTTAATCAAATTATGTAATATGTTTATGTATGTATCTTTATGTAGTAAGTTTGAGCGTTTTTAAAAAATAGTTTAAATTTCGTGGCCGAAGTAATAACGGTGTATCTTTTCTCACAATTACAGAACACGTATGTCCGCTTGTAAATTGATTTGTAATTTTAATGTAAAAAAAATGCGTCTGCGCACGTGTCAATATCTTTTGACATCTGCTGTCATAAACCACGTTAAAAAGTGTCATGACGTTGTACAGAGAACACCTTCATAATAAAATGAATGTGGAAGCAAGCAGCTGGACATTTTTAGCAATAAAATTATGATGTTAAAAACTGTGTCTCATCTTTATTTAATTATTTTATTTGCACAATAGTGAAAACCGCAATATCTTGTAAAGAAAGTTCAACCTTTGCTTAGGGTTCCGTACCCATAGGGTAAAACGTGATCCCATTACTAAGACTCTGCTGTCTGTCTGTTCGTCTGTCACCAGGCTTAAGGGGGGTAGTCAGCGATACGTCCAAATGTAACTTTTAGTAGAAACCCACATTTCACAGTTGATATTCCACACGTGACACGCCGCTTATATAGTATATGCTACATTTATTTTCTTCACAAATAGCTTGGTCTACCACCAAGCTATTTGCCTATTTGGTCTATCACCTTGGACGAGACCTTCACTAAAAGCTCTACAACTACAGTGGGACTAAGAATAACTGACTGTAGCTACTGGAAGTATGTAAATTAGTTCAATGTATTCAAACTGATTCACAGATATCCAACATTGCGTAAAAGTATCCTTTACAAATCTCTTTTAGTGTCAAAAGCTTTTATTTTCACAATCGCCCCAATGGGATCACTAACGCTAAATTTAACCTAAGTTGCCCCTTAGTACCAGTTTTTGCGAAGCTAACTGCGCAAATTTAGGTTGGAGCCATTGCGTACAATGGGGAATCATATTGGTAAAAGCAGTATTTTCTAGACAACCTTTGATTGGAAAAAAGAAAAATAGCCGTGATTTTTGTCGTAGGGAACGGTACGGAACCCTACGCGCGAGTCCGACTCGCACTTGGCCGGTTTTTATTACTTGTGTGCCTTCATTATCAAAACGTGCGCAATTTCACCTGTGTGAAATTATTTTATACAAACTTTGACCGTTTAGGGGTTGAATTTCGAGAATTATTTTCTTAGTACATGCACTTTTTTGCACTTGGATGGATAGACCCTAAAAATTTCAAGCCTCTACGCTTAGTAATTTATGCTATGCAATGTTGTAGCGTCTGTCAGCCAGGACAAAGGTTCTCATAATTGGTATAGATTAAGTGTATACATAGCTCTTAGAATCAGCAAGTTGAAGTGACACTGGACATGCCATATAGCTCGTAAATCCGATAACTGCTGGGGAATGAAAGTTCTCGAATGGTGATCACGAACCGGAAGCCGGAGCATCAGACTGACCCACGACATTGCTAATATCTCGGGAAGTCGATGGATGGAAAAAGCTTGACACTAAGCTTCTGGAAACGTATATTGGAGGCCTATGGTCCAGTAGTAGACTTTTACAGGCTGATAATGATGATAACTTTTGACTTGGTGTGTAAGGTATACTAAAAAAATTATACCTAAAGTTTGACCTTTAAAAGGGTGCAGTGTGTATGAAAATAACTTCGCAAGCGATTCAACTAGGATCTTCAGAGAAATGGTACTTTCAAAAACATTCTTGCCATTCGATAATGTTAGGATATTGTGCTAAGGAGGCAGACGTGTCGGCGATTTCTAAGAGCCAATGTCCCATTGTTACGCCTTTTCGACGCATTTTTTTAGTTTTTAGTCTTGCTTGGAGTACTGTTACACATTTACACGGTACGTTACAAAGATGTGATACATTTAAAATTTTTTTACAGACTTTTGTTCAGTCATTGATACAAATATGTAGATAAATACAACATTGATTTGAGAAATTTTTGCTCGCTTTGCTCTTTTAATCATTTTATTTACACGGTACGATAGTGATTTAATACTTTTTTATACTTATCGGTCATCTTTACCAAATACTTTAAACACGGGGATAAATACCATGGGGGTAGGTAAGTACCAATACTAATATTTGGACTTACGTACTCTGACTAACCTCATGAGACATCCTTCTAGAATCTCTTGGAACTAGATACCTGAAAAGATATCTACTATTTTTTTTCTTCTCATGTTCTAGGCCTGGCTGTCTGAATAAATATCAACCGTGCCTCAGAATCAAGTCATGTTTTTTTGTTATTAATTAATTTGCATTTAATTTTATAAAAGGAAGGGTTTTATAAAATAAATAAAGGATTTTATTCCTAATCATAATGTCTCAATTTGGATAATCAAAATTATATCCGCCTCCCGATATTGATACATCAATATCTTTTAACAATGAAGAAACAACACTGGACACGATTTTTTTACAGGAATTGCGAAAATTAATATTATGTGATGTTTACTCTGTGCTAGTGTTTTGTATTTTAAAAATAAGATTCATCTCATTTTAAGACGGTACAGATGATCCCTGGATGTTACTTAATAAATATGACTTTGTATTTATATAAATACTTACCGAGGACATAATTTGTGTGATGAACGAAGATGTTTGTTCTCTGTCTGAGTGTTCTATTGTATTATATTTCAAAAAACCGTATGTATAAGTATTCTATCCGTCATTTGGTTTCTATAGCACAAGCTAGGCTTAGTTTGTGAAATGTGAACAAATATTTATTTATTATTTTAGAAGTTACAGTCACATGAGGCTTAAAACCTGTATGCCTCAGGTTGATAGACGCTGAGCTGTGCATCTGAATTTTTTTATTGGAAATAAACATTATTTTATCTTATCATCGTAGAGCATGTTCATAACGAGCGTGGCTTACGAGGCAATACTTTGTTATGCCCCATCAGCAAGATATATAAAAAAAATAATGAAAGATATTCTATAGTAAAATTTGCGTCCCGAAGTAAACCGTCCGATGCGCATGCATCAAGCATTCGATTCGGGACCACCGCGTAGAAAATAAGACATCAAGCAAATTGAAATGCTGCAAAGGCATTAGAATCGAAGATTCTGCGAGTTTCAAATAAATAATACGGAATTCATGCGTTTCGATATTGCGTTGCATGCACTGGCGTACAGGCTGATGTTTTTTGTTAGCATTTCTTCCTGGCCCTCTTTTGTGAGCACGACTGCAAACTGTCAAAACGGTGCCAACTATACGACAGCTATAATAATAATAATAATAATAATAAATTTATTTATTCCAATCAACATGATGATTGTTTTAAATTTTTTTGTAGTAGAAGACAATAATTTCGTAACTCGAACTTTCGGCAACGGCTTCCGAATTTTTTACGAAGATGCTCTCGTATCCATTCTTCGGGTATGTTCAGGCCTCTTCGAGCCTGTTCGGGTCTCATAATACAATAATTTTGTATTTCGAACGCATAGCTAAACTTTAAACATTCATACTGTGACCCTAATAAAACATGACATTTGGAAGCTTACGGTATGGGTTATTAATCAAGCGAACAACCGAGTTGACGAGCCCCTCTAGTTCCCATATTACAAAAATAAAAATGTAAGCTTGACTTTAATTCCGAGGCATGCTCGATATGCCATCAGATCTCTTAGTGTCAAGTACCTACACGAAATACTACATTTGGTACATACCATGCATTTGCAGTAGTCAATATTTTATGCGTGACAGATTTTACTACTCGTATGTTCTAACTTTGTCCTGACTGACTGACATGTAGACAACGTATTGTCGAAACTCTTAAAATGTTTATTTTTAATACTTTTACACAATTTGGTTATTTTGAATACTTTTGTATTTGCACGAACCTACCTCTATAGTCACCTCTCTCTAGCCTCAAAAGTTTGCTGGAAGAAAACTCTTGTTAAGGTTAAGCTCGCCTTTATACGTGTTCTCTATATATGTATTTTTTTTCTATGCATTGTTTGTGTGCAATAAAAAATTAAGAATTAAGAATGTTCAGGGTATATTTTTCTTACCCAAAATCCAAAAGTTTGTATAAAAGTTCTTATGCTAATGAGTATGTTTATTCAAATGAATGTATCTTTACTTAAATCGGAGATCAAACTCAATTTTCAAAAGATACTAAACCAACTTCCCTCAAGTACTTACGTCTAATTTCAATGCAAACCGTATGCAATTACAAGCACATTGCAACTCAGAGTTAAAGGACTTCTTTCATTTTCCCTAAAATCACTTGATTTTATCAAAAAGACTCACTTGCACTCTTATGGGTTAGCGTCTAAGCATGAGTTATCCTACTAATATAATAAATGGGAAAGTTTGTAAGTATGGATGGATGGATAGATGTATGGATGTTTGTTACTCTTTCACGCTCTCACCAGTAGACCGATTAGGATGAAATTTGAAACAAACATAGATTATAACTGGGATTAACATATAGGCTACTTTTTATCCCGAAAAAATAACGGAAACGGGAAAAAACTGCCACGCGAGCGAAGCTGCGAGCGGCTGCTAGTGATATGTCACTAATTTTAATGTGTTTATTATTAATGATATCGAAAACACAAATTGAACAATATTAACCCGTGGTAGGTTGCATAACGTCCTTTACACGATGCTGGAAAAAATATTATTGTGCTTTTACAGTAACTTCATTTTCATAAGTTTTACACACTTCAAATACATACAATTAAATCTAAGGATGTATTTACAAAAAAAAAAGGTGTGTAAGTATTCTGTCTGTCATCTTGTTCTGTCTGTCTTGCTTTGTTTGAAGCTAAATTATGTTGTCTAAAAAGTATTTTCTGAAAGAGAACTCTTTTTATTATTAGAGTAATAACCATTACACTAAATGCAAATCATTTAATTTAATTGTTTAATTTAAGGTTGCTTGAAAGAAATCGCTTTCAGCGATAAGGCCGCCAATTGTACTTTATTCAATTACGCCTAAATGTATAATATCGCCTATCTATCTATCTTAATTTAATATCCCGTGAATTATGCAAAGAAATAATGGCTTTTTTTTTTATAAAGAAAGATTATCAACTTAAACCCTTGACTAATGTAAACCTGCAAGTGTAAGTAGGCCTCCGAATAAATCACCCTTTAAGTTATTTCAAAGTTCAATCGCGAATCAGGCACCGCCAGGCCACCCGTTACTGCTTACTGGTGGTCCAATCTTCAAGATGATTAAATTAGGATACTGACGTAACATACTAAATGATATACAGTGAGTCGGGAATGCTGGGATTTGTATAATAAAGCAATCGAATAGTTCTCATTGTAGTACAGAAAACGCGAAGTGAAAAGAACATGAACTTTTGACGATCAATGTGGCGCGGCGGGTGAATGTCCTGCGACGTAGGAAGTTGCGGGTTCGATTCCCGCCTTGGGATAAATGTAAAATCTGGAAATATTGATTCCGGGTGTTCTGGGTATTTTCTATGTATAATAAAAAATATGTATGTATGTAATGAATTGTATTAAGTATATCAGTCATCTAGTACCCATAACACAAGCTCTGCTTAGCTTGGGGCTAGATGATGCTGTGTGGATTGTCCAGCATTATTATTTTGCGTTTTCTTCATGTGTGTTATTATGTTACACTAGGTTTTAGGGTTCTTCGTACCAAAAGAGTAAAACAAGATCCTATTACTAAAACTCCGCTGTCTGTCTGTCAGTAGGCTGTATCTCATTGCAATGCTTATTACTTAAATAGTTACAGACTTGATCGTTTGCGTTTTAGCAACGTGTGGCACGCCTCACAATGTCTGTCGATTTGCATACGGCAATCCAGTTCAACAAAAACACGTTGCATTTTAAAATCCTTTCCAAAAGCAAACATTTGACGTTTCGAAGGATATTGAGCGGAAAATCGTTTTGTACTTTTTGGAGAAGTCACAATCTTCTGATTACGTATCTCACGACAGGACTGCGACAGACCTGCATTAATATAAATAGAAAACAAGCGTATTTTTATCCGCGTCGCATTTATAGGTCAGTCAGGACAAAGATTCATAAAATTGGTATAAATGAAAAATGTTCTTAGTGGACACATACATAAGTGCCATCTAGCTCCAAACGAAGCGAAGCTGAAAGCTGATACAATACTGATTTACTTTTTTGAATATATGCATACTTAGAATACAGTATCCTTCCTAGACAGAACCTCTATGTTAGATATTGAACCTATAATTTACAGCGCAGAAGGCTAAACAAAATGACCAATTTACCAGTGAGGCTTGCTGTGTTAATGTAAAAAGTGCTGTTTGGTAGCGATATTGTAATGCTTGTCGCATACCTGTCGCTCGCTATTTACGTAATAAGAAAGCGAAGCCACGCTAATCTGACGGCCCAGTAGCACCCGATACGAATCAAGCTTTTACATTTGACTGGTTTCAATGAAAAAAGATGTTAAATGCTAAATACTTTGGCCAATGCAAACGATCACTATATTCTGTCAAGGTAACTTAACTGCCTTACTCGTTCAATTTCTTTTTTTTGCAACTTCACAGAAGTCCTAGAATAGATAAATAAAGTTTAAGTACAACTGTATCAAATTTGGCTTATGCAGCACACTGAATAGGTACTAGTAAACCCTGTCAAGTTTCATCATCATCATCATTGGCCTTCAGCATCTATTCCAGATGATACTTATCTACTATTCCCGAACATTTTCTTAGCAACTTACATAAATTCGGGAAAGAATACAAAACAAAATTCTAAGTAAATGCTGCCTAACTTAACTGCTGTTATCAAACAATTAATAATTACTGGAATAATTAAAAAAAATTACTCTACTGTGTACTGCGTTCCTGTCGGCCGTAAGGTCAATGATTTACGGTTTAAGATATTTATTTCTCATAAAGAATAAATTCACTTACATGAGAAAATACTAAAATTAACCTAAGTTTAAAAGGGGCAGTAAGCCTACAAGTAAATATATTTTAAAAATATTTGATCAGCAAAGAATTAAACAAAAAAAAAGAAAAAGTTACGGTAGTTTTAAAAAACAATACTCATTCGTTCGCTCGACCACAGCAGCGGTGTCTGCTTGACAAATTACACAGAGTAAGCTCAAGTTTTGCCAGACAAACTTTATATTGTACCTTAAAATCTCAGACTGAGCTTAGGTGGCCTATTCTGCTGATTCTATCAGCACATTAACAAAAAAAAGATAATTGGCTACAAGAATTCACACAAACAAATGCTCTCTTACCCCAACTAAGCATAGCTTGTAATATGGTAACCAGATGATAATAGAATACTTATATGCGATTTTTTTTGTACATATATACATAGATTACTTATGACACCCAGACACAGAACAAACATCTAAGTTTATCACACAAATGATCTCGGTGGGATTTGAACCCACTGCCTACAGCGAAGAAGGCATGGCTACTGAGCTGTGAGGGCCGTCTGTAGTGTGACCATTGAGTACGTAGTACATATGTCATCTGTGTCCGTTGATGATTTAAATCATTTGGTCTCAGATGATTTACTTATATCCCGCGCCGATATATATCGATACCTGTCAATTCTTCGTTACATAATGCTGTAGATGTCACGGAGGCGCCTTTGTTCGCGCCAAATTTTTTTTAAAGTTAGATCTTTCCATTGAAATCGGCGTATACAATACTGGGTGTTTTTATAATACGCAGTATTTTATACCGATCATAATCCGACGTGTGGTCAAAATGTGTCGAAGCGTTGAAGATTTATATCAACGTAGCTTTTAGGGTATTGACTATATTTTGTAAAGGCTTTGGTCGTAAAATATGATATCACTAGCGGCCGCTCGCAGCTTCGTCTGCGTGGCAGTTTTTATCCCGTTCCCGTTATTTTTTCGGGATAAAAAGTCAAAGCCAAAGTCAAAAAGCATTTATTCAGTAAAATCCGCAGGGATCATCTTGAAACGTCTTAAATTTAGCTGAATCTAAGCGCCAGTTCCTCGCGACCAAGCCTAGTAAGTATAGCCTAAAACCTAAACTAAGCCTAGCCTAAAAACTAGCCTATATGTTAATCCAAGCTATAATCTATGTTTATTTCAAATTTCATCCAAATCGGTTAACTGGTTAGAGCGTGAAAGAGTAACAAACATCTATCCATCCATCCATACTTACCAACTTTCGCGTTTATATTAGTGGGATGTTTTTTTTCTTATTTTTTTAGTGCTGGTGGAACAAACTTATGGCCCACCTGATGTTACCACCAACCTGAGGTATACTGGTACTTGTTTTTTTTAATCTAATGCTATTGAAACTGCTAGTTCCACTTGATGGTAAGTGGTAACTATGACCTATAACAAAGCATTGTTCTTTGCACTACTCTGCATCCATCAACATCAACTGAGGCATACTGGTGTAAAATCTCATGTGCCTGTAATTTCACCAGCACCCTTCAAACCGGAACACAGCAATCCGAGCATCACAGCTTGGTGGTAAAAATAGGTATTGAAATAAAAAAAAAAGTTAAAAGTCAAAAAGCATTTATTCAGTAATATACGCAGGGATCATCTTGAAACGTCTTAAATCTAGGTGAATCTAAGCGCCAGTTCCTCGCGACCAAGCCTAAAAGAACCGGCAAGAAACTTAATATTATATTAATTACTTACTAAAAAAACGAGTGTGCTTTAGAGCACACGACTGAAGTAAAACTTCTGTAACATACGAAACGTAACTGGCTATGAGAGAAAGAGAGAAAGAACAATGCTTTCATACCTCTTCCAGGGTAGTGTTAAATGTTTAACGCAACCTTGTTGGAAGTCGCATTAGAAGTATTACTTCAAAATATTATTGGCAATCGTTGCTTACAACAACTTTGGAAACATTACTTCAACTGATTCATTTATTCTTATCACACGCTCAATAAACCACACACAACAGGTTAAATAGCTCAGTAAACTCTACCGCATTTTTAACTTTAACTTTTATGACAGTTTTGGTGCCGCCCAAAGCGGTGTCTCTTTACAAACTCAAAGGTATCTACTAATTTTATTTATTAGTGTCTTTTATGAGATGTCAAATTGCGGAGTACTACTGAAGACTATTTGTCGGTGTGTTGGGCAGTCAGCTTTTGTACAGTCCGTGTGACGAATTAGAGGGTTTAAATAGGTAACAGTCGGTGGCACTAAGATGTACAATTTCTAACTTTCAAAATGGTGTTATATTAGATACAGTATACATAATTATTAAAGATATTATATCATCCTAAAAATTATTTCCTCGAGCGGAGTTTGAACCCACGACCTTTCCCTTGATACGGAGATGTGATAGCCAACTTCGCTACCAAGGATTAGAAGACCGAGGGGAAGGTCGTGGGTTCAAATCCCGCTCAAGGATAAAATTTTTGGGATGATATAAAATCTTTGTAACTTCCTTAAGTGCAAGTAAGCACTATAAAAACTAACAAACTACATTACTGTTTTTAACAGAAAAGTGATACACCAAGGATATACTCACCTGATGAAGAGCGGGTACCTTTACCTGTAAACGTTGCATAATAAATTCAAGTGCAATCTAATATGCTTATGAGAGATAAAACTTTTAGTTATATGGTGCATGCTCAATAAAGTCTGATATACCTTTGAGTTATAACTTCCTATCTTCATCTCTAGTAGCTACGCCTTCTGTGCTGTAGGTTGTGGATTCAATCCCCACTGAAGACAAATATTTGTGTGATGAACACAGATGTTTGTTCTCTGTCTGGGTGTTATACTGTATTCTAAGTAGGTATGTATTGACCTACATATTGCTTTGTTATAGGTAATAAGGTTGTTGCATCAAGTCGTATAAAAAATAAAATAAAACTAAAAAGACAGTCTAATTATTTATTCTTTATTATTATACATAAACATGCACAGTTAAGAAATGTGCAAAGCAGTTTAAGCCTTTCAAGACGAATGTTTTATATTACAGAGAAAACAAAAACGGAAGCAAAAATTGACCTTTCTAAATAACAAGGGAAGATAGAAGTAACACATCTGCCGACTGGTATCGAATAAATCTACTGAAATAATATTTTTATTTTGATTACGCGCGAGTTAGACAGATGTTAGAATGTGAGATACTGCAAGAAAGTTCATCGTACAAGTTTGAATTCAACATTAAGTTTCTTGCCGGTTCTTCTAGGCTTGGTCGCGAGGAACTGGCGCTTAGATTCACCTAGATTTAAGACGTTTCAAGATGATCCCTGCGGATATTACTGAATAAATGCTTTTTGACTTTGACTTTGATTAAAAGAAAGGCACTATTGACATCCCTAACTTGGTGAGGAAACAGTACCAAGTTCATAAAACCTATTGTTTTTAGTATGACTAAGCATTGTCATTCAATTTCTATTGCATATACAGTTACAATGTGCATCATTTAATAAAAATAAAGTCCACAGCTTTTTGAAAACAATATAATCCTACTAATATTATAGACGCGAAAGTTTGTAAGTATGGATGGATGGATGAATGGATGTTTGTTACTCTTTCACGCTCTAACCAGTGGACCGATTGAGATGAAATTTGGAATAATTATAGATTACAACCTGGATTAACATATAGGCTACTTTTATCCCGAAAAAATAACGGGAGCGGAAAAAAACTGCCATGCGGGCGAAGCTGCGAGCGGCCGCTAGTTACGTTATTTGGTTAATTAAACATTTTGACAGTGAGTCACGCAACCTAAGGGGCTGTATCAAGTTAAGTATCTGATCAAAGACCCTAATAGGGTGCGTACATTATCAAACTATTGACCTACTCAAGGTGTTTGCGTGACCTCAAGGTGTGAACTCTTTATAAGTAGATATATTACTAATAGAATCAGCTTCTAATCAAATTGTAAGTGGTAATACCGTTATTACGTAAATAAGTATGCACAAACGCTGATAAAAGTAAAAACACACGCGTATATTCACAAAGTCTTAAAGATAGAGTCTAATACGAATATTACATAGACATTGGGTCGGTAGTTTTATTAGAAAGTGATGAAGCAAAGACTAGCCCATCTGATGTTGAGTGGCTACCTCTGCCAGTTTATTTTTATTATTACTACACGTGTGATTTCGTTTATTTTTAATGTGTGATTATTACACGTGTGATTTCGCTGGCGTGAAAATATTTTCATGCAAACTTTGCCCGTTTAGGAGTAGAATTTTGATATTTTTCTGAGTACCTCTACGCACCAAGACGAATATACTCTGAAAATTTTTAATTTACGACCAGTGGTTTAGACTGCTATTCATTTACTGTACACTCAATAAAAATAAATGAATGACCATCTCACACTCAAGACAGGTTTGTAAGTTTACTTCAAATTAGAAGAGCTATGCAAAGTCTTTTACTGATCGGATTAACTCTATTTACTTCTTGTTCTGACGGGTATTGCGTCACAGACTAGAGAAGACAGCTGTCTCAATCACTGCATCGCTGCTAACCAGAATCCGTGGTAGTTCTAACAACATCCTATTGACCATTGCCAATAAATAGGATAGCCCCTTCCTCAAGCACTGTGTGCGAGTAATGACGTCATAAGAATACTTTAAATTTTTGTAATATTTACTTTAAGTTTAACATAGTGTTAAAAGTACATACTAACAATTCTATGGATCAATGTTATCTGAAATAAAAATACTATTATTATTATTATATTATTGCATAGTTATAAGGTCCGTAGATGGAAAAGCCTCAAAATAGTTCTTCCTGGAAACGTATTGGGGAGGCTTATGCCCAGCAGTGGATTTCTAGAAGTTGTTAATTATGATGATGATTTTGAATAGCTTATTTATTCAATACTAGGGGTTCGTCCCAGCTTCGCACGGGTTTTAGTAAGGATCCCTAATTTTTTTAATAATCGGTCCTCTCTACTTTATTAGAACATCCTTATTGGTTACATAATGTACTAGTGAAACGCTACTTTGTCCGCGTGACGATAAAATCAAGTATTTTTTATATAAACTTTAACCCCTTTTAGGGGTTGAATATCGGGAATTTCTTTTACCTAATACAACTCTACGCACCAAGACAAATATACCCTGATAATTTCAAGTTATATGTCCGTCAATCAGTCAAGACAAAGATTTTTATAAATAATTGGTATATGTTGCCAAAACCTTTACTTAGTCTTAACATTTGACAATGTTAAGCCTACCTACATAATAAGGTAACGAAAATACGGAATAGGTACTAAATTCATACTAAGTATTCCCACAGAAGTATTCCAGCTGTTGTGTATGACTGTATTACATGTATAAATTAATTCGAACCGACCTTTGGAGCTTGAAATTCTCAATCCATTACCCAAGTGACATTTTAATGCCTCTCCCAAGATTCCCTACATATTTACCTATGAAGTACATACTATGTTATAAACAGTTAGCATCTTGACGCGTGTAATTTCAAGTTTCAAATTAAACAATTTACTAGACAAGTAACGTTCGTAACAGTAGCGCAAAAACGTAAACTTCACATACTAATCACAGGTGGTACATTCTTGTGAGGAACATCTTTGCATTTTCGCTGGACAGTAATAACACTACCTGTCTCAAATTCAATGCATTGCACTGTCTATCTGTCTCATTCTATACATGCAAGTAGCTAATGGACGACCAACGCACAGTGCTATACAGGAATAATTTTAGTTTTTTTTTATCTTACTGTTGGTGGAACAAGCATATGGCTCACCTGATGTTAAGTAGTAACCATAACCTGCTTCCTGCTGAGGTTTTCCCTAAGGACTATAGTATGGGGTTCTTCGAAATGGGCGTTTTAAAATTTTTAAAGAGTCGGCAACGCGCTTGTGATTCCTCTGGTGTTGGAGGCGTCCATAGGCTACGGTAACTGCTTTCCATCAGGTGGGCCGTAAGCTTGTTTGTCACCTTTGTTGAATAAAAAAAAAATAACCTATAACAAAGCATTGCCTTGTAGGTAACGCACGTTAGGTTCGTGAACTACGATGCATTACCCTGCGCCCACTAACCTGAGGCATACTGGTGATAAGCCTCATGTGCCTGTAATTTCACCAGCACCCACACCCTTCAAACCGGAAGAAAGTAATGCGAGCATCACTTCTAGGCGGCAGACCTAAATATGTTTGTAGTTCTTCCCCGGACAAGCCCTTTCACAATTAGCTACTACTACTAAACACTGGACTACTATCATACTTTTTATAAAATATTGAATATACTTTGACGTAGAATCATCATCATCAGCCTGGGTATGTACACAGTTGGACTGGCTTTTTACGTTTTCAGAAAGAACGATTTAAAATCTTTACCATCCTAATTCTATCCCTAATTTCTAGGATTTAAAGAACTAATTTACTAACTAGCGAATCGCGTGAGACTTCGTCCGCCTGAAGTTGTTTTCATACAAACATCAACCCCCGCTGTTTAGGGGTTGAATTTTGGAAATTTCTCTCTTAGTACACCTTTACGGAACAAGATAAATATTTCCTAAAAATTTCAAGTCTGTACGACCAATGGTTGAGGCTGAGTTTTGTCTATATGTCAGTTAGCCAGTTGGTTAGTCAGATAGGATAAAGATTCTTATAATTGGTATAGATTAAGGCTAAGACTAAGACTAACTACGTACTAAGAACAGAAACTACAAAAAGCTGTATTTACTTACTGTTTTACTTACCTATGTGATAGGTAGATTATCTTGACTAGGTGTCATTCAACAAAATTTAATAAATTCGGAATAGCCCCTTGTGTGAATGCGGCTTAATCAGCAGCCACTTCAAACGTCGCTTCTGACGATAATTCCTGCCACAGGTTCTCAAAGTGGCATCTAATTTCATTCAGTTAAGATTTTTAGCGTTAACATTTTGTAAAAGTATGACAAGAGATTTTTTGTCTAAATTGTAATAAAAGTGTTGTGGTTTCGCTTACTGACTAGCAAAAACCCAAACCAACTGGCTGCAAAGCTAATAGAGCCATCCAGATGATTAAAAGACAAAAAACCATGTTTACCTAGAACTAGCAAGTAATTGCTTAAAACCTTTCGTTATAAAAATTCTTTATGTTGGAGGCTATAAGCAAAAATAAGTGCATATGTATGTTTTTATCCCGACTCTCTGATGTAACAAGTGGTTGCCCCACCTGATGTTAAGTGCATCACCTATAGCGAAGCATTACCTCACAGGTCATGTTCGTTAAGAACTTGCAGTTCTCGGCATCCATCAACATGAGCGATACAGGTGTTAAGCCTCATGTGCCTGTTATTTCACCGGCACCCACTCCCTTCAAACCGGAACACGCTGCGCTGTTTTGCGGCAAGAATAGGTATGGTGGTAGTAGAGCTTTAAGGGCTCGACCGGGCCCTTCACTTAAAGCTCTACTACTACCAAAGTTCACGAAAAATATCAAAGTTTGAGAATATCTGCCTTAAAAATGCTTTGCGGCAGGAATAGGCAGGGTGGTAGTACGTTCCGGTTAGCCCTTCACTGAGAGTTCTACTACTACATTTACCAAAAATATCAAAGTTTGAGAATATCTGCCTTAAGAATTAACAGGCTGTACTCAGACGTCTCAGTAACGAAAGTAGAGATTACTGTGCAATCTTATAACACCGGGGCTTCCATCGTTTTAAAAGGATAATAAGTAATGTCTACGTTTTAATTTTTGCGTTATAACTGGTATGGTAAAGGATGGTGTACACTAGAGCCGTATGTTACGTAAGGCGTGCCACAGCACAGAGGTTCAACTCTTTTAACAAAATATCGACTAATCCAAGTTTCGTGTAAAAAAAATTATGGTATTCTTTGAAGCTGACTTTTATAGTTAGCGTCAATTTTGATAAATAAATAATTTTTTTCTAGAATCGGACCTCAGATAGAAACATTTTACCGCAATTACTTTTGCAAGGCGCAACGACTTGAAAAGAATCATTAACCATTGATGAGATAAAGTAAGGTTATTCATATTTAAATGTTACCCTTTGTTGTACCTACTCAACATGATAAAACAAAACGTTTTTTTACCTAGATACGTGAATATTTATTATAAATGTAGGTACTAAAAGAAGAGAAGCGCGTTGAACTCTTTTGTATACGTAGTTCATGAATTGCTTACGAAATAAATGCCTCAATTATTATTTTGTAAGAAGATTCGACAAAATCACTGTACAAAAACGAAATTTGCACGAAAGTGTTAGCTATTCTTTTCACTAAATCAAGTAGAATGATACCAGTGGTTTTCGTTGGCTATAAACTTTGTACGTAACGCTTTAGTAGCTACGAGCCTGAACTCGTCATCCGATTTAAAAGTGATTTTAAACTTTTAAACTGACACCGCGGTCTCTCGATAATTATATTTAATTAATCAGTGTTCGAACTCATATTATTGTTGCTATATCATTATTGTAAAGCCAGTAAGTGACTCGATGTTTTAATATGGCAATTATAATAAAATTTTATTATTTATGGTCGTTTTAAAGGGTTATTGTCACTTACAGTACAATTAGCTGTACAATCTTACTTAAAGTAGGGTTTTTCGTGAAAGGCTCTTTGTGTTCTTTTAAAGTACCGGTGGTCAGGTGAAAGTGACCCTGCGTTCTGATCCTAAGGTCGTGGATTTGAATCCAGCCGTGCACCAATAGATTTTTCCGTTCGAAAAATTTATGTGCGCAACGCCAATGCTTTCAAACGGTGAAGAAAAACATCGTGAAGAAACCAGTTAGTATTCTAGAAGCAGCTATGGGCTTGCAGTCTGTCACATGTGAAATAACAACTACTTACTGCAAAATTTGGATTTATACCAAATATAATATTTGACCTCTGACTATCCCTTTTAGATATCCTCGAAGAATCACGAGTGGGTACTTTGTACTAAAAAATTTGAAAAGATACCTAGAGTGTCAGGGTATTAAAGTCATGATGATATTTATTTAATTTCAATACATTTAATTAGCAGTATATAATAGAGATTTTAGTGAAAGGCTCATCCGGAGTAGTAACTACCACTATGCCTATTTCTGTCGTCAAGTTTTGATGATTTGATGAAGATTTGATGGCAGCAGAAATAGGCATGGAAGTAGCTTCCCCAGACGAGCCCTTCACTAAAAGCTCTATTACTACTTATTAAATGTAATGAAATTAAATAATACAAAATAAGTACAATATTTTCAAACTAATTACGTCAATAATTGGCACGCGGGAGAGGTGTAAGTCACATGAGTTCATCTCATTAATCCCTTGGATTTTACCACCAGCTGGGCAAATTAATCGTTTTAACTCTATCATAACTTTGAGTACAGTTGCCGTTTAGAACAGCTCGGTCACTCCATACACTATGTATGTAATGTATTGTATTAAGTATAGCAGTCATCTAGTACCCATAACACAAGCTCTGCTTAGCTTGGAGCTAGATGATGCTGTGTGGATTGTCCAGCATTATTATTATTATTATTATAATTATTATAATTAATCTACAACCAGCCTCACAGCTCAGTAAGTAGTAGCTCTGTCTTAGCAGAAATATAGGTGTTTGTTCCTAAGTGTTATACCTATGGATTTGTTTGAATAATTCGTGCACAAATATGTTTTATTAGATTCAAAAATATTATAAAAGTTTTTGGGTTTCTTGTCTTTTTAGGGTTCCGTCCCCAAAGAGTAAAACAGGACCCTATTACTAGGACTTCGCTGTTTGTCTGTTCGTCTGTCACCAAGCTGTATCTCATAAACCGTGATAGTAAGAGCATTGAAATACATCACAGATGATGTATTTTTGTTGCCGCTTTAACAACAAATACTAAAAAATAGGATAAAATAAATATTTAAGAGGGCTCTCATACAACAAACGTGATTTTTTTGCCGTTTCTCTATACTAATATTATAGAGAGGAAAGATTTGATTGTTTGTTTGTTTGTTTGATTGCATTGAATAGGCTCCAAAACTACTGGACCGATTTGAAAAATTCTTCATGCATAGACTATATTATATCTTCAAAAAAAATTGGGATCCTTACTAAAGCCCTTGCGAAGCCGGGACAGGTTGCTAGTACAATATATAATGGTACGAAACCCTTCGTGTGCGAGTCTGATTCACACTTGGTCAGTTTTTTTTAATGTAGACCGAGTCTAGATTGCATTTTGTAAAAAAACCACCAATTTTTATTTATTATATTATTTTCTAGATAAATTAAAAGAAGACTAGCTGTTACTTAATAGTCGTGGTTTATCGACTATAGAATACCACAGCGTCAATTACAGGTTAAAATACAAGAGCGTATTTATACACCGGTATGAACACTATGAGAAGACTTTAAGTGGCATTATAATGCATGCGAGACACTATTTATAAGAAATGGAATGTTAAACATAGTACCTAATAACTAATAAGGTACACATTATTTTAAACCAGACTCTGCCAGCGCAAGCAAGACGGCCAAAGATGCTAATGTATTGGTATTTTATCCTATTTAATCAAAATAATGGGTTTTATGATTTAAAACCGACCTGTGTGGTTATGATTTGTAACGTGAAATATGTCGCGAGATATTTTTTCATTTACAAAATGCCCTTTAACTCCAAATAAAGTTAGTGCAATGGGAACCAGATAGCTAATAAATAAATACTTAAGATACAAAATATAACACCCCAGACACAGAACAAACGTCTATGTTAATTGTAACAATGCTCGTTCCAGATTAACTTTTCGTAACTTACAAAATAATGATACAGAATTACTTTTTTACAACACCTCTGCGTTGAAAATTCAAGTCTCTACGACCAGTAGCTTAGGTTGTGCGTTATTTTTGTGTCAGTCAGCCAGGACAAAGGTTCTTATAACTCTTCAGGCAAAAATATAGTATCTTGTAAGTCATATTAGCGAACTACATTTCTTACAATTTTGTTGTAAAAAACATACCCTAAAGAATGTTCTTTACCAATTTTAAAATCTCTCAGCATAAAAGCGTAAATTGAAAAAGTTCCATAGATTTTTTACTATAAAGTGCCTGGCCCATCAACCAGTTAGTGTCACACATTGCTTCTCTATAGAGTCGATCTAAAATGAATGGTGCTAACATAGAATAAGTAAGTGTTCCGAATCATTGAAACGACCCGCTTTGAAAGGTCTACCCATGCTACAATACTGTTGAAAATCTACAATGCTATCGCATATCTCATTCTATCTATAGATTTGGAGATGGGAGTGTTTTGTTTACATCATTTAGTATTGTAATCATAGAAAACTGGCTTGATCTCTTAATAATAATTATAGCAAAAGTTGCATTGTTTTGTCACGACGCGGTTTATTTACCTTTTAAATATGTTTTACCTGCCTCAAGTCGAAAAATATGCTGTACCAAAAATTGTGCTTCAAATTTTCGAGATGGTGTTATACGATAGTTAAGACCTTAAGTTCTACTGCGAATCTAGAAATGATTTTTATATAAGACCTACCTACCTACTTAGATGACTTGTGACCGGTTCTAATATCTTTTAAGCGTCCGTTAGTATCACTTAGAATCATTGCTTGTCTGATAAGCCTTTATCTCATTGGCTAATATTATAGTTACCACTTACACTGGCTATAAGGTGGGAGTTTATCTGACAGATAACGACACGTAGTACCTACTATTTGCTCGTAGAATATTGGAACCGCTCTTGTATCGCTGATACACACACTTCTACAGACGATGAGATGTTGATGAGAAAAGGTATGCAATGGAGTATCATTGCATACCTCTTCTCATCAACATCAACCTGTAGAAGTCCACAGCTGGACATAGGCCTCTCCTATACATTTCCAAGAAAAACCATTGAACCTTTTCTATTCACCGACTTCCCGCGATCTTAGCAACGTTGGGTGGTAGAGCGTCGTACGTTTCATCTTCGGGTATCTCTTCTCATATTATCGAATAACCGATAGCAGTATGAGGTAAGAAAACTAACCCAAACTCCTGATCTATCTTCTCATAAGCACTTTCAATACCTCAAAGGTGTCAAAAAAGAATGCATAAGTCATAGATATCATCAAAACAGAGATCAGAAACTGTATGAAATGGATTATGGACATTGTGGTCAAAACATCCAAACACTGGTCATGATTTTACTGCAGATAACTTTAATCGCTAGTGATTCCTATCTTATTTTAACGCGTGAAGCCATGTGATACATGTGTATTGTAAATATGCATTGTTTTTTTATGTTGGTGGATGTTTTGTGGCTGCAAAGCCCCGAAACAGCCGCACATGGACTCCTGAGGACCATTTAAGTTCTTTGAGCATGTCTAAGGGGTAGTCTGAGGTACGTCCAAATCTTACATACCCATACATTTTGCAGCAGTAAGTATTCCAAGCGTGACAGGTTGCAAGCCCACCGCCGCTGCTAGAATACTAACTAGTTTCCTCCTTTCTTTCACATACTGGCATTGCGCAAAAAAATCCATTGGTGCATAACCAGAATCGAACCCACGACTTTAGGGTTAGAAACAAAGTAGCTCCTACGACACCACCAGTGACTTCACAAACTATCAGTAAAAAAAGATAATAAATACCTAAAGAAGTACAGTGGGTTGAAGTTAGTATCAAAATAGATTCACGCAAACGAAGTCATACGATTCTACTAGTACTTGATATGAAATATCAACTCAGTACGATAATGAGCCTTGTGGTGTGTAGGGGTGTGTGTGTGTAAGCTGTAACAACTTCATTGGTAGAGTAAACACATTTTCACCTTTAACATAAAATCGGAGGGGAGTTATACAAACAAAAAGACATTGCTTTGGAAGAGTGTGGGTTATAACTATCGGTATTTGTATTAAGTTGTAGGGCTGTCCAATAAAAAACTACTTAAAAATAGTTCCAATAGTGCAATAAAAAAAATCATTCGTATTTTTTACTAAAATACCGGGTGTAATAAGTCTACTTCCGAAAACTGAAACAAAATAATCAGATCATGATAACAAAAACATTAAGAACGCAAAAAAAAAACTGCACTTTTTGCCCATTTTTTCCATGATTTCAGCATCAATATCGACAATACATCCTAAAAAAAACATACCTAATTTTCCTATTTAAAAACGCGTAAAAACATCGAAACAATTATTATTATTATTGACTGCTGTACGGAATACATCGCTGGTTGAAAACGAGAAATTTCAGCAAAATAATCGTATTACTCTAATTTTATTTTACTGTCAGCCATATTATTCTATAAGACCTTGTTGTAGGTAACTTTACACATTCCTGAAGTATTCGGAAGTGTAAAGTTACCTATACCGGTACAGTTTCGGTATTGTTTTGCATTATGGTCAAAATGGTCAAATAATTGTTCTGTTTACGATTTGATGATATCAAACCTTATTATTTGTCAAGAGACAAACCTTATCTTCCTAATCCCTCCCTAACTTGACGTAACCTCGAAATATGTAGTTACACCGTGTCTTGTTCTTTCGATCTAATTTAAAATGTCACTATATTTTCAATGTTAGGCTGTTTTAATGTTTATAAGTACTAGGGTAAATGTTAGAAAACCCTTACTTTTACTGCGATTAGATTACTAAAAAAAACCAAGCCTCATTACTAAAAGAATTAAACTCCGCTCCCTAATCAGAGAATTCCATCAATCATTCGCATCATTAGAAATCCATTTCTCTAAATGCGTAATTCTACGTTTTGGCATAATAACGGTCACCCTATATAGCTACTAACGTTATGTTGTGGCCTTAAATTCCCTTAAATAAGGGGTACGACACACCTGCCCGCACCCTCGCGACACGCGACTCGTACTAGTTACACTGACTCACTAGCCAGTGTAAGCTGACTTGTACTACCACTTTTATACAAATTCTAAGTGTGCACCGGTGGTCTAGTGGTAGTAATCCTAAGGTCGTGGGTTCAAATCTGGTCGTGCACCAATGGGTTTTTCAGGGTTTTTAGTTTTTATAGTGCTTGTGATTTCCTATCACAAGGATTTTATATCATCCCTAAAATTATTTCCTCGAGTGGGATTTGAACCCACGACCTTCCCCTTGATACGGGGATGCGATAGCCAACTTCGCTACTGAGGATTCAAATGACTCGATGAAAATAAGATTTGGAATCTTTCATACGGTACTTTGAAAAAAAACGAGTGTGCTTTATTTAGGCCACACGACTGATTGGCAATGAGAGAAAGAGAGAATGAACAGTGCTTTCATACCCCCTCCATGGTAGTGTTAAACGTTTAACGCAACCTTGTTGGAAGTCACATTAGAGTATTACTGCAAAAAATGTAGGTATGGCATTATGTTTAGGTTAGTAAACTTTTTTTTTCTCTTTCTATTTTTTCCCGCCAAAAGTTCAGTGCCGCAGTGCCCAGTTCAAGTAACACTGGTCGCTTTAAACTAGGGTGCCAACATGCTTCAATCAGAATCTAAAGCAATGTTCATTGTTATGGATAAGCAATTCTGGAACAAGCAGGGTGCCTTTTTATTAATAATAATAAAACATTTTGAAGCAGTGGTGTTTTTTGGGTGAATAATAAATATCACGACTGTAATATTTGACGACCGATGTGGCGCGGCGGGCTTGTCCGTTGCGGGGAAGTTGCGGGTTCGATTCCCGCCTTGGGATAAATGTTTGTACGGTCTGCAAATATTTATTCCGGGTGTTCTGGGTATTTTCTATGTACCTATAATAAAAAAATATCTATTTATGTAATATAGTGTTGTATTAAGTATATCAGTCATCTAGTACCCATAATACAAGCTCTGCTTAGCTTGGGGCTAAATGATGCTGTGTGGATTGTCCAGCAATATATTATTTATTATTATTTTTAAACTTTAAACTAGGTAGGAAACAAGTTATGAAAATATGAAATAATATTTAGCTTCAAACCAATCCCTAGGCTCGGTCGATATCCCCTCAAATCTTAATACCATATCTTTCGAGATTTTTTGTCAATGTCTAATGGGGGTAGTCAGAGATATGTCCAAATATTACCCTCATTTTGCAATAGTTGGTATTTCATACGTGACAGGTTGCAAGCCCATCGCCGCTGCTAGAATACTAATTAATAATAATAATAATGTTGGACAATCCACACAGCATCATCTAGCCCCAAGCTAAGCTGAGCTTGTTACGAGATGACTGATATACTTAATAAAAGAGACAGGTGGCAGACAAATAGACTTAGTAATAGAGTCCCGTTTTACCCATTGAGTACGGAACCCTAAAAGCCGTCACTAGCAGAAGAAGTCTGTTTGAAACAGGTCTTCCCCAAGATTCCCAGGGTTGTCAGCCAATTACCTCTAGACAATGCAATATCTGGCTTTAGTCTATTATGTGTGAACACCCTAACTATTTGACCATGTACATCGTGCACAAAAAGTACTAGTATTTATATCAGTATTCATAGGCACATGTCGTTGTGTGACTAAGATCAATCGCCTATTGTCCTGAAGTGTACATCGTACACTTGGATTGGCAAAAACGTCGTTACAAACTATTTTATTGTTCTCTCACCTCACAACTCTGTTTTGTTCTACATACGCCTATTATGGTAAGACCAAAGAACTTAAAATCCTACTGGCTTTTAGGGTTTCATACCCAAAAGGTAAAACGGAACCCTATTATTAGAACCTAGATTTAAGACGTTTCAAGATGATCCCTGCGGATATTACTGAATAAATGCTTTTTGACTTTGACTTTGACATTACTGTCTGTCCGTCCTTCTGTCCGTCTGTGACCAGGCTGTATCTTATGAACCGTGACAGTTAGAGAGTTGAAATTTTCACAGATGATGTATTTCTGTTGCCGCTATAACAACAAATACTAAAAACCGAATAAAATAAATATTTGAGTTGGCTCTCATACAACAAACATGATTTTGTTGCCGTTTTTATTATAGATAAAGGTACAGAACACTTCGTGTGCGAGTCCGAGTCGCACTTGGCCAGTTTTTTTTCATTTTCATTTATTTATTGCCACGTGTACATACATACATTTTATACATCTTAGGTCTATAGGTAGTTTTAAAATACCTGTACGTACCCTGTAAGGCGCTACAAATTTTGTTTAAAATAGTAGAATAATCGGTATCCTTAGTTCACAGTAGCCAAAAGTTATTTTCATACAAACTTCAACCCCTGCTTCAATCTCAACTTCAGCTCAGCTTCAGCTCAACTTCAATACCCGTTATACCCGTTTAAGGATTGAATATCGCGAGTTATTTTCTTGGTACAAGACGCATCAAGACATTTATACCCAGAAAAATTCATGAACGTGTCCTGCGACGTTCAATGTGACCTTTTTTTTTGCAATTTGCTGATGGAACAAGCATATGGCCCACCTGATGTTAAGTGGTTACCATCGCCTATAGCAAATCAATGCCTTGAAGGTCACGTTCTTTAGTAACGTAACCCACAATACACTGCTCTGCGTCCATCAACCTGAGGCATACAGGTGTTAAGCCTCATGTGCCTGTAATTACACCGGCACCCACACCCTTCAAACCAGAACACAGCATCGCTGCTTGTTGGTAGAAACATGGTTCTAGTACTTTCCTGCATGAACCTTTTACAACTACTACTACTAAATATATGCAATGATATTTTATTGAAGCTATCATTGAAATATTTTACAAAAATCAAATTTTTACTACCTGTTAAAAATTAAACAAAAGTGGTTTTTACCAAACTCACTCAACTGTCATACTGTCAGTTGTAAAGCATGACAGTAAATGAATTATTAATCTCTTTGTCGTGGTCAGGCCACACGTGCCCTATTGCATAAATAAAATAATAATACTCACTGTCCAATCATTATTTGTAATTATTTGAACCCTGTTTAACTACGTAGTAAATCGCGATAGGCGCGTGGCGTGCGCAGGCGCAGGGCAGGTGTGCTTCTACCCTTATGGAGGGAGAGGACCGAGGGTCGTGTGTTGAAATGTTGATTTTATGCAAATTTCACTTTTAACAACTGGTTGGCGAACAATATGATATCCAATGTATCAGAATAAAAATAAAAGATACTTTTGAAGATATTTAAATACTGATACTACTAAAAACCAAGCTAAAAAGGTTTTAACTAAACAACTTTCTGATAGACCAATCATCTATGGCCCACCTGATGTTAGGTGGTAACCATCACCTAACAAAGCACTGCCTTGTAGGTACTTGCACGTTAGGTACGTGTGTGATCTTACTTCTTTTTATACAACTTATTAATGGAACAAGCAGATAGTCCACCTGATGTTAAGTGGTTACGATCGCCTAGCAAAGTATTGCCTCGTAGGTCACACTCGTTAGGAACGTGCCCTACGATGCACTCCTCAGCGTTTATCAACCTAAGGCATACAGGTGTTAAGCCTCATGTGGCTGTAATTACACCGGCACCCACACCCTTCAAACCGGAACACAGCAAGCTGCTTGGCGGCAGAAATAGGCATGGTGGTAGTACTTCCCCGGACGAGCCCTTCACAAAGAGCTCTACTACTACTAAAAACTTCGTACATGGATTGCTTTTTTATCTGGAAGATATAAAATAAATTGTGTTCTATCAACGCACAGCCCAAACCACTGAACAGATCGGGCTGAAATTTGGCATGCAGGTAGATGTTATGATGTAGGCATCCGCCAAGAAAGGATTTTGATTAATTCTACCCCCAAGGGGATAAAATAGGGGATGAAAGTTTGTATGAAACTTTGTCAATTTTAAGCCGATCGGGCTGAGACTATGCATGCATAACGCTACTATGATTTTATTCCAAAAAAATAATGGGAACGAGAAAAAACTGCCACGCAGGCAAAGCTGCGAGCGGCCGCTAGTTAATTATAAGCCTCTTATTTTCCTAAAAAATTTTGAAAGTAAATTATGGCAATTATCTTCTTAAAAGCAATACAATACATTGCAACAAGCACTAAGGTCGTGTTAAGTATTCCCCTTTCTATCCGCTCATTAGCCAAAATCGCTGTTGAGTACATTCAACACAGTACATAAGTACAGTCAGCTTCAAAATATTGATGTAAGAAACAAAGCTCAAAGCTTTTAATTTTATTTTAGAGAAAAAATTATAGAACTGATAATCCTTCTGATGTTAAGCGGTTATCTTTGCCTATGAAAATTAGTTATAACAATAATGCTGGACAATCCACACAGCATAATCTAGCCCCAAGATAAGCAGAGCTGGTGTTATGGTTTTGAATAAAACTCTTCTACTGATATAACACCCAAGCACAGAACAAACATCTATGTTCATCAGACAATGTTTGTCCTCGATAAGGATCGAACCTACAACTTATAGCACAGAAGGCAGAGGCACCAACAGAGCTATGAGGCAAGTCAACTAGGATGCTAGTCTTGAAATTGTTTTTTTTAATACAATTTGTTGATGGAACGAGCATATGACCCACCTGATGTTAAGTGGTTACCATCGCCTATAACAAAACATTACCTTATAGGTGACGTTATTTAGGAACATGCCCTACAATACACTGCTCTGCGTCCATCAACCTGAGGCATACAGGTGTTAAGCCTCATGTGCCTGTAATTACACCGGCACCCACACCCTTCAAACCGGAACACAGCAAGCTGCTTGGCGGTAGAAATAGGCATGGTGGTAGTACTTCCCCGGATGAGCCCTTCACTAAGAGCTCTACTACTACTAACAAACATACTTGAAACATGTTATATTTGATACTTGAAACATACTTAGGTTTAAAAAACTGGCGGTGTAAAATCTAATAATTATTATAAAAAACTTGAGAGGTGTCAAGGGACACCCGGATGGAACGAAGTTTAATCCGAAATAGAAATGAAAATATCTGGCTTGCTTTCTATAAGAGAGAGAGACAGACAGAGAAACATGCGACGCCGCACAGCTTACAATAGCTTACTATAGCAAAAAGTGTCGTGACAACTTTTCGTAAGAATTTTTTCCGTCTAGCCCCCTTTCACAACGCACGATAAAGAACTTCGTTCCAATAAAATAAAACACCGAAATTTGTTGCTTTTTTGTTGCTTATTAGTTGCTAAAAAAATAACTTTTTTGCTCCAACCGATCGCGAAAAATCACCAATATCGCTAACTTTTCATTAAGATAGCGTGGAAATCACCGGATGTGGAATGATCGATCAAGCGAATAGGGGTCAATTTGTTGCTGAAAGATAATACTTCGACGACCGATGTGGCGCGGACGACCGATGTGGCGCGGCGGGCGAATGTCCGCCTGCGACGCAGAGGTTGCGGGTTCGATTCCCGCCTTGGGATAAATGTTTGTACGATCTGCAAATATTTATTCCAGGTGTTCTGGGTGTTTCTATGTATAATAAAAATTATCTATATATGTAATGTATTGTATTAAGTATATTAGTCATCTAGTACCCATAACACAAGCTCTGCTTAGCTTGGGGCTAGATGATGCTGTGTGGATTGTCCAGCATTATTATTATTATTGTTATTACTTGAACTTGTAACGGAGTGTACCGACAAACGAAACAAAAAGCTGTTTATGCATCCGCTATGCAACAGGCATCCCAGAAGGCTACATATTAAAGCGAAGAAACAAAGATTTTACTTAAAAACGTCTAGACAACTATTTTTTAATTAAAATTAAGTACAAATATTTTTATAGAAGGACATTCTCATTAAGTAAGTACTGTAATATTGTTTTAATTATACTCATCAATATAACAAAGTATTGACTAGTAGGTCACGCTCGTTAGGAACGTGCCCTACGATGCACTGCTCAGCGTCCATACCTGAGTCATACAGGCGTTAAGCCTCATGTGCTTGTAATATTGACGACCGATGTGGCGCAGCGGGTGAATGTCCGCCTGCGACGCAAGAGGTTGCGGGTTCGATTCCCGCCTTGGGATAAATATTTGTACGATCTGCAAATATTTATTCCGGGTGTTCTGGGTATTTTCTATGTATAATAAAAAAATATCTATGTATGTAATGTATTGTATTAAGTATATCAGTCATCTAGTACCCATAACACAAGCTCTGCTTAGCTTGGGGCTAGATGATGTTGTGTGGATTGTCCAGCATTATTATTATTATTAATATCACCGGCACCCACACCCTTCAAACCGGAACACAACAAGCTGGTTGTAGGCAGAAATAGGCATGGTGGTAGTACTTCCCCGGACGAGCCCTTCACTAAGAAAAGTTTCTTCTAGAGTTTAATCTAGTAGTATAAGTTCTTAGTGAAAGGCTTTTTATACATATTTGTCGACATCTTTTACATAACATCATCTAGCCCTAAACTATACGACCTTGTACTAAGGGAACCAGATGACTAATAGAATACATAGATATGTTTTTTTTAACTAACAGACACAACAATCATCTATGTTCGTCACACAAGTGTTTGTTCTCAGTGGGGATCGAACCACCACCTACGCGCAGAAGGAAGGGCTACTACAAACTAAACTGTGGGGGCGGTCAAATTACTACCACCATACGTATTTCTTCCGCAAAGCAGCTTGCTGTGTTCCAGTTTAAAGGGTGTGAGTGCTTGTGAAATTACCGGTTGACGCTTAACGCCTGTGTATGGACGTCAAAATAATCTGAAGATCCTTCTCTTGAGAAGCAAGTGATACCACGGGTATCGTGTGTGTTCCAGCAGATCTACTCTAAAATACAAATAATACATGTTTCGTATTGTCGTTTTGAGTTACATTACGGGGCCTCGGCAACCGATTCTACAGTGAAGTGATTTCTGCCGGATATACCCCGCAGTGTAAATCAAAACAACAACACGAAACTTCGCTTATCGTTTTCATGAGTAGACCTACTGGTTCCAGTACACAAGTCAGCTGCCTGCGGCAGGCTAATTTTGCAGTTAATATATTCATTCTGATTGCTGGGACGGCAGACACTTGTATTTATTTACGGCCCCGATGTTTGATTTATGATGGTAATAATAAAATGAAGACTAAACTATACTATTTATCATACTGTCAAAAATGCGTAATACTAGGTTCTCTCAAATGTGTAATTGCGTAATTCTAGCAACTCCTGTTTTGTGTAAAACTAGGTACTCCCGAATGCATAATTCTAGTAACTCCCATATGTGTAAAACTAGATATTCCCGAATATGTAATACTGATAACTCCCCAATGGGTAATACAAGGTACTCCTAAATGTGTTATACAAGGTACTCTCAATACTAGGTACTTCATGGGAAATGGTCAGCAAATCTTATAAAAAACTAGGCTTGGTTACAAACGTATATAACATTATAGGTACTTCTCGTATATAGTGATCAAAAAGTCACTTTTGACAACTTAATCTTAAAATACCTCGATCTTACAGATCGTCGTAAAAACTGGAAGTCTACTCAGAAAATTATAAACCAAGATTCGTTCTATCGTTTTAAGTTACACTGCGGAGAAACTCGGTCACCGTTCTACAATCAAGTTGTCACTACCAAGCATGCTACGCAGTGTAATTCAAAACGGTAATACGAAACTTCTTTGATTGTATGTAAGAGTATTGCTGGAGATTTAAATTGACAGGCGTGGGAAGTAAAAAGTGCTTCAACCTTTGCTTCTTTGTCATGATCGATGGCGGAAGCTACCCATGTTGTTTTATTCACCATTTCCGTCCGAACTATATCAAAAATATCGAATCTTTTTAACGATCGTAGATTAATGTGTTTATAATTATAAGTTCGTATCATTTGTCAGGTATCTTGTTCATTTATATTTTGCTAGTGTCCGCCTTCTGCTTTGCTCGCGTTGTACTTACCTAGACAAGAAGTAGCTTATTTAATTAATTACTACAAAATTATAGACACATGAGGCTTTACAACTATAAGCCTCAGGTTGATGGACGCTGAGGAATGCATCGTAAGGCACGTTCCTAATGAGTGTGACCTATAAGGCAATACTTTGTTATAGGCGATGGTAACAACTTAGCATCAGGTGAGCCATCTGCGTAATCCATCAGCAAGTTATAAAAAAAAAAACTAAGAACAGGGATCACTTTGAATACTTAGTACTCTGCTACTGAAGCTAAGATTCGTCCAAATGTGAGGAGTTGAAATGACAGTGATATTGTGAAATTCTGATTAGAACAGAATTTCCCGTAAGTTTTGAAGAGAAACGCCATATTTTTCTTCAAATTACACTTTGCATTAACGTTTTGAATGCCAAGTTTGTTCGTGTTTGGCTCTGCAAGTCTACACTAAGAAACGATAAACGAACTTTTGTATTGTCGTTTTGAGTTACACTACGCGGCATGTTAGCCGGCGAATTTTGACGGCTACAGAGTTGCCCCGCAGTATATTACAAAACGACAATACGAAACTTCGTTCATCGTTTCTAACAGTAGACCTGCTGAATCCTTAAGTTCGTTAGCAAGGAAATAATGTAAAGAATGTTGTTAAAGTTTAGTGGGTGTTTCAAAAGCATCGTTATAAACACATTTAAATAGATGCGCAAAATGGGCGGAGTTAAGGCAAAATAGGTGTGAGTAAATCCATCAATAAACCAATTTTGCTAACTGATGAATATAATTGGCACTCTGAACGTTTCCTGATTTACCCATTAATTATATCTATCCAACGAATTCGTTTTTACGAATTGACAGATCGATATTTGACTAAACTGATCACAATGTGTTCAAGAAAGCAGCAGTAGTGAAAGTAGCAGTAGAGATTTTAGTGTCTGACGACCGATGTGGCGCGGCGGGCAAATGTCCGCCTGCGATGCAGGAGGTTGCGGGTTCAATTCCCGCCTTGGAATAAATGTGTGTACGATCTGCAAGTATAATTATGTATTCCGGGCGTTCTGGGTATTTTCTATGGGGTATGGATTCTGGGTAATAAAAAAATATCTTTGTATGTAATGTATCAAAGTAGTCAAAAAGCATTTATTCAGTAAAATCCGCAGGGATCATCTTGAAACGTCTTAAATCTAGATGAATCTAAGCACCAGTTCCTCGCGACCAAGCCTAGAAGATTACTAGTATTGTATTAAGTATATCAGTCATCTAGTACCCATAGCACAAGCTTTGCTTAGCTTAGGGCTAGATGATGCTGCATGGATTGTCCAACATTATTATTATAATTTGTGAATGGCTCGTCCGGGGAAGTACTTCTACCGCGTATATTTCTACCGTCAAGAAATAAGTCTGAGACTCAGATATAATTAATTGTAAACTTATTCATTGTCTTATACAAGCTTGGTTCACCTTTATGCCAGGTTTTTATATTTACTACTAAGAATATGTGCTTGTCAGATAAGCCTTCATCTCATTGGATAATGTTACTGTGACAGTTTACGCTGGCCAATGAGGTGAGCGTTTATCTGATAGACAACGTCACGCTACCAATGGACGCTCGTAGCTTATTGGAACTGAATATTAGTTTCGATTCTGAACCTTAGCGTCTTTGATAATTAATTCGACTTTGATTTTTATTGTAATGAATATTACTCAAGGTTCTTTGTTAAATATATTAATTATTTTATATTACACACCAATTTTATAAAATATCAACCGCAGACATGAATTTATTTCGACAATTTTATTTGATAAGACCACCGTCGGTCTTAAAGATGTTGAATAAAACACATAAAAGCCTCGAATCCAATGAACATTCGGCGCCAGATACAAATTATAATGCAACTAGCGGTCCGTCCCGGCTTCGCACGGGGTTTAGTAAGGATCCATAATTTTTTTGAATATCAATATAGCCTATGTCACCCAGGGATATAGTCAACTTCCCAACGGTGAAAGGATTTTTCAAATCGACCTAGTAGTTTTGGAGCCTAGTTTTGCATTGAATAGCAAACAAACAAACAATCAAATCTTTCCTCTTTGTAATATTACTATTATGATTATATTTTATTGTAGTATAGCCTAGTATTGACCAGATGTAATATTTGGACATACCTCTGACTATCTCCATTAGAAATCCTCAAAGAAACTCGAAAGACCTGGTAATAAGAGATCTGAGGGGATATCTACCGAGCCTGGGGATTAAAGTCGTGAAGCTATTTCATATTTTTACTTTACCAGTCAGACAGTATTAAGGTAACAGTAATATAGTTTGACATAAACCTATATAAACATCGTAAAGTCATTCTTCTCCATATCAAAATTGAGGTGAATTGAATCAGCATCTTCCGAGCTATCATGATATGCATTTATCTGATACTCCAGTAGAGATAGGTCGTAGTATCTTCAGACATGACTCTTCACTCTTACATCCTAATTGCTAAAGGTTTTTTTGAAAAACGGTGACCGACTGATAGCGGTGTCATGGATATGTCCTACCGGTTTTTTTATGATCCTATTTACAAAAACTCCAGTGTGGTGAAACTTTTTTTTTTGTTTTTTTGATGCTGGACAATTCACACAGCATCATCCCTAGAACTTGTGTTATGGATACTAGATGACTGATATACTTAATACAATACATAGAATACGCACATATTATTTATTATGTATAGGTAATACCCAGAACACCTGGAATACATATTTGCAGATCGTACAAACATTTATGGCGGCGGGAATCGAACCCTCAACCTCCTGCGTCGCAGGCGGACATTCCCCACCGCACCAAATCGGTCGTCAGTCGTCGTTCATGATATAAATATTTAATATATGTATAGAACAATTCTGTATAATCATTACGGAATTCATTATTTCAGTCTCTGAAAAAGTCGCTTATGTCTAATGTCATAAGCAATGAAATTCTTCAGTTTGATGATAAAAAACAGTATTTGAACAAATCCTTCACCAGGAAGCGTGCCAGTTTATGCCGGTCGCCGCTTTTATAAGGAAATTAAAGCTCATTGAAAGGTTAATGTGTGGTAGAAGGATTGAACGAGAAGTGTGATTTTTGGTTATCTACCATTCCAAAAAGGTTGGTTTGCTAACTCTTTTGAAAGACAGAAAGAAATACCTTCGCTACTTTAATCCCCAGACGCGTCAAATATCCCCTTAGATCTTTTAGTCCAATATTCGAGGTTCTTTATACATTTCTAGTACTCAAACCTCAGATGGTCTAGTAGAGACTTTTGATCCTTATAAGAAACAGGATCGATTGGCATCAGAAAAAGTTTTTGTGTAAAATGACCATTTTTTCGCTGACTGCACACTTTTTCCAAAATCTGTAAATACAGTTTAGAATATCTTCAAAATTTATGGATAGTTTCCTTAAAACGTTTTCCTATAACTATAACGCTTAAGGTACCTGCCCTTACTGTCCCGTCTCAAAAATTCACCCTAGCATAGATCCATAAACACAACGCAAAAAGCATAGCCACTACTAACTGAGCTGTGACGGATATGCAATCATCAACAGCTCAGTTCATCAATACTAAAAACATGCTGCAACATGCTGCTGCTGCTGTAGATCCAGAGTCCAGTAGTGGAACAGTTCCAGACACTATCTCAATAATTAAACACTTATCTACAACTCAGAAGCCGTCAGTACATTATCAGGGTGCGTCCGACAAACGTTATCTTCATTACTGTGGGCCACTTTATTTCACATATCCATTTATTTAAGGCTTATGATAACTGCAGCAACAGCGGACCTTTCAATCATCCGCTGTGGAAAAGGCCGCTTGTATTTGAACTAAAACTTCTAATGCGACTTCCAACAAGGTGGCGTTGAACGTTTAACGCTACCATGGAGGGTATGAAAGCACTGTTCTTTCTCTCATAGCCAGTTACGTTTCGTATATTAAAGAAGTTTTACTTCAGTCGTGTGGTCTAAAGACAACGCGTTTGTTTTGGTTCTAATGTCTCACTTATAGTAGTATTAGAGCTCTTTGTGAAGGGTTCGTCCGGGGAAATACTACCATGATGCCAATTTCTACCGCCAAACAGCTTGCTGTGTTTTCGGTTTGAAGAGAGTGGGTGCCGATGAAAATACAAGCACATGAGGCTTAACACCTGTATGCCTCAGGTTAATGGAGCCTGAGTAGTGCATCGTAAAATCTCAAATAGAAATATGTATATTAGGCACAGCGGACTTATTTTCGTCCGCTCGGTAGTCATAGCATCGTGCACGCCAATAAATATTCTCCAGTGTAATAAATCATAGGTAAATCAAACGTAGTCTAACTTGTAATCTCAATGGCAGAGTGAAGATTTACCATCCTATCAAACAATATTTTATTTTTATACTAACAGTTAATTTATCTGTGTCATTAATAGCTATGCGGAATACTAACTACGCAATGTTCTGTGTCACAAGTAGAAGAGGAATTACTGGTTTGTGTTGCAACTTATAAGAGTAATTATCGATCGTTTTTGTATGGAAATTGAATGGTATTAGTAATTGTTAGAACAAGACTAAATTGTTGTAGCAAAAGTTTAAATACTGAGGGACTACGAATATTTCTTATACACGGGCAACTTAAGTTGCTCCATTATGACGTCACAACACATCCAGCATTATTGATACTAGCATGTTTAACCAGTTACTAGCGATATTTTAAGCAATATTTAAATTTAATTTCCCAATGTCAAAAGCTGAGACTTTTTTAAAAAAAAATAGTGCTTAAATATTATAAACTTCCCACTATTCGAATTAAATACTGCAACTTTTAATCAACATAACGTCAAGTATACTGATACTGTAACCAACAAGTTTATCATTTTAATAATACAATAAATGTAAATAAAACTAGAACATAGTTTGGGGTTCCGGAAATAAGAAGAAATTAAAAGTGTAAAAGAAATTAAAGTTATCTATTTTTTTTACTTACATGTACGTAATTATTAGCTTTGTTATATAGGTACCTTAGGTACATGCACCCTAATGGGCACTGCAATGTCATATTATTATTATTATTAACAATTCAAAATAATATACCAAAACAAAAGATTCAATAATAATAGATTACAACAACAATACAATTAGATACAACACTAATAGAAAATATACCAAAACACACGCCAACTTTATCACGCAGATGAAGTTGATGGTGTTTCGCAAATCCATAATAATAATAATAATAATGCTGGACAATCCACACAGCATCATCTAGCCCCAAGCTAAGCAGAGCTTGTGTTATGGGTACTAGATTACTGATATACTTAATACAATACATTACATATAAAGATAATTTTTATTACACATAGAAACACCCAGATCACCCGGAATAAATATTTGTAGATCGTACAAACATTTATCCCAAGGCGGGAATCGAACCCGCAACCTCTGCGTCGCAGGCGGACATTCGCCCGCCGCGCCACATCGGTCGTCAAAGATATAAAGACAAACGTACATAATAAAGTAAATTCATTCTTTTATTCAATTTGAATGATATACAGTACCTATTTCAGGTGTCAAGCAATGATGCTCGCATTTCTGTGTTCTGGTTTGAAGGGTGTGAGTGCCGGTGAAATTACAGGCACATGAGGCTTAACACCTGTATGCTTCAAGTTGGTGGACACAGAGTAGTTTTTTTTAAAACTTAACTCAACTTTGAGAGCATTAAACCTAAAACTGTACGGAACTCAGGAGGCGCGAGGCAAAGTTATGCTTCTCCATGTTTATTATACACCATGTTTACAAACACAGAACATCTGCTACCTACATAATCACCATTAAAACATTTTCTTTATTTTGCGAGTAACGTGATGTGATAAGAAGTGTGAAACTGACACCTCGCCTACGCGAATTGATATAGCCATCATCATAAGCCTGATGAAGTCCAATGTTGAAAATCAAAGAGAAGGGTAGGCTGGTCGTGACCACGTTTAATATGTGGATTGGCGTGGTTTGGTACACAGGAGATGTTGCTATCTGTCTCTTGCCACGTTTTTCCTGGCGTAAGCGAGATTTTTCGTATCGTATGGGGTTTTATTTCAAGAAATTCTTCACAAATAAACTCATACGCGCCAAGGCGTGTAATTGTATGAGATAAGTAAGCTTTTTATAATAATATTAATGCTGGACCTTCCACATAGCATCATCTAGCCCCAAGCTCAGCAGAGCTAGTGTTAAGGGTACTAGATGGCTGATATACCTAATGAAATACATTACATACATAGATATTTTTTATTTTACATAGAGAATACCCAGAAGACTCGGAATATTTCCAGATCGTACAAAAATTTATCCCAAGGCGGGAATGGCACCCGCAACCTTCTGCGTCGCAGGCAGACATTCGCCCGCCGCGCCACATCGGTCGTCTTACACAATTCTTATAATAAACAGACAATGGTAGGAACAGCACTAAAAAACGTTGTCACACACTCGCTACAAACACATTTTCATGAATAACTTCAAGCGATAAAAAATTATATTATTATCTTCTTTACTCATTTTCTCCACGCTTAAACATAGTTGTTTGAAACTCGAGCTTCAAATATAAAAAAAACATTAAAAACAAAACATCCTATTTGACTTAATTGAATTTTGTTTACAACACACTCAATTTTTATTACGAGAAAATTAATTCTCTTCGAGAAAACATATTCTTTCTTCGGCAGTTGGGTAAAAGTCATTTACTTTGCCGGCTACATTTTCATTATATGTAATCACGGTAGGTTTACTGGCTATAAAAGAATATGAACTACTGAAACGATAATTATTATTTTGATTTAGGTTCTGTCTTTATGAAGCGGCGATCGCTATTTGACGGTACACTTAATCTACATTCATTAAAAAAAAAGTATGTGTCCCTAGTAGGTCCCTAGTTGAAAGTCGCTTGAAAATTATATATTTTACTATTGACTAAACGTGACTCTATAGGGACTAAGGAAACTGCAGTTTTTAATTCGTAAGAAGATCTCTTTGCTACTATTTTAAAAGAAGACAATGTTATACCTACTTCTGTATAGTATGACGACCGTTTTGTGACGTTCGTTGTTTTTACGAAAACTGAACATTTACTGTATTATCTTGTTCACTCGTGCCACACACAAACAGCATTTTAATGGATGTCAAAGAAAAAATGCTCCTAACACATCGCCTATAAAACTATTTTTGCAATTTTATATCGTTGAGTAATTTTCACACGATGGTCTATCTAATGTTTCTTTGAATTGATTATATTTCTATATTTGCTACCGCACTTATTTATAACAATTATGAGAATTTTTGTGACTGATATAATTGGCAGAATGACAATATAACCACGCCGCGTGTTGCGACGCGTCAGAAGCCTATCAATCTCATACAAATACAAATACACTACTATAGTATGAAATTTAAAAAAAAATTGAATAGGTAGGTAGTTATTCGGTTTTTGAAATAAGTAAAAAAAATTAATTTGAGAGTTTGAGCTTTAGTTGTTTCTTAAGATTGGCACCACATAAGATTGTGAGAGAAACACAACAGAAAACAATATGAAAAACGCAAACAAAGTCGCTTGGAGTCAGTTAGTTCAAGAATAAAAGAAGACAAAGTCAGAAAGAATAACCAGTAGCAGTAGTAATCGATACAATGACATTTAAGTACCTACTCGAATGAGGCAGTGTAATTGTAGCTTGTACTACGGGTCCGCAATTTGGCGATAAACGCCGACTGCAAGCCCAGAACGATACTTCGTCACAGTTGCTCTAATTACCGATTATTATCGAGACAGATCGACTTGTCGCCGATATATAGCGATATAAATCGAGTAAAACATCGATGAGCTATCTACCATAAATACGATATTATTCCGGTACCTAGGTACAGTCGTCTTCGCTATGCTTAATTTCAACGTACGGGCTTCCGTTAGTAGTACGAGTCAAATAGCTTGCTGTGTTCCGGTTTGGAGGGTGTGGAGAAATTAAAGACACATGAGGCTTTAGACCTGTATGCCTCAGGTTAACGGACGCTGAGCAGTGCATCGTAGGGCACGTTCTTAAGGAGCGTGACCTACGCAGCATACTTTGTTATTTTTTGCTTTACAACTTGCTATGATAATATATACATACCCATTTGTATACTTATACTTATCCTTGAAAATAAATTCATAATTTTTTTATTAGGCCACCCTTACGCACCAAGACAAATATACCTATTCTGAAAATTTCAAGTCTTTACGACTAGTGGCTTAGAATGTACGTGGTCTATATATCAGTAACTAAGACAAACACTCTTAAAACTGGTATACACTTTGACCCCATGTGCCTGTAATTTTAATAATAATTATTTATTCATAAAAGTACATCATATAGTTAGTCGTAATTAGAATAATTCAAGCTAGAATTATTCTAAAAGCTCGTATCTGCACTTTATCTGCTAAAACTTCTAGAAAAAAACTGTAATAATTCCAATTAACCTTAATAATAGGCCTCGGGCGAGCAAAGCGATTAAAAAGACAAATTCCTATGAAGCACAATAGCAGGTCCACCACGGTATAATACAGTATAAGTCAGGGATGTAATAAGGCCGGAACATCTTAAAATTAATATAATTTAAAAATAGTAAAACTCTTAATTTAGTCTGATTTGACGACCGCGGCGGGCGAATGTCCGCCTGCGACGCAGGAGGTTGCGGGTTCGACTCCCGCCTTGGGATAAATGTTTGTACGATCTGCAAACATTTATTCCGGGTGTTCTGGGTATTATCTATGTATATTAAAAAAAAAATATGTATGTAATGTATTGTATTAAGTATATCAGTCATCTAGTACCCATAACACAAGCTCTGCTTAGCTTGGGGCTAGATGATGATGTGTGGATTGTCCAGTACTAGTAGTAGTATAGTATTAGTAGTCAGCAAAACAAACAAAATAACAAACACCGAGATTGAGAATGATTCAAGGCAATGATGACAAGATTGAGAGTGACATGTCTTTGCTGTCATGTTACGTTGGATGGTCCTAGATACGTCCCTGTGACTAGAGTATCGAAGCCAGTATTAATAGAGGACCGGTAGCTCCATACCGAGCGAAAGATATGATTAACACAAAGGCGATACCTACATAATAAGCGATATTGGGACCAGTCCGCTTCTGACGTAAATGTTACCTGCGGAATAGAAAATTATAGAAAAGGCATCATTTTTAGAACATTTTATGAAAAATACCAAAAAAAAGAACAGTTTTGCACTAAATAAGGATTAATAATATAATTCTACTAATATTATAAACGCGAAAGTTTGTAAGTATGGATGGATGGATGTTTGTTACTCTTTCACGCTCTAACCAGTAGACCGATTTGGATGAAATTTTAAATAAACATACCTAGATTGTAACCTGGATTAACATATAACACATACTTGACGACTTTGACGACCGATATGGCGCGGCGGGCGAATGTCCGCCTGCGACGCAGAGGTTGCGGGTTCGATTCCCGCCTTAGAATAAATATTTGTACGACCTGCAAATGTTTATTCCGGGTGTTCTGGGTATTTTCTATGTATAATAAAAAATATCTATATAATGTAATATAATATTGTATTAAGTATATCAGTCATCTAGTACCCATAATACAAGCTCTGCTTAGCTTGGGGCTAGATGATGCTGTGTGGATCGTCCGGCATTATTTATTATTATATTATATTTATACTTTTTATCCTGAAAAAATAACGGGAACGGGAAAAAATTGCCACGCAGGCGAAGCTGCGAGCGGCCGCTAGTTATTTATAAATAAATGAAAGCTAGTTCTTCGTTGCTGATTGAACTAGCAGATAACCCACCGGGTGTTAAGTGGTTACCATCAGTGTCGCAGTCACGATGACTTTATATTAGTTCATAAAATAAATTAAGCGTAATTGCGCATAACTGTGGTACAGAATCATCGACAAATACCACTTTATTCTACTTTTTGCTAAGTAATTCCTCCCCAGCCGGTTTGGATCATTATCCATTACAGGCTCATGCTTGGTTGCGACAAACGCACGCGTTTATGTAACCAAATGCCTTACAGCGTCTCACATCACTGTCGTCCGTATATTGGGCTAATTGTGATGTTCAAGAAAAAATGTGGTCTCATGAATAAAATTGAGAAAACAAATAGTTTCACGACTAAAATCCTTAGGCACGGTAGATATCCATAGACCTCCTTGAAACACTGAAAATCAGCGCCATATGAGTCATTGCTTCTTGGCATATGCTGAGTGGATGCCTTTTTTCGCCACTTTCCTTTTATTTTTATATCTACTTTGTGTTCTTTGTATTGTTATGTGAGGTGTGAATAAATATTTTCTATTCTATTTCTATAAAAATTTCCAGGAAAAAGAATGAAAAGGTGCCCTTTTCATTCTTCATCGAGCAGGAGGGCGTCCTATGCTTCGTCTTTCGGTTCGTGATTACCATTTCCTTTATTTCCCAGATATCCAGAGATCTTAGAACAAAGTACCTACTCGAGATTTTCTGAGGATATCTAATGGGGTAGTCAGAGGTACGCCAATTACAATTGGAACATACGAACTTTTGCAGTAGTTGGTATGTAGTAAAACATGTGCGCAATGCCAGTGCTTTCAAATGGGGAAGAAAAACATAGTCAGGTAGGCAGCGGCGATTTGCTTGCAACCCATCACTTATGGAATACTAATTACTACAAAATTTGGGTATGTGCCTAATGTAATATTTAGACTTACCTCAAAATGGGGTGTATTCAGACACATCCCATTCGGTAGACACCCTCAAAGAAGCTCGAGTTAGGTACATGGTATTTATCTGAGGGGGTATTTGTTTTTTATACAACTTGCTGATGAACCAGCAGCCCACCTGATGTTAAGTGGTTACCATCACCTATAACAAAGCATTGCCTCGTAGGTCACGCTCGTTAGGAACGTATCTACCGTGCCTGAGAATGAAAAGTCGCGAGGTTACCTATGTATAGCATTCCCGCTATAAAACAGCTGCTGAATCACAGCCTCCGCTTTTAAGAGAACCAGGATAATTGGTACTGGAGCACGTGACTGATCGTTAAAATCAGCTGCAAGCAATTTTAGTATCGACATGAGAGTGAAGTTTTGTTTTATTTGGAGTTATGTCAAGTGGAATAAGCTACTGGTTGACTTACTATAAAACTTTCTATCATCAGTCCAACCAGTAGAAGACTACGTTTCGTTTTCCGGTTCGTGGTCGCCACTCGAGAACCTTTATTCTTCAGCGGTTGCTTTAAAATAAATAATTTAGTGAGCATCGGTGGTCTGGTGGGAATGAACCCGCCTTCTGATCCTAAGGTCGTGGGTACGAACCTACACGTGGAGTACATTTGGTACATACCCAAGATTACTAACTCGGTTCCTGACTATGTTTTCCTTTATCGCTTGACAGCACTGTATTACGCACATAAAGAACGGAAAAATCTATAGGTGTACGACCGGATTTGAACCCACGACCAGATCAGAAGGCGAGGTCACTCCCAACCGTGGTCACAAAATTATTTATTTTTAAGCAACCGCTGGAGAATAAAGGTTCTCGAGTGGCGACCACGAACCGGAAAACGAAAGGTAGCCTTCTACTGGTTGGACTGACGATATGTTAGGATCGCAGAAAGTCGATGGATGGTGAGGGTCCAAAATTGCCTTTTCTAGTAATATACGGGAAAAAAAGCCTATGTCCAGCAGTGAACTTCTATAGGCTGCTAATGATGAATAGGTGTCTTCTAGAGTAGACTACTCTGCTTCATTGTCATTTACCACCAAGTGAGACCGAAGCCAAATGATATGCTATATTAAAAAAATAGAATACATAGAACATAGAATATAATGAATGAATGAATATATTTTAATGGCATAAGTATAAGTTTTACTTAGTTTGGGGCTAGATGGCGTTGTGTGAAATACCTACCAATATTTATTTATTTTAACCACATAACGTCCTAATGATGAGTATCCGCCAATTAAGCCAGAGTACAGTCGGGACAAAAACTCGTCCAAAGGCGCTACCGAACTTAATTGGACGTTGGTTATTGACTGCGGTTATTGTGCGCGAGTGTACTGATGAAGATCGGACAGTCGAAGGTCGAGGGCATTCCGTCTAGTATGACGTGTGTAAGGGACAAACCTCACTTGGTTATGGTAAAAAGTTGTTTTTTTGCAGGTGTAAAAAAATAAAATAAAAAACCGGCCAAGTGTGAGTCACGAAGGTTTCCGTACCAAAATCTGTGATAAAAACGGCAAAAAAATCACCAAAAATGGATGAGAACCATACGACAAACGTGTTTTTTTTCTGCCCTTAAATAATTATTGTATTCTGTTTTTTAGTTTGCAGTAGGTAGTTGGTCCATACGCGACAGATTGCAAGCCCATCGCGAAGACTAGATTTGACTAGAGTTCAAATTACTGTTTGAGTCAGCCATGCACAAAATAACGTGTCAGACAAATTACTTATTTACACTATGTACCTACTATATAAGCACTCAACGCTAATATTTTTTTGAAAAAATTGAGTTTCAGATTTGCAGCTTATTTTAATGCTACCTAAAATTATTTAAACTAAAACAAAACATAAGTTATAATGAATTTTTAAGAATCCACCTGATTGAATATAAACATTAATATGACTTCAAATGAACCAGAATAATTCGCACCCTGAAGTAAGCCACATAATCCAGGCGGGCCATTTTGCGTGCCTTGTAAAAATAATTAATAATTTCCCCTGATGTTTATGACCATTTAAAAGTCTGTCAAAAGTTCGAAACTTCCCAGAGTTCAGGCAAATCCAATAATGTTTCATTATTGGGTATCGCCCATGGACGTGGCTCCTTTTAAATGGCATAAAAATAAATGGTACCAAAAAACAAAAGATGCTTCAAAAATAGTGCTTCGTTTTAAAATATAAATTAAAAATAATTTTGTGTTAATCACTGGTAGACTTTTAATTAGTTTTGTATGTATATTTAGTTCTTTTAAATGTCCCCTCTATCATTGGTGGTTTAGTGTTAGCAACTTTGCCTCATGACGCTGAGGTCGATTGTTTGAATCAGGTTGCAAACCTCTGCATTTTTCTGTTTAAAAACGATGAAGGAAAATTCTGTGAGGAAAACCCGTGGCCTAGTCAGTTCCGTATTGACCATATCTTTCCTGTAAATTAAGTCGACTAGGCTGTGAGAATGGTATAGATGCTTAAAAAGCCTACTCCATTCAAAACCCTGTCCCAGGTACTGCAGCGCCCTGTAAATAGGGTATGAGTAAAGTTGCCCATTATATAAATTGTCTACAGTATATGCAAAAGCCTATTTAATCTTGCAGATGTGAATATAAAAGTAATTATAATATATATAAACATAATTTTGAACGTTAATAAGTAATTAAAAATATTCTGCGAACAGTGTGGTTCAACCCTATACGATCTATTTCTGTCTACCGCAGCGACAAAAAACCCTAGAAATTGCAGAAAAAGACGCACCAAAACTGGAATTTGAAATTTTAATTGTATAGTAAGCCTATTGAGTCAACGTTTACTTGTGAAACGATTATTAGGCATGCGTTGTATATTACCGACTGACAGTGACCTTTTTTGTAATAAAAAAAACAATAAATAGTAAAAAATACGCAATGTAATGTAGGTTTAATATTTTGAATTGAATAATAACAACTACACTTGTATGATACCTTTTTTATTTATAGAATAGGCTAGAATTAAAAACTACTTAAAATACTAATCACCAATTAGATTAGTTGATAGTAGCTCTGTCTTCTACACTATAGGTCGTGGGTTTGATACTTATTGCGAATTAATATATGTATATTAAATATAATCATACACAGGTAAACTGTCACACAAACTGGTGTTGTAGCTAGTAGTTAGCCTATGTACTAGCCTTTTTTTTGCAATAAATAATTTTCTAATCTAAACATAGATGTTAATTCTCTATCTCGGTGTTATATTGTATGTTAGGTCTGTATTTATTTAAATAAAGTAAGTATGTTGTATTAGTCAGGGGCAAAATGTCCAAAATGCTTATCATCATCATCATCATCAGTCTATATCAGTCCACTGCTGGACGTAGGCCTCTCCCAAGACGTGCCACTGAATGAAAATGCTTATACTTCAGTTTATTTGTGAATAGTATTCGCATAACACGAATTAAACGTTTTTGAAAACTAGACATCGTTACAAAGTGAACTTCAATCATGCCCTTTTACTTAAACTTATAAGACTCAGGTTCTAGAAAATTCTGTAAAGCTTTGCAACGCCTGGGTCAGCATTTTAGATACAAAAAGCTTACGCAACACCTATAGCACCTTTTCCGCCTCGTTTTGAGTAGATTCTGATATACTGGCTGGCTTAAATAAATGTAACATATCATTCGTCAAGTATAAACAAACACTTATTGATGGATGGTATGATTGTTCAAAAGGTACAATAGAAAGTGGAGCTAGGCGCAGCTTTTTAATGTTTTTTTGTAACTTTATAAGGATTTTAGACTACTACGGACAGCGATTTGAAAATAATATTGTTAAGCGCCATTTCTTACGAAGATAAAAAGAAAATAAAAGACGGCTTGAAGCAAAGTTAGATAAATTGGATGATTTTTAGAACATGGCTATGCCTTTGAAAGGTGTCAAGGAAACTTGATAGACAAAGAACATAAATTCTATTTAGATTTTTAGTATGCTTATAAGATATCAAGCCTAATTTGATTAAAAAAAACGTTCTTTCTGGTAACGTACAGGAGAGGCCTGACTAACAGTGGCCTTTTGCAGGTTGATGATGTATTTATTTTACGCAAAGGCTAGCGATTTATCATCAAAAAAGGACCTAAATGTACTTATTTAGATTCTTTTTTTATTATTTAGGTTCAAGCTTCTACAAGCTCGTTGACGGCTAGTTATAATCGTACTCTCATAACTTCAGGATTTGACACTCGCATGGCGCGTGGCTTGCAGCCGTCCACACCTCGCATCTGAACCGGTCGTGCAGATACTCAATATCAGTAAATAACTGGTCAAGCGTGAGTCAGTCACACAGACAAGGGTTCCTCAATATGAGCTTCATGATTGTACAAGCTCGTTGACAGCTAGTTATAATCGTCCTCTCATAACTTCAGGATTCGCCCCTTATAACTTCAGTTTTTTGCCCCATGTCACACATAATGGTTAGACTTGTACAAGTGTCGCAGTGGCAGAAGCTTTTGCAAACTTTTTTCAAGCGTATTTGTCACTGACATATCTTTGCTTGACGCTGAGAATATTATTCCACCCGTCCACACTTCGCATCTTAAACGGGCATTTCAATAACACCTAAACTAGACACTGAACTGGTCCTACAAGCTATTTGGCCTGCCCATTGCTACTTCAACTTGCTGATTCAGCCATGTCGGTGGCCTTTTTCCTCACCTCCTAGCATAGCCCGGTCCATAACCCGTTGAATCCATATTTTGAATTATGGGTTTTAATGGTTTTGTTTGTGTAATTTAATACGGTACCCTATAAAACAAGCACTCGACTGCTATCACCAGCTTCAAAATAAACACTTTAAACACGCATTAATTAATATCATTCTACTCCCGTTTTAGCTCGGGAATTCTTGTTTTCACAAATGTTTGGATTAATCTGTTTTATTTGTATCTTCGTTTTGAAAGGCGTGTATTTCATTTATTTCTTAATAAGCCGAGCTTTTATCTTTAAGTCTAAATGAAGCGGACGAGGTATACCGGTATAGATCTGCAAGTCTCAACGACAAACAAAGTTTCGTATTATCGTTTTGTAATACATTGCGGGGCAACTTAGTAGCCGTTTCATAGTCAAGTTGTCAATGCCTGACATGCCGCGTAGTGTAACGTTGTTTATCGTTTCTAAGAGTTGAAGATTTTGCAATCAGAATAATTATAATATGTTCTTGTGGATGTAAATAATACGTTGGACGAAATACTGCATAATTTATAGATATGTTTTAATATTTTTATTCGACATGCTAGTAAAACAAGCGGATGGCCCACTTGATGTTAAGAGGTTACCATCACCTAAAACAAAATTTTGCAGGTCACGTTCGTTTACAACGTGCCCTATGGTGCACTACTTTGCAGCCATCAACTTGATTCAATACCAATGTATATTTTTGAATTTCTGAAGACATTTTAAAATGATCGTCAAAAATATGAACATTCATATCTTATTGTATTTCATGCAAATGTCGTTGAAATTATTAAATTTCCCGTTTGGTAACTACTACTAAAACACGTCTCTGCAACGAGCTAATATCGGTTGGATCACAAATAAAGCAAACTGGTAAGTTATTAATGCAGCACGCAATCGCTAATTAATATTTTATTTATGCAATTCATTTATTTACACGAGGGTACCTTAAAATTACCTGCTAAGGGCCAGAATATAATAAGATTACTGTTACACTAGGTGTCTTTTTATCACTTGAAAAGGAATTACTTATAATTATATTTGTATTGTTTTATGCGCTATGCTACTAATAGTACAACTTTTAATGAAGAGCTCGTCCGGAGAAATACTACCTATTTCTGCCGCCAAGCAGCTTGCTGTGTTCCGGTTTGAAGGGTGTGGGTACTGGTGAAATTATAGGCGCATGAGGCTTAACCCATGTATGTCTTAGGTTGATGGACACCGAGCAATTTCATTTTATTTCATTTCATTTATTTTTATTCCAGCAAGATAACATTTAAGATACACTTGGAAATGTCAAAAAAAATACAATAAAATGTCAAACACAAAAATTAAATTAGGAAACAAAAGAATTAAATTTAAATTAATTAAATCACAAAAAAACCAACGAGAAAAAAAAAATAGATTAGGTACATCACAGTACAGAGTAGAGCAAACCATAATATTTATGGCGTATTTAAGTCATCAGCTAGAGCTTCGTCAAGAGTATAATACGATTTCATTAACAATAGCTCCCTAACCCTTAAACTAAAGTCAGCATGGCCTAAACTCCTCATATCATGGGATAATTTATTAAATAGCTTAACACCTAAACATATAAAACTTTTACCAACTTTGGTCAATCTATGTCTTGGAAGGCAAATGGTATTTTTATTTCTAGTGTTGTAGTCATGGATATCAGTTTTAAAGTCAAACTTATTAATATTTAATTTTACATACATAATATTCTGATAAATGAATTCTCCAACCATTGTCATTATTCCTAGTTTTCTAAATTTTTGTCTACATGACTCCAGACCTTTTAATTGCAAAATAGATCGTATTGCTCTCTTTTGCAAAATGAAAACTCTGTGTGATTGAGAGGCATTTCCCCATGCGAGAATTCCATACGACATAATGGAGTGAAAATATGCATGATAAACAGTTTTTGCAGTTTTAGCGTCGCTTAGCTGTCTCATTGTTTTAATTGCATATACTGCCGTTTTTAGTCTCCCAACAAGAGTGTCAATATGCTTATCCCAAATTAATTTACTGTCAATGTATATACCTAAAAACTTTATGTTGTCAAGTGTTGTCAAAAAATGTTTATCAATTGTATTCTCTATCAATTTATTATCATGTCCATCATGTCCCAAGAAAAATCTTACAATATTGGTTTTTTCTACATTTAGTATAAGGTTATTGACATTGAACCAGTCCTTTAAATTATGTATAAACTTGTCTAGTTTTAAACTTAGATCTACTTTGTTTTTATCACTTATTACTACAGTTGTGTCATCGGCAAATAGGACTATATTCATATCATTTTCAACACACACAACAATGTCATTTATGTACAGTATAAATAACAGTGGTCCTAAAATAGACCCTTGAGGAACTCCCATCGTTACATTTTGCGCATCGGACGTTTGTTCATTACATTTTAAAACTTGTTTTCTATTATCTAAGTAGGACTTAAGAATGGATAGTTCTTTATTCCTAATACCATCGTAGTAGACGTTTCTAACGACCGTGACTGGTGAGGCAATGTTTTGTTATATAAAGATGGTAAACACTACATATCAGGTGGGCCTGCTTCATCAGCAATTCGCATATATCATGTGAGAAATAACAGAAAAAAAAAAAGTAGGAAAGAGAGAGAGCCAATGAACCATGTAAAGGAGAACGATGCTGTCATGTCGGAAAGGAGGTAAACAAAAATGTGAAGACTAATAGGTAAGAAAAAGTAAGTAAGGAAGAGGAAGGCCAAGTATAAGTAACATGAACCATGTAAAGGAAAAGGATGCTGTCATGTCTTAAAGGAGTAAACTTAAACTTTATAATTACACACCTTTATTATAAATAACTCCCCGAAGAGAGGAATAGAAGAAGATCCCATGTCTGGATAAAGGCAGGAAGATGATGATAATAATGTTGGACAATCCACACAACATCATCTAGCCCCAAGCTAAGCAGAGCTTGTGTTTTGGGTACTAGATGATTGATATACTTAATACAATATAATTACGTACATAGATGTTTTTTATTATTCACAGAAAATACCCAGAACATCCCGAATAAATATTTGCAGATCGTACAAACATTTATCGGGGTATTCCTGTTTTGCACCGCAGTTTCGCACCGCTAGTATATTTTTCCTATTTCATACCAGAAAACTGTATCGTTTCATACCGCGATCAAATTAAATAATATTTTTTCCCGTTCCTCACCGAAAAGTTAGTCCGTTTCATACCACGACTAAATTGATGGAATTTGTACAGTCAGACAAAAAAACGAGTTATTCTTTTAACACAAGAACGTTTGCGCGTGTGATAGGTATTGGTATTTTGCTATATAAATGTCACCCACGCTAGCACTCTGTACAGTATTTTTTGTTACGTACATTTCTTTACTTGTTTTGCGTTACATAGTAAAGGAATAATAACATCTGTTTAGTTAGTTAATCACATGAATCTACATATCAAAACACTTGCTGGTAGACTGAGTTCGGCTGTATTTGCAGTTCCACAATAAGATGGCTCACTGATGAAGCTACAGCTAGACTAGTAGGTACATTTTAGTTACTTCTGTAATTTATTGTCGTATGGTATATTTCTTTGGGGGAAAGCTGCCGATTTACAAACTATATTTGTCTTGCAAAGTAATTCTATAATAAACTACTACAAAATGCCACTAAGCTTCCCATTCAGAAATTCAAAGACAAAAGAAAGCATACTATACCTTAGATAGCTACATTAATGATAAATCTGCGTGGCCAGATGTTCCAATCGCTCTATCCGTCTACAGCTTGGACGTCTGTACTATTTTCATATTTGAATTCATTAGATTGTAAGCATTACTATTACGCATTGTACGGCGAGTTTAAAAAGGAAAGATATATTTTAAAAAGTTATGTCTCTCGTTAGGTCTGCAAATTTATAACTATTTTTATTTGTCCTTATTAAAAGAAGATTTAAATAGCTACCTTCTCAAGTAAGTGTGTATAATAGATTTTATTTTGGCAAAAATGCAGTATCCTCATTCAACGAGGAATATGAATACAGGCATATATTATCAAAAAAACAAATAAAAAAAATCACGATATTCAATGTAATTTAATTGTAATTTTCTACCTCGTTACAAGTTAATCTTTTTGATTTAATTAAAAGTAGTAATCATGTACTTAATTTTTAATAAAATAACCGACTAAGTGCGAGTCTGACTCACACACGAAGGGTTCCGTATCGTTATCTATAATAAAAACGACAAAAAATCACATTTGTTGCATAAGAGCCCTTAGAGCTTAGATATTAGCCTTAGATTTTTTAATATTTGTTGTTATAGCAGTAACAGAAGTATATCATCTGTGAAAATTTCAACTCTCTAACTATCACGGTTCATGAGATAGGTACAGCCTGGTGACTGACGGATAGACAGAGAGACAGACAGCGGAGTCTTAGTAATAGGGTTCCGTTTTACCCTTTGGGTACGGAACCCTAAAAAAACATTGAAAATCAATCATTCTTAGATATTATATCGTAAAGTTTTGAATAAAAAGATATTTTAATATTCAAGTTTGTCTGTCTGACCGTCTTTTTTCCATACTTAGGTTACTTTACTTACGTGTGGTATGAAACAGGAATCGAAAATCATAGCGGTGCGAAACGGAACAAATTTTGCTTGTGGTGCGAAACTGTGGTGCGAAACAGGAATACGTCCATTTATCCCGAGGCGGGAACCGAACCCACTACCTCTACGTCACAGGTCCACATCGGGCCACATCGGTCGTCGAAGTATAGAAAGAGCAAATCAGAGGAAAATGCATCAATACTCCGATAATAGCTGAGAATTTGAAGAATACTTCATGATACTTATTCAGAGGTACTGTGGGTGACCTGATCTTCAAGTTACTGTTCTTACTGACGGGAATCCTGCGCGGTCAGTTCTGTCCATTCAGAAATTTGTTGACAAGCAATTAATGGTAGTAAGAGAGTAAAAATAAAGGAGGTATCCAGGATATTTGAGACATCTATTCGCATATTTCAATAACTCTTTTTTTTTCTTATAAGGTCCCCCTCTACCGGGTAGAAGACCGTCCAGCGTCTTCCGGTTCGTGGTCGCCATTAGAAAACCTTTATTCCCCAGCGCCTATTGGTCCTATAAGTTATAAGGCCGCCCATTACCGCTTCATCTTGCTGATTCGGAGAGTTATGTCGGTGACATCGGTTCTTCTACAGATTTCCTCGTTTATGGTTCTATCTTGTGGTAAAACGCCCAGCATAGCTCTTTGTGCGACTTTGAGCTTTTGTATGAGACCAACAGTTCGGGTCCACGTCTCAGTTTCATAAGTCTTCACTGGTAACACACACTTATTATGGAATTTCGTTTTGAGGCTTTACGGTATTCGTGACGAGAAGTTTTTTTTTGTAAGAGTAATGTCACCCTTCTAAGCAAAACCTAGCAAACTGCTGAGTGGCAAAAATAAGCAGTGGTAGTGCTTCCCCAAACGAGCCATTCGGGAAGAGCCTTGCTTAAGGTATCTTATTACTCCGCGGTCAAAACATCAGTTTTCGTCCTCAAGTTTTTATAGATTGATTTCTCGCGATAAAAACACTGATTGGAATGGAATCATTATATTATTAAACGAAAAAAGATGATGGGCAACCTTAACGATTTAACTGGATTATTATGTTTTTGTCCCAATAATAACGAGGACTGTCGTAGTAGCGATTTATTGACATAAGCATACGAATAAAACCTTAGTATGTTGAATTACTGTGCTTATAAGAAAAGTGGGTATGTTATTTACTTTCCAAATCCTTCCATATTGCACTTACCCACTTTCTTACCTTTTGTATGAATTGTCTCTTTGGCAACCAAACCGAATACTGGTAGTCTAGTGAGTGTCCCTGCTTTCTAATCCTGCTTTGTGTCTAGTTTACTTTTAGTAGTAGTAGAGCTCTTTGTAAAAGAGCTCATCCGGGGAAGTACTACTTTTGGTTTATTTGTTCTGTTTACTTTCTTTACGTTTCTCTGTTCTTTGTACTGTTATACGTTTATATGTATGTTATGCTCTGTTTTGTGTGTGTTAAGTAAATGTATTTCATTTTTTTTTTTTTCATACCTATTTCTGCCGCCAGTTTTGATATAATCTACCTACCTATTTATCAATTCGGGCTTGTGTGTTATTTTCATAAACTAAATAAACGTATATTCTATTCTATTCCGTAGTTTATCATAGGTGATTAAAGTCTTTCGGCTTAAGAAAAAAAGTCAAAAATGTAAGTTATAAGAATTACAATTCTGTAGCATTTACAATCTAATGATAAAGGATTGTAATTATTTTGTAATACTGTAAAAATTATTTTAGTTGTAAGCAACATCCAATCACAGCTCATTAACAGAAAGTTGAAAATATTTTTTTAATTAATTATGGTTTTATAAATTCAACGGTAGTATCCCAATCAGGGAAACCATCGTGTGTGGTCTTCATTTTGCCGTCAATTCATTAAAAAGAAAGTCACATTATATAACTATTCATATATTTAGTGTTGATTGAAAACTAAAAAAAGGTTAAAACATTCGTTTTAGAAATAATTAATCAAAAAGTAAACAACATAAATAATAATGGGTATTTTCTATTTATAATAAAAAATATCGATGTATGTAATGTGTTGTATTAAGTATATCAGTCATCTAGTACCTATAAGACAAGTTCTGCTTAGCTTGGGGCTAGATGATGCTGTGTGGATTGTCCAGCATTATTATTATTATTAGCCAGTGTAAACTGTCTCTGTAAGATCAACCAATAAGATGATGGCTTATCCGATAAGCAACAATTATTAGTAACACTAACACACGGTTGTAAGATATTTGAACTAGGCTTAAATCGAGTTTCAAAAGATTTACTTAAGATTCAAAATATACTGTAATTACAGGTACATGAAGCTTAACACCTGTATGCCTCAGGTTGATGGACGCAGAGCAGTGCATTGTAAGGCACGTTCGTGACCTGCAATGTAATGCTTTATTATAGGCAATGGTAAGCACTTAACATCAGGTGGACCATAAGCTTGCGAACCTGCAACCTCCCCGCGTCGCAGGCGGTCATTCGCCCGCTGCGCCACATCGGTCGTCAATCGGTAATGAGGTAAGAGTATCTGACATGTAAAGACATAGTGCTACCAACGATCGCTCGTTAATATTGAAACAAAGTCACCTTGTGATTTACAAACAATCAAGCTTCCTTAAAATAATAAAAATCGTTACATATTCATAACAATAAAAGTGGTGAAGCACGTGTGTCTAACCCGAGGCGACGTGCCCTAACATATAATCTATTAAACCCGAATGAGCCCTTTGTCATTAACACAATATAAATATTTATTTATTGATTGTAGATATGAAACTTAATTCAGAAGCGAGATTGTGTTAAGGCTACGCCAGTTTATTAAAAAATATTTTGCTACTTACTATTTAAATAAATAGTAAAAACGCCATCAAGGATAGGTACACAATATAAATATTTATTTGTTGATTATATAGATATGAAACTTAATACAGAAGTAAATTTGTGTTAAGGCTACGCCAGTTTTTTGAACACTGGCAGGCTATTTATTTTCTAAATAAATAAAAGTAACGTTGTCAAGAGTACATGAGGATATTATAAAAATAATATTATATCAGCCTAAATAAGTCCCCTGCTGGACATATGACTCCATGTCTGGGCAGGTTGTCATAGTCACCACGCTTGGCAGGTGAATTGGTGACCACAGTGTTGGTGCTTAGTGACATCGTCTCTCAGCTATTTTGACAAAATATCAACCCCCACTGTACGCCTATAGGTGTCGAGTTTAAGATAGTATTTTAATTTTTTACCCTACGCTCAAATATAAATATACCCCGAAAATGTAGTCTTCAAGGTTAAGTGACTTAGACGTTGTCTATAAATGTCAGTCGACTGACTGACATATAGAAAATAAACTTAAACAAAGATTATTTTAATTGGTATAGATATAGATTATAAATAACGTAATGGTATAAATATTTATGGTCAAAGTTTAAAAAAATATATTCGCCTTAACACATTCTATCAGATTCAAATGATTTAAACGCCTGGAGCGCCTCTAAAACAAACATCTCTATTACTTTTTCTATAAGTTCATAAAAAAATCTCCCAAATAGAAGCACATACTATAAACGATAACGTTCAAATGTTTGTATGTCTGCATATAACAGAATAACTACCCGGTTTTACTAAGTCTTACGTACTCAAATCCAGTTCATACATAGTTGTCTGGAAAATAATCGCTCTAGGAGAATAATAATAGTACTGAACAATCCACACAGCATCATCCTGCCCCAAACTAAGCAGAGCTTGTGTTATGGGTACTAGATGACTGATATACTTAATACAACACATTACATACATAGATATTTTTTATTATGCATAGAAAATACCCAGAATAAATATTTGTAGGTCGTACAAACATTTATCCCAAGGCGGGAATCGAAACCGCAACCTCCTGCGTCGCAGGCGGACATTCGGACACATCGGTCGTCAAAGAAGAGAAGACTTGCTCTTGTACTCTGGTACTAATAAACTCGAAAAGTTGAAATAGTTACACCATGTTTTGTCTTTTGCATTAGCAGGAAGTTTCAAATGAGATCGAGAGAGACAAAACAAGGTGTAATTTTTATGCCAAGTTTATTGATAGTCATATTGTTTTTGTTTTACGTAAATCTTAATCATAGCGTCTTAAACTTAGCACCGACCACTTTTCAACATCCTCAAAGAATCTTGAGTTGGTATCTACTACTTGGTAGATAAGATATGTCGAGGGGGTATCTACCATGCTTGGGGGTTGAAGACATGAAGCTGTTTGTTTCTTTTTTTCCATTTCCTCGATAAGGCAAGCCTCTAAAGTCCTACTACTTACTAATAAGTCGTGTTCTAAATTATTACCAAACGTTACTTTTTCAGACTACTACAAGCAAAGCCGTAGACATAAGCTAGTAACTCACAAAAACATTACAGCCTCAAAAACTATATCAATCATTCAATACGTCTGATTTAATCGATACAGAATCGAATATTAAAATCGATACCTAACATGGCATAACATCGATTTAGAAGTTCATTTAAATAAATTATAATGTGAGACGTGACATGCTTGCTGCACTGTATGTTAATATATGTAAATAAAACAGTAAGTGGGTTGAATGAATTGTTTTTTAAATTTTCTATATGTTTTGATTAGTTTTAATACTTAATAATAATAATGCTGGACAATCCACACAACATCATTTAGCCCCAAGCTAAGCCTGTATTATGGGTGCTAGATGATTGATAAACTTAATATAATATTATTACATACATAGATACTTTTTATTATATTTAGAAAATACTTAGAACACCTGGAATAAATATTTGCAGACCATACAAAAATTTGTCCCAAGGTGGAAATCGAACCCGCAACCTCCTGTTCACTATCACATCATACCTTAGTTCCAAATAGATATTTCTGTATTTGTATTTGTAATTTATCGGTTCATTAAATATTTCCTATCATCTAGGAATCCAACTAAAATAAAATAACAAATATACGAGGCACAATAATAAAATCATTGGAAAACTTTATCGCGAAGTGTGTACAATTTACAAGGATTATACAATTCCATACCCATAAAATGTTATTAGCTTTTTTCATCTCAATTAACAGTGAATTTATTTTACAAAATGTGAATTTTTGAGTGTCCAAGAGTTAGCGACCGATACTAGGATACTTTTTGGTATGCTATATATTTTTGTTTATTAAAACAGTTTTAAGTTAAACCAATTCAGTATTTAAAATAGTTTTAAATCAATTCAGTATTTAAAATAGTTTTAAGTTAAGTCAATTCAGTAAAAAAAAGATAGACACAGTTTTCATTGGTTTTAAATATGTCATTTTTCTACAAGATGTATGAAGTTTTTGCTCAAAACTACATAATGCATTTTCATTTCAACTGCTCATACTTTAAACTGGATAAATACCATCGAAATTACTAAGATTTATTCTATATTGCTATTTTAATGGAAGTAATTAATTGTTGAAAGTAGTTCGATGACAAACGGCTTAAAAATAATGCCAAAAATATTATTAAAATAATAAAGTTGTATCTTTCTAAGATCCTGAAAGAAGACAGAAAAATTTACATGAAAACCACTTGTTCCTCGCTTTACAGCCGTAATGACGGCCATCGCTTTTTAGAAAACCAATGCTTTTATGTCGCCGATGATGGTATCACCGACATTTTATAGGCTACTTAACGCAAATCCTATATTATTGAGCTTCGGTTTTGGAATTTTTGTGCAAAAGTTGAGAATCTTAGAGTAATAACGGAAACTCTACATTACTTATAATTTACGGGGACTATAAGTCCCGTTTCAAGGGGTACCTAGTGTAAACAATATCGTCAGCTGAAAGAAACCTACTGAGCTGAGTATAGACTTTCCTTATACGTTTCCAGCCCTGCTAAGATGTGCAACGCAACAAAATTTTGTCTACTCGTTATCTCATGCAAAATAGAGGTATCTCTCTATATCTTCCTGTGCTAACATGGCAGCGCCAAAAATCTATGACTTAATGCAAACTTGTGTACAGCTCCAAAGCTACATATACCATAGGTCCATACTGGCACAAGGGCTTGTTTGTATATTAAACTCTACTATTACTAAAACTATTTATTGGTGACGTAGGTTAGTTCAATACTTACATAACCATAATTATTACTTTCATTATTTAGCCTAGTTAATATTTTTCAAAGGAAAAACATGGCTAACAAATGTGAAGTTTTCTATGTTTTTTCTGTGATTTTCTTCACCGTTTGCACTGCCATAATGTACCTTATTCTTACTCTCGAACCAAAACCAAGTTAAACCAACAGATTTAAACTGTGTTTAGCGTCAGATAAACTCATAATAAGCTTTACAAATCGATATTCTATACACTTCCGAATGATCTGAACTAATTTACTCTGATTTATACGTTTGGGGCTAAATCTCAGACACAATACATTTACATACAAAAGAACGATTGCCGCCGTAAATTAAGAGCTTGAACACAGTAAATAAACTAACAGTAGAAAAACTTTGATGATACATGGTAGTTAGATCATTGCATACGAGTGATGTATTTGAATTTGAAATTCTGGGTAAAAAAAGTTTAGTTTCAAGCACATAAAGACGCAAAGCAATACATAAGGAACGTTCCTTAAACGGAACCTGTGAGGTATTACTTCGTTTCAGGTGATGGTAACCACTTAAAATCAGGTGGGCCATCTGTTTCTTCCATCAGCGTCAGCGTATATTGTACTCAATTTTGTCTAGTAATTCGAACTCGAATCATTTGACGATACGATAATAAGAAAAATATGTGCATACTTAACTAAAAAAACAAAAGTAGTAAAGTTGGGCATACAATATAGTCACAATACTCCTAAATCTACATTTTTTTAAATCATCAAATCACTAATGTGCTACAATGAGCGCTTTCAAAACTATTTTTAAAATCAAAACCATTCTTACTGTTTGAGTTTTACTAGGACTCAAGCCACAGGTTACCAATAGCCACTACGCCTAAGGCATTTGATATCTGTTAAGAACAAATCACTACTTTATCGCTCGTTCAATCGTAAAAAATATTGATATCAACATAAAAAGCGCCCTAAAAACAATAGAGTGGATGAATTGAAAGGATTTCCGCGTCAGATAAGGGTTCCGAGATGTTAATAATAGCTTTATTGTAGCCGATACCGGTGGCGTTACTATGTTATTCACGACAGGTTTACAACTAGAGTATGTTGCGTGTGCTGAGCAATCACCGTTGCCGCCTTATTAAGTTAGATTGCCACTACACTAGAGCTTTGTAAAAGATGATCCACTTACTTACTTACTTACTCCGTTGGCTCAACGACCCAAAGTGAATCTTGGCCTCCGATAAGAGCGCTCGCCATTTTTTCCTGTCATGCGCTAGTTCTTGCCAGTTTCCGGCTTGAAAAGATGATCCATACAAAAAAAAGCAAAGGAACTAAGCCGTTAGTTTTTTGCCTGCTCTTTTAGGCTTAGTTGCGAGGAACTGGTGCCTAGATTCATCTAGATTTAAAATGATTTCTGAGAAACATGACCTGCGTGGCAATGCTCTGTTTGGTACAGGTGATAGTTACCACAAAAGATAAGGTGGCATCGAGAAAAATTTAAAAAAACAGCCAGATAATACACTCGAACCGTCTAGCGTTAAACGACTGTTCATCGACTGCCTGTCGCACAGCTATGGTTGAAACTGATTATCTTTACGTAATAAGGCTGTGGGTACTATAGCACTGGACATTCGGTCGTGTCATTATACTGTGAAAGGGTTTAAATGGAATTTCCATCTGAACTATTATTATTGTGATCAACAGTAACATTTTATTATTCATTATTTGAAAGTACAACATAATACCAACTACAGCAAAATGTAGGTATGTACCAAACATAATATTTGGAAGTTCATCTGACTAATCCCTTAGACATCCTAAAGCAATGGTAGGATTTCTTCACCATTTTCTTCAGAAACATGCTTCTAAACTAAACTAAAAGACAAAGTCTTTTAGTTTCTAAAGACTTTGTCTTGAGAAAACTTCATAATCACGTTTTTAATAGTGAAGTCTGTAACCTTTAAGATTTATGTTACAACTTCAGTACCAATAAATTATTAAGGTTGTAAAATATGGTGAGAAACATCGTAAATGTAACAAAATGAGCTGTTCAAATCAATTTAATTGATATTAAAATTACCATTAAATCTTGTAATTATTTAGAATCATGTCTTCCTTAATTTGAAAGAAGAAAATATAATTATTTCCCAGGGTACATCGAGGAACATGATAGCCTAAATAAACCGCAAAAGAGCGGCGATGGTCTTTTTTTTGCAAGACCGCTCTCTATCTAATCATCTAATCTTACTAACCACTGGAAAATCTGGGTATGTACTAAATATTGTATATTAACGTATCTCTGACTACCCCCTAAGATATCCTCAAAGAATCCTGAGTTGGTACTACTTGGTAACCCTTGTGAGGCAGTTTCTGTTTTTAAACCGCAAGAGAAGTCACGATCAGAAAATTAAATAATCAGTTCATAAACTATATATATTATGTTATATACATATAATTATATATATTATATTATATATAGTAGTAATAGAGCTCTTAGTGAAGGTCTCGTCTGGGGAAGTAAATACCACTACGCCTATTTCTGACGCCAAGCAGCTTGCTGTGTTCTGGTTAGAAGGGTGAGACTATTAACACCTGTATTCCTCGGGTTGATGGACGCAGAGTGTATTGTAGGGCACGTTCCTAACTAACGCAACCTACAAGGCAAGGCCTGGAAGAAATCGCTGGCAGCGATAAGGCCACCTATTGTACTTTATTTGTTTACGCCTAGATGTATAATGTATCCTTGTGTACAATAAAGTGTTATCTATCTATCTAAGGCAATGCTTTGTTATAGGCTATGGTAACCACTTAACATCAGGTGGGCCATATGCTTGTTCCATCAGCCAATTGTAAAAAAAAAAACCCAAGCAAATGTGATAAAAACAATATTCACACACAAATAAGAAAACAAACCATAATTACAACATTCACAAACATTAACCCATTCAACTAAATAGCCGAAAAGCAATATATAAACACATTATTGCTATTATTTACTGACCTACCTTAATTTGTCGAAATTTAATTATAAATGGACAGAAACTAAAGATATAACAAAACTTCGCTTTTTTGGACCTTGATTAGATTAAGACGTCAAAGAGGTTTACGGTTGGCAAAACAGATTATATTTCAGTAAGTAATACTTTAATAACTACCTGTATCAATACATAGTGCGAGCATCACAAAGGCTTAAACACCGGCGAGTAAGTCACTTGTCAAATATTGACCAATCACGTAGAGGTGTGGTTTTCATAGCAGTTTTATAGCTGATATTCGTTGTTTTTTCGTATTTTATTTTTTGTTTGTAAATTTTTGAACTCAATCTTACCCAATGCCAAGCGATGACGCGGTCGATAGTGTAGCATAGTAAAAAAAAAATGTCTTAGTCACGTTGATTTTTATAATAATTTGCAACGTTGACACATTTTAGCGGTTGTATTAAATTATCACTATCATATATTAATGTCAATAAAACTTGATGGAAACAGACCTCAGCGATAAATTTAAATGAGACTGTCTTATAAACTTATGCATAAACTATAATGGTAACATTTAGTTAAATTTAGTGCTATGATTACACTATCTACGTCATCGTGAAACAATAAAATATGTATATTTTTTAATTTACTTCTTGCTGGAACAAGCAGATGGCCCACCTGATGTTAAGCGGTTAACATACCTCGCAAGACACAACTCTGCGTCCATCAACCTGAGGCATACAGGTGTTAAGCCTCGTGTGCCTGTAATATCATACATTATGAAAACTCAAGTAAACACACATTTTTTATATAAAAATCGCCTTAGTTCCCGTTCCATAATCTATAATTTAAATTTTTGCAAAATTATCGATAAATATATATGGAATACTTTTTTCTTCCTTTAATAAAATGAATTAACATTGTAATTAAATTGCTTCTGTGAATAAAAATGGTTTTTTGTTCAGTTATAAAAAATGCAGCGGGCGATTAAATCTGTTTTTCCAACGCTACATAATCTAGAAAGGAAATTCCATTCGCAGACTTTAACCAGTCACGCAAAAAATGAAAAAAAGCAATAATTTTATAATACACTATTCCTGTTATTGATAGAAATACCACGTCAATCGACAATTCGTATGCAATTTATGACAATACAAGTAATTAGAAATGAAATAGAATTCATTACAACTCGTTTAATATTTAAAACAGTGCAATTATTACAATGACTTAATTTTCTATCATAGTTAATTTTAAAAATAAAAAAGTGTGCATTATGTTATTTTTATTTTTGCTTTAACACATTCCAATAGTCAATAGTTTATTTTGTTTATGTTATTTCTTTTTGTAGAAGTATCTCTTAGTGAAGAGCTCGTCCAGGGAAGTACCTACTACCACCATTCCTATTTCTGCCGCCAAGCACCTTACTGTGTTCTGGTTTGAAGGGTGAGGGTGCTAGTGAAATAAGGCACATGTGGTTACCTGTATGTTTCAAGTAGATTGATGAAACAAAGAAATATATTATCGACGCAAAGTAGTGCATCGTAGGGCACGTTCCAAAAAATCTGATCTGCGAGGCGATACTTTATTATAACTTATGGTTACCACTTAACATCAGGTGGTACTTAACCCCGGATATGCTCTTCACTAAGAACTCTCGATATTACTAAAAATAAATTATCATTAGTCAATTAATAATCATCAGTAGGTTCATAGGCCTGTTTATTTTTCTTACTCGCATAATATATTTTTTACAAGTTCGGCAAACATTATTTTGGCCATAGACAAAAAACAAAACCAGCAAAGATTCCATCAAATCATGTAAAAAATCGACATGTTTTTTTAGCGTTCGGCAAATTTTACTAACAGGAGGCTTATCAGTGTCCCCTTGTTCTGCGGCAGCAATAAATTCTTTAAATACGCCATAACTCTCTGCTTCCTAAGATCATCAGATAGTGTTGATTAGAACACGGGTGGGATACTGAAACCAATGCGGTATTGTCACAAACGACAGAAAACTCAAGCATTTTTAGGGTTTCCATACAGAGGTTTAATAAATACCTTTGTAAAATTTTGCTGTCACTGCAAGAAACTTGGATAAAAATATAGAATTATAAAAATACAGGTAAGTTTCTCCTGCCCTTTATTTCAAAAGATTACCTACAAATATAAAGTAAACTATTGTAGTAATTAGTCACCCCAAAAAGAAACGACCTACTACAGAAACTCCAAAATTTGGTGGCTTATAGTCAGTCAGAAATCATTAAATCTGGCCTCATAGTACCTACAAATATAAAGTTAACTATTGTAGTAATAAGTCACCCCAAAAAGAAACGACCTACTACAGAAACTCCAAAATTTGGTAGCTTATAGTCAGTCAGAAATCATTAAATCTGGCCTCATAGTGCAGTTGGCAGCAACTGTGCCTTCGGAGCTGTAGATTTAATTCCCACCGAGAACAAACATGTGTGTGATGGAGATAGATGTTTGCACTCTGTCTAAGTATTATATTGTATTCTTAGTGTTATGTGTATGTAAAAAAATATGTATAAAAATATAAATGTTCTATTAGTGATCTATATTCTCTATCTCTATATATCTTTATATATCCATCTATTTATTATTGTTTAAATAAGTTTCGCTTTGTTTGACGTTGTGTAAATATCCACAAATATTCACTTATTTATTTAAATAATAGTTTTAAAACTTTTGCATCCATCTCAAGTGCTTGATGTTTTTGTAACGCACGTCAACTGATGAGTTTGAGCTACGGAACCCCAACGCTTAAGTTTACACGCACTTGGTCACTTTGTGACAATATCGCCCTGGTTCCAGTGTCCCGAGTCAAAAAGTTTAAAACTCAAACAGCAAAAAACTTGGCACGTGTAAAAAGTTCCAAACCTTAAAGGTTCTTATCAAGATGTTTGTAAATAATGAACGGTCGCCAACATGTTAGCATGATATTGTTTGATCTTTAAACATGTGTTTACTTTGTAGTTCTACATCCACTTCTTATGATGATTATTTGGAACCCTTGGTCATATTTTTGTTACCCTTTCGTAAAATAAAAGTTTTTCAACTTTTACACACACAGTACACAGTACAGTTTTACAATAGTAGTAGAGCTCTTAGTGAAGGGCTCGTCCGGGGTAGTACTACCATCATGACTATTTCTGCCGCCAAGCAGCTTGCTGTGTTCCGGTTTCAAGGCTGTGGGTGCCGGTGTAATTACAGGCACATGAGGCTTAACACCTGTATGCCTCAGGTTGATGGACGCAGAGCAGTGTATTGTGGGTTACGTTTCTAAAGAACGTGACCTTCAAGGCAATGCTTTGTTATATTCGATGGTAACCACTTAACATCAGGTGGGGCATATGCTTGTTTCATCAGCACATTGTATAAAAAAAACACAAAACTTTCGCGCACAGCAATGGAATGGAACTCGTTGCCGTCGTCTGTTTTTCCAATCACGTGTAATTTGGATGTTTTCAAGACAAGCGTGGATAGCTATCTTCATAGCTAAATAGCTCACTTCTCAAGTAAGCTCTTATTTACCGAGATGGAGTTTTTGCGCCGATATAAGGGTATTATTGATTAAAGCGTCTAAGCGTAAATTCCTTTATATTTTATACGTATGTTGAAATAACAGTCAGAAGCTTTAAATGAGAGAAGAAAGACAGAAAGACCGTACAAATTGTCAATGTTTCCTGATGTCTTTATTACCAAGTCCAACCACCATTTGCATTTGCAATAACCGCGTGTGTGGTTCTCGTACGACACAAGAACATTAACGTTTCAGGACTCGTTAAGAAAGCAGCCGTATTCACAAATACCGCTTACTAAAAACGCCAAAATTGGCAACAGTAATTTGTGCCAATTTCAACATTTATAATTCTAGTAGTATCGCACATGACTTTGCCCACATAAAGATACGTTCTTTCGAATTTCAAACCCCGCTGTACCCGTTTAAGAGTTGAATTTAAGAAATTCCTTTCTTAGTACACCTCTACGCACGAAGACAAAATATACCCAAATAAATATAAGTCTCTACGAGCAGTGGTCTAGTAGGCTGTATATTGTTTATATGTCAATCAGTCAGGACAACAATTCTTATAATTGGTATAGATATAGATTAACATAGGTGCATTTGACACAATCCCACTTAGTCCCAAACTAAGTAAAGCCTGTAATATGGGAACCAGATAACAGATACAATACTTTTTTTTATATTTTTTTGTTATGGCTGATAGTACAAGCGTATGGCCCCCTGGTATTAGACTGTTACTATATCACCTATAACAAAACCTTACCTTGCAGGTCGATAAAAACGTGCCTTGCTGCCCTTTACTAAGAGTTCTACTACTATTGTGCTTGGTTTTAAATTGGTTAGTGAACAGTGCATGCTGAATATCTTAAGTTTAAACAATACTGTCAAAAACTGTCATCTAAGCATACGACAATTGTTTGTTTTCTTTGACTTTGTTTGTGAATAAGGCTGTAAATACAACCCTCAAGCGTTTTAAGATGTTTGTTAAAGTGGTGATATTACGTCTGAGTACATTCGATTATTGTTTGACAAATAAGAGTAATTAAGGGCAAGTTAACAATGTCATTTAAGTTAATATCCTTCGCTTACAACCTGCGAATTAAGGACATCGCTTAGTTACTTACTCCCATACTCATCGTTATTAAAAACATTCTTTAGTTTTGTCACTGTTTTTCATTACCTATTGGAAAGAGATGGCATTATGTTAAGTACTAGTGGAACGTACAGACTTCGTCCGCGTAAAGTTTTTTCGTACAAACTTCAACTCTTGTTGTATCCGTTTGGTTTGATTGAATTTCGGGAATTCTTTTCCTAGTAGATTTCTACGCACCAAATAATTACCCTGTATTCAAGTTTCAGTGTTTAGGCTGTGCGTTGTCTATACGTTAGTCAGTCAGTGTTGGTGCCTATAGGATGGTGAGACTAGTTCTTGTGTAGGGTGGTTAAACACTTGTGCTGAATTCTGAATTCGGTTTGAATTCAGAATTCAGCATTCATTCGGTTCTGTTCCGGTTGAGTGCCGGCGTAATTACATGCACACGAGGCTTAACACCTGTATGCTTCAGGTTGATGGACGCAGAGCAGTGTATTGTGGGTTACGTTCCTAAAGAACGTGACCTTCAAGGCAATGCTTTGTTATAGGCGATGGTGACCACTTCACATCAGGTGGGCCATATGCTTATTCCATCGGCACATTGTATAAAAAATATACTAGACAAAACTTTTATTCTAAGTAGGTACGTGCAAGATGGTTGACAAGAAGGTATTATGTGTAAGTACAAAACCGTAATGGCTGTTCGCTTCGCTTTCAATACCGAGTCGATTCACGGAAAGTCTTTAGTATAGACAACCAAACCTTATATAACTTAACATAGTCAATCTACCTTTTTAGATTTATTTGTGTTGGGATTCCAGACTCTTATGGTTGGAGTAGATTGTCTATTTTTATTTATTTAAGTAAATTTTTAGTTAATCTATCTTTTTAAGCAATACAAATGGTACATAAACATAAATTATGTTAAATTTTGCCACAAAACTGTGTTTTTTTGGCGTGACATAATAAAGACACGAATGAATTATAATATCGGTATCCACTTTAATAACGACGGTCGTCGCATCACAGATTATTTATGAGATAAATTTGTCTTTGGACCGCGCTGCGTCTCATTAAACCAGAAATTTTTTTTGACTGCGACCATGGAACGCGACTTTTAACTATTGCACGAAGTGTTCTTCTCAAATTGACAATGATGATGAATGATGACGTTATAAAAAACTAGCTGTCTTGTGCCCATTTCGTTGGACGGTACAAATCTTTAAATTTTTCGGCTTTTCTGTAAAGTAATATGTATGTATTATACATGTAAACCTTTCTCTTGAATCATTCTATATATTGCTGACAAATGCATCAAAATCCGTTGAGTAGTTTAAAAGATCTAAGCGAACAGACAGCGGAAGCAACTTACTTACTTACTTATTTACTTACTTACTTTACTAATTTACTTACTTTACTTATTTTATACTATGTAAAGACACATATACATGGTAAAACTTGTAACGGCTCGTTATCGTAATTAATATTTTTGTTGATTTGTTATAAAGAATCAGATAACAGTTTCCTCCCTAATATAATATAATATGACAGCCGTCACAGCTCAGTTCGTAGTAGCCTCCTACGCTGTAGGTTCGATCCCCACCAAGAACAAACATTTGTGTGATGAACAAAAATGTTTGTTCTGTGTCTGGGTGTTGTATTGTATTCTAAGTATAATTTAAAAAAAATATAAGTAAGTATTTTATCAGTTATCTGGTTCCCATAGTACATGCTATGCTTAGTTTGAGTTTAGATGATGTTATGTAAAAATATCCACAAATTTATTTATTAATAAGGATAGAGTAAATTTAAACATATACAATGATTTCACAAAAACAAAGAGAAAAAAGAAGAGAAATAAGTAACTACAGTGTGGTGTCAATTCAACAAAGTCAAAGTCAAAAAGCATTTATTCAGTAATATCCGCAGGGATCATCTTGAAACGTCTTAAATCTAGGTGAATCTAAGCGCCAGTTCCTCGCGACCAAGCACACATAGTGACTAACTGCCTCACATTAGAACCACGTTCACGTTTATAGCTTCACGCTAAATCATTTTATAAAAAATATAACTATATAAGTAACTTAGTCTAAAATAAATCGCGACCAAAAGTCGCGTCTTGCGCCAAGTTTCTGGGAACGCAGTTGCCGACAAAGCATCCAACGGAGCATTTGTCACACGAACAGTTGCAAATAGTGAAACTCTTGTAATCACTAGTATTATTTGATTTTTTCCGCTAATTAGGAACGTACCGGAGTTTGCACTTAGCAAACGAAGGTTCGAATTAAAATAAATCATATAAAGGTAGACAAGGTCGTGTTGTTTTTCATAGCTGTTTTAATAAGTATATAGGTATCTACTTACTAACGTACGTAGACGTTTTTACAAACAAAGGGGTTCAGAATTGCGATTGTCTTTTTTTTGGTCGTTGTCTATTGTCTATAAGGAAATCTGCAATCAAGGAGTCATTGGAGGATAATGTAAGACCCCAGCTGAAGCTGAGCTCTTAAATCAGAATTCAGAGTAGTTTTATAGCTGTGTTTGAAGGGTGTGGGTGCCGGTGTAATTACAGGCACACGAGGCTTAACACCTGTATGCCTCAGGTTGAAGGACGCAGAGTAGTGCATCGTAGAGCACGTAAACGAGCGTGACCTACGAGGTAATGCTTTGTTATAGGTAATAGTAACAACTTAACATCAGGTAGGCCATTTGCTTGTTCTATCAGCAAGTCACATAAAAAAGTTGTATTTTATTTATGGCGTTTTAAATACAAGTGAAGTTCTAAGAAAACATCAAAATATGAGCCCCGCTGGTTGGTTATAAAAATGTAACTTAACCAAGTTATCATCAGTGTTCAATCAGCTGCCATTCCTCACCAAAGACAATACAAGAACCATATATTATAGTCACAATACTGACCGTTGATTGAGTCCTCAGAACCCCGCGGGCTACGCGCGGTGAAACTCCTGATTATTCATTTCGAGACAACGGGACATCGATTCATGTAACTACTTACCTCTTTGATCACAAAGACGGAGATATAAAAACCAAAATGGACCTGGAAAATTTTAAATTATAGTTCGGTGGCGCTTTGAGAATCTTCAGACAATGACCAATGTGAAGAAATAAGATATAAAAAATTGGTGATAATATTTTCAATATCTTCATTTAAATTGATAAGTTTAAAGAAGAGTAACAAGAATATCTTTTTAACGACCGACGTGGCGTGGCGGGCAAATGTCCGCTTACGACGCAGGAGGTTGCGGGTTCGATTCCCGCCTTGGGATAAATGTTTGCACGATCTGCAATATTTTCTATATTAATAAAAAACATCTATGCATGTATTGTACTGTATTAAGTATATCAGTCATCTATACCCATGACATAAGCTCTGCTTAGCTTGGGGCTAGATGATTCTGTGTGGATTATTATTTATTTATTTATTATTTACGCAGGGCACTGCATCTAAGGCACGTTCTTTTACTAACGTGACCTACGAGGCAATGCTTTGTTATGTGATGGTAACTACTGACCGCCTTAGGAATGCAGTGAACTCGCTATTTTAACTTGGCGGCCGATTGTTGTGTGTGACATATTCCTGTCTATCCGCACCGAACTAGCATTATGTCTTTATTTATTCTTTCTCATGTAAGTGACAATTTGTCTTAGTGAGAATAAAGTTCTTTACACCGAACATAAGGTAAGCATGTTACATCAGCAAGTTGTATGAAAAAAGATATTTCTTACACTACCAAGTAAAATTTTGAAGCAAACAAACTTCGGTTTAAAATACTCTGCATACAATTCTCACGTTATAAAACACTCAGGTCATTACGTGTTCAGGTCACAATGGGATCGCAACTATTACTGCTCAGGTATGAACATAATGCAATGTTCATACTAGTTTTTACCCGCGGATTTAGCTGTGTTAAATAAAATAAGTTCTAAATAGGCTTTTGACTTTAATCTTCATTAGCCTTTCACATCTCTTTGAAACCAAGTACAAAGACAAATACAAATATGTAGATATAAGGTAGATAAGTTAAATATTAGTATAAATTTTTGTATATACTAAATTACTTCCGTTATAAAATAAATAAATAAATACAAATACAAAGAGTCAAAGGTTTGCCCAAATAACACACATCTGCATTTTGTAATTGTTTCTGTAATAATATAAATAAATGTAAAAAATATGTACCTAATATTAATATTTACTACAACAGTCTAGTCCCAAGCTAAATAAAGCTTGTGTACCTACTACGGAAAACTATATCTATACTTACTAATGTTATGAAGAGGAAAGATTTGATTGTTTGTTTGTTTGCATTGAATAAGCACTGAAACTACTGGACCGATTTGAAAAATTTTTTCACCGTTGGGAAGCTACACTATCCCCGAGTGACATTATATTTTGAAAAAAATTAGGGATCCTTACTACTTACAGAAAACCCGTGCTAAACCGGGACGAGCCGCTAGTTTAATATAATACTTATGTTACATGTCACTTACATTACACATGTTACAAACGCTATGTTTTTTGAATTGGTCCTAATTACAAGAAATCTTTGCTCTCTTTACTCCATCATCAAATCCGCCAACAGACAGTCAGGACACACTTTTTGTTTATAGATATATGTGTATCAGGTCTATATTGGGCACTTACTGTAAATTCCCTATACAAGAACAGTAAATAATGCTTATTTATTAAGGCGAAGCGTGCGTCTTCATGGTATGCATTGTCGAACCATCGTCGAACGTACTTTATTGGCTAATTTCATTCAATTAAATTGTTCTCACTACTCGTTTTTTGTTCCTGCTTCTTTCAATGTATGTTTTCTTAAGAAATTATTGTAATAGTTTATTGGACATGGTACACAAACAAAACAATAAGTATAATGGGTATGGTAACTATCTAATATAAATGGGTCTACCTGCCTAATAACTAATAGAAATAAGAAATACTTTGCCTATAGGTACAGGTACAAAAGTACCTACCTAATCCATCCTGATTCTAATTAGTGTTAGTTGGCTTAGTGACTAACTTACTAACCTAGTATTTACTTTAATAGTACCTACCTATTTTTATAGTTATTTTGTCTATTTTAATTACGTTCTAGGCAAAAAAAAATGATTTGATTTAGTAAGTAGCAGAGCTCTTAGTAAAGAGCCTGTCCAGGGAAGTACTACCAACACGCCTATTTTAGCCACCATTCAGCTCCTAAGCTGAATAAGCTAAACTTTCACCTATGAAATTATAGGTACATGAAGCTTAACATCTGTATATCTCTGTATAACTTCATTATTCCACTTCATCCAAAGGTTGTCTGGTAGAGATCACTGTTTAGAGATTGTGTTTGTTTGTTTGTTTAGCATAAATTGCTTGAAATAAACAAATTTTATTTATTATATTACTATAGTCGATTAGAAAATATTAAAATGTCGAAAATGAGACAGTAAATGTAAAAAAAACATAAACGTATTGCCTCCATTTACCCACTGCTTAATGCCTCATAATACTTTAATAATTCACAAAATATATTTATAACATAACATAAATACTCCATAGCAAACCCTTAACCCACTGAGCAACAGGGTTAAAATGAATATGTTAATTTATAAAATGGTTGAATCTCGCAGTGGCAAACAGTGGAAGAACCCACGCTGTGAACCTACTAGACATTTCATCACAACAATATGACAAAACCATTATTATAATATCCTTTTGAAAAAACGTAATAATAAACCCTTGCGTTTATTTTATCACAGCGCTTGACATGTCCTAGTTTTATTTGAACAAACAAAAGATTTAGTTCTATATAAATCAATACTTGCTGACGTTTTACACAACATTTTGCAGGTATAAACTAAGCAAAGTTTGTACTAAGGGAACCAACGGAATTACGAAAGGGAATTTAAAACAGAATAACCAACTGTTATTATTTTGTGTTTGACATTTTACTGTATTTCTTTTTGACATTTCTAAGTGTATCTTAAATGTTATCTTACTGGAATAAAAGTAACTGAAATGAAATGATATTTATTCCAGGCAATTATTAGTGTTAATATCATTACTTGCTTTGAACCAATTCAATAGAAATTATACTCATAATTTTGAATATGTACTTGTTTGGTCCCACAGTCATGTGTTTTTTGTGATAGAATATAATTACATTTTTATAATGAAGTATTCCAAGAAATCTGATAATATAAAGACCATAAACGGGATAGTCATGAGCTTATTTAATTACTTTTGTTTTTTATACCTAAAACTCAAACGTCAAACATCAACATAAAATATACAAACAGTCAAAAAAGCAGAGCCACTCAAAATCATGCTGACAACGCATTTCACAAATCGTTTATTATGAACCGACGTAAAAAAACGGTTGTATTTAGCCGACTTTTATATGCGTGATAGCATCGCGGTTATGAATGTTGACATTCATGAAAGGTCTTTGAATCGTTAAAGGGTTGAATCAGTGGCAATTAATCGGCATGATGTCAGGATTGTACCCTTATCTCTACCCTTATCGAAGCTATGAAGACAAGAATGTATGACGTCAACAAAAGTCTGAAGCAGTCGTAGCTTGCTTGGTCATAACTAACCTTTTTGTAATACATACTGCCGGAATTAGAAGCCCAGCTGATGTTGAGCGGTTACCATCACCTAAAACAACGCAATGTTTCACAGATCATTTGTATTTTGTATTTATTTATAAACATTACACTTATTATTATTATAGGTCCAGACCTAATACAATAGAGCAGTCATCAAAATAAAGTAGATTAACAAACTAATTAAATAAAAAATGTCAATACACAAAAAAAAAACAATAAATTAATAAAACAATAGGTAAAATAATAATATATATATGTCAATAAGTATATCAATAAATCAACAAATAAACAAAATAAATAAATACAGATGTCAATAACCAACATAATTCTATAATTCATAAAAAATAAACAACAAGCTAAATAATTAAATACAAATGTCAAAAAAATCAATAATTCAATAAAGCAATAAGCAAAATAATTAAATATAAATGTCAATCATTTGACATTCGTAACGTAAAAATATCATTCTGATATTTAAGTTAAACTGCGCGGCAACTCCATAGTTCCGTTACTGATGACGCGCAATGAAGATCAAATGTCATCATAATATACCTTAAACGTCAAACTTAATCATGCTACGTCCTCAGAATAAAAAATAAAAAAATTAATAAATAGAAATTTATTGAGGACTTTTTATATTTGTAGGTCAGGATCGATAAAAATATGCCTTACAATCCTTGCTCTGCGTCCTGGTTTTTAGCCAAATGTGCCTGTAATTTCACCGGTACCGGATATATCGCGGGTAGCGATTGCTTCCAGACAACCGTTAGTCTAAGCTAACCTAAACGTAAAACTAATGTTTTACATCTGCGACTGCAAAAATGAGCAGAAGTTTGATTGTTTCCCGATATTTCGGCACAGTTGCAAGTGCCATGATCACGGGTCGAACCCCATCATACATGCAACTATGCCAAAATATCGGGAAACCATCAAACTCAAAAATCATGGTAAATATCCCGTTTCTATCCAAAATATTGATCAAAACCATGATAGTTTAAAATGTTAATTTTTTTTTTGTTTTTTTAATGTGACTTGCTGATGGAACAAGCAGTGGTAACCATTAACCTATAACAGAGCAATCGTCTTGCAGGTCACGTTCGTTAACGTGCCTACGATGCACTACTCTGCGTCCATCACACACGGAACTGCGGAACACAAGCTGCTTGGCGGCGGAAATAGGCATGATGGTATACTTTCCGCACGAGCCCTTCACTTAGGAGCTTTGCTACTGCTAATAGTTACTTAATTTTGATAGGAAATTATATTTATGTCTTCAAAAGCGATAAACTACAAAAACAAATAAAATTATATTTAATGGGGTCGTGAGAAGTCGACAGCCACCCACTGTGGGACCTCAAACATTTTAATTGCTCCGCTAAAAGACCCCAAAAGTTTTATTTATCGTAAATCAAAGTCTACGGTAGTTGAGAGTTGTAAAAAACCGGCCAAGTGCGAGTCAAACTCGCGCGCGAAGGGTTCCGTACCATTGTTTATAATAAAAACGGCAAAAAAGTCACGTTTGTTGTATGAGAGTCCCCTTAAATATTTATTTTATTTAGTTTTTTAGTTTTGTTATAGCGGCAACAGAAAATACATCATCTGTGAAAATTTCAAATCTCTAACTAAAACGGTTCATAAGATGCAGCTTGGTGACAAACGGACAGACAGACAGATAGAAGGCGGAGTCTTAGTGATAGGGTCCTGTCTTACCCTTTGGGTACGGAACCCTAAAAAGACGAAGACAAAAATATAAACTAACATGACGGTCGGTCAATTCTAATTAAAACACTTGTAAAAAAATTATTTACCGACTCCTGTTTTGACAGGGTTTTTTAAATACGGACTTAAATACTTACATAAATGATAACAATATTATATCCATATAACTTACCTATAAGTAACTTTGTTCTAACTGACTGACTGACATACAGACAACGCACGACCTAAACTCGAAAAAGGGCTTAAAATTGTTATGATCGCTAGAAGCTGTTCTTCCTGAAAACGTGTAGGGGAGGCTTATGTCCAACAATGTACTTCTACAGACTGTTGATGATGATGATGATGATTTTATTTGCTTCTCTATTCAGACTGGTGGTCTTCACAAATTAGTATAAATTAAAAAACAGTTAAAATAAAAGACTTAAGTAGAGGGTTCTGTCACCACTGAATCGTGAAATAGCCTCGAACAGTGGAACATCGATTAGGATCGTTGCGCACGCGCCGTCGACTCGATGTTTTCGCTTCCAGAATTACCAAAAACTTGATATCAGATGAACAATTTGATAATTTGGTAGGTAAGGTATATTATATTAATCTACGTTAATGCTCTTGTTGGTAGGTAAATAGATGCTGAGAAAACTTTTTCTTTGATGTTACCTACTTTTGAACTAATACTTCTTATGCGACTTCCAACAAGGTTGCGTTAAACGTTTAACGCTACTATGGAGGGGGTATGAAAGCACTGTTCTTTCTCTCTTTCTATCATAGTTACAATGTAGTCATGAGTTACATTTCGTATATTAAAGATGTTTAACTTCAGTCGTGTGGTCTAAAGCACGCTCGTTTTTTTCTTTATACGACTTGCTGATGGAACAAGCAGATGAGCCACCTGATGTCAAGTGGTTACTATCGCCTATAACAAAGTATTTCACTGTAGGTCACGCTCGTTATAAATGTGTCCTACGATACGCTGCTCAGCGTCCAGCAACCTGTGGCATGCAGGTGTTAAGGCTCAAGTGCCTGTAATATTACCGGTATTCACACCTCGAAGCCGGAACACAGCAAGCTGCTTGGTGGCAAAAATAGGTTTGGTGGTAGTACTTCCCCGGACGAACCCTTCCTACCCCCTGAAGTTTCAAAAATAAAAAAGATGTTTAAAAACACCGCTTCTGGAAACAAGAAGCATGGTATAACTTTCATCAGACTTAGCGAAATCATTTGCTTCCGACAATTTGAAGTGGAAAAACAAACCTTTGGACCTCATCTCAAGTTACACTACTTAAACTGTCGTCAGTAGCCACCCACGTCTTTTTCGTTTTTTACCAATCTTTTTAGGTAAATATATTTCCAGTGCCCTGAGCACTGGTTATAGCGCTCTCAAGTTAATGTTTTTACCATATTAATAAAAAATTATTTCTTTTTTTTAAACCGCATTTTTTGCCAGCTAACCTAGACGCAAAACAGGAAAGTTACTGTGCTAAAATTTAAGAACTTGCAACATAATATTATCTAAATAACATATCTACTAACTATACCCTAATTATACCTACATAACATATTATATAACAAAATAAAATACATAACTTATTAGGTATACATAATAAAACACACACATAAATCTAATAGTCGGTCTAGTGTTTAGAATAAAGTACAATGAGTAAGGACAGTGGTATGAACCAATCGGACAGTAGCGAGTCAACTTGCCTTGAAAGCGGTTTTGTAAATGAAATCTTCCAACTTTTTCACAAATTACAAAAAAATTACCAGTGTTTTTGACGTTGCTCCTCAATATAGAAATGTGACTTGACTTGCTGTAATTTCTCATTCTCATTCTCATTCTTAGTCACTGGTCTTGGTGCGTAAAGTAAGAAATGAAGTTTTGAAATAAAACAGGTACAGCGGAGGTGTTGTATGAAAATGTGGGTATGTTCCAAATGTACTATTTAAACGTACTAGTACGTAGTCAGTGAACTACCCCCTTTAGACATCCTTGAAGAATCTTGAGAGGTACTTGGGACTAAGAGATTGGAGGGGATATCTACCATGCTTGGGAATTAAAGTCTTGATTAGATTTATTTATATTGTTTTATTTATTTTTACAACAACAACAGCAACACCACAACAACATCAAACCAAAATAAAAGTACAACAGCAACCGCTTGGTACATATTAAAAACTAGTGCTAAATATAGGTACTGTTAGAAAAACAAACATGTTTATTGACTCGGAAATTCAGTTTTAAATATCTTGTTTGAGTGAATGATGGGCTTTGAATGACTTGGAGCTGATGGAATGGCGCTTCCGATTTTGAGACCATTTTAGTTTTGAAAAAACATAGATTGAGATGATGGGGTGGCTAAATTATTGTGATTTGACTGATAGGATGCGACCACCCTTGAAACAATGGAGTGGTTTTCGAACAACGTGGTCTAGTGATATTGTAACTACTGTGGATCGTGAATTGGCTGAAAACAACAGAATATTTTAAATTCTTTCTTAAAATCATTTTATTTCTTATTTTAGTACTAAATTTAAATGCGGATTAAGGTGAAATTATTATTAGAGTAGCAGTTTACCTACAATAAACCTTAAAATAAACTTATGTCGACTTTATATCATAAATATATTATACGCTTAGATTATTTACCGCTGTTTTTTGTATATTTTATAAAACATAATTCAAATTAATATAAAAATTATACTTTTACACCTTTGCCTTGCTCTAAAGTTTGAATTCACCGTTTATACTCGTACAATTTTATTCATTTATGAAATCATATGCCAATTAAAGGCGAAGCTTAGGACGACGTCATCCCACCTGATGGACCGATGACATTTTTGGGATTACGGGAAGTCGTTGAATGGAACAGACTTAAAATTGTTCTTTCTGGAGACTTTTTTTTATTTATAGACAGCCCTTTAGCTTCAATCTCACCTGGTGGTAAGTGACGATGAAGCAGGATGGTCTAGAAGACACCTTCACTCTTGCCCTAAAGAGATTCAGATTATAGTGTTCAGGAAAAACAGACTCTGGCAATGAACTCCACTCCTTAGCATTATGCGGTCCTTCTTAGGTTTGCATAATGAAGGTGGAACCGAAACGCTTGGTACAATTAACTTATAGACTTAGTTGGAAAGCCAAAATATATTTACTTTGGACAATTTCAATCTAAAAGAGTTATTAATAACTTACATTTTTTTTTATCTACTCCAAAAAAAATACATTGATTTGGTTTTAAGATCAATAAATTGATCAAAAATATTTCGTGTGTTGTAGTGTGGGTGCACGTCACATGGCAAACCCTCGGGATCTACAACCCCTATTTGTATCCTTTCTCTATCACTCATACACAAAACACTATTCAAGTGAAAGAGATGGCAGTAAAGTAGTATGGGTAAGACGACGCGAGCGAAACATCTGCCCGAATCAGATATTTTTTGTTCTGGTTGAATACAAGTAATAATACGGATTTTATCATATTAAAAGTGAACAACTAGGATTTCAAATTCAAATTCAAATTCAAATTATTTATTTCCGTAATTCACCATAATTGTTAGTAAACCTACCTATATACTCTTTCACGCTTTAACCAGTAGACCGATTTGAATGAAATTTGAAATAAACATAGATTATAACTTGGATTAACATATTGGCTACTTTGTATACCGAAAAAATTACGGGAACGGGAAAAAACTTCCACGCAGGCAAAGCTGCGAGCGGCCGCTAGTGACTAATAATTCAAATGACATCCCAAAGCAGTGACCAGTAATATGCAAGTCAGATAACACGTATTTTTATATTCTAACGACATGTAACGGCCACCTTAAAAAACCAGACGAAATTGTACAAACCATTCTTAAAAAAACTTGATCTTGTACCCTTAAAAAATTACCTTACGCTCCCCAGTAATCACACAAATAACTACTTTATACTGTAGGAGTGAAGGTTTAAATTTTATAAGCGTGGTTATTAAAATCAAAACTTCATAAAAATAACCTAGATATCAATGCAATATGAATTATTTTCGTATAGCAAAGATTTTTTGGGTGTTCAAAACACAGGTTAAAAAGTTTGCAAGGAGTTTATTGAAAATGAATGCAGTTCGTTTGAGAAAGGGTGAGTTCAGACTCACTTGTATGATAAACAAAAGATTTGTATAGACTTTTATGTCTGAACCTGATGAATGGACCATGCAATTTTTTCTCAGCAATATTTGCTAGGGGTTGCAAAACACTTTCACTAGTCGCTATGGTCTTTAAATCTTTCCTTTCAAAATATCGCCAAGGACAACCTTTTACTCGAGCCTCGATTTATAATAAACTAGCGACCGCTTGCAACTTTGCCCGTGTGGCAGTTTTTTTCCCGTTCCCGTTATTTTTTCGAGATAAAAAGTAACCTATATGTTAATCCAAATTATAATCTATGTTTATTCCAAATTTCATCCAAATTGGTCTACTGGTTAGAGCGCGAAAGAGTAACAAACATCCATCCATCCAGCCATCCAGATTTACAAACTTTCACGTTTATAATATTAGTAGGACTAATGAAACGCGCCTTCGTCTGGGTGAAGAAGTTTGTAAATACAAACTTCAAGCCCCGCTGTAACCATTTAGGTTTTAACGTCGGAAATTTCTTTCTTAGGACACCTTACCAAGGCAAATATACCCTGAAAGTTTCAAATCTCTACGAGCAGTAGTTTAGGCTGTGCATTGTCTGCGTCCATGAACCTGAACCTGAACCGGAACCTGGTATTTAGTTGTGTAGCTTTATGTATGCTAAACTGGTCAATAAGTCTGTTGCCATGTCTGGTTGTGTAAATGTGTGTCAATATTTATAGTTATAAAAGTTTGAGAACGTTTGTTCTAATGCAGCGTTAGATTGCGCAGAATGAAGCTTTGTGCGTGACCTTAGATTTTCAAGTTGAAGGTTTCTCTTTGTGCTATTTCTAAGACACAATACGTCTGGGGATGCCCTTCATAACTGGTTAATAAATTACCACAGTAGAGAGAGTAGAGTCAGTAAGACAATTCGACGACAATTAACTCATTTTAGCACAAACCTTAGTGGTTTAATGATGCTATTTATTTAGTTCTAATTCTACTGTTGTTAAACTGTAAATAAAAAAAAAATGTTTCAAGGTACTGAAACATTCATTTCTACTTAAGCAGTCGTTTTTAATTGTTTTGTATTTTATTTTTTGTTTCTCAGTTTGGCGCCTGTTAAAGCCCAAGAGCTCGGTATACATAACCTCACTGCAACTTTTTTTTCTGGATTTATACGTCTTTTGATTGACCCTGGTATGCGTATATTGCAGCAGGTCGCTTTTTGCTACATTAAATTGTTAGAGACTTGGGACATATTTGCTACCCAAAGATATGTTAACATTTCATACAACTCTAGCTATCTTTACCTTTACTAACCGGATAATTAATAGAATACCTACTATAAACTGTTTTTACGTTAGTAAATACTTTGAGTACAATATACACCCAACAAATATCTTATCATATGTTCTGTGTACAAATGTTTGTCTTCAGTGGGGATCAAACACAGACAGTATCGCAAAAATATAAGTGTAAATAATTCATTAGCTAAATTAATCAATCAAAACAATTACCTTCTGTAAAATATAGGTACACTGTGACATACGTTCTACATTGAGATAGGTTATAGCATTGCTTATTCAGAGCACAGATGTGGAGGAAATGAATAAATGATAATAAAACTAACCTACACTATAGTTGACTGGTTGGGTTAGTTTTTTTCGCTATGTTTTTGTTTTTATGCCGGCTTTTATTATATTTATGTAAAAATAGTATCCTTGAAGAATGAAAAAAGCTTAAAATATTTATACGTCAAAACAAACATTTTGATAATCTACCATGTTGGCAACACATAAGCATATCCTGTGCTTTATGTTAAGTAGTAGAGCTCTTTGTGAAAACAGTTTCCAGCAGCGGACTTCTTCAGGTTGATGATAATGTTAATACAGTTCCATTCAAGCCAGTGAATATAAAAGTGATAGTTGTGTGTTACTATGGGGATGAATATTAGGCATAATTTATTTTTAAACAATTCACTTACTTTTTTACCCCATTAAATTTGTTGTTTTATTAGACTCTTAAGGAAGGGTTCCTGTGTTGTGACATGTAAATCCACCACATGCTATACTCCTGAGATTTGCTGCACTTTCCCCTCCAACATATGGCCGAGCTAAATATAGGAGCAACCTGTATAATCTTCACGGTAGACCCACAGCCCTAAAGCGTTAGAAATAAGGTTCAATTCAGCAGTGATGGACTTGAGGTCTTGACTGCTAAGGATACGGATCCCACATGTTTGCAAGGTTTAATTTAGAGGTGGTGTTCTTGTATTCCCCACATGTTCGCAAGATGGTGGGCCTCACCTTACGGAGATGATTGCTGAGTGTTACCAACTCCAAGAAGTTATTTTTTGCCACTTTTGTAAGGATAAAATGTTTTCTTAACTCTGAACCATTTAGTTTTAATCATTATAGTATAGAGATATTTAATATCAAAAAAAATTAAAACAAAATCAAATATTTACAAGGCGTGCAAAATACGCAATCAACAGACCGTTGCAACCAATCTGAACATAGTTTGTTAATTGACCCAAATCCAGTAGCAATCGGCAGTGTATCTATAATATCTATAATCTATTACTATGGTAAAACTCTAGAGGTCGAAAAGTCTGTACGTTAAAGATATTTTAAAAAAGGCCAAATAAACTAAACCAACTTTTAAAAATATGTTTGTTTTTTTGTTTGAACACGCATTTGTATTGACCACTTCAGGTGGGCATATTTTTTTTCTCTAACATTTTTTAACTGAGTAATGGCAGTAACTTTTTTCAATAAAACCTTTTTAACTAATCAGTTTTCAAAGTACCAGTATTTATTCCGTTGTGTTAGTCCTAAACTGTGTTTTCGACGACTGGCAATTTCGAGTTTCGTTGGTGTGCATACGGCGTTGCCATATTTTACAAATAGAAAATGATAAACAGAGGAGGTAATTTTCATACATAAATGTATACCTATTACAAACAATCTATTCATAATTACAAATAGGAAATGACAAACAGAGGCGGTAATTTTCATACATAAATGTATACCTATTACAAACAATCTATCCATAATATGTTGGTAGCGGGCAACATTCTCCACATGTCGGCAAGATGGCGAACCTCACCTCATGAAACGATTGCTACGAAAAAATGTCACCATCTTGTGTTACAGGATGCGCTGCGAAGATCAGCTCGGTAATCTTAATCTTCAGTCTACGGCTTCGTTTACTCAATTTATTCTATTTATAGGATCCAAAACGTGTGTCAAATTAAAATAACAAATTTTTAAATGAGAAAAAGTAGTACTTTTTTTACCTTTTGTACCTAGTAGTAAGTTCTTCTAGGCTCGGTCGCGAGGAACTGGCGCTTAGATTCACCTAGATTTAAGACGTTTCAAGATCATCCCTGCGGATATTACTGAATAAATGATTTTTTACTTTGACTTTGACTTTGACCTAGTTCTTCGCTTAGTAGTAAAAGAGCTCTCTGTAAAAGGGCTCGTCCAGGGCAGTAATAATCACCGGACTTGTTTCTGCCATCAAGTAGTGTTGCTCCATCCTAATATTGAAATGTGCCTTTCCATTATAGAAACAAATGAAGCGGATCGATTTGCTCTGATAAAAATGTAGGCGTTTATAAATATTTTTTTGTATCAGTTGCTATTTTATCGCTAAGCAGTGTTTTTGTTCTATGCGACATACTGGTGGAACAATCATATGTCCTACCTGATGTTAAGTGGTCACCATTACCTGTAACAAAGCATTGCCTTGTAGGTCAGGTTCGTTAAAAACCAGCTCAATGATGAACTGCTTTGCGTCTATCAACCTGAGGTGTCCATGATAAGTTAAGCCTCATGAGCCTGTAACTTCACCGGCAACCATCAAACAGGAACACAGCATCTTGATTGGCGGCAGAAATAGGCATGGTGGTAGTACATCCCCGGATGAGCCTTTCACTAAGAGCTTTACTAGTTACCACTTAAACTTTCAGCTATAACTATTACCATTGATTTAGATCATACATTGCTGTGTTCTCTCTCAAATAAATCTATTTCTTTCTCTTACGTTTTTTTTGTATTTTTTTTATCAAATAAGGCAATCAAATCCACAGTCCTTTCTGTTCATAGTTCAATAGAACGGCGCGTGCGCATGCCGTATAAAAACCGAAGGCTCGCAGCTGGCGTGGGTGGCACACACACATGCGCAATGCCATATCTGATCTATGCCTTTATTCCGGTAAAAATAATACTTTTTTCTGTACTTAGTCAATGTTTTTTTTAGAATTAATAAGTTTTTTATAAATATTTTCGTAGTTCGTGTTTATGGTAGAATTATTTGTGTTTTTAATGTTTTGTTTGGTGTTTGTTTTGTTTAAAGGCGTAGGTAACTGAAAGAAGATTTACAATTTTGGAGTAGGCATTTTGTTTTAGTAATTATTGGTAATACTCACCTGAAATTGCTGCATAAATAAGTTCTTTTTAAATATTTTGGATATTTGATGTATTAAAACAGTACTCAATAGATTTAGTACCTACCAATCAACTGATATATAACTTCAATAAACCTTACTGTTGAAATTTGGCGCTTAAAGTTGCGAAAAAGATAAGAAAACCTGTAATGGGAAAGAGCAATACTTTTATTCGTTATAATAAATCTGTCTTGTTTCGAATTACTTTAGATAAAACTTCCATAGCAACATGCATTTTGATACATATTCAACCATAACTGTATCAAATTCAACAGATACCTGGGTGCATGTGTGTGTAGGGTGAATTGTATTTTATAAGGTCGGAAATCGAGCGCTCCCCTAGCCGCCCTTTCAAAGAGCATGTGTGCAATAAATGTAAGTACCCAACCCCACTAGCCACCCCAGGTGCGATCCTGGCACGCGCCATTCAAGTCGCGACCGGCGCTCTGATGCCATCGAACACTTCCTAGTCACCTTCGGCATCTCTTTCAAACCTATCTGTGAGTCCCGTGACCTTGAACTGCCTTAGAGTTCAATCAAAACCTTTCAGTGATCATCCAAACGTGGACCCGAACGTGAAGCTTAACGTAATGTGAATAAGAGAAATAGATTTCAAAAATGAGTTCATTAGATCTTGTCGTGTTCCGCAATGCGCTTGGAAAACAAGTACTGCAGCAATCAGTGAACAACAACGTGAACATATCAAACAATGGTAAAGTGCGGGAAATTATCATCGTGCGAAAGAAGAAACTAGAGCCAACTGTCTCTGTGACTTCATTAGTGAAATCCGCGGAGAGTCAGCGTGAAAGTGTGGCCAAAAAACCGCGGTTGGTGGAAACTAGTGCGGATGAATCGCGGTCACCGACGCCGCTGGCTGTGCAGAGAAGAAATGCGCGGGAACGCAACCGGGTGCGTCAAGTCAATGACGGATTCGCTGCTCTACGCAAACACATACCTGAGGAGGTCGCTTCTGCTTTTGAAACAGCAAACTGCAACCGTGGAACGAACAAAAAACTATCAAAAGTAGAAACTCTGCGTATGGCTGTAGAGTATATTAGGAATTTAGAAAGCCTGCTTAACATCGGTCATGACAAAGAGAACGGTTCGCGACCGTCTATGGAGTCCTTTCCATCACCAGCGTCTTCATCTCCACGCGACAATAGTCAAGAAAGAAGCTACTATTTGAACTCACCAACCCTGGAAGACGAGGATGAGGATGAACTGGATGGATCGATGCTTCAAATGCCTCAACAACAATACATAGAACTGCCTGCAGTAGATGCATTTCAACTAGTCACCACTCCAAATATGTATGAAGAAGACGACGGTAGGCAACCCATGACACCAGCTTCAGATTTTATTCAAGAAGAAACTCACCCTCATTTGTTGGATGGACACTATCCGTTCCCAAACTCAGCTGAACAGTTTACTGTAATACCAGAGCAGAATTACCTAAGCGAACCTGAAATACAGAATGACTACGAAGTGAAATACGCAGATATCATTCATCATCACTACACAACTCCAGTTTTAGAAGCAATCAACCCTACAATCTTGACACAGGAGCAATACAAATTTGGTGAAGACGACTTCGAGAGTCAGGTGTACAATAATGATTTGAAGAAGGAGCTGCCGGACGTTCAAGTCGCTCCTGAAGATCGGGAGCAGTTTGAAGAGACATTAAAATGGTGGCAGGAGAAGACGAGACAAGTAAAGAGTGTCCGTAAAATCAGTCAAACTTAAAATTAATGTATTGACTAGATTTAAATTAGCAGCTAATCTTTAACTTTTGTGACGTAAAACATCGTCACAAACTCAGATCAGAACGATAGGTGAAACTTCATGCGCCTCGCTTGAACTTTAGCGATCAAAAACCGTCAGTGTGGAGTAAAACGTGTTTGAAAAATCACGATTGTACCTATTGAGTATATTAGTTATCTACTCAAAAGGCACAATCCTGTTTTTGTTTATTTTGTGTATTTTGTGTCAAACCTGAAAATAAGTGTAATTTTAGGTCAGAAGAAACGTAGGCAAAACCCACCATTAATTTTAAAATCTAGAAAATATATTTAGTTAATTTATAAATAATTCTAGTTTTGGCTTAGCCGTATTTATTTTAATTCTAGGTAAATTGTGGTAGGCATGTACAACGTAGTAATATGTTCTCTCACATCACTATTTAGACTATAGACTACTTTTTAGGTCCAAAGATTTATACTTTTCATGCGTAGTAGAACCTCTAACGTAAAATTTGGACAAATCAAACGTATTTTAGCATAAAATAAGTTTTTTTTATTTGGGAAGTAATTAAAAAGTAGTAAAAATATTCAAAGTTTTGAGAATGACAATTTTCAGTATGTTTTACTTGTATCATGACAGAATTCACCAAACGTACAAGCAGAACTTTGAAAAAAGTTAATTTTTGAATTTCAAAACCAATTTGAAAAGGTTTTAAAATCTTGCCTTCTTAGTGCACAATAAAACTTCTTACAGCACTGCATAATAATAAAAATATATACCTCACAGCCTAAACATCCAAACAATTTAGATATTCCCTTAGATCTTTTAATAGATGTAAATAATAATGCACTTATTCCAAGCGATCTCCCAACTTTTATATAGAAAAAACCCTAAAAAACTTTGTACCAAAAGTTATTACTTTATTGTAATGTGTAAGTAAAATACAGCTGTGAACGCCAAAGTCAGTGTTTATACTAATGCAGGCGCAAGGTGGGTTGTAACGGTTTTGTAAATGTTCCCGCCGTTTATTACAACTGTTCACCAATACATAACCATAGATTAATATATTATACAGATGAGGAGTTGGTTAACAAAACTGGAGTTATAATAATAATATTATTAATATATCTTTATTTCAGACACGAGATCCTTTACATTCAATACACAAAAAGTGCTAAGAACCTATAAAAAACTAAAATTAATATAAAATACAAAAAGAAAATTAACTTAGATTTGAGTTTTATCACTTTTAGAGATGGTTATGGTTGATTTTGTGAGAAGGAAACAAACGTTTGTACAATCAGCGTTTTTTTCGATCGTTTTCAAAATAGTTGTAAATAATAATGGATAGGATTTTGTTCGCCATCTACTCAGTCAATTAAGGCAAATGTAAAATTTAAGTTATAAAACTTTAGCTTTTAGATAAGCGTGTTACTTTATGAAGAACGGCCATTTATGTGTTGGTGAACTTTAGATATCTGTAATTACTTAACTATAAGCTAGAAAGACTAGTTATTTTATATCGACTTACTATATAATGTCAATTATTTTTTGCAGTATTATCCTATTACAGCAAAAAGTAAAATTAGATTTACAATTTCAGTAATTCAATAACCATTTTCTCTAAATTACGCAAAACATTACAACTTCGCTACGATTCGCGTCAGTGAAATCATGGCTTTACTCTCCTATAGTAATTTATTGAATTAAATACACTTAAATTAAATGAAATAAATGTAGATATACATTATACAAAAACCTTAAACTTCTTTGTCTCCAAGTTTTCTTAAATGTAAAATGAATTGTTGAATAATTATTTTGTGTGTAATAATAAGTAAATTATAAATACAATGTTAAACGGGGCACCTGAAAACTGTACAAAATAAACATTAGTGCCTTAAGACAACTAATTGTGATTTTAGATTTATAAAACTTATTTTCTTCTTATTAAACCAATTTTTTGTAATGTACTTTGTGTATTATTTAAATAAAATAGTCATTAAGTTTCCTATTACTTATTAATAGAAAAAAAAATTAAATAAACAAAATAACGATAAAACCAGCCAAGTGCAAGTCGGACTCGCGCACGAAGGGTTCCGTAGAATTAATTATCTACTTATAATAAAAACGGCAAAATAATTTACGTTTATAGCTCCCTTAAATACTCATTTTATTCTATTTTTTAGTATTTGTTGTCATAGCGGCAACAGAAATACATCCTCTGTGAAAATTTCAACTCTCGAACTATATAACTCACCACCTCTCGAACTAATATATATAACTGTTATGTCACCAGACAGACGGACAGACAGCGGAGCCTTAGTAATACGGTCCCGTTTTACCCCTTGGGTACGAAACCCTAAAAATGATCATCACAGAATTTGCTCATAAGGCAAAGCCCTTATAGTGCAATGATCCATGCTATGCAAGGCAGCAACTGCTAAAAACGTAATATTATATTGTACAATCTATAGCAGGTACTGATATTAAAATGTGTAGAAGCGATACAAGTCTTAGCCCCTAAATATTTCTTCTTAGCAGAGCTAATAAACAAAAAAAACAATCAGGCGTTAAATTTAATCAGTCCATTATCAACACATTCCAAGGTTTCAAACCTTTGAGACAACCCCTACATGCTAATGCAGCCAAATTACTTGACAGTAAATGACCTACTTAAAGGACCTTTCTTCTCTTTGTTTCACCGCTAGGATCAACGACACCAAAACGATATCGCTGGTTAAGATTTAACCACTTGATAATTAGAAAACAATTATTTAACGATACACTTGCGTAAAAATGATGACAACTATCACAGGCGCCTGTTTCATATGATTCTACTTAAAGTAAATACTGCCTGGAAGAGATCGCTCCCCTTGATAAGTCCGCCAATTGTAAAACATATCCTGTTGCACTTTTTTATTTTGTGCTCTTTTAAGTTAAGTAAATTGTAAACTAACGAAGCAAAGATTTCAACTGAAACTATCGATGCTAGGATAAACATTATGATTACTAAGTGTAAGTGTTCAGCAAACACTTACAGGAGTTCAAGCGGTTTCAAACGTCAATAAAATAGATTAGGCTAAAGGTAATCGTGAACTAACCATTATCGATGCAACTGGTCCTCAACCGTTAACGGTAAGTTGATACCGCTATTATGATTGTAATGCGCCGCCGTTAACCCCTCGTAAAAATAAAAAATACCCGATTTCCAACAGGGTGATTAGATTTCGGGGTGGTTATGCTCTTTAGGGTCCAGTTTCTATGGCCCACTTCGAATCTTTGGACAATAGGCGCTGATGAGGTGGAATAAAATGTATATTGATATAGAACGGTTTGATTTTTAATTTTCATCATCATTCCTGATCTCTAATATAGGTTTTCTTCGTCTATTACCAACGATATAATATTGCGCTTGACACGAAATATTCTATCTATTATACAAATACAAATCTTTACTGCTTTCGCTGTCTGTTTGCTTAGATCTTTTAAACTACTCAACGGATTTTAATGCAATTTTTAGTCATAGATAGTGTAATTTAAAAAGAAGGTTTATAAGTATAATACATACACATTATAGTAAATGAAAGCCGAAAAATTCAAAGATTTGTACCATCAAACAAAGATTATATTAGACGATAGACTCATCAAAGAAACCCTTGTCTTCGTTAGCTCCGCGTGTATTGGCCATCTTTCCTGTGGAATATGCTGACTAAGCTTTTAAGGATGGTATAGGTACTAGGCAAGCTTGCTCCATCTCAAACTTTGTCCCAGGCGCTACAGCGTCCTGCTAATAGAAGTATGATTGAAAAAAGTCGCCTTTGAGGACTCCTTACAAAGTAAAGAGCATAATGAAGTGGAAACCAAGTGTCTTTTAATCCTAAAGCACGGCTTTAGGGTCAAGAAAAGAAAGAGCTTAAAGAAAACAAGGTGAGGAAACCAGCTTGTATTCTAGCAGCGGCAGCAGGCTTGCAATCTGTCACGTATAGAATACTTAGTAATGTTTGACTTACCTCTGATTATCCCCCTTAGACATCAATAAAAAACTGACTTGGTAGGCCCTGAGAAATTTAAGGAGATATCTACCGTACCTGAGAATTAAAAACGTTTGTTTTTGTTTCCTTTTTATAAATTATTAAAAATGTAAGTAAAACATTAAATAAATCAAAGACAAGAGAGTGAAATTTTAAAATATTTATTTTTACATAGCTACGGAAGTATGTTCTAAGCTATGCCAACAATTTCAATGTTTGTAAACCTATTTCTTGTATCGTTCCGCACGATACCACGTTTCCGGGGCGGCAAGAATTTTAATTTCTTTCTATATTTTTTCCATCAAAATATCGCCATATTTTACAGGGCGCATTGCACGCTATTTTAGCTTCCATTTAGATATTTTCCGCTTCATTCGTTAGGCCTTCTTTGGATGATTGAAGTTTTTGATAGCATGTGAGAGAAGGTTTTATATTGAAATAATTTTTATGTTCAACCTTTCATCTATAAAAATACAAGTATAAATTACTGACATACATTTGAATACCTCAAACTAGGTAAAACTTGTACTATGGGAGATAACTGATGCAATGCATAAATACTTTTTGTAAATACATATATAAAATACAATATAACTTCCAGACATAGAACAAACGTCGTGTGTTCAAATGTTTGTTCTCGGTGAGGATCGAACCCACAACAGAAGATAGAGCTACTACTAACTGAGCTGTGACGGCTCTTTATCCCACATATCACCACAATAACCTTTTTTCCTGCCCTGACTGTGTTACCGTCGTTCATGAACACCTTCAACACCAGAAGCGATAATGATGCGCTGCCAACGTTTCAGGGAACGATTGACCCGTTTTTTAGGACCCGTTACTAACTAAATTACTAAAAATCTGTCAAAAAATATACAATATATAAACTACTCTATCTGCCTAGTATCTCTTATCAATGGGTAAAGAGAAATAGAGACAGGACTCATTTAAAGCAACTTTTAAATTTAAAAAGTATGAAGGTATGTAAGTATGTTGTATGCAGACAGTTCATTCATCCCAAATATCTTTATGAGTGTCAGACCCTTTTACCCATATCAACACTGACGGTTTGACGTGACAATCAGCTGTTCATGTTTATTTTAGTTCTTTTTTAAGTTTTAATGTAAATAATCAATGTATTAGTCAGTATTATAGTTTTATAGTGTCTAAATATACAGTACAAGTGTTTGTAAAGTAATATGACAAAGTGAAATCAAGAAAAAGTGAAACCAAATATTGTCATCAGTCCGACATTACTAAGTTTTACAAAGACTGATTAGCTGTGCTTGGGAACTACAACTGCTGGTTTTTGGAGTTGCAGATAAACCTGGGGAGTATTGTGTCTATTTACACTCACATTCACTAACCAAAAACACTACACAATCGCTCAGAATTTAAACACTCACACTCACCGGCCGGCTGCAAACCGCCATCGATGAGTCACGTCAAAATTCACATTACCGGCACAGTTTATTCTCTTTCAGCTTGACAAATAGTGGAAGCTTGATTGATGACAAAACATTTGCCTCACACAGAATACACTACATAATATCTATTTGTTATTGTACACTTCACCAGACAACGGCATATTAGCCTAATAACTATACCTATCAACTTCACTATCTAACCAAGCCCCATACTTAGAACAGACTAGAACCACAAACAAACTTTAATTAGATATAAAACTGAATAGGTACTCAATACATATTATATGGTCATCACATAGTGCGTTGAGAATACATTAATGACTACTATTAAATACCTACCAATGTTATAAACCTTGTATTTATATGTGTAATTTTTTTTTTTAATTAATTTCTATGGTGGTTAGGCAATCCTTTAGACTTTATAATTGTAATTTTAGCTACCTTTTATTTTCAATCTTACCCTAATTGTGATTAACTTCTTAATTTTCTACTCTAATTACTTACTTTCTTTCACCCTCCACCTTTGTTTTACTTTCATTTTTAAATTTTCTTCCTATTCTAAACACATTACTGCTACTTACTATCCAATCCTATACTTACTTGCTAACTATTGTGCTTCAGATTACACATTACCACCATGACCATGACCCGGCGAGCATGTGACTTGCAAGCAAGGCTGAAGGTGGTTACGGATGAGCTCAAAGAATCTAAGGAGATTCAAAGGCAGCTACTGCAAGAACGGGATGAGAGTGAGGCTGAAATGATGGGGATTCTGGGCCAGAATAAAACCCTCAAGAAGCAATTGGCTGAGCTCCTTTCCCAGTATGAAGATGTTCGTGACCAAATGGAGAACCTTCAGTCAAAACTTGAACGTATGAACCAATGTCATGACACCTATGAGTTGGCGATGCAGAAAATTCAGGACTTAAAGCAAGAGTTACTCGAGTGTAAATCAAAAAATGAACTTTATGAATCAGTGCATATCTCAATACCGAACAATTACAATAGTCTGGATTTACAGTCAGAACTGGTCACTGTTGACCCTAACGCCTCACTAATTAGCTTTACTACACCTAAGTGCAAAAGTGTATTTCCATCAATTAAAGGAAGTAACAAAATAAAAAAATATGTTAAGCTTAGTAACTTCATAAAAAAAACTGAACAGAAACTAAAAAAACATAAAAATTTATTCATTCAAGCTAAAATTAGCAAAGAAAAATGTCAATTACGAGATGAATTGAATTCCTGCCATGAATTGCTTGCAAGGAGTTCAATAGAACAAGAGAGTATGTCTGCAACAATTAAAAAATTAGAAAAATCACTTAGTGACATAACCAGGGATTATAAAAAATCTGAAGAAGATTTTTTACAAATTGCTGGAATACTGAATGACGATAGTGTATATGTACAAGTATGTAATAATAGCTCACAGACAGACTCTCCTAGGTGTGAACAGCTGCTTCCTGGCGCATCATTGGTCACTTCTGGACGGGTGGTGCCACTTGTACCTCATACAAAGGCTGTGCTACAGGAGGCACCACTTGTTGCAGTGGCGGAGCCTGTGCCAGCACCAGCACCTTTCACACAGTCTCCGGTCAGACTAGCAAATACTGGCAGAAAGACCCGGAGGACTGTTATATACTCAGATAAGATAGGAATAGGGATGGGCCTGCTACTTAATGATCAAGTTGAGCAGGAAGTAACAAACTACTGCTACCCAGATGCTCCCATTAGCCACTTCATAAATAGCATAGTTATGGATAGGTGTCTTGACAGTGACACTACTATGGTAGTGCAACTAGGTGCTAGCAGTGGTGTAAAGCACCTAGAATTAATTAAACTTGTTGAAACTTTATTAGAAAAGTTAGAATTAGGGCTGGGAAAACTTATTTTATGTGCATTCCCATACTCTAACTCGTTGAGTGCTCAAGAAAACCAGAACATTTTTAAACTCAACCTAATATTATATAATTTGACATGTCGTCATAGTGACGTCTTATATTTTGACACTAATAACTTTATTAGAAATTTTATATTGACTAGTGATACTGTACACATGAGTAAACGCAGTAAAATAACGATTGCTAAATTGTTAGCATATAATATTTTTGATCCTGTTATAAGTAATATAACACAGTCTTTAGACAAGCCCGTAGTTAGTAGCATTACTAATAAGGGCCTACGAGCAGTAGGGCCTATTGCCCAACATTTAAACTAGATTCTTCGACAATGGGAAAGTCAGGCACTTTACATGTGATACATCAAAATATGCAGGGCCTTCCCAGCAAGTTATTAGAAGTAGAATTATTTTTAAATTGTTTTAATGTAGATATCATGTGTATTACAGAACACTGGATATCAGAACTTGAGTTGCTTCCTTATTTTGATAAATATAGAGTTGCGAGCTCTTTTGGCCGCAAGAGCGCTATACGTGGTGGCTCACTAATTATTGTTAAGAATAATTTAAAATGTAGGGAGCGTAAAGACATTGCAAATCTCAGTATTGAGAGAATTATTGAGCTGTCGTGTGTGGAGCTGGAGCGGCACATCGTTGTGAGCGTTTACCGCCCCCCAGACGCGGACTTCACCTTGTATGAATCCACTATGGAAGACGTTTTGCTAAAAATGTATAATTGTAACAAAACTTTAATAGTTTGCGGAGATTTTAATATAGATATTTCTGTTCATCCTTTATCTGAAAGATTTCTAAATTTATTTAAATGTTTTAACCTAGACCACCTATTTGAAGACGCAACAAGGGTGACACCAACATCGGCCACCTGTCTTGACAATATTTTTTGCAGTCATGTACCAGTTATTAAATCAGTGGTTAAGCATTTCGGTTCCGATCATTACGGTCATAGCGCGCGGTTTCCTTATGTAGTAGATAAACCAGAGGTATTTAACTATCGGCCTATTACAGACAACCGTATAAAGAAGTTTCAGAACAATGTTGAGCTAAATATATCCCTTATGCCTTGCTTGGCTGACCCGAACGAGCTTTACACCAATTTGTTCAATTTAATAAATAAAGAATACAATGATACGTTTAAACTAAAAACATGTAAAGCTAGCGCTAGAGTTAAGTTCACTGACTGGGCGACACCAGGTATTTATAGAAGTAGGAACAAACTGTACGAATTATACGCTGCTAGGGAATTAATGTTAAATGATCCACCGTTTATTTTACACGTAAAAATCTACTCAAAAATTTTCAAAAAAGTTTGTCAAGCAGCTAAATCATTACATATAAGAAATAAAATTGAAAAATCTACAAATAAAATTAAAGCTACTTGGAAGATAGTTAATAACGAAACGGGCAAATCAAAGCCGCGTAATAAACAGATCAATTTAAACGTTAACAATAAAAATTTGAGTAAAAATATAGATGTCGCAAACGCTTTTGATGATTATTTCGCTTGTATACCCAAAGCATTGACTCAATGTTTGAATTCCTCTGCTTCTAGAGCGACAGCTCTATTAGAGACAAATGTAAAAAAATATGAGAGCGTCTTTAGTTTCAGATACATTAATGCTGATAAGATTGTATCAACATTTAAATCCTTAAACATAAAAGCTACTGAAGATTTATGGGGAATGTCTACAAAAGTACTAAGTTCTATTATAATAGATATTGCACCGTGCCTAGCCTATATTTTTAATAGATGTGTTGACAAGGGTGTTTTTCCTAATCTTATGAAGCACAGTAAACTCATTCCCTTGTACAAATCAGGAAATGAAAAAGATCCAGCTAACTATAGACCAATTTCGGTATTGCCTACGATAAGTAAAATCTTTGAAAAAGTTGTTCTTACTCAGTTGTTATCACACTTTAATCATACCGGGATACTTCATAGCCATCAGTTTGGATTCACCAAAGGTCGATCAACGACTGATGCCGGTACAATGCTCCTAAAGCATATATACGATGCCTGGGAAAACTCACAAGACGCGATCGGGGTATTCTGTGATCTGTCTAAAGCTTTTGACTGTGTGAGTCACGCCACTTTAATATCTAAACTTAAACACTACGGCATCCTAAACCGGGCAATTGACCTCATACAGTCTTACTTAACTGATAGAGTCCAAAAAGTCGATGTTGGCGGTGAGAGGTCTTCCGGGTCACTCATTGAAATGGGGGTACCTCAGGGTTCGATATTGGGTCCTTTTTTATTCTTAGTTTATGTAAATGATCTACCACATCTTATAGAGAATAGTAGTAAGAAAGAATGTGAAATAGTACTTTTTGCTGATGATACCTCCTTGGTCTTTAAAGTCGATAGACAAAAGAATGATTACAGTGACGTGAATGCAGCTCTGTCGCAAGTTCTTAACTGGTTCACCGTTAATAATCTTTTACTTAACGCTAGTAAAACTAAGTGCATTAAATTTACTTTACCTAATGTGGTCTTAAGCCCTACAAATATTGTATTAAATGGGGAGTCACTTAGTCTTGTAGATTCTACTATTTTCTTAGGGCTTAATATTGATGCAAAATTGCAGTGGGGTCCACACATAAAAACACTTGCTAGTAGACTGAGTTCGGCTGCATATGCAGTTCGCACAATAAGATGGCTCACTGATGAAGCTACAGCTAGACTAGTATATTTTAGTTACTTCCATAGTGTAATGTCGTATGGTATATTTCTCTGGGGGAAAGCTGCTGATTTACAAACAATATTTGTTTTACAAAAACGAGCCATACGGGCCATTTATAAAATGAAACCGCGCGACTCCTTGCGAGAGCGTTTTAAGGAAATTCATATTCTCACGGTAATTTCGCAGTATATCTATGAAAATCTATTGTACACTCATAAGCACATAAGTAGTTTTAAGAAAAAAAATGATGTGCACAGTATTAACACTAGAAACAATAATAAATTATATATACCAAAATTTAGACTGCAAAAGGTTAATGGGTCATTTATGGGGAACACTGTGCGATTCTATAATAAACTTCCACAAAATGCCACTAAACTTCCTATTCGGAAATTTAAGGCCTACATTAAGACAAATCTTATAAAGAAAGCCTACTATTCCTTAGATAGTTACGTTAATGATAAATCGGCGTGGCCAGATGTTCCGCTCGCTCGACCCGTCGGCAGCTAGGATATTTTTTTTGCAATGTCTGTACTATTCTCTTATTTGAATGCATTAGATTGTAAGCATTACTCTTAGTTGAAGCGTAGCGTGTGCTGTCTTTTGAACTTCTGTTGTATATTAAGATCTTGGTATGATTGCCTTAACATGTTTTTTGTCTTGCAATCACCTTATTAAGTTAGATTGGCACCACACTGGAGTTTCATTATTTACATTATTATTACTTTGTAAAAGGATCATACAAAAAAACGGTAGGAACCAAGCCGTAAGTTTCTTGCCGGTTCTTCTAGGCTTGGTCGCGAGGAACTGGCGCTTAGATTCACCTAGATTTAAGACGTTTCAAGATGATCCCTGCGGATATTACTGAATAAATGATTTTTGACTTTGACTTTGACTTTGACATTACTATTTTACTTCGAGGTAAAAAATACCATAGTACGCGTGGTTTCGTAAAAATAACAAAGCTAATCTTTGCAGACCCATTTTTTAGTTTATTTTTGGAAATCTGGAAGCAACAGGTACCACTTTAAACCTCAGTACCCTTCTGGTTATCAGCCAAGCACTTTCGAAACACAGGTCCCTCAAACACTTCTTATAAAACAGTTGAAATACACCAGAAACCCTGTTCTCTAATGGTCTCCAGTGTCTATGTGTGTACAGCAAATTAATTTCTGTCTATGTCTATGTCTTCTCGTAACAAAATACCGTCAAACTCAAGTTTCAATTATGTCAATTTCTAAAAAGTATTTTTTGAACTTGACATTTCAGACAGGCTCAATTTCGACACTCAAATTCTAGTTTTAATCTATCTCAGCTTCAAAAAAATATAAATTTTGTCAACAGATGACTACTTACCATAAAGATAGTAAGTTTCTTCTTTGACTGATGTAACTGGGATATCGTATCAGCCAAAGTAAAGTAAAATAAATAAATAAATAAAGATAGTGGGAGGTTAAAGTGATGGAACTAGCAATTGCCCACCTGATGTTGTACGGTTACCTCTGCCTATAACAATCGCATAATCTCATACTACCATTAAACTTGCCCTATGAACGAGGTAATATGCTACGCCTGAACTGGCACTCATACAAACTCATACCTACTTAACTTAGTCAAAATCTTTTGAGGATTTTAAAAGAGGGTAGTCAGAGGCTCAATAAAATAATTGAATTGGTACCTAAACCTGCCGACCAATATAGGTACACGGTAACTAATTTATACAATTTAATGCACGTGTCAAGCTCCTATAGAAAGTAAATCTCGACCGATCAAGTTACCAATGCGTGGGAACGGGATTTGCTAGGACAAAACCAACAGTATGAGGAAGGTATGCGCAGGAGCAGGAAAAAGTCCGTTACGACCGACCCGCTATCCCTTTGTTGTCTCCTAGTGTGTGAGATGTAATGGTTTTGATACTTGATGATTAAGTCAACAATCAATAATTTTTATTATTTATAGAAGAATAGAAAATAATTTATTTAACCACCACATTACAAAACGAAAATAAAAATAAAATATATATATATAAAAAATCATTAAAAAAATTACATTATAAAATTACAAAATACTTGTTCGAGAGTGGTGGTTAAAAGACCAACAGCTCAGAATATGCTACCATATGTTGCCATACAATAGCGCTGGTCTTCTACTGGGGTCTGTGTTAACATCACGGACATCTTACACGCATCATACATACATTTCTTGGCACTTGCACCATGGCATTTAGCCAAGTTAGTATAATAGTATATATAATATATGTATATATTAGAGCTCTTAGTGAAAGGCTCGTCTGGGAAAGTACTACCATCGTACCTCATCTGTATGCCTGTATACCTCAGGTTGATGGACGCATAAATGACTGGTTATGTTGGTCGCGAGGAACTGGCGCTTAGAATCACCTAGATTTAAGACGTTTCAAGATGATCCCTGCGGATATTACTAAATAAATGATTTTTGACTTTGACTTTGACTTTGATTGTAGAGACTGGTGATATTCAGGGTACTATGTCTTGGTGCGTCAGAAATCTAAGTACATGTTTTTTATAAGCAAAATCTTATCATGCTGTATCATTATCAGCCTAAAAGAGTCCACAGCTGAACATAGTCCTCCTCCATATTTAGGGAGTTTACCATGGCCACCAGAGAATTTTTTAAATTCAAATCCCAAAAAACTACAGCGGTGGTTGAAGTTTGAATTAAAACAGATTCACGTAGACCAAGTCACGCGCGTTTCTTCTAGTAGTATAAATATCAAAACCATTCGTTCCCAAACAAGTCAAAGTCAAAGAAGCTACTATTGTTGGGTAATATTTATCCCTGCGGATCTTCGGGTTCTTTCAGCGAGGTCGTCTATTGTCGCAGGGTTCATGGGAACGGGCAAAAAACGGACCTACCTTTAGGGCTAACGAACAAAACTGAATAAGCAGTTTTTCATGCTGTTCTGCCACGTGCATTACTGCAGTAGTTTCGAAAGAAACTGTCACCGTCGCAACGTCAAGAAAAGCATGGTTTCTAGCAGCGGTGATAGGCTTGCAACCTGTTACTAATAATTTATCAACCAATTATTTATTTAGAATTGTCAGGAAATAATAAAAAGATTGTTCATTTTCTCAAAAGAAATCTATACTTTGCTTAGATGAAAATAAACTCTAAGCAAGTATAATCGTACTTAGAACTAAAAATGTAAAAATAAACTCACTATTAGAGAGGTAATTTAGTTTAAAATCCACCCGCTCTATTTGTTGGCTGTAAATGCAAATAATACTTCAATATCCCCCGTAACTGTGTAAAAAAGGTGTTCTGACGATGCTGAATCTGCTAAAATGTCAAAGCTTCTTCAGTAGTTTATAGCGTCCGTCTTTGACTTGTCAATTGATTGTTTAAACAACGGTCGCCGTTTTTTGAAAACTCCAAGGATAAACGATGACGTATCTTTTATTAATCTTTACAACGTATGCGCAAAAGATTTTGGATAAAAAAATGGTTGTTTATTTAATTCGCACAATGTCTATTATAATAAGAATTATTCCATGTGGTTTTTTTTATCCTCAGTGTTCTTACTAACAGTTTTTGAATACTATAATATAAAGACACACCGAATATTAAAACTACAACTACTTATCCTACTAATATTATAAATGTGAATGTTTGGATGGATGGATGGATGTATGGATGTTTGTTCCTCTTTCACGCTCTAACAAGTAAACCGATTTGGATGAAATTTGGAATAAATATAGATTGCAATCTGGAATAGGACATAGGCTACTTTTTATCCCGAAAAAATAATGGGAACGGGAAAAAACTGCCACGCGAGCGAAGCTGCGAGATGGCCTCTAGTAATTCTCTAGTAAGCTCTAGTAAGCTAAAAAAAAAAAAAAAAAAATCATAATACATGTAGTATTATGAATTATTATTATTAGTGTAGTATTATTTGACGACCGCCTTGAGATAAATGTTTGTACGATCTGCAAATATTTATTCCAGGTGTTCTGGGTATTTTTTATGCATAATACAAAGAATATCTATGTATGTAATGTATTGTATTAAGTGTATCAGTCATCTAGTACCCATTACACAAGCTCCTGCTTAGCTTGGGGCTAGATGATACTGTGTGGATTGTTCAGCTTTATTATTATTTACTGAATTGACTTTGAATATATTTTAAACGCGCGATACAAACTTGAAATTGCTACAAATTAATAATTACTTCTCCCAGAACATATGTTCAGTACTTTTTGCTATCGTCATCAGGCCAGATCGTTTGAGATCTGAAGGAACCAAAGTCCTTGCAAAGATATCATACGGCAAACGTCATGCTACCATCTGGCAAACACAAAACAGAAGTGGAAAAAACAGTGGCAAGAACAACTAGGATGTGCGTTGTATATATGACGATGCGACGACCGATGTGGCGCGGCGGGCGAATTTCCGCCTGCGATGCAGGAGGTTGCGGGTTCGATTCCCGCCTTGGGATACATATTTATTCCGGGTGTTCTGGATATTTTCTATGTATAATAAAAAAATATCTACGCATGTAATGTATTGTATCTATTAAGTATATCAGTCATCTAGTACCCATAACACAAACTCTGCTTAGCTTGGGGCTAGATGATGCTGTGTGGATTGTTCAGCATTATTATTATTAATATATATCCCAGTCAGTCAGTAAGGACAAAGATTCTTATAATTGGTATAGATATAGATTTAAACTACGCTTTACAGCAGTATATACATAAGGTTAAGTCAAAGATCAATATAATACACAAAGCATTTGTGCCAGCTGACTCACATTAAACTATTTAGTTTACTTGAACAACTTTATTACTGTAAACAAGACATAGGAATAATATCTTTGTGCGTCATTTACCGTGACTCAAAGTAAAGTGTGTCAATAATAATTTTATGATAATTTACTGCATCACAAAATCATAATGGGCGCAGGGATTACATGACCTAATTCTTCCATCGCCCTTCTACCTTCGGACTACCAGACGTACGGACAGATAACAGATGTCACCCCTTTATGGTGGATATCCCTCATTTCCGCACAAAGCGTTTTGCTTCCACATTTCTAGTGCAGACTGCCAAGGAGTGGAACTCTTTACCGTCGTCGGTGTTTCCGGAATGGTATAACTTGGGAGTCTTCAAGTCAAGAGTGAACAAGTGGATTATAGCTAAGCGTGCTGCACCTTAGGCTGCATCTACACTTTCCATCAGGTGTGATGGCAGTCAAACGCTTAGGTATCAAAAATTAAAGTAAAAAATATGGGATATCTACCGTGCTTGGGGGCTATAGTTGTAATACTATTCATTTATTTATTAAATTAAGCATATCAAATTCAATCTAAATTAAATCGTAGATATTTTCGTCTAGAATTCTGATTTAGAATCTAGATAAAACATAATACCTAATTCAGCCCAACATGTTTCTTTACTTTGATTTAATAAGTAAAATAATAAAATTCATATCAAGCTACAGTAGATAAAGTTTAAGTATAAAAAACATGCGTAATTACGTAAAAGCTACGCTTGTAGGCTTTGATCAATGATGCCCTAGATGACGGATCACATACAAAATTATAGCTAAGCAATTTGTTTACTAATAAAGAGAGAAAAAAATTATAAACAGTTTTAAGTTCAACCTAATTACAACCATGTCACCTAGATTTTTTTTTCTTATATAACTGGCTGTGCTGATGGAACAAGCAGATGGCACCTGATATTAAGTGGTTACCATCGCCTATAGCAAATTATTACCTCGTAGGTTGCGCTCATGAGGAACGTGCCTTACGATGCACTGCTCAGCGTCCATCGACCTGAGGCTTACAGGTCACTTAATTTGTCAAATGGAAATAAGAATTCACTTTTCAAGTGAGTTCTTATGTACCGATACGGATTTTTTGCGATGACGATTATATCTGGGTATCATTGATTGAAGATAATGAACACAAGAACAAAGTGTCCTCCCCTTAAATAGAGACTGTAAGAAAAGTGCCAATGGACACATTCTTAGTACAGTACTCCTATAAAAATAAGTCAAAGCAAAGTTACTCATTAGCCTTTTTGGCTAGATTGTAATTTTATTAGGATACCTACTGTATTTAGTTAGTAAACTAATTAAGGAAAAAAAAATATATTGAGCTTACCGGTTTTAATAAAGATATTACTGGTTACTTTCTATAGCAAAGAATTACCTCACAGGTCACGCATGCCAGGAATATGCCTTACGATATACTACTCTGCGCCCATCAACCTGAGGCATACTAGTATTAAGCCACATGTGCCTTATATTTCACTGGCACCCACACCTTTCAAATCAGAACACAGCAAGCTGCTTTAACTTTCAAATTGTAATATAATGTTGTTTTTAGCAGTAGTAGAGCTCTATGTGAAAGGGCTCGTCCGGGGAAGTACTACCATCGTACCTATTTCTGCCGCCAAGTAGGTAATGCCCGCATTGCTGTGTTCCGGTTTAAAGGGTGTGGGTGCCGGTGAAATTACAGGCACATGAGGCTCAACACCAGTATGCCTCAGGTTGGTGGACGCAGGGTAACGCATCGTAGGGCACGTATCTAATGTACGTGACCTACAAGGCAATGTTTCGTTATCGGTCATGGTTACCATTTAACATCAGGTGGGTCATATGCTTGTTCCTCTAGCAGTAGTATAAATAAAATCGTTTAAATTTAGTAGGAGGTATATTATTACAAGTAAGTACGTAAAATCCTGCTAATATTATAAATGCGAATGTTTGGATGGATGGATGGATGGATGTTTGTTCCTCTTTCACGCTCTAACCAGTGGACCAATTTGAATGAAATTTGTAATAAATATAGATTGTAATCTGAGATAGGACATAGGTTACTTTTTATCCCGAAAAAATAACGGGAACGGGAAAAAACTGCCACGTGGGCGAAGCTGCGAATGGCCTCTAGTTATGTACCTATAAACAATATTTTGCCAGGGAAACATGATCAGTAATCATGCGGTTACTAATCTTTAGGTTGACCTATTATCAGTAAGAACATCAACAATTTTTGTAGAAACCGCGAGAAAAAACATAAACATTATGTATATTCTACATTAATTTTATCGGTTGCAAACAATGACGCAAGCACTCAGATGACCTCACAAAAAAATAACTAGAATATAATAAAATGAAGTAAACAAAACTTTAAATCTAATGATAAGATAAAATTCTTACCTACTTCAGGGTTGTTTGTAGACTTGATATTTTTTTAGAGTTTTCGTACCCAAAGGGTAAAACGGGACCCTATTACTAAAACTCCGCTAGCTGTCTGTCCGTCTGTCACCAGGTTGTATCTCATTACCCGTGATAGTTAAAGGTAATTTCACAGATGATGTATTTCGGTTGCAACAAATACTAAAAAACAGATTAAAATAAATATTTAAGGAAGCTCATACAACAAACGTGATTTTTTTGCTGTTTTTATTATAAATAATGGTACGGAACCCTACGTGCACGATTCCGATTCGCACTTGGCCGGTTTTTTTATTTTGTTCGTGCCTGTTCCACTCTGATCCAAATATAGACAACAGACAGCCTACACCACTGGTTGTAGAGACATGAAATTTTCAGAGTATATTCGTCTTTGTGCGTAAAGGTGTATTAAGGAAAGAAATTTCCGAAATTAAACCCCTAAAAGTGTCCAACGGGGGATGAAATTTGTATGAAAATAGCTTCACGCGGACGAAGCAGCGCGCTTTTCGCTAGTTTATTATACTTGCAGATTATAGTGACACAATCACGGTAAATTATTACATAGGTACCTACTAGACATAATACTATAAATATTACCTTGGAAAATTATAAAACCTAAGTAAACTAAGAGAGTTATCCTGACGTCTTGATTTATCAGACTTATATTTCTTATGTCATCATCATCACTATCATATTTATAGCCTACTTATCCACTTCTAAGCGAAGTCCTCTCCATAAATTAGGTAACTACCTTCTTTTTTTTTCATGGCACCTGTCCTTCATTCGACAGACAATTTTATTATACCTATCAATGTCAAGTGGAAGTGGATTATAATAAAAAGGTTTTAGTCGAGTCGATAAAAAAAAGAAAGTCAGTTTTCAGTGGTTTTAATGAGTAAGGCGTTTTGCCTCAAACCCCAAGGAAAACTTTTTCGTTCAAATCAGGATGACATTATCACACTTTCACTTCAACTTCTCGCACTTCGCTATGACTTTATTAAATTATGGATAAAATAACACCGAAATTATACACCAGAACTTAAAATAACACTAGGAAAACAATTGAAGATGACAGAAAATGAAGTCCCCCTGTCAAATTTTGTCAAGTCAGATTGTCGTTGGGTTTTTCGTTCATTACACAACAAAACTTAATATTTTTATATTATCCCAAAGATTCTTTTTCCTCGAGTAGGATTTGAACCCACGACCTTCCCCTTGATACGGGGATGCGATACCAACTTCGCCATCGAGGATTCAAAGTCCTCGACGAAAATAAGATTTGGAATGTTTCTAATACGGTGCTATCGCTTAAGTGCAGGTAAGCACTATAAAAACAAATAAACTAAAACTTAATATATTTTTAATAACCTATTGTGTCCTACTGCTAGGCAAATGTCTTTTCCAAAATCGTCTACTTTTCTCGATCTTTGGCTAATTCCCACTGATCCTTCTCTTGACCATCAAGATCCCGCCAACGTCTTTTCAGCCGTGCTGGATATAACCTTTCATCCACAGGCACCCAAAAGTCACCTATATAGCAAAGCATTGACTCGTAAGTCACCTCACGCCTTGGGATAAATTTTTGTACGATCTGCAAATATTTATTCCGGGTGTTCTGGGTGTTTTCTATGCATAATAAAAAATATCTATTTATGTAATGTATTGTATTAAGTATATCAGTCATCTAGCACCCATAACACAAGTTCTGCTTAGCTTGGGGCTAGATGATGCTGCGTGGATTGTCTAGCATTATTATAATTTCCCCTCTAACAAAATAGTGGATTCTAAAGTCTATCTAAAAACCAACCCCTAGTGAGTACAAGCACCGGATTCACGGATTGTCTGTGCATGCGTCACGGTTGATAAACCCGCGACATTTCTGTTTCCTCCACTCAAACGAATGTTGCAATTCCGGCTGCTAAAAAGCAGCCACCGTCATAATGAGGGCCACGAAACAGGTATAAAAACCGGCTAAGTGCAAGTCAGACTCGCGCACGAAGGTGTATGTACCATTATCTATAATTAACACAGCAAAAAAATCACGTTTGTTGTATGAGAATGTTATTTGTTTATGTATGGTTGTTTATTTATAAAAATTTTAACTCTCCAACTATCACGGTTCATGAATCTGGTGACAGACGGACAGACAGACAGACACAGCGGAGTCTTAGTAATAGGGTCCCGTTTTACCCTTTGGGTACGGAACCTTAAATATCAGAATAAGGTAGGCATGTTTAATTCTCATTAGATACATTAAGTAATTAGTTAGGTTCGTTAAACAAATCAGCGATACCCAGAATGTAAGAAAATATATATAATTTTTCAATATAAAATAATAACAAAGTCATTATTAATATCATTATTATCCACAAAGTAAATAAAACTAATGCCCGGTTATCAGTCAGTAGTACTACGGATCTTAATTTGTAAGATAATTTATCATTTTTATTGGCTACAATGAAAACTATCACTCAATGTGATAAAAAAGTATTTCTTGGTAACATGACTGTTAGAATACTTATATAGGTACGTTTTTAGGGTTCCGTATCCAAAGGGTAAAACAGGACTCTATTACTAAGACTCGGCTGTTGGTCTGTCTGTCTGTCAGTCCGTCTGTCACCAGGCTGTATCTCATAAACCCTGATAGTTAGAAAGTTTAAATTTTCACTAACGTATTTCTGTTGCCGCTATAACAACAAATACTAAAAAACAGAATAAAATAAATATTTAAGAGGGCTTTCATACAACAAACGTAGTTATTTTGCTGTTTTTATTATAGATAATGGTACGAAACACTTCGTGCGCGAGTCCAACTCGCACTTGGCTGGTTTTTGCTTCAGGCGTAACTGTGCGAATGTCCATTGTAAAAGTGTAAAAAAGACGATTTGATATACATAGTACTACTTTGTTAACGTAAATGTGCAACTCCTGTAGTACTTGCAATAAATATAGTACCTTAATTAAAACCTGCAAGTTTAATACGTAAAACTACAATTATATTTTAATAAAATTAACCTATTAAGATATCGACACGTATTACGCTTCTCTACGAAATATCCTCAGGAAGATTTGATTTACTGTAATTAAGACGATTGTAGGGACCGAGTATTGCATAGCCAGCAACTTAGGATACAATGTGTAATGCCCCACCCAGTCGGCTTTCCAGCCATTACCCGAAGTTCATGTAGACAGCTTGTGCAACTTGTACTGATCGTAGGAATAGACGATAAAGCCAACTGTAGACGACGCGCCTCGCGAACCTGAAAGGAGAAAAAAAAATATATAATTAGTATAGGTCAATTAAACATAAAGTTAATAAGTATAAATATGTAGGTAGGTTCGAAAAATATTGTTTGTACTTACCTTACTTCAATAGAATAAAAAGTGACGTCTACCGGCCGTTTGCGCGCAGATGAGGAAAAAAATCAGTTGGCTTGTGAACCCGATCTTGTCTACGCGCAATCGCTCGGTACTAGTTCAATCTTTCTAAAAGTTGTTTTCCAAACCCACGACATCTCCATCACTCCACGCCCCCTATCCCTAACACCAACTTTACCACCGTATTTCATTTCTACTCAAGTACCCTAAACCTTCTGATATGAGAACCTTCGGATAATCATCCTTAGCACCTTCCTCGCCTTATCCGTATTATTCTAGCAGCATTCTTAACAATGATGAGCAATAAAATTTTCATTAAATTTCATTTATTTGCAAAAAAATATGGTAAAATAAGTACAAACAACAGTAGTGTTACAAAGATGTCACAAGTGTTATAGATATATTATATATATTATATTTTTTCCAACTAATGCAATAAATTTCGTAACTAAAAATATTAAAATTTTAGTTTTTTACAGATAAATTTACATTAAATTATTATTACACTACATTATTATTATTATTGAGAGGTAAATATAATTCATTATTATAATGAATAAATAAATAATTGTCAAATCAAATTGCGAATGTCAGCTGGCTTATTTTTGTTGATAATTGTATAAACGACAAGAACCCTTTTCCAGGAAGTCTGAAATTAAATAGTGGGATTAGTAGATTGATTATAACTGTATTGACTATATATTTATTGATTATAAATTGCAAACTTCTTTATAACAGCATATTACGGTCGTTGCTTTTAGAGAAACATAAAATTTTAATAATTCAAAAATAAACGATATTACCGGTGAACTCAGTGAATTTATGAATATTTTATTTTGGTTTATGATACCTACGCATAAAAAAAGAGATAAAGTATTATGCTCTTATTTTATTTTATTTATTTGTTTATTGCCTTATATATATTCTTTTATTGCCAAAGGCTTCTTTGGCTTAAATTTCACCTAATAAATGACGATGAAGCCGACAATAATGCAGGACTGTTTTGAAGACACCTATTAACTCTTGTCATAAAGAGATCCAGATTATATATAGTTACATGTATGTATGTAATGTATTGTATTAAGTATATCAGCCATCTAGTATCCATAACACAAGCTCTGCTTAGCTTGGGGCTAGATGATGCTGTGTGGATGGTCCAGTAAAAAAAAATGTCAATTGCGTCAAGGTTGCCATTTAGATAGTTATCTACATTATAGTACACTTTATCTAAAAGCAATCTAAGTTTTAGTTTAAATACATTATGATAAAATATAAAACGGTAGATAAATTATAATTTTCATTATATATCTAAAAATAAAAAACAGTAAATAGCTGACCTGATTTTTTTTTGGTTGATAAACTAATAGATTAAGTTTCTATTTCAATACAAAAATAGTATCAGATTATAATCTCTTAGGTTAAATTACCATTAATAATAAGATCAGATAGTAACATTTAAATATATATCTATAACTTAAAGGCTAATATAGTTAATATGTAAATAATACAGTTTTTGAAATATTTTTTTGCCGAAAATTTACATTGTTGTTCTATAATCATATCATTCGCAATCTTTCGCACGCACAATGTATGACGTAATTTCCTTTTACTGTGTTGAAAGAAAAGTGGCCAAAATAAAATAGTTTCATAACATAGTACGCAGCCGGGCTAAGATAGTAGTAGTAGAGCTTTTAGTGAAGGGCTCATCCGGGGAAGTACTACCACCGTGCTTATTTCCGCCGCCAAGCAGCTTGCTGTGTTCCGGTTTGAAGGGTGTGGGGGCTGGTGTAATTACAGGCACATGAAGCGTATGCCTCAGGTCGATGGACGCAGAGCAGTGTATTGTAGGGCACGTTCCTAACTAACGTGTCCGACAAGGCAATGCTTTGTTATGGGCTATGGTAACCACTTAACATCAGGTGGCTTGTTCCATCAGCAAATTGTATAAAAAAAGATACTTTTTCTATTGATGGACACTTTAGAAATTATAGATAAAAGACACACAAATAAGCTACACATTAGCATTAAGAGTCCCCGCAGACTACAAACTTTCTATCGGCCGATAGTTTGGTCGGCTTCTTAATCAGTATGAAGATGTATGCAGATGCGCACATTACAGTGATTCAGTATCGGCCGATAAAAAAGTTTGATGGGCTTCACGACTGCCTTCAAACAAACCATCGGCGAACTATCGGCCGAGCGCTTGATCAGTATGGCGCTCTTCCCCGCCCGCACACTTGCGATTGTTTGATCGGCCGACTCGGCCGATGGCTTCAGGTTCACTCCGCGTCGGACGCGGGGAAGGTCGTGAGCAGTTTGTACGTTCATGATCGATTCCGCCTCGTCTCTGCTTGTCGAAACGTATATAAAAAATTTGATTCAAGAAATTGAAAAAAAGCCCGCACTCTAAAAAAATCTGTTACTGTAGATGGGATGTACCCAATAGGTACTCTCGATTCCTCTTCTTCATTCTTTTTCTCCTTTGTATCAAGTATAAACCAATAATAATATTTTTGGGCAACATTCCACGCGACTGATCTCTTCACCAACTCTAGTAAATTAATCAATCGGCCAAACCATTTGTTGGCTAGTCTACGCACTCGCGACTAACCCAACTGTTTTATTGGCACAGTGTGCGCACGAACAGGCCAACTCGACTAAACTATCGGCCGATAGAAAGTTTGTAGTCTGCGGGGACTCTTAGTCTTCATTTGACAGAACGAGATAGATTTTTGGCACTGTCAGTTAGCACAGGAAGATAGAAAGAGATACAAGAAAACAAGTAGACAAAATTTTGTTGCGCTGCACATCTTAGCCGGGCAGGCTAAAGAAATAGGCATGGTACTTCCCCGGACGAGCCCTTCACTAAGAGGTTTACCACTACCAACCACCATTTAAAATCCAATTGGCTCTATTTAATTGTCAGATAGTTCCTGTATGTTGATTATAGGCTAACAAGCTGCTTGGCGGCAGAAATAGGCATGATGGTAGTACTTCCAATCACTATTTAAATTCCAATTGGCTCTATTTAACTGTCAGATAGTTCCTGTATGTTGGTTATAGGCTAACAAGCTGCTTAGCGGCAGAAATAGGCATGATGGTAGTACTTCAATCACTATTTAAATTCCAATTGGCTCTATTTAACTGTCAGATAGTTCCTGTATGTTGGTTATAGGCTACACTGATCACGTGGAAGGCGGAACGAATATTTTAATAATCAACAATTGTACACGTGGCAGAAAGGAAACGATGCACGTGCTGTCAATTAGATAAAGAAAAAATTTAACTGGAATGGTTCACATCCCATCCCATCCCTCGGGAAGTATGTTAGAATTCATAGAAAGTGATTTTAAAGTGTCTGGTTTGTTATGAAATATAATATGAATACCCTTTGGAAGGATAAATAAAAATAATATAATATTTTTATTAGAAATGGAACCTTGTAAATAATAAAGTTTTTAAGTTGATTCATTCCCAAAATGAGAGAGCATCTGGTGGTCTGGTAGGAGTGACTTTACCTTCTGATCCTACAATCATGGGTTTGTATCCTGTCATGCACCAATGGATTTTTCTGCCTGAAAAAATTATGTGCGCAATGCTAGTACTCTCAAACGGTGAAGGAAGACATCGTGAGGAAACCAGTTAATATTCTAGCAGCGGCGATGGGCTTGCAACCTGTCACGTATGGAATACCAACTACTGCATTATATTATGGGTTGTACTATAATATGTAATACCTGGACGTACCTCTGACTACCCGTGTTAAGCATTCCTGAATCTTCAGTTGGTACTTGGAATCAAGAGATCTAAGGAGATATCTACCGTACTTGGGGATTGAATTCGTGATGCTATTGCATTTGCTATTGTCGGGGAAAAGGGGGAAAAGGGTCAAGTGTCATGGGGAAAGGGGTAGGTGTCAGTTATTGTATGGTTATAAGGGCTCGCGAGGTCTATTTAACCATGAGAAAACCAGTGAACTTGTTTGACTTTTATCTTTCTTTCTTTCTTTTTTGAAATCGAGTGATTGTCTTTTGAAATCTGCCGCCCCTAGGACGCTGCCGCCCCTAGGCCGCGGCCTATACGGCCTATTGACAAATCTAGGATTGGTTCTAGTGGTCGTTTCATCTCGGTTGAGGATAATAATACTCTGTTACTACGTACGATTACTTATCTACTATACAAAATACTATACTACCCACTTGCTAATGAAATAAATCGTTATTTTTATATATCAACTATTATCTCTTACGAAACCGTCTTATCTTGTACCGTTCTTGGTTCATAAACCTTGAACGATTTAAGTTATTTGATTATTTTTTGACTAGACGCATTGGTATTTAAACTAATCGAATTAAATCAAAATTTGTATTCATGAAATTCTCTTGTATAGATGGATATTTAGATAAATAGTACGTTCATTTTTTAATTTATTATAGAATCACTTTCAAATGTCTTAAAATCCAAATCTAAGCGTAGCGCTTAAGTAACAAACCAGCAAGAATAGCTATAGAATCAGTCTCACGACTTTAATTCCCAGGCATGGTAAGTATTCCCTCAGCACCTAACCGTGAACTCTTATAACACAGTTGCAAACTATCAAAAACGACGCTAAGCTTGCAGTTGTTGTCGTGCGACAGATAGCATTGTTCTTGGGGTTCCGTGCCCAAAGGGTAAAACGAGACCCTATTACTAAGAATCCGCTGTCTGTCTGTCTTTTCGTCTGTCACCAATCTGTATCTCATGAACCGTGATATTCAGAAAGTTGAAATTTTTACAGATGATGTATTTCTGTTGACGCTATAACAACAAATACTAAAAAACAGAATAAAATAAATATTTAAGGGAGCTCTCATTCAACAAACGTAATTTTTTTTATAGATAATGGTACGGAACACTTCGTGCGCGAGTCCGAGTCGCACTTGGCCGGTTTTCATTTCACACTTACAATACATGACATGTAAGTATAAAGACGAGCTTAGCCCTAACAAGAGTTTTCTTCCAGCAAACCTTTTAGGATAGAGACGAACACAAAAAAAACTTCAATTTTTATCAAAAAATTGACGATGAGAAAACGCATCTACTTTAATAGGTACCAAGTAACCACAAATTGGGTCACCCACGCTCACAGTAACTTCCTGGAGTGCCACTTCTATTTAAAACCTCCTCGACCCAGATGTGTGCCTGGTAGTTTTTGTGACGAGCAAAAAGCTTATGAAAAAGTGTCGCGTACCAAACGTGCAACCTGGAGCATCGTGGGAACTGCTTTGGAGACGAAAGCATAATGTAGTAATTAAAACTAAAAACTTAGAAGAGAAACTCTTATTTCAGGATTGTCTTTTAACTGCTCTTTCCCATTATTCTTCACTTTGTTAAGCTTGCAGTCACTGATTCACTCAAGCCAAACCACACAGACACAAACCGCTTGGACCTGCGTCAACTATCTCAGATATTTTATATGGGACAGACAGAGGCAGACAGACAAAGACAGAGAAATCAGACCCGCGCTGTCGGCGCTAGTGTAACCACTTCTATACAAAATGTATGGAACCGATAGGTTTGCAAACGTCACAAGACACGAGGTGTGTTTAACGTGGTTGTCTTTAGGTTATCATAAAATGGCTTACAAATGGCTGCCGGCAAATGGTACGATCGCAAGACTGATATAATTTTAAATAAACTTCTAGCTTTTCTAGGTTTGGGAATATAGAAATGACGTACAGTTAGCTGCACTAGAATTTATACAATTCGTAACATTCAAAATAGTTTCACAACGGTGCTAAAAATATTTATATGACAGTTATTCAAGAAATTAGTGAGGTCATCAACTAATTTCATGATTTTTTAGTTTTTGAGGTGTAAGAGCTCGTTGTTGTGCCAAAATACCGTTGTGAAACTTACATATTGTATACAGTCTAGTGCAGCTGACTGTACATTTACGCAATTTCTAAGAATTCAGAGTAATCCTTGTGATTTTACCTGCCTTGTTCCCCTGTCCTCAGCCGTCTGGTGCGGCGACGGCAACACACCAATGAACCAACGTGAAACAAAACACCACGATAATACCTGTGATTGGGAGTTTCACTTCTGTGTGCTGACTTTCACTAAGTTTTACTAAGGAAAGTAGCTATAGAAAAAATCTTCGCATATGCGAATCAAGCGTTTTGTCCACATGTCGTGTCAAAACAGGAAGGACACTAAAAACGCAGGTCGCGTGCCACTTGTCTATCTAACAGACTGTAAAATTGAACTAGGAGTCAGCCAAGGCGAACGCCCTTCTTGGAACTCTTGTATTGTTGATTAGAGTTGTTTGTAAAACTTAATTGGAATATAATATGATGTTTAGCGTTTAGTCATATTTCAACTGGCCTCACAATTCTGTTGATAGTTTAATAAATAAATAATGCTGGACAATCTACACAGCATCATCTAGTCTCAAGCTAAACAGATCTTGTGTTAGTTATAGATAAAATAAAACGTTGTATTAAAAATATCATTTATTATTTATACTCTTATAAATAGTAATATTTATGCTCTTATATCAGTTAACATTCTCAATTTACTACTTATAATTAGTTAAGTCATACATTATACTTATTTTATAAATTAATCTCATGTTTTAACCTATTTGTTTATAATAACTTTAGTAATATTATAACTTTGTTACTATTCAATTTGCGGTAACGTTGAAATAGTTACACAGTGTCTTGTCTCTTTTGATTTTATGTAAAACTGCAAATGCAAAAGACAAAATCTATGGTATATCTATTTTAAAGTTACGCTGAGTTTATTAATAATAGGATCAGTGTGTATATGGCAACGTAGATCTTATAAGGATTAACAGATTTAGATTTAGTTAATTCTATTTTTAAGGTATGTCTTATTAAGATTTTTATTATTATACTAGCGTCCATTTACCTACTTCGTCCAGGAGAAGTTGTTGTCATACAAACTTTAACCCCTGCTGTACTCGTTTAGGGGTTGAATTTCGAGAATTCTTTTTTAGGGTTCTGTACTCAAAGGGAAAAACAGGACCCTATTACTAAGATTCCGCTGCCTGTTTGCCTGTTATGAACCGTGATAGTTAGAGACTTGAAATTTTCACAGATGATGTATTTCTGTTGCCGCTGTAACAACAAATACTAAGAACAGAATTAAATAAATATTTAAGAAGGCTCTCATACAACAAACGTGGTTTTTTTGGCATTTTTACTACTACTATAGGTACGGAACCCTTCGTGCGCGAGTACGACTCGCATTTGGCCGGTTTTTTAATACACTCTTACGCACCAAGATAAATATAATATACGGATATAAACTACAGTTAAAAGTAGGTATGACAGTTATAATATCTCGTATCTTATTTGCGACGATCAAACAAGATGATAAGATTGCAAGTTTGCAACTATTCACTTAGTGATACTTAGTTTTAATATCACTATTTACATTGTAAACACTCATCAGTTGTAAAGTTAGGTATGTGCAAAGAGTAAAAGGCTGACTATTCGTTGGCCGACGAACTACCCTGCATCCATCAACCTAAGATATACAGGAGGAGCCGCGCGTGACTGTAGTTTTATCGATATCTTTGCTGAGAGTGGAGTCTTTAAACTAGCCCAGTAAAGCTGCTTTGATGGTTGAAATAGGCATGGTAGTTGTACTTGACTCTACAACTACTAGTAATTAATGTACACTAATTAAATTAATGTAGTGTACATTAATTTAATTTAATTACCAAGTAGATACTGAATTATTCTATACTTTGTCGTAATTGTAAATAACTCAATCTATACTAATTATAAGAATCTTTGTCCAGACTGACTGACGGGATATAGACAACGCATAGCCTAAACCACTGGTCGTAGAGACTTGAAACTCTCATAGTATGTTTATCTTGGTGCGTAGAGGTGTACTAAGAAAGGAATTCAAACTCTAAACGTGTACAGTGGGGGTTGAAGTTTGTATGAAAATAGCTTCACGCAGATGAAGTCGCGCGCGTTTCGCTATAATAGAATAGAGAACACCGGTGGTCTAGTGGAAGTGACCCCGCCGTCTGATCTTAAGGTCGTGGGCTCAAATCCGGTCGTGCACCAATGGATTTTTTATTTGTAAAATGTATGTGCGTAATGCCAGTGCTTTCAAACAGAGAAGGAAAATACCGTAAAGAAACCAGTTAGTTTTTTAGCAGCGGCGAGAAGTTTGCGACCTGTCACATGGAATACTAACTACTGTAAAACGTGGGTATGTACCAAATGTTATATCGGGACGTACTTCTGATTACACCCTTAGACATCCTCGAAGAATCTCGAGTAGGTACTTAGTACTAAGAGATTGTAAAGGATATCTACCGTGCTTGGAGATTAAAGTCATGATACTATTTCTTTTTTCTTTTTTTAAATAGCGCAACATACATTTTACTTATCTAAAACATAATAGTTATTAAGTTTCGACATTATTAATTGGTTCAATATGCACTACATAACTATTCATTAAAGTGTGAACTAATTTCGTAATTAGATTGCACTTGTTATGATAACGATTTCAATGACCAATTTAGATACAATCAAATTAATGTCTAGACAAAGCAAATGGAATGGAATGTTTGACAGCCGTCACAGCTCTTTGTAGTAGCCCTGTCTTCTGTAGGTTGTGGATTCGATCCCCACCGAGAAACAAACACTAAAATTGACTGTTTCTAAGCTTTCTGTGTCTACGTTTGAGTCAAATAAATGTATTTTCTTTCTTTATTTTTTTCTTTCTTGCGATATCATAAAGGCTACTTTTTATCCCGTAGAAAACAACTAAGTTCTGGATTGAAAGTGGGTTTCAACCTCTCAGCTAGTTTAATTACAGTCTGCCTTTTTTCAAATACAAGAAATTTAAATACACCTCCTAAAAACGTTGAGACAATATGCATCGTTTTAGCAGCTAGTATAATTATTTATTATTTAATGTATTCTGCAATCTGCATTTTTTTCAAATACAAGAAATTTAAACCCACCTCCTAAAAACGTTGAGACAATAATGCATCGTTTTTATTATCTTATCGACTGCAAAAACTGCTTTCACACCTGTACTAATGAACTGTTCAATTAACCTTGGTGAGCAATGTGCATTCAACAATGGTATTTTTCACGATGTCTTTTAACAGACGTTAGTTATCTTACGATATTTATATTTACCGTTTGAGAGAATTGGTATTATACTTGATCTTGAATAGGAAAATTTTCCGCGGTGGCATGTAACTGAATTTCTCCATTATCTCCCATAGATATCGTAAGAGGTGGCTTCAGGAACACACCAGGGTATGAGTTTATACCTGTCAAGCTTGGTAATAACGGTATGCCCCCGTAAACTGGAGTAGCCTTATGACTATCGGTGGATTTATTAGGTATAGGTGATAATGATAACAGGTACTATTGACTAACATTTTACGAAAGCGTGGATTTTATCATGATTTTGTTACATTGAACTCTGTATCCGAAGCTACAAGTTAAATATTATGTATCAAGAACGTGTTGGTACGGTGTTGGAAGATCTAAAAGACGCAGCAGACCAAAATTCTGAATATTTGTGACGTAAGTGGTTGTTAGTGCGACTAATTTAACAATAAAACAAACAGAACATGTTTGTCCACCCTACCTCAAAAGCGGTCATTCAACTGTACCAAAAAAACAAACTCTTATTTTTGTATTGCTCAACCTCTTTCATTAGACCTTGACAAGAATAGAATGTTGTGAACCTCACTAAACATTGGGCGCCACTTTACCATTTTCCTTATTTTCAACGCTAACTATTTCTTTTTTCTTGCCATACCTGAAGTACTCTTCTATTTGCAATAAAGTTTTATCCTTAGTTTCTGGCAAACAAAGGTACAGAAACACCGTTCCAAGCAAAGTGGAAATGCCATAGAAAAGATATGTTCCATGGTGGCCGATGCTATGGAACATCGCTGGCGCAGTCTTCACTGTACCAAAGAACGCCACTGACGTCATCATAACGCTGATACCTGATCCTATGCCTTTGGTTTCTGATGCGAACAACTCGCCTACCATATTCCACGGTAGTGGTGATATTCCCATGTTTGATACGACGATGTAAAAAGCCATCAAACCTAGAGATATGAAAGGTGAGATGTGGCGAATTTTGCCGTTATCGACTAGGTAAAGATACATTGCTAATGCTATCAACGATACCGATGTAAATACTCCACTGAAAATTGCCATTGGCCGTCTCCCAGAGCGTCTGAGCAGAATGCACGCTACAACCAAAGACACACATCGCAAAACATCTATGCTCAGCATGGCTGCGTAAGCATAATGCTTGCTAGAATTGTTCCCGATCAACTCCTTCATCATATCCGTAGTGTACGCACAAATGACATTGACTCCAGATAGCTGTGTTATAACAAAGAATGTCGTCATTATCGACAAAGGTTTCCAAAATTCCGGTTTCTTAATATTCTCCTTTAAAGTTTCTATTTTGCCTTTCGATTTGTCTCTTTTTATTTGCTCGGCGACCATTTTGTCAAGTTCTAGTTTCATAGCCGGACTTTTACCTCTGTACCATTGAAATGAGATAACGCATTCGTCGATTCTATTTTTCGATGCTAACCACGCTGGTGATTCTGGGGCATAGTAGATCGTGATGCCTGCAATCAAAGGAAACAGCCCGCAAAGTAAGGAAGCTGTACTCCAATGCATAAATGTGCCAAATAGATGAGACAGGAAAACTCCTGACGCAATCCCCAATGACAGAGCTGCTAGGAAGAATCCTCTATAGACTGGTGTACTGATTTCACCGACGAAAACGGGACCGAGTGGTCCCAACCAGCCTTGACAGAATCCAGTAATAAACCTCCCAAACAGGATGAGTCCCATGATATCATTTGAGAAACCTATAATGATCCATCCACTGACGAAGCACGTCGACAGCATAAGCTGTGATTTCCGTCTTCCGAACCTCTCCATGAGGTATCCTGATATCAAGTTACCAAAAAGCAGAGCAAGGGATGAAATTGCCGCTGAAAAAAAACAATTACCCATTACTACATGATTATTAAATTATAAAAGGTGTTTATATGAGATACAGAAAACAATAAAAGTCATATAAATTTTAACATGACTGCAGCCTTTTTAGTCTCAATGTGGTCTTTCACCAAAACCTTTTAAACTAGAGATTAAGTTACTGTGCTGGTGATCAAAATCAACATTGTCGTCCCAAACTCTCATTATTGCGTATCTAAGTCTTTTGGATGGTGCTTTGAACAGTAACACATACCTACCCATGATACCATTTCAGTAGAAAACTTGTGCCTCCCCTTGGCCTGCTTGAGCTGTGGTATGAGAATGGCTGAGATCCCCGAAGTCGCTCCAGCTCCCAGATTCAGCATAAATACTCCGAATGATATAAGAAACTGAGGACAAACGTTTTTTTTATTAAATAAACTTCAAAGAATCTCGCTCCGTAGATCATGAGGTATATAATATGATTCTATTCTTCGAGTAACCTTCGAGATAAGATATATTTTTCTGTCTTTAAAACGTCTATGACGACTAAGCAATTCTGAATATTAATGCTGAAACAGCTGAACAGAAATTTCCGTATGTAGGTTGCGAACCAAAAGTGTGTCAACAGAATCCAACTATCTATGTCCGTTTGTCGTCGGTCCGCCTGTATTTTTAAATTAACAATCTTAACGATATTGGGAGTAAGGATGGCAGCACATCATAAAAAAATGTCTGACAGAAAATACTGAACTTGGCAAAAGGAATGTTTGGACCGTGTGCGGGGTTTAAAGCATAATATTTGGAGAGTACACATCTTTTGACTTTCTGATCGGTCAAATTTCTATCTGGGGCCCAATTTTTCTAACGAAATATCGTCAAAATCAAGTTTCTATCGTGTCAATTTTCAAATGGCATCATTTCAGACCGGCTCTACCTTGACAATCAAGTTCTACATTCAATTTCGTCTCAGTCTAAAAAAAAAATCGGGAATTGGGTCTTTGATACCCGCGTTGAATAGCAGGCATTCGGTTTGATAATTTGCTTACCATCTGCAGAGTCTCAAACGAAATATATTGTAATACGTATCTGAATTTTGTGACAGACGTTTTCTGATAATTTGCTAGTCTTAAAAGTTAGCAGTGAAATAATAAGTTCCCAATGAAAACTTTGATAGAATTCGAGACGGTATTTTTAGCTACACCTCTTTATGACAACTCTTACATGAGATTATTTATGTTTATCAAGATAATGTTTGCAGTAATTTAATATTATGTACGTAGTGTACACTGTCTCTATAAAGTTCAATCAACAAGAGCACGTGTAACCTAACCTTATCGAATAGTAAACAAAGTGATATTAAATTGTACCACTTTACAAATCATGGCAATCAGTCGTAAAAATGATTTTGAATGGTAAATTGTATTCAATGACAAACTCATGGTTAGTAAGAATTTGCTGTGGTTTTCATTGAGAACTTTGACTACTTCTAACATATTGCAACAAAAATCTCTAAATAATAATAATTCTGGGTAATCCACACAGCATCACTTAGCCCCAAGCTAAGCAGAGCTTATGTTATGGATACTAGATGACTGATATACTTAATACAAAACATTACATATAATATAGATAATTTTTTATACATAAAAAACACCCAGAATACCCGGAATAAATATTAGCAGATCGTACAAACATTTATCCCAGGGAAGAAATCGAACCCGCAACCTCCTGCGTCGTCTAATAAATAGACATGAACCCTACATATAACCGGTAGAATTAGCTAAAAGTATAAGCTAATGGTTAATTGCGTCACAACATTTTAAACCTTATCGTACGTTCTACGCATTTCAAATTATTTACATATTGTCAAGCAAATTAAGTAATTCAGTGAAACTAGGTACTTGTATTTAGTTGAAATTTTCGTATTTTTCTCTTTATGTTTTTTTCTGTAACTGTACTTCTGCCCCATTTTTTTAATGTTTCTAATATAGGTATTATAAAAACTAAAACGCTAATACGTCTACGTGTTTTTTTTCCATACAGACTTTAACTCTCGCTGCTTTACAGATTAAATTTCAGAAATTCCTTCCTTACTATACCCCTATGCACTACAAACATACCCTGAAAATGTCTATAACGTGTTTTTGTTTCACAAAACACGGTAAAGACATTTTCAGGGTATATTTGTCTTTATAGGTGGACCCATGACAAACGTTTGTTCCTTTCAACAAAACAAGACATTCAGGGTATACTTGTCTTTGCAAGCGGACCCACGACAAACGTTTAAATAAAAAATAAATTAAATAATGCTGGACAATCCACACAGCACCATCTAGCCCCAAGCTAAGCAGAGCTTGTGTTATGGGTACTAGATGACTGATATACTTAATACAATACATTACATGCATAGATATTTTTATTATACATACATCTTTTGATTTTTGATAGAAAAACATTAGTAATAGGTACAGTGTGCAATATAAAATGTATTTTGCATTGCATAACGCAAAAAATTCTAAGTTAATGCCTTAACGTGCATCACAAGGGTCTAATATAATTATAATATAGGGTTGTAATTTTTACTGGAATAACCCTTAGTAAAAAGTTGTTATTCCAAATAGGAATGCGATGAAATGTCAAGAAAAATGTCAAGAGGAGTCGATCCTCTGTGATGTAGACTTTAAAAGAATTGGAAAGTCCAAAACATATGTTCAAGGGTTAAAGTACATATAAACACGAATACATACAGTAATTAAATGTATTGACTGATAAAATACGTATAACAAAACTTAGTCATGAAGTTGATTACGATTATCGTGAGTTGAAAGTAGGTAACTACTTTGTTTCTTATGTCATGGTTAACTTCATATTCAAAAAACAATATTTGCATTTATGGTATAGCAGGTCGAGTTGGAACCAGATGACTGATAGGATACTTATACATACGGAAATACATACTTAAAATACAATTATAATACCCAGACAGAGAACAAACACTTATGACGACCGATGTGGCGCGGCGGGCGTATGTCCGCCTGCGACGCAAGAGGTTGCGGGTTCGATTCCCGCCTTGGGATAAATGTTTGTACGATCTGCAAATATTTATTCCGGGTGTTCTGGGTGTTTTCTACGTGTAATAAAAAATATCTATATATGTAATGTACCTATTGTATTAAGTATATCAGTCATCTAGTACCCATAACACAAGCTGTGCTTAGCTTGGGGCTAGATGATGCTGTGTGGACTGTCCAGCATTATTACTATTATTATGTTCATAATTTAAATGTTGGTCCTCGGTGAGGATTGAACCCACAACCTACAGCACAAAAGGCAAAGCTACTACCAACTAAGCTGACAGCTGTCGAACATCGCCGCGCCACATCGGTCGTCGAAGAACCTATAGATATATTATTTACTCTTGATACAGAGTGTCACGTTTTAAAAGGTATAAGTAGTTGCTATGTATCTTCCTAAAAGTGGGTTATCTACAAGTAAAAGTTGATCCCAATTAAAATTAATTTCATTCTACTAAGTGTGGAAATTTCCGTTAGATAAATTCCGGACTTTGAGTTAGAAACCAGTTTGTTTCAAATGTTTTACAAATATGTATTTTATTTTTTAATATTAATAATTATTCCAGTTTTATTTATACTAATATTATAAAGAGAAAAGATTTGATTGTCTGTTTGTTTTTTGCATTGTAGGTTTCGAAACTACTGGACCGATTTGATAAATTCTTTCACCGTTGGGAAGCTACACTATCCCCAGGTGACATAGGCTATATTATATTTTTTTAAAAATTAGGGATCCTTACTAAAACTCGTGCGAAGCCGAGACGAGCCGCTAGTTATAAATAAAGTCGACACAGCTCAGTTTGTAGTAACCCTGACTTCTGCGCTGTAGGTAGTGGATTCGATCCCCACCCAGAACAAACATTTATGTGATGGACATAGATGTTTGTTCTATGTCTGGGTATTTAATAAATTCTCAATATATATTTACAAAAAGCCTAATAGCTTTGTTTGGGACTAAAGGTTCTTGGTTCATATTTGTACATATTTATTTATTTAATTTTAATAAACATTAACCGTAGTTCTTTATTTGAAAAAACGAGATTGGTTTTTGGAACTGTCATCTTAGCACAGGTAGAAAAAAAGTATAGTATATCTCTATTTTGCACAAGATAGCGAGAAGGCAAAATTTCGTCGTTTGCTCCTGACAATGTAGGTATATTTTCAGGAGCCTACGTCCAGCTGTGGACTTTTACAAAGTGATGTATTATATAACTCAATTTATTCCTTATGCTTATGTATAATTATTTTAGTACTTATTGATAAAATCATTTTAAATCGATCAATTTAATTGAATAATAATTTAATTGTTATGTAATTATCACAGACCGAGATAATACATATTTTCCGTTGCATTCAATAATGCTTAAATAATTGTGTGTTTTCATTGCTCATCCGATATTGCTTGTTTTGTATAGAAATAAATATAGCACCATCAAGCCCCAAAGTTAGCCAAGCATGTACCGTGGGAATTATTGATAGCTGACTTATGACTTTTGTTAGACAGTAGGTACCTACGGTTAAAGCTGGCTTTCCAGAAACGCAGTTTTATAAATATCTAATACAAATGATATATTAAAAAAAACACTATAAATTAGCTTGCATACTTCAGTCGTTAGATACACGATTACTTACAAGATACACGATTACTTACACTTTGATAAACAAAAAAATAGGATAAATTTGAGAATTTAAATTGAATTTCGATTTGAAATGACACCCACCTAAAAATCTGTTTATCATATGAAACTTTGTCCTCGTCGGAGATAAAATCTATAACAAATAAGGTAGAGCTTCTACCAAAATAAGTAACCTCCAAAAATAATAAAAAGTTTACGTCATTTTGAAAAAGGTGCATAATAATTAGAAAAACCATGCCATGTGGCTTAGTACAAGCTTTGCTTAGTTTGGGGCTAGATGATGTTGCGTAAAAATTTCCACAAACATAATATATATTATTAAGATTAGAAAGCATTGATAACAAAAATCACTTTCACAACAAACCTGTCTCCTAAACGGCGATCTCTGTGGATATGTATCATTTTCACTAATTTCTTTATCACTTGGGTTTATTTTCTCCAACTCAGGCACGTGGTTATCCATGCTGGATGGTCGATACACTACTTCACGACAACCGAGACTGCTAAAAGAATGAGTAGATAATTATCTTATCATTTAATAATGTAAATATGGTCCGCGCCAGGGTTAAATGCGGTTCTAATATCAGCTGCCTTGTCTTTATATATTTAAAACTTTTGCGATTGAAAACGAGTTTTTGTGGTAGGATTTCTTGCATTGTTTACAAGTCATCCTGGGCTGGTTTTAAGTGTTCTTGTGTGAGCAATGCAGCGTTGCTCACTTGTGTGATAAAATGTAGCATTAAAAGGTTGCTGTCATTTGGAACTGGTTTCATAAGGTCCAAGGTTTTAATGACCCTGATTTTAAAAAGGTAGCGAGTGCCCTCAGATTTGCATCTTGATTTCAAACACAAATCGTTGAACTATCTGGGACAGTATATAATATATATAGAATAGTACTTATATATAAATATAAATAGATAAGTAGTAGTAGAACTCTTAGTGAAGGGCTCGTCTGGGGAAGTACTACCACCATGCCTATTGCCGCCAAGCAGCTTGCTGTGTTCCGGTTTGAAGGGTTTAACACCTGTATGGCTCAGGTTGATGGACGCTGAGTAGTGTATCGTAGGACACGTTCACGAGCGTGACCTGCAAGGCAATGCTTTTTGTAGGTAATGGTAACTACTTAACATCAGGTGGGCCATCTGCTTGTTTCATCAGCAAGTCACATCAAAAAAAGATACTTTCATGATAAACTATTTTTTTATGCTACAACTTGTGAAACAAGCATATTATAGCCCACCTGAAAAAAACATTACTTTGGTAATAGACATTTTTTCTATTTCCTGAGCACCAGTCTTGTTAGGGCAAACGCGATCTTCTGGTCATCGTTCTTTTAATTTTAAGATCGCTAGAGTTACTTCTTTACCTGATCATCGTTTTTCTGAAGTTCTGAGTTCGAATCTGGTGGTGCATCAAAGAATTTATCTGCTTAAAATTATGTACGCAATTTAGAGTATTAGACTCTAAAAAGTGAGTAAAAACATCGTGAAGAGTGTTACTTATTTGTCATTTTCGGTTAAATACAACTTGTTTCTTTCTTATGCTTTTGGCATAAACAGTTAATTAATTAACTGAATTAATGAATTTCTTTAAATATAAAACCAATAAATAACATAGTTGGTATTGTTTGCAAAGTAAATCTGCCTTATTAACTATTCCTCGTTGTAGTTAGGGCCCCTAAACTTCGGTTTTTGACCCTTAGGGCGCGTTTATATGAAATCTATTGCGCCGTTTAAATGCGCCGACAGGACAATGATATTGCAATTTTATTTACATGGGAGCTTAAATGGTAACCTTCACCTATAACAGTACATTGCCTAATAGGTCACGTTCTTTATAAACGTGCTCTACGATGCACTACTCTGCAACCATCAATTCAAGGCATACAGTAGTGTCACCAGTTTAGTTTCAGTCGGTAACTTATAACATCAAACAATGGAACTGTACTAAAATAGATGCATAATTGGTTATTAATTATGCAATGAGTTCTAAGTTAAATCTATTTTTTTCGTCAGTTATTGGTTTGTAGGGCTAAGTTCATAGTCATTTGTGTAAGGACGAAAATATATTTAAAAAAAACATTTTGACATTCCCGTTTGGTGGTCTTGTTTGGACTCAAATTTATATTTTATCATCTTGGACGCGTATATATATATATACTGTAAGTTGAATCCGTTAAAATAAGAATAATAATTGTATTTAAAAAAACATGGTTAGCTCTATAAATAATCGAAAAAAAATAGCATCACAACTGTAATTCCCAAGAACGGAAGATATCCCTACAAATCACTTAACTTTCTAGGGTGTCTAAGGGAGTAGTCAGAAGTACGTCCAGTATTTACATTTGGTATATATCCATTTGCAGTAGTTGGTATTCAGAGAATAAATTATAAAGCTTAAAAACCTGTCACACTTAAAAAAACGGACAATCCACACCACATCATCTAGCCCCAAGCTAAGCAGAGCTTGTGTTATGGGTACTAGATGACTGATATACTTAATACAATATATTACGTACATAGATATTTTTTATTATACATAGAAAATACCCAGAACACCCGGAATAAATATTTGCAGATCGTACAAACATTTATCCCAGGGCAGGAATCGAACCCGCAACCTCGGCGTCGCAGGCGGACATTCGCCCGCCGCGCCACATCGGTCGTCGAATAATAATTGTATTTAAAAAAACATGGTTAGCTCTATAAATAATCGAAAAAAAATAGCATCACAACTGTAATTCCCAAGAACGGAAGATATCCCTACAAATCACTTAACTTTCTAGGGTGTCTAAGGGAGTAGTCAGAAGTACGTCCAGTATTTACATTTGGTATATATCCATTTGCAGTAGTTGGTATTCAGAGAATAAATTATAAAGCTTAAAAACCTGTCACACTTAAAAAAACGGACAATCCACACCACATCATCTAGCCCCAAGCTAAGCAGAGCTTGTGTTATGGGTACTAGATGGCTGATATACTTAATTCAATATGTACATTACATGCATAGATATTTTTAATTATACATAGAAAATACCCAGAACACCCGGAAAAAATATTTGTAGATCATACAAACATCTATCCCAAGGCGGGAATCGAACCCTCCTATGTTACAGGCAGGACATTCGCCAGCCGCGTCACATCGGTCGTCAATGTTCAATGCTTGTACCATGGGAATCAAATAGCTGATAGAATACTTATGTTTTTATAAATACATACTGAGAATACATATAACACCCAAATGAACAAACATCTATGTTCATCATGCGAAGAAGGCAGGGCTACTACGAGCTGAGCTGTGACGGCTGTGTTAAGGTGGTTAAGGGCAAAATATTCGCGCTAAGAACATTCTTGCTAATAATAGCGCGTGTTTATGTACTCATAATTAACACGCAACACTTCTTTAATTATTATTCGCGAAACACGCTCGGCTTAGACCGTGTGTGGTTATTTTTACACAAACTTCAACTTAAATGTTTATTACTTATATTCTATTTTTTAGTATTTGTTGTTATAGCGGCAACAGAAATACATCATCTGTAAAAATTTCAACTCTAACTATCATGATTCATGAGATACAGCCTGGTGACAGACAGACAGACAGACAGACAGCGGAGTCTTAGTAATAGGGTCCCGTTTTACCCTTTGGGTTCGGAAACCTAAAAAAAAGGATATCTAAAATTCAATCCCTAAACGAATGTCGAGAATCAATCAAACTCAAAAATCATGGTAAATATCCCGTTTCTATTCAAAATATTGGTCGAAACCATGATTGTTTAAAAAATGATGTTTAGCAATATTACCGGTTTAGAAATATGATCCACGCACACATCCAAAAATTATTGTTAATACAGCAAATTACATATATGCATGTGGTGGGACCACAGTTTATACTGCTGACATACAAAATATGACTTTTATAAAAATGAATGAATGTAATTTGCTGTATTAACAATAATTATTATTATTTGCTGTGTTTTTTGTTTGTTTGGTTTTGGGTGTTTTAAGTCGTATTTTTGAGTTCTTTATGCTAAGTGCACGTTCGTTTTATATAAAACTAAACAGATGATGTGAGAAACTGTGCCTGGATAGTAATTAAAAAAGGATTCTACCAAAAATCTCTGACATTTTTGTAAGTGTATATATATTTAAGGTTAAATTTTCAAACTTTTGAAAAAATATTAGGGACTAAAGTTAACCATTTCTTATGAGAAGATAATAATATGTATATGCTTTAAGTGGATGCATGGGCTTTAGAGTTCAAAATAAACAGTAGGTATACATTTCACATTGATTCCAAAATAATAAAATAACTAGGACTTGAAAATTCAAACTTTTACAAAATTTTGTGTATATCTTTTAATAAGTAGCTCGTGGAACCGATAACCACTGAGGAAAAAGATTCTCAAAAGGACCACCAGGAAGATTTTTGGCCTACCCATTGGCCAAGAATCTTCCACCCTATGGACAGACGGCATTGTTAGGTTAGCGGAAAGTGTAGTTTTACTAGACTTTGTGTCGTAGGTACTCTCGCACGTTGGAAAGGATACACTTCGATGCATTACCATGTGTTCATCAATCTGCGGCATACAGGTTTTGAGCCTCATGTGCCTGTAATTTTACCAACACCCCACAGCAACGCTGCTTTGCGGCAAAAGTAAGAATTGTGGTCTATAGTATTTCCCGAACAAGACCTTCACAAAAACCCCACTACAAACTACTGAAAGATTAGGTTTATTACATGACTGCTTTATAAATAGATTCTAGGAAACAAACGTTTAAAACAATACATAATTAATTTTGTACCAATTTATTTAAAAGCATTAGAAATTCATGCTTACGATTAAGAATACACTTTGGAATTACGTAAAGTATACAAGGTGTAAAAACTGAAGAAGCAACTTCATCTACATAAGCCTTATATCTCAGTAAATCGCTTTTGACAGGTTACAAAGACAAAAATCGGTTTTATCAAAGACATTCAGGATTATAAGCCGAGACTCAAGTTTGATATAAATATGTGTATCTTTACTTTTCTTTACGTTACTATGTAAATTTTGTATATATTTACGACTAGCGAAGTGCACGACTTTATCCACGTGTGGTATGAGGGGATATCTACCGTACCTAGGGATTAAAGTCCTGAAATTGTTTCAGTTTTTTAGAATTTGGCCTCTGATTGCTTTTGGGAATAGTATTTATGCACTTTGTATTCAACTACGTAAAATTCGCATGAACACGGAAGCTAAAAATGTTTTGATTCACTGTTTTTGATTAGAATTACATCAATAACTTAAAGCTTTAACAAAGAACGCGACTGACAGTCAAACACAATTTGTAGCTAAAACACTGTGGACGAATTACATAATTAGATATAAGAAGAAATAATAATAGGTATAGCTATACATTATATATCACTGTTCTCATAAGCTGTGATCATAAAAATAGTTTACACCAAAATATGTAAGTAATATAAAAATTTTAGCAGACACCTTTGATTCTGTATTTTAGTGACCATGTTTTCCGTATAATAACGTTTATAAATATGACATTACATTCATTGACACTTGGTCGACGTTTATCATGATATTGCCCATTGCATCATTGATTCATGACGACCGATGTGGCGCGGCGGGTGAATTCGATTCGAATTCGGTTGCGGGTTCGATTCCTGCCTTGGGATAAATGTTTGTACGATCCGCAAATATTTGTTTTGGGTGTTTTCTATGTATAATAAAAAATATGTATGTATGTAATGTATTGTATTAAGTATATCAGTCATCTAGTACCCATAACACAAGCTCTGCTTAGCTTGGGGCTAGATGATGCTGTGTGAAGGATTGTATAGCATTATTATTACTAATGTTATATTATTATTATTATGTTTATTTGGAGCCCTTTACTAAGAACTTTACGTTTCTTACAGAGAAATGTCGTTTGTCGATACCAGCCCGATTTTGGAGTTCCAGTCCCGATTCATCTTTTACTTTCTTATATTCGTAACCACAGTGGTGTGGATTATACACAGACGGCAAAAGAGCATGAGGCTATACAGACTGGGAAATCTGATCCCGGGACCCACGGCTCTTCCTATCTTCGGGAACGCTCTGCTTGCGTTAGGAAAGAAGCCTGAACGTAAGAACATGTTTGTTTATGCATAAATTATTTTCTATACAAAAGTTTGTGTCCTTTACATAAACAAATCAATCTTAATGTTAGCTTTGTCTTATATACAGGGTTACAGGAAAAATCGTGCTAGATCCGCTAAGGGCGTGGAGTACCCATCATTTCAGACTTATTTCACTATGAAACACCCTACCCTAAACTTAAGCACATAAGTCATCAATTAATTATGTGTAAATGATTTCTAAATAAATAGAAAAATATATTTACTATAGCAAACATTAATTAAATAAAGCTTGTACATAGAAGCTAGATGGCCGAAAAAATACGTATATACTTTTTTTTGTATGTATGCACTTACAATATTGGCGGTTTAAGAAGCCAAGTCTGGTGTATTCTGCCTTCTAATCCTAAGATCGTAAATTCGAATCCAGTAGCATATCTTAAATTTTTTATTCGAAAAAATGTGAGCGTTATACTCTCAAACGGTGAAGGAAAACATCGTAGGGAAACCCGCTGTTTAGTAAGCTCCGCACAGGTTTTGGTATTTTCTATGGGTTAGGCCGACTCAGCTGTGAGGATTGTACAAGTACTGGGCCAGCCTTAGCCATCTAAAAATCCAGTCCCGAGCACTATAACGTCCTTTGAATAGAGACATGTATAGAGTAATTAAAATAACAACCAGACAGAGAACAAATAACTTACTCGTAGTTCATTATTTATTCACACACAAATATTTATTCTCATCAGTGGGAATCGAAACCACAACTAAAAGCGCAGAAGATAGTTACAACCAACCCTATGTGTACGTGTTCTAATTTACAAAAAACTTTTCAGATTTAGTAAAAATAGGTATGGAATACGGAGAAAAATACGGCAGTGTTATACGAGGCTGGGTCGGGTACAAACTGGTGATATTCCTCATGGATCCAGATGATATTGAAGTGATCCTCAACAGTAACGTTCACATCGACAAATCTCCTGAATACAGATTCTTTAAGCCATGGCTTGGAGATGGATTACTTATTAGTTCAGGTATCTATTCTAGCTCTCTATAATATTAAATAGTTTAAGAATTATCTTGACGTACGAGAAGTGCAAACGATGGGCTATGGGAAGAGCTATGCTGAAAGTTTCACTACGAGATAGAATCAGAAATGTGGAAATCCGTAGAAGATCTAAAGTCTCCGACACAGCTCTCAGAATCAGCAAATTACATGCCATATAGCTCGAAGAGCCGACAACCGTTGGACAATAAAGTTTCTCTAATGGCGATCACAATCCGGAAGACAAAGCGTAGGACGCCCTTCCACCCGATGGGCTAACGAAATTGGTAGAAGTCGATGGTTAGAAAGGATTCATAATCGATGTTCTTGGAATACGTGGGGGAGTTTATGTCTAACAGACTGTTATATGTCCTTATAAGTCTCTAATACGTTTCTAGGATGAATTATTTAATAAGATATGTTTTATCATTAATCTTATACCTGCAGGTGAAAAGTGGCGCTCTCATCGGAAGATGATAGCTCCCACATTCCACATCAATATCCTGAAATCTTTCATGGGCATCTTCAACCAGAATTGCAGGAACGTGGTGGAGAAGATGCGGCCTGAGGTGGGGAAGACGTTTGATGTCCATGATTACATGAGTGGAGTCACTGTGGACATTTTACTCGGTAAGTCACGACAAAGGGGGCCATTTTTGGGCCATTATGATTATGGTTAGCAGAGCCAGGAGGTCTATTCTTGATAACGACAACCAAAGATTCGTATTGTCGTTTTGAGTGTAGCTGCGGCGCTTCGGTAATCCATTCCAAAGTCAAGTTGTAATTCAAAACAACAACATGACACTTCGTTTATCGTTTTTAAGAGTATATCTGCGTCTATTACACTGGCAAAAAAGTCCAAAATAATATAGGTTTTTGCACACAGTATGAGTGTGTAATAAAAAAAAGCAGTAAAACGTTGGTCGTTTCCACAGATAGTAAAAATATTATATTACGTCCTTCAGAAATTTTATTGTAAAATATAGTATTTTAACGTCTATTTGTACTTTGACAGACAGCTCAGTTGGTAGAGGCTCCTGTTTTCTGCGCTGTAAGTCGTGGGTCGAGAACAAACATTTGTGTAATGAACATAGAATGTTTGTTCTGTGACTGGTTTTCATAGTACAAGCTTTGCTTAGTTTAGGACTAAAGTGCATTACGTGATCGTCTCCCAATATTTATATTCCAGAAACTGCTATGGGTATCACGAGAAAAACCCAGGATGCTTCAGGATTTGACTATGCAATGGCTGTTATGAAGTAAGAATCAAATATTTTAAAACATAATCTATAAACGAAATCACCAGGGTTCCTTTAGTACCTTACCTTTTGTTTATCATAACATTATTTTGTAAAAAGGATCGCACGAAAAAACCGTAGGAACCAAGCCGTAAGTTTCTTGCCTGTTCTTCTAGGCTTAGTCGCGAGAAACTGGCATCTAGATTCACCTAGTTATAAGACTATTCTAACACACTTTGAATAAATTTTAGCCTTGTAGCGTAGATACTCCTTCTAAGATTTTGAAACTTTTCGGACCGGAAATATTTCTGATTGAAAATAGTGCCGGGTCATGGAAAATGTCAAAAACAAAAGAAGGTCTATTGACTAATTGACATTAAATATTGGTCGAAGACAGGTAGTTAATGACTAAGCTAAATGTTGTTACAGAATGTGTGACATCATCCACCAAAGACACTACAAGTTCTGGTTGAGATTTGACTCCATTTTCCAAATTACTTCGTTCTTCAAGAAACAGATCAAGTTACTGAAGATTATTCACGGGCTCACAAATAAGGTAGGTGTTCGTTGTTGTTTCAAATTCGTAAAGGTATCTAGTAAATCAAATTACAAATAGATTCTAGGCTTGGTCGCGAGGAACTGGCGCTTAGATTCACCTAGATTTAAGACGTTTCAAGATGATCCCTGCAGATATTACTGAATAAATAATAATGATTTTTGACTTTGACTTTGATTGATACATAAAACTATTTTCATATAAATATCAACGTCTTCATGACCGGTGTTGTCCTTTAGTGATTTCGAAAATCCCTTTCTTAGCACACTCCTACGCATCAAGATAAGATAAATTTTGAAAGTTTTAAATCTCTACGACCAGCAAGTAGTTGTAGGTACGTTGTCTATATTATGTTCATACTAAAAAAAAATATTGGTATAAATATCTGCACAACATTTTTCTGATAATTTTAGGTTATAAAAAGCAAGAAAGAAGCTTACATCGCTAACAAAGCTAAAGGTTTTATTCCTCCGACAATCGAAGAACTAACACGATCAGATGTTGATGATAATGTGCTGGCAAACAATGAGAAAACTGTTAGTGATACTGTATTCAAAGGGTACCGGGATGATTTGGATTTCAATGATGAAAATGATGTTGGTAAGTTAATTTGCAAAAGGATTAGAGAATTAAGCATACTGTTGTGCTAATGTAATTAATTATAGGTATATTATAGAAAGTATTATACAAATAAATAAGAGTAGGTACATTCAGGGTCCTTAAACTTTAACGTTCAACGCACACTATAAAAACTAGTGTGGATACTAAAGATAAGAGATAGAAATTGAAATGGTGATAAGCTCAAGAGTCACCAAGATAATTAAGGATACCCTGCCTTAACACTTCAATAAGCACATGTTTATGTTTCAGGAATAAAAAAACGGCTAGCTTTTTTGGATTTAATGCTAGAGTCAGCTCAGAATGGAACTAATCAAATCAGTGATCAAGAAATTAAGGAGGAAGTAGATACTATAATGTTTGAGGTAAATACAATAATGAATATGTCCTTACTTAGTAAATAAGTATCACATCAGTATCATAACCATTGAGAGTTCTATTATATAAAGTCGCAAATTTATTTATTTATTGTAAACGAGAACATAATGCTTTGTCAAACTTAGACAAACCTTAGGCATAGAAATACTAAGGTTACAATTTTAACAAAATATATAAATAAACTATGTACAGTATTTGAAAGGACCCGTGACTTTACTTTATTTCACAAAAAAATAATACCTACGATCAAATTTTTCAACAAGTCCGAAAGTTGCATTATCGTGTTTGATTATTTTTTTATGGCCCTTAATCAGACTTCCCTAACAGGGCCACGACACTACGGCAGCCGGCTCCAGCTTCGTCCTCTGCCTCCTGGGCGTCCATCAGGACATCCAGACGAGGGTATACGACGAGCTTTACACCATCTTTGGAGATTCAGACCGTCTTGTCACATTTGAGGATACGCTCCGTATGAAATATTTGGAGATGGTTATTTTGGAGTCACTGAGGATGTACCCACCTGTGCCTATCATCGCTAGGAAGTTGAACCATGATGTTAAAATTGGTATGGGTTGGCTAGCACCTGGAATGGTAGCCTTTTTTTGTATATTTACGTTAGTTTTTAAGGGCCCAGAAAAGCGTTATGCTGGATGTGATAGCTGGATGAAATTAAAAAGTAAAACTTATCTGGAAAAGTAGGTGGATACTATCGCCGCAGATATTTGTCAAACAGTGGCTCTTGCATCACTGAATTTTGTATAATTGCCACGATAAATGCAGTGCACTGTATCTTAAAGCACGTTCATAGTAGGTACACAGAGTACATTTCTCATAAAGCAATGCACTCATCATCGCATGCAATCTCGATAAAACGGAGAATTTATGTAAAATTGTATGTATCGATACATTCATGCTTGGGCACCATTTTTGTCATAATTATGTCCATCTTTCAGTGACGAACAACTACAGTCTACCAGCGGGTGCAACAGTAGTCATCGGCACTTACAAAGTGCATCGAAGTGAGAAGCACTACAAAGATCCTGATGTCTTCAACCCTGATAACTTCCTACCAGAGAATATGGCAAACAGACACTACTACAGCTTTATACCTTTTAGTGCTGGACCTAGGAGCTGTGTTGGTAAGTTTAAGGAGGACAATGTTGACAAAGTTGAAAATAGATAAATCTTCCACCGAGCAATCTTAACGGGGTCCTAGGACCAACAGATGGTTTTTTTTTTACGGACTAAAATGCTGGTATAATCGCCTAGCGATATCCGACAGCGTTACCGGGCTACTGGCGAGTGCAGAAGGCGCTACGCCATTACAAAAAATGGTTTTGTTGGCAACGAGCACAAGGGCACCACTTAGGTACGGACCTCGGTTTGGGCTGTTGCCAGGGAAGGGAGCTACGGAGAGACTCTTCGCCCAGAAGGGGCGTTAACGGGGAGACGTCTTCGACCCCGCCGCCGGGGTCGGTGTGATTGTGGAGTGTTTCCTGTGTCCGGACTCGATGAAGCGACCTCCGCCGCGTTGGCGGCGGTGATCGTGTCATCTGGGTCACCTAAAACGTGTCTAGGTCTACGGAGGGTACGTTTAACGGGCGGATCTACTGGATAATCGGGTAGCGAGTTAATTAAGGGATTCGGATGGTGGGGAGCCGAATCATAAAACCGCCTGGAGGCGCGTTTCATGAATTCGGCTATAGATTCGAGTTCGAGATCTCTATGAAGATCGATATTGCGCATGTACCACGGGGCACCCGTAATAGTGCGCAAAAATCGATTTTGAACTACTTGGAGAGGTTTTAAATTGATCGAATGAGCGAACGCTACGGAGGCGTAAGTCATGATAGGTCGTATGCAAGTTTTGTAAAGCGTCAACTTATTTCTAAGAGACATTTTACTCTTCTTGCATACGAGTGGCTGAAGGCGCGAAAGAATAAATTTGGCGCGGTTACGTACTGTGCGTACGTGTTTGACGAAGGATAGACGACAATCAAGGGTTACGCCTAAGTATTTAGCTGACTTCACCCAGGGAATGGGTTCGTCAAAGAGAGTGACGGATCTGGAAGGATTACGGTTACCCTTTGAAAAGTACACGGCGGCACTTTTCGTCGGGTTAACCTCTATCCGCCATTTACGGAACCATGCACCTAGTGCATCGAGAGCCTTCTGCAGCCTTATACACACCCGATCGGCGTTCCGATCGGATGTGTACAGGGCTGTGTCATCGGCGAATAGGGCTATTTCCACCTGATGGGTGCGAGGGACGTCGCTGGTATACAGCGTATATAGGAGGGGAGAGAGAATGGATCCTTGAGGGACACCAGCTCTGATGGGTCTAGGGTCCGAAAGGGTACCCTCTACGCGATAGCGAAAGCTTCGATTGAGTAAAAAGTCTCGTAAGATTAGCACGAGCCTGTCTGGCACTCCGAGTTTGGATAGCTTGTAAATCAAGCCATTGTGCCAGACCTTGTCGAAAGCTTTCGCCACATCGAGAAAGATTGCACCAGTATCTGCCGGCCAGGTATGGTGAAATCGAGAGAGCACGTGCTCCGTTATGCGGAGCACTTGTTGGGGACAAGAGTGTCTAGCTCTGAAGCCAAACTGCTCATCGGGTAGGATTTTGAGCTCGGTAACGTGGGACCAGAGACGATTCAGAAGGAGTCGCTCGTAGATTTTTCCCAGGGAACTGAGGAGACTGATGGGGCGGTAGCTAGAAGGCTCTGTAGCCTTTCTGCCTGGTTTGGGGATGCCAATAACGGTGGCTTCCTTCCAAGAGTCGGGGAAAGTGCAAGTTGCCATAGCCGCATTGAAGATGCTGACTAGGAGGTAAATAAGGACGGTGGGGAAATTCTTAAGCACCCTGTTGCTGATGCCGTCAGCACCAGGGGCTTTTCTTGGATGCAGACCCATGATAATCGTCTGTACCTCAGAGGCTTTAATCAGGGGAAGAGGAGGAGCGCTAGGAGGCTGAGAGACTAACCGTTCGACTTCACTGTCCACCGTAGCGAGGTGTTCAGGGTCAACGGGAGCGAGACTAGGGGAGCATTGCGATTCGAGGCTTTCTGCTAGGCAGTTGGCCTTTTCATCGTCTTCGAATGCGGGGGTCTGATTGGGTCGGGAAAGAGGGGGCATAACGGAGACGTTGTCGGCTTTCATGGATCGAGCAAGCGTCCAGTAAGCCAGATGGCTTGGCTCGATCCCGGAGAGCTTTGCGTCCCACCGTTCGTCCCTAAAGTCGCGGATTCGATTCTTAAGATTGCGTTCCACTACACGATGCCTATGCCGGTTAAGGTCGGAAGGCCAACGGCTATACCGACGGATCGCGGCATTCTTCTCCGTGATCAACCGTCTCACATCGTCTGGCAGGGCCCAGCGGTGGTCACCCGCCGCCGGTACCTGTTTCGACAATCCGCTAACAGCGGTGGTGACATGGTTCCAACAGATGGTATTCGAAAGTATTTCATATAGGCAATCTCCGTGTAAACTCCGTAAGCGCGATTCAGGATAGTTCTTATGTAACTCACTAGATGGCGCTACTCAGGGATGTTAGACGTACCAACTTACTGGTAGGTACTCATAAGTGTCCTTGTATGAAAATATACCAAGATTAGCCATTGACCCTGTTGACCGACGAAAATACTAAAGTAAGCCGTTGACCCACAAAGATATACAAGCAAATTGTTGCTCATTTTCTTCCAAAATATTTTAAATTCTACATCAGAAATGTTATATAACATAAACAAAAATATAAAAATTTAAAGTAATATTTCTTCTGTATCACTGATGATTACTGCTTTCTATGGTTTAAGAAGCTGTAATATACATTTTTAAATCTGGGATGCGATTTCCGAAAGAGTTTGTATATCAGTGTTAGCAACGCCACAGCCTCGAGCCAGCTCGGCACAAGGATTTCTGAGTGGCCATCTAACATCCCTGGCGCTACTATTTGATAGTTTGATGGTTTAGTGTCTTCAAACGTTTTAAGAAATGAGAGGAAAAGTTTCCCTTGACACTGTAAAGATGCAAATGCCTGAAAATGAAATGAAATTAATGTATTGCCATTGTTATTTTTTCCAGGTCGAAAATACGCTTTGCTCAAACTGAAAGTTCTCCTAGCAACAGTACTCCGAAACTACAGAAGCATCTCAGAGATAAAAGAAAAAGACTTCCAGCTTCAAGCAGACATTATCCTGAAGAGGACCGATGGATTCCAAATCAAACTAGAACATAGGATTAGGGAACCATCTTGTTAATAGTACATACCTTAAAGTATAAATAAAACCAACACGAAAATAAACTTGTTCATGCTGTATCGGATTTCCTCAATAACTGCTCAGAACTTATTTAGATTCAATATCGACTTGACGATATTTTGTTTTTTTTATAGAGAACTAGTGGCCCGTCCAGGCTTTGCACGGGTCTTAGTAAGGATCCCTAATTTTTTTGAAAATATAATATAGCCTATATCATCCGGGGATAGTGTAGCTTTCCAACGGTAAAAGATTTTTTTAAATCGGTCTAGTTGTTTCGGGGCCTATACAATTCAAACAAATAATCAAATATTTCCTCCTTATAAATTAGTACCCACAGACTATCGGATAGCGTGCGACTTCGTCCGCGTGTACTTATTATAATACAGCCGTCACAGCTCAGTTCGTAACAAAATATGCGTGCAAACACGTGTGTAAAAGATTGTAAGCCCATCAACGCTAAAATGAACTGCGATTTTAAAATCACCCAAGCGCCTAGTAAAAAGCAAGCAAGCATGGTCTAGCATTGCAGGTAAGAACACCCAATAGAATCAGTGTTTATTTGTTTATGGTGAGTGTAATGCAGTGACCTATATTTATGTTGAGTGTAGGCAGTGGCAGTGTTTAGTTATCATTATAACTACTGTAATTTTGAAAATTATGAACTGTGAAAATCTACATTCAACCCTTATAATACTGGTACCGTTATGAATAGGTGCTGGTGGTGTATAAAAGTCGCATGTCTTTGGCTATGCGGCTCTTAATTTCTGATTTCCTGGTAAAAATCACTGAGCAATCAGCTCTGCGTCTTGCAGTTATCTTTCCACAGAACTGAGGTATCGACGCCGTGAACAGCGAGCGACAGCGCAAGAATGCGACACGACGGTGGCCGACAGCAGCTAAAAAGTGAATGCTATAACATGATCTAGATGCAAATATCACCCTTTTACTAAAAGTGGTAGAAACCACGCTTAGCGTTAGATCAAGTTATATTCGCAACTAGCCGTGCAATAGGTATTGTAATCGCGTTGAGTTTCAAGTTTCGTCAGTCTCGAGTAAGACGCCACGTAAAGAAACGAGGAAAAGCCTCGGAAAGTTTCTGAGAACTCCAATTGTATACAGAAAACCTTTTTTCATCACACACATGGGTTTTCTACTTGGGGGTATCTGCAAATAGAATAGAATAGAATAAGTTTTTATTCAACACACACTCACATAAAGACATCACAGAACATAGGTAATATAAAACCTATCCCACCTAACTCACAAACACTTAGTAATCTTACTAAACTATCTAAGGGTAAAAAAAACATAATACAGCTACACTTTAAAACCAATAAAGCAAGATGCTGCTGATGAAAACGGATTACCTACTATTGTAAGTTAGGGTAAGAACGCAGTTTGCTTGTCACTGTCAACCTGACACAATTAGACGCGCGCTAGCTATTGGCGGCATATTTTACTAAAATATCTATGGCCCTTATACCTACCTAGGATGACAGCATGCAGGTTCGAACCTGATTATTTGCGGGCGTTAACTAGGTACCTATTCATCTAGTAGTAGGAACTTATACCTAAATTATAAATTAAAATGAAATACATGTAGGGTGCCCATGTGGGTCATCTAGGCAAGGAAAAAGATTTAGTGTCCAAATGCACACCATCCAGTGAAAGTGAAGAGAAGGAATTGGAGAGGACAGTTAACAGATGTATGTGTGATAGGAGTGGTGGAAAAACGACCTATTTAGAAATGTACCTTCCCAGACAGAAACAGCCAGCCACGCACGCCACAGTCCCCAGCCAAAGCGTGAAACAACCACCACCACCTTGGTAAGTACCTACCTAGGTAAGTAGGTACCCACCTACCTATTCGTAGCTATTAGGTGGGTGTTGGTAGACCAAGTCACCTATGAGCACTTTTGTGACTCCAAGTGTTCCCTCTTAAGGCGGTGGTACTCGCCAACGACCTTGAGGAGTCTGTCCATACTGAGTTGCACTGCCGCCCGTCGCCCGCACAGGGACCCGCGCGCATTCCATTTCATATCGCATTCAAGACATAATTATTTGTAGCCTAATAAATTATTAGTTCGAACTGCCAATTGTTCACTTTGTGATAAATACTTTGACAAATATTTGTGTGAAAAAAAAATACAAAAAATCAATACCGTTTAGAAGAAATAACCAAATTTAAAATAAAAATTGCTTCACTTTGGATATTTTTTTCATATAGTAATAATATAGTTAGAATTATTTCAATTGTTCAAATTAAAATTTAGTTTTTAATAAGCAATATATATTTTTTTTGGACATTTATACTCACTCATCAAAGAGAAATAACACGGAGAAAACCTCTCGTTGGCGGATACCACCTCCTTAAGGGCGTACCTGAATGTGTTTAATGTTTTAAGAGCACGAATGGGCGGAGGCAAATCATTCCAGCACCTAGTAGATGCGAACCGGAAGGATCCACGGAAAGCCACGGACTTGTGTGTAGGAGTAGCAAACACGTGAGTGCATGGCCTTTTTTGGTACCGAAAGCGATTTTGCGCCCACTCAAGCTTGACATATATTAGGGGGGGTTTTTGTAAGCAATGACACCAAAGAGTAGGGTGGCTAGGTGAAGGTACCTACGAACTTTCATTTTTAATAAATTGGACGAATTTAGAAAGGAAGTAACATGAGTGCGTGGAGGGATGTAGAAACAGAATCGAGCACAGGCATTTTGAACCCGCTGGAGCAGCCTTTCAGTTCGTCTTAATAAGCACGGCCCATAGACCACATCACAATAGTTTAGCCGAGACAGAACTAGAGATTCACATAAAGTGATTCGGATATTTTCACTTATATATGGACGTATTTTGTATAATAGCCTGAGGCGGTACAAACAGTTGCGCACACACTGCGAAACGTACCAGTAGAGGTACAAAGTTTGTCAGTCACCTGGATTTTCTACAATTTCTGCAAATACGAATCTATACACAGTTCGTCAGTTAGTTTCGTTCTTTTGTATTCTACTACTAGTATATTAAAGTACAAGATTTGCTTAGTTTGGAGCTAGATAGCTTATTTTTTATGCAACTTGCTGATGGAACAAGCACATGGCCCATGATGTTAAGTGGTCACTATCGCCTGTAACAAAATATTGCCTCGCAGGTCGCGCTTGTTAAGAATGTGCCACGATGCACTACTCTGCGTCAATCAACCTGAGGCAAACAGGTGTTAAGCCTCATGTGCCTGTAATTTTACCAACACCCACACCCTTCAAACCGGAACACAGCAAGCTGTTTGGCGGCAGAAATAGGTATGGTGGTAGTACCCCGCACGAGCCCTTCATAAAGAGCTCTAATACTTAACTCTACTGTTTGCTTTTTGTAACATCCAACATTGTTGTACACATGTGTAGAAACCAGTGATACAATAATATAAAAAAAAAAACAAAATCCATGAATTATTTATCAAGCTATTTTTCTCTTGTGTAATTGTTTCCGTACTTACTCATGAAAGTCAATGACAAAGATAATACATATTTTCCGTTACACTTAGCATAGTCGTTTTTAAATTATTGTGTTTTCCTCAGCTCATCCAAATATAACTTGGTTTTTTTTTTAAATAATTTTCTCTACTACTTAGAATTTACTATATAATTATCAATAGTTAAAAAAAATGGCACTTTGAAAATACAGGCACATGAGACTTAACACCAGTATGCCTCAGGTTGGTGGACGCGGCGTAGTGCATCGTCGAGCCTCTCATGTGCCTGTAATTTTACCAACACCCACACTTTTCAAACCGGAACACAGCAATGTAAGTATCACTGCTTAGCGGCAGAAATAGGAATAATGGTAGTAGGTACGCACCCGGATGAGATATTTCGCAAAGAGCTCTATACTACTACTAAGCATTAACAGTGCCATAAAATTTATTTTAATTAGCTTGATTTTATTTATTTTAGTTCTTATAAATCACAGTTCGTAAATAAATAAATAAATAAAGCTCACCAGTTCCATACTTATAAAGGGCTATCATACAACAAACGTGATTTTTTTGCCGTTTTTATTATAGATAATGGTATGGAACACTTCGTGCGCGAGTCCGACTTCCACTTGACCGGTTTTTTCATGGTACACGAGCTAGTTTCATTGTGCAATGTATTTGTAAGTGCACTACGTGAAGTTTTGAATCTTTTTTTTCAGTTGTCGGTTTGTAAGGCTTAGTTTACAGTCTTCTGTGTTAGGAAAATATACTTTGAATAAAACAAACATAGTTATACAAGTGCGAAAGTTTCACATTTTTGTGTATTGGAAAAGGAAACAAATACTGGTAAGTTCAATCAAAGTCAGTCAAAAAGTTATATCCGCAGGGATCATCTTGAAAAGTCTTAAATCTAGGTAAAACTGAGCGCCAGTTCCTCGCGACCAAGCCTAGAAGAACTGACATGAAACTTACGGCTTGGTTCCTACCGTTTTTTTGTATGACCCTTTTTTCAAATTAATATAGGTAATGTTATGATGAAGCTATAGTGTGGTGCCAATCTTACTTAATAAGGTGAAAATATGTTGGGGCAATCATACCAAGAACATAACATACCACAGAAGTTCAAAAGACAGCACACGCTACGCTTCAACTAATAGTAATGCTAATGATGAATTCGAATAAGAGAATAAATAGTACAGACATTGAAAAAATATATTTTACATGCCGATGGATAAAACGACCAGAACATCTGGCAATGCAGATTAAGATTTGTCTTATACATTAAGACGGCTTTGAATTTCCGAATAGGAAGTTTAGTGGGATTTTCTGGAAGTTTATTATAGAACCGTACACCCATAAATGATCCATTTACCTTCAACTTACAATCAAAAAAGCTTATGAGAGGTTGGTCTGTCTAAATGGATCTACTACTGGACATTCCTCTTTCATATTTGGGAAGGTTTGCTGATGTTACCACGCTTGGTATGCGGATCGGTGACCACAGTTGGTGTGTTTTTGGTCATACCCAAAGAATATGGACTTTCTTATTCTATGGTTATACCACATACATTATATCTCTTGTCTGTATCTCGTGTCTGTGGTTATACTTAGAAGACAAAAAGAACGCACCCAGACGATATTCAGCATAAAATGTTGCCTACTCGTTTTCTCGTGCAAAATAGAGATATCTCTTTATTTTTATACTACACGGTAGACGTAAATGCGATGGCAGCGTGCATTTTATTTTGAGCTTTATTTCAAAGTCAAAGCAATTCGAATTCATGAGTTTTTTTTATAATTGATATACCATCCTTTGGCTACAATCTCACCTAGACAATAAAGCAAAATAGACACACACCTATTCACTCTTACCTTAAAGATATTCAAGGTGCTAATTTAACGTAATTACCAGACAAAATTAAAAAAGCAAATAGCAAACAGACCGTTTCACGCATAGTATCCGCACATTGTTTTTTACCGTCGTACACTGATAATGCAATACATAATGTAGCGTGTTGCGTACATTGCCGGTGCACGACCAGTTTAAAAACCATTACCAGCGGTGGAAAACAAACAGTATTATAAACTAAATAAACAAAAACTTAAACAAATTAATGATCCATTTACCTTCAACTTACAATCAAAAAAGCTTATGAGAGGTTGGTCTGTCTAAATGGATCTACTACTGGACATTCCTCTTTCATATTTGGGAAGGTTTGCTGATGTTACCACTCTTGGTATGCGGATCGGTGACCACAGTTGGTGTGTAATTAATTACCAAGTACCCATATGTTTCTGTATACACAAAACCAAAAAAGAAACGGAGAAACAGATAGGGTAAAAAACAACAGCAAATTAAAAAACGGCCAAGTGCGAGTCGTACACGCGCACGAAGGTTTCCGTACCATTATTCTGTAGAGAAAACGGCAGCGTTTGTTGTATGAGAGCCCCTTCAATATTTATTTAATTCTGTTTTTTAGTATTTGTTGTTTTAGCGGCAATTTTTTACAGGTTAACCTTTGACCGCAATCTCCCCTGATGTTAAGTGATGATGCAGTCGACGGCGTAGCACGTTTACCTAGAAGATACCTATTCACTCTTTTTCACACTTCCACTTTCCACACAAGCGGTAGGAACCAAGCCGTAAGTTTCTTGCCGGTTCTTCTAGGCTTGGTCGCGAGGAACTGGCGCTTAGATTCACCTAGATTTAACACGTTTCAAGATGATCCCTGCGGATATTACTGAATAAATGATTTTTGACTTTGACTTTGACTGATTTCCTTCTGTTTTCAGAACAATGTCGTTTGTCGAAACCAGCCCAACCCCGAGGTCCCTCTCGCAAATCATCTTCTACTTTCTAGTCGGAATCACAGTGGTGTGGTTGATACACAGACGACAGAAGAACTTGAGGCTATACAGACTGGGAAACTTGATCCCAGGACCCATACCTCTACCTATATTCGGGAACGCTCTTCTGGCACTGGGGAAAAAACCTGAACGTAAAAACAAAAATAATAATGCTGGACAATCCACACAGCATCATCTAGCCCCAAACTAAGCAATCTTGTACTATAGGAATGAGATTAATTAGAGAATAATGTACGTGTTTTTTGTAAATACATTCCTAATTATAGTTCATAGTAGTAGTAGAGCTCTTTGTGAAGGGCTCGTCTGGGGAAGTACATACACCATGCCTATTTCTGCCGGCAAGCAGCTTGCTGTGTTCCGGTTTGAAGGGTGTGGGTGCCGGTGAAATTACAGGTACATAAGGCACCTGTATGCCTCAGGTTGATGGACGCTGAGCAGTTCCTAAAATGTGTGACCTACAAGGTAATACTTTCTTATAGGAGATGGTAACCACCTAACATCAGGTGGGCCAGCTAGGCAACATCAACAATCTGATAAGTGTTCTGGCAGACAAACATTGCAGTATTTACATTATTATTAATTTGTAATTAGATTAGATTAATTAAATAAGACCTTTGTGTCTAAATATTTTTTTTTCATTCATACAACTTGCTTATAAAACAAGCAGATGGCCCACCTGATATCAAGTGGTTACCATCGCCTTTAACAAAGTATTGCCTCGTAGGTTACACTTGTTAAGAACTTAACTGGTCTTGATTGCAGATTTGGTCAAAATAAGTCTGGAGTACGAAGCAAAATACGGGAGTGTTATCCGAGGCTGGATCGGGTACAAACTGGTGGTATTCCTCGTGGATGCAGAGGATATTGAAGTGATCCTCAACAGTCATGTCCACATCGACAAGGCTTCTGAATACAGATTCTTTAAGCCATGGCTTGGAGATGGATTACTTATTAGTTCAGGTAAGTTATTATTAGTTGAGCTACCTTTAGATCGTTTGCAACGGTCTTTAGATAGCTCAACTGTTTCAAATGTATTTTGTACATACCAATTATAAATACTTGTATTAGTCATAATTTTCTTTGTAAATAAATGTTAGGTAAGTTATAATAATATGTGTGGTACATAAATTTTTTTCTTGCGATCTGTACAGCAGACAGACAAACGGACAAAAGCATTTTTTGGCCAATCTCGAAACTGAGACGCTTCGCTCGCTCGTTCTTCTTCTTCTTTTAATTGTAATGGCATCTGTCCGTCATTCAACAGACAATTTTGCCAATGTCAAGTGGCTTTTTTGCAATAGCTTGTATTTCCATACGTGACAAGTTGCAAGCCCATCGCCGCTCCTAGAATACTAACTGATTTCCTTACGATGTTTTTCTTCACCGTTTGAGAGCTCAGGCATGGCGCAGGTAAATTTTTCAAACATAAAAATCATTGGTACATGAGCGGATTTGAACCCACGATCTTAGAATCAAAAGGCAGGGTCACTGCCACTAAACAAAATTTGGGTCTTTTTCACGCATCAGATACCAATTATGTAAGAATAAATCTGTCACTTATTTGTATAATGTTGATGTGTCATTTAAGACGAAATAAACATTTTTTTTATCTTTAAACCACCGGTGGTCTTTACTTTATACAAAACCCAACTATCAACCATAAACCCATACAACATACTTTATCTCATAACTTCAGGTGAAAAGTGGCGTTCCCACCGTAAGATGATAGCTCCGACATTCCACATCAACATCCTGAAATCTTTCATAAGCATCTTCAACCAGAACTGCAGGAATGTGGTGGAGAAGATGCGGCCTAAAGTGGGGAAGACGTTTGACGTTCATGATTACATGAGCGGAGTTACCGTGGATATTTTACTTGGTAGGTCTTGACGTACTTTGAGGCCCGCTTGCACAACAATCTGATGTTTTATTTAACTAATCACATTTACCAAGATAAACATGCTTAGCGTAAATGTAATGGCGAATCAATTTTCCTTGTACAAGATGTTAAACATTACGACGTTAACACATTTAGTGCATCGTTCTGCAAGCGGGCGGGTTTTCATTTATTCGATTAGATTTCGGCATCCAGCTAAAACATTCTGTTGCTATCAAGGTCACCGGAAAACAATAAATTAAATAGAATAGAATAGAATAGAAAATATTTATTGACACCACACAAAACAATACAAAAAACACAAAGTAGATATAAAAATAAAAAGGAAAGTGGCGAAAAAAAGGCTCTCAGTCTATGCACTCAGCATATGCACCAAGCACCAAGGAACACAATGGTTCATATGGCGCTGGTTTTCAGTGGCGCCGAAAGGTAGGGCGCAGCAACATCTGCAACACGCGTCCCATTATTTCATATTGTTTAGAGATTCATTGCGCAGATTGCAAGGCAGTGTTAACTTGGCCGATGACCGAGCTACCCCGTAATGCAACCTAAAATATACTCAAACATAACTTGTTACTAGTAATTTTTATTTATAATGCTTGGAAATCACACAGATTTTATATTACTTATCTCAAAAGTTATTTCTTTGAGTTTAACTTAAACAATCAACCTTTGTGCTTAAATTAATAAGGCACGTAAGTATTTTCAAAACCAAAATAGTATTTCGGCAAGGTACATTTTTATAATCATTATCATTATCAATAGTCTGTACGAAGTCCACAGCCATACGTTTCCAGGAAAAACGATTCTGGGCCCTTACCATCCCACTACTTCCCGCAATTCTAACAATGTCGCCAGTCCATCGAGTAGGAAGGCATCCTACGCTTCGTCTTCCATCATTTTTTATCGTCTAAACCTAAAGACAGGCTCATTTAGATTTAAATACTACTGATAAGTTGCCAGTAATAAAAGTATATTGTTTAAGTTCCAAAACCTAGTTTCATGCGCAAATACTTGAAGTAAGAGCAATAAAAATAGCAGTGTGTTTTAAGAGATAAAAATACTATATTTACAAGCTTTTTGTTGTACAAGATCAGTTATAACTAGGTAATACTTATTTTATTATTCTAGAAACTGCTATGGGTATAACTAGAAAGACTCAGGACGCTGCAGGATTTGACTATGCTATGGCTGTCATGAAGTAAGTGCATACATTCTCCAAAAGATTATATTTTTTAACCTATACCATCCCACTACTGGGTAAAAGTCTGTCCTTGTAAATTTTTCTTTTAAGTCAAATCAGTTGGTAACACAAGCAACGCTTTAGTCCATATTCTTAGCTAGGAACCTTAGAAAAAAATCGTAGATGACAGAAATCGTGCTAATTTCAAATGGCCGCTACCTTTTTAAAGATGGGTGACATAAGTTAATTAATTGTCTACTCAAAGTTACTAAAAGGTAAAGTACCTTAAGTTATGATACTGCCGATTCTCAATATCCTACTAATCCTACTAATATTATAAACGCGAAAGTTTGTAAGTATGGATGGACGGATGGATGTTTGTTACTCTTTCACGCTCTAACTAGTACACTGGTTTGGATGAAATTTGAAATAAACATAGATTATAACTTAGATTAACATATAGGCTACTTTTTATCCCGAAAAAATTACGAGAACGGGATAAAACTGCCACGCGGGCGAAGCTGCGAGCGGCCGCTAGTACCTACTTATAATAACAGTGGCAAAATGGCACACAAAAGGCGGCTCGCGTTGGTTTGAAAATTTAGACGCAAATTTCAGAATTCAAAGTCAGACTGTTTAAAATCAATATTGTTACAGAATGTGTGATATCATCCATCAGAGACACTACAAGTTCTGGTTGAGATTTGACTCCATTTTCCAAATCACGCCGTTCTATAAGAAACAGATCAACTTGCTGAAGATTATTCACGGACTAACGAATAAGGTTCGTTGTTTTATTTGGGTATAATTGTTAAAGCAGTAAGTTTTCTAAGAGTATTTTACTTGATTGTTGCCCGCGGTTACGTTTGCACCATTGATTTGCCCCATTGATGGTGCAAACGTAACTGGTTAGTTATGTTTGCACTATTCAAATTTATACAACTACTAACCTTGCTTTCCTCGCCGTAAATAAATTCAATAAAAAATTGTAAATAGAATGTACACCAGAATATAACAGTATTTACGTGGTATATGTCAAATAAAAAACTAACCTTTTGAGGAGAGCTGTAAAACTTGAACATCTAACAAGAAATAAGTATTCAGTAGATTTATCTCACTTGTATTGATTTTGAATAAGTAGTATTGCAATGCGCTGGGCACGTTTATTAGAAACGATTACAATTCACTAAGTACTCTTCGTACATAAACTTATGACATATAGGTGTTAAGCCTCATGTGCCTGTAATTTCACTAGCCTAGACGACCGACGTGGCGCGGTTGGTGAACGTCCGCCTGCGACGCAGGGGATTGCGGATTCGATTCCTGCCTTGGGATAATTGTTTGTACGATCTGCAAATATTTATTCCGGGTGCTCTGGGTATTTTCTATGCATAATAAAAAATATCTTTTTATGTAATGTATTGTATTCAGTATATCAGTCATCTAGTACCCAGAACACGCTGCGCTGCTTGACAGTAAGAATACGCATTGTGGTATTATTTTCCCAGACGAGCTCACCACTAAAACTACTACTACTAAAATATATCTGATAAGGTATAATTATAACTGAAAATAGCCATTTATACGTTGGTTTTAGGTTATAAAAAGTAAAAAAGAAGCCTACATCGCAAATAAAGCCAAAGGATTCATTCCTCCGACCATTGAAGAGCTAACGCGATCAGACGCTGGTGATAAAGGTGTAGAAAACAATGAGGAAACTGTTAATGATACTGTATTTAAAGCGTACCGAGATGATCTCGACATTAATGATGAAAATGATGTGGGTAAGTAAAGTGACGAAAGAATAAGTTTCGCTGACGCCACTAGACTTAGCAAAGTGGTAAGAGGTGATATCTTGATTAACAAGAGAGTATTTAGGCACATAAAGAACCCGGTGGTCTAGTGGAAGTGACCCTGCCTTCTGATCTTAAAGTCGTGGCTTCAAATCTAGTCGTGTATACCTTCGTATCTTAATAACCGTTTGAACTAACTAAAAAAAGTAACTAAGTAGTTAAAAGTACGTAGTACTTTACTCTTACTACTTAACTTAGTTTAAGTACTTTAGTTGTTACTTTAATAAATGTATATACATTCACATCATTCATTCATTCATTTCATTTCATTTTTTCATTTTTTGTTCATTGTTGTATGTATTGTTGTTGACATTATGTCTATGTCTATGTCTACGTACCAATGGATTTTCTGGTCAAAAAATTTATGTGTGCAATGCCAGTGCTCTAAACTGAGAAGGAAAACACTGTGAGGAAACCAGTTAGTATTTTAGCATCGGCGATGAGCTTGCAACCTTGCTTGCTTAGATTTAAACTGTAAGTACATTTCCATAGCACTGTTATCCTTAAGGCTCGTGTGTGTTGCAAATAAATTATATTTATTCTATAGATTGTGAAAATCACAGTTTTATTTCTATTTTTCAGGAATAAAGAAGCGGCTGGCTTTTTTGGATCTAATGTTAGAGTCAGCTCAAAATGGCACTAATAAAATAAGTGATCAGGAAATCAAAGAGGAAGTAGACACCATCATGTTCGAGGTAAGCACAGAGACCTTTGACCGATCTATGCATGGTTCTAATATCATACGAGCGTCCGTTAGTAGTACTGCATGTCCTTGCCTCTCAGATGAAGTTTCACCTCGTTGGGTAGCAGTTGTTCATTGAAATACTAACAAACTCAATATATCCATTTGCTTATCAGCGTTATAGCGACTAGCGTTAATTTTCCTTGTGCAAGATGTTAAACGTCATTAGTTTACTTAATGCATTTAGGGGTGATTGATTTTTAAGATTTTGCTGTTTTTTTTATGCTAATGCTGCTGGAACAAGCTTAAGGCCCACCTGATGTTAAGTGGTAACCATCACATATAACAAAAAGCATTGCCTTGTAGGTCACGCATGTTAGGTACGTACTGATGCATACTGGTGTTAAACCTCATGTCCCTGTAATTCTTTCACCGTTGGAAAGGTACACTATCTCTGGATAACATAGGCTAAATTATATTTTCTAAAAAATTAAGGATCCTTATTAAAACCCGTGCGAAGCCGGGACGAGCTTATGATGATTTTTTTCCTATATAAGCTTAATTTCCGAAAGTTTTCGAAGAAAGTCCGAAGTTGGGTTATCGTGAAATGAAACCCTGGCATAGAGACTTTAAAATCAAACTACCTTACAGGGCCACGACACCACAGCAGCTGGCTCCAGCTTCGTCCTCTGCCTCCTGGGCGTCCATCAGGACATCCAGACGAGGGTATACAACGAGCTTTACACCATCTTCGGAGATTCAGACCGTCCTGTCACATTTGAGGATACGCTCCGTATGAAATATTTGGAGATGGTTATTCTGGAGTCACTGAGGATGTACCCACCAGTGCGTGTCATCGCTAGAGAATTGAACCGAGATATTAAAATTGGTGAGAAAAAAAGCTTACTATATATGGTAGCCAAACATACCACTAATCAGATGGGTCATCTGCTTGTTCCGTTACTTGTTCTCACAAAAGTAAATAATAAAAAATAACTGGCATATATTCACACAGCGCCTTTTAGCCCCAAACTTAGCAAAGCTCGTAGTATGGAATACTTTTATAAATCATCATTATCATCAACAACCTGGAGAAGTTCATTGCCAGCCATAGGCCTCCCCCATACGTTTCCAGGAAAAATGGTTCTGAGCCCTTTCCATCCATTGACTTTTTTTGTAAATACATACTTAGAATATATATAACACCTAGACAGAGAACAAACATCTATGTTCATCACACAAATGTTTGTCCTTGGTGGGGCTCGAACCCACTACATACAGCGCAGAAGGTAGGGCTACTACGAACTGAGCTGTGACGGCTGTCAAAGTATTTAAAGAACAATATCAGTTTCCAAATTTCTGTCCGTATTTCAGTGACAAACAATTATGATCTACCAAAAGGTGCAACAGTTGTCATTTGTACCTACAAAGTCCAACGCAGTGAGAAACACTACAAAGACCCTGATGTCTTCAATCCTGATAACTTCCTGCCAGAGAATATGGCAAGCAGACACTACTACAGCTTTATACCCTTCAGTGCTGGACCTAGAAGCTGTGTTGGTAAGTTGAAAGTTGGTATATAAAGCTGGCGAAAATTACACGGTACCAAATGGGAATAATCTTCCAGCTTCCTGAAATAAACTTCCAATTTGGTTTAGGAGGATGATAAGATTTGTTAGCCATAATATATTAATTTCTATACTTTAAAGCTTGATATTAACGTATCCATGGTAATAGCATGACTTCTATTAATTACAAAGCAAATTTATTAACCTTTATAGGCTCTATTTCGATTTAGCAAAACAATTTTTAATGATATGTTTGAATGCTCTCAAACCATGAAGAAAAACATCGTGAGGAAACCAGGTAGTATTCTAGCAGCGGCGATGGGCTTGCAACCTGTCACTCATGGAATTCCAACTACTGCAAAATGTGGCTATGTACCAAATGTAATTTTTGGACTGACTATCCTCATTAGACATCCTCAAAGAACCTTGAGTAGGTATTTAGTGCTAGAAATCTGAGGGGATATCTACCATGCCGGGGGATTTGTAAATCTCTTTTTTTCTTTTAGATATTATTTTACAAGTAAGAGACTTCCTAATACCGTTCTTATAATTATTAGTTTTTTTTATTTTATTTTATGTCTGTATATATTAGTGCTTACTAATGCTATACAGGATTTGAAATCTTCAGCCTCATCAAATTTTACTATATTGAGATCAACTGATATACTTTTTATTTGCTGACATATTTCAGGTCGAAAATACGCTTTGCTAAAACTAAAAGTTCTCCTAGCAACAGTACTCCGAAACTACAGAAGCATCTCTGAGATAAAAGAAGAAGACTTCCAGCTTCAAGCAGACATTATCCTGAAGAGAAGCGATGGATTCCAAATCAAACTAGAACATAGGATTAGGGAACCATCTTCTTTATAGACGTGAGTTACTATCAGGGTCACCAGTATATCAATATTCGGCATACTGAATAGTTATAAATACTAACCATTCCTTATCGAAATATATTTTTAAGAATACATACGACATGACGACCGATGTGACGCGGCGGGCGAATGTCTGCCTGCGGCGCAGGAGGTTGCGGGTTCGATTCCCGCCTTGGGATAAATGTTTGTAGGATCTGCAAATATTTATTTCGGGTGTTCTGGGTTTTTTCTATGCATAATAAAAAATATCTATGTATGGTACTTATTGTATTAAGTATATCAGTAATCTAGTACCCATTAACACAAGCTCTGCGTAGCTTGGAGCTAGACGATACGGTGTGGATTGCCAAGCATAATTATTATTATATAAACATTATGTTTTTGATATACAATAAATATAGTAAACTTCAGTAAGCCACTGTAACGTGAGCTCCTATTTGTTTAAGTTTCATAGTTTTGTAGATCAGCTTAGATTTAATATTATTGATGAGGTTTTTTTTCGTATTACCAAACCAATAGGCCAATGTAAACTAGTTATAAGAATCTTTGTTCTGATTGACTGACTGACTGGCATATAGACAACGCACAGCCTAAACCACTGGCCGTAGATACTTGAAATTTTCAGTATATTTTTCTTGGAGTGTAAAGGTGTACCTACTAAGAAATTCCCGAAACTCTAGCCTTAAACGTTTATAAACAAGAACTATAAAAATAACTTCACTTAAGACAGCCTAAAATTTTTTTGTTAATTAAGGATTAAATTAACCTTAAGGATAAAATTATATTAAGTTAGTAATCATTGTGATAGTTATGTTTAAGAAAAATGATTAGAGATATCAAAGTAATTTTATTGTTTTTCAGAGATTTTTTTGAGCCGAGTTCATGTCTACGAAAAATAGGAAAAGTAAAAGCGAAGTATTTATTTAAGCATTCACAGATTTTTTTTTAAATTATACAATTTTCAGTTCGCATGCTCTAAAAGTGAACATTAGTTTTATTTTATGTTCAAAGAAATTACATTTATGTAGGCACTACGGGCATGTCATGAGGAGGGATGAAAGTCATATTACCAAGAGAGTGATGAATATGAATATGGATGGATTTATGTGGATGGTGAAAGATGATTATGGATAAGAAAGGAGTGAGCACATATATGACGGTTGATAGAGAGTAGTGCAATAAAAGAACATGTTGTACCGACCCCACATGAAGTGGTATAAGGGCAGAAAGATAATGATGAGGCAAGTACTACTACAGTAATGTCATATTTATAGGACCCTTACGGTTAGTAGTAGTAGAGCTCTTTGTAAAGCGCTCATCCGGAGAAGTACTACCACCATGACTCTTTCTGCCGCGAAACAGCTTGCTGTGTTCCGGATTGAAGGGTGAGGGTGCCGGCGTAATTACAGGCACACGAGACTTAACACTTGAGGCATACTCAGGTTGATGGACGCAGAGTAGTGCATCGTAGGTTACGTTAACGAGCGTAACCTGTGAGGTAATGCTTTATTATATGTAATGGTTACCACTTAACATCAGGTGGGCCATCTGCTTGTTCCATCAGCATTTATATGTAGGTTGTGGGTTTGATCCTTACCGAGGACAAACGTTTGTGTGACGTTCATTTATTTATTTATGAGAGGAGAAGTTGCTTGTCTCTTTTTGAAATCAGAATCAATTTGCAATTGCCTAGTATCAAGTTGCATCCAGGGATGGCAATAAAAGATACGTATTCATTTAGGAGATTGGGAACTATAATTGTAACGGATTGGATGTTACCCCAAACCTGAGGTTTCTACGTTTTTTACTAAAACAAACGCCTGATAAAAACGCAGAGCAATCATCACTGTACTTGCTATCATTTAACATCAGGTGGTCCATTATGGTAACCCCTGCTTTCTGATTCGAAAGCCCTGGGTTCAAATCCGACCGTACACTACTGTATTATTATTATTGGAACAAATCAAAGTTTTACACACAATATAATTGTATGCGAATATAGGTACCCTGAAAATTTCGAATCTCTACGACCAGTGGTTTAGGCTATGCGTTGTTATATGTCAGTCAGTCAGGACAAATATTCTTATAATTGGTATAGGCTATACATACGAAGTCACATAGAAAATACAAATATTTCAAGGATATGTAAAAAGAAGTATGCTATAGCATACCTATAGGTATAAAATTAAAAGATTGAGTTAGAGGCACAGATATACGTGAGAAAACAATTATAGGCGCGGCGAAAATGGCATGTTAGTTAGTTAAAAAAGTAGGTAAGTAAGGAATATAAATCACTTATTAAATAAATAAAAATTTGTGGACATTTTTACACATCATTATCTAGCCCCAAACTAAGCATAGCTTGTACTATGGAAACCAGATGACTCATAGAACACAATACTTTTTTTCTGTAAATACTTCAATATAACACCTAGACTGAGAACAAACATATTCCGCACACAAATGTTTACCCTCGGTGGGGATCGAACCCACAACCTACAGCACAGAAGGCTACTAGGTACTGACTGAGCTGTGAGGTCAGTCAATTATTATAATAAACATTTAAAATTAGCACAATTGCCCTTCATGAACTTTACATTTCCTCGTAATTTGAATATATACTTACTTACTTTACGTAACGTTAAGTTTACCTAGCAATTAATTACGAAGTCACTGAATTACAATTCAATAACATGAATAAGCAGAATACTTGAACTTTTAATTAATAATTTGATGGCGCATGCAGTTACTGCTTACAAACAGTTTAAAGCCAGAGTGAGGTGGACGGGTCTACACATAGAATAGTAAATAAAAGGTATCTATCGAAAATAACAAAAACGAATATAGGTAACGAAAGGACTTGTTGACTGTATTAAATTAATTTGGAGCCTATTTATTGATTACTATTACTTTTTTTGATAATTTCATGGATCTATTCGTTTATTTAAATTTAATTGTTTTTGATTGTTATGTTTGTCTGTTTTATATAATTTTTTGATATGCGAAATATTAATCTTACTATTGATACAGGCACACTGTGCAATCCACTCACAAGAATTTTATCCAAGTAAGTATTCTAACCGTAACATCTAGAATCTAACAGTTTTGTTTTCATATTTTTATCATCGTTTGATAGTCAGTATTCTCGAAAACCTAGTAGTCCTTGATTTAGAATACCCACCCATTACGTCCCATAATTTTCATTAAAGATGATTTTGGCGGCTAAAGAAAAGCTCCAAGAGATAGGCAACAAAACCCTGCTTAGTATCGATACTGTGGTCGATACGCCCGCCAACCGTCGTGGTCAACTATGGCAAACCCCCAAAATATGGAAAGACCTAAGTCCAGTATTGGACTAATTTAGACTAACGACGATATGGCTCTTGAAATGTATGTTATGCACTGTCATTACATATATTTGATACATATTTGACGACCGATGTGGCGCGGCGGGCGAATGTCCGCCTGCGACGCAGAGGTTGTGGGTTTGATTCCCGCCTTGGGATAAATGTTTGTACGATCTGCAAATATTAATTCCGGGTGTTCTGGGTATTTTCTATGTATAATAAAAAATATCTATGTATGTAATATAATATTGTATTAAGTATATCAAAAATCAGATCAATAAAATCTCAATCAATACAACACAAGACAACGCACACACGAAGACATGATTTTCTTACACGTGTTTTCTAACGCAATAAACGTGTATCAAGAAGTCGTCAAATGCACTAAGTGCATTACTAAACACCAGTGGATTGACAGTAAAAAGTTTTTGGTGTATGGGTCCAGTGCTCATATCCCAAACTAGCGGCCGCTCGCAGCTTCGCCTGCGTGGCAGTTTTTTTCCGTTCCCGTTATTTTTTCGGGATAAAATCATAGTAGCTTTATGCATGCAAAGTCTCAGCCCAATCGGTTTAAAATTGACAAAGTCATACAAACTGTCATCCTCTATTTTAGCCCCTTGGGGGTAGAATTAATCAAAATCCTTTCTTAGCGGATGCCTACGTCATAACATCTACCTTCATGCCAAATTTCAGCCCGATCCGTCCAGTGGTTTGGGCTGTGCGTTGATAGATCACTATGTCAGTCAGTCAGTCACCTTTGAGTTATATATATTTAGATACTTTTTACTAGTAGGTACCTGTAATCCGTGCCGTGGCTTATTAAGGCTTTAAATTACAGCAAGATGACGTCACTGGTGGATGAAACTCAAAGCTTCCACTTCAGCACCCGGCTGGTCTTCTACCCGCTGCTGCTATTAGCTTCAGGCTTGTGGGTGCTGCACCGATGGCAGCAGCAGTCCAGGTTTTACAAGATGGGTGAAAAGATCCCTGGGCCTGGCACTGTGCCTTTCTTTGGCAATGCCCTGCTTGTGTTCCAGAAGAAACCTCATGGTAAGAAACAAGAAGTAAACTACCTATAGTTTTTTCACAGCTGTCACAGCTCAGTTTGTAGATGCCCTGCTTTCTGCGCTGTAGGTGGTGGGTTCGATCCTCACCGAGAACAAATATTTGTAAGATGAACGTAGATATTTGTTTTGTGTCTGGGTGTTGTACTGAGTATGTATTTACAAAAAAACGCATATAAGTATTCTATCAGTCATCTGGTTCCCATAGTACAACAAGCAATGCTTAGTTTGGGGCTAGATGATGTATAAAAATATCCATAAATATTAATTATTTATAAATTTGTCAGTAGTTGGGGAATTTATATAATACCTAGATAAAACTATGAAAGCTGGATATCTCCCTTCTGTCTTAACAACGTAAAAAAGGAGTGACTACTGAGATGATGGCATAAATAAGAAATAAATGAAATAAGACGATAGGTACATTTCTGGTCAAAAAAAAACTTCATTTATTTATTTAACACTTTATTGCACAATTATAAAAAAAACACGCATACAAAAGGTGGCTTTAACGTTATGAACATTTTCTACATGGTAACCTTCATTATAGTTGAAGAGTTTGAACCGTCAAGAATCTCACTTCTAAGGTTATGTCTACCGTGCATGGAGATTACAGTTTTTTGCATGAAAACTGATTATTTAACTGTTTCAATAGAAATCGTGGACTTGGCTCTGGGGTACGCTGAGAAGTTCGGCAGTGTAATCCGTGTATGGCTCGGCACTAAGCTGGTGATCTTCCTAACGGATCCTGACGATGTGGAGGTGATCCTCAACAGTAATGTGCACATCGACAAGTCAACGGAGTACCGTTTCTTCAAACCCTGGCTGGGAGAGGGCCTACTGATCAGTTCAGGTTCGTAACTAGTAATATTTTAAAATAGACGATTTAATAGTACAATTCCGCTATTTCAATACAATGGACTTCCGCAAACAATTAACTATTTCGTAACTAGTCTAAATATAAATCCACTTCTAAATATAAGCCTCTCCAAGGTTAGGCTTATATAATAAGGTAGCTTAAGTATTTGTTTTTTTTTTACGTTTATTTGTTTTACCTACTGTACCCATCTGTCTAGCCTAATTTCATTATGTTTAGGTATTTGTATCAGCATAAATAATTTTCTATTCTATTCTTCTTAAGGAGGTTTGTCAAAGTCACCACGTTTTGCCTTATAAAAAATTGTTAAAAGATAAACATACTTGCCGTCCCTTAAAGGCCTTATAAGGCTCATGATAAACAGTGACAGAACTCATTTTAAGCAATATCATAGTGATGAAACCATGAAGGAAGTAGTTTTTCGTTATGAATTGTCATCATAGATAGATAGATAGGTAACTCTTTATTGTTAACCACACAGAAACATAATACAAGACATATACACAGCTAGGTTAAACAATCGGCGACCTTATCGCTGAAAGCGATCTCTTCCAGGTAACTTTTGTAAGGAAAGAATAAAGCTAAATGTAATTGACGGCGGTGTAGTTACTTACAAATGAGAAAAAGATAAATTATAAACCTAGAACTATACTAACCTATTCTAATTAACTAACTGTTAGATATATTGGTACCTAACATAAAAATGCAACCAATCATGAAACTAAATACCATATAAAAATAAAGAATAAATAAATAATAATAAACGAATACATAAATAAATAAATATATATATATATATATATATACATATATACTAATACATAATTAACCGAATATACCACCACCATCATCACCATCAATAGACTGTAGAAGCCCACTGCTGGACATTAGCCTCCCCCACACTCTTCCGGAAGATCGATTTTGAGTTTCCATCCATCGACTTCCTGCGATCTTAGCATGAATTGTTTCTATAAACTTTTAAATATTAATGTATTTTGACGACCGATGTGGCGCGGCGGGCGAATGTCCGCCTGCGACGCAAGAGGTTGCGGGTTCGATTCCCGCCTTGGGATAAATGTTTATACGATCTTCAAATATTTAATCCGGGTGTTCTGGGTATTTCCTATGTATGATAAAAAATATCTATGTATGTAATGCATGGTATTATGTATATCAGTCATCTAGTACCCATAACACAAGCTCTGCTTAGCTTGGGGCTAGATGATGCTGTGTGGATCGCCCAACATTGTTATTATTATTATTATTTTCTATTAAGATAATACATAGATTATACTATTTTAAAATCAAACAATTCTAAATGACCACAATAGCTTCCAGTTCAAGTTCAACTAGAACTAGTACAGCTAACAAAAAAGTTTAAGTAGTTAGTATATTCCACTAACTGGGCAGACAATAAATTTTTTGCTAAGCATCCTTCAGTTATTAGTTTGAGGTTGAGTTTATTAGCTAACTAATTTCCATTCCAGGTGATTAACGTACAGTCAATGACAAAAAAAATAGATATTTCTGGTTTATAAAAGTATTTCTAGAACAATATAGCTCTTATACTCATATTCACTCACAGAAATCAGTGTTTAAGAATAATTATGTATTAAAAAAGCGAATAATAATTTAATATAAAATGCTAGTGGAAACGCGATTTCGTCCGTGTTAAGTTATTTTCATACAAACTTCAACCTCTACTGTACTACCATAGGGGTTGATTTTTGGGAATTCTTTTCTTAGTACACCCCTACGCATCCACACAAACCTACCCTGAAAATTCCGCTGGTCCCAGAGATTCAGGACACAATCGTCGTGGTGCGTAAAGGTGTAAGAAAGGAATTCCCAAAATTCAACTCCTAAACGGGTACAACAGGGGTTGAAGTTTGTATGAAAATAACTACACTGTAATTTTCATGTCAACAAAAATAGTTTTATTGGTCACTTAGGTGGAGCACTCAGCAATCAAAATATTAAAAGACCTTTTGATGCTAGCATGCGTCCAAACTCCGAGATTTTAATTTCTTTACAAGTTTCTCAAACCAAGTAAAACTGCACACCGTTTTGCGAAACTTAAATTGCCAGCCTTATAAACCACGATTTGATTGCTCGACATAATTCAAGTTTTTTACAGGAGAGAAATGGAGATCCCACCGCAAGATGATTGCGCCCACTTTCCACATCAACATTCTAAAATCCTTTGTGGACGTCTTTAACCAGAACAGCAGAAACGTGGTGCAGAAGATGAAGCCTGAAATTGGCAAGACTTTTGACTGTCACGACTACATGAGTGGCGTCACTGTTGATATTTTGCTTGGTAAGACTATTAAGGGGGAACAAGTCGTTACTATTTCCATACAAACGCTGTAACTGAATATTTCAACTATTTATTAACGTGCGTCCGAAGTTAAGTATGATACTGAATTATCTTGCCGTTATCTAGGCTCGTTACCCTATATTCTACAGTAAAATCAGATTACCTTGAAAGTTACAAGCGTCGAAAGATTTAGTACTAAATATTTCCACCTTAAAACTTGATTGCCTAGTTTTATTCATAAAGCGTCTATTGGCAGCAGTAGAATAGTAAGGCTCTTTGTAAAGGACTTGGCCGGGGAAGTACTACCACCATGATTACATATTTCTCCCGTCAAGTAGGATTGATATACTTTGGTTTGAAGGGTGCTGGTGAAATGAGGCAAATGAAGTGTAAGTCTCTGATGTAGGAATGTTTTATTTATGATAATGTTTGCCACTTAACATCAGGTGGGGTTCTAGTTTGTTCCACCAGCAAGTTGTTTAAAAAACATCGCAAAGTATAGGAACCTGGCAGCGAGTCTTAATCAAATCTTCGCTGCAGAAGAGCTCTAGAAAATCTCAGTAGAGCCTTTTTATTGTAACAGAGTTCTCCCAGGGAAGTAGGTACTTCCACTGTGTTCTTATTCAAGCATATGGCCCACCTGATGTTAAGTGGTTACCATCGCTTATAACAAAGCATTGCCTTGTAGGTCACGTTCGTTAAAGTCAAAGATCGCCGGGATCATCTTGAAACGTTTTAAATCTAGGTGAATATAAGCGCCAGTTCCTCGCGACCAAGCCTAGAAGAACCGGCAAGAAACTTACGGCTTGGTTCCTACCGTTTTTTTGTATGATCCTTTTACAAAGTAATAATAGTATTTCAATAGTCATGATTACTGTTCAACCGGAAATGATATAATTCCTAAGGAATATTTTATGAAAATGTAACTTGCCATGCGATGTCAGAGGGCTATAGTACATGAATATTTATAAGTAAAACAATTAACAAATTACCATTAATTTATTTCCATAGCATGACCATCGTATTATCGACACTTATACGAAGTTCAACTTTGAACTGTGGTTATGAATTGAATGAAAAACAAAGGAAGTATATGACGACCGATGTGGCGCGGCGGGCGAACGTCCGCCTGCGACGCAGGAGGTTGCGGGTTCGATTCCCGCCTTGGGATAAATGTTTATACGATCTGCGAATATTTATTCCGGGTGTTCTGGGTATTTTCTATGCATAATAAGAAAATATCTATGTATGTAATGTATTGTATTAAGTATATCAGTCATCAAGTACCCATAACACAAGCTAGATGATGCTGTGTGGATTGTCCAGCATTATTATTATAATTAAAGAGTGCTTTTATACGGTGCGAAAGAGTTCGTGCAGTTGGCTGCTTGATAGGAGTTTGAACGTTTATCTAGAATATAAAGACGATATATTGGTATCGATTTTATGCCGCGCGGCTACTGCGCAGTCTTTTTACCGTTTTTACTATCGATAATGGTATAGAACCCTTCGAGCGCGAGTCTGACTCGCACTTGGCCGGTTTCTTTGTAATAGCTCACTGCAAACATAACATTATGTTCCTGTTTAGCTACAAGATGCCAGTTTTGCTGAAATAAACAGTTTTTACTATTGTATTTGTTTTTTATTTTTTTAGAAACTGCCATGGGAATAACCAGAGATACTCAAGATGATGCTGGTTTTGATTATGCTGTAGCAGTTATGAAGTGAGTATACAACATACCTACTGATAATCACTGATCTTTTAAGCTGACTTCGAAAGTGCAGTGTACAGTGCAAGTTTGTATGAAACTTCGTGTATAGTTTTGGTAAGCTAGTTCTGGCCTTCTACCGTGAGCTTTGTTGTAGCAAACTATCAAAACGACGCCTTACTTTCGTGCTCGACAGCTATGATTGTTTTAGATTTTTTTTGTACTAGAAGCTTCGATTAATGATACCCCTAGATGACGGGTCACATACAAAATCATAGCTAAAAGTTGCCCGCGTGAACATATTCTTAGACAATTACATTTGTTCTAACGAAGTGCGAAAAACATGTGCGCCGACCCTGTATTTAGAGGTATCCATTGATCGAAGACTAGAAGACAATAATTTCTAGCTTTCAGCAACGGCTTCCGAATTTGTACAAAGATGCTCTTATAATTATCCTAGTTCGGGTATATTCGGATTTGTTCGATCTTATTCGGTTCTCATAATACAATAATTTTGTATTTCGAACGCATAACTAAAAGTTAAACATCTGTACCGTGACCCTTCTAAGAAATAACATTAGGAGGCTTACGGTACGGGTTATTAATCAAGCGAACAACCAAGTTGACGGTAGCCCCTCTCAACCAGTTGCTACAAATTTTACTTTCAGGATGTGTGATATCATCCACCAAAGGCATTACAAGTTCTGGCTTCGGTTCGATGCCCTTTTCAAGCTGACTCCGTTCTTCAAGAATCAAGTAAAACTTCTGGACATTATCCACGGATTGACTAATAAGGTAAGTGCCTCAATCCAATCGATCGATGCAGAGCTTCCTCTACCCCTCCCCCCTTATATGGAGGAGTCCAACTGCAATGAATTGATTTATGCTGAAGACGCGATGACTTGATGCACACCACATATAAGTATTTATGTTTATTTGGATGAACTATAACTAAATAAAAATAACTGACCTTTTGTAAGTTTATATGGCACGCCTTATTTTATATCTAAGTATACTGATTTATTTCTATACTGGCTTAAAAAATGTAGTTAAGGAAGCGATCTAAAGCAATTTTCCGCCCAAGACTGTAGGTAGGTACAGGAAAACGAAATAAAATAAAAGGCGTGAGCATGGAAAAATGTTCCCTTTAGTTAGTTGAAAGAAGCCTATCACGTCATATTACAATACCAATACCCAAAGTAACAATACCTTAAACAAATTGTAAAACTCACAGGTCATCAAGAACAAGAAGGCTGCTTATCTAGAGAACAAAGCTAAGGGTGTGATTCCCCCAACCCTTGGTGAGCTGACTCGTGAGAGTGACGACAGCGTGATGGCAAATGACAAGACTGTGGCTGATAGCGTTTTTAAGGGATACCGGGATGACTTGGACTTCAACGATGAAAATGATATTGGTAAGAAAACACAAAAGAAAATATCTGGTTAATTGTTTCTTGGAGAAAAAATGTATAAGCACAGGTTCAACTTTTAAAAAACTTTTGTCGTGAGATCAATAATTCGTAAAGATTTCAAAACTTCAAAAAGAACAAACTATTTGCAGGGGAGAAGAAACGTCTTGCCTTCTTGGACTTGATGCTTGAATCAGCCCAAAATGGAACACACAACATCAGTGATCATGAAATCAAGGAAGAAGTGGATACCATCATGTTTGAGGTAAACTTAAAGAGTTTAAAGTAAAAATGGGCTAATGGACATAACGCATTTTTAGGTCTCTAGAGTCAAATAATTAGTTGTTTGCTAATTAAAATTCTAAAGATAACTTATATCTTAAAGCTAGGTATCAATTCCATGCGATCAAGCCTAGCAAACTCTTAGCTCTAAGTACTTATGATTTTAGAGCATGTCTCAGCGAGGCAGGCAGAGGCACGTTGAAATACTAATAAGTTTCCTCTGGTTTCTTTGATTTTCTTCAGATTGAGTTCGGACATCGTATGAATCGTCGCTGTAATTTGGTTTGCTGGTTTTAAGCTTATTTTTTTTGTCCACATCCAGGGTGAACAAATATTCACCCTGTAAATACGGCACCATTATCTCTTTGACACCAAATACAAACACATTGAAATATTTTTTTCAGGGTCACGATACAACTGCTGCCGGTTCGAGTTTCGTCCTCTGCCTTCTCGGTATCCACCAGGAGATCCAAACTAGAGTATACGATGAACTATACGAAATCTTCGGTGACTCTGACCGACCAGCCACCTTCGCTGACACCCTCCACATGAAGTATTTAGAGCGCGTTATCCTTGAATCTCTCCGGATGTACCCACCAGTGCCCATTATTGCCAGAAAGCTGAAACGTGATGTGAAAATAAGTATGTTATACCAATAACCTATTATCAACCGACGTGACGCTGGCAGAAATGTCCAAATACGGATGATAGCCATAAAAAAAACCTAATCTACTGGCATGAGTGTGGTGCTAGCTAATGTCTAGCTGGTTCTAATGCAAAACGCAGTCTTTATTTTCATAGTTGGTTGTATTTTCATATTTTTTGGGAGACAATTTTTTTTCTATATTTTTTTTATTTTTTGCTGAACAATCCACACAGCATCATCTAGTCCCAAGCTTAGCAGAGCTTGTGTTATGGGTACTACATGACTGATATACTTAATACAATACATTACATACATAGATATTTTTATTATGCATAGAAAATACCCAGAACACCCGGAACTAATATTTGCAGATCGTACAAACATTTATTCTAAGGCGGGAATCGAACCCGCAACCTCCTGCGTCGCAGGCGGACGTTCGCCCACCGCGCCACATCGGTCGTCAAATTAGTGTGGTTGTCAATCTGTTAGCTGTGCAACCAAAACAACTCACAATCTCACACTTGTCTTGTATTATTTAGCAACCAAGAACTACGTCCTACCGGCCGGCTCCACCGTCGTGGTTGGAACATACAAGGTCCACAGGAACCCTAATTACTACAAGGACCCGGAAGTCTTCAACCCTGACAACTTCCTACCCGAGAATACCCAGAACAGGCATTACTACAGTTATATTCCTTTCAGTGCTGGACCTAGAAGCTGCGTTGGTAAGTGCTGGTTGTGAATATACAAATAAATAAAATTGAAGTGTCTGTTTGTAATATTAAAATAACTGCTTTTTACTACATGCATAGGAATGTATATACGATACATATACCAAAATAGCATTTTTTAAATTTTTGTCTGTCTGTCTGTCTGTTTGTTCCGGGTAATCTCTGGACAGGCTGGACCGATTTCGACGGGACTTTCACTAGCTGATGTAACAAGGAGTAATTTAGGCTACTTTTTATCCCGAAAAAATAACGGGAACGGGAAAAAACTGCCACGCGGGCGAAACTGCGAACGACCGCTATTTTATGCCGCAGATCGAAAGATTTAGTACTAATTCTTGTAACGCTTGTAACTTTCAAGGTAATCTGATTTTACTGTAGAATATAGGGTAACGTACCTAGGTAACGGCAAGATAATTCAGTATCAAACTTAACTTCGGACGCACGTTAATAAATAGTAGACATTTAACACTTACAGCGTTTGTATGGACAACGTACTGACTTGTTTAGCCTTAGCTTCTCTAGGGTCCAAATGAGAGTTTAGCTAATACAAAGCAATCATAATTATTTATAACATAAGCTGGGATTCTTGATCAAGTTTTATCACTGTACTGTAACACGAAACCTGGCCAAGAAACCAATGACCTTGTAATTACGGTTGACAATAATGACGCTAACTGCGTCCGTACGGCACACTTAAGATAACATCAAGGGGGCTTACTTCAAACTGGTTTACCTCAAATCTAAAAAGCCACTTTTAACTATACATACCACCACACAGGAAATGTTTGGGTTGGCCTATGTCCAGCAGTAGACTTCTGCAAACTATTGATGATGATGTCTATACATAAATACATAATTTTTTTACAATCGGCATCGGCTATTTAAGTAACTTAAGTCTTATTTAAATAATATTTAGAAAATCACTCACAGTGAATTAAATATCCAGGTCCAGCCACGATCTCTAAGAGTCATACACAGGTATAAAACTTTAGGGTGAATAGTACAAATCGGAGTAATATACTACAAGCTCGACTATTACATATGTAGATAGGTATATTATATACATATAAATAGATAGCTAGTCAATGGTTGTGATAAGCTGTAGGCTCGTGATCTCTCTTGATCTATTGATGCGATTATAAATTAATTATTAATAATGTTGGATAATCCACACAGTATCATCTAGCCCCAAGCTAAACGCTTTTTTATTATGCATAGAAAATACCCAGAACACCCGGAATAAATATTTGCAGATCGTACAAACATTTATCCCAAGGCGGGAATCGAACCCGCAACCTTCTGCGTCGTCAAAAGCGAGAGTGATTGAATCTCTCTATGCTAAAAGCTCTGAGCATGTTTTTGATTTGACTTAAACTGGAGTAAAACGCGTTTCAGGTCGCAAGTACGCCATTCTGAAACTGAAAGTGTTGCTGTCCACCATCCTCAGAAATTACAAGACCATCTCTGATGTATCAGAAAAGGAGTTCCAACTGCAAGCCGACATCATATTAAAAAGAACTGACGGATTCAGGCTCAGAATTGAACCCAGAATTCGAACGCCTTCGATTTTTGCTTAAATATAAAGAATTACAATAAATAAAATATAGTTAAATATGTTTGGATCTGACAAGTTTGAGCCAAACACTTTCGCATGGTTGACGAATCTTGCCTTTAATCATTCTTATAAGGTGGGCCATCTGCTTGTTTCTGATATGCGAGTCACCTCTGCAGATCTACTCTTAGAAACGATAAACGAAGTTTCGTATTGAAGTTTTGTAATCTACTGCGGGGCAACTCGGCAGCCGTCAAAAATCAAGTTGACGTTACCTGTCATGCCACGCAGTGTAACTCAATACGACAATACGAAACTTCGTTTATCGTTTCTAAGAGTAGACCTACTGTGTGTCATTTCTCCGTGATTCTTTGGGTCACTAAAATAAAATTTGCCATTGATTTCTCATATAATATAGGAACCACATGATCCAATAAAAAAAAATTTGGATATCCTTGCCATTTTAGAAAGGGGTAAATTAGTAAACTAGAACGTACTACTCATAATTATGTATACATACTAAGTTAATCATTTTAACATATTTTTATGTGTAAAAAGAAACAAATACTTATTTTAAATATATAAGCAAGTTTTATGCACTACCAAATCAAATTATAAAAAGGTATATATGGTTGGACAGGACTGTAACTTACTGTAACTTACTAGAAACATTGTTTATATAGGTATGTATATATTTAGCTTGTATAATTATTTATAGTTTAATGAAAGTTAGCATGTATTTTTTATAAAATAATTAATTTGATGGTTCTGAATTATTATTTATATAAAATAGTCTTCCATGTTTATTTTATACGAAATATGATTACGTGCAAGTAAAACTATCTGTGTTATTGTTAAAATAAATACTTTTTGTTTTTTCGACACTTTTCTTTCTCGGTTTGATTCCCGGAGCACTAATATTCTAGTGGGTCTTCGCCTTCTGATCATATGGTTCAAATCCAGTGCTTGCAACCTGGCACATATTGTTTGATGTTTGTTACTCTTTCACGCTCTAACCAGTAGACCGATTTTGATGAAATTTGGAATACTTATAGATTGCAACCTGGATTAACATATAGGCTACTTTTTATTCCGAAAAAATAACGGAAACGGGAGAAAACTGCCACGCGGGCGAAGCTGCGAGCGGCCGCTAGTACATATAACCTAAAAGCCTGAAATCATCGCACGAGGAAACGAAAGAGAACATGAATATTTGCATTAATGATCTAGACCCATTACATTTGCAACGATAAATTTGATAAAGAAGAGGATTTACATAAAAATCTTGAATAATAAGTATAGGCTTTGAGACATTGAAATTGTTTTATAATTTTAAATTAAGAAGAATGAGGTCACTGACATAGCTCTCAGAATCAGAAAGTTGAAGTGGCAATGGGCAGGTTGCTCGTAGAACTGATAATCGCTGAGAAATAAAGGTGCTCGAATAGCGACCACGAACCAGAAGACGAAACGTAGAACGTCCTCTTACACGATAGACTGACGACATTGTTAGGATCGCGGGTAGTCGATGGATGAAAAGGGTTCAAAATCATTCTTCCTAGAAACGTATGGAGCAGACCTATATATTCAGCAGCGGACTTCTAAAGGCTGATGATGATGATGAATTTTGAAATTGCAATCTAGCAAAATCATCACCATTTTTTAGTTATCTATACTTACCACTGTTAAGAATCTTTGTCCTGACTGATTGACATTATAAACAACGCACAGCCTAAACCACTGGTCGTAGAGACTTGAAATTTTTAGGGTATATTTGTTTTGGTACGTAGAGGTCACAAAGAAAGTCATTTCTGTAATTCAACCCCAAAAAGGGTATAAGCAGGGATTGAATACTAATAAAAACATACCTATAAATAAAATACGGTTAAAAATGTAAATCTGTACAAAAACAACATTTATAACATACCAGTCACTGATCATTTTGGAATACAACACAAACAAAGAAACCTCTTCTTTTTGTATTACTTTTATCATAAGATCTCAACTTAATAATGTGGGTCTAAACTTCATTTAAAAGCATTTTTTATTACTGATAAATTTAAAAACGACGCTCACCCAAAATATACCCAAAAACTTTTTAAAAATAGATTTTGGCGAACAAATTCTAAGAACATGCAAGGCTGAACTAACTGATGCAGGGGGTCAGTGACCGAACATTTTGTGACTTGCCACCCGGGATGGCTCCGGCGGCCTGGGGTATAGGTACGCTATCAAAATACGTTTTACTAACTGTTGTAATAAATTATATTGATTTGATTGATTTTGTACATGACTAAATGTTTTTAAAAGCTTTACGAAAATACGAATAATCTTCCTTCAAAATACATAACATAGTAAATAAAACAGGAGAATTAATAGTGAAGCAAACCATAAGTTATACAGGTAGATTAGATTTAAAAAGATGGTCCATCCATGTATAAAAAAAATAGATCACCGGTCAATAATCTGATGACTTTGCCGGCACCAATAATAGTGTGTTGTGTACGATAGTATTTATTTTCCCGATGTTTAGGCTATGTTTGCAATAGTCATGGTCGCAGGCAGTAGAACGTCGAGAAAATAAACAAAAACGGTAATACGCGATAAATAACCCGTATTACCGTTGTGTGTTGTGTGTTGTATAATTAACATCTTTTTAACATGTATTTCAAGCAATAAATATTCTTTGACTTTGACTTTGACTTTGTGTAATATAAGTGTTTAATATACATTTAAATTTTTTCCACAGCAGAGACTGGTACGTTTGACACCGATTAATAGACGACTTGGTGACTGCAGTGTTGGTGTTCTCAGAGCTGCTACCTGATCTGGAAATTTCCCGTAGTAGACCCTTCCCACACATATTGAGGTAATTCTATAGTAGTAGTATGGTTCTTAGTGAAGGGCTCGTCCAGGAATGTACTACCATTATACCTATATCTGCTGCTGTTCTCAGAGCTGCTACCTGATTTGGAAATTTCCCGTAGTAGACCCTTCCCACACATATTGAGGTAATTCTATAGTAGTAGTATGGTTCTTAGTGAAGGGCTCGTCCAGGAATGTACTACCATTATACCTATATCTGCTGCCAAACAGCTTGCTATGTTCCGGTTTTGATGGGTGTGGGTGCCGGTGGCATTACAGGCACATGAGGCTTAACACCTGTATGCTACAGGCTGATGGACGCAGAGCAGTGCGTCGTAGGCCACGTTCCTGACGAACGTAACCTGCGAGGCAATGTTGGTAACCGCTTAACATCAGATGGACCATCTGCTTATTCCAACTTATCTAAGGCATATAAAAAATCCCTCAGCGGCCATCCATAGTCAATATGTGTAGAACGCTTTGTAGCAATAAAATTGACAATTACTACAATTGAAATTGACACCTATTTAAATAATGTATCTCATTTACAGCTGTCACGAGATGATAAAATGATAGATAAGTTCATTTTTATGTTATTTACATTTGATATCACTTTACTAGGTTGTTCACTCAACTTAATATTATAAACTATTCTGTTGCGAATTACTCCTCAAGGTTTTTTCTTGGAAACAAAAAAAATGTCAGTAAAAGATTGCCGTTAAATATCAGGTGAAATTTAAGACTTCAATTTCAATTTTGCTAATGCCAACGTCGACAAAATTTGTTAGGTAGGTACAGTAAAACGAGGGAGGTCTGAGTATAATAAAAAGATTGACCGGAAATTTTTATTCAACACCAATGCAATGACAACTTGACTTGACGTAATTTGACTGACCTGTCCTTAAATTAAAAACTCTTGACATTGACATTGACAGCGCGTGATCCTGACCTAATTGAAACTAATAGTGCTTTAGATTATTCACATTATAGGTAGGAACTCTAAAGTACAACATTATTGGTACAAAAGCTAGACAAGGTTCCTCTTGGTCCCCCAAACTAAGGTTTTCTGTAATATGGGTAACCAAGGTTCTCACTATAAAGGATATTATAATACATGCAGGTCTTTAATTAGACTTATTTGTTCTAGCCATTGCTTTCTGCGTTGGTGGTGAATGAATGTGAATGAGTGTCAATACTTATAATATTTATATATTAATTTATTACAAACTTCTAAACTGCAGACTGCAAAGGTTGCCAGGAAGAGATCGCTCAGAACTATAAGACATTGTACATTTCTGTAGTTATTATAACATTGTTTTAATTTTCATAAGTCCTCGTGTTACAAAAAACTGTTTTCTATATTTTTATATATCGTCGTTTTCAACCGGTCGTTTTCAAAACTAAAGTACCTATACTAAATTCCGTACTAAAATTAACTATCTTCTTCCTGTGACTTTTAGCGTGTGATACCCTGGTAAAAGATAACCTACAGTAAATGCTGATGTTACGGTCATTTTTTTTTATATTCTGTCTAAATCCAATATACTACGAGCGTGTATTAGTAATACTGTCAGATAAGCTCTGGTCATAGCATCATTGGTCAGTGTAAAAAAATGGTACTTAGGTGACTGTGCTTGTAAGACATAAGCGTTTATAAGAACTGGGCAACCAAACGGCACAGCCGTTATGACTTGAGTTACAAATTACAACATCTGAACTAAATTATAACTATCTAGCATCATAACTCTAAGATTATATTAAACTCTACGGTTAAAATTAACAACTGTTGCCTATAATTCTACTCGATCACAGACTATATTCTTTACATAATATGTCAAAAATGGTATAGCCAATTTGTGCTCGAGTCACAAACATCTAAGCTTCCGCAGAGTAATATCAATAATAGTAATAGTATCAATAATCAGTCGTAAGAATTATGTTACGTTTTCTTGTTTTTCTGGTACACAAAATACTCAATGGTCCATAGCACCACACAGATGAGGCAGCAGAAACTCATCGCCAGGAAACAGAAAGTGTAACTGCCAGTCACCTCGTATAGTATTCCTGAAAACACACAAACATCAAGTCAAAGTCAAATAGCATTTATCCAGTAACATGCGCAGGGTTTATCTTATAACGTATTAAAACTAGGTGTATCTAAGCACCAGTTCTTTGCGACCAAGCCTAGAAGACCAAGCAAGAAACTTACAGCCTGGTTTCAAACCTTTTTACAAAATAATAATAATGAAAAAAATTCAATTCAGTTGAATTATGTCTGTAGTTACAGACATTACAAATAATATATTGCTAGCTGCCGATGGGTAGAGAGACCCTGAACATCTGGCCACGCAGATTCATCATTAAATAAATTATATAAATAAATAAATAATACTGGACAATCCACACAGCATCATCTAGCCCCAAGCTAAGCAGAGCTTGTGTTATGGGTACTAGATGACTGATATACTTAATACAATACAATACATACATAGATATTTTTTATTATACATAGAAAATACCCAGAACACCCGGAATAAATATTTGCAGATCGTACAAACATTTATCCCAAGGCGGGAATCGAACCCGCAACCCCTGCGTCGCAGGCGGACATTCACCCGCCGCGCCACATCGGTCGTCATTAATGTAGGATTCATCATCATGGGATTTTTCCTTATATAATAATAGGCTTTAAATTTTTGATTCATGCTACATTTATGGCGAATATGGATGAAAATACAGATCTTTGAATTAATTATTTAAGTTCTGCCAAAATAAACTATTTTATAGCATGCAAATAAATAAGATGATTTGTTAGTTTTTATAGTAAAGCAGTAGTTTTTTAAAGTTTTTATAATAGTATGATCATGTAAAATGACATTGAAATCCAGAATTTATGGTTTTTTGAATGCATGACTAACCTTTTAAAATTGCACAACATTTAAATGAAATTACAATAATTAATAGTTTTTATTAAACCAATACAGGGTGTGAAAAGACTAACGCCGAAAAAAAGGAGTGAATTGCTTTAAATTCTGACTAATTTTAAAAAATCTACTGAATCAGGTGTGATTTTTCTTAAATTTAACAGCATATTTGTCTTTGTACCTTCTTTTATGTTTTTAGTAACTGTATTTTACACCCTGTAAATATAGGCTTTGAAAAGATCAAGGTAATATTTACAGACAAAAAATGTTGCAATAATTTATTTAAATATACTGTAGTTCCTGATTGTAATCAGATTCTAAAAAATAAAAAAACTGGCTTTTGTAATTTGAAACAGCAAATATATTTTGAATAAGTATCTCAATATGCAGTCGAATTTTGAACTTTAAAAAATCGATACATTAGAAATGTATGGTGAGATGAGGATGGAAGATGACAACCGGACCAGCCGAGAAAACGTTGGCCGACACTTACAAAAAGGATTGGTAGGAATCTGCCAAAGACTAGAACAAGTGTTTTTTTTTATCAGGACACAATATTTCTCTGTTCTTGTTTTTTTCAGATGGTCTATTGGTTTCGACAGAATACCAGCGTCTAATCTAGGTATAAGTAAAAATAGTGGTAAGACATACGCTGAGTTGAGACTCTTTTGCTGCTGTAGCACACCTACTGATTATGTCCTTTCTTTCTTTTGTCTTTTCTTCACTTTTTTATCTGTTTTGTATGTGTATGTGTGACCGCGGGAAGTCGATGGATGGAAAGGGCTCGGAATTGTTCTTCCTGGAAACGTATTGGGGAGGCCTATGTCCAGCAGTGGACCTGGGGCAGAACTTATTGTGTTCCGGTTTAAAGGGTGTGGTGAAATTATAGACGCATGAGGGTAGTAGTAGTAGAGCTCTTAGTGAAGGGCTCGTCCGTGGAAGTACTACGGCCATGCCTATTTCTACCGTCAAGCAGCTTGCTGTGTTCATGACACCGACACCAATCTGTCTGCCGTGGTAAGTACGGCTAACCCTTCTAAATATGAAGGAGGCTTAAGTCCAATAGTAGACTTTTTATACGATGTCATCAGTATTTTTTTAACTAAACTAGTCCAGGTCATATTTTACGATGCAACGTTTTAATATCCTACATTTACTATAGATAGTTATATCCTATTTCTACGCTGAACTCGACTTGCACTTTATCTTCCATTTAAATATATTTAATACTCTTTTCTAGCCAATAAATAAGTAAGATTGGTATCTGATAAGACTTAGATTCCTAGGTATTCTAAACATAAAGTTTGGATTATCATCTAGACTTGTTTTAAGAGTTCCGTACGCTAGTTTTCTACGTACGCTAGTACGCTAGTTGCTGAATCTAAGGTTGAGATTACATAGATACATTGACGCATGCCAGCTGTAAGTGTCAATGACCTTAGTGCAGCGGCATTCTCAAAGACAGTGGCGCCGCTTCACAGTGCTCATGGTGTAACCTTAATAAAGCGGAACACAATATATATTTCTATTTTTATTTGTCTACAAACTAGATTCTAATCCAGTTCTTGAACAGTAAACTCCAAAATTATTATGTACTAGCGAAACGCGAGCAACTTCACCCGCGTGAAATAATTTATTATAGAAACTTCAAGTCCCACTAATAAATTCTTGAAATCCAACCCCTACACGAGGTAGGAGTTGGATTTCGAGAATTTATTAGTATGTACACTTGTACGCACTAAGCCAAATATACACTGAAAATGTCAAGTCTCTATGACCAGTAGTTTAGTAATTAATGACCGTTGCCTATGTACCAGTCAATCAATCAGTCAGTCAGCAAGACAAATATTCATATAACTATTATTATAACTTATTCTATAAATAAATAGTAGGAAATTTTTTATTTACTTAATTATAATAATTACCTTATTAAAAGTCAAAACTTTTGACCATGTACAGAGCTTGTTTAGGTTTTAGACTTCAGTATTGTCATTCTATATACGCTACCTTATTATTTTTTGTATTACGCAATGTCTTTTGTATAAATAAATGATAAAAACATACAGAATCGCAATACAAAGTGTGTGTGGAGCCTTTGCTATGACTGACATGACAGATAAATTGCAGTGGCCATTGACAGTATAAGTAGTAATATAATAAAAAAAAAAATAGGCTGCCACTTTGCAATTCACCGCTATCTTTGTACATTTTTATTTCCGCTAAAAAACTGTACTGAACCTTTAGAGCGTGAATTTGACTCAGACTTGCCCAGCTCTTTAGTGTATTTTGTCCAACGTGACGCAAGTAAAGATTTATTTTAAAACTAACCTTCACGAGCAACATAGTTGCTTGATCAGTTTTCAACGGTAAGTAAAATAAAAATTAATAGGCATATGCATCTATTATATATGATACGGGACTCTGTAGTGCCTAGGACAAGGTTTTACATGAAGTAGGCTTGCCCAGCCCTGTATCATCCTCACAGCTTAGTCGGCCTAATCCGCAGGAAAGACATGGTCACACGTATGTGCGGGTTTACTTACGATGTTTTCCTTCACCGTTTGGGAGCACCGACATTCTGCACTTACATTTTTCCGGATTCGAACCCATCAAAAGGCAGGCTCGCTTTTACTAGACTACTATACACGGTGTACTAAAATAACAAGTAATAAAGTGTAGTGTAGTGTAGGAGGTAGTAGGTTCCAAAAAACACGTCCTTATCTTTTGTTAACATTTCTACCTGGCGAACTTTTAAATAAATAAACAATAAGAGAAACACTAAAGTGTAAAGTCATTAAAATGTCGTTATTCAAAAACCTTTTATCGAATTTGAATAATCTTTTATCCATTTGGCACCTCATCAATAAGTTTCTATAGTACCTTGCTTGTTTCTTGCCTTATCAAACCGAGTTTCTTGCCTGTGTTTCTAGGCTTGGTCGTAAAGAACTGCTGCCTAGATTTTATCTAGCTTTAAGACGATGCAAAGTGATTCCTGTTGGTCTACTCTTGAAAACGATTAACAAAGTATCGTTTTGACGTTTTTAATAACACTGCGCGTCATACTCGGCAGTGACAAAATGACTGTAGAATGGGCTATGTAAGCCCATCAGTGTAACTTAAAACGACAAAACGAAACTTAGCTTATCGCTTTTAAGAGTAGACCTTCTGGACTTTGATTTTACCGTTATTTAAAAAAAGCTCTAAATTGTGCCTTTTTTAAACATTTACAACCATTGTTGCTATCTCCTTCTACCTGTTACATCGAAAAGCGCCCTCGACTTGTAGTACTACTGAGAGGTCTGGGTTGCACCAGTAGGACATAAGATAAAAGTACAGATGGGAGATCATACCTATTAGAGGGTCAGCAAGCAGCATCAGGGCTCCAGAAAACAAGATATGCAGCGCCAGGGCAGCTGGGAATCTGTCCGGAGCTGCTGCCGCCAGGACCAAAGGAAACAGCACCTGGACAGAGCACCGCACCAAGCCAGAGATAGCCGTCACGACAAACACGAAGTATAGCTCGTTGGAGCTTACGAGAGCTGAAACAAATAAACAACTCTCTATGAACGGGCTTGTCCGGGGAAGTACTACCACCATACGTATTTCTGTCGCCAAGCAGTTTGCTGTGTTTCGCTTTGAAGGGTGTGGCTGCCGGTAATTACAGGCACATGAGGCTTAACACTAGCATGCCTCAGGTTGGTGGACGCAGGGTAAGTGCATCATAGGGCACGTATCTAACGAGCGTGACCTACAAACTTTGCTATTGGTCCACATCAGGAGGCCATCTGCTTTTACCAACCTATTACCAACCATGCCGGTTAACAGCATGTCAGTACCTACTGTACAGTTTTTCCACTCAGCGGAAATGATCATGTCATTTCCACCACCAAAGATAAAATACGCCTTTGTCTATGGATGAAGTATCCGCCAGTCAATAAATACTAACATACATTTGATACACTTCCATTTAGCCCCAAAACTAAGCTATAAGATACGTCTACTGTTCCACAGAACCACTAGTTTTTATAGAGTTTATAAATAGTTAATTTGTACGTACCAATTCGCAGTAGCACGGTAACACACGTCCCCACAAAGAATACCAGTCTGCTATCCACTGCGTAGAAATATGTGAAGACAGCCAACGTTAACCTCGCCAAGAGATCTGATATAGCACCCACCATCACACAGGTCGCTACCTCTATCTGGAATACATCATCTTCATCAGCCTACCAATTGAAATCACAAAGGTTTAAAGCAGTTTAACTCAAAACGACAATACGAAACTTCGTTTATCGTTTTTAAGAATAGGCCTGCTATATCAGAAATGCATACAAAGTAGGCAATACATCGGTGTGTACAACAACTCAATGCCAAGCAGCAGGCTTGGAATTGAGTTGTTGTGTTAATGTTATCCCAAAAATTATTCACACCAGTGGGATTTGAACCCACGACCCTCCCCTTGATACGGGGATGCGTTAGCGAACTGCGCTATCGAGAGTTCCAGAGTGAACTCTATCTACTCGTAACGTGGGTTCAAACCTCACTTGAGGGAATAATTTTTGGAATAATATAAAATTTCATATATATTTAACATAAATTGAATTTGAATTTTGAGTAGGCTTTTAAAAAACAAGCAAAAAAAACAAAATCCTCTCAGATATTTTAGTACCAAATACCTAGTCGAGATTATTTGAGGATGCATAAGGGTTGTAGTAGTCAGAGGTGCAACGCAATATTACATTTGGCTGGAATATTACATTTGGAACAGACCACATTTGCAGCAGTGAAAGATTGCAAGCCTATCGCCACTGCTAGCATACTAACTGGTTTCCTCATGATTTTTCCTTGCCCGTCTGAGAGCATTGCGCAAATAATTTTAAAATCTTTTAGTGCATGACCAGATCCGAACCCAAGACCTAATAAGGAGTTTCAAAAATGACAGCCAACCTACCTGTGTGAATCCATAAGAAAACAATAGCGTAGGCTCCATAGCTAAGTATGTGACATCAGAGACAAACGCAAAGCCCAGACCGACCAGGGTACTAACGAATCTTGGGTCTTTCAACAGGTCTACTTCAACATTATCGTATATTATCTTTCTGAAACATACAAAACTTACTTAAGTTACTTATTATGCTGCAAATATAAAAAGTCATCATGTGCATAATAATTAACGAGCGAAGTGTGTCAGTAATATCCGCAAGGGACAGCTAAGGTGAGTCTAAGCGCCAGCTCCTCGCGACCAAGCCTTAAATCTCACGACTTGGTTCCTACTGTTTTTTTGTATGATCTTTTTACTTTTTAAAGCTGCTCATGTAGTGTGCAAAAGATTTTCATAAAAATATAGTGAAATTGCCGTGAGAATATAGGAGTCACGCGATTTTATCATTTACTGCTTCAAGTCTTGTAAAATTTGAGTTTCTTTATCAGTCTGTCGATACTCTTCTGTCAATACATATTTTACAACCGATCTGAACGAAATTATCAACAGGTTTTTTGATTGAATTATTATTTTTGGTTACAAGGGGGTACTTACTCCAAAAAGGGGAGAAAAGAAGTTACTGATGTCTTATGATACGTTTGACCAGCAGATCTTGTCAGTAGTTTTAAAATAGCGATTTCGGAATATTTGTCGGAAGCTGAATACTGAACCAAAATGGCATAAAAAATGTTTTACAATAAAAAAAATATTTGGAAAGTGCCGATACCGAACCGAAATGGCATAACAAACGTTCTAAATTACAGGGTTCGGTTACGTAACGAATTATTCTTGGTTTTTCTCGAAATTTCCTCGTCCTTCATCTAAATTGGCTGACTTCATATTTCAATCACCTTCGGCCCACACCACAGACCCTTACACTCACACTAATATCTATACCAACTATAAAAATCTTTGTCCTGACTGACTGATTGACTCGCAGATTGACTGACTGATATATAGACAACGCACAGCCTAAGCTACTGGTTGTAGGTACTTGAAATTTTCAGGGTGTATTTATTTTGGAACTCCAGAAATTCAACCCCTAAACGGGTATGGCAATGGTTGGAATTTGTATAAAAATAATTTCACGTGGACCAAGTCGCGCGCGTTTCGCTAGTATATTATACCGGGACGTAAGGTACCCTCGTTAGTGTGGATGGCACTTTACAAGTAATCCTTGACATGGTTCCCTGGAAATATATTATTCTGCCTGATGTTAACTAGGCCAGAAAAAGTGGATGACAACACGAGAACGCCCGACATTAATAATACTTAATTACTTTCTATGGCTAGATAATCATGGTGTCATTAAAACTAAATAAAAAACATTGCATACAGCGCCATCTAACCCAAAAAAATTATAGACTAAAATCTCCATGAGTTTTATGTTTTACCGTAAACAGAGTCGTCATGTGGAAAGCCTCTTTTACGGTTACCCTTGCGTACATACCTTGTGTACTTTCATTGTTTTTATTATTTAATCTAATGGCACAGTCCCTTCTTAGTAGTAGATGAGCTCTTCTGAAGGAATCGTCCGAGGAAGTACTACCACCATGCTTATTTCTGCTGCCAAGCAGCTTGCTGTGTTTCGAATTGAAGGAGTGGATGCTGGTGGGATTGTAGCTTAAAACCTCAGGTTGCAAGACGCAGAGCAGAGCATCGTAGAGCACGTTCCTAACTAATGTAACCTGCGAGGCAATGGTATATCTGATCTTAGCATCAGGGATCTCTCCTTGTTCTTTCAGCAATTCATATAAAAACTAACATTCTTGGTGATCTTTAATGAGATCAAAGTCAAACGCATTTATTCAGTGATGTCCGCAGGGATCATCTTGAAACGTCATAAATCTAGGTGAATTTAAGCGCCAGTTCCTCGCGACCAAGTTTAGACCAAGAACCGACAAGAAAATTACGGCCTGGTTCGTACCGTTTTTTTGTATGATCCTTTTACAAATTATAATAATAATGTAAATAATGAAGCTCCAGTGTGGTGCCAATCTAACTTAATAAGGTGAATGCAAGACAGAAAACACGTTGAAGAAATCATATAACATTTAAATAACGATCAAATTTATCACGCTACCTTCGCCTAAGCTGACCGCGCATATTTTATATTCAATTCTAGTCAGCCATGGTCACGATTCTGTTCTGTTGTAAAACAAGCAACTACCAACACAATTATGGGATAAATGCCCCTAGGTTTAGTTTTCTGTAAGATATTGTGATCTCAATCGAATTCCCGGAAATGATTTAGTTCTTTTGAAATATGTCTTCAATGTCGCTTTGATTTCAATAGCTATGTACATTGTTAGTAGAAATATTTCCCACGGTTTCTCAGATTCTATGCGATTTTCTTGTCGTATTAATCTTGTATTCAGACCAAAATACAAATTGCTCCTGACACGGAAGATCCTCATCTCATCCTGTCAAGCCAATTTAATATTAATACTATCTTTCGATTAAAACAAGATTGATTGAAATCTGGTTTCATAAGTCGAAGATATTTAGTGTTTTTTAAGGAAGTACCTCTTTAATGAAAAATCCCCAGTTACAAAAAAACTATAAAGCGTAAAACCTATAAACCTATAAATATTCGTTTAGGGTCGGTTGTAAAATTTGCTGTATGTCACTTTGTTGGTAAAGTTTTGCCAAAAATTTTGCAAAATTTGCCAGGCTAAGACACTTCGCTCACTTCCCTCTCTCGGTCAATTAGATATGGCAAAGTGCTACTTGGCACGTATATTGTGCATTTGAATCAATCGTCCGTTTTGTTACTGACATATTTTTTTAATTATTTAATGCACAGTTATAAAAACAAGTACACAAAGGTGGTCCTAATGCTATGTGCATTTTCTATCTGATGCCAACCTTAAAAGCAGCAGTACCTAATAATTTACTTCAAAAATATTAGCAACATAATATAAACCGAAGACATATTTATAAAAATATTAATAATTAGATGGTTAAAAAGTAATATATATCTACATTATACACAAACTTATATGATAAGATCAATTTCTTATCCGGGAAAGTACTACCACCTTGCCTATTTCAGACGCCAAGCAGCTTGCTGAGTTCCAGTTTGAACGGTGTGGGTGCCGGTGAAATACCAGACACATAAGTTTATCCCCCCAAATCTCTTAGGACCAAGTATCTATTCCACATTCTAAAATATCTAAGGGGTTAGTCAGAGGTACGTCCAAATATGACATTTGCTACGTACCCATATTTTGCAGTAGTTGGTATTTCATATATACCTCGGTCCAAAAACTTACAGTTAGCGAAATGGTATACTCACATAATGCTTTTCTGGATAGATTCATTTCGCCGCTGTGTTTTCGTTTCCTTTATTTCAATACCAACCTCTTCACCTGGCAACATTTTAACAACAGATTCATCATAGTTTTCAAAGTTTGTTTTAAGGACATCACAATTTTGTGTTAGTTCTGAAAGGAATGAAAATGGCGTCACAGACAATCACAAAACAATTACTATGAACCCATTGATGATAAGTACATTAGTAGCCAAGGAGACATGAAAACTGAAGACTGCTACTTTGATGAATGAATCCACATACATAAATACTGTATCCGTCTGTTTCATAAGCTTCACAGTTAAACGGATCTCAGAGTAGCACAGAAATTTCAAAAGACGGAGAAATTCGGGACAAATTACCCTTTTAATTTGACGAAAATACTGTAACACTAACGAAAAGTACGTCTAGAAAATAAACCCGCTAATCTAAAAAACAATGGGTTCGATTCCCGCCTTGGGATAAATGTTTGTACGATCTGCAAATATTTATTCCGGGTGTTCTGGGTGTTTTCTATGTATAATAAAAAATATTGTATGTATGTAATGTATGTATTAACAAAATGCAAAGACTAATTTCCTATCGTTTCTTCAGTATGCTCCAAAATGTTTAAGTAGCCACGTAATTCTCATTCCAAAGAAACAATTGGAACCCAATCAGAAAAATGTAAGCAATCATTTTCGTCTCTAACCTTAAGCTTGCTGAGGCTAAAAAATGAGCTATTAACAGCAGATGTTTCTAAGAAGGTTATATGACGACCGGTCTGATTATTTAGAACAAGACATAATTATAACCGAGTAATTAGATCAATAAGAACACTAGATAGAGAGTTGACCTAGTAAAAGTTGCTGAGAGCCGTTGGGCGCTATACAAGATAATTCTGAAAGCAGTAGGACTTAGAAACGATTAACAAAGGTTCGTATTGTCGTTTTGAGTTACACTACGCGGCATGCCAGGTAGCTTCAACCTGAGTGTGGAACGGCAACCGAGTTGCCCCGCTATGTATTACAAAATGACATTTCCTAACTTCGTTTATCGATATAACTTTTTAAACTATCATGGTTTTGATCAATATTTTGGATTGAAACGGGATATTTACCATGATTTTTGAGTTTGATTGTTTCCCGATATTTCGGCACAGTTGCATGCGCCATGATCAACAATCAAACTCAAAAATCATGGTAAATATCTCGTTTCTATCCAAAATATTCGTTTATCGATTCTAAGAGTTGAGCTGAACTAAAAAGTATTTTATCAATGTGACAGCAGTCACAGCTCAGTTCGTAAGCCCTACCTGCCCTGACAACATTTTTTTTTGTGCTGAAACAAAAGAAGCCTAATATTTTATGAGAAGATTTACCTTATGGAGGGGAGCGTTAGTTATTGTAAATTTAAGAAGATAGTTGGAATGAATAAAAGTGAATATGGTATGTATAGACATAAAACATCCATGCAATATCAATATCATAGTAGTATGCCTAGTTCTATATTCTAATTGCATCCGTTAGTGGTACCGTTAGCTGGCTGATAAACCGTCACCTAATGAGATAAAGTATTGACCATGTCTTTTCTGTGGATTAGGCCGCTTAGTCGGCCTAAACCACACGGTGTGAGGATGGTATAGATGCTGGAAAAGCCTGCTTTATTTAAAAAACCTAGTCCCAGGTACTACAGCGTCTCAGCGAGATGAGAGATTATCGACAGACTACGATCTACTAACGAATGCTTATTATGCGAGATACCATAGTGTAACTCAAATCCAAAAAGAAAAAGAAATAAAATAGACTGAATACTTGACTGATAGATAGATAGAAATACCAAGTAAAAATTATTGGCATTTCTGTCTAGCTATCATTCTACATTCTGGGTGATTTAATATAAAAACATATACCTTGAATTAAAAATTCAATTAATTCAAATTAATTCATTTAGTAGTAGTAGAACTCTTTGTGAAGTACTACCACCATGCCTATTTCTGCCGCCAAGCAGCTTGCTGTGTTCCAGTTTGAAGGGTGTGGGTATCGGTGAAATTACATACAGGTTGATGAATGCTGAGCAGTGCATCGTAGAGCAAGTTTCTAACGAGCATGACCTACGAGGTAATACTTTGTTATAGGGCATGGTAACCACTTAACATCAGGTTGGCCATCTGCTCACCAAGATGTATAAAAAAAATCGTGAAGGCCACTTTTAATGGACCGAATTTTTTTTTATTTTTTTATTTAATGTATATAGATAGGCGTTTGCCAAATAAATTACATGAAAAAATTGGACCAACCTTTATCAGTATCTTCGACCTCTGATTTGATAAGATGCCATTCTACTGGATGCATGACAAGCATAGCAAAGAGTAGATGCAAGTCTACTGCCATTATCAGCGCCAGGGTCCATCTGAACCCGTACTCTGATAACAGGAAGGTCACGAGCATGGGAAAGGTTATAGACGCCATACTACTGAGTGTCTGGTTTGCGCTCATCATGGTAGTTCTCTTCTTGGTGAAGTAGCAGTTGAAGGCTGTGAAGCTAACTGGTATCATCACACCAAAACCAGCCCCTGGAAAAACACTTAGTTATATTTATTTATTAAGCTGCGACCGAAATGAGGTATTTTTGAATTTATATGGTTTTGACAAATATATTTATTGTACATATACCTAATGTAAAATATGTAATTCCGACGACCGATGTGGCGTGGCGGGCGATTATCTGCCTACGACGCAAGCGGTTGCGGGTTCGATTCCCGCCTTGGAATAAATGTTTGTACGATCTACAAAAATGTATTCCGGGTATTCTGGGTGTTTTCTATGCATAATAAAAATATGTATGTGTATAATGTATTGTATGAAGTATATCAGTCATCTAGTCCCATAGCACAAGCTCTGCTTAGCTTGGGGCTAGATGATGCTGTGTGGAATGTCCAGCTTAAGAATATAAGTAATTTGATCACGGGTCTGTGGTGAGTGGATCTAAATTCCGCGACCCGTGATCATGGCGCATGTAACTGTGCCGAAATATCGGGAATCAATCCAAATCAAAAAGCATGGTAAATATCCCGTTTTTAATAAAAATATTAAAAAGTCTTAGAACTTTTACCCCCTTAACTCATATATTCTTGGATTCAAGTTAAAGCGTATCTTTCTGCTGCCTACTTTCAAGTTCTACCTGCTATTATTTTTGACCACGGTTCTTGATATCATCATCAGCCAGAATAAATCCACTGCTAGACCTAGGTAAACCTCCCCGTACAATAGCGGGAAAAAATATTTTAAGTTAGATAGATATATAGATAGATAGATAACTCTTCATTGACCACAATACCACATTTCAAGCAAAAAAAAATCATTTAATTTAATTTCATTTCATTTTGATTCCCACAAGTAAAGTACACACATTTTAAAAATAATATAAGGTAAACAATGCAGTAATACAAAAAAAAAAATAATATAAATAAATAATGCTGGACAATCCACACAGCATCATCTAGCCCCAAGCTAAGCAGAACTTGTGTTATGGGTACTAGATGACTGATATACTTAATACGATACATTACATATATAGATATTTTTTATTATACATAGAAAATACCCAGAACACCCGGAATAAATATTTGCAGATCGTACAAACATTTATCCCAAGGCGGGAATCGAACCCGCAACCTCTTGCGTCGCAGGCGGACATTCGCCCGCCGCGCCACATCGGTCGCCCGATGGGCGACAACAATGGGCGGCCTTATCGCTAAAAGCGATCTCTACCAGGCTACCTTTTTGAGTTTTCTATATCTACCGACATCCATCGACCTGGATAACGTCGTTAGCCTATTAAAGCGAAAAGCTATACCTACTTTTAACGCTTTTTTTTTATTAAACTAAATGGATGTTTTTGTGTTTCGTGAAATCCGGTAAGTCATTTCTAAAATACATTATGTTATATATTACATTAATTAATTGTTGCATAAATTATTCCTTATTATAAAGTAGATACAATTTATTCTATCAAAAACTATTTTTCATAACAGAGCTACAATTATTTTTTTGATGCATAGTTTTCGATGTAAAAAGGTTAATATATTTCATTGACATTTTGTAAATGGTAATTTTATCGTAAAAAAAGACGTTACACCTCAAAACAGATTACTTAAACATAATTAAGAAAATACATTTTAAAGATACTTACCTCTGACTACTCCAAAAGTAAAAACCAGTTGATAGGTCCTCTGAACGAATATGGTCAGAATATCACCCAGGACAAACAAACCAGCACCAGCTAGTCCCACTTGGCGGAACGAGTATTTCTTGAGCGCTATACCACCAAGGAACCCTGAAAACATAATTCTGCTATCACTAGTGGAATGTGGTTTGATCAGCGTTTTTTGTGAAGAATACAGTATTTTATTCTACTAATATTATAAATGCGTATTGGATGGATGGATGGATGGATGAATGGATGGATGGATGGACGGATGGTTGTTCCTCTTTCACGCTCTAACCAGTGGACCGATGTGGATGAAATTTGGAATAAATATAGATTGTAATCTGGAATAGGACATAGGCTACTTTTCATCCCGAAAAAATAACAGGAACGGGAAAAAACTGCCACGCGGGCGAAGCTGCGAGTGGCCTCTAGTAAGGTAATATTTAAAAATGTTAAGTACAGTCAGCTGCACTAGAATGTATACAATTTATAACTTTCAAAATGGTTTCACAGCGATGCTAAAAATATTTACATGACAATTATTCGAAAAATAAGTCATATTTTTTGAGTACATAATTAATAAATAATATTAATTAATAAGTATTATAATAAATAACAGTGATTTGGTTAGGGATCAGTTTAGGACTATAAGTACCTACCAGGCAAACAGAAGTTGATAAAAGCAAACCATCTCTCATACATAAAAAATTGGCAAAGTGTAAAACCTTTCCCTATTTTAAAGTAAGAATATCAGGTATAGTAAGTAGATGAGGAAGCCAGTTTTTCATTACAGCAATATCAATTTCAACACAACGGTGTCGAAGTTTTCAACAGTGTAGCCGACCACTAAGAGTTGCCTATCACAGCTTTTACTTTCTCAGTTTACATCGGTGTTGGGTTCGCGGATTTCACTTCTAGTATTCTTAGATGTGTGCCAAGAAAATGTTATTTATACGATCTGTGTGTTTGAAGTAATACTTCTAATGCAACTTCCAACAAGGTTGGTTAAACGTTTAACACTACCATGAAATCACTGTCCTTTCTCTTTTTCTTTCATAGCATTTTTTCTTATGTTTCGTATATTAAAGAAGTTTTACTTCAGTCGTGTAGTCTAAAGCACACTTGTTTTTTTTTATTTTACTTGCTTGATAGCCTATAACAAAGCATTGCCTTGTAGTTCACATTAGTTAGGAACGTGCCCTACAATACACTGCTCTGCGTCCATCAACCTGAGGTATACAGGTGTTAAGCCTCATGTGTCTGTAATTACACCTGTGTTACCATAAATAACAAAGAACTGTCTCAAAGGTGACTGCTTGGCGGCAGAAATAGACCGTGTTAAAAACATACGAAGAATTATTTCGTGGGTCCTATTGAACTCTCGATAGCGTAGTTGACTATCGCATCTCTGTTAAAGAGGAGGGTCGTGGATTCAAATCCCACTCAAGGGAATAATTTTTCTTAATATAAAATGAATCTTAATATAAATCTTTATGATGAAATTTTCCCACCATGCGTCCTTACTACTAAGCCATACCTACTATAACTACTACCTACTAGTTTCTTGGCTTGGTCGCGAGGAACTGGCGCTTGGATTCACCTACTTTTAAGACGTTTCAAGGTGATCCCTGTGGATATTACTGTATGAATTCATTTTTACTTTGACTTTGACTACGTCAAATTGACATAACTTCGTAATTCCATTATCAAAGGATATTTAGATAACCTACTCCGTAATAACAGTACCTAACTGATAATGGAATTACAGTGAGGCAAGAAAAGCCTAAACTAAATATTGACACACATTCATACAACGCCTTTTAGCCCCAAACTAAGCAAAGCTTGTTCTTGGTCGCGAGGAACTGGCGCTTAGATTCACCTAAATTTAAGACGTTTCAAGATAATCCCTGCGGATATTACTGAATAAATGATCTTTGACTTTGACTTTGACTATGACTGTGGGAACCAGGTAGCTGATAGAATACCTACTTATATTCTTTTTTTATAAATACATACTTAGAATCCATGTAACACCCTGGCACAGAAAATACATTTATGTTCATCAAACAAATATTTGTTCTCGATGGGAATCGAACCCACCACCTACAGTGCAGAAGGCAGGGCTACTACAAACTGAGCTGGCTGTAACAGCTGTCAAACTATGGGTGACAGTTTTCAAATTAGTCTATTCACATGTTCAAATAACTGAATATAAATTTTTAATTGTCGGAATAAGCTCAATAGACATTTGATAGTTCATAATTGACCACCCATGGTATTTGACAGTATTTCAATTTAGAGCGTGCGTAATCGATGCACACAGTAACTGCTGTCTAGTCTACGTGCGGTTCAAATTTCACATAGTTCAAGTATCGATCATCGGGTCTCAAATTTCTACCTATAGTGAATGACAAAGTTGTGGCATAAATCACCATGAGACACGACCGGCTCAATTCTCGTACTTTTTTGAGCCGTGACGAGATTGAAACAAGATTTTGATTATCGAAATTGGGCTTGTCTGAAATGTTAGTTTAAAAGAATTCGTCAAATTTAAGCTTCGATCATGTGAATATCCAAATGGTAGGTATTCTTTAAAACTAACATTTCAGACAAGCCCAATTTTGACACTCAAATTCTTGTTTCAATCTCGTCATGGCTGAAAGTAAATAGGCCATTGCATCTATTGTAGATGATTATACAGCGTCAAAGATAACTTTTTTCGATCGTGTCTCCATTTACAGGACACTGTAGTGCCTGGGACCGAATTTTAGATGGAGTACACTTGCCCAGCACTTATTCCATTCTCACAGTTTAGTCAGTCCATTCCGCTGGAAAAACAAGACGTGCGAAGCTAACTAAGCAACGGGTTGATGTTTTCCGTCACCACTATTTATTGTGTTTGACTCTATTTATTGTAACTTGCTCATTATATAATATTATCTTTAGCTTCAATTGTATGCCCTACGTATTAGTTTTACTTTTAAGATTAGTGATAAGTGCTTATGTCTATAACTTTTTGGGCGCTTTGGTTAGTGCTGTAAGCCCAAATTATGTTTATTTTTAATAAATAAAATAAATAACTACAAACTACAAACGAAATTTACCTGCTATAGATAAGGCTCCATTGTATACTCCTATAACTAGAGGCAGCCCACTGCCACTCTCTTGCTCCAGGAAGAAATTGTGAAATAATATTCCGAAAGCGTTCGACGAGCCAAAACCAAGCATCTGCAACCAAACCAAACATTTGAAACAACAAACTAGCTAACTGCTTAGTTATATTATTCTAAGATTCTTCTGACAAGTACCGGAGCACTGGTAGTCTAGCCATGGACCCTGACTTGAGAGGCTCAATCCTCGTGTTTTATTTGAGCAGAGACAAGAGATTGACACGACAGAAAACTTAAATTTGACCTTTGGACGCCTTTGCAAGGAGTTGGTGGAAGAAAGTATTTGTTGTTATAGCGGCAACAGAAATACCTACATCATTAGTGAAAATTTCAACTCTCTAACTACCACGGTTCATGAGCTACAGCCTGGTGACAGACGGACAGATAAACAGACAGGCAGACAGTGGAGTCTTAGTAATAGGGTCCCGTTTTGGGGTTCACCGTTTCAAGATGATCCCTGCGGATATTACTGAATAAATGATTTTTGACCTTGACTTTGACTTTTTACCCTTTGGGTACCGAACCCTAAAAATAAACTTATGTCAGCGCTTGCTATAGTGCTTGCTTATGCGTCACTTGACCCACGTTGTTAACTATATAATTGGCAGATTATTGACTGCCCCAGGTTTTAAGTGATGCGAATAGTCCAATCAAACTGTCACTTATGAAATACCAACTGAAAAATCATCATCAACATTATTTTATACATAGCCAAAGTCAAAGTCAAAAAGCATTTATTCAGTAAAATCCGCAGGGATCATCTTGAAACGCCTTAAATCTAGGGGAATCTAAGCGCATACTAGTATGCATTTTTACCACTAGGCACGGTTAATATCCTCTCAGATCTCTTAGTACCAGACTCGAGATTCTTCGAAGCTGTCTAAGGGAGGTAGTCGAGTTACGTCCAGATACATTTGGTACCCACATTTTGCAGTAGTTGGTATTCCATGCATGTCAGGTCACAAGACCATTACCACTGCTAGAATACTAACTGGTTTCCCCACAGTGTTTTCCTTCACCGTTTCGGAGCACTGGCATTGCGCATACCTATACATTTTTTTTCACACAACATTAATTTCGAAGAAATTGACTGCTGGACATTGCCTTACCTAATTTTCATGAAGAACAATTTGAAACCTTTTTCAACCACCAACTTTAATAATAATAATAATGCTGGACAATCCACACAACATCTATCAACCCCAAGCTATGCAGAGCTTGTGTTATGGGTACTAGATGACTGATATACTTAATACAATACGTTACATACATAATTTATTTTTTAAATTATACACAGAAAATACCCAGAACACCTGGAATAAATATTTGCAGATCGTACAAACATTTACCTATCTCAAGGCGGGGATCGAACCCGCAACCTCCTGCGTCGCAAGCGGACATTAGCTCGCCTCACCACATCGGTCGTACACAACACAGCATAAACAGCGACCACGTCTGTCATTACTGATTATAGGCTTTCGTCTTGAGGTTTTGTGGTATCTGTGACAAGGTGTGGCGTAATTTTCTGAAGTTGGATTCGTCGACCTCTGTCGAAGTTAGATTTACCTAGTTAGATCGTCTGACCCAAATATACACATTGGTTTCCAACTATGATCACTTCGCTTCATACATGTGTACCTGAGGCCCAATTTTCGTAAAGAAATATTATCAAACTAGCGACGGTTTTTTCCCGTTCCTGTTATTTTTTCGGGATAAAAAGTGGTCTTCAGGTTACATTCTATAATTATTCCAAATTTCATCAAAATCGGTCCACTGGTTAGAGCGTGAAAGAGTAACAAGCATCCATACATCCATCCATCCATCCATCCACCCATACAAACTTTCGCGTTTATAATATTAGTATTATAGTATTATCAAATTCAAGTTTGGATTGTATTAATCTCCAAATGGTATTCTTCAAACTGACATTTAAGACAGGCCCAATATCGACACAGATTAGATAAGTATCGATAATCAAATTGAAGTATCGAACTCGTCTCAGTTCTAAAAAAAATTGAGAATTAGGCCTCTGTTTAGGAAGGCACTTAATACATTAATTAGGTGTTTAAGCATTGTTCAAAGCCAAAGTCAAAAACATTTATTCAGTAATATCCGTAAGGATCATCTTGAAACGTCTTAAATCTAGGTGAATCTAAGCGCCACTTCCTAGGCAATCCAATGATTCTGCCATGATTCTTCTTGGCTTCTAGGCTTGGTCGCGAGGAACTGGCGCTTAGATTCACCTAAATTTAAGACGTTTCAAGATGATCCCTGCGGATATTACTGAATAAATGATTTTTGACTTTGACTTTGATTATTATATGACCGACAAGTCGAAAGTGAGTGAGTGAGTGATATATGAAGATATCATAATTATTATCCCAAAAATTATTCCCTCGAGTGGGATAATTAGAAAATCTTCGTAATTTCCATACGGAACTAAACATAAACATTGGTAGATATTTCATACAGCGCTATTTAGCCCCAAAATAAGTATATAATTCTTATAAGTATAGTATAGATTATTATTAGTCGTGTATCTTTTCTAATTATGTAAATTTTGGTGGAAAAATAATACTTTTTATTATTATTTTATATTATATTATTAAAATAAACAAAAGTTGTACTATAAGAACCGCTTGCTTATAAATATAACACTTATATACTTTTTTAAACACATATTCAGAAATAACTCATGTTTGTTCTCAGTGGGATCGAACCCACAACCTATAGTGCAGAAGACAAAGCTACTTTCAACTGAGTTTAAGGTATTTATAATAGGTATTCTTGTATATGATACAAAATACATACCAAAAAAGTAGCTAGACTTGCTCGCAAAAAACCTAAGAACCGGTTCAAAATCTAGGTCCATTATGTAAATATTGAAATAATCTTACTAATTAGTTTCACTCTGCTATTGGTTAATTAACATATTTTACAATACAGGGTGAAACACGAATAGGCTATATTTTTACTTATCACCAGGTAAGAATAAAATGTAAGGTGGAATTTTTAATAAGAAAAAAAATCGCAGGGAATTAATAGATAGGCCTGCGCCTGCATAATGAGCTGGTCTTCTTGGAGGACATTGAGAAAAAAAATATATATTTGGTACATAGCATATTTTGCAGTAATTAGTATCATACATTGCAAGCCCGTCGCTATAATTCTAACTATTTTCTTCACAGTGTTATTTATACCCCGTTTGAGGGTACTAATTTAAATTTTTACAATTTTTTTTATATCAAAGGTATTCGAACGGGCAATGCAAAAACGTATACTATCATTCATTGGTAAGCATGACATTTTAAAAAGTCAGCAATATGGATTTCAAAAAGGAAAATCCACAGCACTTGCCTGTTTCAATTTGATGAAGACGATAGTCGATGACTTAGACGCTGGTAAACTAGTAACTGCAGTATTTTTCGACATGTCAAAAGCCTTTGACTTTGTGTCACATGAGCTATTATTAGGGAAAGTTGAAAAATATGGTATCCGAGGACCAGCTCTAAAATGGCTGGAAACTTACTTAGATAAAAGAATGCAATGCGTGGAAATTTTAAACATTGACATTAATAAAGACTTAAAATCCACAAGATCAAACTATATGCAGAATAACTGTGGGGTACCGCAAGGCAGTGTCTTGGGCCCATTGCTATTTTTACTTTATATAAATGATCTTCCTGACATTACGCCTAATCCATGTACACTATTTGCTGATGACATTTCTATTATTATTTCTTCAAATTCTGACATTCATAATTATAACATTGACATTGATAATACAATTGAAGCAATCATTTTATGGCTTAATGACAATAATTTAAATGTAAATCTATTAAAAACAAACTATATACAATTCGGAACTCACAAGAAAAAACGTCAGAATCTTAAGGTATCATATAATGGTAAAAAACTAGCTGAGGTCGATAAAACTAAATTTTTGGGCATAACTTTAGATCGGCACTGTAACTGGAAAGCCCATATAAATGAAGTTTGCCAAAAACTAAATAAATTTGTGTACGTCCTATATAAGTTACGAAAAACTACAAATAATAATACCATTATGACGGCATACCACGGTTATATAGCCTCAGTTCTCAAATATGGACTGGTTTTATGGGGTAATTCAACTGATTTTAATAAAGCCTTTGTCGCCCAAAAAAGATGTGTACGTGCTATTGTCGGTATACCTCCTTGGGAGTCGTGTAAGCCCGTATTCCCCAACCTAAAGCTATTAACTTTGCCTAGTATGTACATTTTCGAAGCAGCAAAATTTGCCAGGGATCAATCCATGCTATTCACAAAAGCGCGAGATATCTACTCAAGATGTGTTAGAAACCCTGACCGAATTGTTCTTGCTCGAATACCTAGAACCACGTTATATAAAAAAAGTTCTTTTGCTATGTGCGGGTATATATTTAATAAAGTTCCTGAAGAATTTAAAAACTTACCAACTAGACTATTTGCAAAAAAGTTTAAGCTATGGCTAATACAAAAATGTTTTTATAGTGTTGATGAATTTCTAAAGAGTGACAAATAATAGAATTTATGTTCAAGTTATAATTTTGTAATATTTTTTGTAATTACTATGTTTTATTGTTGTCCTATTGCTTTATAAGGACTTATGTAAAAGAATAATATTAATATTAATAGGTACCTATAAAAACTATTTAAATTTGCATGCCAGATTTGGTGAAATATGTGATACTATGACTACCACCACTATGACTAAGAACTTTAAACCATGTTTCTCGCAAATAAATTTCATTTCATTTCAAATTTCATTTCATTTCATTTCATTTCATTTCATTTCATTTCATTTCATTTACAGCGCACATAATTTTTCAAATAGAAAAAACATTTTTGCACTACTGGATTCAAACTTCAGGGTCAGATGGTGAGGTCGCCACTGTTTGCACTGTGTGCCCACGGTATTTTTATTATAAAAAGATAGGTGTACTTTTATATTATTTTAACTACCCTCAAAAAGCACTAAAATTATAATAATTGGTATATCAGTTGAAACAAAAGGAAATTACTTTAAATATCAACATGTTAGATAATAATAAACATTAACCCTAATAAAAAAAACTTGAAAGTGTGACTTCAATTATTTTGATAAGGTAACGTTTCGACGAGTTGAGTTTCAAAAGATGATGAAATAATAAAATTTTATAACTGCTTGTCTTTCATAATACGTACTATTTATTTTTTTAAAAGTTCTTACAAAAAATATTTATTTAATATACAAAAATCTATTCAATAAGCGATCGTTCCTATAGTTACTAGTTTAATTCAGTAAGTTTTATTTTGCGCTATTTTGTTTTCTATATTTTAATGTGATTTTTGTTTTGTTAATATTATTTTTGGTTCTTTGTTTTATTTTTGTTTTTGTAGGTATAATATTAGTATTAGTAAATCTTTAGTTTTATATCAATGCAACGCGTGTTGCAGATGTTGCTGCGCCCTATCTTTCGGCGTCACTGAAAACCAGCGACATAATTTTTTCGCCACTTTCCTTTTAATTTTATATCTACTTGTGATTTTTGTATTTTTCTGTGTGGTGTCAATAAATATTTTCTATTTCTATTATCTAAAAACCTCATTGAAATTGGTCCGATAATTCAGCAATCACTTGCGTATTTTTTTACGTAAAAAAAGTAGCACCCAAATTGAGAAACTTCTTCTTCTGGTAACAAATAGCCAGGTCATTAGTCTTGAATTCATTTCAAGGCTAGTTTTAAATGATCTAAAGCTGAAGTTCACCAACTGATAAACGGCCGGCTCACTAGAACCTTTTAAGCAACATTCTTTAAAATTGTACTAAATTGACATCTATCAGATCGTGCAGATTTATTACCCTGATAATAATTAGCTTTAAACGAATAAACCACTTAGTCTATTACGATAACCACAAACTATTTAAATCAGGTGAACTATTCAGGTGTAATTGAGTCACACATTTCGAAATATTATGTAAATAGGCCTTTTGCCTCTTTGTCTATAGACTATAGACAGACCGTACAGTACCTACCACCGGTGTCCAGAATGGTACCGTACAGTACCATAATGCATTGCATAATGCAAATAATGCTGGACAATCCATACTGCATCACCTAGCCCCAAGCTAAGCAGAGCTTGTGCTATGGGTACAGATGACTGATATACTTTATTAAGGATATTTTTTATCGGTCGTCGTGTACGGTACATGGTACGGTACGTGGTATTATAACGGGTCTATAAAATCATGTCACTGTTACTTTCATGTCAACAAAATTAAATAGAGATGGCAACAAACCTAAAGACTATTTTAGTTAATGAGAGTACAGACACCTTTATGAAACAGACGGTAAACTTTGTCCTGGCTGACAAAGACAACGCACAGCCTAAACCATTAGATACCAGTCCTACTAATAAACTCGGTCGAACCTCTACATACTTACAGCACATTTTGTCTCTTTCGATCTAATTTACCGGAAGACGAAGCGCAGGACGTCCTCCTACCCGATGGACTGACGACATTGTTAGGACCGCGGGAAGTCGATGGATGGAAAGGGCTCAAAATCGTTCTTCCTGGAAACGTGTAGGGGAGGCCTATGTCCAGCAGCGGACTTCTACAGGCTGATGATGATGATGATGATGATCTAATTTAAAACTTCCTGTCAATACAACAGACAAAACACAGTGTCACTATTACAATGTTACACCTAATTATTTTTACCAGGGATAAAATTTCAAGGGGTATATTTATTTTGTTGGGTACCAGTGTACTAAGAAATAAATTCCTGCAGGGTGATTCAACACTTAAAGGGTGCAGCAGGGGTAGAAGTAAGTATAAAAATACCTTCACGCGGACGAAGTCACGCGTTCAAACTAATCTCATCATATAACAGATTCGCACTCAAATTACAAACTTATTTTAATTAGAATAGCAAAAACCTAGGAAATCTACCCAAAAAAACTAGGTATCAAATTATTCCGGTTACATAAGGTTGTGAAATTCGATTTAATATCATAATGATAAAAAAAAGTCGAAAGAGCAAATAAACTAGGTATAACATTCTTGTAACCTGGGGCTTAATTCTCATTATCACTCGACAGACATATTGTCGAATGGACATTTTGTCTGTCACTTTATATCGGATAATTCGTCTTTTTGTTATTATTATTTCTATGGCGTCTTATAATTTATTTTGATTTGATGTGTTATCTTGAGAAATGTATGCAATTGGCTTTAACTGTTCTATCTAAATAAAAATATTAAAAAAACTTCTGTCGTAGACAATTTTGCCAGCCGAATTCTGTAAAGTGAGGCTCTTATATAAATGACACAATTTGTAGGCTATATAAAATAATCCCGTCAATGTCATTCTTATGTCAACACAAAGAGAAAAAGTGTCCGTTATGCTATTTTAGTTTCTGTGGCACTAAACAGCCGATATGAATAAACCCTTAGATCATTTACTCTCTAGATACTGCTTCAAACGCACCAACGCATCGAAAAAAATGTCAGAGTACTGTACTCCGACAAGTCGCTCCCCGCCCATCAGTGTCAATTGAATTTTCATGGCGGACGGTCACATCTCTGTGTAACATTTTGTGTCTGCAATGGCGAGTTGTACAATAAAAGTGTGCAGAAACTACAGAGGACGATTAAAAATGACAAGTGAAGTGTCCTTCCATCAGTAAGTATCTAAATTTTAAGTTTAATTCCAAGTAATTTGATAAATATAATTCAAAAATTAGCGCGTATTATTTCAACTCGCACTTGACATGTTTGTTAGTGTTGCAAGGTTTTGTATACACAATTCCCCATGTGAGTGCGCGATTGTCGTTTACTTATGTTAGTAACAGACTATGAAAAAGAATATACATAAATCATCATCATCATCCTCATTAGGTACTCAATAAAGTTTACTGCAGGATACACTCGTAGGTCTCGTGTGCACTCTACTTATATAATTATGGAAAAAGCGCACGGCGCTGGTGAGTTTTATTTCAGACTCAGAAATCGGTCAAGTGCGAGTAGCCCTGAATATTGTTTGAAGGTTTTACTTCTGCATTTTACTGTTCATCCGATTAGGCAGTTAGTACAAAATTTTTGTTATGTGGTTGTGTATGTACCCAAGAGGATTTTGATAAAAATGGTCAAGTGCGAGTAGGGCTTGAATATTTATCGTTGATTTTCTTATTTTTAGACATTTTTTAAGCTTTTTTAATATGGGTATCGTTTTCGACCAATTTCAAAGATGACATTAATTTTGTAATACAAGGTGGTGAAAACTTTTTTGTTTTTTTTTTTACCAATACCAATTTTTTCCACTAAGTATCGTTTTCGACTAATAAAGGGCCTAAGTATATATATTAGCACTGACCTTGACCATAATTATAGTAACTATGTTACATTTTTTTTCAGAATTCCAAGTGATCCTATCCAAAAAAGTAAATGGGTGAAAATTATACAGAAAAGCCGCATTTTAAATTTTTTTTAAAACCAGGTGAGATGAATGCAAAGCGTTTTGTCGTACAATAAAAAAATACTTATATATTTTTGCTTTTTATTTGCTTTACATTTTATTTTACAAACAGTCATAAGATTGTTAGTAACAAAAACAGACCTAAGAAAATCAAATTCATAACCCGACTTCCCCTTGACCATTTTTTGGCAAAATAATTTCCGGGCACACATTTAATAATTCACAAAGCGTAGTTGAAAGAACCATATTTGCATTTTATAAATGAAAAAAATAGTCAATTATTCATGCCCGACTCGCACTTGACCAATTTTATATGTCCGAAACTGTCTCGTGCTAAAAAACGCAGTCACATCTTACTTAAAAACCGGAACCTAAATTTGATCTGTTTACCCCATAAACTGGGAAACACATTGTCAGCTGGTAATGTTACGCACGCACACAGTGACAAATATAATGACGTGCCATGAGTGTAAGACAATGTGAGCGCGTGTTGATGTATGGGTGACACGCAAACAAGTTTGCCTAACTTGGCCTATTTTTTAGGTACGCGTTGCAGGAGTAGAGTCTATCTAGAGGTAAATGATCTAAGAATAAACCATTTGATGGTACAGATGTTGTTAAGGTTAGATGATGTTGTGTAAAAATGTCCACAAATATTTATTATTATTATTTCTGTGACTTCATTCTGTTGACGGCGTTTAGAGCTGGTTTTCGTCTTTTTACCGTATTTTTGATTTGAGGAAGGAGAGGGCGAATCGCTCGACTCCATCCGGGCCTTATATGTTGCGCTTGACACGAGATACTTTTTCTATTGATGGACATTTTACAAATTATAGATAATAGACACAGATAGGCTAAACAGTTGTATTCTTCATTTGACAGATCGAAAAAAATCTATCTTGATCTGTCAACTTGGCATTGGCATATTAGCAAAGGAAGATATAAAGAGATATCTCTATTTTGCACGAGATAACGAGTAGACAACATTTTGTCACGCTGCACATCTCAGCCGGGCATAACTGTAGACATGAGAATTACCCTAACGCCTTTGGCTATGCATTCTATATACTATAACGTACTAGCAGACATTCCGGATATTTATGATTAACGTATGCTTGTTAAATGTCATGAAGTCTGTCAAATCCTCATCAAAAGTCTAGAGAAGTAAGCTGCTGGCTTGTCTATGCATTTCTAGGAAGGACTGCCCTCTTTACAGTTCCTCAAAGAATTTTAAGTAAGTTCTTGGTATAAGGATATCTACCGTGCCCGGGAATTAAGGCTTCTTCCAGTCACGATCTTGAGATGGTAACTATGACAAACCCTTCCAAATATGGGGGAGGTCTATTGCATTTCATTATCACCCAGTCGTCGATTCCTTGAGCTAAATGGCCTGACCTGACCATTGCAATAATCGTGGAACCTTGGTTGGTTCTACGAACTCTTTCTTATAGAACTATAAATTATCATCAACAGTCTGTAGAAGTTCACTACTGGACATAGGCCTCCCACACACGTTTCCAGGAAGAACGATTTAGACCCCTTTCCATCGACTTCTCGCGATCCTTACAATAATAATAATAATGCTGGGCAATCCACACAGCATCATCTATATGCGCCCAAGTTAAGCAGAACTTGTATTTTGGGTACTAGATGACTGATATACTTAATACATTACATTATTATACATAGAAAATACCCAGAACACCCGGAATATATATTTGTAGATCGTACAAACATTTATCCCAAGGCGGGAATCGAACCCGCAACCTCCTGCGTCGCAGGCGGACATTCGCCCGCCGCGCCACAACGGGCGTCAATGTCTGTCTACAATATCGTCAGTCCATCGGAAAGGAGAGTGTACAATGTAGTAAAATCTACCTTATACCATTAAAAGATGGAAATATTACAAACCTACAACAGTCACGTTTGTCGTACACGTAGAATTTCCGTAGAGGCTCTACGCAACTCTACGGCGTAGTTTCGTAGAGGTGCCAGATGTTTGATTACCGCGAATGCAGTATTTAACTTTTTCAAAACTAAGACAATATTTTGCCTTATTTACCTTATTACTTCGTTCTAGACTAGACTTTAGTCTACAATATATCAATAACAATAGTACGAATCAAACCAATATTGTTGTAAGGAAAGAAAAACACGATAAACAAGATATTAATAGGCACGACTCACCCATTGAACCCACGACCTTAACCCTTTTCCTTACTTTTAATTGTTTTACTATCTCTGTGGAATGCTGAGAAAAGTAAATAATATACATATTAAAGAAATTGGTCAAGTGGATGTTGGACGAGACAAAGAGAGGGTTCTGAAGGTTTTTTTCTACGGGTAAGGTGTCTTGTTGTTTTACCTTGCACAAATAGTAAAAACAGCATTAAAATTATATTCAAGGGGGCTCTCATACAACACACGTGATTTTTTTTGCCGTTTTTATTATAGATAATGGTACGGAACCCTTCGTACGCGAGTCTGACTCGCACATCATGCCCGGTTATTTATTAAGCGGTATTTTTTTCGAGATAAAAAGTATAATGCGATAATATGTTAATCTAGGTTACGAATTATATTTATGTTGAGTTTCATCCAAACCGGAGTTTGGAGTTTCATACAACACAAACATCCAAATATAAAAACCTTTGCATTGCTAATATTAGTAGAATATGTTGTTGTTATGTTTGTTTTGTATATTTAAACGAAGGCCAATCTAACATATTTTGCTTCCGTCTTCGGTTACTACGTGTCTGTGGCCTGCAGGTTTGTACTGGATGCACGGGTTTGAAAAAAAAACTACAAAATTATTGTACTAAATTGGTTGTCCCCTTACCCGAAGGCAATTTTAAATCCTCATAAAAACTTAGTCTTAAAGGTAGTAAAATGTAGACGCTAGCGACCATTAATTTGCAACTAAGTCTAGAAAAAAGGCAAAAAAATTAACGATTTGGTTCCTACCGCTTTTTGTGAGATCCTTATTATAAAATAACATGGCATAAAGCTTGCGTGTGTTTCGATAAGCCGAGTAGACAGACAGGGGGTTGTCCTTTGGCATTTCAAAACAGACAAGTTTACTATAGTAATGCCCCGGGCTCATGTTGGACGTCATTATATTACCCCCTAAACAGATTCTTTATGAAGTAATAAGTAAATGATAATGAATTAAGAATTTCGGTAATGTTTGAGGCAGCCAAAATATTTATCTAACAGCACAATTACAACAATCATTTTGTAAGACTGTGTGCTTGATAGGTGAGATAGGCTCAATAAGGTAAGGTTACATAATTAGAAACTCCATCATTTTATGCCTGTTTATTAAGATAGGTACCTAACCTTCAGGATTCCAAGAAATAAAATGCTTTTTGTCTTTGACTTCAATAGTATTACGTAAATAAGTCGCGATTTAGTTATTATATGTATAGTTTAAGTTCATTGTACTTACGAAAGTGAATCCAACTCCAAGTCCGACGACGTACCCCCAACCCCCATCTGGGGGTACCATCCCCTTTTTGCTGTTTTTGGTTGCATTACCTTCGATATGCGCGAAAGCCTCATCCATTTTTATTAATAAAAAAAATCTAACTAAAACTATTCTTGGATAAAACTTTGTGCTTTAATTTTGTGAATTATTTTACAAATATCTTCTACGCAACTACAAAATATTGTACGAAGCTTAATTTTCATTCAGAATAAATATTTTCTAATGTTATTTTACTCAATTATTTGGATGTTGACTGGTTTTGTACACCATCGTATTGAATTTACGAAGCGACAACGCAGTACGAAATACTTAGGCACAGTATGAAAATCATTTTACGATATCTAGACACGCACGTCCTGCAACCGGGCTGGCTTAGAAGCAACTGTCTCTAAAGAATCATTAGTGTAAAACGTAGACAGTAATGACTGATCTCTGAATTAATGAGGACCTTACCTTACTTCTTACATATAGGTGTTTATAATTAGTGGTCCCTGTCACCTTTTAGTAGAAGTACAGTTTTTAGAAGCAGTTAGAAGTCTTAGTGAAGGCCTCGTACGGAGAAATACTCAATCAATTATATTGTTTCCATATTTGTAGAAAAGTATGAAGGTTTCAAAAACCCAATAGAATCACAATGTGTGCCCATTAGAGCGCTATAATATTGACAACATACCACCATATAAATACTATCCCTATGCCTATTTCTGTCGGCAAGCAGAGCAGCGTGTTCCGGTTTGAAGGGTGTACCGATGAAATTACAGGCACATAATGCTCAACATCGGTATGCCTTAGATAGATGGATGCACAGCAGTACATCGTAGGGTACGTCCCTAACGAGCGTGACCTGCGAGGCAAAGACTTGTTATAGAATATTGTAGCTTAACATGAGGTGGACCATCTGCTTATTCCATCAGCAAGACGTTTAAAAAAAGTCTCTCCTGGATGGCATACGAGGTAACTTAGGGAACACGCCAGGAGACAGGCAGCAGCCTGCGTTCCCAATCCACCTACCAAACCAACTATGGCGAACTGCCCCAAATATGGGGGATGCCTATGACCAGCAGAGAACTCATTCAGGTTGTTGATATATCCATTATGACGAAACATAAACAAATGTTTCACAAAACAAAACAGACAGTTTGGGCGGAAGTAGGTACAGAGTTATCAACGAAACGTAACAGATTTGAGATTTGGGAGTAGCAAAAAAATCCTATCACCCCTGCTAGAATACTTACCGGTTTCCTCATGTTTCCTTCACCGTTTGTGCTTGCGTTATCACTGAAAAATCCATTAGGACACGATCGGATTTAAGCCCGCGATCTTAGGATCAGGCGGAATCACTCTCGCAGACCACCGGTGCTCTTCTAAGAAAACAACTGCAGAATTTTAGCCCTTACCCTACACAGGGGTTGGAAAGTGCCGCTTTTTAGTTTCAATACATTTAAAAAATTTAATCAGTACCTTTCAAATAACTTTATTTTGCCTGTATACCTATGTGCCTACTTATTGTATATAATATATTATATTGCATTACTGTACCACTAGTTTAAAATAGATAATAGTTAATATAAAATCAATTGCAAAATTTGCAAGTACGTGAGACTAGGTAGGTAGGTACAGGTACCTACAGCTATTCGTGTTGCTTTGGTATGTTGCGTCAAACGCTAATTCGTAGTGGGTTTACTGTAAAGATAATTTAGCTCCCTGAAACAAATTTGTAGCGGAATTACTTTGAATCGTCACTTTATTAAGCTCAGGCTGATGAACGTAGACCAGTGCATCGCAGGGCATGTACCTAACGTACGTGGCCTATAAGGCAATGCTTTGTTAGAGGTGATGGTTACCTCTTAACATCAGGTAGGCCATAAGCTTGTTCCATCCGTAGCTTAAAAAATATAGATTTGCTAAGTTCTTTTGTCGCTGAATGTACCTAGGTATTATCAGGTTACAAAAAAATTAGAGTAGACAGTGTCCGTGAAGCGTAAGTGATTGGGAAACCATTCAAAATAAGTTAATCCGGCTAAAATGGCAACGTGATCGCTGACTGGGGATAGCTAGGCGGTACCTACCTAAATACTTCCTATACATTAGTAGTAGTAAATATTTTAGTTGTAGAGCTCTGTGAATGATGGTCTACGTTCATCAGCCTGAGGCATGCAGGTGTTAAGCCTCATGTGCCTGTAATTTCACCGGCACCCAAACCAGAACCAGAACAAACCAGAACACAGCAAGCTACTTGGTGGCAGAAATAGGCATGGTGGTAGTACTTCCCCAGGCAATCCCTTCACTAAGACCTCTACTATTACTAAAACTACTTCTCTGGGGATGGAAAGGGCTTTTGAAAACATGGCGGAGGCATCCAGCAGTGGATTTCTTCAGAAGATAATGAAGGTCGTAGGCCATTTTATTTTGAGAATTCTTGCCTATGTGAAATTATTCTCATGCAAACTTCAACCTCCGCTAATCTCGTTTAGGGTTGAATTTCGGGAATTCCTTTTCGGGAAATCTCTACGGCCAGTGGTTTTGGCTGCGCGTTGTATAAATATCAGTCAGTCAGAACAAAGATTATTAAAATTGGTGTACCTAGATGGAATAAATAAAAAATAAAACAGATTTTCAGTATCCACCTCTCTATATTCCGATATCAATCTTTCTTTTTCACTTTATAAAATGCTTGGTTATATAATTTGGATTAAGTAACTAACGCATAAACCCCCAAATGCTCAACCCCATCTCGAATTTAAGCACGTCAAGTCGCGATTTTTTGACAGTATGCAATGAAAATCTGTCAAAAATTAATCACTTGAGACGTGCTTAAATCTGAGATGCGTTGAGTATTCCGGAATAAAAGAACTATTCAAACAAATCATATCACAATACGATAATATAACATCCAATCACAAAACATTAATTAGTTATAATTTATATAAATTGGTTTGTCAACAGGCACTTAGTATATGAGCACTTAAACGCACCGCGTTTTTTGAGCATTACATAATAGCTGTAAGCCATACCTTTTTTTGACGAATGACATGTCACCTTTCTCTGGACTTTGTCCAACCGAATTGAAAAATTAACTGAACTGGGCTTAGGCACTAGATACATTGAGGAAGATAAGAAAGGGGGCTATTCTCATGCTGTAAACATTAGACGTCAAAAGACATGGGTCGAGTGAACCGCCCTTTTGACTCTACAATGAGAAAATACAATCAAAACAAAACTGCTTTTGTCTAAAAAATATCGTTATTTCTCTTTGGAGTCTTCAACCATCGCCAAGTAACAGAAATAGCATCACAGAAACGACCAGAAAAAGTAGTATTTGTCAGAAATGACTAGCGTAGCCAAAATGTTCGACATACAGTGAGAGACAAGCAGTCGATTTGACATTGACACCATGTCGAGTGAGAATGAATACACCGTTTAAAAAAATCTCATTAAGCAGTGGCTTTTCTGTTACAATATTTATATATTCCATATATTAGAAAAGAATTCCACAAAAACAATAAAAATCAATCCAGTCAGAAATATTTTAGTTTACTCTTAGGCCTATACCTGTATTCAGATCTCATGTTTACTGAGTCGTTTTATATTCAATGTGAGTTAGGTAGGTACATAATTTAGACTAAACAGGTATATTATTAAAATATCACGAAGGCCAAATTTGACAAAACGAATAAATTTTGAATTAATTCGTAAATCTGTGAATCATTTCTAATTTGTGCAACTGTTGCAACTGTTACAGGTAGAGACAAATTATATAATTAGTATTGTACTTTTGATAAATGATTAAATATGATGAATTAATACATTTATTTAATGTATTGGTACATTGATTTATTTTTTTAGGGTTCCGTATCCAAAGGGTAAAACGGGACCGTATTACTAAGACTCCGCTGTCTGTCTGTCCGTCTGTCACCAGGCTGTATCTGATGAACCACGAGAGTTGAAATTTTCACAGATGATGGATTTCTGTTGCTGATATAACAACAAATACTAAAAAATTTAATAAATATTATCATACAACAAACGTGATTTTTTTGCCAGTTTATTATAGATAATGGATACCTACGGAAATCCTTCATGTGCGAGTCCGACTTGCACTTGGTCGGTTTTTTTAAAGTTTTTAACCACAATTTTTGTAATTTTATTTGTGTCAATGAATAATTTAAGAAAATTGAAGTTAATTACGGACAAGCTAAATTTAATATTAAATCATTGAAATGCAAATTTCAAGATAAAAGATATTTAAACAAATATATATTTGAATTTTAAATGAAGTAACCACACTACCCACACATTTATTTCAACTATTACTTTTAAGTAGGTGACATGTCATGTTATTCGATATTAAGTAGTTTAATTTACATTGGCACAATAATACAACGTCTTATAAACAATGTACTTTCATTTTAACAACAGAAATAGCACTAACCTATGCACAAAATAAAATAAGTAAGTACTTTAAGGCTGTCTACACATTATCAGAAACCGTCTGTCAGAAAATTTCAGAGAATGGTCTTCGCCACATACATTTTGTATTAGCCTCCGTACGATGACGTCTTATTGCAATTTCTTTTGGTTTTGACAGATTCCTTGACACAATATGAGCCATATCTCGACAGAATAAATGTCATCGAATCGGTCCAAACGAAACAATTCAGTTTAGGTCTTAAACTGAGTCGCAATAAGAGTCCCCGCAGATGGTAAAAAATTGTCGGATCAAACTTCCGCTATCATGCGAACATCAGACAGAAATTTGACAGATCAAGGGATGTAGCACGAATACATTTGACTTGACTTCTTGATTTATGGCTGTGGCGTATACAATTGAAATTTGTGACGTATTGACATTTGAGCCGTAGGCGTATCGTTTTGACATTTGAATGACAACGCGTGGCATTGATATTTCAATTCCTGAGTAATGACTGGTTTTAACTCGGATGTCGGAGATTCGTTTTCTGTCATCTTTGGAAGCAACATTGTATTTTCATTTTAATTGTTTTTCTAGTGTTATTTTAAGTTCTGATGGGTAATTTAGGTGGTATTTTACCCATCATTACTTGAGGTCTTAGCACAAGTGTGAACAATTGAAATGAAAGTGAGTTATGAGGCATCCTAATTTAAACAAAAATGTTTCCCTTTGGTTTTGAAGAAAAACGCCATCTTTTTCTTCAAAACCGATGACGGCTGACTTTACTTTTTTTACCGACTCGACTTGACTAAAAAGAATTTATTCAACCCACTTGACATTAGCAAAATTGTCCGCAAGACGGACAGAGGCCACAAAAAAAAAAACTCGGATGTCAATACGATACGTATACAAATGACAAATTTGTTCGGGCTTGTCTTTCAGAGTATCGCAAGGTGCATCCATTTGTTCAAGACCCCGAACACAATCCGAAATTTTCTAAAGAAAAGTTATGTATTATCTGACAGACGTTTTTTGATGACATGCTGCCAGCCTAATTATTTAAGTCACTGCGAGCGTAAAGTAATGCGATTATAAATATTGTACAGATGACACATATGCTCATTATAAACTTTACATAGATACTCAAAACTTCACTTTATGCATTTTTGTAGTCGACACTTAGGTACGAAGCTACAGACAAAGTTACAATCCTAGTAGAAAAGTCCAAAATGTATGGGTTTTGAATAATGGGTCAATCTATAGTCAAAATCAATATAAAATAGTAATTAGTGCGTCAAAGAATGTAAGAATAGACTTGATTTAAAACAAATGAACATTGTTTAAGCCTTCTAAGGGCCTAGCACGAAGTATTTTGACATACGTGGAATGGTCTTCACATTAGAATTACATTGCGCGGCGTCGATAACTCAACTGCGGAGCGTTGGTTGGTTGCCGCGCAGTCTAAGATGCACAAAACATTAACCACACAAATTTCAATTTTATTGGCGTTACGCCCTTTGTTTTTACACCTTCCAACCGCGCCTCTGAATCTCATTATACCCGTGCTTTGAGTCGCGATGATAAAAGACTATAGGTCCCATACATTTTGTATAAAAGTGATTATACTAGTGATCCCTCTGTCTCCGTCTGTCCGTGTCTGTTCGAAAATCAAACAGTTTTCCACACATGCGACTAAGTAGAATTGACACCCTTTTAGTTAGAAATGAGCATCTGTGTCAGTACTTTTGTCATAGTAGCATTCTTCGAAGACGAGTCATTGCATTTTGTTTCTTATATCAATTACATAGAGTTCACATGATGCGTCTTCGTCAAATGTTATATTAAGTACAACAGATCGTATATTAAGGCTGTATAGTTTAATTTTATATACATATTATACTGGATGATTAACTCCAGGCTAATAATTACAACGGTATAAATGTTTTTTTGACACCTACTGTAAGTACATTATATTTTTTGATATATTATTATTTGGTCAATAAAATCACACATCAGAAGCACTTTTACAATTTTGGAAGACGGGAGCACAATAGAGCATTATTTATACATACTTGCTAAAGGAACAGGTAAGACCTATCTTCCCGGTTAAGATGTGCAGCGCGACAGAATTTTGCAAAATAGAGATATCTCTTTGTATCTTCCTGTGCTAACATGCCAGTGCCAAAAATCTATCTCGTTCTGTCAAATGAAGACTTAATGCTAATGTTTAGCTTATCTGTGGGTTTTTTATCTATTATTTCTAAAATCTCCATCAATAGACAAAGTATCACGTGTCAAGCGCGACATATCTCGCGTTGCACATCTCAGCCCGGCTGATGTTAAGTGGTAACAAAGCCTCGCAGGTTACGTGCCCACGCACTGCTCTGCGTCCATCAACCTGAGGCATACTAATATCGGTCTAATGGTTAGAGCGTGAAAGAGTAACAAACATCCATCCATCCATCAATCCACCCATCCATTCATACTTACAAATTTTCGAGTGCTTCCCCGTTCAACCCACAATTTTTCTACCCAGTATTATTTTTCCCCGTTCAACCCAAAACATATGCTCCGTTCTACCCAGTCCAAAAATGTAAGTCACAGTGTATTCTAAACAGTACAGTCACCGTGATATTTATGAAAAATCGAACTTAATTAAATTATTACTACCAGTAACTTCAAATTTTGTACAGGTATCGGCGCGGATTAAGAACGCTGACCTTGAATGCGCAGAATTTTTAATTAATATATATTTTATTATATCAAAAATGTCTGTTTGTTTTAAATATTTTATCGAAAAAAAATGAGATTTTGCATGACTATTATGTACTACCTAGATTACTTATAAATGTAACTTTATATTTAACTTCCTGAATCTGAACATTGATGTGCTATTTTTCATAATTTATGTTTATCTATGTTTGTTTCTTAAAAGGTTAATTCGTGTTTTTGTTAGACTAGTAGACAATGATTGGACTGACTATTATCTGAAAAAGACTGATTTTATTAATAAAAATATTTAAAAAAGTATTTACATTTTTTTGTCTGCTGACCCTTCTACTTTAGTGTTTCACTGTGTCATTTATTTGAATTTAAACAATAGATATTAGGAATAAGTAGGTGTGGGTCGAACGGGGAACTTGAATCAAATATTTTGGGTCGAACGGAGATAAATACCTATTGGGTAGAAAAGTTTTGGGTTAAACGGGGAAGCACTCAAATTTTCGCGTTTATAATATTAGTAGGACCTGTGAAAAGCGTACCACTCCTTCCAGAAACTTGAAATATACTTTACATACTTTTTTGATATGACTACTAAGTTCTAATATTCGAATACAAAGCATCAATAACATTTGCCTTATTTTTTAGACCCATATCTAGAACATTGCTCAAGCATAAATAAAGAGACAACTTTTCGTGATAGTTTTCAATAAAAATCTGTAAAAAAACTGCTCGAGACAAACCATTTTATGACAGTTTTTAATGAAAACCTGTCAATAAATGGTCGAGAAACCATTTTACAGCAGTTTTTAGTGAAAATTTGCCAATTCTTTTCCCGGTTCAATTCCGTTTTAATACGAGCCTTAGATATTGGTTGTGGTCGTAACTTAAACATCATTAACCACGACCCACCGCTATATGTATACATTTAATTTATGAATATGATTTTACTAAAAAATATAAAACAAAAAACGTCGAAGATGTCAAAAGTAAAACTATATTGCTACAAAAGTAACAGTGATTAAGTAATCCGCCCAATTCATCATATTATTTTTCATATCATTTATTTATACATTGAAGTATATTCAATATTTTGAACGATACTAAAAATACTAAAAATGTCGCATTTGAAATAAATCGTAAATCATATGAGAGCATGCGTATGCCCTTATTTCTGGCATTTGAATCGCCAAATTATTAAAAACGTCTAAAGTGAGTTAACAAAAACATCTTAAGCCTTTAAAGTGAGATATTATGAATAAGGCAACACGTTACACAATTATGACATTTAAGTAAGTATATTCAATATTTTAAGCGATACTAAAAGAATACGATGTATATGGTATTTGATACAAATCGTAAATCGTATCGTGTGCCCTTATTTCTGTCATATAAATCGCCAATTGATTAAGGACTATAAAAACATCTAAAAGGGTTAAAAGTTAAGTTCAGAAGATATTATTATACAAATCAAAATTATCTAAAAATACATATAGAAAACTACAAACATCTAAAAATATTATTATTTAAAATCAATGTCTAAACTGTTACATTCTATGTAACTAGTGTACTACATTATTATATTCCACTATATTTAAAGTCTTTTAGAGCATATTTGTCGCTTTTCGATTAAATAAAGCATAGACTATTGTTATATACCAATCTTATGCAATCGAAATAAAGTATATATTTGAATGGCAAATGGAAGACTATCGCACAGAGATTGCGATATCGATCATTGAAATGTATACTTTATACCATCGAGATACAATCATATACACAATGTCATATTTAAAACCTATCTGTGTATTCCACGAATTGTTTTTTTTTATTTAATCGAAGAGAAACACAAGCTTAGCGTCACATAAAGCTAAAGACACTGGTATTTGACACAATAATGGAAGATTAGATTAGTATTATTACATTTTATGTCATTTTATTTATTTTAGTGTTTACCTACACACAAAGATTTTATAATATCCCAAAAATTATGTACCTTTGGTTATTGAGCAGACTTTTAATATAATCTGTACAGTCAAACCACGTATTAGAAAGAAAAAAGAAAAAAACTTCACGATTTTAATCCGTAGGTACGGTGGATATCCCGTCGGATCTCTTAGTACCAAATACTAAGTACTAAAAATTCTTTGAAGATGCCTAATAGAGTAGTCAGAGGTAAGTTTTAATATTTCACTTCATACCCATATTTTTCAGTAGTTGGTATTACATACGTGACAGATTGCAAGCCCATCGCCGCGATTAGGATCCGATGGCGTAGTTGATTAGAACATCCCTGTATCAAATTGAAGATTGCGTTCAATTCCGGTTCATAACCGTTAGGATATTATAAAATATTTGCGATTCAATGTCATGATAAAAAAATTAAATATATAACAATTATAATCAGTTCTAAATAATTTATACAGTACTATTCTTTTTCACCCATGCTGGAACATGATTTATGATAAATAGGCTTGCCTAACACCTATAACACAAACAGTCTAGTCTGCCCTTTCGGTCATGTCATGATTATTTTATCCTACCTTTGACCATGATTTTCTGAGCTACATCCTTCGTTGAATAAAATAAAATTTAAAAAAAAAAATTGCATATTTTAAACACTTTTGTAACAAGAACATTCAAAACCCTTTGAACTATGGACTAAAGTAAACTATACTGAATTATTTTTTTAAAATCTAAACCAAAAAATTTTAAATCCCGTAAGGACATCTGCTGTTTTTTATTTTATTATATTGGGTGTGTCTAGTGACCCATCTAGAACATTAGCATGGCAATGAAGCCAGCATCTATTCCGATTGGTACTGATGTGGATCAGTTGAGCTATCTCTAGATCGTTTCCAACGATCTACAGATCGCTCAACGATTTAATACTTGTAGTTGTAAATTATTTTGTAATTAAAGAGGTACGTCCAGATAAATTTGGCTCATATTAAAAAAAAGGACACCCGCCATTAATGTACCGATTTTTTTTAATGATGTAACAACTTTTAATTTAATTAAAATGTAAATACTTAAGATATAAGTACAATAAATAATTAATTACATATTTTGTGTAAATTCTGATTATAAATAATTTAGTAAAAAAATGCACCTACGTCAAAGATTTGGCACGTGCCAATATTTTTGCAGTACTTGTTAATAATCCATACATGACAGGTTGCAAGCCCATCGACGCGAACACGAGTAGACAACAGATTTCTATTGTCCCTGTTTACTCTCAGTAAAGGTCATAAAAGATTTAACACTATAACAATCAACATATAAAAGATAACAAAACACAAAAACAAAGACTCATGTAATCCTCAGGCATGGTACATAACCCCTCAGATCTTTTGCTACCTAGTACCTATCCAAGATCCTTTGAGGATATTTAAGAGGATACAAATTAGGGTAAATTATATTTAGCACAAAGGCATTCTATAAAAAGATTACAAAATACAAAATGCTTGCAACTTTTACAAAAAAACATTTTGTCATGTCAATTAAATTCTTTGTCAAAATTTCTTGTCATTTGGATAAAAAACACCGTGGATCCGCATGATCGGAAGACATTGGCACTAAATTTCCTCGAACACATCTAAAAAGGGTAGTCGGGCACGTCCATATAGTACAATACTTATGTACCAATCGTGTAACCGATTCCATGTGGTAGTAATACGACAGTTCATTGTTCTGGTAGAACTCAAGCCTCTAATGCACAAGGTTACTATATTTGTACAACCTTTCTTCTTCTGCTGTATGTGAGTGCGTATTCGATTCCCCAGACAAGGACACACGCCATTATAAGGGCGTTTTGTACGTGAATGCATATTGAAAAACTATTTGTGTAGTCTCTTACGTAACCTGAAATAGATAAAATAATGTAAATAAAAACATAAGTAGAGATAAACCAGTCTAAGGACAATTTTAGGGTTCCGTACCCAAAGGGTAAAAAGGGAACCTATTACTAAGACTCCGCTATCTGTCTGTCTGTCCGTCTATCACCAGGCTGTATCTCATGAACCGTGATAGTTAGAGAGTTGAAATTTTCCCAGGTGATGTATTTTTGTTGCCGCATGTAGGTCATTATTTATGCTTGTTCTAACAGCAGTAGCAATTTTTTTTTACGCTTCTGGAATTTTTATGGCCCACCTGATGTTAAGTGGTAACCATCTCTATAACAAAATCATTGCCTTGTAGGTCACGCACGTTAGTAACGTAACCTACAATACACTACTCTGCGTCCATCAACCTGAGGCATACAGGTGTTAAGTCTCATGTGCCTGTAATTTCACCGGCACCCACACCCTTCAAACCGGAACACAGCAATGCGAGCATCACTGCTTGTCGGCAGAAATAGGTACGGTGGTAGTACTTCCCCGGACGAGCCCTCTCACAAAGACCGTGGACATTTTTACACAACATTATCTAACCCCAAACTAAGCATAGCATGTACTATGGAAACCAGATGACTGATAGAATACTTACATACTTATTTTTTTTAAATACATACTTAGAATTCAATTTAATTTCAATTTCAATATAACACCCAGACAAAATAAACATCTATGTTCATCACACAAATGTTAGTTCTCGATGGGAATCGAACCCACCACCTACAGCGCAGAAGGCAGGGTTACAACGAACATAGCTGTGAGGCCTGTTAAAAAAACTGACTACTAGAGTAAGTGTACACTGACCTATGATGGGTCCTATGATAACTACGAGCACGCCTTTGCTGACCATGTGCAGGCCGAATGCTGCGGGCAGCTTTTCGAGAGGACAGTACTCTGAGATGGTGAGAGTGAAGTTGGAGAGGCACATGCCTCGGAAGAATCCGCAGATGGATAGCCAAACCATGAGAGGCACCCATTCTGATTGCTCTGCTAACACTGAAATCAAAAATAAATCATAAATAATTTTATTCGTATACACGTATTTGTTCGTATACACCATCGTTGATGTCGGTGACAAGTCTGCCAGATTAAAATGGGATTGGGCAGGCCACACCAGCCGTATGCCTCACGAAAGATGGGCGGCGGTCGTCACACAATGGGTGCCTGCAAATGGACAACGAAGCCGGGGCAGGCCGAGGAAACGTTGGCGTGACGACCTTGATAATTTTCATAAATCCTCGTGGAAAGTGGCAGAAGATAGAAGGCAGTGGAAGGAGATGGGGGAGACTTTTTCCCAGCAGTGGGACAGTATAGGTTAAAAAAAAACCACGTATTTGCTTTGTTATGATGCTTTTCTTTCTTTCTTAATAAAACGATATTGATGCTTTCTTACTAAAGTAGAACATGTTCCAAGTGTTCCAAGTTTTAGTAGTAGAGCTCTTAGTGAAGGGCTCGTCCGGAGAAGTACTACCACCATGCTTATTTCTGCCGCCAAACAGCTTGCTGTGTTCCGGTTTGAAGGGTGTGGGTGCCGGTGTAATTACAGGCACACGAGGCTTAACACCTGTATGCCGCAGGTTGATGGACGCTGAGTAGTGTATTGTAGGGCACGTTCATAACGTGATATATGAAACAACCCGCAACTTTCTGCGTCGCAGGCGAAATCGAATCGTATTTATAGCTCTCAGAATCAGCAAGTTGAAGTACCAAGTTCCGCACCCAAAGAGTAAACGGGATCCTATTACTAGACTCCACTGTCTGTCTGTTCGTCTGTCACCAGGCTGTATCTCAGACCCTCGCACTTGGCCAGTTTTTAACACATGCCTGGCTAAGATGTGCAACGCGACAAAATTTTGTCTACTCGTTTTCTCGTGCAAAATAGAGATATCTCTATATATCTTCCTGTGCTAACATACCAGTGCCAAAAATCTATCTCATTCTGTCAAATGAAGACATAATGCTAATGTTTAGCTTATCTGTGGGTCTTTTATCTATAACTTCTAAAATATCCATCAATAGAAAAAGTACCTCGTGTCAAGCGCGACATATCTCGCGTTGCACATCTTAGCCCGGCAGGTGACTAAAAAATTACGATAGTTTTTGACTTTGTTGTAGGTTTCACTCACCAGATCGCGTAGCCGCCAAGAAAAAGGCAGAGATGAAAAAAATCATTTTCTTAGAGATCGTTGTCCGGTCGAATATCGGCGGCAGGATCAGTCGCACCAATATGTCCGTGATCGCCGTCATCGAGAGACAGAACGCGGTGTCATTCATGTTGTAACCCAAACTTCGGATGAAAAAGGGTGTTAACATCCTGAAAATTTGAAATAAAATACTATTAGAAGGAATACGAATTAATTAGCTTGATGTAACTATGGGCAGCCGTCACAGCTCAATTCGTAGTAGCCCTGCCTTCTGCGTTATAGGTGATGGGTTCGAAAACGTACATAAGTATTTTAACAGTCATCTGGTTCTAATAGTACAAGCTATGCTTAGTTTGGGGCTACACGATGTTGTGTAATAATATCCAAAATTGGAGCATAGCAAAAGACGCTTACAATGTTAGAACTTTATAACTAATCTTATAGCTCCTTACTAACTACTGAAAAATATGGGTATGTACCAAATGTAATATTCGGACATATCTCTGACTACCCCCATTAGACATCCTCAAAGAATCTTGAATAGGTACAGTCAGCTGCACTAGAATGTATACAATTTGTAACTTTCACAACGGTATTACAGAAAAATCTGCTCTTACACTTCAAAAAGTAAAAGTAATGAAATTAGTTGATGAACTCACTTATTTTTTGAATAATTGTCGTGAAAATATTTTTTAGCACCGCTGTGAAACCATTTTGAAAGTTGTAAATTGTATACATTCTAATGCAGCTGACTGTACCTGATACTAACAGATCTGAGGGGATAGCTACCGTGCTTGGGAATTAAAGTTGTTATGCTATTTCTTTTTTATTATTATTCCTTAGAATACATTTCAAACAAACATACCTAAATTGCAGTTCCCCGCTCCAAAAGAGAGAAAGTCCCAACAAGAGATTAAGAAAGGACCAGTCCTTCAATAAATCCAGGTCCATCATGTCAATGAACTTGCGAATGAATCCTTTAGATTTCTCCTTCTCCTTTTCTGGCTCAGTCTTTTTTATAGCTTTCATTTGTATTGCTTCTTCATCATGCTGCTGAAATAGTTATATAATGAAAATAGAAACAAAAGTCTTCTCTTCAAAAGGCTTCTTGGTATACGACCAGCCTGGTTAAGATGTACAGCGCGACAACATTTTGACGACCGATGTGGCGCGGCGGGCGAGTGTCCGCTTGCGATGCAGGAGGTTGCGGGTTCGATTCCCGCCTTGGGATAAATGTTAGTACGATCTGCAAATATTTATTCCGGGTGTTGTAATATCTATGTATGTAATATAGTATTGTATTAAGTATATCAATTATCTAGTACCCATAACACTAGCTCTGCTTAGCTTGGGGATAGTTGATGCTGTGTGGATTGTCCAGCATTATATTATTATTATATATTATTATACTCGTTATCTCGTGCAAAATAGAGATATATCTTTATATAGAAATAGAATCAGAAAATATTTATTGACACCACACGGCAAAATACAAAAAACACAAAGTAGATATAAAATTAAAAAGGAAAGTGGCGAAAAAAGGCATCCACTCAGCATATGCCAAGGAGTGCAATGGCTCATATGGCGCTGGTTTTCAGTGGCGCCGAATTATCTTCCTGTGCTAACATGCCAGTGCCAAAAAGTTTTATCGTTCTGTCAAATGAAGACTTAAGGTAAAACAAGTCGGTACTTAACTTCGGACGCACGTTAATAAATAGTAGACATTAAACATTTACAGCGTTTGTATGGACAACGTACCGACTTGTTTAACCTTAATGCTGATGTTTAGCGTTTGATGATGACAAAAAGCATTTAGTCAGTAATATCCCAGCGGATATTACTGACTAAATGCTTTTTGACTTTGACTTCGCCTACCGCCACAAATGTTAAAAGTATTTCTGCTAGGTTGTGTTCAGTCGGCGACATGTATAGTGCATAGATAGATACGTACTACATCGAGGTACAGTTGTAGATAGCTGCCGGTGAAGTCCATGTTGGATATGTTGGAGATGACGGAGTGCTTGCGACGGCGCGCGGCTTCGCTCATGCTGCCGCTCGACGTCACGCGCGGCATGGCCGCCACCGACGCCGCTGTCGTCAGACCTGCCGCTACAACCACACATTATTAATTTTATCTGTTCTTGAAAAACTTACAGCTATGTACAATTATATTTTTTTTGACGACCGATGTGGCGCGGCGAGCGAATGTCCGCTTGCGACGCAAGAGGTTGCGGGTTCGATTCCCGCCTTGGGATAAATGTTATTAAAATTTATTCCGGGTGTTCTGGGTGTTTTCTATGTATAATAAAAAATATCTATATATGTATTGAGTACCCATAACACAAGCTCTGCTTAGCTTGGGGCTAGATGATGCTGTGTGGACTGTCCAGCATTATTTATTTATTTACTTCCAAATACTCCAGGAACGTATGCCGCCAAGTAGCTTGCTGTGTTCCGGTTTGAAGGGTGTGGGTGCCGGTGTAATTACAGGCACATGACGCTTAACACCTGTATGCCTCAGGTTGATGGACGCTGAGCAGTGTATTGTAGGGCACGTTCTTAAGTAACATGACCTACAAGGCAACGCTTTGTTATAGGCTATGGTAACCACTTAACCATTATGCTTGTTCTTTAAGTTCTACTAGCAGTAGCATAAAAAGATATATAGGTTAGTGTTTTACCATATAACTTAGGGTTTCCAAAGTCTTGCAGTGGTTTATCACAGGTCTTAGCTCGCGGTAAGCCGACGGTCCGCACAGAAGGATGGTTCATGTTGGTATGTGACCGTTGCGTCGTCAGCTTTTGCAGCGGATGTTTTACAAGAGGATTTATTTCAAACTTGTCTTCCGCTTCTTCGTCACTCTCTAGTATACACTCCATTTCCTGTAACCAACATAGGCTGGTGGTAAGTTTTCTACAGTAATATTAAGCTTAAAAACTTATACGCTGACTACAACTTTTCTTGAGATTACCATTTTAAGTAAAAAATAATAATAATAATAATGCTGGACAATCCACACAGCATCATGCTAAGCAGAGCTTGTGTAATGGGTACTAGATGACTGATATACTTAATACAATACATTACATACATAGATATTTTTATTATACATAGAAAATACCCAGAGCACCCGGAATAAATATTTGCAGATCGTGCAAACATTTATCCCAAGGCGGGAATCGAACCCGTAACCTCCTGCGTCGCAGGGTTTATTAAAACTCTTAAGAAGGGCCCAAAATCGTTCTTCCTGAAAACGTACCGGGAAGCCTTCTGTCCAGCAGTGGACTTCGACAGGCTGTTGATGATGATAATGATGTAGAAAGTACCAGAGACCTAAAAAGGCATACATTGTCGACGACCGATGAGGCACGGCGGGCGAATGTCCGCCTGCGACGCAGGAGGTTGCGGATTCGATTCCCGCCTTGGGATAAGCATTTGTACGATCTGCAAATATTTATTCCGGGTGTTCTAATAAAAATTATCTAAATATGTAATTTATTGTATTAAGTATATCAGTCATCTAGTACCCATAACACAAGCTCTGCTTAGCTTGGGGCTAGATGATGCTGTGTGGATTGTCCAGCATTATTATTATTGATATATGCTCAAACGATCCTGTCAAGCTCTTACCTTAACAGGTTGCAACTCATAGTCTATAGGTACGTCGATAAGATGTCTCTTGACTGGCTGCAGTAAACATGACCCTAGGACTGCGTGGAACGCCAAAGCTCCTAAGATTATCACGGTCCATCTGAAAGTACAACCAAATTTAAATGAGGGCGCTGAGGTTCCGGAAACAGATTCTCTTGTCCGACAGTTCCAAACCATGGAATGTCTTTAGTTTACCCCAGAACCCAGTAAGCTGCTTGGTGGCAGAAATAGGCATGGTGATAGTACTTCCCCGGACAAGCTCTTCACTAAGAACTCTACTACTACTGATAGAATACTACTACTGATTAGTGAGGTCATCAACTAATTTAAAGAAAGAAAGAAAGAAAGAAAGAAAAACCTAAACACAATTCATACCAGTAATTCCAGTAATTTCATAACTTTTTAGTTTTTGAGGTGTAAGAGTTCATTGTTATGTTGTAATACTGTTGTGAAAGTTACAAATTGTACACATTCTAGTGCAGCTGACTGTACAAGCTATGCTTAAATTGAGGCTAGATGATGTTGTGTAAAAATGAGCCTAGAAATAAATAGTGATGAAATTACCTGAAGCCATACTCTACCAGTAGAAGTTTGACTAGTTGTGGCATCACCATCAGGCCAAAGCCCGTGCCGGCCATGGACAGGCCAACAGCTTGGCCTCGCTTCTTTGAGAAGTAATGGTTCAGCGACACGAATGATGATGATGACGCCAGACCTACTCCGAAACCTGAAAAATAAAATAAATATTTGTAGACATTTTTATTCAACATCATAAAAACAGGCTTTTTTATGCTACTTCTAGTGGAACAAACATATGGCCCTCTTGATGTTAAGTGGTAACCATCTCCTAAATTTTTAGACTACGTTCAAAAAGCGTACTAAAATACTTGAATGACTATATCAGACAACATAGTTTTTACACTCAGCTACACGTAGATTGCCATTTTTACGGTAATTTTACAATCTCATTAGGTAACGTTTTATTATTTCACTTTCATCGAAAAACCCGTGATACAGCAAGTATCAGAGAGTGTTTTTTATATATTTTGCTAATGGAACAAGCCGACTGCCTGAATCTATAACAAAGCATTGCCGGTCACGTTACAAGCGTGCCCTACGATGCACTGCTCAGCGTCCATCAACCTGAGATATACAAATGTTAAGTTTCACGTGCCTATAATTTCACCGGCACCCACACCTTCAAACACACAACAAGCTGCTTGGTTACTTGGGTATAGGCGATGGTATTCTATTAGCAAATAATACTTTTGTCTAGTAAGTTAAAGCAAACATACCTCCTAAAATACTGTAAGTAGCCAATATATGGGCCATACTATTCGCCGGCGCCGTAAACAGTAGTCCCAGCGCACATATCGTGGAGCCCACGAAGCAGACCTTTCGATACGAGAAGGTCTTTATGACTGGACCCACGAAGAACCCGGAGAAGTTGACCACAGAGTCCAGGGTGCTGGCTATGACGGACGCACCGGTCGTTTTAACCCCTAGTTCATCCAGCAAGTCTTTGAAAAGAAGGCCGAACGACGGTTCCAAAGAACGTGTTGAAAACTGAAACAAATAATAAAACAATTGAAGATAAATAGTATCGACACAACCGGGATAATCGGTATGCTATCGATATCATACATGGTTATGGACTATCGATAGTTGCCTATTTTATTGTGGACTCGTTACTCATCCTACTAATATTATAAATGCGAATATTTGGATGGATGGATGTTTGTTCCTCTTTCACGCTTTAACCAGTGGACCGATTTGGATGAAATTTGGAATAAATATAGATTGTAATTGTAATTAATAATAAGTATAGATTGGAATAGGATATAGGCAACTTTTTATCCCGAAAAAATAACGGGAACGCGAAAAAACTGCCACGCGGGCGAAGCTGCGAGTGGCCTTCAGTTTTTCATAAAAAACAGTGATGTTGTTGAAACTGATGAGATGTGATCATAAACATTACTTTCAAACAGTGAAAAAAAACATCGTGATATAATGACATAGATCAGTCAGCTCCGGAAGTTTAAAGTCACGGACATTACAGAACGTCGTCATCAATCACAGGTCTTCTTTCCTTCCTTCTCAATCACTTCCCCAGATCGTGACTCCATGCAAGGAATTTATTTTACTAACAACGGTCTCAAGCTGAGGCACAGAAGGACTAACCCGAACAAAGTATACATTTGTGGCGTAAGCATATTGTGTTTACATTTAGGTTACATTGCACGGCATCAACAACTCAACTGCGGCTTGCTGTCTGTTTGTCGCGCAGTGTATGATGTCGGTTGTCGTTTACGCCACAGTTAAACTTGTTAGTTCGAGGTATTCTGCGCACTTTGATACAATATCCATAGATATATTAGAATCATTGCAAAAACTAAAATATAACTCCTGAAATGAGTTAGTGTTCTCATTATTTCTTATTTTCTCACGTTCACTTCTTCCTCAAACGGACCAAAAAGGCTTATCTACATAAAAATAAAATTTGCAGGAATAATGTGCATTGTATTTCAAACGAATAATGAGTAATAAACCAATAATAATAATTTATTGATGGAATTATCCATTACGGATTTATTACTTGGAAATAAAATGTTGACCTCATGCCTCCTATTAAAAATATCATTGTCGTATTAATAGCCATGTAAAAGCCTTGAGTAATAAACTCGGGAGTTCATAATCAGGGGAATATTAAGCATGCATCGGGTGTTTTTTTTTTTTTATAAAACTGGCTGATGGAACAAGCAGATGGCTCACCTGATGTTAAGCGTTTACCATCACCTATAGCAAAGTATTGCCTCGTAGATCACGCTCGTTAGGAACGTGCCCTACGACGCACTGGTCAGCGTCCACCAACTTGAGGCATACAGGGGTTAAACCTCATGTGCCTTTAATTTTACCGGCACCCTCACCCTTCAAACCGGATGACAGCAAGTTGCTTGGCGGTAGAAATAGGCATGGTTGTAGTACTTCCCCGGATGAGACCTTCACAAAAAGCTTTACTACTACCTACTAAAAAGGTTTCTTCGCTATAAAAAACCTTTGCAAAGTATTTTTTGACTGCTCTCACAGCCAGTAAGCAGCTGCCTTCTGTAAAGTAAAAGTAAAGTAAGTTTCGCGCGGCTGCGTCCGCGTGAAACTATCCATAAAAAATTCACCCCTAGGAGTTGAACTTCACTAATTCCTAGGTATATATACCCTACGCATCACTACATTTTACCCTCAAAATTTCAAGTCTACAATCAGGTAGCTCTTATTTAGCTCTTTATAAAGAAACACATCAAGATACTATCACAGTAGTAATGACAGAATGGCATCATCATGAAGAAACTAGTCTACTTTGAAGTTCCTTTGAAGGAAATAACATTGAGTGTACACAAGAAACTAGTATTGCATAGGTATGTACGCGAACATACTCCTACCAAGCTGTCTGCCGTTTTATGACATGTCTCTAGGTCTGAGGATAAAACCACTAGACGTACTCTAGGGAAATAATGCAAGTTAATTTCATTTAGCAGTCAACGCTATTACACTGGCGACTTTGAAACGAGAGGACAGACGAAATAATAATGTTTGAGGATAATGGATTTCCGTTTTTTTACGTGTTTCCTTCCAGCTAATTAGGAATATTTATTTATATCTTTACTTACTACTCGCTCGTCCAGAGAAGTACTACCACCATGCCTTGATCATACAAAATAACGGTAGGAACCAAGCCGTAAGTTTCTTGCCGGTTCTTCTAGGCTTGGACGCGAGGAACTGGCGCTTAGATTCACCTAGATTTAAGACGTTTTAAGATGATCCCTGCTGATATTACTGAATAAATGATTTTTGACTTTGACTTTGAATACTACCGCCAAGCAGTGCTGCGTTCCGGTTTGAGTGCTAGTGAAAACAAATGAGGCTTAATATGTGTATGTCTGTATGAGGCTGATGGTCGCAGGGTTTTGCATCGTAGGACACCTCCTACGACACCCATGGAAGGCGGTTCTATTGTATATTCTAAGCCAGCACAGTTAATAGCCTAGCGGTTAGTAGGTATTCGGTTTTACATTTTCTTCTACATGTACTTTCATACCAAACCCCGTCGTACCCCTTTCGGGGTTTCATTTCGGGATTTCCTTTCTTAGTACACCTCTACGTACCAGAACGAATATACCCTGCAAGTTTCAAGTCTGTACGACCAGTGGTTAAGGTTGTACGTTGTCTTTATATCAGTCAGTATCAGGACCAAGATTCTTATAATTGGTATTGATTGGTATAGATTTAAGTATTACGTTATCTAAAATCTCTCCCTTTGTCCAAGCCCCTTTATCGCTGGTGACAAGGGTACACAGTACTCTACAGAACAACGTATACTTTAGTTTTATCAGATGACCACATTTACTAACACAAAGTAGCGGAAATAAGGTCATTGCATGATACAACTGTGTAGGTTAACAAAGAAACATTTTAATTACACCACATTAAAGAGAATACAAATGTATGTATACTACGCTGTAGCTTTAGTTTAGCCTGGCCTGAATTTAGATGTAGCATCGTCATGAAATATTCAGGGTATCTACTCTGAAAATGGATGAAGTTTTGCATTGACGTTTTGGTTTACACTGTGGAGCAACTCGGTACTCGTTTCACAGTCAAGCTGTCGCTGTCTGGATGCTGCGCAGTCTTGCATTATTGTTTATTGCACAAAGGCCGTACGTTTGAATACTAGTAGTAGCAGTAGTAGTAGAGCTCTTAGTGAAGGGCTCGCCCGGGGAAGTACTACCACCATGCTTATTTCTGCCGCCAAGCAGCTTGCTGTGTTCCGGTTTGAAGGGTGTGGGTGCCGGTAAAATTACAGGCACATGAGGCTTAACACCTGTATGCCTCAGGTTGATGGACGCAGAGCAGTGTATTGTAGAGCACGTTCCTAACTAACGTGACCTACAAGGCAATGCTTTTTCATAGGCGATGGTAACCACCTAGCATCAGGTGGGCTATATGCTTGATCCATCAGCAAATTGTATAAAAAAAAACTTCGACAGAAAGTAATAAGTTTGCTGCACCCTACGTAACTCAAAACATCAATGGGTACTTCAGCTACCGTTATTTGGAGTAGACACCCAGAACTAAACAGACGTTTGTGATGGCAGATGGCAAACATTACAGGTTTGTGCATCGGTAACGAGATTCCAACGACGACAATTACATTTCTGGTTTGTGAAACTCAAATTCTGATACTAGCAGATTTTTGATCAAATCCTTTAACCTGAATTTTAAAGACACACAGTTATTTTTGAGTTATAACCGAAAAAATGTACCGGATAACTAAAAAAAACGGAGCCAAACCACTTTAATTCCCAGGCACGGTAGATATCCCCTCAAATCTATTAGAAACGAGTAGTACCGATTTAACATTCTTTGATGAAGTCTAAGGATAGGACAAGGAAGCGTGACGTACGCTTCCTTGTCCTATCCTTAGACTTCATCAAATATTACATTTGACTCATACCCACATTTTGCAGAAGTTAGTAATCCACATGTGACAGGCTGCAAGACCATCGCCACTGCTAGAAAATTAACTTAACGCCAGCTTCTATCTATTTATTTATTACTATCACTGAATCAGAATCTGTACATAATCTTGTTGGTTATATGAACCTTAATAATTTTTTTACCAGCTTTACTTTTGTTGTATTCGTACTAGACACGCATTTAACTGTTGTGTGATATGAAAAAACGATTCCACAGCTTATTTTTAAATACCGCATCATAGTATTCCACTTTCAATCAGTGCATGTACGAAACAACAGATTTAAACAAAACAGCAGAGCAATACAAAATATTTTTCAATTCACATGTAAATGTAACCCATTAGCATTTAGTACACGTAAACTAGAAAACAAAGATAATACAATAAAATAACCACCCACTCGCCAAGTGCTTGTATAGTCAGCGACAAAAAGTGTTTTACTAAACTAACTATACCTAGTAGTCGCTAAATAATAAAATCGGACAGACATTTCAAGTGGAGTCCGCAAACAAAGCAAATTGATTATAAGATAAATTGATGACGACCGATGTGGCGCGGCGGGCTATTGTCCGCCTGCGACGCAGAAGGTTGCGGGTTCGATTCCCGCCTTGGGATAAATGTTTGTACGATCTGCAATTATTTATTCCGGGTGTTCTGGGTATTTTCTATGTATAATAAAAAATATCTATATATGTAATATAGTATAGTATTAAGTATATCAGTCATCTAGTACCCATAACACAAGCTCTGCTTAGCTTGGGGCTAGATGATGCTGTGTGGATTGTCCAGCATTATTTATTATTTATAAGAACCAGATAAGTAATAGAGTATTTCACACTTCTACTGTTATTAACAGCCACCACAGCTCAGTTTGTAGCACCCCTGCTTCTGCGCTGTAGGTGGTGGGTTCGATTCCCACCTAGAACAAACATTGGTGTGATGAACATAATAGTTTGTTCTGTCTGGATGTTATTATGTATTCTAAGCATTACATACAATGTAACATCTTACAATGTACAAATGTATTTACAAAAAGTATATGGGGTGTAATAAGATCACTTCCATAAGACATACTTAAGACTTAGAAGAGTATTGACCACTTCTGAACACTCGTGGAACGTGTAAAGTAACCTACAAAAAGGTCTTACAGATTACCACTTGGCTGACAGTCACACATTACATTTACATATTTAGAGCAATACGATTATTTTGCTGAAGTTCCTATTTATCAACCAGCGATGTATTGCGTATAGCCCGGTTATTGACCGTCAGCGGCCTGTGGCAGCGAGGGCAACGCACCGGTTAGATGATCGCGATTGTTTTCAGATTGCTGTTTTTGGTTTTTTGTCGTTTTTATACATTTTTAAATAAAATAATTTAGGTACTTATGTTTATTTTATTATTTAGTGTCGATATTTATGTTGAAAACACAGAAAAAAACTTTTTTAATTTTTTGTAATCAGAATCATGGTCTGAATGCGCAGTTTCAGTTTTCGGAAGTAGTCTTTTTACACCCGGTATAATTACTCTAACAACTTTCTGGTTCCCATATAGTACAAGCTTTACTTAGTTTGGGACTAGAAGGCGTTGTGTGGATGTATGTCAGTATTTATTTATGAATAAGCTCAGCGTAACGTTGAAAAAAATATCTCGTGTCTTATCTCATTTGAAACTTCCTGTTAATGCAAAAGACAAAACACAGTGTAACTATTTCAACGCAACGCCGAGTTTATTATTAGTAGGGTTACTAGTTCGTTAATAAAAGATCGCCCGCCTCCGCAATTAATAAACAAGGTCATTCACATCCAAAACACACTTTTATAAGTTCTAGTATATAGGTAAACTAGTATATATACAGGTAACATTGTTTTGTAGCGGACTCTACCTATTTCTGAATTTATAAGACACACATTTATAACCGCGATACCAGCTGTTTGAGAACGTCACCACTTCTACCGAACGAGAAACTGTTTTTATAGTTTTATTTTAGTAAAAAAACTTTTCAAATGGCTTGCATAATATAAAAATATAATAGATAAGTTCACAAGATACAACACAATACTTCATCATACATCAGCCTGTAGAAGTCTACTGCTGGACATAGGGCCCCCCTATACGTTTCCAAGAAGAACGATTTTGAACCTTTTTGGCTTCCCTTGATCTTCGTCGTCGGCCCAACAAAAATTTAAAATTTAAGCGTGCTAAAAAACGTATAAATAAAAAAAAGTATAAATAAAAAAAAGTATTACACAGCGTATAGGTAAACGTTTGACCGCAATCTGAACTGATGTTAAATGATGCGGTTGACGGTGTAGCATGCTTGCCTAGAAGATACCTATTACGTAAGTTACTCTTAATAAAAAAACCAAATTACTAACTAATAATTGACTAAGCCATGGGTTTCCTCACGATGTTTTCCTTCACCGTTTGAGATCCCTGGCATTGTGCACATATATTTTTTGAACAGAAAAATCCATTAAGTCAGCTTAATCCACAGGTCAAGGTCCGTGCGGAGCTGACTAAGCCATGGGTTTCCTCACGATGTTTTCCTTCACCGTTTGAGTTCACTGGCATTGTGTACATAAATTTTCAAACAAAAATCTAATGGTGCACGACCAGATTCGAACCCACGACCTCAGGGTCAAGTCGGAGTCACTTCCGCTAGACCACCGGTTCTCTAATAAGGCTGATTATGATGATGAAATGCGGTTGCAATAACAGCAAAAATCCAATGGTGCACGACCAGATTCGAACTAACGACCTTAGGGTCAAGTCGGAGTCACTTCCACTAGCCACCGGTTCTCTAATAAGGCTGATTATGATGATGAAATGCGGTTGCAATAACAGCATATAAAACACTACACACACATTGTCCAAGGGCTGCTTATTATGATAATGACTTGTAATTTAACGAAACAAAAGGTACTTGAATGAAGCACATTTTGGTATCCTATTTCGCATTCCAAACGTGCCACGTCCTACGCTATCGAATTTATTAGTAAATACGAGTAGGACCGGCTATCGCTAGCTACTGAAGATTCTATTGCAGTGAATCGAGTACAAGAGTAAAATGCATTTTTTTCTTCTTATGTGACCAAATTAGTGCAAAAAGTAATTTTATTTTATATCAAAAAACATTATGTGTATACACGTGGAGTAGTAGTAGAGCTCTTTGTGAAAGAGCTCGTCCAGGGAGGTTCTACCATACCACATATTTCTAACACCAAACAGTGATGCTCGCTTTGCTGTGTTCCGGTTTCAAGGGTGTGGGTGCCGGTGAAACTATAGGCACATGAGACTTAACACTTGTATGCAGGTTGGGGAACGCAGAGCAGTGCATTGTACGTACCTAACGTGCGTGACCTACAAGGATATGTTATAGGTGATGGTTACTACTTAACATCAGGTGGGCCATATGCTTGTTCCATCAGCAGTAGCATAAAAAAAGGATACAAATTTGGTCACCTCTCAGCACTACCTATTAGTGTTTGTAAATATAGCGGTGTTATAAATTTCATCATGAATCTTCCTTTAGACTAGTTCTTTTGTTATTATAGAGATCCAAAAAAACAATGATTTGCGTAAACTAATTGGCATTAACCTTTGCCCTTGGTAATTTTGCGCGGGATAGGGATAGATGGAAAAGAGTAAGAAGACCTTGCAGTGGAACAAGAAAGGCTCAAAATAAAACGATTGCCATCAAGAACCAACAGAATACTGACAATCAGTAACAGGGTTATCAACAATAAACAACAATATTTACAAAAATATCGGTAATTGTACCAAAAATGCATATTACAAACAACCTTCTACCAATACACATTTTAGGCCAGACAGAGGTCAGAGTTCAAGTAAAAATAAATATTTTTAAAAGTCGCACTTACTTATCGAGATTTTAACGTAATTTCAACAAATGGCCATATAAAATTCCACGCAACGCTTAGTTCAGTGTTTTTATTATGCTATTGAAAAGATCAACGACCCTTTGCAAAACGAATCATATTCAGAGCAGGTACATTCGCGACACATACTACTGTGTTTAAAATAATTATATAAAAATGTGAGTGTGTCATTGTTTCTGGTTTTCAAAGTAAACAGACATCAGAAATGTAAATCTGTAACTTTTAATATAACATATTACCAAACTAGGTAACCTTGAAAGTTTCGAAGCTAGAATGTTACGATAATTGAATTGATGCTCACGCCTACAGGACGAAGACCGGATTACTCAATAGCTGACAAGAATATAATAATAACTAACATAAACTTACGAAACATAAGGTAAACATCTGCAAATCCAAGGTAATCAGAATGAAACCTTTCGAAGAAGCAAACAATTCGTGGAAAATATTTTGGCTTTTTTTATGTTATTCCTGGTGGAACAAGCATGTGACCCACCTGTTCAGTGGTAACCATTACATATAAACGACCGATGTGGCGCGGCGGGCGAATGTTCACCTGCGACACAGGAGGTTGCGGGTTCGATTCCCGCCTCGGAATAAATGTTTGTAAGATCTGCAAATATTTATTCCGGGTGTTCTGGGTGTTTTCTATGTATAATAAAAAATATGTATGCATGTAATGTATTGTATTAAGTATATCAAATCATCTAGTACCCATAACACAAGCTCTGCTTAGCTTGGGGCTAGATGATGCTGTGTGGATTGTCCAGCATTATTATTATTATTATAACAAAGCATTGCCTTGTAGGTCACGCACAGTATGTACCCTAAGAAGCACTGCCCTACGTCCACCAACTTGAGGCATACAGGTGTTAAGCCTCATGCCTGTAATTTCACCGGCACCCACACCCTTCAAACCGGAGCACAACAGTGCGAGCATCACTGCTTGTCGGCAGAAATCGGAACGTTGGTAGTACTTCCCCGGACGAACCCTTTCACAAAGAGCTTTGAGATAACTGAAGAAGAGGACAGAGGTATAGATGACCTAGGAAACACAGCATCAGCATATTTTTGTTCCATATTTTTTGTGTATTATAATTTTGTAATATCTGACATAATGTTTTGTATTTTTCATTCTATTTTATTCTATTTTAAGGACAGGAAAATGATAACTCTGTCTTTATTGTTACTTATTAATGTAATTGCTGTGAACTCGTTTTAATTAAATATAAATATATCAGGCAATTAGTTCGTTTTGTTAGCAGCGCTTTATTTTTAAACTAGCTGACCCGTGCCCACTCCGTTGAGCGGTAAACGTTTTTACTTTTAATTTTTTGGGTTAGTATAAGCTCACGGATATCGTGGCTTTCTATTGGTAAAAGGATTTTCAAAATCGGTTCAGTAGATCCAGAAATAACCCATTACAACCTTACCGCACTCTTAGTTTCAAGATTTTTTGACGATGTAATGGGGGTAATCGGAGGTAATCTAAATAAATAAAATAGCATTTGGCATATACCCACACTTTCCAGTAGTTAGTATTCTATACGGTAGTTAGTATTCTATACGGTAGTTAGTATTCTATACGGTAGTTAGTATTCTATACGGTAGTTAGTATTCTATACGGTAGTTAGTATTCTATACGGTAGTTAGTATTCTATACGGTAGTTAGTATTCTATACGGTAGTTAGTATTCTATACGGTAGTTAGTATTCTATACGTGACAGGTTGCAAGCCCACGATGTTTTCCTTCACCTTTAAGAGCACTGGCATTGCGCACATGATTTTTTCGTAGAGAAAAATTCATAAGTCACGACCCGATACGAGTCCATGACTTTAGGATCAGATGGCAAAGTCACTTCCATTTAGGGTTACCAGATAAAAAAATCAAAAGTCCGAAGAAAATGCCTGATTTCTATTGAAAATCCTGTTTTCTTACAATTTACGACTTTCCTCTCAAACGCAATACCATTGTTTTTATACACCGCGGATCTTACTCACTCATCGCACATCGCACTCAACTCTAAGCGGGGTGGATAGCAGCACCTTCAAAGGTATCTTCACATATTAAGTATGATAAAAGTACCTACTTGGATAAATACATAAGTATTGATTTTAATCGTGCAATTATTACCAAATGAAGATTATATTTAGTTTGTTTAAATGTAAGATGTATTTTATTAAAAATTCTAAAAATCTTGAGATTTCATAGGATTTGCAGAATCCTGAGGAGAGTCCAAAAATCCTGAGGTCTCAAGACAAATCCTGAGATATGGTAACCCTACTCCCATTACACCAAACGAGGAACTAGGATCAAAGAGAACTTACATTAACTAAGCTGACTCCAAGACACACCATCCAGGCCCAACCTCCATCAGGCGCAACTTTCTTCGTCGCCGGCATTTTGACATTGTGGCCTTTGCTCTTTTCCACCGTCATTTTCAGCCTTTGTCACTTTAATGCCTGAAACAATGATAAACGAATTAAATTTTAGGACAACATTACGTTGGCTTCATTGGGTGTTGGTGATCTGCTTCCAAATTGCTAACCAGCTTCTGTTGCATTTGTCAAATATGACAGATTTGCTATAGAAAGTATGTCATATATGACACTTGCAACAGGAATTTGCTAGCAGCAACTTACACAATCGCCTCTCTGGTAATCTTCAGAGCGATGGAGGTATGGTATCCAAAGAATCTCTTTTAGTTCTGCAATGGATACGAAAACAGGATTTCCACCTTTCTCTACATTTATAAAAATAAACACGTAAAGAGTTCGCTTAAGATATTTTAGAATGAAGACTACCAGCTTCGGTGTTTATGTGTTTATACAATTAACTGTTCTACAATGAACTAAGGAATGTGCAAGCACTTACGCAATTGCACAATCTTCGTGCGTGCGTGGTGTGACCAATGATCAGATCTCGCATGCAAGTAGAAAAAATAACAATGACGTCACGATTTTTTCACGCGTGACTAATAGTAGTAATCGTTTACATGAACACGTGACAATATCGATCAGAGGAACACAGACGTCCATGCCAACATGATGCGCTATCATAATGATAATGATAGCGTTGTTTTGATTCGGCCACCGGCCCGCGGCCGGCCTAACTAGTGGAGTATGATAAAGATAGAGGATACGAGGTCATGTGCGTAAGAAAAGGAAGGGTTATCGTTGTGCATGCAGACAACACGTGCTCATAGTCTGCCGGTCCCACGTGCGGCTTCGCTCGGTGACCGGTTTATAACTAAACAAAAGTTGTCGCTAACTCAGCCAGATGAAGCGCGTCGCGTGGTTTTGTACGAGTAGGTAGGTACTTCGCAAAATTATTTTAGAGTCAAAACAAAAACTGAAACGGTGGTGCCGTTTCAGTTTGTCCAAATGGTTATGACTTTGGCAGTAAATTCAGTCATCGCCTCGTAGCGATAATTGTAATTTTAGTGTTTTGTTCTTTTCATTTTTAAAGGTCAAATATTTAAAATCTGTTTGCGTTTTAAAAACTAGCAATTAGGTACGTATAAACTAATAAGTACACAATAAAATTTATAAACGGAATCATTTAGCCTTGGTTCCATTCAAAATTAACAGTTCACACACGTCAATATTACGAGATCAATATAGGTAATATTGTCAAAATGTTGGCAACGAATCTCTTGATTTACCATCAAAAGATTTCTGTGGTCTATTTTTAAAATTCTTAAAATATTTTGTGTTTCTTCTTTTATCACGTCAATGGTCAACCAACACATAATGTAATAGTAGTAACCAGTCTAGGAAGGGTCCCTCAGTCCTCATTTGGAAAGGTTTTCTCTGCAGCGGCCGACTTGGGTCCGAAGTCGGTTAATAGACTTTCAGGCTGGCTACGTCTGATTATGTCCTGGGGGTATATTACCTGTGCTTAACTGTGCAGGCAAGTAGAGGACACGCGCTTTAATGATCTAGCTTTAGTTATTTGAATTATTGTATCTTATCAATCAATTCTGCAAATATTTAGATCTAGAAATATTAAATATTGTTCAGAATCAATGTTGCATCATCGAAAATAGATCAATATTTAAAATATTGCCAAATGTCCAAACTCTTGAATATCGATCACACTTTTGCATCATTTTATAACGTTATGTATGATAGTAGTATCTACAAAGAAAGAATTACGTTTCTGGACTTGGAATGTTTACATGAATTTATTTAAAGCCGTTGACAATAGAAATACTCTTGTGCAATCCACGTTGAAAAAGTGAAATCAGAAGTTTGTTTATTTAACATAGACTGTTAAGCCCTACGAAGTTACCAGTTTGGGGCCTAGGAAGTTTAGTTTGGTCCCAGTTTTTCCGGAATCGGATGTCTCGTATTGTTATGGCATTTTTGAAAAAAGACTGAAGCCATATTATCGGAATCATCGTTTTGAACAGTTCTAAGTTACGATTAATAAAATAAATGATTATCATAAATACCAATTTTATCAAGCTTTAAAAAGCTTTTACAGGCACCTTAGCTTGTCGATATCTATACCATACCAATATTATAAAGACGTAAAGTTTGTGAGTTTGCGAGGTTGGAGGAGGTAATATCGGGATCTACAGAACCGATTTTGAAAACTCTTTTACCAATAGAAAGCCACGTTATTTGTGAGTGTCATAGACTAATATACTAACCCGAAAAATAAAAAGTAAAAATCTTTACCGCCCAACGAAGTAGGCTCGGTCAGTCTAGGATAAATGTAGTACTGTACCGAACTGTGTTTAGTTTTAAGTGAAATATTTGCAACACAAGTAAAAACCTTTTAAAAACAAAACCCCTTCCGACATTTTTGTAAAGTGAGTTGAGGGTTCGGGCAGATTCACTCTTGTTCTTATTTAATCACGTTGAATTGAATTTAGTAAGACCAAGTGAATGAACCAACGACATTGTGAAGGTCATAGAAATACGCTGGATACAGAATCTATATACGCTGACTCTAGATCGTTCGTTTTGGACAAGCGGAGTTGACCAAGCCTTGGGATTTCTTTCACAGTTTGAAAGAACTGACAATGACATATAATTTACAAAGCTGCAAAACCAAAGTCAACCTTATGATCAGAAGAATTCAATAGTATTTAAGTGGACACAAAAATCATTTGTGTCAACTTAAATGCTATTTTTTAATAATACAAAATATCTACTTAGTTAATGAAGAGAGGAATTGTATTTTCGGGTCAACAGGCAGATATAAATTCAAAGACACAGTTCAAAAGATACAAGTACCTATCAGGCAGGTATATAGAGAACATGTCCAGCATTTGTCAGGCTGCGATGATAAACTGACGTCATTCAGCCATTTGAGACGCAAATATAATTTCGCTTCCTAGACCTTTCTTACTTTAGTAGTAGTAGCGATTACTATAACTCGTTATAAATTCCAGTTTTACACACTGGGGTAATGGGACATTCTAAATATAGCGTTTGCGATCTCATACCATCTGATGTGACCTTGCTCCACGTATTGTCGCTACGGCTATCGGTTTGAATAATCCAAATTTATAAAAAATTGCTTTACAACTTTTAATCTCCACGTAAAATTCTTCTCAGATATCTTATTCAATTACCCACTCGAGACTTTTTAAGGATGTCTAATGAGGGTAGTCCAAACAATAATATTATGTTTGGACATAGGTGCTCAAATTTTGCAGTTCAAGGTTGCAAGCCCATCGCCGCTGTTAGAATACTAACTGGGTTTTTCATGGTATTTTCCTTCACTGTTTGAGCACTGGCGTTGCGCATATCAATTTTCCGAATAGAAAAATCCTTTGATGCACGACCTGATTCAAACCCACGACCTTAGGATTAGAATTCAGGGTTACTAGACCACCGGTGTTCTAACTCTATACGATCCACTTAAACCTTATCCTATTCTATTGTTTCCTACCTGATTTATCAAAATTCTCAGGTGATAAATGTCAGAGATATTCTAATTTTAACTCTAGCGAGTGACTTGGATAATTAATAATAAATGCCTACATTATTGAAATTTTGAACCTGTTTCATTTCCAATGATCCGCTTCTTCTCGAGACATGTTGGCTCCATATACCTTTAGTTCTAAGCAATGTAAAACCCACATTTTACATTGTAGAGTCCAAGGGCATTTAAAATCACGTGCCTTTTCGGTTGTTTGTAAACGCATAGGTCAAAGCCATGTTTTTGTCATATTTTGAATAACCGGATTAGAGTTTGCTCGTGAATTTATCCCCCGCGAAATGTATTACGTAAGTGACCTCATGACACACACGTGACCATACTTAATTAATAGGTACTTTGATGCTAATTGCTTAACAACAAATGATAAACAACAGCTTATTAAAACTAATTGTGGTCGCAACGAGCTTAATCAGTTGGACAGGAACACGCTATTTGTATTCTACAATGTTTACATACAATTGTGAGGGCGCGGTTCAGGCAACAGTTACTACACAGTTACCGGCTGACTGCTTGCTGATAAAACGAGCAGCGAATTTGCCAAGAACTGCACACCTACGTGTTCAAACAGTATTGAACAGTCGTACCTACAGGCCGTCAAATCTATGCGCGCCCGTGAGTTTATCTACTTACAAACACTTATCAACCACAGGTAAACTTGTGTCGTGGGTATCAGAACTGGAACAAATATTTGCAAATCTAAAAACGATCCGTCGGCCAAGAGGTAAATCGCAATAGAGGATTCCCCTCTATTGCGATTTAGCAGCACTAGAGAAGACGTCTCGTTTTATAAGTTTGTCTCTTCATTTAGGTTATTTTAGTATTCATAATATGAAAGCGTAATATAAATACTCAGCCGTCTCTCTAGGAATTTAATGATGAAGCCAAGGTTTTACATAAGCACCCAATAAGCGGTTAAGTAAATAATAGATAGTGCATAACATAATAACCGTGATCTATGAGCTAAGTTGCTTGAAGGTCTCCACCAAGACTTGACAAATGTTATAGCTACTGAAATATCCATAGCAATCATCCATGGAAGTGCTAAAGTGTGCTGAATGATGTGTGAATGAATAAAAGGCAACGTAACGAGATAGGACAGTCGGTTTTTTACATGTGGTCGGTAGACGAGAGCCGCAAAAACAACCATTATCAAATTCTCGGTCGATAACCCACGGTGATGTCAGAATTAACAAAAACCAACTAGAGCATTCTATTTTTGGCTGAACATGTACTTGGTCCAAGAGTTTGCTTGATTGAAAACCGGGCGCAGTGCCGCCGCTAGGACCAAGCTTCTTTCATAGATAATGCGTAAATAGTGCATGATAATGGTGAATTTTACAGCGATAAAACGATAAATTTTCAGGAAACTGTGACATTAACCTGAAACTATAGTTAATCACGTAACTTGCCTTTGTTGAGTTTTCATAATCGCGATACTTTTAGCAGAAATTTTTAGTTTAATTATAACCTAAGGAAATTCTAGAAAGCTGCTTTAGCCTCTCTTTCGTTAGACTTTGCCGAAAATGTAACTTAGTTTTAGTTAGTTATAGTATTTTGTATTAGCAGCACGCCCTTCGAGTTATGCTCGAAGTGTGCTTTTTTCGTGTTTTAACTTTACATATATACGTATTATTTTAAGAACTTGTGTAATTGGTTTCTTAAACAGTTCTAATTATCTATAGAAATTATAAGAACCTTTGTCCTGACTGACTGACTGGGATATAGACAACGCACAGCCTAAACCACTAGTCGTAGAGACTTTTCCCTGGAACTGGTCGTAGAAGAAATTCCCGAAATTGAACCTCTAAACGTGTACAGTGGGGGTTGAAGTTTGTATGAAAATAGCTTCACGCGGAAGAAGTTGCGCGCGTTTTGCTAGTATTCAATAAATATGTAATAATAAATAATGTTTACTTGTTAGTGTATGCATGTTTTAGGTTGACATCTAGCATTGACATGTTTTATCTTAGAATAACTTACTGATTGTACCTACTCTGTTTTACGTGCATAATCAAATAAATACTTACAGAGAACATAAAATCCTGAATTGTAAAGACTACGGATAATGCTACCAATTCACCTATGGTATTGATAAATCAACCTCGTCCTGCAAGCACGCTTCAATTTTAATTATCTTACTAGAGGCCACTCGCAGCTTCGCCCGCGTGGCTGTTTTATCCCGTTCCCGTTATTTTTTCGGGATAAAAATTAGCCTATGTCCTTTTCCATTATATTTATTATATAAATTCTATATTTATTTCAAATTTCATCCAAATCGGTCCACTGGTTAGAGCGTGAAAGAGGAACAAACATCCATCCATCCATCCAAACATTCGCATTTATAATATTAGTAGGATGAATATAATATTCATCACAGATATTTTGAACTTAACAGAACAGAAACAGAGATATTCTGTAGGTACCTACCTACTCTGTCATCCAAACCATTGATTTACAAGAAACAATGCATTATAATAACAGTACCACTCTACTCTACCCGAGTATAAGGATAGATATGTATGCTATCCGAAATAAGAGCCTGAGTTGTAAATAACATCATATGTAATAATATGTAATAGGTTATAACCTCATATTACAAGCAAGATAAACCGAAAACTAGTGATAAAATGAAATGGGCGTAATACACAAGCATAATTCGTAACTTCAGGCCTTCATCATTTGACATGGCATTTTAAATACAAAAAAAATTGTTCGGTTTCAATACCAATGACTCGGCCTCAGCATGAATAGTCCTGAACTTTTGGGCCAGAGCAGGAAAATCCCATGTGCAAAATTTCGATCACAATATTTGAAAATTTACCTATTAACCTTAAATTGAAATATTACATTACCTACCTACAAAATCATTGCCATTTCACTGCGGGATTTCTCGCGATATTATTCCTTCTAATTTCAGAAACTGATAGAATTGAACATACGCGCAGTCGTGCACGTCCGCCACTAAAAAAGCTCAAAATTGTTCAGGCAAAAAAACCAATAATACTGAGAAATACGAAGTTGAAGTACTACCTATGACGCAACATTAAGGTTAAACAAGTCGGTACTATGTCCATACAAACGCTGTAAGCGTTTAATGTTTACTATTTACTAACGTGCGTCCTAAGTTAAGTTTGATACTGAATTATCTTGCCGTTATCTAGGCTCGTTACCCCATATTCTACAGTAAAATCAGATTACCTTGAAAGTTACAAGCGTCGAAAGATTGTCTAACCTTAAAAGGTGCGACAGCGATTCTGAAACACAATACAGCAAATTAACTGACAATCTATCGACCTACAAGTACCTTTTTAAGTTTGCGCTTGAAATGTAGAATCGCGGTCAACGAGCCACTCTCAATAATCATGAACAAATAATAAATCATTGTGTTATCAACATTGACTATAATATTATTGCCCAAGCTGTCACTATCGCGTGTAGTGATATTGATTAGAATGAATGTACCTTGATTTAAAAAAGATTTAGGTCATCTTGATAGGAGGATTGCTATCAGATTTTGCATCGTGATCTTGCGACAACAAAATCATAAACTTTTTAGATTAGTAAGCTAACGAACGATCGGCTCTCCTGATTGAAAGTAGTCACCGTACCCTGAAACACCCGTGGGTTGATGAATCACGTGCACGCTTCTCTTTGAAGAACCCCATTACTGTAGTCTCTAGGAAAACTTCATCAGGGAGTTGAATGCACAACCTTGTAATGTGGATAGCAATTTACTGTTGCAGTATAGTCATTCCGTTAGGAATCATTCGCGCAATCGAGGCAGCCATTTGGTACATCGTAGCTAGGAAGGAATCAACGCATTTTCCAGGTTTTACACGCGCTTTAAGTCCTAGTGAAGCTTATAACCTCGAAATTAAACAATTTAGAACTGTCATTCAGCCGGGCTAAGATGTGCAACGCGAGATATGTCGCGCTTATCACGAGATACTTTTTCTATTGATGAACATTTTAGAAACTACTAGCGGTCCGTCCCGGCTTCGCACGGGTTTTAGTAACGATCCCTACTTTTTTTGAAAATGTAATATAGCCTATGTCACCCGGGGATAGTGTAGCTTCCCAACGGTGAAAGAATTATTCAAATCGGTCCAGTAGTTTCGGAGCCTAGTCAATACAAACAAACAAAGTTTTCCTCTTTATAATATTAGTATGATAGTATAGTATGAAGTATGATAGATGAAAGACCCACAGATAAGCGTTTTCATCTGACAGAACGAGATAGGTTTTAGGCACTGACATGTTAGCACAGAAAGATATAAAGATATCTCTTTGTGTGTTGACAAAATTTTGTCGCGTTGCACATCTTAGCCAGGCTGGTTTGCTTTACGTTCTCTTACAATGTATTTTGCAATAAGTAGGTACCTATATAAGGTAATGTGAGTGTGTAAAAGCCCAATTAAACAGATTTAACTTAGTATTATAAATAAGTAAATAAATAAAATAAATAATGCTGGACAATCCACACAGCATCATCTAGCCCCAAGCTAAGCCGAGCTTGTGTTATGGGTACTAGATGACTGATATACTTAATGCAATACATTACATGCATAGATATTTTTTATTATACATAGAAAACACCCAGAACACCCGGAATAAATATTTGCAGATCGCACAAACATTCATCCCGAGGCGGGAATCGAACCCGCAACCTCCTGCGTCGCAGGCGGACATTCGCCCGCCCCGCCATATCGGTCGTCAAAATTATGTGAGCAGTGTAGCTTTATGGTGCCTACTTTGTAATCATTTAATCTATCACTTCAAATGACTTGCCAGTTTCCACACAACTTTCTCTTACCATGCGTCTGCTAAAAAAATGCAACGCAAGGTATTTTGATTACTGGGTTGGACGGACAGCTGTTGTGTGCAAAGCAACCGTTATATATAATATACTAGCGGCCGCTCGCAGCTTCGCCCGCGTGGCAGTTTTTTCCCCGTTCCCGTTATTTTTCGGGATAAAAAGTAGCCTATATGTTAATTGCTGGAAAATTATGGCTCAGATTAGCCAGAAATAGACAAAATTAGAATAACCTGGAGGAGGCTTTTACCACGTGTGGGTCCCATGCACTACCAACCCCATAGAATAATTTTATTTTATTATAGAGAATAGTTTAAATTTAGAAGTAATTTTAGTTTTAGTTTTAACTTTGATAGAATAATTTAGGTAATTTAGTATGTAAATAGTGTATAGGAAAATAAAGCTCTTATTATTTATTTTATTTTATATGTTAATCTAAGTTATAATCTATGTTTATTCCTAATTTCATTCAAATCGGTCTACTGGTTAGAGCGTGAAAGAGTTACAAACATCCATACATCCAACCATCCAACCATACTTACAAACTTTCGCATTTATAATATTAGTAGGATAAAGATTGGGAACAGCAACAAGGTACAAATTCAGGTATTTTTACTTATTTATTATATTGTGGTAGCTAGTAAATCTGGCAATAAATAAATAGGTAAATACTTCTGGACATTTTTACAGCCCCAAACTAATCCTGTACTACGGGAATTAGATGTGATGGGATAGATAATTTATACATAAATTCATACTTAAAATACAATATGACCCCCAGACAAAGGACAAACATCTAGGTATTTTCGTCACACAAATGTTTGTCCTGGGTGAGAATCGAACCCACAACCTACACAGAAGCACAGAAGGCAGAGCTACTACTGAGCTTTGAGGTGATAGGAACTCTTTTCTGATTGTGGCTTCTAAGTTTAGCAATGTTTAATATAAATACTTTAATTCAGTGCCATATAATAGTAATGTTTTTAAGAAAATAAAAAATAATGTAGGTACCTAGCAAGCAAGTTTTCAGGCAGAATCACATTAGACCTGCCCCGCGTGTCGCAACGCGTCAGAAGCCTGCCTCTCTCTGTCTGTCCGAAACAAAATGTCTGAGACAGACGACACAGGTCCCCACGAGTCTTCTCTAGTATGATTCTGCCTTTATTTTTTAAAAACATGGGTTAACTATGTTGTCCATAGAGAAGCTGGAGCAATGCCAAAAAGCTATGGAATGACCGGTATAAAGAAACAAGACAGAGAAAAGAGATGCAAAATTTGAGAAAAAACAAAGTAATTGACATACTTTTGAGAATCAATCAACAGAAATGGATACAGACTGGCTAGATGATCAAAGAAAACAGACCAAATAGACAACAATTGCCTCTGACTGGTACCCCTGGGACGGTAAACAAAACAGAATATGGTGTATTCTACAAAAGAGATGGGAAGATTATTAAAACTCACGGTGGGATACCACTAGAGAAAGGTAGGAAGACACAGAAACCAATGGAAGATGTTTGAGGAGACCAAGAGGCACACAAAACTACGGGATACCTAGGTACTTTTGTCTATAATGTCTATACTAACTGACTGGCTGTCAGTTAGTCAGGCCAACAGTTCATAGAATTGGTACTGGTACTTGGTGGCTTCCACACTGTTACTGTGTTACTGGTTTCTGCAAATAGGTGATCTTTTATATTTGGTATAGATGTAATATTTTTTTATCTAAGTACCTTGTTCTTTGTTTACCTGTAGTTCTGAAGAGAGCTTTATTTTTATTATAAACAATGTTGTCTCAACTACGTTGTTATATTCAATTAAATAATAATAATAAATAAATACATGCTTTCCCTTGTACAGGCTTATAGGTACCTATGGTACTAATAAATAATACTTCTAGTTGTATAAGAACAGTGGATATTAAATGTGTGTATGTACCAAATGTCATGTACCGATGTACCTTTGCCTACCCCTTAGACATTTTCTAAAGAAATTTTAATTAGGTACTTGGTTCGACGAGATCTGAGGCATCCTTAATACCAAGTTAGTCTACCGTGCTTAAGGATTTATGTTGTGATGCTATATCTTTTTTTTACTATGAGAATACATTTGTGTGTTTGTATAAATGTTTTGTAAGTGTGTGTTACAAACTGCTAATTTATATGGTATATGTTGTTACATTTTTATTAATTATATAATCTAATTAACTAAAGATAAAATAATGAACACCTAGTTTTTAATCCCAGGGTTCAGTGGTGAAGATAAGATTCTGTGTGTGTTCTGGGTATTTTCTACACATAATAAAAATGTCTTTATAATGTTATTATTATAAGATGCAACTACCATGCTGAACCTCTTGATAACAAATATTCATGTGATTAATGTGTAACATGAGAGTTTTGTGTAAATATGTAAATTATATAAGTTAGATATTACAAAAAAAACACTAAGTATGTTTATTGCACATAGGTAAGTGGTGTACCTAGTTATCTTGTAATGGATACAAAAAATTATAAATAGTGAAAATAAACTATTGCAATTGCTACTAGGTAAGTAATTTAATTCTTATTATATTTATTTCATAATTTTAAATCTACCTGGAAATATGTAAATAGCATCCAACAAACTGCGTTTATGTTTTTCATGCAGTATCTTTTATTCGTTAAATACCTAAAAACTTTATGGTAATAAATATATAAGATTTAATTTTACGATTACGTATGGACTGATCTAAGTGGTTCTAGATCAAGGACCTTAAAATAATGGAAAAAAACAACTTACCTGTATAATAAAGTTCTGTAATAGTTCTTCAGGTGTGGAACTGCATTGCACCGTAAAAAATACTGATATATTAGTAGGGTAACTTCTTTCTGAACTTTCTAGTCAAACAAAGAATTTCTTTCGCTTTTATACGCGAGATATTTTTATATAGGTAGGTATGTAATTCTTGTGGCTAAACGATATTTGGGCTTGAAGTTGGAATCAAATATTTTATAAAGGTTTGACGTTTAGTTTAGAAGTATCCACGGTCTCCAAGCAAGGAAAGAAAAGGAAAAGTTCAACCAAATCAACCAGCAAAATAAACAAAACCCTGCAGCTCAACGCCGCGACGCGAAGGAACTGACGGCCACAGAGTACTAACTAACTGATTAACTGAATGAAACTGACTGACTGACTGACTAACTGATCATCTTATGATCGAGTGACAGACTTGATTTGAAATGAATGGTGAAAATACTGAACTCAATATAAAATGGATAGAACTGACTGACAGGCAAAACATGCAAGCATCAAAAATATATGAAGTTTAGTCCAAATTTACTGCGGCTGTGATACGGATATTCTACAAAGCCGTTATAATATGTAAAACAAAAGACAGTCTATTCATAACGCTATTAGGTGGAATTTCAATGCTACTAAATGAGCATGTAAAATACCTTATTTCGCTAAAAATACCTATTTTTATTAAATAATTAAAAAATGGTTTATCAAAGATAATTGATAAACAAAAATGACTAGCCACAGTAGTTGTCATGCCACATTGAGAATGACATCCATAACTTACAACTCTTACTAACGTAATAAAAATTAATCAACGAAAAAGGAATTGGAATAAAGTAGATTCAGTTTTGCCTTTGCCTTTTTGCTCTAGTTTATATAAAAAAAACAAAAACTTTAGTGTTGGATTTTGGACTAAACTCCATACAATCTAAGTAATGTTTTCGAGTTTCACCTAGCCACAAAGTACTTTTTTATAGACTGAAACACCAAGCCCAAATTACGAACACCACGGACGATAGGTATATACATAATATTTCATTAGGTCACTGTTTATAACACCTAGGTAGGTAGGTCGAACTTGTCAGCCGCTTGAATTTGAACGCCCCTTCCAGACTACCCAGAATCAAAGCATTCAACCTTTTCACAGTGCCTTTCTGTAAAACAAATCTTGGAAAAAACGCAGTCATCTCAAGGCTTTGTAGTCAATATAATAGTACCTACTTCAAAAAAAAACAATACTCTTGACATTTGTGATCCACCATATAAATTTAATCAAACACTCAAACATGACATAGCGCTGTAATGACGACATATGATAGAGGAATTTGTATACGGAGTGATTATAATAATTTTGTTTTGTTTTTCAGTCATAAGTTACTCTTTTTAAATTTTTGTGTTGATTTCTGTTATGTTTTGCATTTTATGTTTTTATAGTTTAATTATATATCTAGTTGAGTCTATATTTTAGTGCATGCTGTGGCATCCTTTAATTGAAGGGACACATAGTTTTAAGACCTTTTGTAACCTTTTCATTTTAATTTTTTGTGTTTTCTTTGTTGGATGTCCTACAATAAATAAATAAATAAATAAATAGGTACTCCTCCGTAACGTTGCGCATATTTCTGTAGGTAAATACATAACTTGCCATTGTATGAACGAACATAGGTAGGTACCACTGTAAAATCTAGCTAAGTAACTAAAGACAGACAGAATGTAATGCAACACATTGCGGTAGGTAACACGAGGATAACGCGTGTCCATCACAAAGGCATTATAAATTAGTCATTATCATACCTAGCAGCAAAAGTAGATACCTACCTTCCTACCTAATTATTAGTAAGTACGACCTCTACGATGATGTTACTACTTACGATGAACTATTTTTGTGTGGTAGGTACAGTCGGATGCACTAGAATGTTTACAATTTGTAACTATCAAAATGGTTTCACAGCGCGGTGTTAAAAATATTAATCAATTAATCAAAAAATAATTGAGGTCATGAACTAATCTCATGACTTTTCAGTTTTTGAGGTGTAAGAGTTGATTGTTTTTCTGTAATACCGTTATGAAAGATACAAATTGTATACATTCTAGTGCAGCTGACTGTACCTACATAAGTAGGTAGGTAGGTAGGTATAAACTTGTCGATAGACCAGATATATTCAGGTATTTTCATTGCTTGTATAATAACTATACATAGATAGATTAGGCTATCTATAGAACTATTCCTAGATAGATAGATTTTAAGACCGATGTAGCGCGGCGAGCGAATGTCCGCCTGCGGCGCAGGAGATTGCGGGTTCGATTCCCGCCTTGGGATAAATGTTTGTACGATCTGCAAATATTTATTCCGAGTGTTCTGGGTGTTTTCTATGTATAATAAAAAACATGTAACTATGTATATAATGTGTTGTATTGAGTATATCAGTTATCTAGTACCCATAACACAAGCTCTGCTTAGCTTGGGGCTAGATGATGCTGTGTGGATTGTCCAGCATTATTATTTATTATTTTATTATTTATTAGATAGATTAGACCTCTAGGCAATGATATACCTACATCATTGCCTAGAGTTATTTAAAGAATAATATTGTTACCTAGTACCACTAGTATTGTTAGTACTAGTAGTAGTATTGTTAGTTAGTAGTACCGTAGTACCTAGTATCATACAAAAAAACGGTAGGAACCAAGCCGTAAGTTTCTTGCCGGTTCTTCTAGGCTTGGTCGCGAGGAACTGGCGCTTAGATTCACCTAGATTTAAGACGTTTCAAGATGATCCCTGCGGATATTACTGAATAAATGCTTTTTGACTTTGACTTTGACTTTAACCAATTTTTCTGTAGCGTAAGCCAACTACCAACGTAAAATGCCTCAAAAGAAGCCTCCTGCTTGCGTAGACCTATCTCGAAGTATTCACATTTATCGTGTTCTAAAGCCTGTTGTGTTTCTAATACCAAGATATCGAACAGCACAGAATTAGAATTCAGTTGCCAGTCAAAACTTATCAGCAACGCATGTTTTGTGCATGTAATTAGTTTCGCTTAGAAGATTTTCTAACAAAAAAACTTTTTGTGAAGGAGTTATTTAAAAAAATTCAAGATGAAATCTAAGCTGAAAGTGAGGAGGGATGGAGATTTCATCCCCCCAGACGGCGGTTGGGGTTGGATGATCGTTGTTGCTGCTGGAATTTCAAATGTGAGTTTTTTATGTGACTTGCTGATGGAACAAGCAGATGGCCCACCTGATGTTAAGTGTTTGTTTGTTTTTATAGTGCTTACCTGCACTTAAGGAAATCACAAAGATTTTTATATTATCCCAAAAATTATTGAATTTTGGGATAATATAAAAATCTTGTGATGTTTAGTGGTTACCATTACCTATAACAAAGCATTGCCTCGCAGGTCACGCTCGTTAACGTGCCTTACGATGCACTACTATGCGTCCATCAACCTGAGGCAAATGTACCTGTAATTACACCGGCACTTAAATCCTTCAAACCGGAACACAGCAAGTTGCTTGGCGGCAGAAATAGGCATGGTGGTAGTACTTCCCCGGACGAGCCCTTCACTTAGATCTCTACTACTACTAAAAGAGTACCTATCATTTTTATTTTTGCGTTTTTCATGACAAAATTCGCAAATAAATTTAAGTGTTTTTTGATTAAACCAAGGTCTTTACTGCAAGATAAGTTTACCATACAAATAACTAACTTAGTAAAAACTATGTTTTTTTTTATTTAACTTGTTAGATGGAACAAACAGATGACCTGATCTTGAGTGGTTACCATCATTTATAACAAGGAAGAACACGTTAAAAACGCGTTCTACAATGCAATGCTCTGCGTCCATCAACATTAGGCTTATTGTAAGCCTGATGTGTCTGTAATTTCACCAACACCCACATCCTTCAAACAGGAGCACAGCACGCGGCAGAAATAGGCATGGTGGTCGTACTTCCCCGGACGAGCCCTTCACTAAGAGCTCTACTACTACTGCACTATGTAGTGTCTACCAGGTATTTGCCTACTAGTACTGCAGTATCTAGGCAGTAAAACGATAAACTACTTCTAACAAGGTTGGCATAGAAAGATTAAACTAATGCAACACATTGTGCCTGATAATAGCACCTACTTTTATTTATTCTGTACTGATAATTTAGGCTGTTGTCTACCACTAATAGGATTGTTAAACATATCTTATAATAATCTATTATTCTATTAGGAAAAATGAGTTGGGCGTTGCAAAATTTGCCTAGTTACAGCCCCGTTCTTTTTTAAAATTAGCGAAATGTGCGTTACCTTTCCTCCACCCCCGCTATATCCGTTGAGGGGTTGAATTTCGGGAATTACTTTCTTAGTAAACCTTTACGAAATAAGAAAAATATACCCTGAAAATTTCAAGACTATACGACCAGTAGTTTAGGCTGTGCGTTGTCTATATGTCAGTCAGTCGGGACAAAGACTCTTCTATAATAGGTATGAGTTTTTCAAACTGTATAGTTTGAAGCGAGAAGCTTGGTCTAGTCTAGAAAGTATGTTTAAGAAGTATTCTTCTTGAATATAATAAATAATATTAGTATTCCATTTGGAAATTGACACGATCTAGACTTGAATTTGATGATATTTCATTACGAGAACTGGCTGAATTTGACGGCCTATGCAATATTACTATCAGTTAGATAGTAATATTGCATAGGCATAAATAATATTTATGTCTATCTTGTATTATGTAAAAGGGTTCCGTGTCAAATTTGAATCTATACCAAATAAAAGAACCTTTGTCCTGACTGTCTGACATATATACAACGCACAGCCTGAATGGTTAGTCGTAGAAACTTGATTTTTTCAGGGTAGGTCTTAGAACTGTACTTAAAAAAGGATTCCCTAAAATTGAAGGGGTGAAGTATACATGGTATAAGAAAGACACATTGCGCAGTATATATTTTTGTATTATTCTACCAGCTCTCTGCTCTACCAATGCTGCAGCAGTTCGGGCTACTGTTCCGGGACAAGTTCGAACGGCTCGGCATCTCCAGCTCCAAGACTACCACCATCATCAACTTGCAACCAGCTCTGATGTCTTGCGTCGGTGCGTGACGCGCAAGCATGGTAACTTTCTGATACCATCATCACCATATGCCCGACATAGGTTGGGGTTATGATCCATATCAAACCAGTTGACTTTAGATGATTAAATATCTAGAGTACCATTTTGCCGCTACAATCCTTTTAATTCAAAAAATTAAAAAGTTTATGTGCAACTCCTACAGCACCTGCAATAAAGTTTATATCTTGATGAAAACCTGCAAGCGTAATTACGTATAAGCACAATTAAGTTCGGTAGCTCGTTTGTAACTCCATATAGTTCTTAGTTCATTTAAATGATTCACCATTGGAACACAGGGGGCACATGGTAACTTTAGCGGCTGTACAAGAGCTGTTGCAAAGTAGTTTAAATTTTGTAGATTACAATTCTGCTTTTACGTAATTACGCTTGCAGGTTTTAACTTTACCTACTGCAGTTTTTGTAGGAGTTGCACATACGCTTGCAATTTTTTTTAACTTGAGGTGGCGGAATAGTGCTATCTATACATTTACAAAAGTATAAAATAGTCGATTTTCATACTTTTGCAAAACCAGTATTCAACTCTAATGTTTAATACGGATTTATTACAGCGTACCTTGTCCAGGATATATGTATTACATGGATTTATCAGGCATTGTTTCCATAAGATAATGTCAACTCAGACAGTACCTACTTATAGAAGTTATAGTTTAGTTATTACTGCAACTGCTTATGATATACTGATATTTATGTATGTATGATATGCCAGTTTGTATCACTTTGATCTACCGCTTTTACATTCTGTGTTGTATGTCTATGAAAAAATATCTCCTTTCTTTTTATTTACTTTGCACAAATAGACATAGTGTTCCTATTTCGTAAAGCATACATGTAGGTATCTTATACCATCCTATCAGTAGGTAAGGTGTCTCTGCTGTTACCTTGATAGATAGTGCTGCCTGGATCTTGTGTACTTTAAGGTTCTAATCATGAAATTTGAGTTGATGGATGACGCTTTAGGTTGAAATTCCACCTTGATTAATTAGATTTTAATTTCCTCTAAGGTCTAGTGGGAGTTGTGGATTGTTGGAGTCCAATGGATTACTTCCTGAAAACTCTGTCGGATGATTGACAGTTTACCTCCTGAGTGTCAATCCCGATCTATGTATTATTAGGAATGTTACTAGCCTTATTTCTATTGTTTCAGGGTTAGCCAATGGGCCCGTATTCAAAACCTTTTCGTATCGTCAAGTATCCTTAACTGGAGCCGCATTGGTCTTCATTTCACTTATACTCACCACTTTCTCATACAACTTCACCACCTACCTCATATCCTTCAGTATACTTTACGGTAAGACTATTTCAGGAACGCTTGGTTTTGGCAAGCCAAAGTGATTAAAATAAAAGTTATATATTCAATTACCACTTTGTGCCATTTAGCTGCATTTAAAATTATGCCTAGTTACGAGGCAATTAAAATGCTTATAAAATTCCAGGTGCCAGTTACGGTATCAGTAGCTCAGCAAATGCTCTTGCTCTAAACACCTATTGGAAAGATAGAAGACGATTGGCAACAGGTCTCTCATGGACGACCACGGGCCTTGGCCCCATGCTGTGGCCACACATCATAACTGCATTATTTGCATCATTTGGGGAGACTGGCAGTATTCTTATCATAAGTGCTGTATCACTCCATGCTGTTGCTGGTGCCCTGTTACTACAACCTGTGGAATGGCACGCAAAAACTCCTGCAAAAGATCAAGACGAAGAAAAACTACTCAAGCCTAATGGTAACAACACTGAGCCTAATGTTAACAACACTGAGCCAGAAAAGAAGCTAGAGAGTGGATATTTCAGCCAAGTATCCAAATTTAAAAATTTTAGTGCATTTTCTAGTCAGTATTTGTACAATGAAGATGACCCAGTGAATACTGGTTATGAAATCACGGACCCTGGAATTCCGATGATGCTGCGAGCAAATGATGGCTATTTCAGCCAGTCAAGACAGTCAAGGAGCCGGTTGTCGTCAAAAGAAGGTTCGGCAAAGACGTCTCGGTTGAACTCAAAAAAGCCATCAATGACGAATCTGTTGGAAAATCACTCGCGTAAATCTTCAACATTGTACCTTAACGAGTCAAAAAAAAACTCTGCAGCAAATCTTGGAGCATTAGTCCAAGACAAATCAAAGAAAAACTCTTCATCTAATCTTGGAACATTAGTTCAAGAAAGAGATACGTACAAACCGAAACGCAAAACATCTATTACAATAGAAACTCAAATTCCTGAATCTGAAATTGAAGATTGTCCTACATTGAAAGCTCCTCAAGATTTAAAAGCGGATGAAAAAGATGTAGTCGAAAAGATAGATCCGACGGAGGCCAAACATATCTCGGATAGAGCTGAAAAGCATATAGCTGGTAGTAAAAACCTCAATTTTAAAAAAGACGGTCAGTATGGGTCTAAGTACAATAAAGACAATCACAGCAATATTTCACAAAAGTCAAATAAAAATCCGGATGACCCAGATGAGAAAAAGTATTTAAAAGATAATCATAGTAACCAGTCGCAACGAGCAGCTAAACAAAGAAGAAAATCAAATAATTTCAACTATGAAAATGAAGTTCTAAAGCAGGCATCTCTTAAGTTAGAGGAATATTTGAAAGAAAAGGATAGTGAACAAACAGAAAAAATGAAGCTTTTAATTAATAAAATAACTGAAACTGAAGATGAGGATGACGATGTTTTTGAAAAAAAGAAAATTGATACCAATAAGGAAGAGGAAAAAAAAGAAGGAGACGAACAGTTAACGCTTTGGGAAAAGATACAAATGTTTTTTGATCTAGATCTTCTAAAAGATTTTACATTTATTAATCTGATGTTGGGTACTACTTTGGCAGGATTCAACGAAATGAACTTTTCTATATTAACACCATTTATATTGGGAGATTACGGCAAATCGAAGCCTGAAGTCGCATTGTTCATGTCCCTCTTAGGTGGAGTGGATATCAGCGTGAGATTCTGCGTTCCTTTTGTGGCTGGTAAAATAGGCTGGGACAACAATTCCTTCTTCTTGTTTGGAGTCATATTAATGGCTATTGGAAGAATAAGTAAACGCATTTTTTATTTTGTACCTAAATATCAGTTTAATACCTACAATATAAAGCTAACATTCTCGAGGTTTTGATACTGATCCTGTTTGTGGGTATCAAAAACTACTACGAGTATAGAAGTTAAACCCGCAGCTATTGTGTTTCAGCCTCATTAACAGTTTAGAATTTGTCTATTTATTGAACAAATTGTGTAAAAGTGATAATTTGTGTAAGAAAGGAGTGAACACTGAGATTTTATATACTGAACAAATTGTGTGAAAGACTTATTATGTGTGAGAAAAGAGTGAACACTACTGTGATGACGCCTGATAGAAAAGTGTGAAAGAAGAAAATCTGTTGTGCCGACCCCACTTATGCTGCGGCCACACTACCGGGAAATGCCATTAATTCCGGCGATGATGGACGTTAAGCGGTGCTGTTAAGGTCCATCATCGCCGGAATTAATGGCATTTCCCGGTAGTGTGGCTGCAACATTAGCGTGGGCAGGGCAGGAATATGGTATTGACAAATTCCGTGTAGGTAATTTTTTGCCATTTCTTGTCTCATGAAAACCGTTTTTATTTTTAGTACTGGCGTACTGTCAATCGTACTGGGTTATTCTCCTGGTGGCGGTTATAATCGGTTTTGGAAAGGGTCTTCGGACAGTGTTCGTGGCTCTGGTCATCCCAACACATGTTCCACTTCATAAGCTGCCCGGAGCTACGGGGATACAACTACTGACAGCTGGGCTTGTCTATATTTTCCTAGGACCTGTAGTTGGTGAGTGACAAGTTTTTGCTCGCTAAGTTCACACAATAGACTTATTTTGTAGGTACTGAAGTAGGTTTCTATAGTACCTAATATTGTACGTTATGTAGTGTACTATGTTATTCATCTGTCTGTCCAGTATATAGCTGTTTCTCAATAAATTCTGCGTATTACTTGGCTTGACGCTCGCAACTCATTCGTAAAAGTTGCCTGACTCAGTTATAATAGCTTACCATACTTCCTATAAGAAACTAGCATGGTATCGCGTGTGGTTTTGCTCGCGTAAACTTGTTGAATTTCAAATAAAATAAATAATAGAATTACGACTGTAATCCCCAAGCACGGTAGATATCCGATTGAATTTCCAGAATTCCTTTTATCCACTTCTCAGTAGTCTAGCAGCCTAGACTGTATATTGGTTGTCTATATTATGCCAGTAAGTTAGAATTAGAACAAAGAGTCTTGCTATAGATAAGATAGTGATACTTTTTAAAGGTGCGTACGACATTTGATTATTTCAAATTAGTCTACACTTTTACGATTAACATCTCGTGTTTTGTTATCAGTTCTCTATATCATCAAAAATGTCCCTGGAATATTTTGCGGCCGTTTTTTATCAGTTACTTTCTGTGTAAATTTCCAGGTTGGATTAAGGACAACGCTTCAACAGCAGTCACACTTCACTGTTTAAATATCTTCACATGGCTGACTGCACTTTCTTGGGGCTTGGAGAAGTACATACGATCTCTAAGACAAGTAAAACCTGAAGAGAAAAGTGTCGTCGACCAAGCTTAAAAATAAGAGTTTCGTACGCCGAGAGGGAAAGGAACGCTTCATAGGATCACTTTGATGTTTACTTGTTTATCTCCCCACCTGTCAAGCCCTTTTTACTGGCGTTACAGTGAAAAAAGGCTTGATAGGCTTCAACCGTGTCAAATTGATCTTAGTAGGTACGTGATGTATGAAAGATCATAGTATCGTAAAAAATTCAAGTTGATACGGTAATTGGCATCGTAATTCCCAAGAAGAAATAAGATTCATCTTTACAGAGTAGTTCATACATACCTTTTGTACAAATTCAGTTTACGTACAGAACCCTGGGCATAGACATAGACATACATTTATTTGCTACAAAAACACACATTACACATACAAAACAGATCAAAAAGTGAAAAAAAAAGACAGAAAGAAGGGCACGAATTCCACTCGCAGTTTTCCTGTTTCTTTTATTTAAATCATTACGTGTAAGTAGATAAGTGTTTTAAAAAGTACGGTTTGTTTTATAGTTTTAATTTAAATATAATGATTGATTTATAAAATGTATTTCATTTTATTTCTTATCAACAATTTATTTCTACCGTTAGAGTTGGTAGACTCATACAGTAGGTACATAAAATAAGTAGAAATATAATAAAAAAATATGTAGTAGGTAGTATAGGTAGATAGGATGGGATAAAACTGGAAGTGTCCTTCGTCCAACGCGGACGAAATCGCGGGGTTTGTCGCAAGGTAAATAGAGTCATTGAAAATTAAACGCAGAATCAAGCTAGACACTACCCTCGAGAACCATGTCTCAGACATTTTGTATGGGACAGACAGACACAGACAGAGAAAGCAGACCCCTATCTGCTCTAATATAATCTTTCAATCTCTACCAATTATAAGAATCTTTGTCATGTCCTGACTGGCTGCTTGACTGACATTATAGACAACGCTCAGCGTAAACCACTGGTCGTAGAGACAAAATTTTTTTTAGGTTTAACGGTGTACTACACCTCTACGCATTAAGACAAAGATACCTACTCCAAAAAGGAATTCCAAAAACTCAACCCCTAAATAGGAATAACAGTGGTTAAAGTTTGTATGAAAAAAGCTTAGGTACCCCTAAATAGGAATAACAGTGGTTAAGCTTGTATGAAAAAAGCTTAGGTACGTCGTACGTAGGCCGTCGTCGCGGGCGTTTTCACTACTTACTTAAGCAAAATGTATGGGACTCAGTAAATGCAAGTACTTATGTAAATTTGTGACGTCAGCTAAAGGAACAAGCGATCGCTTGATTAGGTAACCTATTATCTCAACGTAAATAAACAATACGATAAATTTTCAGGTATAGTATACATGCCCGTCATCTGACTAACAAAATACTATACATAGCAAAACATCCGCGACTTCGTTCACAAAAAGACACCACACCAAGACGAATGTTTTCTGAAAATTTAAAGTTTCTATGATCAGTCAGTCAGTCAGGATTTCTTATAATTGGTATAGATTTCTAGAGGTATATTTGCGATCGATTATTGAAAGGATTTATGTAGGTAGTAGAGAAGTACCATGCATATTTTTGTCGCCAAGCAGCTTGAAAGACCGGTTTGAAGGGCGTGGGTACCGGTAAACAGACACAATGAGGCTTAACAACTGTGTTCCTCAGGTTGATGGACACAGAGCAGTGCATTATGTGGCACGTTCCTGACGAACGTGATCAGCGAGGCAATACTTCGTTATAGTTGATGGTTACCGCTTAACATCCGGTGGGCATCTGCTTGTTCCATCAGCAAAAAGTATAAAAAAAAATAAACTCGTACGTGCGAGATTGCCTGGAGATACTAGCAGTTCACAACCGCATGCATTTTCTCGCTCCAAAACTCTCCTAATCTAAGCGGCGACGCGGCGTGTATTATCATTTATTATTGCTGTGATGGTTCCAACTTAGAATAGATAACTAAGTGAACTCACCGATATGGGCAGCAGCACCTCCTGCGTACTAAGCACCGACTCTGCAGTCACCAATCCGCCTGCAAAACGTGGTGACATCGGCAAACCCTCCAAACATGAGGGAAACTCATGCCCAGCGGTGACCCTTAAGCTCATGACGAGTTCTTTATGTGTTTTGCCAGTGTTGCAGGATTGATAGCCTGTTTTATTACAAGTACTATGTCACTGAGATAGCGAAAATATTGTTTATCTAAGTACCTATAAGTGCAGTTGGTACCTAAGGCATTAATCACCTTAGATAGGTACTTAGGTAGGTAGAGTTGGCCGAGACGCCAGTTGCATATTACTACTTATCAGCACTGCATGTTTTGTGATTAATAATTAGTCTCGCAGTAGATTTTGTAACAAAGCACATTTCAAATATCTAGTGTTTTAAAGAATTTCAGAGAATGGTGAAATCTAAGCTAAAAGTGAGGAGGGACGGAGATTTCATCCCCCCAGACGGTGGTTGGGGTTGGATGATTGTTATTGCTGCTGGAATTTCAAATGTAAGTGATATTTTAAATTTGCTTTTTTTCATTCATTTAGATTTACAGCATAAACACTCAAAATATACTTTCTATCTACTGCATGTTAAATATGAAGTAAAATCTACTAGTAATTGATTAGTTAGTAGGTGTAATATTTCAACGATATATCCAATGATCAGTCATGTGACTTAGGTCAGTAACCTAAGCCACATACTCGTATACTCGTCACAGATCAAAGGCCCAATTCTCGTAATGAAATATCGTCAAATTCAAGTTTTGATCATGTCAATCTCAAAATTCTTTGAAAAAACTGACATTTCAGACAGGCCTAATTTCGACAGTCAAATCTCGTCTCAGCCCAAAAAAAATATGAGAATTGGGCCTCTGGTGTTACACTTCATATTAATAAAAATAATGTTAATGCTGGACCATCCACACAGCATCATCTAGCCCCAAGCTAATCAACTCATAAATTGCATGTGCCTGCAATTTCGCCGCAACGGCAATGCTGCTTATAGCGCCAGGAATATACATGAAAATGAGACCTTGGTTACTAATCTTGGTTTTGCAGTCCATTTTTTCTAATACAATAAAGCCAGATATTCTTCAGTACTCGGACACACTCAATATGTAGCAATCATTTTATCTATATAAACCAACATTATCCACCTTCTTATAGCTAATTCTTTTACTACCTAGATATTTCAGTAGATGTAGATTATGTAATTACTTAGTTACGTCGATTTAAATTACAGGGGTAATACGTTCGTTATTTGACTGTTGAATTAAGTACATACATTCCTATACGGGTAAGCAAAGACCACGGATTTCCACTTGCTACGATCCTGAAATAATTTTTTGCTTTATTTACTCTCATAACATTCTTCATACCATTGGAGTGCCATTTGGAGATTGACATGATCAAAACTTGACGATATTTCGTTACGAGAAACATTATCAAATATTCCTTGTGTGCCTCAGGTTGATGGACGCAAACCTACATCGTTGACTAGTTCTGCAATGCTATGCTTTGTTATGGTTACCACGGATGATATCACAAAACTTATTACTTTTTTGCAAATAGATATTAAGAATACAATATAACACCCAGGAGGAGAATAAACATCTATATTCATCACACAAATGTTTATTCTTGGTGTGGATTGGATCCACAATCAACACAGAAGACTACTGCTAACTGAGTTGAAAGGCCTGCCTCCAATATATGCTGCATTGGTAATAGCAAAATATTAACAAATAGTTTCTAAGCCAACAGCGTGGTTATAGTCAGTTCTTATGCAGTTGGACAGCACGCAAACTGCTATAACTTGACACAATTGGTTAAGCATTTCAAAGCACATGTACACAAAAACCACAATTTGTAGCTGGATTTCAAGCTAAATACAAATGCATACACGCAAAGACTCTGGCAAAATTATTAGTTGCCTAATTGTTCCCAAACCACACGAATTTTGCAAGCTCGGGTTGGTGTGTTTGTTTTTGGCGTTGGTTTTTACAAGACGCATCACAATCACGTGTGCGCTTGATAATCTATTCTGTTTTCTATCAGCTCTCTGCTCTACCAGTCCTGCAACAGTTCGGGCTACTGTTCCGGGACAAGTTCGAACGGCTCGGCATATCCAGCTCCAAGACTACTACCATCATCAACATGCAACCGGCTCTGACGTCTTGCGTCGGTGCGTGACGCGCAAGCACGGTAACTTTTTGATACCATCATCACCATTTACCCACCACGGGTTGGGGTTATGATCTGTACCATTTGACAGAACAAGATGAGTTTTTCCAATAATTTTTAGCATGTAGACATATCTCAAATTGAGATATGTCTTGTGCAATATTGAGATTCTCAATATTGCACAAGATAACGAATAGACAGCATTTTTTCGTGCTGTACATTTTAGCCCACAATTCAAGCATATGGTGTGTTTTATGCTTGTAAGGTTTTATTATATTTTTGTATTTATGTATTTAGGGTCAGAGTATAAACTTTAGACAAAGAGACACGACGCACCGTCGTCGTATCACGAAAAACTATTAATATCGTCTCCTTCTTACCAATGGTATCTATTACAAATAGTGACGTCACCAGTTTTGTCAACGTCAATTTTGCGATAAGACCATTGATCTACAAAAACATAAATTTTGCATCCACGCTCAAAAGTGTCCACTCAACGTACTACTCGACAACTCGAAGTAATTGTAGGTTGATGAGTAAGACCAATTTGTCTATCTCTGCAGTCTGTTTGTCAAAAACTTAGAATTCTGAGTATATTAGATATCTCAGTACAGCATATAAGTAGCTACTTTTATTTGAACAACTCTGTTACCTCGATAGATAATGCAACGACTGACTCTTGATTGTGTACCATAAACTTCTAATCGTAAATTGATAAAATGTGCATTTGAGCTGATTGATTTTGTAAGTGGTTAGTTTGAATGTAAACAAACTGTAGGTATTCGTAATCCACTTTCATCAATAGGATAGTTTATTTTCAATGTAGTATGGCAGTGGGTTCCAACAAGTCCAAATTGAGTACCTTATTATTGGACATGACAACTATATCATTGTTTACCTTACCTCTATATCTATACCTTTATATCTATGTGAATTCCGAAATTTAAACTAGATAAATATGCTAACCTTATTACTAGCCTTGTTTTTTTTCGTTTCAGGGCTAGCCAATGGGCCGGTATTCAAGACCTTTACCTACCGTCAAGTGTCCATAACTGGAGCCACGCTGGTCTTCATATCGCTGATACTTACCACTTTCTCCTATAACTTCACTACATATCTCATATCCTTCAGCATACTCTACGGTGAGATTGAATTTAGGAACACTGTTTTTATTATGTACATACACAAATAGCGACTAAGCATAGGACAACGTCCCACTCGATCGACTGTCATCATTTTGAAGATCGAGTTAGATCGGTGGAGTGAATTTATAAGGGAGGCCGATGTCCTGTAGTTGATGTTTTCAAGCTGATAATGATTTGCCTTTTATTAGATTTTTACTAAAATAGACACAATTTTTTCACCTTTTGCAATCTTATTTTTATCTTCCTTGGTGAAGCTTAATTCAAAACAATAAAAAGACTCATATAATTCCAGGTGCCAGTTACGGTATCAGCAGCTCAGCAAATGCTCTTGCTCTTAACACCTATTGGAAAGATAGAAGACGATTGGCAACAGGCCTCTCATGGACGACCACGGGCCTTGGCCCCATTCTATGGCCACACATAATTACTGCGTTATTTGCATCCTTCGGAGAGACAGGCTGTATTCTAATCATGAGTGCTATATCCCTCCACGCTATTGCTGGTGCTCTATTACTACAACCAGTGGAATGGCACACGAGAACTCCTCCAAAAGATCAAGATGAAGAAAATCTGCTCAAGCCTGATAGTAATAGCACAGAACCACAGAAGAAGCTAGAGAGTGGATACTTTAGTCAGGTATCTAAATTCAAGAATTTTAGCGCTTTTTCTAGTCAGTATTTGTATAATGAAGATGACCCTGTGAATCCTGGTTATGAAATCACGGACCCTGGAATACCGATGATGCTGCGAGCTAACGATGGCTATTTCAGCCAGTCAAGACAGTCAAGAAGCCGGTTGTCGTCAAGAGAAGGATCTGCTAAAACGTCTCGGCTGAACTCAAAGAAGCCTTCAATGACAAATTTATTGGAAAATCACTCTCGTAAATCTTCAACATTATACTTGAACGAGTCAAAAAAAAATTCTACTGCAAACCTGGGCGCATTAGTCCAAGATAAGTCAAAAAGAAACTCTTCATCTAATCTTGGAGCATTAGTTCAAGAAAGAGAGACGTATAAACCAAAGCGTAAAACGTCTATTACAATAGAAACTCAAATTCCTGAATCTGAAATTGAAGATTGCCCTACATTAAAAGCTCCCCAAGATTTAAAAGCAGAAGAAAAAGATGTAGTCGAAAAAATAGATCCAACAGAAGCAAAATACATCTCGGATAGAGCTGAAAAGCATATAGCTGGAAGTAAAAGTCTCAAATCTTATAAAACGGATGGTCAATATGGAGCAAAGTACAATAAAGACAATCACAGTAATATTTCACAAAAATCAAATAAAAATCCGGATGACCCAGATGAGAGAAAGTATTTAAAAGATAATCATAGTAACCAGTCGCAACGAACAGCTAAACAAAGAAGAAAATCAAATAATTTCAACTATGAAAATGAAGTTCTGAAGCAGGCATCTCTTAAGTTAGAGGAATATTTGAAAGAAAAAGATAGTGAGCAGACAGAAAAAATGAAAATTTTAATTAATAAAATAACTGAAACTGAAGATGAAGATGACGTTGTTATGCAAGAAAATAAAATGTATATAGCCAAAGAAGATGAAAAAGAAGATGAAGATGAACAGTTAACGTTTTGGGAAAAGACACAAATGTTTTTTGATTTAGATCTTCTCAAAGATTTTACGTTTATTAATCTTATGTTGGGTACTACTTTAGCAAACTTTAGCGAAGTGAACTTTTCTATATTGACACCATTTATATTGGGAGATTGTGGTAAATCGAAGCCTGAAGTCGCATTGTTCATGTCTCTCTTAGCTGGAGTAGATATCAGCGTGAGGTTTTGCGTTCCATTTGTGGCTGGTAAAATAGGCTGGGACAACAACTCCTTTTTCTTGTTCGGAGTTATATCAATGGCTATTGGAAGAATAGGTAAACCTATCTTTTTTTATCTTGCACATTATCATCAGTAATTATAAAAGCTTTTTTTAAGCTTATAACAAAACATTGCCTCCAATCCTCAATTTCTCCGGCACCCACTCCCTTCAAACCGAAACACATCAAGCTGCTTGGCGTATATCTCAAATATCAGAAAATGGCATGGCGGTAGTACTTCCTCGGACGAACCCTTCACGAAGTAGTAATTATAGGAAATAAAAATAGCACCAAGCAGTTATACAAGTTTTGATTCATAACTATTTAACTCGTGTTTCTAGTTGTCATGTTACCGAAACTATTGACGATCTTGCAAACATTTTACCTGCTGCGTGAATCGAACCTGCCGTTGTATGTCAGTTTCAGATGATCGGTAAACTGGGCTCTACTAAATTATTCAACTCCTACCTCAAGCTTTTCATCTGTTGTCTTTTTAGTGCTCGCTTGCTGTCAATCGTATGGGGTGATTCTATTAGTAGCGGTTATGATTGGCTTCGGGAAGGGGCTTCGAACAGTATTCATGGCTCTGGTCATCCCAACCCATGTGCCTCTTCACAAGCTGCCCGGGGCTACGGGGATACAGCTGTTGACTGCTGGGATAGTCTATATTTTCTTTGGGCCTATGGTTGGTAAGTGGCATGTATTTCTATTCATTGCTAGTTTAAGTTCAACATTTGAAAAATTTATGTGCGCAATGCCATCTCAAACGGTGAAGGAAAACATCGTGAGGAATCCAGGTAGTATTCTAATAGCGGAAGCTAAGCAGAACTTGTGTTATGGGTACTAGATACTTTTTATTATACATAGAAAAAACCCAGAAAACTTGGAATAATATTTGCAGATCGTACTTACAAACATTTAGGCGGGAATCGAACCCGCAACCTCCTGCGTCACACGCGGATATTCGCCTGCCGCGCTACATGGCTGGTCGTCGAACGTGTATGGTCTTGAACATAACCAGACGGATGATAAAGTAAATAGGTACTTTCCATAAACTTTTGCGATATATCACGTATTTATCGCGTATACTAAGTGATATGCAATAAATACCCGGGTTATAAAAGTGTTCAATATTACTAAGTACCTACCCATATTATGATGTTCAAAGTCAAAGTCAAAAAGCATTAATAATAATGCTGGACGGTCCACACAGCATCATCTAGTCCCAAGCTAAGCAGAGCTTGTGTTATGGGTACTAGATGACTGATATACTTAATATAATACATTACATATATAGATATTTTTTTATTATACATAGAAAACACCCAGAACACCCGGAATAAATATTTGCAGATCGTACAAACATTTATCCCAAGCAAACAACAAACATTACAAACAAACAGACAAGCAAACACACAGCAAACAAACAAGTAAACATTTACTCAGTAATATCCGCAGGGTTCATCTTGAAACGTCTTAAATCTAGGTGAATCTATACACCAGTTCCTCGCGACCAAGCCTAGTTGATCATCAGCTTATCCAGCTGTTTCTCAATAAATTATTGAAACTTCTAGTATTTTTATAATTTACCAAACAACTATACCAAAATATAAACCTACGCAGTCATAAAAAAACCTACCAAAACTTTCAATTCGTATCAATCTTAAATTTTTATGAGTGGGTAGTCAATACTATGGTTGAATATTTTTAATTAGTCTCGACTTTTAAGATAGGTACTTGAGTTTTGTTATCAGTCTCTGTCATTTGGTCAATGTTATTCCTGAAATCAGTTTTCCTCAAATCTCCAGGTTGGATCAAGGACAACGCTTCAACAGCAGTCACTCTCCACTCTTTGAACATCTTTACATGGCTAACCGCATTGTCCTGGGGTTCGGAAAAGTATATACGATCTCGAAGACAAGCCAAGTCGGATGTGGACATTATAATTGGAAAAACTTAGTATTTTTATTTGTCAAATGTTTTATTTATAAGTTAGTTTTAAGACGTTTATTTTAGGGCTGGTGAGTATCTGGTGGCACAGCATATTATTATTGCCATTCAGCGTGGCAATACAGCCTGTGTTTTGGGAGCGCTTGCGATTGGCTCTGATTTGGATCAATTTGAGCTATCTTTAGATCATTTGCAACGGTCTGTATATGTATTTTGTACATATCAATTATAAATACTTGTATAAGTCGTAATTTTCTTTGTAAATAAATACTTTATTTAATTGTAGTTTCATGTCATTAGGAATAGATACAATCAATTTGTCACTGTCAATAGATTTTTTCCCTAGTAAGACCATGGCCATGGTTGTATGTTTTAGACCTTCGTTTAGATAAAATGTTAAATACTGCCATAGAATATTCATAAATACCATGTTTATATTTTACCGTACAGTAGTAACAATTTATCTATACCAATTTACCCTGAATGAGTATTATACAAAAATATATGCTAAGTACTTATAAATATTATATCCCATTCTAAAAAAATAAATATATATATGAATAATAATACATCTACTTATTAGATATTTTTATCAGACATCAGAGGCCAAATTCTCATAACGAAATATCATCAAATTCAAGTTTCGATCGTGTGAATCTCCAAATGGTAGGTATTCTTAGAAACTGACATTTCAGCAGAAAAAACACAGGGATTGGGCCTCAAACATCCGACCTAATTCCAACATCCGACAATCTCCGTCCAGCTACTGATAATTAGATAAAAGCTAGTCAAGTGGAGTGGCAAACTCCCCAACTAACGAGTGTGAATGCGGTAGGTGCCTACCTAGCTATTAATAGTACGGTGCGTACGGTACTATTGTCTTCGCTAGAAAAATGGCCGAGAGTTCAAAACACGCCAACACAAAACGAACGGGTCGCGCGCTGTGGCGTCGTTATTTTCCTAAAAATACATGATAAAAAATACAGAGTAGCAAAGCACAGAGGCATCGATCGTACTACAGCGAAAATAGTGACCTAGTGACTCGCAATCGAGAGATGAATAGAAAAAAAAGAAGTTAAGAAGATTTAGAGAACAAATATATTGCCTCTTTGGATATAACAACGGAAATTTCTAAATTGGAACGAATGATTCGAGGAAACGGTCTGTCAACCCTAGTAGACCAATGAAATGTGTTTAATTTTAAGCCAGAAAGGGCCTTGACAGCTGCACAGTCTCTGGCATCTGGGGTCACAATGAAATGAAATTTCTCAGTGCGCGTGCGCTTACACGCTAGTGATGACGTGCGGTGTTCTCAGTGAAATTAAAAGTGTTATAATGTAGACATTCATATTGTTGCAGTGTTTGTATGTACTAGTAGCATCAGACGCCTTTTGATTAGTGAAGAGCAAAAGTAATCGGTGAATTTTGATGTGATAAACAATGCGACTGTCTCGGCATTTACAATGCTAAATCTACTAGACCGTTGATTTTTTAATAGGTACACGCTCACCTGCTCGCTCTGTGTTACCCAACCATATTACAGAGGGTTTGCTGTGCCCAGTTTTTTTATCTCAACGAGGGATGTAGGTATTCAATTTAATCTACGTTTTTGTATCAACAGTAAAACGTCTGAGATCTGTATAGGTACCTTACAACATAAGTATAGGTAGGTACCTATGTATCCAACATTTACTCCCATATACCTATATAAACGCCATTTAAATTTTAATGTTGCTTAAAATGTCTCCTGTCACTGTTTGTCATTACCGATTGACAAGAGATAGGTAGCAATAGTTTAGGCATTGTTTTGTTTTTTGACAGTTTGTTATAAGTAAGACCATTAATTTAACCATTTGACCATGCTTGTTGTCTTAACTTCAGCAATAAACTAATTTTGTCATCAGGTCTACCATAGTATAAATTAAAAATCTAAATCAATATTTTACCTAACTTTTACCAAGTTAGGTAGGTACTTTATAATCGGCTTAGTAACTGATCAAACGAAGGTAGAGTAATCTATTATAGGTAATCTCTACTTTGTTATCTTATTATTACACTCTGCGTGACTGATTTATCGACGCCAGTAATCTAAAACTCGTATTTTATTACAATTGCAATTTACATAAAATCATCATTAGGTACCTACAATTAAAAAAACTAATTATTATCATGGTTTTACAAACAAAACCATCTAGACATCGTTTTGAAATCATTTGTTATTTTACTTTAGTCCATATTCTTAGGTTATTTCATTGCACAAATGTTTTTAGAATGACATTCTACCTATGCACTAACGATAAAATAAAGTGGATGTGAAACTTTTTCGATGTTCATTCTAGGTACCTAGGTACTTTCTGCCGATTAAAAACTTTTTGATAATAATAAAAATACGATTGATAATTCAGGGCTGATTATTGTTTGTCTAGTTGAATTCCTATACATTTTATTAGTGTTTGTTCAAAGTTAATGTAAAATAGTAGGCAATATATTTACTTATAATACTGACTTGCCTACACACTTTATGTGAGTTCTTATTACCTACCAGATTTAAAACCAACGTAGGTACCTAGGTAACTTTTAAATTCACAAAATCGGATATACCCAATATCTTTCACCAAAACTCACACGTATCAAATTCCAATGACACAAGTTGTTTCAACATAATGAGGTAGGTACATATGGGTGCTAATGTAATATGTCACAGAATTCACGAATACATATTAGGTAGAGTAGATGAGTTATTTGTACCTAGCCGTAGATTTTAGCGTGTTCATTTACACTTTGATAACAGCACTGAGTAGTCAAGCGATAGCACTGTTGTTGGCTTAAACTGGGTGGCTGTTCGTACCGAGACGGCAAAGAGTGAGCATTGCATGTTCGACCTACCAACACTTGTATTAGTCGCAGGTCATTACACCCTTTAAGTGCTCTACGTAGGTAAGTAGGTACTTGTAAGCAGGAAACCTAGCAACATGCGGACTGCGTGTTTGTGAGATTGTTGACAAATAAACTAAATTTTCGTTCGTGTGGACAGTGATGTGATTGGTCAAAATGACTAAAGTGGATAAAGTGCCTCCCGATGGTGGCTATGGATGGATCGTGACGCTAGCCTTCGCTCTTAATAATGTAAGTTTTATTTTAAGAAGTAAAATATTTTTAAAACTGACGGACAAAAGACCATGACGTGTGTAAAAATATTTCAGAACAATATCTGCGTTAGTTATTATTAGATAGTGATATTAGACGTGCATTCTTTAATTTATATAGACAACGTTATCTAAGTATTTAAACATAGGTTGATGCATAAGAAATTGTTAAGATAAACTTATCAAAATACCGTTACTCGATCAGTTAAAGTTAAACATTTCAATGAATTACTTACTAGCAAATGCCCTTCGTTATACCACAGTTATACTACCTATTGACACACGCAGAATAGAGGATAATAGGTACCTACCTGCGGGTGGTATCTTCATTGCTTCGCATGTAGAACAAAGCAAAAAACAAATACAAATGAATGAGAAAAACCCCCTAGATAAACTCTGCGTAACCTCAAAATAGTTACTACAACATGTTTTGTCTCTTTCGATCTAATTTGTAATTCCCTGTCAGTACAAAAGACAGAATATTTCAACATTGGGCCGCCGAGTTTGTAAGGATCCGGGAAAAATAACACTGACTCCATGTAGGTACTAAGGTGATATTTGCGTCTATGAATTTGTAGTCCGCTACCACAAATTTATCATTATCTAACTAGATTTTACTTCAAATAATATCAACTAGGTTATCAACTACCTACGCTATGTTTTCTTAGTGTTGTAATAATAGTTATTACAACACGATTGTTTTTCTAATTCATCCTTATGACGTATCTACTGCTTTGCTTCCATCAACCTGAGGCGTCTCAAGTGCCTGTAATTTCACCGGCACCCACTCCGATCAAACAGGAACACAGCAAGCTGCTTGGTGGCAGAAATAGGCATGGTGGTGGTACTTTCCGAGGCATTCACTAAGAACTCTACTACTACTAGATTATGATTCCAACTTTTTAAATGTTTAAGGTGGTGGTCCTCCCTCTCATCGCTGGCTTTGGCCTGGTCTTTCAAGAGGCCTTCGACGAGACGGGTCTGTCTGCTACACAAGGCACGCTGGTCATAATCCTGAACCACAGCATAGGAATGCTGCTTTCGTTCTTTGGAGGGCCTCTGTTACGACAGTTTGGATACAGGAAAGTGGCGGTAGTAGGAGCTATCTTCATCTCAGCCGGGCTGATGCTTACGTCTGTGGCTTCCAGCTTCTGGGTGTTTATATTATCTTACAGTATTATTAATTGTGAGTATTCTTCTTCATTCTATTTAACCGCACTAAGGCTCAGTCAGTAGACTAAGATGAAAGTTCTGTATATTTAGATAACATAATATCTTCCCAGACGGTGCGATGTGTAAAACAATCCACAGAATAAAATAATAACACATAAGAAAAGCATAAACGCAGAAAGAAGAAGTATATGTTCCGGTTTTGTGGTAGATTTTTGTCTTTTACTATTTGTCATCAGCCTGAATCTATTGCTAATCATAGGCTTTCCCATATTTAGGGGGTTTGCTATCACCAAGCTTGGCAGATGGATTAGTGACAGCAGTATTGGTGTACTGGTAAAGTACTCAGGAGATGCTTCTGCTTCTCCTGGTGCGTAAACTTAGCTTCATTCGATGTCCACTTGCGAGGGGTCCTGTTTCAGGCTGGGACTACTAAGGCCATTTTATTATTTAGTAGTCAGTAATGTATAGGCTAGCTGTGCGGTTTCAGTAACTCCCTGTTAAATACAAAGTCTAATTAAACTTTTACTTTTTTCAGCAATGGGCATTGCAGCTGTTATGGCAGCATTCACTCTAGCAATAAACTCATTCTTCAAAGAGAAGAGAAGCAGAGCCATTGGTGTTGGAATGTCCATCACAGGACTCGGTGCCATTCTAATGCCACTCCTCATGAGCGCACTGATGTCTTCTTATGGATGGAGGTACGCGGTACTGATTCTAAGTGCTATTTGTCTCCACTCACTCGCGGCGGCTTGTCTGCTGAGGCCAGCAAAATGGTACTGGAAGGTTTTGGCTACCACGGAAGAAATGGTACCTCTCAAAGAGAGTGACATTCAACTCATCAATGGTAGCATTACTGGATCCTCCAAAAATGGTAAAGCTTACTTATAACATCTACGTTAAAATGTTTTTTGATGTATTTCGACTGCATTAGTGATGGTATAATAGTGTCCATGTTTAATTTTCAGGAGTTCCGTCTCTACCGAGCGATGTGGCGATAGTGAGGAATGGTCCGCAGCCATCAAAAAGTCAGTCTATGAGATCTCTATACAGTAGTACTAGTCTGCAAGCGAGAAATGCTATATCACACCCAGATGTGCGTAACAAATCAGTTGAAACTTCACTAACAGAGTCGAGATACAAATGGTGGGAGTCTCAAGAGATTAATCTAGGAAGCTCTATAAATATATTTAATGAGTCAGAAGTTAAGAAAGTTAAAGAAAAAGAAGTAGAAGCAGTCACTCAAGATAAAAAGACGGCTTGGGAGCGGTTGGTTGCGTTTTTTGATCTCACTCTCCTAAAGGATCCTATATTTGTCAACATGCTATTTGGGATGTCTATAGCGGCGTGTGTGGAGACCAACTTTTCTCTACTATTCCCCATTATCCTGAAGGACATGTTGAAGTTTGATACAAGTGATATCGCGAAGTTGATGGCAATAGTGGGACTATCAGATACAATGTTCCGATTAGTAGCACCATTTATTGGAGAATGGTCTCGTAAACCTCCTCGAGTTGTGTACTCGGTGGCATTGTTATTAATCATCTTAATTAGAACTGGTAAGATTTATCTTATTTTGCATTTCACTTTTATCAGACCGGACATAATATCACCTTGAAAATTCTTCCGGTGATAGCTAGGTCATGTTGGTTTGAGATTACTACTGTTCCAACTACCGGTTTATTTTTAAGCTTTCTAGTAGTATTTTTGAACATCACACCATCATCAATAACCTGTAGAAGTCCGCTGCAGGATATAGAACTCCCCCATGCGTGTCCAAGAAGAACGATTTTGGACCTTTTTCATCCAACGACGTCCCGAGATTTTAACAATCTCGTAAGTCTATCGGGTAGGAGGGCGTCTAACGCTATTTTTTCAGGGTCGTGGTCGCCATCGGCCATATCGCAAAAAAATCATTATCTACACAAATACCTATATACTTAAGTATAAATTTGTTTGCACTGAACAGGTATACGCTACTAATTTTGAATTACAATATAACACCCAGACACAGAACAAACATCTGTGTTCATCACACAAATGTTTGCTCTCGGTGGGAATCGAACCCTTCACCTACAGCGCAGATGGCAGGGCTATTACGAACTGAGCTGTGACGGCTGTCACTTGACAGATTGCAGAGACTTGAAATTTTCAGAGTATATTCGTCTAGGTACGTGTACGTAGAGGTACTAAGAAAGGAATTCCCGAAATTCAACCCCTAAACGGGTACAGCGGGGGGTTGAAGTTTGTATCAAAATTACGCGCATGAAGTCGAGCACACTTCGCTAGTTGATATTTAATTCAGTTACTTTCTTCTTCTGACTAGCTCTTTAGATATTGATGTCTCTACTATGATTACTTATAATAAAGACATTGATAAACTTATAACATCCGAAACACACCCCCTTGTAGGCTTTCTTCTGTGATAACCAGACTCTTAAGAGACTGGGGGAATCATGGAAACCTACTCACATCTTGCACATACATACATCACACCCCCACTCTCACACACCAGCGTTTCAATTGTGGTTGTTATTAGAACGTTATCGCAATACGGATATGGCTCATCGGTCGGTCGTAACCGAACTATAATCGCAACTGAATTGCAACGTAACTTCGACCGTTTGAAGATGTGTAAAATTAGCGCAATCGGCCCCCAGTATCTGTTCTGGTTCCTTCTCATTCTTTTAATTTTTTGCCTTATTAAATTTTTTTTTTAGTATAATAAATTAATAGAATAAACTATACTATATTGTTAGTGGAACACCTACTTTTTCCGGAGGAGGGCGTTGATGTCTGTGACACAGTTTTTTAACTTTCAAAATCAACTTATTGTACCTACTATGTTTTGTGTTCCTAATAAAGATAATAAAAAGATCTAAGAGAAATAAATTTTAACTTAATGCCAATGGTCTTATCAGTATAATTGATAAAAAAAATTCATTGTCATTTAGGTCAAAATGTGCAATATAAACAAAGTCTTTCATGCCTAGGTATCCCACGCAGCTGAACAAAAGGTTTGATGTTACTATAGGTACTGTTATTTATTCTGTGATAGTAGTCACGTATTTGATAATACACTATCGCCAGAATATCATCATCATCTGAGATAACCAAGTTAATGAGATTCATGTAACTAACGAAATGAAACTATTATTATTATTATGAAGCTATTTTCATACAAACCTCAACCTCCGATATTTGAAAAACATTAAGATTAGATAAGTATCTAAGTCAACCAGAATTAAATTTTGTTGATTTATCACAAAACCTAGTTTAAAGCAAATATTTATGTTGAGCATTGCTCGAAATTAACCTTATCACTGTGTTTGCCATTAGTAAGAGATGGCATAGTTTAATCGTTGTTTTTCTGTCTAAAGATTTTATAACTAACCTAGTTTATCCTTCACAGCTAAGTTCCCTTCTACGCTGTAGGTGGTGGGTTAAATCCCCACCGAGAACAAACATTGTTTGGTGAACATAGATGTTTGTTCTGTGTCTGGGTGTTATATGTATTTAAAAAACTATGTACGTTTAACTACTACTACGCTTAGTTTGGGGCTAGAGGGTATTGTGTGTGCCAATATATTTATTTATTATTACTTTCTTTTTGTGGTATTTCAACCAATGTTTTCTTATTCTATTCCAGTAATGCTGTTCACGAGTACATTTATTGGCATGTGCTTTATCGCGCTCGCCATGGGGATTACTAAGGGAGTTCGGACTGTGTACATGAACGTCATCATTCCGAGTTACGTGCCTATTGACAGGCTAGCCTTCGCATCCGGTATCCAGATGTTCTTTAACGGCATCACTATTGTTACTATAGGATCTCTTTTAGGTAAGACATTTTGGTAAATTATTTAAAACTAGCGGCCGCTCGCAGCTTCGCCTGCGTGGCAGTTTTTTCCCGTTCCCGTTAAACTTTCATTCCCTATTTTATCCCCTCGGGGGTAGAATTAATCAAAATCCTTTCGTAGCGGATGCCTACGTCATAACATCTACCTGCATGCCAAATTTCAGCCCGATCCGTCCAGTGGTTTGGGCTGTGCGTTGATAGATCACTATGTCAGTCATTAGTCAGTCAGTCACCTTTGAGTTATATATATTAAGATACCATCTCTTATTCCCAGTTCTAATAACCTACGAGCGTCTGTTAGTAGTACTACGGGCTTAAGCCTGTCAGATAAACTATCACCTCATTGGTCAGTGTAAGCTATCAATGTAATGTAAACAAATAAGAAAATAAAGAATAGAGATAAAGGTATCCGATAAGCAACGATTCTTAGCAATACCAACGGACGCTAGTAAGATTTAGAACCGAGCATAAGAAACAATAAACACTACAAATATAGAACAGATAGATAAGTTTAATTAGTACCATACTAGTTATCAGAGAGTTTCAGAGAGAGTACATTATTTCGTTCTAGCAAGGTAATTTACTTTAATTTTAAGATAAAATACTACTCTTTTGTAGTAGCCAAAACAACTGAAGCAGCAAGACCCATTAAAAACTGTAGTTTCAGTAGCGATAAAGCCAGTTTATCTATTCAAATGGTATATACAAGGGTAGGGTGCATTTTATTACTTTGTAAAAGGATCATACAAAAAAACGGTAGGAACCAAGCCGTAAGTTTCTTGCCGGTTCTTCTAGGCTTGGTCGCGAGGAACTGGCGCTTAGATTCACCTAGATTTAAGACGTTTCAAGATGATCCCTGCGGATATTACTGAATAAATGATTTTTGACTTTGACTTTGACATGCACTCATAGTTTTTGGGATTTCTACGTTTCCTTTATATATGGCAAGAATTTTGGAAGAAGCGAAATAAGCAAAAAGTGCTTTTTTGAAGTCGGTGTTCTTATTATGCTCTACAAAGACCTGGCACTATCTATGACAATGAAATAATAATATTACCGAATAATTATAGGTGATTTTTCTGCAATTTCAGGTCGAATTCGTGAGGTGTCAGGGTCTTACCAAATGCCCATTATCGTACTGAATTTTGTCACTATGGTCACAGTTGTACTATGGACGGGAGAGTTCATTTACTTCAAAGTTAAGAAAAAAACTAAGACTGATGAAACTGATCAAGTAAATGCTTAAGAGAAACTATGGTGAAAAGTCTAAACTAAACACTTTAAAACACAATAGAATGAAACCAAAGGTATTATCTACTCGTTTATTTACATTATGATATTTACATGTCGCTAAAATAATCAAGTCTCATGTGTTTGTAAAATATGTCATGAAATTCCATCTATAAAATACATCAAATAAAGTATACTACCTATCTACATAAGCTTTTACGCTAAATTGTAATTTTATAATTGTTTAGAATAATGCTAATAAGTCCTGCTTTGGTACTCTTATATCTAAGCACATTTTATTTAAGTAGCTATATTTGTATAGTTAGATCAAATTAAAAAGAACAATCTTTTACATGTTTGTATTCTTCCCAATTTGCTCTTTGTTCAGGTGGAATTTTAGTATATAACACGTTCCATCTACATAACTCATCACTATTTAGTTTTTTTCCGTTGTAACTATTATTCACACTGTAGTTTTTATTGTGTCAATTACACTGCACAATTTAGTTCACGTTTTGGTGCCTACTTCGTTCACTTTCCACATGCGTGATCGTAATCACTAGGAAGTCCGTTGCAAATTTGATGCATGCTTCAAGGCCACGCGTTTATTTATATCGATGTCGATTTGAGTCGTCCGTTATCTGAAAAGAATTGAATTCATTATGAATGAAAATATTAAACAATAGTTCAACAAAGTTATTGAGCTGTATAAAAAGTAACAAACTATAGTCATAGTTATAGATAATACTTTAATTACAACCATCTCATATAAATTATAAATATTCGAAGCAAGCTTGCTGCGGAAAATAAAAAAGAAAAATTGCAGCATTGAACCTTTGTGGAGAAAACGAAATCTTTTTGATGAATGCATTGTCGATAGAATAGAAAAGGCGTCCATGACTAACTAAAAGAGGAATGGTGCAATATTAACTTACATTTACGTGTAGGTGTGAAGTAGAGAGTTAAAACAGTGCATGTGATTATAGAAATCAAGATTGTGAAGGTATTCAAAAGAAAGGAACCTCTTCGGAGCCCGTGGTGACTTTTTGACGAGGAATTTCCGGCTGTGTTGTCGTACCATTATTTTTTGTTTCCAGTTCGTTTACTGAAACACACATAAGAATGTAGGTACATTATTTTATTACAAAAAGTGCATCATGCATTACATTAAAATTATTTTCTATTTTTCGGATAGAAAAATTCATAAGTTATTAAACGGGGTAATGACACTAGGCCGAAGTATTTGAAAAAACCAATGGTTTAGTAGGCTTCGTCTGTATGGGTCACATTTCTCCTGTATTGGCCAACTAGGTTGAGAAGATGTTATAAGTGCTAAACAAGTTTACTTCAGTGGTCAGTGGTTAACGGGTTGTCTTCGAGTTTCCTTTTTTTTTGTTGTTGTACAAATTAACCTAGACTAGATGAAAAGGCATCTAGGTTGGAGTGATACTTACTGCTTTGGTACCAGCTTCTTGAGAAACCGTAAGAAGAATCCGATTTTGCAGACTCTACTTTTCCTCCCGAGGTGAAGCCAAATGACGGCCGATGCATAAACCTCGGAGACTTGTATATAACTTCAGACGACGCCGAATCAGCATTGACATTCGTTTTCTGTGATTCGAATAAGTCAGATTCTACATCATACCAATCTTTGGTAGCGTTTCGGGTGTCCCGCCATGGCTTTGAAGTGACCACGTACACTTTCTCTTTTGTCAACGGCGATATTGACGTCTGGATTTTTTCCCACGGTGCTGGAGTAGTAGTGGTTGTCGTTGTAGTAACCTTAGTGGTTGAAGCTCGGAAAGAAGATGCTGCAGTGTAAATGTGAAGCTTCTGAATTTCTTCCTGCTCTTGATTTTTAGCGATGTTGTGTCTACTCTTTACTCTTTCAATAGTATTGTATTCTTTTTTAGGCCTATAATCCTTGTCACTTTTGTCTGTTACTGAATGGTGATTACTACTAGAGCCTTCATGATCATACATATCATAATAATGATCTATTTCAGTTACAAAGTTAGTTGGAATGGTTGTAATGAAATATTCATCTGGAATTTTCTTAGCATATTTCCCACTACTGCGTGTCCTTTG